>CM069930.1:36873995-38315661 GCA_036172225.1 Cryptocoryne crispatula var. balansae
GTGGTTCAACACTTGATATGGGGGGTCAATTTAAGTTTGGATCCTACATTTGTCGGCGCGGGGCCTGGTATCCTTTTCTTCTCCCCCCAAACAGATCCTCTCCAGATCATGGTAGGAGCAAACCGTACGGCATCATTTTTGCTGTCGGCGACCCTCCGCTATGATTGAAATGCCTCTACCCCTTCTCTAGCATGCATAAGATGCACACACGCGTGGAAAGTCTTGCTCCTCATCTTTTTTCTTGGCTTGACTAATGACAGCGTTGAACTGCCATATGAAGTGTTGATAAATGTGAGATTGGAACTTGAATTGAACCACCCTACGAAGCATTGTACCGCCCGGTCCGACCAGCGGTTCCAGCACTTCACTGGCTGGCTTGAAATAAGTAACAGATCCTGTTTTGATAAGGTCCAATAAGCCCATCTTCTTCACCCGAAAAACAGGTGGAGATAGGTGCTCCTATGGCAGCTGGAGTTCCCAGAGGAGAGGGCTCATCACCTAGGCGACCTTGGCTAAATCGAGGTGGAGAGGGGCCTAGGCATTAATGTTCATTCTTGCTTTTTTTAGCTGATATCTTTTTTTATATTCAACCTGAACATTTGTTTAGGACAGGACCATATTAGCCTTGCGAGTCTGTCTAATGTTTTTTTTTTCTTGTCCTGCGTAAGTATGACATATAGACTAAATTTTGTCTTATAGAATGTTATATTCTTTTTTTTAAATCATTTTCTTTGTTGCAGGAAGGTCGCAGATTTAGTGTTGGTGATTGTGCACTTTTCCAAGCTGGCAACTTTCCCCCTTTCATTGGTATAATCCGTTGGTTTAGATCAGGCGAGGAGACTTGTACTAAGTTAGGTGTCAATTGGTTGTATCGACCTGCAGACATAAAACTTACTAAAAGGGGTATTTTGGAAGCTGCTCCAAACAGAAGTCTTCTACTCATTTCACAGGGATGAGATTTCTGCCAGAATCTCTCCTCCATCCGTGTAAAGTTGCATTCCTTCGTAAGGGTGTTGAACTTCAGCACAGAGATCCCTTCATTTGTTTGTTGGAGGTTATATGACATTACAAACAAGCGTTTATGGTGGTTAACTGACACAGATTACATTGATGTAAGTTACACATTGAGATGTTCTCTACTTGATGGTTGCAAATTTCAGATTTTATTCTGTTTTTCCTTGACATTGTACTTCATTTGCTATTTGACTTTTTATCCCACAGGAACATCAGGATGAAATAGATCAAGTACTAGAGAAAACAAGATTAGTGCTTCATGCGGCAGTGCAGTCAGAAAGACGTTCTCAGAAACCACTGAGTGGTCCTTTACCATTAAAAGGCTTCTTCGGATAGTGTGCAAAATAGTGGTGCCTCTTTACATACACAGGCCAAGGGAAAGAAGAGGGAGAGAGGGGGATCAGGGGGGATCAGATTCCATGAAAGCGTGAACACCTGTCAACAGCAGATGACGGAGATTTTGGAGTTCTTAGACTGGACAGCATGATAAAGACTGAAATTGCTAAAATAAGTGATAAAAACGGGCTAACCAGTAATGATGCTGTTGAGAAATTGGTACAGCTTATGCAACTCAACAGAGGTGAAAATAAAATTGACTTAGCTTGTCGAGTGCTGCTGGCAGATGTGATAACAGCTACTGAAAGAAATGAGTGTCTTGTCAAATTTGTGCAGCTAAAAGGTATACCCATACTAGATGATTGGCTGCAGGAAGCACATAAAGGAAAAGAACGGTGATAGCTGCAGCTTGGTGGAAGGGGATAAGTCCAATTGAGAACCTTCTCCTAGCTCTCCTTCGTGCGCTTGATAAGTTGCCGGTCAATCTTAGTGCACTTCAAACTTGTCATATTGGCAAGTCTGTGAATAACTTGCGAAATCACAAAAATATGGATATTCAGAAGAAGGCTAGAAGCTTAGTTGATACTTGGAAGAAGCGTGTTGATGCAGAAATGACAAAGATTGAGATGGCCAAGCTTAATGATGCAAAAACAACAGGATCAAGTCAAACAACTCCTTGAGCTGGAAAACCAGGTTTTTCCGAGGCATCTGTGGGAAGTAAACGTGCTGCAGCCACTGAGATGACTTCAAAAGGTGCTACCAATCAGTCTTCGTTATACAAGTCTTTATCCCTTAAAAATGGCCGTGGAGATTCTACAGTGCGGTTGAACACTGTACTGTCTGGATCTCTGAAACTGTCATCCACACTATCAACATCATTTGTTCCTGGCAATAAAGATTCACAAACAAAGACCACAATTACAGGTGGAACTGCTGAACTACAATCTCCAATAATGAAAGATGGGAAAAACTGCACTTCTAGTCCATCACAGAACATCAGCCAATCTTGTCCTGTCGATCATGCAAAACCTGCAGTTACATCTTGGAAAGAGGATGGTAGGAGCTCACCAGTTGGTTATTCATGTACAACGGAGACCTCTGTTGGCGCATCACGTCACCGAAGGCACTCAAATAGTTTAGCAGTAAGTTCTGCTTCTGAATTTCGGAAGGAGAATGGGTTCGGTAAAAATCCTATCCTTTGATTTAAGTACCACATCAGAGAAATTATTGAAGTCTGAACATGCCGCAGTTGATAAATCAGCCGGCCATACCTAGTCCCGATTATGTAAGCAACCACAAACTAGTTGTCCGGCTTTCAAACCCTGTGAGAAGTCCTGTACCTTGTGCGAGTGGATTCTCCACAGAAGATCTTTCTCTAACAGGCAGTAAACCATCATCACCTGGAGTTTCCGAGAAGAGTGAACCTGATCCCAAGACAAAGTTGAATCTGGCTAACTGTGCACCAGAGTTCAACACAGAATCAAATGAGATCGTTGGATCCGGTCATGCAAAGAGAATGTGCTTCTTTAGCACCTCCGAAGAAGAACACAGGAAAAGTACTGCTGATGGCACTGGGAAAGCACATCAGATATGCTGAAGGCTAGTATTTTATTAGAACCAAAGTCTGGAAAAGCACTTGAGGCATCTTCGAGCTCTCTTAATGGGATAATTGGTAGCTGTGGGACACATGATAAAAATGATATGAATGGAGAGTCTGTGCAGTACACAGAAAGCGTCGATGCAGAGAAAGTCGTCTCTATGCATGGTGCTGATAAAGTGCCCGAATCTGACTTGGCTCCTGCTCAATGACACTCCTCGAAGGAAGCCACATTCAAATGATGATAATATGACCCAACCTATTGGACAATCAGAATATAATAATGTAATGACTGATCCTAGAAAAAATGAGTCTTTTGAAGCTCTTTTGCTATTGCAAAGATGACATAAAGGAGAATGTGGCAGAATGTAGAAACAGCAAATCCATGTCTTCTGAGGAAGTTAAAGTAACTTGTGAACATAGCGATCAGTATTGTGCTTCTTCACTGCCAGACAAAAGATTGGTGTCAAGCTTGTCATCTGAAAGCAAATATGATAATGTTGCTGCTGATGGATGCTCACCTGTATCAAATATGTTAGTGGACAGTAAGGGTGAATGTCTCCATAGATGGCACAGCAGAACCATTCTCAGGAAAATTTGAGTACTGTTGCGCTGATATCTAAGGACTTAGCTTCTTCTGATCTACCGTATGCAAATCCAGTATCAGCTGAAGATAAATCAGTTGATCATGTTCGTGAAAAGGATCTAGAATGTAATGCGCTGATAGTTTGGAGTGAAACTGTTACTGAAACTGTTACTGATAATATCAACACTGCTGGCAGAAAAAGTGAGAAGGAATCAGTTGGGGAACTGTCAAGTCCTCTGGATAAAGCAAAGATGGTAGATGAAGCTCGTTTGCAGACTTGCAACAATCACATTCCCCCTGACAAGGCAGTTTGTAGGGAGAATGTAATCCGAGAATGTCCACAAGAAAACAACCACATTTATTTCTGATGCTACACTATCTAGAAGTCAGGGAACCAAAGAAACAGAAGTCTGTTGATGTGGCAATGAAAAGTAAATTGGAGTCAAGAGGTGACTAACGAAGGATGACACAGATCCTGCCACTGAAGAAGATTCTAGAAGGGAGGTTGTCCAGCTCCAGTCTGTTGAAACAGCCAAAACGTGAAGCAGCACCTCTTGTGCTTCAACTTTCATTGAAACTGAGCAAGGTACAAAAGCATTAGCTTCTGATTTGTGTGGCAACAAATTAATTGAGGCATTAAAAGTTTCATGCTCTCTTGAAACTTCTTCAGAAGTCATGGTCTGTCAACCAAGTGTTTCTGGCAAGCTTGACTTTGACTTAAATGAAGGTCTTTCTGTTGGTGAGGGTAAGGTAGCAGAAGCTGTCATATCATGTCTGCCGTGGGACATTCATCAGAGATATATCTAAGCCAAAATATGTCACTCTTTTTACTCTTTCTCCTTTGCCTAATAGTTTGCCTTCTCATATAACAGTTGCATCCCCCGCTAAAGGACCTTTTATTCCTCCTGAGACTCTACTAAGGAGCAAGGGAGAACGTGGATGGAAAGGATCAGCTGCCACTAGTGCCTTTCGTCCTGCAGAACCTCGCAGAGTTCCAGATATGATGCTTGGTGCATCGGATGCTGCTTCTAGTAAACAATGCAATCCTCTCACTTAGTATTGATCTTAATGTGCCTGATGAAACTGCAGAGGATATTGCAGATTATTCTTCTGCTCAGGCAGAAGGAAATAAAATCTGAGGTTCTTTGTAGCAGTGATGCCCTAGGAAAGAAGCTCTGGAGAGTCTGGATGTTGATTTAAACAGATCAGATGGAAGCACAGAAACAGGACAACTTTTTAGCAAGTACCAGTCAGAGAATTGAGGCAAGTGTGATTAGAGACTTCGACTTGAATGGCCCTAGCATTGATGGAATAGGTGCAGAGCATATACTCCATAGACCAATACTCGAAAGGAAGTAATGTGCCTTTGCCAATGCTCAGAAATAATCCTAATGTGACAGGGATTTTGTCCTCATGGTTTCCTCACTGCAACCCCTATCCGGCTGTTGCACTTTCGTCCTTCTTGCCAGATAGAAGAGATCAGCCCTACCCCGTCGTTACTGCACCGGGTTCACACTGCAGAGGTCCTGTGCTGTCATCTTCTCCCACTGTGACCTTTTCACCTGCTGCACCTTTTCCATATGCCAGATTTCATCTTGGCTCTAGTTTCCCACTAGCATCAACTTCTTTTCTCAAGAGGGTCTGCGGCATACTTAGATCCTATGTCAGGGGGTGCGTGTTTTCCTGCCATGTCAAGTCCCACTTGTGGGTGGAGCTGGCCATGCTGCCCCATACACTAAGATCGAATGTTGTAGGCCTTCCTGAGGTTACTACTATTGGTGGCTCTGAAAACAGCCGAAAGTGGGGCTGGCAAAGTCTCGACCTCAATTCAGGTCCAGGTAGCAGTAGACATTGATGGAAGAGAAGATATCAGACAACTTGTTGCTGCTGGTCCACAGTCTCTTTCTGCGGAGCAGTCTAGGATGTATCGGACAGCAGTTGTGGGTTTGAAGAGGAAGGAGCCAGGAGGGGAGGGTGGGATACAGACAGGGTATCGTACAAGCAACACCCCGTGGCAGTAATCCAAGCTTTTAATAGTAATTTTTTGCTGTGATATTGTGTAATATGGTAAGATTTTGTCATTCAACTAAAGTTAAGGTGTAGTTTCTGGCAAAGTCCATTTGCTTTGCGCGAGGGATGATTCTTTACCCTCATTTTTGCAGGCACAGGTGAATTTTGACCTGCCGTTTTTCTTCGGTCTTCACTACCCCCTTCCTTTCCCTCCTCCAGTTGACGAAGGCATATGCGCCATAGTCTTCACTCGGAGGATTAATGACAAACTTTGTTAGAGATCTTCTGACCGTGCTGTGGTCGTTGTAAATGTTTTATTTTCTATGCTTTACATGAAATGGTTTTCATGCCTTGGTGATTGCCGATCCTAGCCTTGTTGAAGCGATTTGAATTCCCCAGGTAATGCTTGGCTGGACCAAGATGTGGTGGTAAGTGACAGCTCCGAATATCCTCCTCCAAAATAACCCGCAATCTGGTGATCGTTACTGTAAGTTAGTGTTGATCGGCTCCTGGTCCTGGTATGATGCCTGATAGGCTATTATTATTCAGGTACAGGTTCTCGGAAAAATATTGTTTGACGGCGCCCCATTTGGAGTGTTGACACTGATTAACTTGAATATTTTTGCAGGATCAGTCGACAAGGGCCGTAAGCATGCTCTTTTGCACAAGTTTGTGTCGTCTGGTTATCCTGTTACGATGGGCATGGGCTCTTGGCAACCACCAATCATGGAGCCTATCTGTGGCTGTTACAATGGGTGTGAAATATCAGTCAGCTGATCCTCAAAGAAAAAAAGAAATTCAGTCTGTTACCCTTTTTAGACTATACTAGCTTTTTTGTTCTCTCCTAGCGACATCAGAGGTTATAATTTAGTTAAGGATACTCAACTTTCTTCTAGTGGTATTTTTTTTCTGTTAGTAATTGTCGTCTTGTGTTATGAGGCTCCTAATGAATCTTCCGAGGATTAAGAGAAGCTTTCTTTTTCATTTTTTTGTTCTTAGCAAAACTAAGAGAAAAAAGAGATGTAAACAAAGGCATTTTACAAAAAAAGATAATCTAATTTAATCGGTTTGTTATCTCTCATGTATTAATTTATTGTTTTAAAAATTAGTTATTTTGAGCAGTACATATTTAGTTATTGTTTTGATTACTAAATAAAGTATTTGATTATCCAGCAATTTGATTTTGTATTTGTTTTTCTTATTCTAAGTGAATATGAGGTTATTTCTTAGATTATGTATCTTTGATTGATGATGTTAAAATTTGAGTTAGTGAAATTTGATTTTTTATGTAAGATTGAGTTAAGTTTTATGATAGTTCGTCTTATTATTTTAATTGTCAAATTATTTAATTATACTTGTATGATCTGAAATTGATTATAAATATGTGATATCAAGTCTGACGTAAAACATCTGAATCATACGAACATCCAAGTGTAATTAAATGTTAAATATATTAAGATACTTGTGTGGCGTTTTATTTTTCAGACATGATATAGTAACATTAGGAAATACTATTAAAAAGGTAAGGGGGTGTTTGGTTGCATGATAATTGAGATTTTTATTTTAATTTTTAAAAATTGTAAGAAAACTTGTTAAAAGAGGTGTTTGACAACTATGACAATTTTATGTTTTCAAAGTGATTTTCTTCTTTAAACAAAAAAAGCGGGTCTCACCTCTTTCTTTTTCTTGTGGTCCCCCACTTTATTTGGTCATGTGCGTGGTTACTCTTTTTTGTAATCACATCCCTCCAAACGGCTATGATAATTTTATGTCATGAGTTGGTTCACTTTTTATTTTAATACAATTTTTTATCATGAAGAAGTGTACGAAAAAATTATCATGCAACCAAACACTTCTTCATAAGTCTTTACGAAAATGACCCCACATGCCTCTCCTTACGAGAGCAAAAGTGGAAGAGGAAGATATCTGCTTTAAAGAGACCAGAGCCCATTTAGCTATAGAGTGCGCTTTAGCTATAGAGTGCGCTAAATAGTTACAAGATCTACTAACAAAGGACACCGATATATGAGGATATACACTTGCAAGTAAACTAATACTCTTAGAAAATGAAATCCCATGTGCTCGCCATGAGTAAGGGACCTTGTCCATTAATAGCACGCACTACCCTCTGGGCATCACTTTCCACCTGCGTACATTTAGGAATAGTCTTCGCCCACATAATGGCTTCCCGGGATTCTTGTCGCCGGATTCGTATGAGATAGGAGCTTTGATTTCCGGAAAATGATAATACCGGCTTCATCTTCGACTACCGCGCTTATTGCGCCCGCATCACTTGAAGTGGCACGAAGCCTACATTAATTTTCAAGTTACCAACGGCCGGTGGAGACCAACGATAAGAAGGATTAACGGCGAGGGGGCCTTGGCCCAACAAAATTCAACATCAGAGACAAGACTAATTGATATATTCTATAAGGAGTATCTGTCTTGGGACCGAAATATAAATCGATTCCTTGCTTTCCAAAGATGCCATAAAATGAATAATGCAATAACACCTACTTACACATGTGATGATCCTTTTATCTTAATTATACATCCCAACCCTTTGGGAAATTAAGTTAGATAAAAAGTTTGGTTGCCAAACCGGAGTACTTCCCAATGGTGAAAAAGCATCCAAACCGCTTTGCTCAGTGGACATAGAAGAAATAGATGTTCCTGGGTTTCCATTGTCCGGATCCACGGATATTGCAAATGGGGGCTAACATGAGAACACTGCGATGAACATCCCCGATTAGTTGGTAATTGAAAAAGATAAAAGTTTCCCGAATACACACAATGATCCTTTGGGAAAGAAAATGAGCAATTCTAGGGTGCCAAAGTTGCTTCCCAAATCGATACCGTAGATGAACCGGGCGGAATATGTCCTTCATTCAAATAGCGATAGCCTGACTTAAGAGTAAATTTCCCATGGGGGTGAAAGCCCAAATAGGCGTATCCCGATCAGCGGATCATGATGGATAGGCATCGCCGCAAGGATCCTTGTGACTGAGTGATCATCAAACCATTCAGCAATAAGCACACGATTCCAAGAGCCATCGAGAATTAAATCATTAACTAGACCCGGGAAAAAATGCACTTCAACAATCTTGGGTGGGCCGTGAGAGGGCCCTTTTCATCAAGGACCCATTTATGTGTCCACGGCTGAATTCCTAATCCATTTTTTATTCTCCGGACCCTTTCTTTGCGGAAAAAGTAAGGATCTAGCCATTATAAGAAATTTCCAAATAGGGGAAGTCCGATCGTTTGACTTGAACTCACCGGATGTCTAGTCTGGCGTAAATACTTTGCGAGAGAGAGGCATTTAACCCTAAAAATAATGCTTATGCACTAAAAAATTCCATAGTAGCCTCATCTCGGATGCAAGGTTTAATGTATGTAAATCCTTAATCCCCATACCCCCAAGTTGTTTTGGTTGTTTGATGGTACTCCGCTTAATAAAATGGATTTTCCGTCTTTGTGATGTCGTATATGCCCACGAAAACCTTCTTTGAATAAGCTCCAATTCCTTCAAGGTTTTAGCGAGGTAATCTTGAAACGAGACATGGCATGCATTGGAATATGACCAAAAGTAGAAGTAATAAGCGTAGACCAGACCAGTTGTAGACGGAGAAATGTGCCTTCCATCCGGACAACTTATTGTTACGGAGTCTCAATAAGCCTATTAGGCAGTGCCATTTTACCCCCACCGGGTCCCAAGGTAGACCAGAATACAAATCATCCTTGGAGAGCCAGCTTGGAATCTAGTAATGTTACATATTCTAAAAGTACTCACAGTGGTAGGGACATTTCTACTAAAACAAATTTTGGACTTGAAGGAATTTTATGTAGCTCGACTTTGAAATTTGTTGAAACTCTTGGAGAATACCGTAAGAAAACTCGAAATTTCATCTTCTTGTGCTAAGCCACAAATCCGCCTAAATCATCTGCGCAAACAAAAGATGTGTGATGATAGGACCATTATTAGACAATTTGACTCCTGAGATAAGATGATCCCTGAAGTATTTGCTTGGGATATCAGTTGAGAGATAACACATCAAAACATAAAATATAGAGATATGGTGAGAGAGGACAAGCCTGGCGAATCCCTCTCCGAGGGCGAGATTCTATCGTAGAAAGTTGTCCATTCGATTAAGTGAATAAGGAGGCAGTTGAGGTGCATGTGGCATGATTAAGGTTAACCCAAATGAGTGGAAAAACCCCACTGTTTTATAAGTACCTTGAGTAAAGAAAATCCCATCAGAAAATATAATGAAGTTTACTCCTTATAAGCTTTATGAATATCCAACTTTGCCATAAAATAACCACTGTCATGCCGAGTTTTAAATTTGAAAGCATGCCTAAGTTCTTGAATTAGAATCACATTGTCGGTTCCATGTCTCCCTGGAACAAAGAGAAGGTTTGTTGAAATTCGAGAAATTAATGTAAATGAGAAAAGGTCTACATTTCGTTTGCTATAGAGCTTAGTTAAGATTTTTAACAAAAACATTACACAAGCTTATAGGCCTATAACGCTAGTGCAAGTAAGCATTATCCCTTTTTTTGAATTAAAGTAATGATTGGTATGATTTAGAGAGACGAGGCACCCGAGTTGAAATGAGAACATATGTTTAATAAACCCATAAATGTCATCCGAAATAATATGCCGTATGGAGACTTTTAAGTTTCATAGAAAAAAGAGCTACTCTAACTTCTTACACGAGTAGGGTACTCTCGGCCAGCCTCCTGGTGTTGTTGATCGAGCATAGAAGAGTGCGGCCTTTGAAATATATCCGAAACCGAAAAGATGAATTATCGGTAAAAATATTCGAAAATAAAGCCCCGAATACATTTTGTATATCATCTATATGAGAGGACCATGTACCATCCATCTTATAGACACCGGAATCCTATTCCATTTTCGTCTAGCACCAAAATCTTTAGTAAAGAAAAATTTAGTACATTTATCACCTGATGTGTACCGGTAAACTTTGTCCGGGTGCCTCCACGATAAAGCGCTCTCGATTTCTTAAAAGATTAAGGTGACTCTCAAAGACGAGCTCGGCTCCGCTAAATTGCGGGGAGATGGGGAGGACTTGTTGGACCACATTCATAGCATTACATGTTGAAGCCGGCTCATGTGAAGTCTACGGGAAATTTCCAAAAAACTTCCCTTTACCACATAAGCATCTCGTCTCCTAATAGATCTCATCTTATATCCATAGTTAGTAGTAAGAGCGAGGAGAATGAAACCAAACTTATTTAACTAAATTTTGACATTAATAGGGTGTTTGGTAACTCTTTTAATTTTCAGTCAATCTCGTTTTTAAAATCAAGATTATTTGACTTAACTTATTTTTAATTTTAAAATTAAAAGAGTTCTAATCATTTTTATGTTTGACAAAGCTCGTCACAATTTTTAAAATTTATAGAGTAATCTTGTTTGGCTCACACCGGCACCTTCATCGGGCCGGGAGTCCGCCGCCCCCTCGCGACCGCGACGCCGGCCGTCGTCCACCCCCCCCCACCGCCCGGCGGAAAGCCGCACCTCTGTCGAATCCGCTGCCCCCTCCGCTGACAGTGGCCATCCCACCTCTCGCCCCGCGGACAGCCACGCCACCTCGCCGGAAGTCCGCCCGCCTCCCCCGCACACCCCCTGCCCGCCGAACTTCTCGCCGCCCATATGCTAGAGTCCGCCGCCGCCCTCCCCACCCCCCGCTGCGGGCACAACCTCGCCGCCTCCCCCGCACCCCCCCTGCAGCCTTGCCTCCGCCCCCCTGCCGCCGCACACCCCCGGGCGCACGGCCCTCGCCCCCCGCTCGCGCGCACCCCCCCCCGGCCCGCCTCCGCCCCGCGCGCGCACGCGCTCTCGCCGCCGCCTCCCCCCCCGCGCGCACGCGCCCCCCGCCGCCGCACTGGCCCGCCTCCCCGCGCGCCGCACAGGCCCCGCCGCGCGCCTTCCCCACACCCCACTGCGGCCTTGCCTCCGCCCCCCTGCCCTGCGCGGCCCCCCACCCCCGACGCACGACCCCGCCTCCGCCCCCCCCCCACGACGCACGCGACCTCGCTGCCGCCTCCCCCCGGCCGCACGGCCTCGCCCCCCACGCACGCCGCACGCCCCCCGCCTCCCCCCGCCGCACGGGGCCCTCGCCCGCGCCTCCCCACACCCCCCCCCGCGACCTTGCCTCCGCCTCGCCCTGCCCGACAGCCCCCCCCCCCCCCCCCCCCGCGCGCGCGCGCGCGCTCCCCCCCGGCCGCACGCGCCCTCGCCCCCGCCGCCGCACGGCCCCGCCTCCCCCCCCCCCGCGCGGCCTCGCGCGCGCCTCCCCACACCCCCTCGCAGCCTTGCCTCCGCCCCCTCACCGCACGCCCCCGCCCCCGCTCCTCCCGGCGCCGCGAGACGGGCCGCGAGAGACGTGGGGGAGACGGGTGAGGGGGACAATCACCCGCAAGACTCTCCCGAAAATAAAACAACTCTTCTCTTGTTTTATTTTTCGGGAGAGATATTAGAAGTAGGTTTCTTTGTTTCCAAAAAAGAGGAGCGAGTAGAAGGCGTGACCAAACACCTCTCTTTTCTCTATTTTCAAATTTTAGGTAAAAAAGAGAGAAAAAAACGCTTCCAAACACCCTATAAGGGTGGTGCAACCACATTGCTTCAAACTTGAACCAAGACTTAGAATCTTTGGATTGGTGGATGAGTATTCAAATAAAGTGGACTGGTGATCACTAGAGTAAGCCGGTAAGACATGGAGTTGTCCAAATTCGGAAATAAACTTAACCAAGATGCCGAAATTAAACATCTATCTAATTTTTCTCTTATATGTCGAGCCATAATTCTTTTGTTAGTCCATGTAAAAACTGGCCCTTCATTCTTCATTTCAATAAGGCTGCTAGTGTTAATAAAAAACTCAAAGTGATCCATATGAGATCTATTAGGTGGCAACCCACCCCATTTCTCTTTAGGATTCCTAATGCAATTTCAATCACCTATGAGACAGCAGGGAAATGAAATTTCAGCAATAAGAGAGGTCAATGATTGCCACATGTGCATCCGAGCCGGTATGCGGATAAGGTGCATAAACACATACAAGTAACCAAGGGGAATTTGCGGTAGGGTCTTGAACAAGGCCTCGCTATCCAGAGTCGGTATGAGATAAAAATCTGCACATCGATAGTCGTATCCCACCAAAGCCGCAGACCACCTTTTCTAGCTACCGATGGCACTATAAAATAATTACTAATAGATCTATCATGGAAAAACTTCTTACTAACAGGAGTATTGCATTTACGGTTTCGGACGAAAACAAACTTGAGGGTTTATTGAATGGACTAACCGATCAACGTGACGAATTGTCGGGTGTCCATTTGCTCCCCGACAATTCCACGCTATAAGTTTCATTTGGGAAGTGGCAATGTAAAGTGGTAGTAGCTGCCTCACCCTCTTGTTCAATATTCGGTGGAGATAGCACCTCTACTTTAAGAGGAAGACAAAAATCATTAACGCCGATAAATTGTGTTGAAGAGCTTGATTCAAATGCTTCCACTTATGTTTCCCTCTTCCACCATGTTTTCTTCATAGGAGGCACATTAAGGTGGACAGATTAATTTTTGATATATTCAAATTATGAGAATGCAGAGCATCCACTGAAGTTGAAGGTAATATAGTAATTGAAGAAGAAATTGTGCCTGAGGCAGGTGCTGGAAGAAAACTGGAAGCATCTATCATTCCTGAAGAACCTTGCGGCAATATGTTATCTGAGTAAGAACTGGCATTGATCTGTCTTGCCACAATTGGCACTGAAAAAAGAGTACCCGGAGCTACCGAGACAGCAAGAGAAGGGTCCTTAGGCTGCTGATCTGATGAAGAAGGCACCATCAGTAGAGGCATAGGAACAGTATCCACAGTCGCACTCCCCTCCAGTGCTTGTTGGAGTAGAGAAGATCCGACTTCGTGTGGTTGAGATCCTGAAGATATAGAAAAAGTAGAACAAGCAGAAGATGGTCTCTGACCTCCATTAGCTTGTCTGCCACCCGTTGTGAGCCATTCCCCAAACCGATGACTAAATCCGATCTCTCATTAAAGCCTTGAGTTGTTCAGGATACTCCGGTTTAATATAGGAAGAATAATGAGCCAAGGTCTCACAATCACCATGCCGGTGCCCTAGCCTTCCACAGAAATAACAGAATTTCATTATTCGTTCATAAGCCAATTCAAAAATTTTGATAGTACCATCTGGAAGCACCACAGAGACCTCAGTAGGAAGAGGTTGTAAAACGTTAATACGGACTTTAATTCGAGCAAAAAAACTCCAAGAAGCTACTATTTCCGGAGCAGGATCCCACGGGGTACCAATTTGTGATATCATTTCTATAATTATTTCTTTAACCAACAGTTCCTGAGGCAAGTCATAAATACGTACCCAAAGATCCGCAAAATGTAGTTTATGCTGTGAAGGAGCAGTAAATGGCTGAGCTTTTTCCAGCAGAAGAATGTCATTATTGAAGAACCAAGGTGTCCGTCGGCAGACGTTTTGAAGTTCGTCCTCGGGACCGAAAAGTGAGGAGGAAAGCTTCATCCGGAAAATCTAAAAGGGCCCAGGGGGTTACCGGATTCCACATACGACGTATCCATTCCTTAAGCCCTGCCGGCCTGACGTTATTTGATGTCAAAATCTTGAGGACCAGGCACTTCTTCCAGCGATTCTCATCAAGAAGCAGCGACTGAGCAAGACGTATTGGATCTGATGGAGTAGGAGGAAGGAGCAACTTTTTAAACTGCGATAAAACGGCTTCTTCATCCATGGCAGTAGCCTCCCCGGAACGGAAGATTAACGGAGAACAAACCCGCACTAAAAGTTGAGACGAGAGCACAAGCTTTCGAGGGGTGAACAACAGAAAAGAGAGGACGCGAGGATGGGAAAAGGAAATGAAGGTTCGAGAAGAAAGACACTCGTTTAACGATAAGAGGAGGACGAAAAACCGCAAACAAGAAAAAGAAAACTAAAGAAAACGGAAAAACCTAGAATCTCCTAGAAGACAAAAGCAGATTAAACCAATCCCCGGTTAAACGATGTTTAACTATGATTAACGAGAATGAGGTATGCGACGAAGCCCGAAGGATCCACACTCAACCGTAGCACCAAACGGAAATGGGTGGCGAAGGAGAGGAGAAGCTAGGACAAGGGTAACAGGAAGAACAAAGAAAAGACCATCAACGAAGGAAAATGATGAGCATACACAAAGGACGAATAAGAGATGCTATTAGCAAACCAGCACGAACACAGAGCAACCAAGAAGGGATTAAGAGGAGACACTAAAAGCAAAACAGCGCCAACAATCGAAGCGGAAAACCTGACCCTAATGCCCCGTTTGGTTAGAGTTTCATTTTTGATACTATATCAATATTGATATTAATATTTTCAAATGTTAGAGTATCAATATCAAAAGTAATACAAGTTGACACTTGTATTAAATAATATGCTTTGTTTGCACTATAAATTTTAAAATTGATACAATTAACCAAACACTTCTTAATGGTTTCTATCAATATCAATTTTAAAATTGATAGTGATAGAGGTACCTAATAGTGTTACCAAACAAGGCGTAAAGGAATCAAACGAAGATAAACCAGCGAAATAGAATAAACAGGAAGCTAGAAAATCCAGACAAACCCACTAGATCGTTAATATACAGAGACCAAAAATAGAACAAACAGATAAGGAGTTTGGGGTAGGCGAAGAAATCGGTACTATGGAAAAAGCCCCAGAAGGAGAAAACCCGTAATCACCCGAGAGCGAGGGTTCCCAGAGACTCTCCGGGAGCAAGCTCACGGAAGGGTTCCCAGAGACTCGTAGGCGAAGAGCTCAAAGAAGGAGGGTTCCCGGAGACTCGCGGGAGACGAGCTCACGGAAGGGATTGTTCAAGCGCTGGCGTTGCTCCGCCGCCAACATTTACATCCTAGCCATCCTAACTTAAAAAAAAAATTAAAAACATACAAAGGTGGTCCATCCATGGCTTGCTATTTCACCTCCTCTTCCTCTTGCTACAAGTCAAAAGGGGGCAGGCCACCTCACATCAAGATGTAACATATTTCTGCATTCAGCTTGTCAGCAAATGAAGGAGGACCTCATGAGATAAAAAAAAAACCCAACTCCAGCTGTGCACAACATTACAAGGTGTGCTTGACCTTAACAAACGTTTTTGGCCCCTCCGGACAGGGAGGCACGGGTTCCAACGCATCTTGACGTAAAAAAGAAGGCCCTGCCCTGCCCAAAGCTGTGCAACCCACCTTCCAGAAACCACATCATGCCGAGACAAGAAAAGGAATCAGGCCATTCTCAAGATGCGCATTATGCAAAGAAAAATTATTAAAAAATAGGTTATTTAATATTTTAAATTTTTATTTTTAGGTTTTAAAAAATGATAGGGTTGGCAGGGCATGCACGATTCAAACGATTCAGTTTGATCCGCCATGCCGTTCTTATTTTTTTTCACGATCTTGACCCGACCCAGATCATGACCCCAACCGACTCAAGTTGGCTTTAAACTTTCCTTGCCAGAACAGATTCTTTGCCTGCCCACCCCCTTCGACTGCTCTCCTCCGCCGCGCCGGCGGCACGTTCAGCAGCTGAAACGAAACGAAATGTTCGTACGGAGCTGTTCGGATTCCCACCTGTGACAGAAACATACGACAACGAAAATTTATGGTTGTCTTGACGGTATGGATGTAACATTCAAGGAAAAGTAAAAAACAGATCCGGTGTTAAAATATTTCTATAGACAAAATTAGTGTTATAGTGACTTTTTAAAACGGAACTAATATTAAAACTTGAGACATGAATTAAACTTGAGACATGAATTTATTTTTACCGACACAAAGACTTACTCAATTCTATTTGACATAAATGTTTGGGAACTGAAATGGAACTAAATTAGACTTGAATTAAACTGGATCCATTTGGCTAAATCTTAAATTAATGATAAGCTAGGCCAAATGATTTAGTTGGGTTCATTCATTCATTTAACGCAATGTTACTTATTCATAAGAAATAAATAATCATCATTCCAATGTTTAAAGAGAAAGGGAATGCTCGACTATGAAATTTTGAGAGAAGGTTATGAAAATGAGACTTCAAGAGTGTACCTAGATCTTAAGAAACCAATTTAAATTCATGTTAGGTAGGTCGACCACAGAGACCATACATAGAATTGAAGAGAGATCTTTATATAGTTTTTCTCGATTTAGAAAAAGTCTATAATTGAGTTTCAAGAGAGATTCTTTGGTAGGTGTTAAAAAAAGAAAATAGTGCTCGGTGGATTCATTAATATCTTTATGGACATGTACAAGGGTGCGATCGTCCAGAATCCGCTCTAAGTTTATATCTTTTTCTTCTTGTCATGAATAAAATAATTAAGGATGTACAAGGGAGTTTATTTTAGTGCATGATGTTCGCGCATAATGTTTTTCTGATTGATGAGACTCGAGAAGGACTTAATAGGAAACTTGAATCATGGAGAACTTTGTTAAAAAATAAAAGATTCAAAATTAGGAGAAAGAAGATAGAGTATATGCACTTTAGGTATAGCGAAATCTCGAGAGTTAAAGATGTCGAAATAACTTTGGATAGAAAGATTCTCACACTTGTGCCTAAT
The DNA here is from genome assembly GCA_036172225.1 of Cryptocoryne crispatula var. balansae. Lineage (NCBI taxonomy): Eukaryota > Viridiplantae > Streptophyta > Magnoliopsida > Alismatales > Araceae > Cryptocoryne > Cryptocoryne crispatula. The sequence goes on from CM069930.1 coordinate 36,891,185, forward strand.
TTAAATATTTGGGTTCAATCTTACATATGGACATGGAATGTAATGAAGTTGTGACGAAGATTCAATGCGACTGTAAAATCCTTCCAAAATTGAAAGAAAAATTCTATTGCATAACTATAAAACTTGTCATGTTCTATGATAGTGAATATTAGATAATTAAGAAGAAATATACTGTCAAATTAAATACTGCTAAAATGCTGCTAAAATGCAGATGCTACAGTTGAATTATGATATCTACCACCGCCCTTCCCTTTTTGTTTTGGTCCAAAAGGGGCCATTATTAATTATGCCATCATTCGGACCCCGCCCCCTTTTAACCGCACGGTTCGGATTGTCATCAATGGGAGTCGTTAACAGAATCGGATATCCGTTAACGGGTATGAAAAGAATCACGAGCCCGGTTCTCTAGATCCCAATAAGTAAATGCGGACCTCCGGCTTTCGGTGCCAATTCTTCCACCTGTCACGGCGAGTTGGATCCGCGACGAATTCGGAATATATATCTCGTAATCGGATCTGCATAAACGGGTAAACGGATACAAATCCGAAGATGATCCCGATTGTATCCAACGTCTACAGCGCTACAAGCGCTTCTATCCCTTTGACTCGCTCTCTCTCCCCGGCAAGCTCCTCCACCGTCGACCTGCCGCAATCCGTGGCGGTCTCCGGGCAGACCCCCCTCTCTCTCTGTGTAAACCAACGGCGGGGGGACAAGCGGCGGGCTCGAGGCCATGGGCGTGACGGCGAGAGACCACCACCACCACCACCACCACTCCCCTCCTCCGACCAACTTCGTCACCAAGAAGCTCGTCTATCGCTTAATCTACGCCCTTCTCCCCTTCGCCGTCCTCCACTTCTTCTTCCTTCACCGGCCACTCCAGGTCGGCCACCTCTCCGCCACCGTCGGCCCGCCATCTCCCCCCTCCCTCGTCGGCGCCTCGGCCGACAGGGGATCACCCCCCGCGATCCCCGCCGCCGCCGCCGTCTCGGCTGAGCGTCGGGGGAAAGACGAGAAGCCGGGCGCGCCGCCGCCGTGCGACCTCTCCGTGGGGCGCTGGGTGAGTACCACGGCGGAGCCTCCGTACAACGGGACTACCTGCGCCACCATCAAGGACGGACAGAACTGCATGGCTCACGGCCGCCCCGATACCGGATACCTCCACTGGCGGTGGCGGCCCCGGGGCTGCACCCTTCGCCCGTTTGACGCCGCCGACTTCCTCCGCCTGCTCCGCGGCCGCCACCTCGCCTTCGTCGGCGACTCGATGGCCCGCAACCAGCTCGAATCCCTCCTTTGCCTGCTGGCCACAGCGGCGCCACCAGACCTCGTCTACCGCAGCGGCGACGACAACAAGTTCCGGCGATGGCATTTCCCCACCTACAACACCACCGTATCGGTGTTCTGGTCGCCCTTCCTGGTACGCGGCGTGGAGAAGTCCGGCGAGACGGGGCTCGACCACAACCAGCTCTACCTGGACGAGGTGGACGACCGGTGGGCGTCCGCGCTGCCGACCATCGACATGGTCGTCCTCTCCGTCGGCCACTGGTTTCTCCACCCCGCCGTCTTCTACGAGAACGGCGGCGAGGTGGTGGTCGGCTGCCATTACTGCCCAAAACTCAACCACACCGAGGTGGGCTTCTACGGCGTTTACCAAAGGGCGTTCAGGACGGCGTTGCGGGCGGCCGTTCACGGCGCGGGGAGCAGGTACGTGGTGGTGACGACCTTCTCGCCGGCGCATTTTGAGGGGGAGTGGGACAAGGCGGGGGCGTGCCCGAAGACCGGGCCGGAGACCGGCAAGGCCGTCGGGTGGATGGACGCCGAGATGAGAAGGCGGCAGGTGGCGGAAGTGGAAGGGGCGCGGCGGCGAGCGGCGGAGCGCGTGGACGTCGAGGCGCTGGACGTGACGGGCATGGCGGCCATGAGACCGGACGGCCACCCCGGGCCTTACATGTACGCGTTCCCCTTCGCGAACGGGGTGCCGGAGAGGGTGCAGAACGACTGCGTCCACTGGTGCTTGCCCGGCCCGATCGACGCCTGGAACGAGGTGCTCCTCGAGATGCTGCGCCGGCGGGCGGCAGCGGGACACCGCCGTCCCCGGCGCTGCGAGTAGGGCAGGCGGCGGCACCACGACGTGGAAGATGGCGGAGGAACCCGAGGTCAACGAGTCAACGGTCGGGCGGGCAACGAGGAAAGTAGGAGGAAAGTTGGTTCTATTTCGCTATTTTTTCCCTAGCCGCCTACTTATTTAAATACTTAGGTAGATATAAAGATTATCAATCTAATAGAGGATTTTTTTGTTGTATATGTTAAAAAAATCAGCAAATTCTAGAACCAACTTGCTAAATAATTTTTTTGTATCTGTGAATTATTGCCCAAATCAGGATATCCCAGTACCAGATTTTCTCATATCTTACACCACCTTTTGTGGTCGTGTTTAAAAATAATAAGCTAAAATGTTTCTGATATAAAATAAGCATGAAGAGAGAAAATAATTGATCTCTTCGTTTTTGTTGTTTTATTAATAATTAATTTTTATTTTAAACATCCCCCCCAAATAGATTAAAGCTGTATTTTTTCGCAACAGCATTCATCCGAGAAGAGCATTAAAGCAGCGGTTCAACTATTTTAAGCTGATCATTCAAGTTTACTTATATATTTAATGATTAATCTTTTACAAATACATGCAAGATATCACATAATTGTTCTTATGACTTATGATTGAGTAGCATGCACCATGGTGAAAAAAATAAAAAGTTAAAATAAAACCCTCTAATAATATTAAATTCAATATGTAATAGTACTGATTTTGTCCGGATATGTGTGGTGTGAACCTCAAAATTCATTACTGTATAATTATAGTATCCTAACCCGATAGGCTCACAGGCCTCACCGGGTAGGCGGAAAAAGACGGGCAGGATAGACCGGTCTCGGGGCCGGTCGGCGGGTTTCTTTCGAGAACAACACACTTTAAAAAAGCAATTAGCAAAACGACATCATTAAATATTTATTTAACAAAAGGATACCGTTTGACCGCATCGTGATGCACCGGTTTCACAGGCCAACGATGGCCCACCGGACCCGAGTCGGGTGGACCGTGATGCTGGCCCGACCGTGAAGGGCATCACGTTTGACCGTTTGATTTTTTATTACTATTATTTGGTGTAGATTTATGATATTATTTTTTTTGATATTATTTGGCGAAGATTTATAAGATTATGTACTTAAAATTAATCACGGTACCCTCGTCGACACCTATTTCGGCATTCGACTTCTCAGATGATTTCAGCATTTACACCTGCCAAGATTTATTTGTATCTAAAAATGTTGTGGACTTTTTTATCGCACCTCGTGGGGTGCTTGGTTGCGTGATAATTTTTTTATACATTTTTATGATGAAAAATTATATTAAAATAAAAAATGAACCAACTCATGACATAAGATTATCATGTTTGGAGGAATGTGATAATAAAAAAGAGTAACTATCATACGTGACCAAACAAAGTAGGGGACCATAAGAAAAAAGAAAAATGAGAGACCCTCTTTTTTTTGTTTAAGAAGAAAATCACTTTCAAAATATAAAATTGTCATCGTTGTCGAACACTTCTTTTAACAAATCTTCTTACCATCTTTAAAAATTAAAATAAAAACCTCCGTTATCGTGCAACCAAACATCCCGTTAAATATGGATTTAGGATAGTCTTAGATACATCCGTAAACCCACGTCAGCCGGTGCACAAAATTGTAGTAATTAGTTAACAATAGAAAGTGGCTATTGATATTGCTAGAAAGGTGAAATATGAGGGATTCACATGGTTATACACATGCCAACAAAAGGTGGTCATGAACCTCATGATGATCCTTGTAGGATGTCTGAGTTCCTGGCTGAATGCTACTTACAGTGGTTCTTGGTGAGACTTGCAAGCTTGCACCTCCTGGTTGGATAAAAACCACTGCTGTGCTTGATTGCAAGTAGTTTCAAAGTGGGCTGAAAGCCCCTACAGTGCTTGCTTACAAGCAGATTCAAGGTGGAATTGCTCATATCTATTGGTTCCACAAACATACATAAGGATCATCCCCCTCACCAAGAAGAGGCTTCCTTCTCCCTGAAGGCCTCTATGCTGTCACAGTCCTCTGCACATTGATGGCTTCTTCTTTGGACTTACCCCACACGACGGAATAAAATCCAACCGCTATTATGATGGCACCATTGACACTGCATGACGAGGAAAATGGTAAAAGCTGAAAGTTGCAAGGGAAATTTGGCCAAAATGCAACTTAGCACCAAGAATAAAAGGAGTATAAATGATGAGAGGTTAATCCCTTGTATAACAGATCCCATGCAAGTTGCGCGGGCAGGTTGGTCTGGTCTGGGGCGCCTTGTCTCTAGTTCATTAGTGATGTTTTGTAAAACAAATTCTCTATGAAGATGTAAATTTTACATGATGCAGGACCTATAAGCCAGAGCACTCGTTAATGACAAATTTGTCATCTTAAGTTGCTAGGGTGAACTACAACTGCTATCAAAGAAGAAGCCCCAATTTAGCTCTGCATATCGTACAACGGATATGGACTTGTGTTACAACACCGGTGAAGAGAACTTTTAGATTGTGGAGGCAGCGAGAACCATGGAATGAAATATCCCGAAAATCTCTTGAGATCTCACGAAAATCTCTCTCCGTGCCTCCGAGAAACGAGATCACTGATACGAGATCCATGTAAATATCCATTATCCTTTATTTTTTACCATAGGTTGATGACTAACTTTAAAGTTTCATATTACTACAAATTATCTATATCAATCATATTATCTCTTATTCTTTTTATATTATCAATCCAATTAAATGTCTTTATAAAGTTTTCACGAGTTAACAACTCAATTGTTGAGTCTAACCAAAGTCTTATCTACATGTTGTTAATTCATTTCTTCTATAATTTATAAATTAAGATTTTTATATGGTTGTAAGTAAAAGTGATTCGAATTGTTGCACAATCTCTCAATTTCATGGAAATCTCTTCTCTTGATATTACTTCAGAAAAAGTCTAGATCCACAATAGAAACTATTGGTACGTTTCTTATTGACATTGATCACCATTCCTATATCTGTCATAATTCCTCATGTCAACTTGTCTAGTCTTGGTCCTCAAATCTTATGTCCCCTTTAAAGAGATTATTATATAATTTTACACTAGCATGCCAAAATCCAATCTCTCGAGATTTTCTTTCTATCCAATCACCTCAAAATGAAATCAAGAGGCGAGATGACAATCCTTGAATCAGACCGAAATCAAACATAAAAACCTATTTGAGGACCTTTTTATTTTTTCAATTTATATTTTTTATGTAAAATATATCATACATAGATCTAATCTGAGATCCGATCTCCCAAGATATTTTCGAGATTCCCACAAGATCTCTTCTCTTTCACCCTCCCGAGATGAAGTTGAGATCTGATATGACAATCTTTGACAAGAACTTGGAGATATCCTGCCTAATGGAGTAGCTGAAACTGGATGTCACTATTGTATGATTTCATCCATGATTGAGGCTGTCATGGAGCAATATTCAAAGCCAAAAGGTACCAACACTGAACACTCTAGGTTTCAAATTAGTAGTACAAGAACTGGATATAAGAAGGAGAACAGAATGTGTCGTGCATACATTTTTGTTATCGTTCCGTAAGGGACATTCTTCCCAAAGCCAAATCAAACAGAATAAAACTTTCCAACTGAAGCAAAACAGTTCAATTTGAAACCAAAAACTCATTAAATATTATAAAAATTAAATACATGTATTTTTCACAGTTTTAGATTAGACATATTTGAATAATTATATTTGTATACAAAATTATGGAACTATAATTGTATTAATGAAGCAATATATTTTTAACATAAATGTGGCATATTAAATTCGTTCAGTCTCTTTGAGTTTAAAGAACACTCCCATCCCATAAAAGAGAGAATGAACTGAATTGGGGGTCCTAATCATTTGGTTAAGTTCACCCAAAGGCAACAGTTTAGAGCCCCTTGATAGGACTAAGTCAGTTGATCCTCAGGCTATAAACATAAAATTTCCTACAACTTATATAAATCCATTAGCTAATCACAGGTTCAGAAAATGACAACAAGATAAAGAAAACAATCGGTATAAAACACACCAACAACAAGAAAGAACTGATACATACTGAATTTGTGGTATGTTTAAATTTTATAAGTTGTACCTTCGACTCTTTCAGACAATGGAATGGATTTAGAAACAATAGGGACGTTAGGAGTTCAGAATATGAGATAAACTCAATTTGTATGTCGATGAAAGCTTAAATGCATGGCTGCCCTAGTTGATCAACACAAAAAACAGAGGCCCTAGTATTTTATTCAACTGATACTTGATATTTTTGTGTGCATTTACATAGTAGAACTACTCACAGAATATAAAATGGAGGCCAGCTGGACATCAGTTCTTATTTTCCAAACATGTGGATCTTTTTATATAATCAAACAAACCAAAGGATGATTGGTATTAAACAAGTTGGCTTGGTTTGAATTGCCAAGGTCACCTCCACTGCATTCATCATTAAGACAATCATCGAGGAATTTAACCTGCTTTAGGTGCTCCCTGATCCTTTGCACCACTGGATATTGGTAGGATTCCTCATATGGGACCAGATCTGAGGGATTTTAAACCACTCCCAACCCAAGTTCCTTCACTCATGTTGTTTAACATGTGGACAAGCAAGGTGATTATGGTTGACTTGACCAAGGTGATTCCTTTTCAACAGAAATAATAATAATTTACCCATATAAATGGTATAGTTAAATAGTGATATGTACAATTTCAAGGATGATTTCCATAACCCTATAAGCTATGCTATGCCATCAACGTTCGATCAAATTATCTATTTGATGATGATGGTTTTAGATTGTATTGAATGATTGCTGTAGTACTTTTTAAACTCTTGTCAAGATGACTGGTGGTATAAAATCCATCAAGCTCCATGCCTGCATGTCTGCCCAAATATATTCCTTCAACCATGCCCATTCTGTAGAGATGCCAGGATCAGTTTTAAGGCAGTAGAAGTTTAGAAAACATAGGAGGTACAGTTAAAACTATCAAAGACCAAGGAAATTGTCCGAATTCCTATATGATGTTGGTCCTAGAGAAGCCTAGATCTACTTATTCTTAAAATACACGAATGACTGTAAATAATGATGACAAAATATCATTTACCTCTGTCAGTAATATCATTACATAGGGATGCTTTAATCACTTTTGGGCTTTGACAGAATCATTTGATGCCACAAATTGAAAGAAAATGATGACAATTATTTACCTCCCAACATAAAGTGTGTCACCGAGGAAGAGACAGCCTAAGATGGCGGCAAAAACAATTGAGAAGGGCTTGAATGTTGCGATAAATAAAGGTCCCTTTTTGTGCATGCACCAGGTTATAATACTCGGAGTAATAACACTACCAACAATTGCCTGCAATTTAACATAAAGTACATGCAATCTAGTTAACAGTTGAAGTATTTTATTCAACTGATACTTGATATTTTTTGTGTGCATTTACATAGTAGACCTACTCACAGAATATAAAATGGAGGCCAGCTGGACATCAGTTCTTATTTTCCAAACATGTGGATCTTTTTCTATAATCAAACAAACCAAAGCACATTGAATCGTTGCAAACAGGCTATTGAAAGAAACTATAGTCATTTCTGCTGGATACTTTTTAACAGTTTGTGCCTGCATCTCCAAAGTTAGAGATAATTTTCCTTTGCCATCACAAAATGCAAGCACATGATATTTTAAATCTGATTTTCATTTACCTGAAGAACATTCCACATTGAAAGGCTCAAACAAGCAGAACCAAGAAACAGGCCCCCGATAGCCCAATTTTCTACCAATATTGAGTTGGAAAGGAGCTGCCGGACCAGGACCCTGTGGGGAGCATCCCTTGAATGTGAAAAAACTATTGGAGGACCTCTGCAGAGCGTAACCACCAATGCTCCTCCAATGCAGGTTAAAGTTCCAACAAACTTGGCCAGGCCACTTGAGTTCAAAACATCAATGCTCTCAATCCTGATGTGTTCCACTTCCACCTCAAGGGGACCAAACATAATCAGTGGCTAAACCCATAAACTACATGACTAAATAAACTAATCAGGAAGGCAATAGAAAGTTAATGCATGGATATCACATGCTTGTTCATGGTTGTGAGGCATCACAGTAAAAATTCTTCATGGCAGGAGCAGCCGAATGTGAGATTACTATATTTTGAAAAAGTTATACATATATCCACGTGAGTGTACACCCTTTAAGAGCTTTGCACAATTTCAAAAAAAAAGTCCTGAAGACTACAAAAGAAGCATTATAATTTGTCCCTCTTTTAAAAGAGATGCGCATACCATTGATGCTGGATATATTACCCTATCCTTTAAGTAAAATTAGTTGAATATAACCTGGATAACGGAAAGATGTGCCTTGCTCCTTCTCACCCCTTTCCTTTTATCACCTCTTTCATGGGCTAGAGACTGACAAGTTCTATAAGTATCACTAAAGAATCAAAGTGCCACTTTTGTGACTGAATCTCTTATATTGTGGATCCTGGCCGTCCAGCCCTTCTAGAAATAGATTCGGCTTTAGCAGCTCTAGAGACTGTCTGATGCAATATTTTGTTGAATTACAGAGAGTCCTTAGAGACCTCCACAACTAGCCAGTTTAAAAGAAGAACCATGATGAGATCAGATATGTAAGGATCCATCTAACGCTTAATCCCAATTAAGCTTTTGCGTTGGCATTTCTTTCAGAAAGAAAAAGGTTTCACAGGCAAAAAATGATATCTGGACTCTGAAATATCCATACCAGACTGCAAAAAGGCAATCAAAACCAAGGTTAAGCCACTTGTTATTATTCGTAATCTGCAAAGCTCATTACTTAGATGGATCAAATGCATACTTTTATAAATCAACACGCCCAACACCTTGAAGCTTAGCGCCCCCATAGGCAATTAGCCGTATAAAAGGCAATCTGTTTCACATTTTCTCTTAAACCCCAAAAAACCTTCTTCATACAAATGGCGAGCCAGTGCTTGTATTTCTTGATAAACAAGAAATGAGCGAAAAAGAAATAAAAAATTAGGCATTGCCAGCGGTAAGTCCGTATAATCGGGAGACACGAAATACTTCAAGAGAAGGGGAGCCAGGAGCGGCGTGTGCTTAGATACGTTTCACAAGGTTACCGAGACATAAAGAGTTGGTTGGCGACAGGGAAAGAGAGGGAAAGGGGGAGAGTAAACCTGAAGAGAACGGCAATCAAGAAGGTGAATCCAGGAACCAAGTTACTCATCGCAGACCCGAGCGTAGGAGAGCTGTAGCTGATGCCCGTGAAGACACAATTCTGCACGATGGTAATACTAAACAAGAAGAGAAACATGAATCAGCGGGCGGCCCACAAGTTGTATAAAAATTCTCTTTCCTGTGTCAGAAACAAAAGATGGTTGTCCGAGTGACAAAAACGAAGGCCCTTTTAGACTAATTCTGCTTACCCGACCAACGCGAGGAGAAAGAATCTGAACAGAAGAGAGAGTGTCAATGGGGGAGACTTCGTCCTGCATATCAGGGCATCCCTTTTAGTAAAGCAAGAGCTCTTAGCAGAGAGAGAGAGAGACGAGGAGGGAGGGGGGAGTAACCTCCACCTGTGGATAAGGAAAGAGAGGAAGAAGATGATGGTGGCGAGGGCGTTGGAGTAGAAGACGAAGATGAAGTGGCTCATGCCCCTGGACATGGCGGCCTTGGCCAGAGTGGTCAGCCCAACATCCAAGCATTCCACCGCGGTCATGGCCACGTACGGGGCGGCGGCCGCCGCTGACCACCGGGGCACGGGCACGGCCATCTTCTCCGATGCTACCGGCCCGCCAATCTCGCCGTCCCTCGGCTACCCCGCCGCCGCCCTCGCCGCCGACACCACCATGCGATGTTCGCTGATGCTGACCGCAAAATATCAAATATATATAACAGCGATATTATTCATAAAAATTAATGACGATCAAAATAATCATATTTTTATTAAACAAATTAAAAATACTATATTCAAGTATAAGTTTGTGAGATAAATCACAAAATAAATCAAACACATAACATGTTACACCTATTATGTATGTTCGTTAATGAATTATATTTCACTTATTCGTATTTTTACATAATTAAATAAAATTTTATCTACATATCAATGCATCATCGGGCATAGTCTTTTCATTTTTCACAAAATATTTACATCGGACCTAAATACATATAGTATTATAATAATATAGCTAACTAACTAATAATTATAGTATGCTTAAGACTTGTTTGTTTTAGCTTAGTTGATGTCTGACTTTTGGTAAAAATGTCTAACTTTTGATTCCGTCAGACAGCTTAGATCATTTGGTAAAACAACTAAACTATCATCAAGCTAACATCTGAATATGTCAGCAACCTTTTAAAAACCACTTAACATTAATGGGGTGTTTGGTTGCATGATAAATTTTTTTACACTTTCATGATAAAAAATTGTATTAAAATAAAAAGTGAAACAACTCATGACATAAAATTATCATGTTTGGAGGGATGTGATTACAAAAAAGAGTAACTACCGCACATGACCAAACAAAGTGGGAGACCACAAGAAAAAAGAAAGAGGTGAGATCATCTTTTTTTGTTTTAGAAGAAAATCACTTTTAATACATAAAATTATCATGGTTACCAAACACCTCTTTTAACAAGTTTTCTTATAATTTTTAAAAATTAAAACAAAAACATTCGTTATCGTGCAACCAAACACCCCATTAACATTAAGATTATATTTGATACGGAGATAATCATGGATAAATCTGATTTATCATCGACCCTTGTTTATTTTGCAAATAAATTGGGGTTTAACCTAAGTTAACTTGATCGGATTTATCCCAAAAATGAGGATAAAGTGAGAGTTAAATCATCCCATCTAATACATGGAATATATTTATCCCTGTATTTTTAGAGAGATAGTCATCCAATCTAACACATAAAATATTCTGTATTATCATCTATACATTATTTATAATGTAAATTTAAAATTTTATATTAATAGTCAAATAATATATATCAAAGAAAAATTATTAATTTCAAAATTAATAATCATATATCATACCAAACATAGGACACGGTTATCCTCTAAATATATCTTAACTTAAATCAAACATAATGGGAATAAAGATAGTCACAAGAAGTGACTTATCCTTATCTTTGTCAATTTTATTCTTATGCCAAACGGGGGACCTAATGCCCTGTTTGGTAACACTATTAGGTACCTCTATCACTATTAATTTTAAAATTGATATTGATAGGAACCATTAAGAGGTGTTTGGTTAATTGTATCAATTTTAAAATTTGTAGTGCAAACAAAGCATGTCATGTCATACAAGTGTCAACTTGTATTACTTATGATATTGATACTCCAACATTTGAAAATATTAATATCAATATTGATATAGTACCAAAAATGAAACTCTAACCAAACAAGGCATAAGTGATTTATCGTACATTTTTTATTAATAAATTGTCGAATGTCTTGTTACTAATGGGGTGTTTGGTTGCACGATAATTTTTTGTACACTTTCATGATAAAAAATTATATTAAAATAAAAAGTAAACCAACTCATGACACAAAATTATCATGTTTGGAGGGATGTGATTACAAAAAAAAGTAACCACCGCACATGACCAAGTAAAGTGGGGGACCACAAGAAAAAAGAAAGAGGTGATACCCTCTTTTTTGTTTAAGAAGAAAATCACTTTCAAAACATAAAATTGTCATGGTTGTCAAACACCTCTTTTAACAAGTTTTCTTACAATTTTTAAAAATTAAAATAAAAACCTCAATTATCATGCAACCAAACACCCCATAAATATTAGTTATAGACTTTCAAAAACAAATATGGCAAAATGCTTAAAATTAAAGTTATTTGTAAAGAAGTTACCGTTATATATAGACATCGATCTCCATATCTATATTTTGAGTGATTTAGGGGGTCAGATATTAATCAAGCCAAAATAAACTGAACTTTAATCCTAATCAGTATCTACGTCCGATCGATTGAGGTCATGTGAGCTTTCTAGATTTTCATAAATTCACCAAGTGTTTATAATTTTTATAAAATTGATCCCACTATTCTCGAGAGACCTCGCCGAATGAAAATTGTGGGTTCTTATCCAAGATTTATGGGGTGTTTGATTGCATGAAATTTTTTTGTGCACTTTCGTGATAAAAAATTGTATTAAAATAAAAAGTGAACCAACTCATGACATAAAATTATCATGTTTGGAGGGATGTGATATCAAAAAAGAGTAATTACCATACATGACCAAATGAAGTGGGGGGACCACGAGAAAAAAAGAAAAAGGTGAAACCTTCTTTTTTTTGTTTAAGAAGAAAATCACTTTCGAAATATAAAATTATCACGGTTGTCGTCGAACACCTCTTTTAACCAGTTTTCTTACAATTTTTAAAAATTAAAATAAAAACCTCTATTATCATACGACCAAACACCCCCATTAGGCTCCGTTTAATAATGTTTAAACTCCTGTTACGTTTGATTCGGTCAGAGATTGCAACGTTAGGACCGTTTGATTAGCATTCAGATCTTAACACCAAAAAATGAGACTTGACACGCTCTGACTGAGGACTTCTATCAAGGCTCCATGTCTATGTTTGGGGGGGGGGGGAGACAGAACTCTTGAAAGAGATTTTAGGTTAACTTATTACAAAAGGGATAGCGTATAAAAAATTATTAAAAGCGACATCAAAAAATAAATATAGATAAAAATAAAAATATTATTAAAATATTAAAAATAAAAATTATATAGTAAAAAGAAGTGATAGAGAGACGACTCATAACATCATTATATTCGTACACCCACAAGGTTTTGTGTTAAAATAATAATAATACTACTAACCAAAAATAACATCCAAATATAATGTTTAATCACAAAATTAATACATGGAATGAACAAATTGAATTAGTAAGAACACAGGACGTAGTTATAATCTATTTACAAAAATAAACGAATTAGTTAGAGTGAGAAGTGGAACGAATAGTAAGTTTCTTAAAACGTTATTTTACTTTCTTAAAAATATATTATGAATCAAATGACCTTATTCAGTTTTCAAATAATTTTTAATATATTCGATTGCAAAATTCAAATGTTTCATCAAATATTTTTAATAGATTCAAATATTTTATCAAACAATCTTAAATATTAAAATTTTAAATACCTATACGATATATTCAAATATAAAAAAGTAATTTTTAGAATTCCAACCATCTTAAACCTGAGAAATTTGTAGTCTAGATATACTTTTAAAAACAATCTTTTATCCGGATGTACCGTGTATTTCATTTGCACTTTTGACTTCCTTTCTCTATTCGACGAACACCCATAGAAATTCTAGAACAAGAAACCATCGTCTGGGGGGGATCCGGAGGCTCCTCCTATATCCGTCGCACCGGCGAACGTTGCTTTCAAACAAGACGGAGACGGCAGCGACGGGTTCGGGGGCAGAGGCGCTGCGCAGATGGAGGAGCAATTCGGTGAGAGGAAGCCCAAGAACCCTTTCGTTCCAGTCGGTGAGTGCTGCTGGTTTCGATTGGGCACTGTTATCGTGTGTTCCCTTCTGCCGTTTCTCGCTAGTCTCCAGGGGCTCTGTGGTGCATACAAATATTTTCTTTTTCTTTTCCTGGTGAAAAAGGAGCGAGCTTTTCTATTCTTGGGGGATGTCTGTTTGGAGATGTGGGTGGGAGGAACGAGAATTTTAATCGATCTTGTCTAGAGGATTTACTGTGTTCGTCCTCGAGCGAAGCGAGGGATCAGATTGCTCATACCTGAACAAGCTGTTTGCAGATTGGACACTTTCTGTGCTCCTTGTTAGATGGAATGTCCCTTCTCGGGCATTGAAGAAAAATCCCACTCTTCCCCTTTTTCTATCTCACGGGGCGAATGATAATACATGGTGATGGTAGTTCCATCATGGCTTCAAGTTCTTTCGTACAAAGCTTATTTCATTACATGAAATAGGCATTAAACTCTGTCTCTCCTGGCTTCGCCCTTTTGTATGCTTGAAAGGGTTAACATCAGCCTGTCAGGCAGAAGTTCAAGCCGAGGTTCCCTTTCTTCGACATGCATTGTTTTGTTCAAGTTCGACGATTTTTCTCTTCATTTTTTTGTGCTTATTTTATGCATACTCTGTGAAAATTAGTCTAAGGAGACAATATAGCTACAAGAGAATGGTTATTTGTGCAGTTGAATGCTTGCTTTGATTGTATCGGTCTATATGTTTCATTTATAAATTTTGTTAGTTGCAGTATTAATCTAACAAACCCAAGGAACCAATTTCTTGTTTCTTTCTTTGGCATTTTACCACCTCAGCCAAATCAGGTGTTCGAAAATATTAAGATGCGAGAATATGGGAAATTTCATTTTCATTCTTAGAGAGATGGTTGGCTTTAATTACTTGAAAAGAGGAATTAGAAGTTCTAGCACATTCCTTGTAGAGTTTTCTTGAAGAATTTTAATACTCTAAGGGCCACACATACCCTTACGAAACAAGAAATCTGATCAATCATGAAGTATCCAAATGCTATACAAGCTGAGTTTAGGAAAGCACTTTTTATTTTTTTTGTCACCTGAAAATCTAGAAATTATCAACAAGTCCTTGCGTACTGGGTAGGATCAGTGAAAAATTGGCCAATCCGACTAGATTCAGCCCAATTTCAATGGGAATTCTTTTAAGGATCAGTCTTCTCTTTGGGATCAGGTCAATAGGGGCCGATCCCGATCCAGGGCTGACCGATCCTGATCCAGGTTGACCAATCATTTGTCCCATCTGTGCTTTAGCTTGTCAACAAACATATTAAGCTAACTGGGGGAGAACGAGAAACGGTCTATGTGGACTACAAAGAAGGAAAGAAAAAGAAAGCGCATATAGAATGAATTTAATAGAATATCAGTAAAAGATTTAAATACATAGGGAGATTATTAACTTTATTTTTTTAATAATGGCAAAAGCCAGCATTTCATAAACAAGAGGAAAATAGGGAATTACATATGAGTGAAGAGAAGGAGAGAAAAGATGAAAGAAACATAATAAAAGTCCCAACTACCAAGGAAGTAGTTGAGTACCATCACTACAGAAAGAAATAATTAAAATGGAGAAATCTATCTTTGAAGGTGTCTTCAACCATGTAGGTACTGGTGTGTGCGAAAAACCAGTTCTTCACATAATTCAACATCAAGTATAAAATAAATGTTGGATTCTTATAATGGTCATTAAAGATCCACATGTTTCTCATATGGAGACTGACCAAAGAATAGCAGGAAGGACACAAGTCCACAAGCTGAGATCCGTGCCCCATGGGTTTAGCTCAGACCACGTTTTTAGCAAGTGAGTAGTATTGTTTGGTTCAGTCCAATAGAGATACCATGTTTTAAACATAACTTTCCATAAGGAATTAATTATCTCACATTTGATAAACAAATGGTCTACGATTTCATCCCATAATTCACAATAAACACAAGTTGTCAGGATATTCAAAAAGATTCTTTTAAGTTGACTCCTTGTAGGAACTCTCTGCTTGCCTGGCTTCCATAAGAAGAATTTGATTTTTGTTGACAAAGGGGATGCCAAACAGCTTGGTACCACGGAACCACCATCCCTCCTAAAGAAATTCTACGCAGAGCAGTTTCCACCGTGAATGTAGGTTTGTTGCAAGGCATCCAAACTAATTTATCTTCTTGGTTCTCCATGCATCTATGAGCATCAATAATCAGCAGTAAAGAAGAGAATTCCCCAAGTTCTTTATTATTCTAACTCCTGCAAAAAGTGAGGCACCATTTCGTTGCATCATCCCATTTACAATACACCTTATCAAGTGGACTACGGCACAATCAGAAAAGGGTGGGAAACATAGCTGCCAAAGGTGCTCATCCCACCCAATGATCTTGCCAGAAGGTGGTCCTCATTCCATTACCCAATTCAATATACGACAGCAAATTGGAAAACAAAATTCCAATAGCTGAGGATACCTTTCCAGATATTTGAAACTCTATCAATGTTTCTGAAATCTTTGATCCATGAATCACATTTAAACCTGACAATTTTAGCTCACAGAGTATCTCTATTAACGTTCACTTCCACCACCATTTGGACCGAAGGGCATCGTTAATGGCCCTCAAAGGCGCAAGCCCTACTCCCCTTTCTTTAGTTCATCTGCATACTTGATCCCATTTTATGAGATAAGTGCCTTTTCTTTCAATAGTGCCCTTCCAAAAAAACGTGCCCTGATGCTTTCCAACTTATTACAGATACCCCTTGGAACTTTCAGTATTGTAATGAAAAAGAGAGGGATGCTTTGAAGAACTGTCTTATAAAGTAGCCATCCACCTTCTGAAAATAACGTCCCTACTCTTCCACTCTTGTAGTTTTTGCTCCATCTTATGCATCACACATTGCTATTCCTTACTTTTGGTCTTTTATCAGAAAGAGGTAAACCAATACATTTAATAGGTAAAGAAGTTTAAGACTTGAAGATCGTCTGTAGCTGAAGCTTACACACCTCATCAATGTTGATATCAATAAGTTTGCATTTTTCCTTATTGCTTTCAATCTTGTGACAACTTGTAACAAGTAAAGCAGAATTCTCGAGTTTAAACACTTGTCAACTTTACCAGAAGAGAATAGTAGAGTATCATTCGCGAATTGCAAGTGAGTAATATGGATTTGTTAGCTCCCATTTTAATACCTTGAATCAAATTACACTTCTCAATCTTATCCCACATAATGCTAAGAACTTGACAAATGAGAACAAACAAAAGAGGGGATATAATGTCCCCCTGCCTGAGGCCTCTTGAGGATGCAAAATAACCAAAAGATTCACCATTGATATCCACTGAGAACCTGGCTGTAGAAATGCAACACTTAATCCACTGTTGAACAAAAAAATTCTGAAACCCAAAAAAGGGTCAAACACGTGCGCGTGTTATTCAAAAAAATATAGACCGGTTTCGTTGAAACCAAAAAAAAAAAAAAAAAAAAAAAAAAAATCCTGATTGGATAAGCAGCACTTTCTTAACACCGACGTCGACGTCGAAATCAGGTCCGAACGGCCCCATGTTCGACATACGTGAAAGGAACAAGGCTGAGGGCCTTTCACCTCCGTCGACATCGCGAAACGACGTCGACGTCACAGCCGAAATCAGGTCCAAAAGCGTCAATGCGCGGAGGAAGGGTACATGACATGCTCGCGACCGTCGACGCCGCGAAACGACGTCGACGTCGCTGCAAAAATCGGATCTAAAAACGCTGATGCGTAGAAGACGGTCCGAGGCGTGTTCGCCCCCGTCGACGTCGCAAAACGACGTCGACGTCGCTGCCGAAACCGGATCTGAAAACGCTGATGCGTAGAAGACGGTCCGAGACGTGTTCGCCCCCGTCGACGCCGCGAAACGACGCCGACGTCGCTGCAAAAACCGGATCTGAAAAACGCTGATGCGTAGAAGACGGTCCGAGGCGTGTTCGCCCCCGTCGACGCCGCGAAACGACGTCGACGTCGCTGCAAAAATCGGATCTAAAAACGCTGATGCGTAGAAGACGGTCCGAGGCGTGTTCGCCCCCGTCGACGTCGCGAAACGACGTCGACGTCGCTGCCGAAACCGGATCTGAAAACGCTGATGCGTAGAAGACGGTCCGAGGCGTGTTCGCCCCCGTCGACGTCGCGAAACGACGTCGACGTCGCTGCCGAAACCGGATCAGAAAATGCTGATGCGTAGAAGACGGTCCGAGGCGTGTTCGCCCCCGTCGACGTCGCGAAACGACGTCGACGTCGCTGCCGAAACCAAATCTGAAAGCGCCGATGCGTAAAGGACAGTCCGAAACATGTTTGCGTCCGTCGACGTCGCAAAACGACGTCGACGTCGCTGTCGAAATAAAGCAAAAAAAATATATACCTATGTGTTAGAAGAAGTCGGTCGTTCCCCGTCGCTCGGCGTAATCAACTTCCCCTTTTGCCGCTGTCTCCACAAGGGAGAGCCGCTGGGGGAAGTCCTCGCCAATGGAGATGGTAAAGAAGGAGACGGAGGAAGCACCGCCGCCGCCGTGCGTCGCTGCTGCCGTGCGGAAACAGGGGAGAGGCCGAGGGAAGAAGCCGCCGCTACGTCACTGACCGGCACCTCCAAGCAATGGGAGAAAGAGAGAAACGGCGCCGAATACTGTCACCGTCGCTAGGCCACCTGTTGCTGCTGCTGCCCTTCTCGCCGGATGGAAGAAGAGTCGCTGCTGCCAAGCCACCGCGAAGAGGAGCGTTCGGAGGCCGCGAGAGAGATGGGTGCGTGGGGAGAGAGGAAGCCGCGATATCTCTCGGGTAAACAGTGTTTTTTTCGGGTGAACAGTGTCCCGGGGTCAACTCCCGGTCAACGGAGACAAATCCCGGGTGAACAGTGAAGAAGAGAAAAAAAAAAAAGGAAAAAAAAAAGCAGCAGGCCGCGCGGCTCAGCCGCGCGGCGAACGCGCGCGCGGGGCTGCGCGCGCGGCACCCCCCCGGTCAACCGGGCTCCCCCCGGTCAAACCAGGGGAGGGGGGGAGATTAAAAAAAACAAAAAACAAAAAAAAAAACGTGGGCCGCGCGGCCAACGGCCGCGCGGCGGTTGCGCGGACGTGCGCGCAGCGGCGGGCGCACGTTGCGCGCCCGCCCAGTCAGCCAGGCCTCCCCTGGTTTAAAAAAAAAAAAAAAAAAAAAGAGCGCTGCCACGCTGGCCAGCGGCCAGCATGCGCGCACGCACAACCCCCCCGGTCAAACAGGGGGGAGTTTGGTCAAACAGACCATAGAAAAATCAAAAAAAGGGGGGAAAGAAGGGAGACTCGATCAACCAGTCTCCCCCATGATCCCCACGTCCAGGGAGTGGCCCCACTACCTGGATATGGTCACCCCAAGGTGACTTTACCACTGGTTTGACTTCCGGTCAAACAGAAGACATAAATAAGGAGAAGCGGAGGTTAAACTCACCCCCGAGTCGGGTCACCCCCCCACTATTGCGAAAATGGGCTGAGTGGGGTGGTTTTTTTGTGACCAAAATGCCCCTCCAAAATCTTCTATAAATACCCCCACATGGCCATACGTGGAAGGGGTTGGAGAGTGTTGGAAAAAAGTTGGCTTTTGAGGAGAGAGAAGCTCTGATCTTCGAAGTGAGTCCCAATTTCTTCAAAAAGGAAGGAAGGGTTTTGCCCAACTTCCAAAGAAAATTCCAACCGCCTCGAATCGGTTTTTGGCCATTCGAGAAGGGAGTAAGGGTTTCGCCCGACCTCCAAAGTCCAATCGATCCCGATCCTATCTCGTTTCGCGAGAGGGATCGAGTAGCCCGCATTTAAAAAATGCGAACCTAAGCTACTCGGGATCAAATAGAAAACCCAACTCGGTCAAACCGAAATGCCGGTCAAACCGAACGGGAATTCAAATTGAAAACCCAACTCGGTCGAACCGAAATGCCGGTCAAACCGAACGGGAATTCAAATTGAAAACCCAACTCGGTCGAACCGAAATCCCGGTCAAACCGAACGGGAATTCAAATCGAAAACCCAACTCGGTCAAACCGAAATGCCGGTCAAACCGAACGGGAATTCAAATCGAAAACCCAACTCGGTCAAACCGAAATGCCGGTCAAACCGAACGGGAATTCTAAATGAAAACCCAACTCGGTCAAACCGAAATGCCGGTCAAACCGAACGGGAATTCTAAATGAAAACCCAACTCGGTCAAACCGAAATGCCGGTCAAACCGAACATAAGTCATGACATGTATTGAGAAAAAAGGCTTGAATGCCCTCTCATTTGTTGTACTCCTATGTACTCGCATCGACATGAAATGAAATTCAAGTTCGATTGATGTGTTATGTTACTCCAAAAGTGACACCAAATCCCCATGGACTCCAAAAGATGGAATAAACTAAATAAATCATTTAAATAATTTCCAAACTTAATCAAATAATCAAATTTGATTAAATCAATTCAAATCAAATAAGTAAATCTAAAAATCAAATAAGTAAATTTGATTAAATCAAATAATTACTTATTTATTAACAAAAATGTCATCATAATCAAATCAAATTCATGCCATAAAATCATACATAAAAAATAACTACAAATGGT
The DNA here is from genome assembly GCA_036172225.1 of Cryptocoryne crispatula var. balansae. NCBI lineage: Eukaryota > Viridiplantae > Streptophyta > Magnoliopsida > Alismatales > Araceae > Cryptocoryne > Cryptocoryne crispatula. The sequence goes on from CM069930.1 coordinate 36,911,394, forward strand.
TACAAAACATGTTAAGTTTAAATCCGACTTAACCATAAAAAATAAAATCAACCCAAATTGATAATGCTACTTAATTAAATAAGTATGCATAACAAAATTCAAATCAAATAAATGATCAAAACGTTAATAAAATGTTAACATAATCCAACCAAAATTATGTCATTAAATAATGCATAAAAAATGTCAACCGATGACTACAAAAACAAGTTATGTTGGATTAAAATCAACCATGAAAAATTAAAGTGATCAATATTATTAAGAATAAATCTTAATAATAATAGTAAATTCACTTAAATCAAGCAAAAATGCTAACAAACACATAAGAAAATGGAAATTAATTCCTACAAACAAATAAAAAAAGAGATCAACTCAAAATTGTCTAAGTTAACAAATGACCAAAGACATGAACAAATCAAATCAAATCAAATCTTAAAGAAAATCAATGAACCCAAACTTAAAAGTTTGAATTAAGTTCAACCAAATTCCATCTCACCAGGCCACGTAGGGATATGTCTTCCAAATTTTCTTTATGTGGATGAATGACTTCGGATCAATATGTTGCTGTGACGGTCAATCAAGGGTATTCGAGTGTTTGCTCGATGTAATTAACACCGGAATATCGCAAGTCCGGTGGAGAGAGGTCAAAATTTATTTTCAAAGAACTCAGATAACCTCACAAATTAAATTGTGGTTCGGATCATCTAAGTGGTGGGTGATACCCATATCGACACTTAGCAAATCTGTGGAACCATCGGTGTTCCTATAAAATAATACCACATCAAATTAGCTAATACTCCTATGAATACCACATATTTTCATAGTAGTCAATGCTAGCCTAAAGCACAAAAAGAATTTTCTACACCACAAAAGGATGAGAAAATTCGAGGTTCCAACAAATGGCACGCCCGGTGGGAGCTCTCTCTCCCTTCATCTTTCCGTCACAGCAATGTAGTGAAGTCATAAATCCACCAACTTCTTTTAAAAACCTTTACATCCTCTTAGTCGAGCTTTGCCCTTTCAGGAAAGCAAGAAAGCAATCGACACCAAGCAATGGAAGAGGAAGCGCGAGTCACTTTCTCGGAGGGCTACGTCATCGGCTGCGTCAGGGGGTATCTTGATACACCCATGACGTTCGGTGCCTTTCCTTCGGTCATTCAGCGACCGGATCGTCTCGGGGTGGAGCTTGCCATCCCAGAAACTGAGGACCCAGCTTTGAGTCCTTACCAAACGATCGTCACCGCCACCAAGGCAATGGAGTCTTTGCTCCACCAGGACATCAAGACTGAGGCGGCACCCGTTCCGGCGCCGCTTGCTGTGAACCAAGTTTCGGTTGTTACTGCACAACCGGAGGCCAACAACTTCCGAAAGGGGAGGACTTCTACTCCTTTCTGCTCACGCCGATCCTTCATGGTCGGCCAGATGCGCATCTCCTGGGATGGGCGCCCGGCAACCTATGTCAGGAGCCCTGTTGAACACCGCGCTCGCAAGGCCACCCTTGCTAGGCGCGTTCCTCTACCTCTCTCCAACAGGTTTGCCCTGTTAGGGAGAAACAATGAAGCTGGATCTGTCAACGGGTCCCAAGTCACCGCTACTCTTCTTGCGAGGAAGAACTCCTCGGTCTTTAAAAGGATCGAGAAGGACTCGGCACAAAGCCGACGGGCCGTGCGAGAGAAGAAATCTCTCGCCCACAATGTCATTTCAACGGGTCTATCACAGGCCCATTCTGCAAGGATAATTCAACCAGGGAACCACTCCCTGGGGATGAAGACCGGTCGATTTTCGAATCGACCAAAAGTCATTAAGGAGAGTATCGAGAAGAGCTCTCCTGTGTCACGCACTATTTTTCTGACTGGGGGCAAATCCTTTGCCCAGGAGGCACCAAGTTATTCGAGGGGGAACCACTCCCCGAAATTCAAGCAAGTCTGGGTTCCCAAAACCCAAGTGCACCACGCTGCTGTGGATGCACCTCAACCATCAAGGGGTCAAGGACTGTTTCGACCCCGAAATCAACCACCTCAGCGTAGGGGTCGGAGAAATACTTCTCCAAACCTACCGCCGCCACAAAAGAACAAAAATAACCCTAAGGGGGTGTCAGTTTTCGAACGACTCTCCTTTCCGGGAACCCCTACTGCAAGAAATGTCACACGGGGGGCACGTGGCAAGATGACAGTCTTCACGTGCTATACATCAAGTTCCAATAACCGGACTGACGATGTCGGGGAAGCTTCGAGACAGCCAACCCGGCCCGGCCCGGTTACACGCCAACAGACGGCTAAGGCACAACAAGATCTTCCATTTGATCCTCTCCAACAGGAGGGGCAGGGGGAAGTACATCGTCACGATCCCCCCGTGGAAGTTGAAACTGCACCTTCCATGCCCAGTCTGTCTGACCTGTGGAAAGAAAATCAAGACCTTAAGGCTCTTGTGATAAGTTTGAAAGGGGTGCAGCCTCAACCTGCAGCTCAACTTACACCTCGGCACCGGGTTAGCCCAAGCATGCGAGGCTGCCCTGAGGAGACGGCCGGAGCACCCGACACTCCCTCGACCAAACCAACAACCTACTCCCTGGTTACAAAATGAGCCGGAGGGCAATGTTAACATCCAGGAGCAAGGTACATTGGCAGACCACCCTGCGGTTGCCCACAAAATGATGATTGAACAAATTGTGGACGCCAAACTAGCGGAACATGATGATGGTCTAACGACCGTGGATTTGTATCGGGTTCCCTACCCCGTTCAAACGGCTGCCATCAGAGGTGACCAAAGTTCCAAAATGCCCTCGATTTGATGGAAGGGGGGGTCACCTAAAGAACATTTAGCGATGTATGTGACTCATATGGGCGAGTTGGCCCTAGAGGAGTCCTACTTACTTCGTTACTTTGCTACCACTCTCACGTGTTACGCCTTTCGAGTGGTACTCCAAATCGAAACCCAACTCGGTCGTGGGTTGGGAGGATATGCAGCCGCAAGTTTATCGAGCGCTTCCGGCTACCCGAGAGGCCAGTCACATTGGTGGACTTCACGTCTCTACGTCAACGCAGGGACGAGACTGCTGTTGACTTTCTTAAGAGATGGCGGAATCTCAGCATGAGATGCCCTAATCCGCCAAAGAAATGATGAAGCCGCGGGGCTATGCGCAGGGGCTTACGCCCAGAAATTCTCGAGAAGCTTTTGATAGCCAACATTCGGACATTTGACGAGTTAAACCGGGTCGTGTCCGAATTAGAAATGTTCTACGCTGACAACCCCACCATGCCAGTTGCCAAACCAAGGGCAATAAAAGAGAAAGCCTCCACGTCCTTACATAAGGACGTTCATACCGTCGATTTCACGCCGGGGGCAAGCAGTAGCCGCAATGGGGGCAAGAAGGAGACTCCCGCCCCCTCCGTCGCCAAGAAGCCCGCTCAGCAAAAGAACAGCATCCCTTTGACTGAGCGTATGAAGAAGCCTTACTCCTTTGCCCGAGAGCACACTAGAAGGCTTTTTGATGTCTGCATCAAGGAAAGTCTGATTCGCCTGCCTCAACCAAAGCGGCCGGCCGAAGTCAATAAATCTGATGACCCGAATTTTTGTGTGTATCATCGCATGCTGGGTCATTCTATTGAAGACTGCTATTTGTTCAAGGACATAGCAGAGAATTTAATCAAAGAAGGTTCAATTGATATGGGACAACACGTGGTCAATCCTCCACAGTCACATGTCAAGCCAAGGCCACAAGAAAACTTCACAGTTAATGTGATTAGTGGTCAAGCTCCCCCAGCGGGACGTCGGGGACCACAGGCAATTGAAGACCTCCCCCGCATCAATCTAAATCAGATGGCTGCGAGAGTCGTGAATGTACTGGAAACATTTCGTCAAAGATTTCTCTCACTCGAACGCGATACGCAAGACACGAGCGTCCAGATGGTGGGCATCATGAGGGGAGATTTCGATGTATTCGACTACGTTGCAGAGTCGGGGGAGAATTCGGAAGCATCTGGAGAGCCCCAAGCCTTACCCCACGGCTTGTCCCAGAAGATTTCTTCTCAAATGGTGCCGCTAGCGTTGAAATATCAGCGGAGCAACAAGTACCAGTTATCAACGTCTCCAGTTCTGACACTGGAATGGCTGAATTTTTGGGAAGAGCATCACCTCTCCACCCTGACGAGTCAGTCTCAAACACACACCTCCCAGTCGAGGAGCAACACGCTGCTCAACCGCGGAGGTACTCTTTTCCACAGCACCATACGGAGAGGCTGTACGAATACTGCATCCAGGAGGAGCTCCTACCACCTCCAATACGGCTGAAGGAGAGAAAGAATATACTCCTACGGGGGATTTATGGTATCGTGATTACCATGATACCCGCGATCATCTCCTATCCGAGTGCACCGAAGTTAAAGACACGATAGAATGTCTTATCCGAACGGAGTCATCGAGTTGAACGGAGGACTCTGCGATCACCACAACCACATTCATCTACCAGATCGCACTTCTCCATCAATGTTGTGCATGTTCGAAGAAGGGTTCAAGCACAACCTCAACCCAATAGTCGGGGGGCAACTTCTTCAAGATCATACACATCTGGGCAGCAACTTCACCCCGAAATTGTGAAACGGAACATCCAAGCAAATGCTGAGTTCAATTCGGCGAGGGAGGCACAAGAAACCGAGGAGCCTGAACAAGACTGGCAGGTTGTGCCGGCCAGGGAGGACAAGATGGGAGCTAGGGCTGAAGCAGCCCGAAAGCGTGAAGCCAAACGAAGAGAAGCCCAGAGGCTGCCCCGAAAGCCCTTCGCAAGGCCAAGTGGATCACCCAAACCCGGCTGCGGTGCAATGCACCGAATGGCCGTAAAGGTCGACCGAATCCTCGCCCCAAGGAATGAAATGTCCGAGGCGGCTCGCAGGAGGAGGCGGCGAAGAACCGGCGAAAGGCCTTGAAAAGAAAAGAAAGACGACAGAGAAACTACTCCAAGAAATGGAGGAGGAGTATCAACAACCCACACCCCTCCAAAAGCTTCAAGCCCTCATCGACCGCCGAGGAGTACGAGCCTAAATGTACTTTCCGGGCTACCAACTTTGGGTCAATATATCCCCGGGATAGGTTGGCCACCAAGAATCGCATTGAGCGGTTACTTCGAAGAATGGGCACAAAAGTCAAGATTGACCCCACTTACGCGCCAATTGAAATTCAAGATATTTGGCACGCGGACGGTCAAGCACCTTCCCTTGAAGACATTGTCGCCCAGTTTAGCAAGTTATCTTGCAATGTGGTCAGTATACCACCGCCGGAGGGACTGTATCCCAACGGCACGGGAGGCCGAGGTGCAAGGAACCAATCCTCTCGGCCAATCGCCACATATCAACGCCGAAACCCTCGGCAAAAATCGAATGGCTCGAAACGCAACAAAGCAAATGATCGAGTCATTTACCCCGTACGGAGAACAAAGCAAGCCTATACCACCTCCCACGGTTGGCGGCCTCCCAAGAGACCGTCCAATTTTGCCTATCCGAGGAGGGAGTCGGGGTTGAACACCCCGCACCCCAAGGTAACCTTGGAACCCCCTCGCTCGTGCCCTCGGAGGAAGAAGTAATAGCAAATTTGCTACAAGAGCATTTGCAAGTTGCCGATAGGCACGAAGCCAGGGAATCGGCAGAAGGTGCTCAGAAAGAGGACCAACCACAACATACGACGGCTGACGATGTCCAAGTGGTCCTCCCGTCTCTTCAAGAAGCAAAAGAACGAGTCGACCAAAAGGTCCTCCGCCAAATAAGAAGAATGCTCGCTTCCCTTAGCATACGGGAAGCTATATCCCTAAGTCAGAGTCGCGGCGTACTTTAATCTCGGTGCTACAAGACCCGAAGCCTACGCGGCTCATACCGTGGACTTACCGAGCTATGAGGCTTACGCAGCCTCGCTTTCTTCTCGATGAAGACACGGTGTTACGTACGGCTTTCCATAACCGGCCTCTCGTACATGAAGGGACACCTAAACGGACATGAGATGAATCGCATCTTGGTAGATGCTGGCGCTGCCGTCAACATCCTTCCATTAAAGACATATAGGTCTCTATATCTCATGCCCCACCTCAAAAAGGTGTTAGGTGTATGCATATCTGGCTTGAATCGACTCGAAGAGGCCTTGGGAAAGGTCGAGCTTCGAGCTCACCTTCGATAAATTCAAAACTGCAGCGACATTTTATGTCATCGACATGGATAGTACCTACAAGGTCCTCCTTGGTAGACCCTGGCTACATGAAAATTGGGTCGTGCCATCCACACTCCACCAATGCATAAAATATGCCAAGGATGGAAGACAATACAAGATCGATGCGGACCATGCCCCGTTCGAAGTTTGTGAATGTCACCTGGCAGATGCCCAGCTATACTTCGAGGCAGGTCCTTCAAAGCATGACAAAAGCAAGGGAAAGCAGAAAGTAGGGGAAGAAACCCCCGAACTTGAAATTGTCATAGATGAAGCAAAGGCAAAAATCCATCGGCGCATCATGCAATCAAAGAGGCCAAATGTGCGGGTGGGTAAATCAGAATGGAAGCCTGTCCAATTTGAAGCACATACCATTACAAAGGTGTATGAAGCCGGTATATGTATGCCTCCTGACTTCGTATGGCTTGAGGCGCAGCAGAGCTCCGCATCGTTGAAACAACGGACACCTTTGTGGTCCCTTTTAAGGACGGACGACGCCTTGTGTTCCAAAAAGGAGAGCTTATCCCGAAATGCGCCCCGAAGGATGAGTTCGGATGGGACGTGACTCGGGCAACTTCAAAGGTGGCAAATGAAAATATGGAGGACATGTCACCCCAGACACGCCCGGTGTGTCAAAAACAAATGGTATCCCAACAGAGCACTCACGAGAGAGCGCGGTTGTTCCAACGACTCGGTATCCTACCGAAGGGCGTGAATCCGCACAAAGCAAACATCCAAAGCTTGGGATATGACCCCGACCGGCAACCCATCGTGCATTATGTCCGTAAACATGGTAGATGTCCATCAAAATGGGATCATCCCCGACGCGACACCAATTTTTGACTCCTCCGATGAAAATGATGCCGAAGAGGAGATTCTCTACAGCTCGCCCTTGGATGTAATAGAAAAGGTTTCCACCAAACCTCCTAATCACAGGGGGCAAAGCCCAAAGTCGGCCTCCCCTGAAAAGATTCAAAGGATCGGCTACCCTATGCAAATGGAGGTACATGATACCGAAGAAGAAGAGATTGACGAGGAGTTCGTCGATCTACAACCAGCCCCCGAAGAAATCGAGGATGGCGGTCAGGCTACCGTGGATAACTTGGTTGAAATCAACCTCGGCACGGCCGAAAATCCCAAGCCAATGTTTATAAGTGCACTCCTTGGTGATCGGGAAAAGCAGGAGTACACCGCACTACTACAAGAATTCCAGGATTGTTTTCGCTCGGAGTTATAAAGAAATGCCTGCTCAGAGCCGCATGTCGCAGCTCATCAACCGGCCATACTTCCGTCGCCCAAGCCTCGCGAAACAAGGACAAAGGCGGACGAGGGCTGAATTGGAACTAAAAGTCAATGCGAAGTCGACAAACCGAAGGAAGTTGACTTCGTGTAGCCGTGTACGTACCCCACGTGGCTTGCAAATATTGTCCCGGTCGAAAAGAAAAGCGGGCAAATTCGTGTTTGCATTGACTACCGGGATTTAAACAGGCATGCCCCAAAGATGACTTCCCACTCCCAATCCCCGAAAATACGGTAGACATTACCACGGGATACGAAGCTTTGTCCTTTATGGACGGGTCATCTGGCTACAATCAAATTCTTATGTCCTCAGAAGACAAAGATTCCACGGCTTTCAGGACACCGAAAGGAATCTTTAATTACAAAAGGATGCCCTTTGGGCTCAAAAATGCCGGTGCCACCTATCAAAGGGCTATGACCAAAATATTTGATGAAATGCTTCATGAGTTGGTCGAATGCTATGTGGATGACCTTGTTGTCAAGACAAGAAATCGAAATGATCATCTTGATGATTTGAAGAAGGTCTTCGAAAGGCTACGGCAATATAAGTTAAAAATGAATCCCATGAAATGCGCCTTCGGTGTGTCCAGTGGGAAATTTCTCGGGCTTTATAGTCGGATATCGGGGATTGAAATTGACCCCGATAAAATCAAAGCCATTGTAGAGTTGCCACCTCCTCGTAGTATACGAGAATTAAGGTCATCGCAAGGCAAGTCAAGCTTATATACGGCGTTTTATCGCCAATCTGTCAGAAGGTGCCATCCATTCTCCAAGTTGGCCAAAAGGAGTGCCCTTCAAATGGGACGAAAGTCGCCAGTCGCCCTAGATGGAATCAAAGAGTACCTACTCAATCCACCGTCCTAGAGCCCCCATCAAAGGCAAACCCCTCATTTTGTACATCACCGCGTTAGATGCTTCTTTAGAGCTCTTCTGGCCAAGTGAATGAGGAGGGAAAAGAACGCCTATCGTACTATTTGAGTCGACGGCTAATTGGCCTGAACACCGATATTCCCCAACGGAAAAAATGTGCTTGCACCGGTGTTCGCCGCGAAAAAGTTACGGCATTACCTTTTGTCCTACGAGGTCAACTTGATATCTAAGTTTGACCCCCGAAATATATGTTGAAGCAGCCCGTCCCGACCGGACGTCTTGGCAAACGGGCACTCCTTCTCACGGAGTTCGTCATTAAGTGTGTCCCACAAAGGGACATAAAAGTGCAAGGGATGGCTGATTTCTTAGCAACCCACCCCGGGGACGAAGATTCCCCTCTCAACTTCCAATTGCCTGACGAAGAGACATTGAGAGAAGAAGGATCACAAGAAGTCCAAGAAGTTGAAATCAAGTACCGGCACTTGTACTTCGATGGAGCATCCACTCGGATAGGACATCCAATGGACAAATCAAGACGAGGGCAGGTGCTGGCATAGTACTCCTCAGCCCTGATGGCGGAGTACTACACAGCTCGTGTGCTTTGCAGCAATCCCTCACCAATAATGAAGCAGAATATGAGGCACTCATCATCGGCTTAGAAATTGCCCTCGACACGGGGATGCGATGCCTCAAGGCTTTTGGGACTCAATGCTAGTGGTGCAACAAATGCCGGGCATATTTCAAGTCCGAAAGGAAGAGCTCGTTGCATACCACGCTATCGCCTCCCGACTAGCCGAAAAGTTTTACCTTTTAGCATCCAACATGTCAAAAGGAGGCAAAATTCTCAAGCCGACGCATTCGTCAAACTAGCCTCGGTAATTAAATTACCACCCGAAGGAAAGCTTGACATTGTGGTCAAACATCGAAGGTTGATTCCAACTTCTATTAAAGTTAAGATGGTGAATTTGCCACCAGGGAGGTCAATTTCCTGAAGAAGGCATCGACAAACATTTGGAAGAAGCGATTGGCGCCAACCAATCATCAACATCAAGAACGGCATCCCGCCCTCGATGATCGGGCAGCGTATTCGGCCAAGGAGGGCGGCCTCATACCAACTTTTGGGTGGGGAATTATATCGGTTGATGCCCGAAAAGGAAAGAATCATCCTTGCAAGATGTCTTTCCATGCCGTAAGCCCGCCAAATAACGAGGGAAGTTCATGGTGGCTTATGTGGAGCCCATCAACTGGGCCCAAAATGAAAATTGCAATTAAGTTGAAAGGCTATTACCGGCCCAAGATGTACACTGATTGTGAAAAATATGCTAAAGCCTGTTATGAATGCCAAGCATTTGGGCCAATCCCGAAACGCCCTCCAAAGCAACTATGTCCAACTACTCCGACATGGCCTTTTGCCGAATGGGGTATGGATATTGTGGGCCCTTTTAAACCCTCCTCCAGAGGTTGCAAGTTTATACTCGCACCAACGGATTATTTTTCACGGTGGGCTGAGGCAATCCCAGCAAGGGAAGTCACAGGAGAAGTGGTAGTCCGATTTGTTCGGCATCATATCATATACAGATGCGGTGTACCAAATCGGATTATTTCGATAACGGTACCCCATTTCGAAATCAAACCGTTTATAAAATGGCTGCCAAATTTCATATTGATTGGAAGACATCCACCGTCTACAATCCACAGGCCAATGGTTTAGCCGAGGCCTTTAATAAAACACTTTGCAAACTCCTTGTCAAAGTGGTGGGGAGCAAAAAGCGGAACTCGGGATGATAAGATGCAAGCATTATGGGCTTATCGTACCATATACAAAACTCCCACAAAGTTGTTCCCCCTTCTCCCTCGGTTTACGGAGGCGAGGCCGTAATACCCGTAGAAATCGAGTTAGCCTCATACCGAGTCGCCGCGCATCACGGCCTTCCCTTTCGAGGGACTCGACGAAGCACAAAGGCGATTCATGGAGTTGGAAAAGTTGGAGGGAAAAAGGCTAGAAGCCTACAAACACATCAAAGTTTACCAAGCTAGGATGTCTCGAGCCTACGACAAACTAGTAAAAGAAAGAGCATTCCAAAAAGGAGATCTCGTCATGGTAAAACAAAAGGATGTCATGGCAAAGACGCCCTAAAAATAAATTCCTTCCAAACCGGCTTGGCCCATATGTCATCGACAGGTGTTTGAAGGTGGTGCATATCTTGTGATCGACGATGCAGGGGAAATTCCTTTTCCGCCTTTAAACGGGAAGCATATTAAGAAATACTATGCACCCGAGCATGAATTTCAACAAAATCGCCGCAGAATGGGCTATAAATTCGAAACCCCCAAGGCTGAGCATGATCCTTTCATCCTCCCAAGCCCACGGGTTTCAATGGCATGAAGCCACCCCAAATTCTAAACCCCAAGGCCAAGTATGATCATTTCATCCTCCCAAGCCTGTGGGTTTCCTTTTGGCACGAAGCCACCCCAAACTTCATAACCCCAAGGCCGAGCTTGATATTTTCATCCTCCCAAGCTCACGGGTTCAAGTAGCACAAAGCTACCCCAAACTTCATACCTCAAGGCCGAGTATGATACTTTCATCCTCCCAAGTCCACGGGTTCCAATGGCATGAAGCCACCCCAAAAGTTCATACCCTATAAGCCAAGCATGCTTCCTTTCATGCTCATAAGCCAAAGGGTCCCAATGGCATGAAGCCGCCCAGAATTTGTATCATACAAGTCGAATGTGATTCATTCATGTTCACAAACTAAATGATACAAAAACCCTTAAAGCCTTATGGCCCTGGGGAAGCCTTAATTCCTCACCGCCCAATCAATGGCTCGAAGAAGCCTGAATTCTTCACTTGAATAAAAAAAAGAGGGGGGCTAAAAATAGAGATGCCCCGACAGACTTAGCCATTCATCTTCAATTGATTGGTTAAGGGCAAAATTGTCAAAATATACCTAGCTAGGGTAAAAAAAAAAAAAAAACCCGAAAGGGTGCCCTAGGCAAAATCAGGTAACCCCCAAAAAAAAAAAAAAAAAAAAAAAAAAAACCTCATTGAGGCATGTAGGCAAAATACAAAGGGGGCTAGTCTGGGTGAAAACCCGCAAGGGCAGTCAGGCTAGTAAGAAAAAAATCATGCTATCATGGCTCTCAGGGTCTATATAGCTTTAAATTTTATACCATCATGGCCTTTAAGCCTATATGGTTCGAAATTTCATACCATCATAACATTTAAGTCTACATCCGCTTGGCTCATATTCTACAAAGACCTTTAAGTCCGTATGGCTCCCACAACCCCATCCAACACGCTCCTCGGGATGGTGTCTATCTCGAGGCCTACAAACAATTTAGGTCTCACTAACAAGAAATTTTGTTATTCTCTGCCACATTCACACATTCGCATGAAAAAAAAAACACACACCATACACAAAAGTGTCTTTTCTTTCAATAAAACAAAGGAAGAGTACAGGTGTATCATGGAATAAGCAGATACAAAGGAGTAGAAAAAGCTAAAAGCTAGGAGGGTCTTGTCCTCTCGAGCTCCAGAATCTCTTGTGTCAGGTGGGCAGCCTCTGCCGTCTTCACGCCATGCTGCTGCTTCGCTCCATGTACAAGCCCTGCAAGCTTCCCAAGACGGTCCTTCGCCATATGGATTTCAGCATCTAGCTCTCGGCGGCGGTCCTCAAGCGTGGTGCACTCCTCCTGAAGCAATCTCTCCTCTTCCGCGAAAATGCCCAAGTGTGTATCCAACTGCTGGATCTCGGCCTGGACAGCACGTACGAGGGTGGTCTTCTTACAAATAAGAGGCTGCGTGACAGTCTCCCAAGTGACTCGGACCCTCTTGTCCATCAGTCGCTGGCAAAATTGCTGCCAAAGCCGCTCTACTGCTGTAATCCATGGCTCCATGGGACAACCCAAAGAGTGGTAGCAAGAAGTCAATGCCCGAAGATCTTCTCGCATATCCTCCACTGAGAGAAGAGGATCCAAAAGGCCGTCTAAAGATCAGAGGAGGGTCTGACCCATGCCTTGGGAGGATCGCTGGCGTCCCGTGGAAGAGGCCGGCCACACTATGCCAAGCTCGGGATCAACTTCCTGGGCAACACTGACACTCTGAGCTCCTCGATCTGAAAGCATTAAGTAGTCAAGGAGTCAGAACTTGTAAAGAGCATCTCCAAATAGAAAATATGAAAAAGCCTTACCGTGTGGGGCACATTCTCCAACCTCATCTTCGATCGAGGTCACGTCTGGACTAACCAGTGGTGGACCATCTGGCTCATTGGCCCCTTCAGGGCACGATGGAACGAATGGTTCCAGGCCTACAAGAAACAAGTAGCCCAAGAAAGTAAAGGCACGGCTTCATCAAAGTCAACAAGGGTATGAGAACAGCTCCTAAAAACTCACCTCTGAGAGTGGAGGAAGGGTAGCACATGGGACTACAATCTCACACCATGGTAGAAGATATGGACCAGGTACAGATGGTGCACTCAAAACATCGTCGTCCGTATCATGGGCCGCAGGTGGGCTACCAGCCTCACGAGGTATACTCCTATCAGGCACCTCAACTACAAATGAAAAAGGAGTTAATAACCTTGAACATACAATAAGGTTACTCCTGGGGTGATAATCCCAAAAGAAAATATACCTGAAGGAGGAGCATCCCCTGATAAGAGATCCTCCGTGAAGAAAGGATAGACATCCTCCCCAGCTATTGCTCCATCACTCAAAGGAGAAGGAGAGGGATCGATCACAATTGGGGCGGGACGCTCGGCCGGCTCACTCCTAATAGGGGCTTTCCCCTTAGACACAGTATGAAGGCTTGGTCCCGAAAATGACACAGCTCAGTAGCGTAAGAAGCTATAAGAAAGTGTGTTAGTACGCATGAAGCCAACATACATAGATTAAACAGCGGGCTAATCCATACCTCGAGAGGGGGGATCAGAGCTTGGTATAGCGCGTGGCCTTTTAGAAGGCCGAGAAGTCTCACTTCCACCTAAGGAGGTCCTGGGGCGGCTACGAGAGGAACCCACGTCCCGAGGCTCTGTATATGTTGTGTAAGTTAATGTTACAACTAACAAGATAAACACACATATAGGAAAAAGGAGCAAGTGGACAAAAGAATACCTGTTGGAAGAAGAGTAGGTGGACGGTGTAGCAACAAGCCGGCGTCCCTCCCCACCTTGGAGGCTGCACTCAAAACTGCGGAATAAACATCGCCAAAAGTAGCAGCCTGCTCCACATCCAAGGCATCATCAAGTGGCCCCAGTAAGAAATAGCCTCCACCAAATACCTGGTCCAGCTCTCTAAAGCGTGATCACCAAATAGATGCTCATGAGCGGGAACCTTGGAGTGGCCTGTACAGTCCCGTACAAGCATGCCGTACCAGTCAACGGCTGAGGGCTCGGTAGGCCGCGTATTATATTGCGGAACTCTAAGAGGCTCCACTAACGGGGGAAGCACACCCCTGTAGCGCACGGAAGAGAGGGAGGGTAACATCCCATCCTTCTTCCATGCATCATAAGCATCCAACACACGTTGTTTGATGGAAGGAAAATCTTTACCAAGCAAGGTAGAAGAAATTTCTGGCGGAGCCCGATCTGTCAAACATAGCCTGGCATGCTCGATCTCTGTCAAAACATTGGGAAGTAGAACGTAACTGTGGCTCTGATGTGACCACCAGTTACCATATATCAAATCAAAATCCCCAGAGGAGTCAAGGGCAGGGATGCTAGGCTGGGAATCCGAGTCTCTGCGAACGAAATGCATCCACCACTCTGCAGCTACTAAATGACTGTCAAGCTTCTCATAAACCCTGGCTGGTATGGAGAAATCTGCATTGGGAACCACACTCTGGTCAAAGCCAAAGTTCCTGCCAAAACGGTGGGGGTAATACGGCTCCAGAATGGTATAACGGCCACGTCGGAAAACTAAAACTCCGGGCCGTGTACTCAACTCCCACTCCCGACCAACTCTCCTCCTCGACTGTTCGTGAGGGGGTCCACCCAGGTACAACCCCCCTCCGACTCTTTGGCAGAATGTGGTCGACGACCAAAGCTGCAATGATCAAAACGGAGACCACGATTCCCGTTAAATGGAAGTGTAGATAGAAGCTTCCTGGCATTCTTCAATTGAAAAAGTGGTTTCACTGGAGGACAGCCTGTAAACCTCAATATCAACGGGGCGAATGGGTCAATCATATCACTTGGAATTGGCATACCGCTGAACAAGGAGGCGGCCCATACGCTGACAAAGTGAGTGGCCATCAAAACTGAACAATCCCTGGGAGAGGGATGAGTTGCGATGGCCCCAAAAGAATGAAATATGGCACCCAGAGCTGCTGGAGCAAGTGCCAACCGAGTCCCACAAGCAAGACGGCAAGCCGGATATAGAACACTGGCCCGAATCACCTCTGCCTCCCCAAAAGGAATGGCAAAAGTGCAAAGCCGCAGGGCAAGGTACGCCGCTAAGTGAGTCACCTCACCCGGCCTCCCACGGATCCTCTGTCTCGGAAGGAGGCTCGAGTGACCGGTGCCTGACAGAGGGAGGAGGTCTGTCAATCTGAACACAGTCTGTCCTCTTGAAACCCTGTCTGGCAAAAGCTCTGTCATAACAGAAGGGACCACCATAAAAATGCCGCAGCCATGCATCACATGTCACTCGATGTGCACCAGTCGTCTGGCGGCCGATACCCAACTGGGAAAGGTCTCGCCAAATCTTGACCAGATATTCGTGACGATAAGCCGGCCCATAGTCACCCCGATCATCGTCCGGCTCCCCGCAAGTCATCCAGAACAACTTCCTCATACACGAGCCCGGTAAATGGGCAGCCCCGTAAGTATGCGGAAACCCCACAGTCTAGGGAGGTCTCCCCTCGGCGATCCAAATACGTTCCACCTCCGGTTGAACCTTTCCGCTAGTGCCTGAATATATCCCTCGTGATAGGGATACTCGTATAAAGCAGCCCTGACGGCATCATGAAGCCCAATCATCTCAAGCCGCCGTTTGAAGTTGGCTAGGATATACTCCAGCCACTCACAAGCTCCTGCACGCGGAACATGGGATCGCTCCACTGACAAGCGACCATACCAACTGTCGATACTATGGTCCGTAATCCCATCAAGGATGCATCTGCCATCAAAACCCTCAGAAGAAAAAGATTGGTTGCTCGGTGCTATGAAATAACCAGTCCTGTACCTCGCTGCATCTGAGCGACATGGGCCGTTTAAAGACCACATGCCTGGAGTAAAGGAAAAGCTGGTGACGTGCTTCCTCAAACAGCCCCCTAACAACCCCAACGACAAGGGTCCTGGCAAACTGTCGCGACCTGCCAAGCCGATTGGGAAAGAAGGGTAAGAAAAGGCCACCACGCCCTGCAGTATATCTCTGCCCCTCAAGATGGCTCGCTCTAACCGGCTCTTGTCTTCAGAAGTCAACTGCTCATCTTCAAAAACAAGAGAGCCTCGGATGTAGCACAATAAACTATCATCTGAAGGATAATGCGCCGGGTAATCCGCAGGCCGATCATAAGAAAAACGCCCCCAAGAATATCTGATTAGTTGGGGGTCAACCAAACCGGTGCCGGTCATGGTGCCAACCAATTCCCGGCGGCCAAGTGGAAGTCAAGCTGCCCCAGCCTGGAAGTATCAAACAGACTAGGCCCTGGCATCAGCCTCCTCGGCGGAGTCGTACTGGCAGAAGAAATTGGCTGCCTCGGGGCGGCAATGGGATGAAAGCCCCTGCCACGCCTGCGAGCAGGCTCACCACGACCACCTCCCCGTCTAAATTGAGCTCCTCCACGCGCCATAGTTGCTCTACACAAAAAAAGAAAGGAAGAAGAGATGTTAGTGATATACTAGAAATATCTCTTATCCATGAAGGTTGACACACGAGGGGAGAAAGAAAAAAAAAGGGGGTGTAGCTAAACCCGTTTGAACACGGGACACTCCCCTCCAACCTCGTCTCCGGGAAATGTCCCGTGGGGGGCATTTGTTGAACCAAAAAAATCTGAAAACCAAAAAGGGTCAAACACGTACGCGTGTTAATCAAAAAATATAGACCGGTTTCGTTGAAACCAAATCTAGAAAAAAAAAATCCTGATTGGATAAGCAGCACTTTCTTAACACCGACGTCGACGTCGAAATCAGGTCCGAACGGCCCCATGTTCGACATACGTGAAAGGAACAAGGCTGAGGGCCTTTCACCTCCGTCGACATCGCGAAACGACGTCGACGTCACAGCCGAAATCAGGTCCAAAAGCGTCAATGCGCGGAGGAAGGGTACATGACATGCTCGCGACCGTCGACGCCGCGAAACGACGTCGACGTCGCTGCAAAAATCGGATCTAAAAACGCTGATGCGTAGAAGACGGTCCGAGGCGTGTTCGCCCCCGTCGACGTCGCGAAACGACGTCGACGTCGCTGCCGAAACCGGATCTGAAAACGCTGATGCGTAGAAGACGGTCCGAGACGTGTTCGCCCGTCGACGTCGGGAAACGACGTCCACGTCGCTGCAAAAATCGGATCTAAAAACGCTGATGCGTAGAAGACGGTCCGAGGCGTGTTCGCCCCCGTCGACGTCGCGAAACGACGTCGACGTCGCTGCAAAATCGGATCTGAAAACGCTGATGCGTAGAAGACGGTCCGAGGCGTGTTCGCCCCCGTCGACGTCGCGAAACGACGTCGACGTCGCGAAACGACGTCGACGTCGCTGCCGAAACCGGATCAGAAAATGCTGATGCGTAGAAGACGGTCCGAGGCGTGGTCGGCCCCTTCGCCGACGCCGCGAACCGACGCCGCCCTCGCTGCCGAAACCAAATCTGAAGGGGCCGATGCGTAAAGGACAGTCCGAAACATGTTTGCGTCCGTCGACGTCGCAAAACGACGTCAACGTCGCTGTCGAAATAAAGCAAAAAAAAAATATATACCTATGTGTTAGAAGAAGTCGGTCGTTCCCCGTCGCTCGGCGTAATCAACTTCCCCTTTTGCCGCTGTCTCCACAAGGGAGAGCCGCTGGGGAAGTCCTCGCCAATGGAGATGGAAAGAAGAAGACGGAGGAAGCACCGCCGCCGCCGTGCGTCGCTGCCGCCGTGCGGAAACAGAGGGCGCGCAGGAGAGGCCGAGGGAAGAAGCCGCCGCTACGTCACCGACCGGCACCTCCAAGCAATGGGAGAAAGAGAGAAACGGCGCCGAATACCGCCACCGTCGCTAGGCCACCCGTTGCCGCTGCTGCCCTTCTCGCCGGATGGAAGAAGAGTCGCCGCCGCCAAGCCACCGCGAAGAGGAGCGTTCGGAGGCCGCGAGAGAGATGGGTGCGTGGGGAGAGAGGAAGCCGCGATATCTCTCGGGTAAACGTGTTTTTTTCGGGTGAACAAGGTCCCGGGTCAACTCCCGGTCAACGGAGACAAATCCCGGGTGAACAAGAAGAAGAAACGAAAAAAAAAAGGAAAAAAAAAAGCAGGGCGCGCGGCGAACGGGCGCGCGGCACCCCCCCGGTCAACCGGGCTTCCCGCGGTCAAACCAGGGGAGGGGGGGAGATTTTTTAAAAAACAAAAAAAAACAAAAAAAAAACGTGGGCCGGGGGGCCACCGGCCGCGCGGCGGTGGCGCGGACGTGCGCGCGGCGGCGGGCGCACGTTGCGCGCCCGCCCAGTCAGCCAGGCCTCCCCTGGTTTAAAAAAAAAAAAAAAAAAGAGCGCTGCCACGCTGGCCAGCGGCCAGCATGCGCGCACGCACAACCCCCGGTCAAACAGGGGGGAGTTTGGTCAAACGGACCATAGAAAAATCAAAAAAAGGGGGGAAAGAAGGGAGACTCGATCAACCAGTCTCCCCCATGATCCCCACGTCCAGGGAGTGGCCCCACTACCTGGATATGGTCACCCCAAGGTGACTTTACCACTGGGTTGACTTCCGGTCAAACGAGAAGACATAAATAAGGAGAAGCGGAGGTTAAACTCACCCCCGAGTCGGGTCACCCCCACTATTGCGAAAATGGGCTGAGTGGGGTGATTTTTCGTGACCAAAATGCCCCTCCAAAATCTTCTATAAATACCCCCACATGGCCATACGTGGAAGGGGTTGGAGAGTGTTGGAAAAAAGTTGGCTTTTGAGGAGAGAGAAGCTCTGATCTTCGAAGTGAGTCCCAATTTCTTCAAAAAGGAAGGAAGGGTTTTGCCCAACTTCCAAAGAAAATTCCAACCGCCTCGAATCGGTTTTAGGCCATTCGAGAAGGGAGTAAGGGTTTCGCCCGACCTCCAAAGTCCAATCGATCCCGATCCTATCTCGTTTCGCGAGAGGGATCGAGTAGCCCGCATTTAAAAAATGCGAACCTAAGCTACTCGGGATCAAATAGAAAACCCAACTCGGTCAAACCGAAATGCCGGTCAAACCGAACGGGAATTCAAATTGAAAACCCAACTCGGTCAAACCGAAATGCCGGTCAAACCGAACGGGAATTCAAATTGAAAACCCAACTCGGTCAAACCGAAATGCCGGTCAAACCGAACGGGAATTCAAATCGAAAACCCAACTCGGTCAAACCGAAATGCCGGTCAAACCGAACGGGAATTCAAATCGAAAACCCAACTCGGTCAAACCGAAATGCCGGTCAAACCGAACGGGAATTCAAATCGAAAACCCAACTCGGTCAAACCGAAATGCCGGTCAAACCGAACGGGAATTCTAAATGAAAACCCAACTCGGTCAAACCGAAATGCCGGTCAAACCGAACGGGAATTCTAAATGAAAACCCAACTCGGTCAAACCGAAATGCCGGTCAAACCGAACATAAGTCATGACATGTATTGAGAAAAAAGGCTTGAATGCCCTCTCATTTGTTGTACTCCTATGTACTCAGATCGACATGAAATGAAATTCAAGTTCGATTGATGTGTTATGTTACTCCAAAAGTGACACCAAATCCCCATGGACTCCAAAAGATGGAATAAACTAAATAAATCATTTAAATAATTTCCAAACTTAATCAAATAATCAAATTTGATTAAATCAATTCAAATCAAATAAGTAAATCTAAAAATCAAATAAGTAAATTTGATTAAATCAAATAATTACTTATTTATTAACAAAAATGTCATCATAATCAAATCAAATTCATGCCATAAAATCATACATAAAAAATAACTACAAATGGTTACAAAACATGTTAAGTTTAAATCCGACTTAACCATAAAAAATAAAATCAACCCAAATTGATAATGCTACTTAATTAAATAAGTATGCATAACAAAATTCAAATCAAATAAATGATCAAAACGTTAATAAAATGTTAACATAATCCAACCAAAATTATGTCATTAAATAATGCATAAAAAATGTCAACCAATGACTACAAAAACAAGTTATGTTGGATTAAAATCAACCATGAAAAATTAAAGTGATCAATATTATTAAGAATAAATCTTAATAATAATAGTAAATTCACTTAAATCAAGCAAAAATGCTAACAAACACATAAGAAAATGGAAATTAATTCCTACAAACAAATAAAAAAAGAGATCAACTCAAAATTGTCTAAGTTAACAAATGACCAAAGACATGAACAAATCAAATCAAATCAAATCTTAAAGAAAATCAATGAACCCAAACTTAAAAGTTTGAATTAAGTTCAACCAAATTCCATCTCACAAGGCCATGGGGATATGTCTTCCAGCTTTCTTTATGTGGATGAATGACTTCGGATCAATATGTTGCTGTGACGGTCAATCAAGGGTATTCGAGTGTTTGCTCGATGTAATTAACACCGGAATATCGCAAGTCCGGTGGAGAGAGGTCAAAATTTATTTTCAAAGAACTCAGATAACCTCACAAATTAAATTGTGGTTCAGATCATCTAAGTGGTGGGTGATACCCATATCGACACTTAGCAAATCTGTGGAACCATCGGTGTTCCTATAAAATAATACCACATCAAATTAGCTAATACTCCTATGAATACCACATATTTTCATAGTAGTCAATGCTAGCCTAAAGCACAAAAAGAATTTTCTACACCACAAAAGGATGAGAAAATTCGAGGTTCCAACATCCACCTAATCCATTTGTGATTGAAACCCATCAACTACATAATCTTAATCAGACAGTCCCACCTTACTCTGTCACAAGCCTTATCAAGATCCATCTTCACTAGGACACAATCTTTATGTCTCAGCCACAAATCATGTATACATTCATGAGTAGTCATAAAATTATCCCGTGTGTATCTCCCTGGGATGAAAGCAGATTGAGTAGAAATGGTGAGCTTGTCAATGAATCTGCTTAGTCTAGTTGCGAGAACTTTTGTCACAATTTTGTTATTGCAGTTTAACATTCTGACTGGTCTTAAATCCTTGATATCTTCCGCAGAGCCCTTAGGTAACAAAACAAGGGTAGTAGAGTTCAAAATTTTAATGATGTTTTGATCCTTCTCAAATTCTCTAATGAGACCCATGAAATCATCTCTGATTATATCTTGGTAATGAATGTAAAATCTTGATGAAAAATCCTTGAGACCCGGAGCTTTGTAAGGGTCTGTATCCTTTATAGTATTAACCACTTCTTGTTCAGAAAAGCTGCAGGTCAAAGTGTCATAGTGGTGGGGACACCAGATTTAAGAACCGATATGGCAAGGTTTACCGTCTTCTGCGACGGAAGAATTACAGTCTATGGATAGGAGAATCTGGTAAAGGAATTTAAACATTTCTTTCTTTTATTGGATTACTGTGGAACGGTTGTCCGCTGGACCATTTCTTTCTTAACGTCAATCTCTCTGTCAATGAAGCTCAAACCAATTATCTCCCCGATGGCTTTAACTTTCTCATCAGAGAAAAAATAGTCTATCAGCTTCTTGTGCCCCACAGGAAGGAGGACTGGCTTCACTAGCAGGAATTATGGCTAGAGGCTTCACAAAGGAATTATCCTCAACCCCTCCAGCTGAGGTGAATTAACAATGGTGTTCTAGCCAAGACCTGTTCCCTTGATATTTCTCCCAAAACAGCATCAACATCGCAGCACTGGGGACCTGAGCATAACAGAGGAAGTGCTGTTGGTGGCAATTGCTGAAAACTCCTAGTTGAAGACGACGGTGTACAAGCCAACGCCAGGCAAGGAGACCCAGCACCGGTAGAACCAGCCGCCAACAGACCACCCAGATCATGCATGCATGGGCCTGGCTCAGTGACCTGTTCAGATGATCGGACCAGACATACAACAGCATCGCCCAAGCTGGTCGAAAGTGGGTCATTGTTGGCGTCTAGTTTTTTCAAAAAAAAAAGAGAGAAGAAAATTGGGCCAAAGAAAAAATGGGCTTAAGTGTAAGGTCTACAGCCTACAATTCAGCCAATATTTGGGCCCAATTGGCAGCCCATTTCCAGCCCTGGCCGGCCAGCCCATAACCAGATAAATCCAGCCCATGAAAAGGCCTTTTTGCACAGCCCACAACAGTGGGGAGGGGACTGGGCCGCGGCCCACATGCAGGCCCAAAAAAACAGGCCCACCTGCAGGCCCATAACCGCCCTGCTGCCACCTGCGGCCAGGTGTGAACAGCACCTGCCAAAGTCTCCTGCCACCTCAGCAACCAGCCGCACCATGTAGCCAACCCAGCCCTGCGGTCAGTTCAAGAAAGGGGGAGGAAGAAGAGGCAGCCAGTTAATAAGCCCATTCAATGCAATGGCTGCATGGAGGGAGGCCAAGAGGCCTGCGTACAAACCCAGGCCCATGCACAGCCCCTGCTGGCCCTTCACCTCCCCTCCAGCCCCTATAAGAAGAGGGGGACGCACCAGCATCTGGAGAGCTGCTTCAGACGCCGGGAGGCTGCTGGATTGCGCCCTGCTCCTGCTGCCTGCGCCCTGCCCCTGCTGCTGCTGCCCCTCTGCTGCCTTCTTGCGCACCTACTGCAGAAGCTTGCCTGCGGCCAAGAGGAAAAGAAGGAAGAAAAGGAGAAGGACGGGTGGGTAAGAAATTGCATAGATATGTAGCCCTCTATGGGCACCCCCCTCTTCTTTTCTCTCTTTGACTACTCTACCTTCTCCCATGGATGAGCCGACCCAAAGTTGCCCCAAATAGGACCTGTTTAGTCCATGGAGCACCCCCCTTTAACAGGTCATTTTCTGCCCCTTTGAACCCCCCTTTTAGCAGGTCAAAGGCCCCTCTGTTCGGCCCATGTTCAGTCCACCTGAAGATCCTTCAAACAGGCCTCAGCCGGACCCCACACTAGGCCCTGTTCGGTCCCCATTCAGACCCCAAACCAGGCCTTATTTCGGTCACTTGAGCTGACCCCCTAACCGGGTCCTAGGCTCTCCCCTGTCTGGCCTCCAAATCAGACCTCAAACAGGCCTCAGGCGGTCTCCAAATCAGACCCCGTTCAGCCCAAACCAGGCCTCTAAAACAAGCTCCAAATCAGGCCCTTTCCAGGTCCTGTCCGGTTCCCAACCAGAGCCCAAACCAGGCCTTGATCTGCCCTTTGTGCAGGCCCATTCCAGCCCACCTGAGCCCCCCCTTAAACATACCCTCAATCAGGTCCCAAAACAGCCCTTTGCGCAGCCCATAACCGGCCCAGTTCTGCATACCGAACAGGCCCCTTGTCCAAGCCCATAGCCAGATCCATATAGGCCTGTCGAACAGCCCCCTTTCGGCCCAGCCAGGAGACCCCAAAACAGGTTCAATTTCGGCTCCTTTGCAGCCAGAAGACAGGTTCAATCTCGGCTCCCATGCAGCCAGGCGCCAGCCCCCTTTGCGGCTCAACCTAGTGGCCCTTTCACGGGTCCAATCCGCTTCCCAAGAAGCCCAACAGCAGCTCCCTTGCAGCAGAAAAACAAAAGAAGAGGTCGCAGCAGCCCCCTTGTGGCTTGTACCGGCCAAGTAAGGGATGAACCTCAACGGCCCTTTCACGGGTCCGGTTCTCCCCTCAACACATCAAGTAAGGGATGAGCCTCAACGGCCCTTCCACAGGTCCGGTTCTCCCCTTGTACCGGCAAAGTAAGGGATGAACCCCAATGGCCCTTTCACGGGTCCGGTTCTCCCCTCAACACATCAAGTAAGGGATGAGCCTCAACGGCCCTTTCACGGGTCCGGCTTTCCCTCCTAGAAGTTGTCCTTCCAAACTCAAGCAAAGATTGAAGCCCGACTTTGAACGCCAATGGAATGGATCGGCCCGAACTGGCCTTCAAAAATAAATAAATAAAAATCAGAAATGCGAAAGCAACATTAAATTAAGGAGATTCACCCCCAGCGGGGAACTCCACCTTGGACGGAGGCGCGGGCATGTTCCCGTAGCCGGCGATCCGGACGGAGGCGCGGGCATGAATCCCGTAGCCGGCGATCCTTCCCCCAATATGGCTAATATAAGGCTGGCTATTTTGGATGAGTAAATTTCACTAAGTTGGAAAATAGCCGGCATGTCGTTGTAATGCCAAAATTTTTCCAAAGTAATGAAAAGAAACCTATATTGGGGAAAGGATCAATCATATTGTACACCGATGTATTTCACCTCATCTTTCAATGAAATGAAGTTCGATGTCAATTTGGAATGCATGAAACCGGGCACCCGATGGTAGCCCGATGGGTCGGAGGCGATGCAAACCGCCAAACCGAAAATAAAAATCATTTCAAACTCAATCTGAAAATTCAAAAAAAAAACTAAAACAGAAAGTTAAATCTGAAAGTCAAAACAAAAAAAATCAGAATTAAAAGAAATCTGAAATTCAACTTATCCCAGTTCAACAAACAACCGATCTTTAACAAGATTGAACCGGTTTTTGAAACAAATCAAACCGAAATCAGATTTCAAACAAAATTTGCCAAAACAAAATCAGATTTCAATTAAATTTGTCAACATAAAAAAAAGAAAAATCAGATCTTGATTAAGTCCAAAACCCATAAATTCCAGATTTAAATAAATCTGTCGAAAAGAAAACCGATCCTAATCCACCCCGATTGCACATATAAGACTGGTTTAATGAACCTGAAAAATCCACCGAATTTCACTCAAATGAATAATCGAATGCTTAACCCCAAAGAAACCAAATAAGCACCATCTTCAAACACTCAAACATGGATCAAAATCCACCTAAAACAAAAAAAAATTCAGAAATCTGAAGAGTTCAGAATCTGAAAATTCAAAATCTGAAAATTTAATAAATCAACCAAGTCAAAAATCCAAACATGCTTAAAACACTTCAAACACATCAAAATTAAAACCAAAACAAATTGAATCAAACAAATTCAAAACAAAACAAATCAAAAGAAATCAAAACAGAAATCAAATAAAAACAAGTCAAACAAAATCAACACAACCGACTTTCAAGTCAACCAACAAACAAATAAAACAAATCCGAACAAATCGGTTTACATCTGATCGGACCCAAAAGGTCGCTGCCCTTTTGAGTTCTTTACTTTATTTTGTGGATGTGCATGTCTCCAAACACAGGTTGTCGCGACGGTTAATCAAAGGCGTTCGAGCCGTTGCTCGATGTAAGTTAACGCCAGATGCTCGCACCATCCGGCGGAGAAGGGTCAAAAAATAAAATTTTCAAAGAACCCGAACCTCGGTTCTAATATTTCTAAACTATCACTGGACTACGTGATATTTTTAGGATATCACCTATTTTCTTAAAAAGTCCGGAGATGTCTTTCTTTCTAAGAACAGACGCGTAAAAAAGAGGTTCACACAGTCATGAAGCGATTGAGCTGACCAGTTGACATCGTTGACCACCATCAATCAATCGGATCATCCAACCCTTGTCGAGACCTTATTGGGTCCAAGTGAACTGGTACCAAAGTAACAGTATCATCTCTCTCACCCAAACGATCTGGCAGCTCCCACTTACCCAAACTTGGCAACCAGTGTCTGGGATTCCCGGAAAATGTACAGAACCTGCTGAAATACAACTAGGAACTTTCCTCTTCGACTCCAGCCTGCCAGAACTAGGAAATTTTGAATTATGGATCGAAAATGCCTCCTGCTGCTGTCGACACCTTAGGAGCATCCATTGCACCTGACTCCGTGGCACCCCTGCTTGGACAGACAGAGTACAAAACATCTTTGATCCAGACCAGAATCAAGACCTCCGCAAGGAAGTCAAGACAGCAATGGACCATAACATCAATGGACTCTGATGGCGGCCACCGCAAGTGTACCTCCTATCGACAAAACCCAATCTGCCGAAAGGTGAGATGATCCTCTAAGGGACAGACTCTGACCATGCAAACACTGGCAGACCCTAACGTTGATCTAAAGAGATTGACCCACTACGTACGCAGAGACAGCACTCACATTCTCCTTCCAAGGATGCACCATGATCTCCTTCTCCCCATCCCCACCCCGGACCATAAAACTCCTCCTGCCCTTTTTCGATGACATCCAGTTCTTTTTTTTGTTTGAAAAAGTAATGGCATCCAGTTATTGGAAGAATTGTTTCTAACAATGAAATCACCACAAACCCAAAGCCCGGTTCACCAATATCTTGTTTCAGGCCAATACATTCTCAGAAATTGCTGCAACAGTCTTCTTTTCTTCAGGTTTATCAGTACCTGCCACAGTCACTAATCCGCATTGAAGCAACCAGTCCTTCATACGCATAGCAGGAGACAAAGGAATAGAAGCCCTCACTCCCCCAGCAGATGAAGGAACAAGCTGCTGCCACGGAGGATGTCAAATGCCATCCCCACTGAAGGTCAGCAAATCAGCTCCTCGAACAGAGCTCAAATCAGGGCATCCATGCTCTCGATGGTCAACCTCCCAACAGCACCAAACGCAACTCATTCCTACAAGCAGACATAACATGGTTCTTGCCAAAACATCTACCACAAGACCTTGACCTCTTTCCTCTCATTCTCGTAGCCCCTTCAACAACCACATCCCCGTACGTCCTTTGCTGTACTTGAAATCCTGATCTGGCAAGTATGGCCTTCACCACGTTGTGGTTCTGGGGCAGCATCCTTCCTAACCCATGTGTGATGGGGACCCGGTCCGGTCCATTTTGGGATTTATTTGCATTTACGTCCATTTGGACTTGTTTGTAAATATTTGAGTTTTATTTGTGGTCTTTTCTTTTTATTTGGGTCCTCAAGAGGACATATATGTAATTAGTCATTTATGATGACTTGTTTGTAATAGGCTCCTCTATTTAAGAGGGCCACTTGTTGAATGAAGGAGAGAGAGTGTTATTGTCCAATTTTTGGAACCCTAGGGGCTGCCCCTTGTGCTGGGGCGCTGCCCCTTCCTCTTCACCCCCTCCACGATGGAGGTCGTCCAGCTCCACCTCCGGTGCAGACCGGTCCCTTCGCGACCCTCCGGCGTGGGTGCCTTCTCCTTCTCCTTCTCCTTCGTCCAGCGGCCTCCGAGCCATTCCTTCCCCTTCCCCCCTTCACCGGTTCGAGTTCGACCCTTACCGACTCCGTTCACCCCCGTTTACGTCCGTTTCGACATCTTCGACAGCGTCGATCTCCACCCCTCCGTCCACCCCCACCTCCGGCGATCCCCGGAGTACCTCCACCCACCATCCCGATGCTAGAAGCCCCCATTCCTCCCTTGCTGTTGCGCACCCCCCCCCCCCGGCTGACCCCTTCCGGGAGTCAGGCGCGGTGTAGACGGACAGGGAAGGAGAAGAAGAAGATGAGGGGGAGAGAGAAGAAGTAGGACCGCCTCCTAGGGCCCCTCGGCCCCTTCTGTCGACCCCCCAGCTGCCGGCGAAGACAGCACCGCAACGGCCCTCGCTAGGGCTCCGGCGACCTTCGAAGCCCCCACCCTCTTCCCTCCTCCCGCGACGGCCTCCTCCGGCGACGATGACCCTTCCGGCTGCCTTCTTCCCCCCCGACGACGGCGCCGGCTACGGCTCCCCTCCTCCCGCCTGCGGCCGCCGCGGCCGTCGACGCGAAGACACCGCGCGGAGCCCTCGCCCTCGCACGGCCGAAGACGGGCGGAAGGCGACGCGCCCGCGCGCGTCCACGGGCGTCACCCGACGGGGGTCTTTTGCGCCTCTTGAAGGCCTGCTGCAGCGCCGCGCCGCCGGTCCGTCCCGCCTCGTCCCGCATCAATGTGCCACTGGCAAAACCCCTCCCGACAACACCATGAGACCGCCATGCAGCATCACCCACACCAGAGCATCCAGCATCACCGTCACTATCGCACCCACACTCCACATCGCACTACCTCAATTTTTTATATCTTTTCTTTAATAATTATATTTATGAACTTGCATAGGTTAAAATGTTTTGAAGAATATGTCAGACTTGCACTGGTTGGTGCCTAGGTTACATGTTCTATAACATTTTGACCTCTATAGATAATTGCAGAGCCCACGTGTAGAATCCCTGAGATGGTACGACACTTGTTGGTGTAGTCCCCATAAGTTGGGTTTATATCTGCAAAAAATTGCATGTATTATATGAGAAAAGCTGCAAACTAGAAGGAACAAACGTGATTCTTACAGAAAATATGAAATCTGAACACAATAAAGGCACTTTTTCTTAGGAGTTAAGACTTGGAGAGAAAGTGCAGGCACAAATAATTGCAAGCGGGTAATATTCTTTACTGCAATTTTGACATAGGCATGTCTTCATATATTTTATTAATAATGTTATTGTTAGAGACTATGGTATCAAAGGTGATGGCCTCAGTCGTTTATGATAAGGTGAGGCAAGGTGGTGGCTTGGCATCTTGCTTTGGGGGTGATTGCCTTAGGCAACCACCTTTTTCGTCTAACCCACCTAGGTGGTCACCTGACCGCCTCAAAGCTGATCTAACCAACTAAGATACACCCAAACTGAAGCAGGTGAGAAATCCAAGTTAATTACCCCATCTCAACCTCACAGTCCCTCACTATCTCTCCCTCCGTCTCTTACTGACCCTTTATCCCCTTCTCTTCCTCAGCATATCTTGAGTCTTGACTCTCTGTCTCCTCTCTCCACCTCGACTCTACCCTCTATCCCTGATCCCGCAATCCCCTCTTAGATTGTTCTTGTTCTCTTTCTACACCCTTAACTTTTTATTAGTTTTTTGTTGCAAATGTTGGCTGCATGTTTATATTTTTTATGTTTTGTATTTTAGTTTTAAATTTATGATGTAAAGTTGTTTTCACACTTTTCACTAACTTTTTTCATTTCTTGAATGATTAAATTCTTAAGGTTTTAAGGTTAGAATTTTGTTCTTGCTGTATTTCATACTTTCTTTTCTCGTATTGGTAACTTTGTCCGTACACCCATCTATACGTGCGACTCGCAGCATAGCTGTGATGGACTTAAAAGTCCTCTCGTCCAGAGAGAGCAAGTTTGAAGCCCACGTTTCAGACCTTAGGACCATGATCGCAACGGCTGCGGCACTGGCCAAAAAAAAGGATGCTTTACTTTAGTTTTGAAAGTTTCTTTTGGTTGTTGTAGCTATAGTTTGTTTTACACTGAACTGAACCCACTTCAAAGACAGGACGCTTTCCTTCCAATGTTCAGTGGTGATCATTTTGTCGATCTTTTCCACTGATCAGATATCCATGCTACGTTTAGTGTTTAGAGAAAAAGGTTTAAACTTAAACCAAGCTTTTTAATCTGTGGAATAATTTTAAGCTGGAGCCTTGAAGGAAAAACAAATGAATAAATAAACATTGGGATTTCTAGTGTTTGATCACAACAGAGCCCACCCCTGCCCCTACAAAAGGGATAATGTTTTACATATAGCTCCTTATTTCTCATATAATTATGATTTGAGGATACTTTTTGTATGTGGCCATCCATTGACTTTGTACTTTTCCTTTTGCATAAGTTAGCAATCTGTGAAATTATGATTTTATACTTAACAGATTGCGATGTACCGTCCTTGGTTCTGTTGAACAGATTAAAAATGGACGATGGCATAAAACTAAGATCCTAGACTCTTGATATGACATTGTTGGCAGTTTTTGTAATTTGTTTTAAAGAAGCATCATTCCCGACTATTTTGGCATTCAGTCCGTCGATGCAATGTTTTAGTGCTTCTTTCTTATGGTGGAATGAGCCTCATCTTGTCAACTATTTTATCAAGTTGTGATAATTTCAGTACCAGATCGACTGTTTTTTTCCTCCCTCTTTTATCCTTCCATAATCTCTCTTGTTGCATTGCATGTGGCAGGCGCCCTTCTCACCGCCGGAGTGCTCACCGCCGGCCTGATCAGTTTCAGACAGGGCAACTCCCAGCTGGGCCAGAAGCTGATGAGAGCTCGGGTGGTTGTTCAGGGTGCTACAGTCGCTCTCATGGTTGGCAGTGCTTACTACTATGGAGAGAATTTCAAGAGTTCCAAGAAAACCATCTGAGAGGCTGCAAAGATGCCACATTTTGTTCTGTTCATCCATCTGATATCACGTTTATCTGGTATCTGTCTAGCAAGGGATAATCCTCGTTTGGGAAGATGGTGATATGCTGAGTTTGCTCGGCTAGGAATGGCTGGATAAGCTAAACACCATGGATCATCTTCTTTTGGGGGTTGCAGAAATAAGGAATTATACTCCTCATGTGGGTTGATGTACTATGTGACCTGGGGATGGTCGACCATTTGATTATTTGACCGGTTCTTAATACCCTTTGGTTAGAGTTTCAAAAATGTTATTATCAATATTGATATTGATATTGATTGAAGTTGGAGTATCAATATCAAATTTGATACAAGTTGGCACTTGTATTACATAACATGTTTTTGTTTGTATTACAAATTTCATAATCAATATTATCAGTCAAATATCTCTTACTCATTGTTGTCAATATCAATTTTAAAATTGATAATGATAGAATTGTCTATTTATGTTATCAAACAGGTTCTAAGATATCAAATATGTAAAGAATAACTTGATAGCTCTTGATACCTTAAGAATATTAGTAATAAATAACTTATTAGTTTAATAGATATGAAAATATATAATATTTAAATTAAATATGTTATTCTGGAATCGCATCCATCAATCAAATATACATCCGACTGATTGTAAAAAGAAGAGGACAACGACAGTAGTGTGTTCTAGGGCTCACAAGCCCTCTCAGATAACAGATGAATTTAAATATTTTATTTTAGTTTTTAAATAAATATTTAACTAAGTAATTAGTCTACTACGCAAGGGCCTGTTTGGTAACCCTATTAGACACCACTATCACTGTCAATTTTAAAATTGAGATTGATAGCAATCACTAAAAGGTGTTTGGCTAATAATATCAATTTTGAAATTTGTAGTGCAACCAAAGTATCTTATGTAATACAAGAGTCAAATTGTAACAATTTTGATATTGATATTCCAACGGCTAGAAATATCAATATCATGATATAATATCATTTTTAAAACAGTAACCAAACAGGCCATAAACAAATTGCTTTTTTCATAGGATAATGTGAGCTCAGAAGGTCTTTAGCATGTGGGTTAGAGTTAGGGGTGCAAATAGAATCTACTATTTCAATGTATCAAACCTCTCCTGATAAAAAATAACAGATTCAGAACATAGTTTTGTATATTATAAAATAATGAAGTTGGATATTTTAATAGTTTATCCAAATCGGAATAGTCAAGCATCCATTTATCTAATTTTGATAAAAAAACTCAACATATATGTAAAAAACTAATAATATAATAAATAAAAAATATGATTATTAAAATTGTGATACACAAATACAAAATAAAAAATAAATTTAAAAGATATTATATAAAAAACACTAAATGAGATCTTTATTATTTTTAAATAATAATTGATCTATATTATATTTTAAAAATTATCTGATTATCTCAATTCCGATGATAGGATCGGAACGAGAATATCATAGTTGCCATTCAATCGGAATAGAGAGAGAGAGAGAGAGAGAGAGAGAGAGAGAGAGAGAGAGAGAGAGAGAGATTATTGTGCTAAAACTTTTTAAAAGAGATGTTTGGCAAGTAAAAACTTTTCCTTTTATTGTGATCATCTACTTTGTTTGATCACATTTGATCACGAAACTCTCAAAAAATTATTGTGCTACCAAACACCTCGTTAGTAAACTTAAATACCACAAACCAAAAATACTAGCTTTGGAGGGATTTAAAATTGTGATATTTCTCTCTCTCCTCTTCACATCTTTGAGGCAGTCAAAGCTTGCATAGAAAAGTCAAAACATTTGATTACACATGTCCCATCATTAATCTAAATGCACCAGATGCATCTAAATATTCTCAGAAATCTAACAAGTCTCCCACGGGTAAAAAGAAGTGGTCAAAACAGGTCAAGTTTGTTGGTTAATTTTTTTTGGGGTCACGATGAGTCACTGACCAACTATCGTGTAACATTTTGTTCAAAAAAAAATAAAATTTTGCGTAAAATCGTGCAAGGTGAGAGATTGAGGGGTGCTTGATTCCCACGGAAAATCATTTCTCCAGAGGTGGTCGGGCTCTCCGACTCTTCGAACCCACGCCCCTGCTCTCCGTGAGCAAAGAATGCACCAATCAACCCACGATCGATCGGCAAACTTGTTAGTACATGATAAGGGTAACCGATGAATTTTCTCTTTTCCGAGTCATCATATTATATTATATCTTGAGAGAATAAATATATATGTATATGACATCGTTCCTCTATTTCCAACATATCAAAAGGCATCCTTCTCCCTTCTTCAACTCTTGTTGCTTATCATAGGGACTGGCCGGAGGCGATATGGAGTACTTTCTTAGATATTTTTGCAATATTATATTTTCCGTGAGGCAAGTTTTTTTTATCAAACTAAATCGGTTAAATTTGTACCGTCAAAAGATAGTAATGCAGTTTTGGAAGTATAAATAAAAAAATAAAATTAGATAAAAATCCAGACGGAAACAAATAACGAGGATATGATTCAAAGCCTTCGTCAACTCACACGACCATTAGGGATGTCAATGGTAGCGGATTATCCGATTATCCGACCCGTTCGTTAACTTAATGAACGGTTAAAGGGTCATCAAAACTTTCCGAATAGGGTATCCTTAGCCGTTTACCGATTATCCGTCTTTTTAACGAATACGGTCACGGATACAGTATAAACCGAACCCGATAAACCGTTTCCGAACCCGTTAAGTAAAACTTGATCCAACGGTTGAAAATATATCAGCATTTAACGTTCAAGAAATATGTCAATCTCAAAAACCCTAAAATTAATTTGTGAGAATCTCCGAGTCCGACCTTTCAACTTCTGCCTGTTCTTTCTTCCTTGCCCGACGCCCTACCTGTTGCATCATTGCACCTTCACCTTGACGTGGCGGTCAACGGCTACGTCATGGACCTGTTGGTTTTGGGTGGCCGGTGTGACCTCGGCTGCACTGTTGTGCCTAGCGACGTCCGCGTCCGCGTGGCGCCTGCGAGGCTCCCAACTCTCTCTCTCCTCTGGTTCACCCGCAGCACTGTCACCCCTCTCTCGCTCTCGTCTTGAAACATTCTCATGAACTTGACAGACGTGGGCCATTGTATGCAATCGTCTATGTTACTTAGTTACTTTGGATCATAGGTCAAGTTCATTCCCTACTTTTGTTGCAAAGGTATATTATTTGGCAAATATTTACTTCATGGTGCTAGTATACATGATATCTCTGTATTATCTTACTACGATATTTAAGTATACATGTTAGGAGGAAGCTAACATTTTTTGTGTATATTAAATACCTTCTAGTAATGCTTATATATTCGTTAATTGACCGTTAACCGACCGTAAACCGTTTTTAAGCGGATATTACAATGCGGTTCGCGGATACACCCATTACCGATAGTTAACGAACAGTAAGTGGATACTTCTTTTTTTATAGGATACGAATACGGATAATACTATTATTCGACCCGTATCCGACCCGTTGACATCCCTAACGACCATATATAGGAACGCGTTGCACGTGAACATGTTCCGACGGTAAAAACATGAAGATTTAAATTTCGTTGGTAGAATTCGGCATTTATTATATAAGACCGGACGATTATACCGTAAAAATACGAGTATCATTGGATGGACAGTCGTCTCCCGGACATTCGAAAATATTAATATCAATATAGTACCAAAAATAAAACTCTAATCAAGCAAGGCAGCACGAAGTAGTAACTATGAAGAATACGGTTAGAAAAGATGTCATGTCGTAGCCAAGTACGAAGAAAAGACGACAACAAACGAAGTTAAGAAAAAAAATTTAATTAACCGAATGTTACAATCCATCGCGCACACACACACAAAAAATATATATATATATAAAAACATTAAGTGAGATCTTTGGAGTGGAGCGAGGAGCTCTCTCGGACAAAAATTACGTCAAAAGAAAACGAGAAGAAACAACTCGTCTGCAAGCGAAAGATCTCCGGCGAAGGTCTCTCGGAGAGCCGGGGAGGTCCGGAGGGAACATCTCCCTCGCAGATGAATATAAATTTTATCTGATTTGATCTAAGGTGACCCAACTATCCGGCGAAGCTTACGGTGAGACTCGTGTTTATACGTGAGGAGTTCGGATCACCACAGTCTTCGAACGGAGGGGGTATCCCCGGTCCTCGATAAAAATCGGCCACAATCTCGGGTTGCTTAACCGGCAGTTCAGATAACAAGTTCGGTGAATCGCTACCGAAAAGTACTAAACTGCTACCGATGTCTTGCTAACTCACTACCCATCGGCAGTGAGTTGTATTAAGTTCGGTGGTGAGTTTGTAAGGCGTCGGTAGCGGTTCAGTAATGGTTCACTGACTCATTAACTCGTTACTAACGGAGTTGAACCGCTACCGACGTCTTACTAACTCACTATCCAGCACTTAAATGACTGGCACCGTGGCCTGTTTTTATTGGAAACTGAGGGTACTCTCCCCACTGGGGAAGAACTGAGGTGATCCGAACTCATTTGTGAGAGTACCGAGAATGTTCTCTCCACTCTTTTCTGATCTCCCCGCTCTCCGACCTCAAAACTAGATTTTGCGATGGTTACGCTAAATCTCTGCGGCGAGAGCTTTAATTCCGCGGCTGAACTCTGAACCCACGGCTTATAATATCCGACTTATAATATCCGATCCGTATTCGTATCCGATTCGGACCGGATACGAAATATCCGAATAGCTAAACGGAGCAGATACGGAAACGTCATATCCGCTCCGTATCCGTTCCGTTTACA
The DNA here is from genome assembly GCA_036172225.1 of Cryptocoryne crispatula var. balansae. Taxonomy (NCBI): domain Eukaryota; kingdom Viridiplantae; phylum Streptophyta; class Magnoliopsida; order Alismatales; family Araceae; genus Cryptocoryne; species Cryptocoryne crispatula. The sequence continues at coordinate 36,945,805 of CM069930.1, forward strand.
GCCCTGTTCCACGACGGGGCTCTGTCGCCAGGTGGCCGTAGCGGTCGCTACGACTGTAAGTAAGTTGAGATGAGCCAAGTGATACGGTGTTCAAGCTCGATTCATTTATTTTGCGTGAGTTCGAGTTCGACCTCGAGTGTTAACAAGTACGTTGAACTCTTATTCAAATTTGATTCATTCATTAATCGAATCAAGTCTAGTTCAAACTCGAGTAACAGCGAGACCAAAGTTCAATTCACGTTCAAATTTAAGTCGTATACAAATTCGTTTATAAAATTTAAAATCAACCAAAAGCCGTCCGCAAAAGTCTAGATTGAACTCATTGCGAAACTCTGAACTTAATTTTTAATTATTCAATATATTTAAGTAATAATATATATATTTATTAATATTTATAATTTAATTTTTAAAAATAAATATATAATAAAATATTTAATTAAGTTATTCACGGATTTATCGGGCCAGAGTACGTTCAAACTCAACTTGAGTCGAAATTTATTTATTTTTCAAACTCAAATTTTCAGAGTTAAGCTTCCAGCTACTACTACTACTTGAGTAGCTATTGAGCAGCTATCGCGCTCTTCGCACCGACCCTTCTGCAAAACGAGCAGTAGTGCCTGATATTTTAATTATGTTATTCTCAAAATCTATAATATTTTTTATTAGAATTGGAGTAGTTCGACAACCTCTTAAATTTATTATCTCTGTTAAAAATTAGTAAGTAAATCTCATGTGCCTATTATATTTAATATACTATATTTAATTTTTTAAAATTTTTTCTTTTAACGTTTATATGCCGTAGATGTAATACCTTATGTGGTCTTAATCTATTTTAAATTTTATTTCTACGTGTATACGCGTACATTCATGTTTTGTCAAAATCGAAAAGAAAATGATAGAGAATCTACTTTTTTCCGTCTCCGACCGTTTGGAAAACCACATCTTGATAAGTGACTGGTCATAAAAATATACTCCGAAGTGTTGATTTCTATGCAAAACTTCTTTTTCTTTTCTTTTTTTTTTGAACACAGATGGCCCGTCGCGTACGCGGTGGCGAGGGATCGAGACCTCTCGATCCCCACAAATTGTTGGCTCAGTTAATGCCAAAGGGCCTGTTTGGTACGGGGATAAACTAGGATAGACCTGGTTTATCCCCAATCCCTTGTTTGGCACACACTTAAAAATAGGTTTAGCCTGGATTAAGTTAATCCAAGTTATCTCCAAAATCAGGGATAAGTGCAGGGATAAGTCATCCCACCTAATACTAGGGATACGACACCCCGATTCGTTCGGCGCCGCGGGTGGGGGGGGAGGGGCGCTGAGCGCCGTCCGCCCCGCCGCAGGGGGAGGGGGGGCTCTGTTGTCCACGGGGGGAGGGGGCTGAGCGCCGTGGGGGAGGGAGGGCTTTGTCGGGGGGAGGGGGGTGGGGGCTGTCCGCGAGCCGCCGGGTGGGGGGAGTCCCCGGCATCTGCGGGGGGCGAACGCCGGCGGCCACCAGCGGGGGGGGGCGGGGAGGGGGCTATCCGCGAGCCACCGGGTGGGGGAGTCCCCGGCTTCTGCGGGGGCGAACGCCGGCGGCCACCAGCGGGGGGGGGGGGGGAGTCCCTAGCGTCTGCAGGGGGCGAATGCGGGGGAGGGACTCCGGCGTACGCGCCCGGGGGGGGGGGGGGACTCCGGCGTCCGGTGGGAGCGCGCGGGAGCTCCGTCCGGCGAGGAGGGGGACGACCCGGGGAGCTCCGTCCGGCAGCCGTGGGCGGGGGACTCCGGCGTCCGGTGGGGGCGCGCGGGAGCTCCGTCCGGCGAGGAGGGGGGGACCCGGGGAGCTCTGTCCGGCGGCCGTGGGCGGGGGGGGGAGCGCGGGAGCGTCGCTTCGGCCGGCGGGGGGGCGGGGGTGGGAGCGCCGCCGGGGGGAGGGATGCCGCCGGAGGGGGGGCTTCGTTGGCAGATGACGCCACCAGGAGGAGGGACGCCGCCGCGGGGGAGGGGGGGAGCTCCGACAGGGTGAACGACCGGTCGTTTATTTGTTAACGTACCAAACGTAAGATAGTTTTATCCCTGAACTTATCCTAAATTAAACCAAACATAATGAGGATAGTGTTAATCACAAGGATTGGTTTATCCCTATCCCCAACAATTTTATCCCGATACCAAACGACGCCAAAAAATCTACGGCGAGCAATCTAGGTTTGTGACACGTGATTTGTACCTAGTTTTGACGAGGATAGCAAGTCTTTAAAGAAGTACATTATAACATCATGTGTTGTAAATATATTGCGAAATTAAATCGACGAACAACCCACCAACAACTTCGATCAATTATTTTTCGAAAGATAAATCGAAAGAACTCCGAAATGAAGCATACTTAGTTAGGAACAGTCCTCAAATGGATGACCTCCCGCAAAGGTCGTTAATTAATATGCATGATTGTTTGGAATCACTGATTTAGGGTCTGTTTGATTGGGTGTAAAATGATTGGCCCGAGCATGTTTTTTTGTGAAAACCAACCCCCAGCTCATATTTGGATGGCAAGAAAATCGGGAGTCAATGAAAAAGCAATCTGTTGACTACATATTTCGCCGATCTTGGCATCCAGATATTCATTCCGGGTGCCGTTTTCAAGATCAAACGAGAAAGGTTGATAAAATTAAATATTAACATGTTTTAAAATTTTAAATAATAATATTATGAAATCTTAGTTTTAATGAAAATATTATAATATATAATATTTTAGAGTGATAAATATGATAGATAGAATCTATAAAAAAATAATTTAGTTAACATGTGTATTATTTTATAATTTTATATATTAAAATTGAAAATGTACAATTATTAGCGGTAATTTAGAAACAACTAAACGATTGAAAATAAATTCAAAAACTAATTTATAAATATTTAAAGAAAAATATGTTTTCAAAAAAATAAATTATAGGTAACCGAACAGTGTATTTTAATTTATATTTTTTGGAAAAGTTATTACGTAAAATTTATTTACTCGAAATTATTTTTACATGGATCCGGATAAACTCTTACTTAAAATTCATTTTTATAAAAGTATTTTACATGAAAAAAAATATTTTGTTAATTTTTATATTATTTATAATTTTTATTGTATCAAATTTTAATACATTAAAATTTTAAGAATATTTTTAAAACATATAAATGAGTGAAAATATTTTAAAAAAAATAATTTACATGCAAACTAATAGTGTAATATATTTTAATTTTTTTAAAAAAAATTTATCTGAAAAATATTTTACTTTAATACTACTTTTCATGAAAAATGATATACTAACGTCCAAACGGTGGAAACTGATTTCAATCTCCACGAGAAAGTTGTTCCGCGAAAAGTATATTCAAGTATTTTGTCTTTACGTAGAACCAAACGGACCCTTTTAATCGTTACAGTTCTCAGCGGAAGCCCAGGCGTACGTGATTTCGGGTAGTTATTTTATTTTATGTTATGTTACACCAGTTTAATTAGTTCAATATTATTAATTTTATAAACAAGTATTACGCGCTAAATTAACCCACAAATTGAATCAAATCAAACAAGTTTTCTAGTTAGGTACATCAAATATATATATTTAATCTCAGTTTCATTAAAAATTCTGATTCAACGATCATTAGTTCAGTTTCAGTTCCAACAAGATCACCAGCTCGAACGAACGGTGAGCAGCAGCCCAAGTTTGATAATCTCGAGATAAAAAATATATATATAAAAAATGCCCATCAATCAATGATGAATCATATAGTCCAGGATTGATGCAGCACGTAATACAACACAAAAGGTGATAATTAATCACCTCGGATTTGTGTCTGAAACGGGGGATCAGACCAGCTGCGTCGGCCCGGCCCAGGCCAACCTGGTCGAGACCCGACCACGGCCGGTCCGAGTGAATTCGACAAGGTTGAGAAAATAAAATAAAAATTATAAAGATAATGGGGTGTTTGGTTGCATGATAATTTTTTGTACACTTTCATGATAAAAAATTGTATTAAAATAAAAAGTGAACCAACTCATGACATAAAATTATCATGTTTGGAGGGATGTGATTACAAAAAAGAGTAACTACCACACATGACCAAACAAAGTGGGGGGACCACAAGAAAAAAAAAAGAGGTGAGACCCTCTTTTTTTGTTCAAGAAGAAAACACTTTTAAAACATAAAATTATCATGATTACCAAACACCTCTTTTAACAAGTTTTCTTACAATTTTTAAAAATTAAAACAAAAACTTTCATTATCATGCAACCAAACACCCCATAAAGAATGTGACTCGGGGGGATTTTTGTTTATTTCCATGCAAATCATGCAGGTTGAGCACCTCTTCCTTCACCTTACGTCTGCCCGTTTAACTTTCATGTCATCTCCGAGCGTTGGACTACGATAATATTCATCCCCATTTACGTGAAAAAATTCATAATTTGCGCTGTTATGTGGGACACCGGTTATAATTTAGAATGGAGAAAAAAAATAAAAGTTACAAAGTTAACGGGGTGGTGTTTGGTTGTATGACAATGAAAGTTTTTTTTTTAATTTTTAAAAATTATTGTAAAAGTGGACCTTAAAAAGTGTCTGGCTCGTCCTTTAATTTTTTGTTTTAAAAAGAAAATTAAACTCCCGCACGCCGTGGAAAATAAAAGAGGTATACACCTCTCTCTTTTTTCGAAAACACGTTCTCACCTCTCCCCCGACGAACCCTCGTAGCCCCCCCGTCATGAGCTCTCTCTGCAGCGGCTTCCCCGGTGGCGCCCTCCTCCCGATCCCCCTTGTTCGCCCATTCTTCTAAAGCCCACGGCAGAACATCCCTGGCAGTGGCCTCTTCCTGGCTCCTTTCTATGGCGTCCCTTCTTCGTGAGCTCTCTTCACGGCAACCTCTTCCTGCCCTCTTCTTTGCCCCTTCCGAGAGTGTTTGGCCACGAAAACGCTCTTGGCTAGGATCTTCGCAAGCATTTCCACTAGTGAAAGCAGCATATGCCCGACTCCATATGACGCAATCGCCGTATGACCCCGTCCCCGTCCAGTTTGCCGATCAGGTGGTGGTGTCCAAGCTAAAATAGTTGCCCCACATGCAGCAATCGTACAATAGGAACCAGATCCATGGTGGTGGCGGCGGAGGCACTCGAGAATCGCTGATCTGCACAAAGTTGCATGAGCATAGGAACCTCATCAAGGACTTACGGATCATCGGGAAGAAGATGGAAGGCAAACTGAGTAACAAGGAGGCCGAGATTCTAGTTCTCAAGGATCAGCTCTTTGAGTCGGAGAAGTTGAACAAGATCATGAAAGAACAGGTCCATCAAGATGATCAGGCATCGTTGTGGATGTTTGACCACCTCCGCCTCTCTAACATCAATGTGAGGCATTTTCTCTATCTTTTACGATACACAGTCAAGTCGATCCACAAGCCCCCATCTTTAGCACTTATCGGCAGATTCAACCCCGAGTTCAGCACAATGGCACTGTCAATGGGCACTCACCTCCTCGTCGGCTTCCGGCAAATGAGATCCCTCTTTGGTTGTCAATGATTTCCAACAAGTCGCCAGGAACGCCATTGAAGCTCGTCGGTGTGTACTTTGCTGCTCTAGTGCGTTTCGATTTGTAGCTTCCAATCTTCTACCTCTCCTGTTGACTATTTGATATCCTCCGGGCCTCGACAAGGTGGAGATCCATGGACGACCATGGCACCTTGTTGAGGAGGGTTCCCAAAGACCGAGTTCTTCCTGACTTTCGCCGAGATGACAATGAGGTTTTGATTCTCAAATGAAAATTATAATTTAAAAATGTTACCAAACAACTTATTTTTATTTTTAAAATTTAAAAAAATTTGGCCAAACAGCATAATTTTATGTTTTTACTTTTAAAATTTATCGTGTTTTTACTTATAATATATTTTTATCACGAAATCTTATAAAAAAATAAAATACAACCAAACACCTCATAAGATAAGAATTTTTTTTTCTCAGGCGGATAACGAGAGAGATTTTTGAACAAGAGAGATGAAAAACATTAACAAGGGAGATGTGAGAGAAGTGGAAAACTTCTATGAGGTCTTGTACATGGGGACAGTTCACTTGAAGGTCTTATTTAGACTCCGAAGGTCTTCCGGGGTGGGTGGAGTACTCCCAATGATGGGTAGGGGTGCAGACGAGCCTAGTAGTCTGATGTTCAAACTCGGCTCATTTAATTTACATGAGTTCGAGTTCGAGTTTTAATGAATATGTTGAACCTTTATTCACGTTTGGTTCGTTTATTAATCGAGTCGAGTTGAGTTCGAACTTGAGTGGTAATTGAACTAAAATTCAATTCACATTCAAGCTTAAACTATATACAAACCATTTATAAAACTCAAAATCAATCAAAAATTATTTGTGAAACTCTAGATTTAACTCATTTATGAAACTCAATCCAAGTTTAAACTCGAATTTTGAATTATTTAATATATTTAAGTGACAATATATAACTATTAATATTTTTAATTTAATTTTTAAAATTAAATACACAATAAAATGTTTAATCTAGTTATTCGCGAGTTTATCGAGCCGAGTAAAAATCTATTTAAGCCCGACTCGATTATTGACTCAAATTTTATTTTTTATTCAAGTTTATTCATTTAACATAATAAACGAGTTGCAGTGTGGGCCAACGTATACAAATCACCCAAGATGTATTTCAAAATTGTGTTGGTTAATACCCCCCTTCAAGATCAACGGGGGACATACATTGAGTTTGCTTCTGAACCTCTCAAAAGGCAGTGTGCTGAGAGCCTTGGTGAAGATGTCTATTGTTTGATCTTGTGAAGAAATGTGACTCATCCGAATTTTCTTTTCAAGTGCTAACTGTCTAACAAAATAGAAATACACCTCTACATGCCTGGTTCGGGCTTTGAAAACAGGATTGGTTGTAAGGTACAAAGCAGAGACATTGTCGCACCATACTGTTGGAGGTTGAGTTAGACATAATCCTAGTTCTTGAAGGAGCTGAACAGTCCATAGAAGCTCAGTAACTGCCAAGGATATAGCCCGCATTTCAGACTCAGTGCTTGAGCGAGCTACCGTGTGTTGTTTCTTTGCAGACCAAGAAATTAAATTGCACCCAAGATAAATTCCAAAGCCAGAGGTTGATTTTCTATCGTCCGGGCACCCAGCCCAATCTGCATCTGTAAAAACATCAATGTGAAAAATAATGGGTTGCAGAAGCATACCATACATGTAGGTAGCTTTTAGGTAGCGCAATATCCTCTTGACCATAGCCATATGAACGGTGGTTGGAGAGGCTAGAAACTGACAGGCCTTGTTGACAGAAAAGGCAATGTCAGGCCGAGTAATAGTTACATATTGAAGAGAACCAACTAAGGTTCTGTATAATGTGGGGTCCGAAAAGGTATCCCCATCATGCCGAGACACCATTGTGCGTGAAGCCATAGGCGTAGACACTGGTTTAGCATCAAGCAGCTGAGCTTTTTCCAAGAGATCCAAAACATAGTGCCATTGACATAAGTGAATCTCAGTAGATGTCCTTGTAACTTCAATGCCCAAGAAGTGGTTTAAATCACCCAAGTTCTTTAATGCAAAGGTTGCAGCAAGAGTTGAAATTAAGCTTTGTATAAACTGAGCATTGTTCCCAACCACAATTATATCATCCACATAGATCAACAGAAAAATCTGAACTCCACCTTGATTGTACAAGAATAAGGATGGATCACACTTAGAACCTTTAAAACCAATGGTGAGCAAGTGAGAATATAGTCGAAAAAACCAAGCTCTCGGAGCTTGTTTAAGTCCATAGAGAGCTTTATGGAGCTTGCAGACATGGTGAGGATTTGTTTGATCTATAAAGCCCGGGGGCTGTGTCATATATATGTCCTCTTCTAAATTGCCATGAAGAAAAGCATTGTTCACGTCTAATTGCTTAATTTCCCACTTGTAGCTGACAGCCATGGACAAAACCAAACGTATAGTGGACTGCTTAACAACGGGACTGAATGTATCACTAAAATCAACACCGTATTCTTGAGTGTAACCCTTGGATACAAGACGAGCCTTGTGTCTAGCTAGGGTGCCATCAGCATGTTTCTTTACTTTAAAAATCCATTTACAGCCGACTATATTCACATTGGGTGGTGGAGCAACTAAACTCCATGTCCCATTTTTCTGTAAAGCAGAAAATTCTTCCGACATGGCACTTCTCCATGGGGAAAGTTTATAAGCCTGACTGAAGCAGGTTGGAACACCATCAGAGCTAGCAGTGATAGTTAGCGCATACTTGCTATGAGGAGACTGACCAACAGCAGTGGACTTGCTGAGAATATTTGCAAGGATCTGTACTTCTTCGGTGGACTGGAGGATGTAGAAGTAGAGGGGAGTAGGTGATGACCAGGTGTAGCTAAGGAGTCGGTGGACTGAGCCTCAGTACTTATATGTGGAGTTGGAGAAGTGGGAGCTGTGGGCGGTGATGGAGCTTGATGGACTGCAATCGGAGTGGCTGGCGACTGGGAACCAGAGGAAACAGAACTTGTTGAAACATGTGGTGATGAGGGCGATTTGGTAGAGGCTGCAGGTTGGTAGCTAAAGGGAGAGGGATGGGAATGGGAAGAGGTGCAGCAGAGGACTTCTCAGGTGTAGCAGTGCTTAAAACTTTGTAAGGAAAATTATTCTCATCAAAAACTACATTCCGGGCTATGTAAACTTTGTTGAGTCTGGGTAGAAAACATCTATACTCTTTATGATCAATGCTATAGCCAATAAACACACAGCACTCAGACCGAAATGTGAACTTATGATTGTTATATGGTCTGAAATAGGGGTAGCAAGCACACCCAAAAAACTTCATAAAACTGTAATCAGGTTGGCGTTGAAATAACTTCTCAAATGGAGATATATTCTTCAGGACCATAGTGGGTAACCGGTTAATAACATACACTGCACATAGCACTGCCTCATTCCAGAATGTATAAGGAAGCTGAGCATTACTTAGCAGAGCAAGGGTAGTTTCTATTATATGTCTATGTTTCCTTTTGGATACCCCATTTTGATTATGGGTGTAAGGACAAGCCACACGATGAGTAATCCCATGAGTTGCAAAGAAAATTTTCAAAGTCCTAAACTCACATCCCCAATCACTCTGAAAATATTTAATCCGTGTAGAGAAAAGATTTTCAACTTTGTTTTTAAAGTGAACAAACACTGAGAAGACATCACTCTTTGAGACAATGGGAAAAACCCAGCAGTAACGACTGTAGTGATTAATAAAAGAGACATAATATTGATGTCCATTGTTACTAACATGGGGTGAAGGACCCCAGACATCTGAAGAAATTAACTCTAATGGTTGCTTGGAAACATGTGATGATAAAGGAAAGTGCAGCCTATGGCTCTTAGCCAAGGCACAGTGTGAACAAAAGAAAGTACTATCAGAGGTATAAGAACTGCCAATGCTATGTAAAACATGACAAACAGTGCGTAAAGCTGGATGTCCCAGCCTATTATGCCAATTTGAAAAAGAGGTAGCAGAAAAAGCCTGTGGTGCAGATGTGGTCCCAGCTCCTATGTCCAACGCATACAGCCCATTAGAACTGCCTCCTCGGTGCAGCACCATCCTGGTCTTGAGGTCCTTGATAAGATAATAAGTGGGAAAAAATTCAAAGGACACGTTATTATCTCTAGCAAATTGAGATACGGACAATAAATTCTTGGCTAATTGAGGAACACATAAGACATTATGAAGATGAAATGACTTGAAACATGTATGCCCCACATGTGAGATATTTAGACCTTCTCCATTTCCTACTTGCACTTTGTCATACCCAGTATATGGCATCGGATTGCGCAAAATTCCAGCATCTGAGGTCATGTGCTTGTTAGCCCCGGAATCGGGGTACCAAGTTAAATCAGAAGGTGCATAGCCCTGACTGGATGCATTGGATGCCAGATTGGCTGTAAACGGTTGTGAATTGACAGAATTAGCAGACTGGTCACTGTAATGATTTCTGAAACTGACATCAAAGCGGTTCCAGCACTGTAAAGCTGAGTGTCCCCTCTTATCACATAGCTGACATGTGGGCAAAGGCCACTGTGACCCTTGAGAGCGATCAGAATTTCCCCCAAAATTCCATTGACTATTCTGATTCTGATTAGACTGATATCTTCCACCAGACCTACCTCTGTAACCTCTGCCACGACCATAATTGTTTCGATAAGTGGGCTGAACATTGGTCTTGGCAAAATTGGCAGTTAATTCTTCTACTTGCTGGTGACGCTTGAGGATAAGTATTTCTTGAGTAATAAGCAGACCTTGCAATTCTTCCACTGACATATGTGCGGCATCCAACCGAGTAGTAACAGAAGTAATAAACGGATCATACTCCTGCTCTAAGCCTCCCAAAATATATAAAATCAGATCTCCAGATGAGATCGGTTCCAATGCCAGCGCAAGAGAATTAGCAATAGTCTTAGCTTTTTGTATATAATCTAACATCTTCATTCCTCCCTTTTTTAATTGTTGCAGTTGGGATCGAAGCTGAAGAACCCGAGCTTTGGACATGCTAGCGTATGTAGCATGAATAGCATTCCAAATTCCAAATGCAGTGTCATGCCCCACAACAAGTGGTAAAACCGTATCCGAAAGAGACGAAATCAGAAGTGATTTCAGCATGCTGTCATACTGCTTCCAAATCCGAGCATTAGGATTTGGGGCTCCAGCCGCATCCGGATGGATCCGGAAGAAAAACGGAGGACAGGACAGATCCGTCCAACAATCCCATGAGATTGTACATTTCTAGAAACGGAATTAATTGAGCTCTCCACACCATGAAGTTGTCACTGCTAAGCTTGATCGAAACATAATGTGACAGGTTTGGAAAAGAAGTAAACGGACCTCCAGAGATCAGCGGAAACAGATCGGTAGCAGATCCTGATGGATTGCCATTAATCGCTTGATCTGCTGTTGTAGCCATTGCTGGTGAGACGTTGGAGGACTCCTCCATGTCTCCTAGCTCTGATATCAAGTTGAAGAAGACGACCTGCAGCAGATGATCGGAGAAGAAGACGACTGGAGCAGACGAGATGCGACAGAGAGGAAGAGCAGAGGGGTGAGAGTGAGAAAGTGCGGGAAAGCTCATAATGGAGCTCCGCAGTGTAAATGAATGTAATATATACTTGATGTACATTGTGGGCATAGGCCCAATTACAAAAGAATAAAATGTGGGCCAACGTATACAAATCAACCAGGATGTATTTCAAAATTGTGTTGGTTAATACTGAGGAGTCTCGCATCGACGGCTCCGGCCGGTGGCTTTACGCCGTCTTCTGGAGGATCCTGCCGAGGACCTTCCCGCCGCCCCGGTGAGGAAGAACGCCGCCGCCAAGAACACCCTGAACGGACCCGAAAAAGAGCCAGCTTTTGCTGATCGCCGGATCTTGTTGTCTCTGTGTGTGTATGTGTGTAGGTGGGATCTCCCGGCCGGGGGCGGCGCCGCCGACAGCTCCAGCGGGAGCCGGAGGAACTGGTACGACTCGCCCTGCGTAGACAATTTTCGTCATTTCCCTTTCGCGCATGCTTGACTGTAAACCAACCCAAAACCGCGGTACTGAGTTAGAGAGGTCCAGTCTTATTAGCATAGGGTACCTCCCCTCACTATCCGGTATGGGATTATCTAACTCGCCCCCTCACGTGCAAGTTCTTCTGGCTTTGACACGTGTACACTGTTTACGGGTGACGGTCGACGGAGGGGGGTCCACAGTCCTTGGCTCTGATACCATGTAAACCAACTCAAAACCGCGGTACTGAGTTAGAGAGGCCCAGGCTTATAAGCATAGGGTACCTCCTCTCACTATCCGGTATGGGATTATCTAACTTTGACGATCGGATCTCTGCCCGCCGCCGCCCGGGCCGGCCGGATCAGGATACTCGCCTGGGAAGATGGGTTCTGCGACTTCGCGCCGCCGGGCAGCTCTCTTGCCGGCCCGCCGGCGGGGTTACGGCCGGAGCTCTTCTTCAAGATGTCGCATGAAATCCAGGTGAAGGGTATATCCGTATATGCATCGGTCGTCGATCAAACAGAGATGAATCAAATCGCCGCCGCCGTCGTCCTCGATGGGATGATTAATTTGGGCGTTGCGATCTGGCTGCAGGATGATCGGAAAGGTCGCCGCGGATTACAGCCACAGGTGGGTATTCAAGCCGCAGGATCAAGAAGCGCAGAACCTCCGATCCCAATGGCAAAATCCGGCCTATTCGGTATGATCATATACTCGGATCGCCACACAACTATATATATATATATATAGATGCAATCAATCGTTGTTCTTCCCAGTTCTTTGTGATGTGATCGCCTGCTGCTAGTTTTTTCAGCATCCGAGGGTTTGGGAGGCCCATTTCCAGACTGGTATCCAGGTATATATTTCGATCATTCAAGACCGGTAATTCAGATCAAAAAGAAAAAAAAAACTTCTTCCTTGTTCATCTCCTGCAGACTATAGCCTTGATCGCCGTAAGAGGAGGAGTCGTTCAGCTTGGTGCCCTTACCAAGGTCTCTCTCTCTCTCTCTCTCTCTCTCTCTCTCTCTCTCTCTCTCTCTCTCTCTCTCTCTCTCTCTCTCTCTCTCGCTGTAGCCTACGTTAAGAGAATGCATGATGGAGGAGGAGCACTCTCTGATGCACGTACGTGTAGCTCTAAGCAGGAAGGGGCAATGGCGAAGCCTCCAAAGTCTTCGCCGGAAACGGCCTTCTTCTCGCCGGGATGCGTCACTCACTAATTAATTTCCTTTACATTCATGCTCTCTCCGATGCTTCACCCCGGCCGGCGACGTCGATCGACGCTGCAAAACAAGGTGATGGAAGATTCGAGCTATGTCGTGCTGCTGCGCAAGAAGTTCATCCACCTGGAGAGCATCCCCGGCGTCTTCCTCCCCCATCCCTTGTCCGCCGCCGCCCCACTGATCAAGGTCGCCGACGGCAACAATCCGTCCGAGAACCGCCCGGCCACCGTCTTCGAGTCACGCTCGGCTGCACCGGCGCCGCTGCCTCCCGTGGCGCTCCTCCACCTCGGCCGCCGAGGGGGGATCGCGTTCCCGCCGTCGCCGAGCAGCCTCGAGGCCCTGCTCTCGGCGCTTCCGTCCGTCGGACCGTTCCCCGCCTCGCCGCCGGCGGCGACGGCGTACCTCGGGACCCAGGTGCCGTTTCCACCGCCGCAGGGGCCACCGGTGGCGGCGGACATGGGCGGGGTGGCCGACACGGGTTTTGGAGGGGCGTACGCCGGATGTGAAGGCGACATGGCGGGGTCCGGCCCGGCGGGCGGCTACGTGCCGACTTTAGGGCTGTAAATGGAGCGGATACGGAGCGGATATGCCATTTCCGAATTCGCTCCGTTGGTCAATTCGGATATCGGATATCCGCTCCGGTTAGAATTCGAATACGGAACGGATCTTCACAATCGGATATCTCTTGAATACGGAGCGGATACGGATAATATCCACTTCGCCCCAGACGGCGGAGATGGCGGAGGGCGTTCGGGACGGTGGAGGGAGGGCGCCTGGCACTGCCGCGCTCGGGAGGGACGGTGGAGGGAAGGCAGAGGGACGGCGGAGGGCGCTCGGGACGGCGCCTGGCGCTACCGCGCTCGGGAGGGACGGCAGAGAGACGGCGGAGGGATGGCAGAGGGACGGCGGAGGGACAGCGCCTGTCGCTGCCGCGCTCGGGAGGGCAGAGCCGGAGGGCGCTCGGGACGGCGGAGGCACCTGGTGCTGCCGCGCTCGAGAGGGACGGCGGAGAGACGGCGGAGGGAAGGCAGAGGGACGGCGGAGGGACTGCGGAGGGCGCTCGGGACGGCGGAGGGCGCTCGGGACGGCGGAGGGACGGCGCCTGGTGCTGCCGCACTCGGGAGGGCAGAGCCGGAGGGCGCTCGGGACGGCAGAGGCGCCTGGTGCTGCCACGCTCGGGATGGCGTCGGGATGGCATCTGGCGCCGCCGCGCTCGGGAGGGATGGCGGAGAGACGGCGGAGGGACGGCGCCTGGCGTTGCCGCGCTCGGGAGGGCGGAGCCGGAGGGTGCTTGGGACGGCGGAGGGATCAACGCCGGCTCCGCCTGGTGCCTGGAACTGTCGCGCTCGGGACAGCGGAGGGACACCTGGAACTGGAAGGGCACCTGGACTGCAGAGGGCGGAGGGATCCGCTCGAGACGCCGGCGTCTCCGCCTACCGAGTGCCGTGCCGCGCTCCTGAGTGCCGGCTTCCAGATGCGGGATGGGGAATCGGGGGCTCGCGGCTGGGACTAGGGATTCGGTGGTGAAACGAAAAGTTAAGCTTTAAACTGGACCATTGGATCCTACATCTAACGGTTCAGTTCGAACTGGATCTTAACCGGAGCGAATCCAGTAATTCCGAATCCACTCCGTTTAAGATTCGGATAATATCCAAATCCGAAGTTACTATCCGACGGAACAACTTAAACGGATAATATTCATCTATCCGAATACGAATTCGAACCGGATCCAAATTTTCCGTTTACAGCCCTAGCCGACTTACCACGCCGGTCAGGCCGGGGAAGGCGGCCATGGCTACTGAGCTTCACGGGCACCGCCGCGTGCTGGGCTGTCCTGCAAATATTCCATGGCCGGGTAGCCCCGGCGAGTTCGATATTGGTGATATATTTGTCTTATTTTTCTTCTCGAGTATTGTTTTTTTATGTGTGAATTTATGAAAATTGCTCCGTTAATTATTTCGTCCAACGGCAATTTTTCTTGCCGGGGACATGGTAAACCATAACATTTTAAGAAAAAAAATATATCCACCCGATATTACGCTGGCTATAATATACTTTGTAAGGAAAAGTTTTGTAATTTAACCCAAACGAGAGCTCTGGGTCTTATAAAGTTTCAATATTAGCAATTTAAAAGCTAGAGAGCTGAAAAGACGCGCAGAAGACCTTACCAGCTGCATTGCACCCACTTAATGACGGCATTGATTAGAGTTTCATTTTTGGTACTATATCAATATTAATATTAATATTTTCAAATGTTGAAGTATCGATATCAAAAGTAATACAAGTTGTCACTTATATTACATAATATACTTTATTTGTATTACAAATTTTAAAATTGATACAATTAATTAACCAAACACCACTTGATGGTTCTTATCAATATCAATTTTAAAATTGATAGTGATGGAGGTACCTAATAGTGTTACCAAACAAGGCATAAACTAAAATAAGCTATGAGCATTTTTATGATCGGTCTTGTAGTAGGCTAGTTTATTTAGATTCAAACATCTAACTTTCTTGCCTGTTGGTAGAGTGGACATCTCTGCCTCGGGGTCACCTTCCCCAGGATTCAAACTCGGAACTTAATCGGCCCTCACACATCGATGGTCACTTCGAATGGAACGTCAATGACCAAAAAAAGAGTGGATCACCTCAATTCCCGAGTGGAGGGAGTACCCTCAGTCCTCAATGAAAATCGGTCACGATCCCAGACCATTTAAGTGGTGAACCACTACCGAAAAGGGCTGAATCGCTACTGACGTCTTACTAACTCACTACCCATCGGTAGCAAATTGTATTTGCTCGGTAGCGAGTTTGTAAGACGTCAGTAACGGTTCAGTAATAGTTCACTGACTTGTTAACCCGCTGCCGACGAAGATTGAACCGTTACCGACACCTTACAACTCACTACCCATTACTTAAGTGGCTGGTATTGTGGCCTTTTTTCATTGGGGACTGAGGGTGCTCTTTCCACCCGGGAACTGAGGTGATCCGCTCTCCAAAAAAATATTTTTAAGCATCGATTATCTAGAGATTGACCCACTTCTTATTTTGAGTTATGAATGGCTCGTATATCCCCGAATTAAAGAATACGGGGGCTGGTTAATTAAGCAGGTTACTTACCTCAGAGTCATTAACTTGTATTACAGAATAAAATTGAATTAATCCGGAGTTAATTCCAGGCTAACTTGGGGGCTGTTTGATTATGTTGAATGAAGATCTGATCTGACCGACTTTGAAGACATCTTTTGAATGAAGATCTGTTTGATTTATGCTGTTTGATTGATTCTCTTCAATATGGTCTACACCCATCTTTTAAATATGAAAGCATCTCGTAAAAATAAGTGAAATGAAATAGTTTTTTTGTTTCTGTTTAGACATGTAGAGTCTTGACATATCTCTTTGCCGCAGCTCATGTGTTTTAAGCTAAAACTATCCTTTCATTATTGTGAGTATCTTAATCAAATTAAGTAATTAACTTTATCATGTGAACTAAGAGGTTAGATATTAAATTGGGACTTTGGATTTTCATATTAAACCAAATCAAATGCCACCTAATTATCGCAGTTCATTCAGTAACCATTACACCGGACAGTCTTCTCCTCGCTAAATGACTTCTTCTCTTAAGCACTGATTTGTTTAGGAAATACTCTGAAATTTCTTTTATTAACTACAATCATGAGAACATAATCATCTTGTTCAAGAATCTAGTCGGTCAATGAGACGTATCTTATTTTAAGACCAAGGAGCTGATTGATTGTGGCATAAGAATAAAATATTATACAGAAAAAAAGAGAGAAAAAAAGGCAGTGGGAGAATGATATGAAGATCAAGGTATTATAAAATGCAAAAACGATCCACTGTCTGAATCAGAAATCTTAAGAGAATTTACCACTCTTATTCCTAACATCTGTATCCAATTTGGTATAGTTCCATCAAGCCATCAGATTTATACAGATGCAAATGTGAATATCTTTGTACCTGAACAGGATGCATGAAATGAGAAAATTTTCATAGTTGGATAGGGTAAATCAGACATGACAGCAATTTGTTTAGGGTGGTGGGAGGTACAAGATGGAGAAGGGCCCAACTAAACCCTTTTTTAAGAGAAAAAAAGAAAACAATGATTTGGTTGTTAGTTGCGTGACAAATTTTGTTTACAAAGATATGTTTTTGCAGAAAAATTTAAAAGATGTTTGGCTACCGTTACAAAAATATATTTTATACAGCATTCCTTATTGGATAAAACAAAAGGTGGCACCTTTCTTTTGTGGTCCCTATCTTTTCATTTATAAATGGTCCCTTATCTTTTGGTTTTTATGTCACCAAACATGATAATTTTATATCTTGGGCCATTAAAAAAATATTGTGCAATCAAGCACCGTTCATTTCTTGAAGCCCGCTGGCCACTGCACTTCTGGATGCACGCGCACTTCTATATAATTTATCTTCCAACTTCTAGTTTTCTGCATCTCCAATATCTTATGCCATGTTTGAAGACACTTTTCTTCTTCATCTTATACGAAGAAGAAAAATCCATATACACAAGGTTAGCCTTTTATGACCCCATTAAATCCGAAATTCCGAAAAGGGAAGAAAAAAGATGCCAAAGCAATAACTTTGTAGCTTCGGTAAATTTATTCCCTCTACTTCGCTTGATTGCTTAAAAGTCGAAGTGAAACAAGAAACGAGATCAAGAAGCACATACTACAAAGATTTTACAACCCTACAGGCTACCGCTAAAGTTTCTGTTTTCCACCTTCAAGTATCCCATTTCCACCATCAATCCATTTCTGCAGTCCAGTATGAGAGTTCATACTGGCCAGCTATTGATGACTTTTCTTGCCACCTTCTTGTGACATGAATTATTTTACAGATGTTAGATGGAAACAGAAATTTAATGAAATACTAATAACTCAAAGATATTAACTGACATCCTTGTTTTACCCTACAACCGGCTGAATATAAAAAAATGAGAATAGGCCACATTTTTTTGTAGTTAAAACCATAATCTTGACTTTCTTTTTTCTTACATCTAGAAGAACTACTACATATCAATGTAACAGAAATCGGCGATTTTATTAAAAAATCTTTAAAAAATCTGATTTTTCCATGTCACCGATCGTTTGGACCATGGAATGCCGGGTCGCGACCCGGCCCCGACCCGGTCGGGTTTAGGCCCGACCGGCCGGGTCGCGGAGTCGTGGCCGGGTCGCGCCGCGCGACCCGGCCGACCGGGTCGCGCGACCCGGTCTGGCAACGGTCACCTAACCGTTGCCAGACCGTTGGCAACGGTCTCAAGACCGTTGCCAACGGTCATGGGGGGGCGCAGCCCCCATTCAGCCCTCGGGGGCTATTTAAAGCCCCCAAGGGGCTCCCCTTACTCCCACCCCCACTCTCACTCTCAACCTCTCATTTGTGCTCTCATTGCTCTCATTGCTCTCATTTTGTTCCTCATTTACTTAATTATTTCATCAAGCATTTCATTAGTTCATTTAGTATATTTATTTAATATTAGTTCCATTGATTAGTGGATTAAGTAGTTTATTCTTTTTAATACTTATTTGCTTACTTGCATAGTTAGTTAGCTAGAAGATTAGTTAGATAATTAGTTTAGTAGTTACTTAACACATAATTAGTTTGAAAGTATAGTTAATTACTTACTTAATCATATATTTAGTTAATCATTCATTTTATATAAATAAAAATATACTTACATTAGTAGTCACTAATTAACGTCATTAGCTAGTTAAATAATTAATTACTTACTTAAGTAATTATTTACTTAAAAAATGTCTTCTCCAAGCCAAACTACCGGCGCGACCCGGAGTGATCCGGCTTGGTTGCATTGCAATTTGATCTCCATGGCGGAGAGAAAAGTGCAATGTAAATATTGCGACAAAGTAATATTCGGTGGTATTTATCGTTTAAATTTTCATCTTGCAGGCATGAAGGGAAACGTTCTTCCTTGCACACGGATTCCGCCGGAGGTCAGAGCTCAATTTCGTAGGCACCTACAAGCGATGGAGCAAACGAAGGGAACTAGCAAACGGCATAAAGAGACCGTCCGAGAAGAATTGCAACAACCGGGGAGACGTTCCGTTCACATTTACGGAACCGGACAAGAGAGGCCGGATATTTTTGGAGACGAAGAGTACGAAGGTATGGGAGGTGTTACTGATAAACGTTGCTCATTCTTCTATTTTAAAGGATAATTAAGTAGTTAAATACTTAAATGTTTTTTAAAAAGATGAACTCTCACGGGGAATGGAAGCAAGTCGAAGATCATTCGCCGAGGAAGAGTTCTATAGACGCACCGGCCGAATGATGGGTCAAGGGTCTGGAAGTGTCAGTAGTCGAGGAAGCGGAAGAGGATCCAACAACCAACCGCAAGATGAGGTTCATGATCTCACACAAGACGACGATCATGGGCCCCCAAGAAGAACTCCTTAGAAGCTTGGGTCAACGACCGAGAAGGGTTGGGAGAACCGGAGTTCAACCCCCAAGACCGACAATGGGCCGAAGGAGTGCTCGACGATGTCCCTTTAGCCGAAGAATTCCAGATCCCTCCCTCACTAGCAAAGCGCCAGAGGACCGGAGAAGGAACTAGTCAAGGTACGCAAAGTAGGCGAAAAGGTAAACAAGTTATGACTGATCCTTTTGATATTGCAGACGCTGATACGGTCGAAGACGATCGAGAAGATATGCCGGAGCCGAACATCCGAGTGCGCATCGTACGTCCGAGGATTCGTCGTCAAAGAGTAGCGACGATGATGGTGCCGGATACGGGGCGCGAACACTTTACAAGTACAAGGGACCTCGGATCCTCCCATATCTCCTACAACGTCGTTACGTTTTACCGCGAGGAGCAATATACTCACGCGACCCAAGACACCGATCATGGTGGAAGGCCACAAGGTAGAGGAGGTCATCGTAGCCATGGAGTTGGAGCAGAATACCACGATGCCTCCGACTATGTGTATGATTCATCCCAAGGCTCTTGGTTCCCTACATACGATCAAGAGTATTGTGGAATAAATTATGTGGAGTCATCGGATACTTCGATCCAATCAACATATAGTTATGGTGACTTGTTTGGATCAAGTCTTAGGATAGTTTCCCGAGGGACAGACGAATATGATCGTCATGTGTACATGTATCAAGCTTTGTATTCAACCCAAATGACATGAGGAGAGTACATCAACTACCTACAAAGTGTAGAACACATCACGTTGGAATAAAAGTGATGCATTATTTATTTAAATCATGTCATTTAATTTATCCAATTTTTCTGTATTTTTTCAGATTTTTTCTTCGCATTTTTCTTATTTTTTTGAATTTTTCAAAAAAAAATATTAAAAAAGGGGGTCGTGACCCAGGTCGCGACCCGGTCGCGACCGGGTCGGCCTGGGGGTCCCGCGACCCGGTCGCAACCCGCGACCCATCCCTCCTTGGTTTGGACCCTTTTTGCCGCACTTTTGAAAAAAATGCACTGTACGCGATTACATCGACAATACGCAATGTAAATCGGCGATTGCTAAAAAAATCTTTGATTTTTTTAACCCTATGTCGAATGAATGGAGGACGTCGTTCCGTTCTCTCCGTCCGTAACCACCCGGCACTGTTCTCCATCTCCCGGCGACCGGCAAGCGCATTCTCCATCGCGCCGTTTGGACTTGGAGACACCCCGCTGCAGCACCGTGAGAGCTCCAGGTGACTCACCGAATCCTCTTTCTCCTGTTTTCTGCCGGCGCCGCCGTATTCTCTGCCCCGGTTGCTACCTATTTGCCGGCTGGCTGTGTTTAAGCGTCGAGGGTCCTGACTCCTATCGAACGTCCCGGCGAGTGGCTAGCGGCGACCAACCTTTCACAAGTTGTACCGCCGGAGTCCAGACGACAACAGACAAAGTGTACCAGAGTCCAGACGAGAGTTGCCGCCGGAAGTCCACATCTGGCTGCACTCGTTGAAAGTTTCGGCTGTTTCGGCTCGCGGCAGCCAAGGGGCAGCCTTCGGGTGGTCGTGGTCGCGGCCAGGTCACCAGCCACCAAGGGGGCGAGGACTCCGCGGCCCACGGCTGAGTTGCACTTCTACTATGTGAGGTGCCGAGGACAGCAGGTTCACGCGGTTGTAGCCTTGCAGGTTCTCCAGTCCAGGCGACTCCGCAGGTTGCCTCCCTGAGGGGGGTGAGGACCTTTATCGTGGGGTTGTTCTCCTTAGATTGTTTGTTACGTTAGAATTTGAGTATATATTATGTTGTTTAGGATAATATATATTATATCAAACATTTTATTTCCGATGTTTTCCAGAATAATTACGATCTTTACACTACGTTAGATTTTTTCATCGCACCGAACTTTTACCGTATACCGATTTTGTTACTTTGCTACATATCACAAGTGAGACTTTTTTCAAACTGGAGGCACCTAACTCACCACCCAGGCAACCTGCCTATGGAATGCCAGTATCTTACGTGAGCTTTGAATTGCTAAAGACAGAAAAGGTGATTCAGAAGATCTCTTATCATTACCAGATTTAGCAAGTTTCCATCTTTCTAGATTCTGAAGGAGAACCAGAAGCATACCAACAGACATATGGCATGTCATTCCAAACTTAACATTATGTTATGGTATTAAAATAGTAAAAAGGTGGAAAAGGATGAGGCCTTCAATCCTGCATGAGTAGATGTGAACTGCAGTGCACCTGGCTAACCTTTGGCAATCTTGATTGCTAGGAACTGACAGCCTCTAATGGTAGTTTCTGTCATCCTGAACAGATCCTTGCTCATCTTCTCTCCTCCAAAATTGAGCAGTTGCAGGGAACTGGAATATTCAAGACTCGCTTCTGCAGGGGCACAAAGCTTATTGCAGCTTAAGGGCAGTCCTAACTTGTCTTTTCCTGTTCTGAAGGCAGGGTCTGCTGTATCTTTTGGTTTCTTACATCCAAGGTGGATTTATTTCCTGGACAGTACACTCTCTAATGTTTCTGACTTTTGTGTATACTCCAGTGAATTGAACCCACTTTGATTGCCTTAGAAAAATAGTAAAATACCCTTAATATTAGCCTATGTGCCCTTTGTCCACATTGAACTGATAATTTACCGGAAATGTTGGTACCACAGGGTAATGTTATACAAATAGACCACCAATTTTCTCAGGCTTTCTTTGTTAATGAAGAGATGATCCTGGTTTATGCCCAAATTTTTGGGGATAGACCAAGATTTTCCCCTCGTATCCCCATATCTCTAATTAGGACCCAGGGTTCCAAAAAAACAGGAAAAATGGTCTCCAGTAATAATTCTGGAGATTTGACATTCCAAAAGGTTAAAACCATGTTCACAAAAGCAATATTATCCCACAAGCATGCATGCTTGGGACAAGCTTGAGCTAAGATGCTTTCCAGAATCCTTGGATCAAGTTCAATAAAAAAGAAAAGTAGAACAGCAATGACAACCAAAAAAAAAAGACTACACCATCCAACATCCAGTCCCTTTGAGGAGTCAAGGCTGCATACTCTGGTCATAATATTTGAGCACAGGCAAGTCTAAGCTCTCATCTCTTGTTTTTATAAAATCTTATTCCATTCCTCATTGGTCACACATTTCCTTCAACCAATGTCTATCCATATGCCCCTCTTAAAGGTTATTTAAGATATCTCAAAGATCTGGTAAGTAGAAGCCGTGAAGGCAACATAGAATTACGAGAATTATTTAA
The DNA here is from genome assembly GCA_036172225.1 of Cryptocoryne crispatula var. balansae. Taxonomy (NCBI): domain Eukaryota; kingdom Viridiplantae; phylum Streptophyta; class Magnoliopsida; order Alismatales; family Araceae; genus Cryptocoryne; species Cryptocoryne crispatula. Next base: position 36,968,274 of record CM069930.1, read on the forward strand.
TAGCACATTTTGCAACAGTATTAAAAACACCCTATCACTATTAATTTTAAAATGATAAGGATATAAATCATCACACAATTTTTGACCATTAATATCAATTTTGAACTTTGCCGTACAAGAATCGTAATACAAGTGTCAACATGTACCAATTTTGTTATTAATTCTATAGAAATATCCATATCAGATTTGATATAGCGGTAAGGAATCGATCTGTATGCAGTGAAAGTATTGATTCCTTAAATTTCATTATCATTGTCTCGATTGTAACCGAACGGCATTATGGAAAATGGGATTCGAATAAAATAAAAAATTCTTCTGTGAGATTCGACAAATCTCTCGAGACAAGAGACGAATGAATGAACGTAGGACAATCCATGCTCTCCAAACTATCCAAGTGCACAATCTCTAGCGAGCTCTGCATAAAAGAGAAAGAGGAAATTTTGCATACTCTTGGGACGGGAGACAGAGAAGGAAAAAAGAAATTGAGACCGGCCCAGGACTCAACCCTAGTCACGTAGGACTGTCTTCAGACGGAGATGCAGACAACAATGATGCACCGGGAGTCACCTCGTGGAGGTTCCCGACGTACGCGCCACACAGGGACACCACGGATGAACTACTCAAATGGCATCAAATGTTTAGTTTAAGCACACAAAACAGATCAGCTCGAGGAACTCGTGGAATTAGCATATCTAAAGGCCCAGAAGAAACAAAAGCCAAGATCCATAAAAGGAATCGAAGCGCAGAAAATGGAAGAGAAAATAAAGAGGCGAACGGCAGTAGGAGGGGCGTACCACCTAATCAAATTGCACATGGCAATAGACGAAGGAACACGGAATCCATCCTTGAAGAGTTGCGTGCAGGTGGGGAAGAGGAAACGCTCAGACGAGGGGTTTAGGGTTTAAAAGCTGGGGCTCCCGCCCTGCGGCTTCCCGAGCGATAAAAATTTGACTCGGCTCATTTATTATGTTAAATGAACAAACTTGAACAAAAAATAAAGCTCGACTCATTAAACGAGCCGAGCTTGAATAGACTACTTGATAAGTTCGCGAGTAGTTTGATTAAATATTATATTATATATTTATTTTTTAAAAATTAAATTTTAAGTATTAATATTTATATATTGTCACTTAAATATATTAAATAATTCAAAATTTGAGTTTAAACTTATATTGAGTTTCATAAATGAGTTAAATCTAAAGTTTCACAAATGATTTTTCATTAATTTTGAGTTTATAAAAGAGTTTGTATATAGCTTAAGTTTGAATATGAATTGAATTTTAGTCTAACTACTACTCGAGTTCGAGTTCGAGTTCGACTCGGCTCGATTAATAAATGAACCAAGCTTGAACAAGGGTTCAACATACTTGCTAAAACTCGAGTTCGAACTCGAACTCGTGTAAAATAAACAAGTCGAGCTTGAACACCGTACTACTCGACTCGGCTCGGCTCGTTTGCACCCCTAGCGGCGGCGGAGCGTTTCGACAACGACGTGAAGTGACAACGTTTTTTTAAGAAAAGAATATATGTTAATAACATCTATAGAAATTATTTAGCAAATCTCGTCATTTTAAGTTCGTAGGTATATAATTAGAGGTAATTATATTGAAGATAAAATAAAGAGAAAAAATTTTGCAAATTAACTTGTGTAAATATACTCTGTATAATTTTGAATGAAGTAGGCACATAAAAAAGTTCATGAAAAATCACAAAATTGAAAAGATGAATTCACATACTTAACGTCAATTATTTGGGACTAAGATTTTGAATTTGTAACAAAAATAAAAACTGAATTCTTTTTCATAATTTTATTTGATATTAAAAGATAATTTTATTATAAAATTTGTTTAAAATAGTATAATACTAAACATAATAGAATAAAATAAAATATAGATATAGATATTGTATCTGTTAACGTAGCTCATTCAAATAATCAATGCATTATTTTTATTATAATATTAGTACAAAATATATAAACAAAATAATATTACATCATAACTAATAAACTATAAACCAAAGATAAATAGAATAAAATTCATAAAAACTGAAGTGCTTGTGGCTTATATTTTAATAATATATTTAATAATTTTATCTCTATTTTATTAATCGTAATCTATTATTTTACGATATATAATTTTACAAGAGTTTTTATAAACAACAATATATTTGATATTTTGTTGTTAAATAAAATAAAATTTAGAAAAAAATAAAAACAAGAGATGGAGAAGAAATTCTGAACCGTGATCATAATTTTACTTTTTGTTTTCTACCGAATCAAAATGGTATTAATTTTCTTAATAATAGTTTTAGAATATTATTCACATAACATTTTGTCACAAAAAATTGTATCAGAAATTTATCCTAAAACAACATGTTTGCGGAAGATGGAGCGATGTCTATCAGCCATCATCTTCCATCCGTAAAACGAGCCATGAAACTATGAAACAAAAACTACGAAAATTTTGCTTTCATTGAGATTTGAACTCAAGACCTCCCGCTTACTAAACGGGTGCTCTAACCAACTGAGCTATGAAAGCTTGATTGAAACATCTAACAGTTAGATGGATTACCTTTAAGTTATGATGTCTTGAGTGTAGCTTGTCAGAAATTTTATCTATTTACAATATCTCGAACTTCAAAAAGAAATTACCAAATTCTGGTAACCGCTATTGTTTGATTTGAGGTTAGCATGCCAGAAAGCCTCCAACAGTGTGAACAGAATTCTGACCGCTTATGGATGAACTACAAATTATATATGTAAGGAATGGATATCAGAAACATTCTTGGTGCTACCCTTCAAATTCTCCTATTCATACAAGAAAACTAATACTAGTAATTATGACTGTGACCCATATAGTTCTTCCTAAACCTCAAGTCCTGCTGATCGTAAATGCTATCCCCATAGTTGACAGCTTTGATCTCCATCGAGCGTCTGCTATCTAAATCTTGAACTGCACCAAACACTATCTCCTCCGTTGCCTCACAACTTTGTTCATTATACGTCTGTGGACCAGAAGAATGATGCCGCTGCGGTTGAAGATGCTGCTGATGCATTTGCTTCTGCCGTATCTCGTCATCTCTGGTGCTGGAATTTGTCCTACTCCTGCCCTGTTTCAGATGGGGGGTCTTCTCTGAGTTTCTTGGCATGAAAGCATAGGTCTTTCTCACGGTTTTAGTCCTTGCTTCGGTAGGTGGTGGGGGCTTATCTTCATCTTCAATGGTGTAGCTCTCTTGCGTGGGACTGCTCAGCCGCCTTTGCTGCTGAAACATGTTGTGGATATGATAGGATTGAGGCTCTCTTTTACGACCGAAAAATGCTCCAACTATTTCTGTTAAAGATGAACTGATAAAGATGGGCTGATCCATCATGGGAGATCAACCAGAGTAGCCTGTAACAGGAGGGGTTGGTTGATCCAGCTCGTTTTGGCACCTGGATCAGCCAAGCTAGGCCAATTTCAAGGCTCTCACATATAATTTTGTTTCTAAATTGGCCGATCCAAGCCCATTTCAAGGCTCCCAATTGTAACTTTAGCTCCAGAGTGGATGGTTCATGCCCATTTCCAGGCCTGCAAGTGTATTTTTATTATACTTAAATTTTGTTGTTGTTTTATATTTTAAAAATTTTAAACTGCAGAGCCAGATCCGGAACAGATTGGCCAGTATTGACCCATAGGCCAAATCTATGGTTTGGGACTAGACTGAAATGCTCCCGATATGGCGATATCTGATACTTCCTACCTTGATATTCGTCACTATAGTGTATGATGAATGTGGCATGATTGCAAGAGTGGATTCCGTCAATGCTCAAGTTGAATGTGGACACCTAGTGTTAAGTGATAGCTTTAAGACTTGAACTGATTTTCAGCCTTCTCTTTTCATAATTAAGTTTTGACTTGGTATAAGATATTTATATACTTACATTTCCGGAAGATACTAGGACACCGACACGATGCTGCAGTAACGCCAGCATGTAACCAAAGAAACCAGTTGCAACAAGCACTGCGATTCCTGTAATCACAAAAGATGATGTCAAGTTCATACCTAAAACAGAATAATTACCAGGATACCTTATCAAGTACAAAATCAAAAAGTGCAGTAGGCAAGGCCCTTAAGTACATAGGATTCATGGTCCCAATCCCAATAAATCGATTTGGCCTGCTCAAAAGCCTGAGTGAATAGAAAAATTTTTAGAAGTGACTGAAGCATTACCCAAAGGAAAAGCATATCCATATTGGTACGCACAGTCATCAAAGTTGAGCTGGATTTCACGAATTGCCTGGTTTCCTCGATCAACAACCAGAAGGGAACAACTACTACCAACATAGGTCACTTCAAAGTCATTAGAAAATTTTGCATCTTCACTCGGTCCATCAACATGTCCACCTTTTTTCCATCTGCCTCCTGCAATGGTTGTAACCCCTGCAAGAATGTTTGTAAGCAGTAAGATTCAACCTCTACCAATTGTCATTTTCTAATAGCCACGTTTTCATTTGATCATCCAGTACAAGGGCTGAATCATAACTAAGAAATTTGAATCGTCCTCATTTGGTAAGTATATTTTGCTTAGCATCGCTGAGGCATAACAATCTTTCATTCATACCTCACTCAAATTAGGTTCTTGGAACAGGGAAATTTTACAACTAGCAAGGTGCACAAATTCACAAGTTTCTATTTCCTACCACGCTCCATGCATTAAAAAACTTCATAGGAAAGAAGCTACAGGTTTAGTGCATGTGTGCATATGTGTTTTTTTTATGTAAAGAAGAGAATGTACTGTGTTAAATGATCCGAACAAAGAGATCCATTCAAACACTACAACAAATTAATTCTATACAGCAAGTATGACTCTTAAGCAAAGGTTACTATTGTACAGGCAAGAGCTAATCCATTGTAAGTCCTCCCCATTGATCTTAAGCTAGCACATGCGCATGCACAGAGTTCACTCACACATCCCTTTAATTACTCTGCCTAGTTGAATGACTGCATGAGAATAATTGCTGTATGATACAAACAACCTAAAGTAAAACTTTCTGATATATGAGAACTATGGTTCATGGCATATATCAATGTGTTGATCAGGTATCAAGTGCACTATGAATCCAGGTGGAAAACTTTTTTCTAGTTAAACAGTTGATTTCCATATCTAAACTGCTATACAAATTAAAGCAGCCAGAAATATTTTTCAGACCATCTTATCATATAGAAGCCACCGATGATTTACCACTACTTACATCAGCATTAACACATTAGTCAGAAGAACAGCTGCCAAAAAGAAGTTTTACATTTTGCAGCAGTTCAATTTTACAAGCATAAAACAAGTAAACGAAAGTATAGGTGCTTATGCACGAAGTGAGTCTGAAGGAACACTCTACCAAAGCTAGAACTACAAGACTGAAGATGATCTATATGGTCCAAAATCAGAAATAATCAACATAATCTGTTATTGCGAATGCTATTCTTAATTATTAAATAAACCACCTGCATATTAAAGTGAACTTCCCGACAATATAACAATAATAGAATAGACTCATGTTTTAAAGTTGCAATTTCCAAAGTGAACTACCTGTATCACTGATTTTTCTGATTGCCATGTTCATGGTGTCTGCAACATAGATATTTCCCCTGTCATCAACAGTGAACCCCTTAGGATGGTTCATCCTTGCTTGCCGCAGCTTTCCATCAACATAGCCGGCAAATCCAGCTGATGAACCAGCAACCAGACTGGGCCTACTGTCTGCTTTTTGAGTCCATATCACAAAATAATAGAAAACACTTGCTTCATTCAGAATATGAAGAAGTGAAAAACATGTATTTGCTTACAATATAAAAGAACAGTAAAAGAGGACTAGAGACATAATTGTACAAATCTGGTACAAGAAAATCAGCAAGGATGCCATGCAACCACAAAAATATTTTGACTTTGACCATTTTCTGAGACCCTTCCTCATGCAGTGTTTGGCATATGAATAAATCTTGCATGTTGCCTACACATCTGATGTCTTAATGTAAGAGCCAGAAACTTTTGAGATGACCTGACATGAAACTGTCATCTATCAGTGTCACCATAAACTTGAAACCAAGGTAGGTGGGGGTCAAGAGTTGGTACCGGGTCGGTTGGGCCCAAACTAACCCTAGTTGGCTGGGGTCGAGACCCGGGATGGGATCCACGGGTTGCAACAAAATAATAATTTTAAAACATTCATCGAGTCGGGGTCACGGAGTCTGGACCGGGTCAGTCAGCCCAAAAACCGACCGAGTCATGGCCCCGCATTCCATACTCGAAACATTCCAAACATCAACGTCAATACAATAAACAAAGACGAACAGTACTGGAGAAAAACAGTAATAATTCAAGCATTAAGAAGTGGACAAGTAGCATCCAAAGATAACAGCTCACATCGGGACAACGGCGACGAGATCCTGTAGATGTTGCTGTGGACGGAATCTAATACCAGAAGCTCCCCGCCGGGCGCCACCTCCACTGCGAAGGGCTCGATCCCTAGCTTGCTCCCGTCGAACACCGTCTCCACTGAGTAACCGCTCTCGAACCTCGTCCTGGGGCGGCCGGAGATCGCTGCAACGGCGACAATGCAGCATCATGAAGGAGATGATGATGATGATGATGATGAAGAAGAAGAAGAGAGAGAGAGAGAGAGAGAGAGAGAGAGAGAGAGAAGCGAATCAGTGATCCGCATTAACGCACTAACCAGCAGCTTTGGTGGTAGCGATGGATTTGAGCGACCACAGCCTGTTCAGGATGGCAGACAGGGCACTGGAGACGAGCCTAAGGAGGATTTCTGCAGATACACAAAAGGGGATGGGTCTGAAGCATTTGCAGAAAGAGAAATCGCGGAAGGGAAAAAAAAAGACCCTGAAATTGCTAGATCGTCGACGTTCAGAACTCACTTGCTGGGGCGGGCGGCGCCGCAGAGGAGAGATCAAACCCATCGGCGAGGAGAAAGAAGACGAGAAAGGTCGCCACCCCCTGGGCTCCCTTCCACATCTTTACCACTCGCAGCCGATTCAATTACTACAGTCTTATAGATGTAGCCAGAGGAAGAAAGGCGGCCAATGGGCTGAAGAAAGAGACGAGAGGGGGGAGGAAGGAGACGGATTTCTGTCCCGTGGAACTCTCTCCACCTTCCCCGTAATGCCGCCTCCGCCAAGCTGCTGCCTTCATTTATTGCTACGAGGCGGTGCCGAAGAACAGAGATAGAAGAAAGTCTATGCAGTTCTGTACACATGTCTCGATCGCGAGCGTTCTCGATTGAGGTTCCGAGCGTTTCCGTCCATCTGGTAACCGCCATATCCATCTTCCTAAAGTGCACAGATCGGCGCAGACCAGCCAGGCCGAGTATCTGCTGCAGATTTCCGGAAGACAATCAAACATCGTACTAACAAGCTCGGTTCTTCGCGATTATCGACGCCCTTCCCTGCAGATCTTCAAGGCTTGTGGGATTAATGGCCTTTGCTCAGCCTTAAACCCATCAAGCTGCCTGTTTTCACCCGCCTTCCTTCCTCTTGCGGGCAGCAAGACGGGGTCGCGCCGCCGCCGCCGCCGCCCCCCCTGCTTGCCCAGTGTCTTCTTCCCGTCCGGCCTCCTGCGTCGCCTCTCGTCGACCACACCGCACCATCATCCTCCTTTTTCCTTCCCATCAACGACGTCCAGACGGAAGATTCAAATTCAACTATCTCGGACGGTATATGTGACATAGAAGTCGGAGGAACCCAACATGCAAATTTAGAACTCGAATCACCTCACTCTCTTTGAAAAGAGCTCAGGTCAACTCAAAGATCTCATGATTAGAACTCGAATCTGTTCCAGCTCTGTGTTATCTGCAGATGTCAGTTATATTGTCATGAGTTTAGTTGTGAGGCTGTCAGTCTGGACATCATCCACACTTGTATGGTGCGATCATCCAGCCTCATGGAAATTGTCGGACTCCAAGAAGAGAGTCCTTGCTTATGGATCGTCGAAGCTTACAAAGCTGCATGTCCATTCTATTTCGTGGCAATTATCGACCACGTTGAAGATGAATTCTCAGAGCATCTCTTCAGTTTGGTCTTTATCTGTGTTTACTATCATCGGTCTCTGTATTATGATGTTTCTGTTTGAGGTACTCTCATATTTCAGTTTGTGTTGGTCTAAGTTATGTGATGTACCTGTAATGTCTTCTTTCACCGTAATATAGTAAGGTTTTAGTTTTTGTTTCAAAAAAAAAAACTCAAAGATCTGATGAAAGACTCTCCTAAAATTTATCATATTTTGACATTAAATATATGATAAGATAATATTTTAATACATGAAAGATAAAATTTTAATGTCAAAATGTGAAAAATCTTAGAAGATCTTCTTAGGTGATCTGAACCCTTTTGAAAAGAGAACTCCCACAGTCCTTCACGGGATAACAGCATGTGATATGCAAAAGATGAAACTAGAGTGTGTTTTAACGAGGGCATAAAATGGATGTGACGTCATTTAATAGTTAATTAGTAGAGTTAGTAACAGATCTTCAGAGTCTCGGTAGCGAGTTTGATAGTTAGTAGAGAATCAATAGCGGATCTTCGGAATCTCGATAATTCGGAAGCGAATTAATAGAAAATCGGTAATGAATTCTCAAAAGTTCGGTAGCAACTTAAAAGAGCTTTGATAATGAATCTCGGTAGCAAATTTTTAAAAACTTGACAGTAAATTAACACAGGCTTGGTAGCAGAGTCTTGAAAAATCAAAAAGACATCACGTTATCTTTAAAATACACTGTTATTTTGCCTTCCGTGTGTCACGTGTCGTCACTCTGTTGAGAACTACAAAAATTTTCTTCATCCGGAGACTGAGGTGGTCCAAACTCGCAAATTTATCATCTTCGAGCAAGTAATAGCTCGGTACACGGTGGAGAAAAGTATTGGCGTACGAGACATACTTATCTACCTTAATATAAGAAGCGAGAATCGCTATTTTTCGTCCTACCCTTGGGTCCATTTTGTTTGCTGTAAAATCAAAACGGTGAAAACAAATTTTCCTTGAAAACCCTTTTCAAGGAAGTATAAAAGGTGGGTTGCCATTGGGTTGTGTGCAATTATTTTTCTAAAAAAATTTATGAAACATTTCAAGAATACAACCATCACGATAATTTCATCGATATTTATATCGCCAAATCATTCATTCGTAACAAAATTTTAGTACATAAATAAATTAAGAGATTATTTTACGTGAAATTATTTTTGATGAAATTAAAAATGAAGTTTATTGTTTAGATATTGGTAAAAATATATTTTCTAAAACAAGATATCTTATTTTTATTTTAAAATAAATTTATCAAATTATTTTCAGTCATTTAGATTTCTGTAAATTATTTTTTAAAACTGTATGTAAATTTTTATTACAGTATCATCATTTTTTTACTTTAATATTTATAAATAATTACTAAATATCAAGGTTATATTTTAAAATAAAGTATATGATAAATAATTTTTTAAGAACTAAATAGTTTACTCAAAATTTAAAATTTGGAAATTTACGTAAGCTTAGTGACAACTAAATATAATACAAACATAAAGTATTCTTGTAATTTATATATACAAGTAATTTAATCAACAAAAATAGTATAAACACCTGCAGCCTCAAGTTTCGGCTAAAATTTTATTAATAATGTTGTTAAATGAGTAATTTGTATGATAAAATAATTTTACAATAAAGATAGATATTTTGTTCATCAAATACGTAAGAATAATTTTAAAATAATTTTTTTATTTGGTAACATAAACAACAATTGAAACTTTTAGTTATTATGATGGCTATCATAGAAGTTGAGACGTCCGAAAATGGTTTCCTCTTAAAATTTCGAGATGCCGAAATCATCGCTGCTCTCTGGTCAAAGGAGAACGTTTTTCTTTGACCAATATTTTACGTGCAATCAAATAACGGGGAAGATCATATTTTCGGGAAAACCTGATGCATGCAACTATTTTACGTGGAAACAAACGCATCCGCGACGTCCGATCTCCATCGTCTCAACGTTTAGTCGTTCAATTTTCTCCCCTCGCTTGCCGTTTCTGCCTCCACCTCCGGGTGCCATCTTCGCCTCCATCTCCTCGCCGTTCCATCCCATGCTATCAGGTCCGAGTCATCTTCGCATACTCTTTATTTTCACGGGAGGACCACTTGCCAGAGTGTATTCATTTTAAGTTTCTTTTTTGTTTATGCAGATAAATGATTCTGAACTGGCATCATAGGATGTTTGTCAACTTGATCGATCTCTAATCTAGAAGGTAAATCAGAAAATAATTCATTCGTAGGTTACTTTACGATCTACTTGGATATAACATTAACCACTTGCATCATATTAATTTCAATATTTGATAATATCAAATTAGATGCTAATGTATCTAGCATAATGTAAAATTTGATGCATTATTAATTTCAATACTACAATCATATAGGTCTTTACACAATATCATTTTTATCACTAAGATTGCCACCTGTGATTATGTTAGGATATTTCAACTATCTTGTGCTTAGAAATCCAATAAAATTCATTACATATTAAAAAAATATATGAATGTATATTATGAAACGTTTAGAAATTTAAACTCTAACGATTACTATAGTAAATATAAAGTTACATAGTGTTGCTTAAAAGTTAAAAACATGTTGATCAATGTATATACATGAGCATTAACATTTAGTTCCTTTCTTTGATGCATGTTCTTTGGCATTCTTATTTCTGTTTCTTGTAGTGATATGACTTTTTTTCTCGCATCATTATGCTTTGTTTAAATATGTTCAGACTTTATTTCAATATGGAATCATTATAAGAAATCTTGCCATCATTATGAAACAATATATTGACTTACGATGCAGAATCTATTCACACATGCATATCAGGCACTCAAAATAATAACATCATAAAAAACACTGACAGTTTATCTTCAGGAAAAACAATGATGCTAACACAACTAATAAGGTTCAAAAAGATATCAGATGTAGCAAAGACTGATCTTTGAACTCCATTATTAAAAAAAAGAAACTTTAAACAAAATTTACATAAAACTCTGTGGCTTCTCTTGTACTGGTGTAATTACCATACTATAACATGACCAGATAACCCCAAAGGCATGTAACAATGTGAACCAGAATATATAAATTAAAAATAGAGAAATAAACAGAAATTATAGGGTGGTGAAATGCAATTAACTTAAGAGTTCCTGCAATTCAAAATTTAAGCTTACCACTTTGCTGAGGGTAAGAGAGTTTCTCTGGAGGCTTTGGAAAAATAGCAATATTTGCTATGTTGATTCCTCTTTTAAATGTAGGTACCTAAAAGCGGACTGCACTCACAATTTAACAGTGAGAAAATTAGAGAGATAAAGATAACATATCAAGTTATCATCATATATGAATTAGTGTTCAAGGTGATTGAATCAATTTTCGTGAAAATTAATATTAAGAAGGAACTTGGCAGACACAGTAACTACATAGTTTAGGGACCTATTACCTAAAAAGGTAAACAAAAACTGATGGAAAAGTAAGTGGAACATGGGAGGAAACACTCATTTTATGATAAGTTAGGAGGCATGGCAATCACAATTTAGCTATCATATCTAGGTATTTGGAAGCCAAAGATCACCTTAGTGGTAAAAATTACATATGTAGGTCAACATCCAGAAAGCTCTAACTAATACTGGCTGAATTACTTTTTGGAGAACATTTCTTATCTCACATAGCTCATGTAAAATAAGATAATGAATTATTGGTTTTCCTTATCACGAGATTCTCGATCTTGCCAAGGAGCCGAGAAACGAGATCGTCGAGATCTCGCCCCATGTGGACTGGTCCATAAAAATATTTTTTAGGGGGCTTTGTGCCCTAATACCCGGGGCCCCACCCCACAAGGGTGTTGCCTCTTGACCCCTGCGACCTGGCCGCGCAAGTTGATCCACGACTACTTTGCGTCCCGTTTATGATAGTGTAAACATATTAATATATTTCACTATCACTTATATTGTCATATATATATAAGATTCATAATCATAAAAATATATTATATACTTAAATTTTATAAAGATCTATTTTAACTCTATTCTCTCCCACATAAACATAAACATACACATTTAATTATACCCTAAGTCAAATAATGCTCTTAATCTATTCAAATTTTAGATTTGGATATTAATCATCAATTTATTGTACAAACATTATATCTTATGTAATAAACATATTATATCAATTCAATTTCATAAATGTTTAACCGTCAATTTGTAAAATTATTTTCACTGTATAGATATTGCATGAACACATATATTTTAAAATTTTAATATTTAACTGTAAACTTTAAAACTCTCTCAAACAATATTTTAATCAAAAAATATACAAACACATTTTTTATTTAATTAGTACACGTGCCAAGCACGTTTCTTTTAAGTAGTATTATAATGTCGGTTTATAAGATTACATCTTAATTTCTGCTTTTATATAGGGGTGGCAATGGGCCGGGCCGGCCCACGGGTTCGCGGGCCGGGCCGGCTGCGGGTCATTTGACGGGCCAAAGAATTTGGCCCACGGGCTTTAGTCGGGCCGACATACGGGCCAACGCGGGCTAAAACGGGCCAAATAACTTTTAATTTTTTATATCAAAAACATCATTTTTACTTATTAAAAATATTTTTTAATTAAATTATTATTAATTTTATAATATTATCTTAAATATTTAAATTTATTATATTTAATAAATATTTATTTATAAAACATATAGTTGGGCCGGGCCGGGCCGGGTCGGGCCAAGTCAATAATTTTTGCGGGCCGGGCCAACAATGTAGTGCGGGCCGGGTTGGGCCGGGCCAATATATTTTAGACCGGGCCCTAAGCGGGCCGGCCCCGGCCCATTGACACCCCTACTTTTATACATCATGACAAGTTCACCACATTGTAATATGAAATATTAGTTATTGTCTATACTTCACTTTTTACATAAAGTTCTTTCTTAACTGGTCCGTATGCTCGATTGAAGATATCTTCAACGACATGTACGAAGAAAAACCCCCCAAAATGGAAAAGGAATTTGCTCTTGTGCAGCAAAATCTTGTAGTACCGCTTGACATCATAAAATTTAGAGGATAAACTTAATTTATCCTCGACTTATTCCAATATTAAATAGTCTTTTAAGACCTATTTAGTATCATAAAATTTTGAAAATAAACTGGAGTTATCCCTAAATTATCTCCGTACCATACAACATCGTAATACAAGTAAACAGATCCAAAAGGTAAACACCATGTTCTCTTTGGCTCTTTGATAGTCCACTCGAAGATTCAAGCAAATATGACCAAACTTCGGGAATTTCACTGCCTGGGAAGAATAATAACGATAAAAATTAACGAGGCTGAATGATCTGTATCGTAATGAAATAAATCAGAAGTAGACTTATCAAGATTCGTAGGCATATTTAAAATGTTAAACAATTGTGGAGATCAATATGTAAAAAAAAAAAATATTAAAATTAAGCATGTTCGGCTATGGAGATAAACGTCCAAATATGTTTTATAATAAAGAAATTTTATCAGAAAGAGACTATCTTATATGACAAGATCTCTTAGGCGCGATTGCCAACTTCATATTCAGATATACATATATATATATATTCGTATCGAGATCCAATCAGTGAAAGAAAAATGATTTCTGGAATATATAATAAAATCACTTCGGGTGTCTGTATCATAAAAAATATATTTTTGTGACTAAATTTGTCCAAAACTTGTTTGACGTGATGACATCCCCATCAAGCACAAGGTATAACCAGATTTTACAGCCTTCCATGTCGTGACATCTAAGCAAGTCTGATCTTCACAAGGTATAAACGATTTTTTATACATTTTTATCAAAAAATTTATATTAACATAAAATACAAGATAATTAAAAATATAAGACCATCATGTCTGCTGGGATGTGATAATGAAGAGCTGAGGACCATATACAACAAAAAAGGTGAAAAAGATCGCAAAGGAAGAAAAAAAAGCTCACCTTTCTGCATCTACCAACAAATTCTGTACGAAAACATAATTTCGTAATAATTGACGAACAACCCATTTGTTACAAAAATACATATTTATAATAAAAATTCAAACACCGGCTCGCATCTCTCTCTCTCTCTCTCTCTCTCTCTCTCTCTCTCTCGGAATGAACAGCTTGTCATCCAAAATTGTTTTGCTCTACAGAGGATTCTAAAAGACAAGCTGGTGCCTGAAAGCATCTCAATCTGCTTCCCATGCATCTCTCCCTGTATCACCCCCCGGCACGGGAATCTGAACGTCTTGGCCGTATGCATTTACAGTGTACAAACTATGAAATCACGGGACGATCGAGCTCAGAGCTCGAAGATCAGACATGGCACATCATTCCCACCTCCAAGGTCGAGGCATGCGGGGCGTTGACCGCATAGCAGGGGCCTCGCGAGTTCCTCCGCAGGAAATCATAGCCCACGTTGATCGCCAACTTCCTGAGGAAGTTGGAATCTTTCTTTGCTCTCACGCAGGAGTGTCCGAGAATGAAGGCCATGCCAGCTTCCCTGGCTTCACCCAGCTCTCGCAACTCCTCAGTGGTGCCCGCATCCATCTTTGGACTCTCCGGCAGGACGAACCTGACCCTTTTCCTCATCGGCGGCGGCGCCGCCGCCATTGGAAAAGACTGTATCTCCTTCCTCTCCGAGGGGCCGGCAGCATCGGCAGGGCGGTCGTCATCCTCGCACAGTCGAATTCTAGTTCCGACAACCGCCATCTTCTCGGTGTCCTCTGGATCTTCTGCAGCTCCATCTAGATCAGCTGACTTTTCAGACCGGATGAATTCAGCTATGCTGCAAACCAGGTCCTTCTCGAACTCCAAGTCGTCCTTGTGAATGTCATGGTACCCATACCGAACAATGCACCTGTAGAGTCTGTACTCTTTCAGCCCAATCCGACCCACAAGGAACCGCTCATTGGGGTCGACATGAGGAACAGGAACAGACTTGATGCAGAGGAAGACCAGGACCTGGATGAAATGCACACAAGAGAATCTCAATCAGGCAACTTGAATAAAAAACGATTTCTCCCTCTATGGATCCTATCTTTATCCGTCTATTACACAAGCACCAGCACAGCAGAACCAGTAGACCCAAATAGAGGATTGGGAACGACACGATTTCTACTCTTTTAATCATGAGTGCAGAAGAATATGATCTTGAAAGTTACCTGGTGGAAAGCAGGCAGATTTGTCACAAAGTGAGAGAAAATTGCCGGAATTCCAGAAACAAGCTCGGTGTGTATGAGGCCTATTCCACGGACACGCACAATTCCTAGACTTGGGCCAAGGCTGAGCAACCAGTTAATGGAAACCTTGTTTTGAACATCAAATTCATACTTCTTGAGGGTGCCATAGTGCCAGATATACATGACGATCATGAAGATGAAAGACAACGCGATCGGGACCCAAGCACCTTGGAGAAATTTGATGAGAGAAGCTGAAAAATAGAGGCCCTCAATCGTACCGAAGAAAATGACAAAGCACAATGCCAGGAAGATGCTCCGGTTCCAGCACAAGACAATTACAATGGACATCAAGCAGGTAGTGACGAGCATAACAGTGATCACCGCCAAGCCTGTCCAAGAAAGACATGGAGTGAGGAAAATACTTAGGGACAAAAAAAGGCAGTATCCAAGATGAAGACTCCGTGGGCGTATTGGTCTTCCAAATGATACAGATAGCCATCTAGCCATCCAATTGAAAGGTTCAAATTTTCCTGTATAGATTAACTAGTAATTTATATTCTACTTGTAATCCCAACACCGCCACAGAGGTTCAGATTTATAAAGTCGTGAATTATTGAGATTAAGAACCCTTCTCTAACAGAAAGTGGCAAATATGTAACAAAGTATGTATAAACGTACTAGATTTCAGAATACAAGTGAATCTTCTAATGTTGTTCTTACTTCAATAATCTACAGTATCAAACTTACACTAGGCCAGCCAAGGTATTCTGCATCGGGATCAACCCCTCCATTGGCCAAAGGCTGATCCCGATCCCGATCCACAAGGCCCCTTTGGACAGCTCTTTTTGGGCTCTGGAAGGCAAGGAGGGTTGGGTCGGGGGTCGCGACCGGGTCGCGGGACCCCCAGGCCGACCCGGTCGCGACCGGGTCGCGACCCGGTCGCGACCCCCTTATTTTAATAATTTTTTTTTGAAAAATTCAAAAAAATAAGAAAAATGCGGAAAAAAATCTGAAAAAATACAGAAAAATTGGATAAATTAAATGACATGATTTAAACAAATAATGCATCAATTTTATTCCAACATGATGTGTTGTACAGTTTGTAGGTAGTTGATGTACTCTCCCCATGTCATTTGGGTTGAGTACAAAGCTTGATACATGTACACATGACGATCATATTCGTCTGTCCCTCGGAAACTATCCTAAGACTTGATCCAAACGAGTCACCATAACTATAGGTCGATTGGATCGAAGTATCCGATGACTCCACATAATTCATTCCACAATACTCTTGATCGTATGTAGGGAACCAAGAGCCTTGGGATGAATCACGCACATAGTCGGAGGCATCGTGGTATTCTCGCTCCAACTCCATGGCTACGATGACCTCCTCTACCTTGTGGCGGCCTTCTACCACGATCGGTATCTTCGGGTCGCATGAGTATATTGCTCCTCGCCGGTAAAACGTAGCGACGTGGTAGGAGATATGGGAGGATCCGAGGTCCCTTGTACTTGTAAAGTGTCCGTGCCCCCATATCGAGCACCATCATCGCCGCTACTTCTTGACGACGAATCCTCGGACGTCCGGTACCGCACTCGGATGTTCGGCTCCGGCGTATCTTCTCGATCGTCTTCGACCGTATCGGCATCCGCAATATCAAAAGGATCGGTCATAACTTGTTTACCTTTTCGCCTACTTTGCGTACCTTGGCTAGTTCCTTCTCCGGTCCTCGGCACTTTGCTAGTGAGGGAGGGATCCGGAATTCTTCGGCTAAAGGGACATCGTCGAGCACTCCTTCGGCCCATTGTCGGTCTTGGGGTTGAACTCCGGTTCTCCCAACCCTTCTCGGTCGTTTACCCACGCTTCTAAGGAGTTCTTCTCGTAGAAGATTTGATCCAAATCGATATCCTCCTCTTCACTTGGCGGCTCGTCCACCGAACGTCCCCCTGCCTGTGCTGACCAACTCTTTTGCTCCATCTGGTTCTGCTTCATTCTATCCCAATCCCTCCCCTTTAACCTCACGTTGTAGCGACAATACACGAGGTCTTCAAGCCTCCTCGATGTCAACCTATTTCTCTGCTTTGTGTGAATCAAGTCGAATGTAGACCAATTTCGCTCGCATCCCGAAGCCGACGTGGTTTGACTTAGGACCCCGATGGCTACGTCCGCTAAGTCCTCGTACCCCGGTACTTTACCATGGTCCATCCACCAATCACCGCATAAATTGAATGTCGTGCATTATTATCTAAGTAAGCTTTAATTAATTAAGTGATGAAAAACATTTCTATGTACCGGACTTAGTATCATCACACTCGTTCAACTCGCTCGTTCCAAAGTGATAACTCCGCATTCTGTAATCATACATCTTGTTGCAAGCGATAATAGCCCGGTCGTCGTCACCAAGCAACCGTCGGATGACGCTCTTCACGTCATCTAATAGCTCGTTCGTCGCCTTGAAATGTGGACTATAGCAGTATCTTGGGTTGAAAAAGTAACCTACGAAACAAATAGTATTAGTAAACAAGTTATACACAACTTTGAATAATAAAAAGATTAGTAAATGTTTAAGAAAATATACCGTCGCATGTATCGGTTGATGTAATGTACGCTCCTGCCGACGATCTATAATATCCCACCACTGGCGAAGTCGGACACGGTCTTGGAGATTTCTTCTTTGGCTCTCTCGATCGCATCATATAAATACCCCATGTCTGCTTTTCTATCTCCGTCAACTATCCTTAGTACCTTCACTATGGGTTGGACGATGTCTAACGTCTTCTTTACAACTTTCCAAAAATCTCCACTCTCTATTGTCTCTTCTACTTTTCTCCCCTTTCTCTTATCCGATGGGTTACATCTAGCCATTGATCTTGCGGTTGGTTGTTGGATCCTCTTCCGCTACCTCGACCACTCCCACTTCCAGACCCTTAACCCATCATTCGGCCGGTATGTCTATAGAACTCTTCCTCGGCGAATGATCTTCGACTTGCTTCCATCCCTCGTGAGAGTTCATCTTTTTAAAAAACATTTAAGTATCAAGGCTACTTAATTATCCTTTAAAATAGAATAATGAACAACGTTTATGAGTAACACCTCCCATACCTTCGTACTCTTCGTCTCCAAAAATATCCGGCCTCTCTTGTCCGGTACCGTAAATGTGTACGGATCGTCTCCCCGGTTGTTGGATTTCTTCTCGGACGGTCTCTTTATGTCTTTCGCTAGTTCCCTTCGTTTGCTCCATCGCTTGTAGGTGCCTACGAAATTGAGCTCCGACCTCCGGCGGAGTCCGTGTGCAAGGAAGAACATTTCCCTTCACGCTCGCAAGATGAAATTTTAAACGATAAATACCGCCGAATATTACTTTGTCGCAATATTTACATTGCACTTTTTTCTCCGCCATGGAGATCAAATTGCAATGCAACCAAGCCGGATCACTCCGGGTCGTGCCGGTAGTTTGGGTTGTTTGGGCTTGGAGAAGACATTTTTTAACTAAATAATTACTTACGTAAGTAATTAACTATTTAAAAAACTAATGACGTTAATTAGTCACTACTAATCTAAGTAAACTTTTAATTATGTAAAATAAATGACTAACTAATTATATAATTAAATAAGTAATTAACTATACCTTCCAACTAATGATGTGTTAAGTAACTACTAAACTAAATATCTAACTAATCTTCTAGCTAACTAAGTATGCAAGTAAGCAAATAAGTATTAAAAAGAATAAACTACTTAACCCACTAATCAATGGAACTAATATTAAATAAATATACTAAATGAACTAATCCAATGCTTGATGAAATAATTAAGTAAATGAGACAAAAAATTTGAGCAATGAGAGCAATGAGAGCACAAATGAGAGGTTGAGAGTGAGAGTGGGGGTGGGAGTAAGGAGAGCCCTCGGGGGCTTTAAATAGCCCCCAGGGGCTGAATGGGGGGCTGCGCCCCCAAGACCGTTGGCAACGGTCATATGACCGTTGCCAACGGTCCGGCAACGGTCACATGACCGTTGCCGGACCGGGTCGCGCGACCCGGCCGGGTCGCGCGACCCGGTCGGCCGGGTCGCGCGACTCGCGCGACCCGGCCACGACTCCGCGACCCGGCCGGGGGAGTCGCCCCGACCGGGTCGCGACCGAGCCGGTCGGGCCTAAACCCGACCGGGTCGGGGCCGGGTCGCGACCCGGGTCGCGACCCGGCATACCATGCTGGAAGGTATGTAGTTGGGTATGAGATTCTTGAAATTTTTTCTGTAGACTCCTTTCCTTCAGCCATTACTTGATGGCTTCTTTGTACATCTTTCGCTTCAATGATTGTGGCACCATCCATGTAAAAGAGTAAAATCATTAAACATGATTGACGGGCTAATGTCTTGAACTTGATAACAGAAGGCAATCAGGTCGCAAATCCCTCATCACCAGGCTTTTGAACTTCATTTTATTTTGCAAAACTGCAGAAAGCAGGAACAAGGAAACTCCCCCTCCGCTCCAATTTGATTTCATACTGAATTACAAGTATAAGAAGGCCAGTCAACAATTCATGCCACATGGTCATGTTTTATACTAGGCTGGTCTCAAGTCATTTGATCAGCCCATTTATACCTAAGTAGTAATCAGTTCGTCCAGAATCCAGTTTAGCACAACCCATTCATATAGGCGTATTAATAGGGTTAGTGTAGTTCAGGTTCACGAGCTCCATGGTCTTGGTTAAGACGAACTTGGACTATTTCAACAAGAACCATAATTATTTCTAGAAAATATTTTCTAATTCCTAATGCAAAATTAAAAATAAATAGCAACATGTCGTACCGGATGCATTTCCCATTTTCTTTGTGTCTCGGAAACCAACTGTAACTGCCAAGCATAACATCATTAAGATCCAGTTGATCTCTGGAATGTAAATCTGTCCATGAATTTTCGACGATGTATGGACTACTTTTACTCTGGGGAAGCATCCCAAAGCAGAGCATTGCTTGATAATTGAGAATGTTCCCGTAATAATGGACTGGCTCCCCACAACTGCAGCAAGTATAGCTATTGCCAGTACTGGCCACCTTAACCTCTCTGTCAGACCAAGAAATAGAATGTAGACTATCAGAAATAATTGATATTGCAACATGATCGTAGCAGAAGCAAAGAGAAAATTACCAGGAACAGACACATAGAACCCAATTCTGTAGTCACTTTCAACAATATGATGCCTAGACAGGTAAGCTGCCTGCCCCATGTAAGCTAGAAGCAAGGAGGGATAGACGATAGAAGTAAAAGCAATCTGCAGAAATTAGGCAGATATATGTGAGAGGTGCAGAATGACAATCGCTGGAATGATACTACTTAGGTTGCTCTTGGAGCCTTGAATGGGATTTCTATTAGATGAACTTTTTCAAGATCACTTGCATGGTGTTTTTTGGACATTTCAACTATTTTGAAATTCAATGCATGTAACTACAATTTTGCATTTGGGACGGTGTTAGCTGGAGTTTCAAAGTTCCAACATGTAAAATTACTTTGTTTACTGGTGTTACCTTCCAAGCAACGTGCGTGTGCAGATAGAGAGAGAGAGAGGTGTGGACAGCATGAGTGTGAAAAAGATAGAAGAGAAGGGATAAACTTGTCAAGTAAAAAATGGAATCCAAAAAATGTAAGGAGCTATCTTTTTGAACTTCTTGTTTATTTTTCTTCTCTCTCTCTCTCTCTCTCTCTCTCT
The DNA here is from genome assembly GCA_036172225.1 of Cryptocoryne crispatula var. balansae. Lineage (NCBI taxonomy): Eukaryota > Viridiplantae > Streptophyta > Magnoliopsida > Alismatales > Araceae > Cryptocoryne > Cryptocoryne crispatula. The sequence goes on from CM069930.1 coordinate 36,989,221, forward strand.
CTCTCTCTCTCTCTCTCTCTCTCTCTCTCTTCACCAAATCCCTCCTACACATGAGCCAATAAAAACGGGTGCATTTGGTTACACTCTGAACACATTGTAGATTTCAAATGATTGAAATCATTCTATATATTCATACCAAACACGCCCTTAAGATAGTTGACAACAAGAGGTAGTCGTTTCTTATAGCACTACCATTTATATCATAGCAGAGCACCACCAGAGCCTAGCACAACCTTTTCTGGACTAATGTCTATCTGCTCCTTCAAGCAAACAAGGAATTCAAATGAGGGGGACCTCATCATGTAGCTGTAAAGTGATAAGAAGATTAGTAGGCTACATCCAATTTTTGTGTTCAAACATTCAGAAGTAACAGTGTGGTTTCATTTTTTTTTAACTCCATCTCATACTTCTGAAGTAAAAGCTAAGGAGCCTTGAGATCATTGCTTTACAGCATATGAGGTGCTATAGAGGCTCAGAAGCAGGTATTATAGAAAAATATCCTCAATATTAAATATTAGGTAGAGGTGAAAGGCCAAGGGTGAGCGATCCCTCCTCTTCTCGCAGGTGCCCAGATGTCTCCATGATAGCAATCCCACCACTATGTAAACTGCAGATAAAGGCACCCCTCTGCCCAGTCTTCAACCCCACCCCCAAAGAAAAAAATGAAAAAGAAAACTGGCCCCACTTGACTCAATATATTCCCTCTACTGTCTTCACAATATATCCCTAAGCACACTGATAACATTGAAGCGACAGCCGGTTGACAACAATTCTCACTTGGCACCAGTAACTATACTGCAGAGGATGCAAGGCTCCAAACACAGTTTATTTGACCAGCTGTCGGGTTATCAGACTTGAGTGAGAAAGCTACTTGGCTAAACCATTTCCAAGGGAGGATCATGTGGCCGCCAGTGTTTTTTAAGTCTAGCATGATATTGGTTTATTAATTTGGTGAGATTAAAGTGCCTAAAATGGCTCAGCCAGTAACTAACTCATAAAACATGGCCTTACCTTTCGGTCCCGCATCATTGCTTACAAGGGTTTATAACTTAAGCAAAATAATTCAATAGTAGAACCAGACATCATGTTATACTTAAAATAATCACCTTAATAGATAGCTGCGAGAAATGCCCAAGATCTGCAAACATAGCTTCCGAACCTGTAAAACCAAACAAGGTACTTTAAGATAAAAGTGCAAGGCATTCACATTGAGAAATAGTGTACATAATGCATCCCAAGCACCTGTTATGCATAAGAGGATACCACCCAAGGACATCCAACCACCTCTTTGTGTCTTCTTCAAAAACTTGTACATATAATATGGAGAAAATGCTTGATAAACATGTGGATTCCAATAGAAAATGTTATAAATACCGATTGCACTGATGCATAGTAGCCACGTAACAACAATGGGAGCAAACAGAAAGCCAACCCTGTGAGTGCCATAGTGTTGCAGGGAAAACAAGCACACCAGTATAAAACAGGCAACAGGAACCTCTACATCTGCATAATTGAAGAAAATATGAAGTGTGAAACTGTTAATCACAGTTAATGGAAACCTAACTGCACAAAATAGAAATAAAATTGCAATAGCCAGAGGAATAGAAAAAAGAAACAGTAAGATCATCATGACTAGTGAAGTCTTATTGGCGGTAATTAAAATTGGAAATATAATGAAGAAATGTTTAGTGAAATATACTGTTTGAAGTCAAATTTGCATGTACTGACACAGAATTTCAAAAATAATGGTAATTAGCCAACATGAAACTGGATAAATGTCAATAATGGATGAAATGGTTACTCCAAGTTTTTATACGAACCACTTACTAATAAACATAAGATTTTAGTGAAGTAAAATAGATGGCCAAGATGGCAATGTCAGAAATAATAAAGTAACTTTAATTTCAAACCTATAACAAACAAAACTAACATAGAAAACAGTGACAATGAGAGACCCTTCGAGAGTTTGGATAGTTGATGGACACAACGGTTCTTTAGCAGAATTCACGAATTAGATAACAATGAAATATGAAGGGATAGGACAAAGTTAAGACAAGTCAATAAAAGTGAAGAAGTGCAAACTGGAGGACTTTGTTGGCAAAAAATATTAAGCGCCGTCCAGCATGGGGTAAAATGGATATATATAGGACTATAGGAGACTTATTTCATCACCCAGTTGGTAACCGTACAAAGATGGAAATAAGAGGAATAATCACATATCAAGTTAATATGGGGAACACGAAACTTCATCCATAAAGCACCATCCAGTGTGAAGTAAGATCAATTAAGATGAGACTCAACTCGAGCCTTAGTCACAAATTGCCTGGGGTCGGCCATATGCGTTATCTTTCTCCGCTCATGTTGATTTTAAGTTTTTTTTTTTGAATGATGACATAGTGGTCAAAGCCACTCGCTGCAGACACTCAACAGCGTGATGCACAACAACATTCCCGGGATCAAACCTGGGAGGAGGTCTCCACACTCACTACTCTTATATTTTATCTAATATATTGATTTTTTATTCAATATAAGTTAGTATAACTACTCATTCATCTTAACATTCTCATTTCAGCAACACTTAAAAGAAGTATGTTTTTCTTGTATTATCTAACATTCACTACCATACAACATTATAGGTCTTATATTTATACGATAAAATTTTTCTTTCAACTTTAGTAGAATCTTGGGAACATATACTTTAATCACATGATTAATATCTTCATATTTATTCAAAGACATGAATTAGGTTCTCTAAAATAATATTATCTCATCTAAACTAACACTCTCACATACTACCTTTTGATTTTTATTAAATATACAATACATATATTCTGTTTTAGTTCTACAACTTCTACTTATCTTGAAACTCTTAGTTTTTACAATATTTTTCGCAGTTCTAACTTCTTATTCGCTCTTTCCTATGTCTCGTCTATTAATACAATATCGTCTACAAATATCAATATATTATACACCAAGACATAGCATCTAGTATAATCTTCGATAATTCATCCATAACTAATGTAAAAAAATAATGACTTATTCCAAGCCCTTGATGTAAGTCAATTGAAATAGAAAAATATTTTATTTTTCCTCCAAAGTTGCATACACTAATGGTTGTTTTATCATATATGCCTTTTATCATTTGTATATACCTAATAGACAACATCTTTCGTTCTAACACCCACCATAAAATCTCTCTTGGAACGCTATCATATGTCTTTTCCAAGTCAATAAACACCGTATATAAATCTTTCTTCATATCTCGATATTTTTCTATCAAATTTCTAATAAGTAAAATAGTTTCAATTGTAGATCGACCATGTATGAATCCAAATAAATTAGCAAAAATATTTGTAAAATTCCATGATCATCGCTCAATAACTATTTCCCATAATTTCATAGTATGACTCATGAATTTGACCCCTTTATAATTTGCACAATCTTATATATCTCTTTTTTTTCTTAAAAAAATAAGTATAATGATGCTCTTTTTCTATTCATTCTGCATTCTTTTTAAAATTAAAATTTTGTTATAAACAAGTTAATCATTTCACCTTTAATTTTTTTTCAAATATTTTTACATTTCAATAGGAATGCTATCTAGATCATATGCCTCACTTGTTTTCATCATCTTCAATGTTTCTTCAACTTCTAAAAATTGAATTATCATAACATAATTCAAATTAAACTTTATCACATTCTTTGTGCCGTCTATGTTTTTGTACATTTGTCGTTAAAAAGAATATAAAAATAAAACTTTCATCTTTCTTTGATATCATCATAGTTGATCAAAACTTTTCCTTCTTAATAATTGATAAGTCTAACTTAGTTAAGATCTTGAGACCTTCTCTCTTTCTATATTAATTATCTCCCTTTTTATAATCATTTTTTCTATAATAATCATATCTCTTACTTTTTTATTGAAACAATTGCATCTTTTAATGTTTTATCAACAATGATGCCTATCCTATTTTTATTTCACACTTTTCCTATATAAACCAAGAAGAGAATAAGAACTTATTGATAATATGGAGAGAAGAAAGATTAATATTATGTGTATCCAGGAAATTAAGTGAATAGGAGAGGAATGCAAAGAAGTAGGAAACACGAGCCATAAACAAAATAAAAAAAATCTTTAATATATTCTTGGTTGATACCTAAAGCTTGGTTAAAAATGCACCTTTGTTTTACCTATGGTGAAACTTTACCTACATATTTTTAGGCCCTCAAGTCTGTCCCATCTCCTCAGCCATCCAAGAGCTTCCCTTTGACTTCGCCAGTGTAAAATGTGAAATTTAAAAAGGTAAAAATAATTACTGATACAGTCCGTTCAGACCAAACGCACTTGCATAATTCTACTGTATGACTAGCCTTGCTTCATGGTCGACAAGATAAGTTCTAACAAGGAACAAAATGACACCGCAGAACAAATTAAACACCAAATAATGATACCAAATCGAAACTACTGCAGCACCTTCATCGAAGGTGTTTTAATCTTCAAGAACAGTTACCGATCTAAAGAACAACTGCCTGACTATATGGGAGATTCTTACATTTATGGTGCTCCCTGGACATGGAAAGCTCGAGCCCTGAAACTGCAGCGAACACTACAGAAACAGAGTCAAAAAATCGCACTTAAATAACGCCAAAAGGCAAAACCTCAAATTTAGTTCCCTTCCCCATTTCCGTCCTTAGCCACCTGATATCGCCGGAGTTAGCACGCCGTCGCCGATGACCATGCAGGTACCAATCAAGGCGAGGATGAGAAGCAGGGTTTGCAGCATCCGGTGCTTCTCCAGCATCTTCTTCATCCTCGACCCCCTACCGGTGTCCGCTCCCGCGCATGCAAAGCCCCCATCTTTCTTGTACGCGGAGAGTTCCTCGTCAACCAGCTGCCCGTTCGGCAGGAAGCCCACCCGGGCGTGGCGACACAACAAGGAATACAGGGCGAAGGTGCCGCCTTCGCCGTTATCGTCCGCCCGCAGCACGATGAACACGTACTTCAGCAGAGGTACCAGCGTGAGCGTCCAGAAAACAAAGGACAGCACCCCGTAGATCTCTTCGTTGGTCTCCGAATGCTGAATGTCTTCTGCGAACGTGCTCTTGTACACATACAGCGGCGAGGTGCTCAGGTCCCCGTACACCACACCCAGGCTCTGGTAGGCCAGCGTCAGCACCGTCCTCCATGAATGCCTCTGCAACACAGAACCACCACCGGACTCCATTAGAGAATTACCCAGGAAAGCGAAACGGCAAAGGGCGGCGAAAGGCACTACCTTGACGGCGTCGATGTGCTGGCCACACTCGACATCCATGAGAAGCGACGGAGGATCAAATCCAGGGAAAGCTCATCTCTTTCTGCAGCTATAAAGGAGTGAGAAAGACGCAGAAGAAGAAAAAGCCTCTCCAGCAAGGGATTGCTGGAGTAAAGCAAGAGAGAAAGATAGAAGGGAGGAAGGCGGAAGAAAGGTGAGTTTTTTTTTTCCTCCTGTAGTGTGGATGTCTTGGGCGTGGGGGCGTTGGACTCTTTTGAATCCGGAAAAACAGACACGGTTTGAACCGCCGCGGGGAGAGAAAGCGGATGGAGAAGAGAGAGAAGTGGAGGGCGAAGGCTGCGGGACAAGGCTGTGAAAGAGTGACTATTTAAAAATTAGATTTTTTTTTTTTGTTGGGAGAAAGGAAGAGGAGACGGAGAGTTGGTTCGGTGTTGGTGGGTTCTGTCTTCCCTCTCATCTACTCGTCTCTTCCCTCTTTCTTCCTCCCTCCAGCAGTTCTGAGTTATCTCTATCGCTCCATGCTGCCGTACCAGTCCTCTCCGCATCAGCCAAAAACAAAAGCAATACGCTTCCTCTGTTAGCTTCCGCTGACGTACCAGAGGTAGGGAGAGAAACGAAAACAACTTTGCTAAGAGAGAGAAATAGAGAGGGAAGAGGTGTTTCCGAAGGTGGGGGTGGGTCGTCTTGTTTTGGTGGGTTGCGAAAAGGCAGCATTTTTCTCGCCTCAAACTCTGGCAGTACGACAGAGAGTGAAGAGAAGAAAAAAAAAGAAACCAAGACGACGTCTTTGGCGTCTCTGCTTGCTGTTGCTCTTTGGAGGTGCTACTGGCTGGTGGCTGCATTGGCCGAGATTTTACTTCACCCGGCAGTCAAAACTCAGCCCTTGCCCCGAAGAGGAACCCGACGGGGCCTCTTCGCCGGCGTCCAAAGAAAGGGGTATTAAATGGAGAGGGCGCCGCCACAGAGTGCTCTGATTATCGCCGCCGCGGGCCGTTCTAGCAGCCTCAGTCGTCCGCGAGTAGATTAGAAGGTTTCTCGCCGGAGGCCAGGTCGGCGCCTCGTCGGTGACGTCGATGCGAGCTCGGAATTCGTCATCCGCAGGCCTCCGTCCTAAAAAATCTCATTTTTGCGTGTCGAAGGTGGACCGGAGACTCTTCAAAATCGAGGTCTTTATCATCCCGCATGCCAACATTCGGCAGCCCGGAGTAAGGCAGGCGTAGTTTATCGCAGGAGGAGGCCAGCGACAGAGATTGCATTGACCGCCCTTCTTCGGCCGGAAAACTGGCGAACTGCCGCTGAAAATCGACGGTCACCCAATCCCCAAAGCGCAGGAAGGAACTTCACCTCCGTGCCGTATCGAAACGGGAAAAATGCTTGCGGCTTCATCGTTCTGCGCGGCCAACATCCGATCGTCAAGCCGTGAGATGCTTGACGAGGTAAAGAGGAGAGTGGATCCTTTCTGGTGCACCTGAGGGGATCTCCTCAGTCTCTTTGACAGTGATCTGACGTCTGTCAGATCATTATCTTGTCTTAGTCACCTCTCTTTCCTTGTGAGAGGGGCTGAAGAAATTCCCTCAGGTGGACACCTGAGGAGATCCGCCCTCAAAAAATCCCCCCCACGACACCGTTCAGCAAAGATAAAAATCCAGTTTTTCCCTCTTCTCTTCGCCAACCGTCAGATCGGGCACCGAACATAAGAAGCCCTCGAAGGCTGGAACTTCCTCCTCACAACTCATGGCGTCAAGATCAACGCGAGTAACCTCCTTGGAAGAGCTGGGTTCCATCCTACAAGTACTTTCTTGTACAGCAACAAGGTTTAAAATCAGTGATCACCGCCTTAAAACGGCCTACGGGTTTTGGCTGTAGCTGATGTATCCGTCGAATTTAGCGTGCATCCATCTTTGTACTCCTCCGTGTCATCAACGAATATCTCGTTTCCGTCCAAAAAAAAAAAATAACCTCGAATTTGAGAAGAATACAGAAACCGTACAGAACCCATAAATAGGGGGTGGTGCAGCTCAGGATGTTCCGGCCTGCGCTTGTCCAAGGACAATGGTGGCGAAGAAACCCCAGAATAAAACATCTGAGAGACGTGTGATTCTGTGAACTGTATATGGCATGCCTGGACGGTAAACTGCCATGTCTATCGAATACGTGGGCGGGCGTGCTGCAAGCGGCAAGAACCGGCGCTGAGATCACCGCACCAGAATTTCTCGATCAGCTCAACTGGGAGGGGGAAGACGACGGGGTAGATTCTGATAAGAGGCACAGACATGGGCAGATTTTTTCTTCCAGTACAATCTTAGTTGCTGTTAAAAAATTTGGCTTTTATACATTAGCTTCTATGATCCTTCGTATTTTTGTATATCTTCTCATAAAAATTGAAACTTTGAGTAAGTCTCTGGAGTCTTTTGGTTCTACCGGAGGGGCTCTGCCGCATGAAATCCATTATTTAAATAAATTTCATATTTTTACGAGGAAAATACCCCCTCCCCAATGGAATCTTTTTCCCCGATCTCTTCTGCACTCTCTTTACCCCCCCCCCCCTCCCCCAAAAGCGAGACCATTCTGCGGACTAAATTTAAAAAGCAGCTAATGATATTTTGAGATTTTTAGGCCAAGTTGCTATTTTTTCGAAAACCCAACTTTTCAAGAATTTTTTTACATTTTTAAATATTTTTTAAAAAAAAAGGAAATATATGAAAAAAAAAATTGTCTCTCGATGCGGTCAGCGTTATTGTTTCTGTTGTCATCCTTCCACCAGTTGACTATATCTCTTTCCAGAAGTTCCATTCATATTACTTATCTGCCATTCAGTCTTCTTTGACCAAAAACCAAAACTACAAATGTGAAAGTAGCCAGAATATCTTTTTCCCAGTAATCTTGTCGGTCAACTTACGTAATTGAATCTTAATTAGCAACTTTGATCACTGAGGAGACAATTAGGGAGTGTAAATCGAATCTAATATTTCAAAATTCTGATTCTATTCCCTTCAAAATTAACAAGTCGAAATTTTATTTTTGTGTCGTATGAATTATCGGAATCGAAATCGGATGCTTCGATAAATTATTATAATTTGAATCAAAATCAATTAATTATTTTTTTTTATCATCCAATTTCGATAGAGAATAAGTATGCGTGATAAAAAAACATAATATATAGTCGATAAAATAATTAAAGTAAATTTTTTAAAAATATATATTAAAATTTAGTAATTATATGTAAATTATTAACTTAATTTAAGATAAAATTTATCGTATAACATGTAGTTTAAAATTTGTTGAATGTGTTTCTAATTTCAACAACGAAACAAAATCAAGTACTAATAATTTTCGGTATCACATCCGACCTATTTACAGCAAGACATGATCCACATTTTCTACGGTTTTCAAGTTTTTCCACTTATGGTAAACAAAGATTGCACCTTTGGATGATCCTCTTCGTCACGCAATTGTTTTTTTTTTGGTCTACTTCATTACGTAATTGTCGAAGTGCCTTTTTTTGGCACAAGTAAATATCTCATGCGCTATGACATGGCAGTCAGCCGAGTTTGGTCGTTGCGTCTGATCCCAATTCTCCAACTCCCAAAAAACATAAGTCCAATTAAAAAGAAAAAGGGCACGAACGAAATCGACCTTAAAGCCGATTGAATACGTTCACCGGGGCTTTTTCGTAAAGGCAGTGGCGTGGGGGCCGCCGGAGCTCTTCCTCACCAGTCAGAACACGGCACGACGTCCGCGAGTGGCCGCTGGACAGGACAGCTGGCAGCACGTGTCTGGAAGCCGGAGCTCCGTACGCGGGGCCCACAACCACGTCGGACTCGGCGTGGTGGGGACGGGGAGCGTTTTTGTCGGATCGAGAGCGCCGATCGTGCGGCTGGTCTGCTGCCACGTGGCAAACAGGTATTTAAAAAAATGATAATCAGAGAAAATTTTAGTTTCAACCGGAAATGTTAAACTAAATCAGTAACTGGTTTTATTTAATTTGAATTCACACGACCTCCCCCCCCCCAAAAACAGAATAGTCTGAACTGTTGAATATTTATGTAAAATTAGCCACACGATTCATTATATTTCTACATCTTTTCGTGTAAAAATAAGCCATACGTATAAATAATTCAAAAAATTAATCCGAAGAAAAACATCTAAAGTAAAGATCTCTACCACGAAGCAGGGGTGTGCATGATTCGCTTTATCTTGACTTTGTTTTGTTTTTTTTTTTTGCAAAATCCGAACGGGCTCTAAAATCAAAATTAATTACATATTTTTAAATTTGTTTAATTATATTTAATTTAAAATTAATTAATATAAAATATTATTTATATTGTAATAAATAATTTTAACAATATTTTAACCTTCTTGATTTAATCTAATTCGGTTTGAAAGAACTCTGAAATGATTGACCTTAGTAGATAGTTTAAATTGAGCCAAATCAAATCCATTCGTAACTTTGACGTTATACGTGAGACCATCAATATAAGTGATTTTTACATTTTTACGGTGTGATCATCCGGTTTCGTTGTAGATATCAAACTCTGTCAAAAGAGTTCAAATCTTTGTTTCTCGATTGTCAAAGTATGTTTACGTGCAGGGTGTTCCCTTTGCATAGTCGTGTAGGTTGGTGAGTACTTCGGGTTATGTTTTCATAATCTATTTGGTCGTGTCTATGTCGTTGTCTAATGGGGTGTTTGGTTGCATGATAATGAAGATTTTTGTTTTAATTTTTAAAAATTGTAAGAAAACTTGTTAAAAGAGGTGTTTGGTAACCATGATAATTTTATATTTTAAAAGTGATTTTCTTCTTAAACAAAAAAAGAGGGTCTCACCTCTTTCTTTTTTCTTGTGGTCCCCCACTTTGTTTGGTCTTGTGTGGTAGTTACTTTTTTTGTAATCACATCCCTCCAAACATGATAATTTTATGTCATGAGTTGGTTCACTTTTTATTTTAATATAATTTTTTATCATGAAAGTGTACAAAAAAATATCATGCAACCAAACACCCCATAAGTGTTTTAATTCTACTCTTTTATTTGTAGTGTTGAAACTGTATTTTGTCCTTTAATAATATGGTGCAGACGGGTCTGATTTGATCAAAAAAAAGAAGAGAAAAGAATGGGCAATCTAAAGTGTTTAGTTCACACCCCCATTAAGAAGTGTTGAATATCAAAAGATCATGTCTCAATCTATCTATTTCAACTTCTTCCACTCACGTTGATTAATTAATTAATTAATTATATTAATCTAAAGTACTTAGAGTGCGCTATTTAAATAACAAATAGAGTACTCACAAGAAGACAACAAGGAGATGTTGTGCGGTGACATGGATTACCTCTTCATCGATCAATATCCTCGCAGATCATCTTTCTTCATCAGTTTATTAGTCTTGGGAGATCTCATCTGAGACGGAATAAAATATGCGGTCATCAGATTCAAAACTGAAACCCCATTAGATTTAGATTCAATAAAAAATAATGATCTTCTGCACATACGTGTATTGCTAGTTTAAGCGATAAACATTTAAAACGATTGCCTAACAAGTCGGAGATCCACAAGGGTGTTTAGTTGCATGATAAATAGAGTTTTTGTCACATTAAAATTAAATATTTTCAAGAGTTTGTTGTCACATTCAAAAGCTAGTTTGATCTTTTTATCAAACAGTCCGAAACCTTTAATTCACCGAACCAAAGCTAGATATTTCATTAATGCCTAACTATGACCCATTTAGAACTTACTTTAGCGCATACAATCCGCTTCCGATATGATTCATTAAGCTAATATTGTTATGTTCAGTCCAAAAAAAAAATATTGTTATGTTAAATCATGTGGACCCCATAAGAACAGGGCCATTCTCAACCCTCAATAATCATATGCATTGTAGTCCCCCCAAAAAAAAAAATAGAGAGCGAGATCAATAATCTACCAACTATTCAGGAAGATCTAATCCCATGTTTGGTAATCATTTTGATTTTGGATTTGACAAGACCTGGTTGAAAGATAGTGTCAACTTTAATGACCCATCTAGTGATTCACTGATTGCTTTCCGATGACTTCGATCAGTTCATAATATCCTTATTAATCTCAATGTACGGTAGTATCTGAATTACTGGGAAATCCTTTTTTTTTAATCTCCCCTAAAATAATTCCATCCAAACGCCATCTTACTTTGAGGTCAATCATCGATCCATTTGATTTGATTTCAAAGGTCATTCAGATCAAATTGAACCCGTGAATCAAATAATCAGGGTTAAATTGAGTATTTATTTTTAGGCACATCAAAGATAATTATTTACTTTTTATATGTAAAAATAAATATTTTAAAAATTCTTGAGATAAAACTAATCATACACATGGAGATACATTACATTTTAATAAAATACAATTCACGTCAAACCAAATGACGTTATATACATACCCGTACTATATACCCTAAACATATGAATTAGACTAAACGAAATTAGCTTGATTTGGTTTACTTTGATCCAGAAAATTTATGCTTGATTAAACTAACCCTATTTACTTGTTCATTTCCATGTAATTATTTAACTTTTTTAAAAAAATTCTAAACAAGCATTTTTACTTGGTTAAAAGTTAAAAGTTATAAGATGCATGAAACGTCAAAAAAAAGGACCTGATGTAAGACCCTTATTTTGATTTCCAGCCCCCCCTGCCCAAGTAATTTGGGTTATCTTCTGGAGTCCAGCGTTTTCCACAAACCCAAACGTAAGGATGTGAATAAATGGGGAGGGGTGAAAGAAAGCCCAAGGCAGAGTACCTGCTTGCTAGCTCTGTTCCTCAAGAATGTTGGTAAAGATCAGTAGTTTCAACTAGGGGTGGCAATGGGCCGGGCCGGCCCACGGGTTCGCGGGCCGGGCCGGCTGCGGGTCATTTGACGAGCCAAAGATTTTAGTCCGCGGGCTACAATAAGACCGACATACGGACCAAAGCGGATCGACGTGGGTTAAAACGGGTCAAATAACTTTTAATTTTTGTCAAAAACATCATTTTTACTTATTAAAAATATATTTTAAATAAATTATTATTAATTTTATAATGTTATCTTAAATAATTAAATTTATCATATTTAATAAATATTTATTTATAAAATATATAGTTGGGCCGGGCCGGACCGGGTCGGGCCAAGTCAATAATTTTTGCGGGCCGGGTCGGGCCGGACTAACAATGTAGTGCGGGCCGAGTTGGGCCGGACCAATATATTTTGGACCGGGCCCTAAGCGGGCCGACCTCCGGTCGGGCCGGCCCGGCCCATTGACACCCCTAGTTTTCAACAAGGAGGGTAGGGTCGGGGGTCGCGACCGGGTCGCGGGACCCCCAGGCCGACCCGGTCGCGACCGGGTCGCGACCCTATTTTTTAAATATTTTTTTTTGAAAAATTCAAAAAAATAAGAAAAATACGAAAAAAAATCTGAAAAAATACAGAAAAATTGGATAAATTAAATGACATGATTAAATGAATAATGCATCAATTTTATTCCAACATGATGTGTTGTACACTTTGTAGGTAGTTGATGTACTCTCCCCATGTCATTTGAGTTGAGTACAAAGCTTGATACATGTACACATGACGATCATATTCGTCTGTCCCTCGGGAAACTATCCTAAGACTTGATCCAAACGAGTCACCATAACTATAGGTCGATTGGATCGAAGTATCCGATGACTCCACGTAATTCATTCCACAGTACTCTTGATCGTATGTAGGGAACCAAGAGCCTTGGGATGAATCATACACATAGTCGGGGGCATCGTGGTATTCTGCTCCAACTCCATGGCTACGATGACCTCCTCTACCTTGTGGCGGCCTTCTACCATGATCGGTATCTTGGGTCGCATGAGTATATTGCTCCTCGCCGGTAAAACGTAGCGACGTGGTAGGAGATATGGGAGGATCTGAGGTCCCTTGTACTTGTAAAGTGTCCGTGCCCCCGTATCGAGCACCATCATCGCTGCTACTAATGATGTGTTAAGTAACTACTAAACTAAATATCTAACTAATCTTCTAGCTAACTAACTATGCAAGTAAGCAAATAAGTATTAAAAAGAATAAACTACTTAACCCACTAATCAATGGAACTAATATTAAATAAATATACTAAATGAACTAATGAAATGCTTGATGAAATAATTAAGTAAATGAGAAAAACAAATTGAGCAATGAGAGCAATGAGAGCACAAATGAGAGGTTGAGAGTGAGAGTGGGGGGTGGGAGTAAGGAGAGCCCCTTGGGGGCTTTAAATAGCCCCCAAGGGGCTGAATGGGGGGGCTGCGCCCCCCCAAGACCGTTGCCAGACCGGGTCGCGCGACCCGGCCACGACTCCGCGACCCGGCCGGGGGAGTCGCCCCGACCGGGTCGCGACCGAGCCGGTCGGGCCTAAACCCGACCGGGTCGGGGCCGGGTCGCGACCCGGGTCGCGACCCGGCATACCATGGTTTTCAACCCGGTTTTTACTTGCTAGCTTTCTTGACAAGGCTACGTTTACAAGAACAACAACCATACATAGAGAAAATCCATAGAATAAAAGATATATCACACTTGAGGAAAGAAAGAGCAAGATCGAAACAAGTGCCTTGCTGGCATGGCCGCTTTTTCTGCTTTTGTTTTTTTTTGTTGTTGCCCCCAACCAAGCGACCATTGTATAAAATTAAAGTACTTCACTTGCCAAGTAATTCCACCTTACATAGCTTTTTTTTTTACAAATAGATATGAGAAAAATGTAATGGAGAGGAGAAAAAGAAAAAGAAAAGACCCGACACTTCACAAATGACTTACATGCGGAGACGCTAAGAAGAGCAGCACCAGTGCCTCGAGCCCTTTTCTGTCTCTCCAGAATCCCCATGTATGATCATAGTTCTCCCGTTACCCAGAGCGGGAACCTCGTGCTTCTTATGCTCTTGGGACATCCTAACCTTCTTGGTCAGAATCGTGTATATCTCCTTCACGACGGTCTCGAATGCGGCTTTGACATTCGACGAATCTAGAGCAGAAGTCTCCATGAAGAAGAGGCCCTGTGCCTCCGCCAAGGACTTCCCTTCCTCCGTGCTCACCTCCCTGGCATCCCTGAGATCAGTCTTGTTCCCCACAAGGATGGTGACAACGTTCATATCTGAATGAGCTGCTCGAAAAGGGTAAACCACATTATGGAAATGGGGAGAAAATCTTGATCAGACTAAACAATGCCAAAGCAACTTCAACCGCCATAAACAAGCCAGGTCCTTGTTTCTGTTTGTCAAGAAAAGTCACTACACTATGAAGACAGAAATTCAACTGAACGTTGTCCCTGAAAAGATATCCCAAATAAACAAACGAGAACAGGCCAAGAGGATTTAAGTGAGAACATCCCGGAGCATGTTTCTGCAAAGATCACATCAACAATATGAAGTTTGGGAGTGAGAGGCAACTTTAATATGAAACAGATTCTGTACTAAGATTAGACGATAAAATCAGCAATATAACATTTCTACAAGGTATGGAGCAAACCGTTATTTTCAGAATAGTGGATACCACATTTCACAGAATCATCCAATCCATATTGGATCGGCCCCTGCCGATCCGATTTTCGGCTGGAATCGTCGGCTGATTCTGATCCGATTCCAACAAATCGGTTGCCGGAAACAGCCTTTCTGCAGCTGCCACCACGGCCTTCTTCCCTGTCCTATTGAGCAGGGAAGACAACCTTGATCCGGATCCTCTAATATCAGGTCCAATGGACCCAACATGTCAAACTGGTAAGGTTAAACCGGCAAGCTGCTGCCGCGGCACCATTTCAGCCCTATTTTAGACTGAAATCTGCCCCAAAATAGCTAGACCGGATCATAATCCAATCTAGCACCTTATTTTATACTTTTTATTTTTAATGTTCTTTAAAGGACAGATCTGGACAGATTCCAGATCGGTTTTTCTCCGGAAGGATCTGCCAGGATCGGGCCAATCTGATCCAATGCAGCTCAGATCAGGACCCACCGATCCGGATGTCGATTCCGATCCTACAAATCCTTGGTGGATACAAGCAAATTAGGTAACTGAATGTTTGAAGCAAAAGATGTGCATCGCGCACTAGGGAGGAGGCTCCAAGAAGGAGAGGATAAAGCCGATCAAATTAATGCCAAAAAGAATGTAGTGATCTGTTAAAAAATTTGAGGAGAATAAAAAAATATTATGCATAAATATCAATATATCCATCGGAGTGAAGTAGCAGCTCTTACTGTGAAGTTCATTAAGCCATCGCCCAATGCTGTCAAAAGTCTGACGCCTGCTAATGTCATACACAACTAAGGCCCCAACAGCCCCCCTGTAATATGCAGATGTCACTGCCCTGAAACGTTCCTGCCCTGCAGTATCCCATATCTGAGCTTTGATTTCCTTCCCATCGATGTTCACCTTCTGAGTTTGGAACTCAACTCCTATAGTAGACTTAGAATTTGGGTAGAATTCATTGCGAGCAAATCTGGCAAGTAAATTCGATTTACCAACAGCAGAGTCACCAATCAGAACAACTTTGAAAAGATACTCCTGGCCATGTTCCTCTTCCCCTGAAGATGCCATTCTCCTGCAGCTTTCTGTGTTTCCTTGTAGGACACAGCACTCACTAGGAGACCATAGTTATCACTGTCAGCACGGTAAACATAGTGAATTACAATATTGCCGGGTAAGTACATGCAATATAAAGTATAGGAATTTAGTTGAAAACATTTGCATTTAATGGGTTCCAGGGTTCCATGACAAATATAATAGCCAACAAGCAGACTCAAACAACTCAATTTTTGTTCTTACTTATTAGAGAAGGTCAAGAAAAATCTTTATTTGATGAAGAAGATTTCCTCGATGATAGGGACATAAACACTTGGGCATTGCTGAGAGGTATTTATGAGACCACAGGTTCCTATCCTACGTGCTGTGTTATGTATGAGAGCTGTTCGAGTACTTAAACGCATGGGCTGTGCTAGTAACTCCACAAAAGTACACACTCAGAAGAGAGACCTCGACTTTCTGAGAAAAAAGTGCAGAAAGAGAACAACATAAAACGTACTTCAACAAATGGAAAGGAACTGTTTCCCATGCCCCAATCTCCATTTTTAGTGGAATAGCTTGAAACAAAAATTGGTTCAGAATTGTGTGGATTAGCTTCAAGTCCATACGTAGGGGTGGATTGGCAAGTTGTACTTGGCTACTAGTGAGAGCAGACTAATTTATTGCAGGACATAAAAATTTAAAGATATTTAGGAGAGCAGACAGAAAAGCATGATGACCTCTTCATTGATCCTTAAGCCACAGAAGATACGGTTGAACCAGAAAACAGACAGCAGGAAAGAGCTGATCTTGTGCCGGTCTGATGACTTGTGGCCTTCAAGCATAGTTGTCAAGGCGCCCGCCTAGGCGCCGCCTAGGCGGCAAGGCGCCTTTCCAAGGGCGCCTTGCCAGGGCGCCTTGTCTGGGGCCAAAAAGGCGCCCAAGGCGCCAGCCTAGGCACCCAAGGCGCCCAAGCAAGGCGCCTTGGGTATTTTTACATCATTAAAAAAAGTTTTTGAGGGATTTTTTTCCCTTGATACCCCTCACAAGGGACACTTATTTAATGATAGTTTCAATATATTAATATATTGTATTATCACTTATACTATCATACATATTTAAGATTTATGATTATAAACATATATTATATACTTAATTAAGTTATTTTTCAACTCTTTCCTCTCTCTCTCTCTGTCTCACTTATACTACTCTGCGCCCCCCATTTAATAATATTATAACAATATTTTACCATCACTTATACTATTGCACATATATAAATTTTATAATCATAAATGAGTTATATACTTAAATTTTATAAAAATTTATTTAACTTTCTTCTCTTTCACACACACATCATATTTACTTATGTGCATTGATAAAACACTCATATTCAATTATAACATAACAAATATAATTATATTTATGTTTTTTTTATATATAACAACCTCCCGACTCAGCCTTCCTTGAATACCGCCTTGACCGCCTAGGCGACGCCTAAGCGGCCGCCTTGTCGCCTAAGCGGAATCGGTACCCTTCAACGCCTTGGACGCCTTGTCGCCTTGACAACTATGCCTTCAAGCCAAGAATAAAAGATGATTTTACATCTTACCCTTCCGGTCAAGACAAATATGGAGGGGTTCTAGATGTGCAGATGAATCTTTGGGCATTGATAGTCACAATCTATGTAAATTGGTTAAAATACAAATCTAGGTAAGATAATAAAAATACAAATCAAATGTGAACATTTGTTTCTCACCACCCTGCATTTTCTGTCATTAATCATAGAACGAACCAAAATTTCATAAACTTAATAATGAAAAGATATGTCAAATTTTATATAGAAAAGAAGACAGGAATCCAATGTTTGCATTAGCCCTTGATTTTCAAATGTTATCTGCAAGTTTTAGATAGAACATGCTTAAGTAAAGCCAAAAGCTAACTTCTTAACGTGAAAAAAATGCACAAAACGAGAACAATCTAACTAATGGCCTGTTTGGTAAGAGTATCAAACTCGATACCATATCAATTTTTATATTGATATTTCAAGAGGGTATAGTATCAATATTAAAATTGATACAAGTGAACAATTGCATTATATGACTTGCTTTGTTTGTAGTTTGTACTACAAATTTTAAATTTGATATTATTAGTCAAACACCTCTTAATGATTGATATGAATATCAACTTCAAAATTGATAGTGAAATAGGTGTCTAATACTATTAATAAACAAGGCCTAAGAGAGAACCTTGCCAATTTAAAGCTTGACATTAAAGAGACAATTTTGGCCAACAGTCACAGTGTCTTACACTAGACTACTTTAAAATGCTATTTTTCCAACTTCTCTTTTGGTGATTATGTTATTTAACATAAAACAATCAGCTGATAGAGTTCAAAGTCCAATTAAATGAGTTGACGCTAGCATATAAAGAAAATGATTCAACTGAGCGACCCTTTTCTAAAAGTGACCTGACCCATGATATGACTTCACCAAGTGAAAAGAAAATGTAGGTGGATAATAATCTCCCTGTACATAGAGACGAGCTCAAGAAAGACGAGACAGCATGATGGGGACCGGTATGGACCGGATCGTCCGTTTGTTCGGAGATAGCGTCTTCTGAGTCCTCAGGAAACGACGAAGTTATTTCTTTTATTTCGTAGTGTTAGAATTTTATTTTTATGCATTTTTATTTGAGTATTTAGAGTCCTTTGAGTCCTTTTTATTTTTAGTCCTTTAGAGGACATATATGTAATTAGGGTTTTTAGGAGTCCATCTTGTAATGTCCAACTCTATTTAAAGAGCATAAACCTAATGAAAGAGAAGGAGATGGATGTTTGAACTCAAGGAGAGAAGCTCCTCCCGTTTTCCCCCTTTCCTCTCCGACGTTGACGTCATTCTCTCACCTCCGGGTGCTCCCGGTTCTCCCCTCCCCTTCCCGGTGTTCCTCCTCACCTCCGGAGCTAGGTCCGGTCTCATCTTCCCCTATCCCATTCGGTTTTCCAACTTGCGTCGACATCTCCGTCAATGCCACCCTAGGTCCGTCCAGACCTCCCGCCCCAACCCCTCACCTTCCCCAGACTCCTACGGCACCCCCCCTACTGGAAGCTCGCCAGACCCCCCCCCTCTGGGTTCCCCTTTCCGCCCCCTTCCCCTCACCTTCCGGACGCACACACGCGCCCTAAATAGAAACCCCCCCTGCAGCTCCCCTACCCCACGAGCACCCCTCCCACAGGGCCCATTGGCCCCTCACGGAGCCTTCCCGAACCCCCTTCCCTCCTCTTGAGCCGCTGCGAGCCCGGACTCCCAACCCCACTTCCGTCGACTGTCGAAGATCCCGCGAGCGGTGCCATTTCCGGCGGCCCGAGCCAACGACGACGAAGGAGGAGAGAAGAGGAGGATCAGGCGGCGCTGTCGGAGCCTCCGGCCGCCGCTGCCGAGGTCCCCCCTTCCGTTCCCGCTGTCGCTGAGGCCGCCGGGTCCGCCATGCGCGGAGACGAAGGTCGCGCCCCCTTCTGCGCTGTCGGGGACCTCGCAGAGCCGCCACGAGCCCCGCGGCCGCTCGCCCTCTCTCTCTCTTCTCGAGCGGACTCCCGACGGCACGCCACAACCCCCCCCCCGGGGATTAGTTGAGCGGTCGCGCGGTGCGACCTCAGGCGGCCGCGTCTCTCGCCCCCGCCGCCAACCACGGCGCGCCACGACCCCCCCTTAAGTCGCGGTTCGCGCAAACCGCCGCCCGCCCGCCTCGCCCGGCGGCCAGTCCGCCCAATCAGCGAGCCGGTCACGGTTCGCCCCAGACCCGGTTCTGGGCCCGGTTTAGGCCGGTTCAAGGCCGGTTCAGCTCGGTTCGACAGTCTAGAACCCGGTTCAGGGTCTAAACCGGCCGGTTCACCCTGTTTTGGGCCGGTTCAGGCCAGTTCAAGCCATTTTGGGGCCGGTTCAGGCCCGTTTTGAGTGATTTGGCCATGGTTCGACATATTTTGGGCCCGTTTTAACCGGCTTAAGCCCGGTTTTGCTTTATTTCATGCATTTTAGGTATTTTGAGCCTCTTGAAGGCCTGCTGCAGCGCCACATCGCCGGTCCGGCCCGCCTCGTCCCGCATCAAATGGTATCAGAGCCTGGGATCGGCCCATTCTCATGAACCGAGTCTTGGGATGTTTCCGATGAAGTGCGGCGCTTCGTGGAACGTGACGGCAACATTTGAAGATATCAAAACTCGAAGACGAGTTTTCTCCTGGTAGAGGAGAATGATGGGGACCCGGTCCGGTCCATTTTGGGGTCTATTTGTATTTACGTCCATTTGGACATATTTGTAATTATTTGAAGTCTTTTGAGTCCATGTCTTTTATTTTTCGTCCATGTATGTAAATAGTCGTCTTTAGGGTCTCTTTGTAAACTTAGCTCCTCTATTTAAGAGTGAGCTCATTGTTTGGAATAGAGAGAGTTTTTAGTTCAATTTTTGGAACCCTAGAGGGGCTGCCCCTTGTGCTGGGGCGCTGCCCCTTTCCCCTTCACCCCCTCCACGATGGAGGTCGTCCAGTTCCACTCCGGTGAAGACCGGTCTCCTTCGCAACCCTCCGGCGTGGGTGCCTTCATCCCCCTCCTCCGTCCAGCGGCCTCCGAGCCATTCTTACCCCTTCCCCCTTCACCGGTTCGGGTTGGAACCCTGTCGACACCGTTCGCCTCCGTTTCCGTCCATTTTGACACCTCCGACGACGTCCACCACCTCTGCCCTAGCCCCTCCACCTCCGGCGATCCCCGGAGTACCTCCACCTGTCCACTCCCTTCTATTCGGAATCCCTAACTCCCCTTTTGCCAGATGAAGAAGGAAGAGGGAGAGGAAGAGCTCCGGCGGACGGTTCCGGGAGCACACCCCCCCTGCTAGGGCTTTGGGACCCTCCGACGACGACGACGGCAGTAGCACCTCCCTAGCACACCCCCCTTCATCCGGAGGAGATGTCGGCTATTGTGGGCCGTCGACGGCCCAGCTTCCGTCGCCCCCCCTTCAGCGCGCATCTGGCGCCTTCCGGAAGACCCAACGCCGACGAAGACGACAACGGAGGGAGAGGAAGAAGACGCCGGCGCATCGACGGCGACAAAGACCCTCCCCCCGCCTGCGGCTCCGCCGCGGCCGTCGATGCCACGAACCCCCACGAGCGGAGCCCTCGCGCGGCCGAAGACGAGCGGAAGACGACGCGGCGAGCGGGCGCTCGCGGTCGAGACCCCCGACGGGGTACGTGGCGGCCGGCGAGCTGGCCGCGTCTCTCGCCCCCGCCGCCAACCACATTGCGCCACGACCCCCCCTTAAGTCGCGGTTCGCGCGAACCGCCGCCCGCCCGCCTCGCCCAGCGGCCGGTCCGCCCAATCGGCCAGCCGGTCACGGTTCGCCCCAGACCCGGTTCTGGGCCCGGTTTAGGCCGCTTCAGGGGCCGGTTTAGGCCCGGTTCACCCATCCAGAAACCGGTTCAGGGCCGGTTCAGGGAGTTTTGACCCGGTTAAGGCCTGTTTGACCCCGGTTCAGCTGTTCCAAGGCCGGTTCAGGGCCGTTTTGGACTGGTCCAGCACTTGTGCGCCCGGTTCAGCGGCCGTGGGGTCCAGTTCGGGGAATTTCAGGTCCGGTTCAACAGTTTCCAGCCCCGTTTGAAGCGGTTCAGCACAGTTCTGGATCGGTTCAGCACCCCATCACCTCGTTACAGCCTCCTCGGGCCCGCCGACGCGCACGGGAATGGCTGCACCTCCTCTCCCGTCCCGCATCACAGCCTCTCCATAATGCTGTTTTTCTGCATTTTGTGTTCATGTCATCTGTCAAATAGACTATACTTCAGGGATTTAAACATAGCAAATCCTGTAGAATTTCAGAACCAGCCTCATTAATCAGGTGTTAACCTAGCCATATTAACCACTCCTGAATCATTTTGTGAAATCCCAGTCTGTTCCACAAGAACACTGATAGTATCCAATCCACGTTATCTTTATTCAGAATTCTTAAAACTCGTATATCTACCTTAAACACCAGAAAGTGCATGTCCTCTAGTGGTTCTTCAAAAAATTATCTGATTGTCTTATGTGCACGTAATCTATTGAAACGGGCATGTTTTATAAAATAGGGCGATATCATCAATCTATCAAACAAAAGCTCCAATCATAAAAGATATTGAAAAGAATATGATGTACAAAGTGAACCCATAAATAGAGCCACATCTCAACCCTCTAGCAAATATATATATATATATATATAACCAAGATATGTCCAAGTTTCTATGACTCAGACGAAATCACTAACACTCAACACAAGGATCAGTCACCACATGGGCTTGCCTCCTACCAAACTTCACATTTTGCTTCAAACTGTAAGAAGCAATGGCACATTGACAGTCTGAAAGCGTGGGCCTCCCAATCACCACTTTCCACATTAGAACCTGAAGTTTCAAGAAGCGATGACTTCTTCATATGTTCCAGAAAGAAAAAATTGTCCTTTCTTGCGATAGAAGCTAATAAGTCAGTTTAGCTGAATAAGTATCTTCAGGGCCAAGACTCCAGTATGATGAAATATAAGTGTTATTTGCTAACATACACTTATTCTTCATATAATATACAAGCTATGAGTCTTGGCAATCCAAGCATTCTGATTGCTCAAAGGGTGATATGGAACTACCTTGCCAGAGTGATGCAATTGATGGGATTCAATCACAAATGGGTTGATCGGGTAAAATGCTCAATTAGTATGGCAAGGTTTTCAGTGGATCTGAATGGATGCTCTTTTAATATCTTTGGGAGTACCAGAGGCCTTAGGTAGGGTGATCCTATTTCACCTCTCCTCTGTCTTGGTGGGACAAGTTATGATCCTAATTCACAGATGATACGTTATTGTTTTCTTCTTTAAGCCTTAGAAAATGCATCAACTTGAGAATATTATTATATGTGATGAAATTTGCAACAGATCTAAAAATAATTTGAGTGAAATATGAGTTAATTGAGATCAATGTCAGTGAATATCAAGGCAAGGTCTGATTCAAATTTTTAAAATGTTGTGGACTTCCTTGCAAATAAGGTACCAGCACCAAGCATTATTTCATAGGGTTTCCAAACCTGGTGACTGGCCCTTTGCTTGAGAATGTGGAAAGGTGATTGCATGATTAGAAAATAAACATGCTCTAAACTGAGGAAGATGGATTTTGTCTAAGAGTGTTCTGAAAAGTATTTTCCTTTACTTTTTTCCCATTCTCAATATCCTTGGTTGTTTAGAGTTTCAGTAGATAAAGAAGCAAAAGTGTGTGCTCATTGGAACAACGAAGCTTTGAAGGCTAAATGGTTCTTCTCATTCAGAAGAAATTGAAGACCTTTTAAACTTGATGGCTTTATTGAGAGGCTTTTCATGTATCCCTTCACAGGAGGATAAGGTGTCCTGGCTCCCAAATAGGGGCAAGTCTTTCTCAGCCTATTCTACTTTTTCTTTCCTTTAAAATTAGGATGTTCATATAGAAGATTTGCAGGGAGAGGCTTCCTACTGAAGTTTACCTCTTGCACCTTCATAAATGTGACTCCAAGATGTGTGTTTTCTGTGGATCTCATACAAAAGACATTGACCACTTGGTCTTCGTTGTTGGCCTTATCAATTATACTGAAGTATTCTTTTTAAGAGCTGGAAGATTTCTTGGCACAAACCTCCTACTACTCACTTAGTTCAGCATTGGAACAACTGCAAACCATGGAGCAATCATCCAATTTTGTGGAACCTATCACTGCTAGCAATGTTATGGTCCATTTGTAGATCTATGAATAGAAGAATTTTTAAGAGCATTTTGACAACCCTACAGCTATTCTTCATCGTGCTGTTGTAGTTATCAAGAATTGGGCTTTTGTGTATTATGGCAAGCCACTATATTTGTCTTATTTTAATCTTGTATTTTTTGCTTAGAAGTCATTGTGTTTGTAGTCACTTGTACTTGGACTCTGATTTCTACCATCTAGATAGTCAATCGGCTGGTACTCTTGTCTTCTTCTTCCTTTCCTTGCTTTTGATGGTTGTTGTATGTTTGTGATCTAGCCGCTAAACAGATTAGGCAGTTGAGTGGCCCCTTGTCATGGAGTACTCACATAAAGCAAAGGTTTCACAACCCTGGATTTCTAAAGTCTAGGAGTTGTCTCACCATTATCCACAGGACAAAGGCAGGCCCAAACGCTAAAGAATCTGTTTAGAGAAATGGTTTTTTGTTATAAAAGTAACACTGCATTTCCCTTCAAGACATTCATCTGTACCACGGTAATATTGTAGATTTGGCATGTAGAATGTAGTTCCAAAAAGTAAGTGCGGTACCATCACCTCCAACAGAAAATTATCCCACTCATTCCAGAAAGCCGTAAGGCCTGGAACAACACATTCTCCCCTTCATCACCTGGGAAGAAGAAATACTTTTGACCATGTCAAGTCATCTCATTGGGCCTTTTCGGACACCCTTAACTTTTTCATGTCAATCATTGCATTTCATGGACATAATATTTTCTGTAGTCTCAAAACCAAGTCAGTCCAAACGTTAATGCAATTACTAACTTTTTCCAGATACAGGAGTTGGAAAGCGATCATCCTTTACGTGATCGTCTCACCTATTCTTGTCGCATGCCGGATTAACCCTATCACGACATGGAAGTACGAGAAACCGGGTTAACGGGTTCAATCTCTTCGAACGGAACCCGCCACGTCAAAATAAAAGGCGGAACCCCTCTGCATGAAGTGGAACCTAACTTCAGAGGGCTTCGCACGTAAAGATCGCCGACAATGACTTCCCCCATTCTCGAATACACCCACATCTATATACCTTTATTTCTACCGCTTTCCTCAACCCTTCCCCAGATTACGCATAGAGCGAGCAACGCGGATCGTTCCATGCCGCAGTAGCAGCACATCCTGTGCCCTAGAAGCGAAGCCCTAGGCCATTCACCGTGATCCCAACCCTAGTAGAAGGTCAAAAGCCGGAGATCTAGCACCCCCAACATTCCGCCGTCTAGACCGCACACCACCGCGCCCCCATCCCCACCCAGACTCCAATCACTGCAACCCCATCAAGGAGCCCAACGAGAAGTAATCCCACGAAAAGTAAGATAATAAAAAAACAGAGACAAGGCAAGAAGTAACGTGAAAATTACCGTTCCCGCGGCGAGGGAGGCCCGGCTTACGGCGGCGGCTGCACTATGACGACGATCTGGCGGCGGCAGACGGGCGGTGCCTTCGAAGAAGAGGTGGAAGTGGAGGAGTCTCTCTTGCTCCTTCTGTCCTCTGGGGGAGGGTGGGCCTGTAGCTTGCACTGTCGCGGCGGGGAGGAGAACGGAGGACCGTTTGGATCTGGGCGTTCCGGAGAATAACCGCCCTCCCGGATTTGGAGTTCCCGGAAAGCGTCGGAAAAGGCGTTTCACGGAGGGTGTTTGGATGTCCGGCAAAGTGCCGGAACCCCTTGCAGCGGAAGGGATTCGCGATTCCCCGGTTCGTTCCCTCCGCGGGCCGGACACGTAAAAAAAAGCACGTGTTGTCGCTGTCGGGGGGGCGTCCGCTCGGGGCTCGGATCGTGGGGGCGTTTCGGATCTACCTTCCTTCGAGCGATAAGAGGAGTTGAACTCTTTTTGCTCTTGGTCCGTGCATGAAATAAGATTTTGAAATCGTCCCATTGAAAAAAGATTTTGCAGACACGCCCTTCCCCGTGGATATATCAGAAAGCATTAACCGCAGATAACAAATAACCCTCGTAAATTTATGTAATTTGTCGGGTGGCAATGGGCCAGCCGAGCTCTCGGGTTCCCCGAGCCCGGTCAACTGTGTCCTATTATACAAATCGA
This sequence comes from Cryptocoryne crispatula var. balansae, assembly GCA_036172225.1. Classification (NCBI taxonomy): domain Eukaryota; kingdom Viridiplantae; phylum Streptophyta; class Magnoliopsida; order Alismatales; family Araceae; genus Cryptocoryne; species Cryptocoryne crispatula. The sequence goes on from CM069930.1 coordinate 37,014,846, forward strand.
AAATTTTGGCCCACGAACTTTAACTGGACTGAAATACAAATTAAAACGGATCGAAACAGGTCAAATAAATTTTAACTTTTACCAGATAATTTTATTAATAATATCATATTTACTCATTAAAAATATTTTTAATTAAATTATTATCAATTTTATAATATTATCTTAAATAATTAAGTTATTGTATTTGATAATTATATATTTATTTAACAAAACATTGGGCTGGGCTGAGCTGAGATGGGCCAAGCCAAGTTAATTTTTTGATTGGCTGGGTCGAGCTAGGCTGGCCCGATATATTTTGTACCGGATCATAAACGACAGAATTTTTAACACCACTAATTTGTGATCCTCCGCGTTTAACTAGAAAATGAACATTCTTGTACGTAAATTCCAAAAAATAGTGTTGCAAGAAAAAAAAACCAGGGATGGGATATTTTTAAAATTATACATGAATGAGAACTTTTTAAAACTTCAAGATTACAAGGCCAGGTTAAATTAAATGAGTTTCCTCAAAAAAATATTGCAAGGATATTTTATAATAATAAATTAAAATGATTAACGGATACAGGATATAGTATGAGATCAAATTCTTTTACTCTTCGTTTTACTGAAATAACACAGGAATATTAGTGCATTTACTTGGGTAAAAATATGTGAAATCTTATTTTAATGTACTTAATTGAAGTGTCTAGGAATCTAAAAGTAAATATACAATACCATTAAAAACTGAACAAATATACAAAAAGCGTAAATATATCAAAGTATAATAGGTATCCTTAAAATCTACTCATATGTTCATATAACCTAGCATAATTTAAATTAAATTACACAAAGCCAAGTTCTTGTCTGGGGACCATTGCTAAAGTTTTAACGGTGTTTTGGAAGGATAAAGATATAATAAATATATTTTTGGTCACATAGATGCACAAAAAATTAAAAAACGTAAGCTAAGGCCAAATGACCTCCAGTTATAGGACTCGTCTAACTATATCATTGATTTTGTATAGTTAATAAATTCACATTCTTATAAAATATCATGATTAAAACTCTACTCAAAAGAAATCAATGCAACAAATATATTATTATTTAATCCGTAGAGTTCTCAAAAAAATAGTGTATTTTATTCGTGAAACAGCTAAATTTTTTAAATTATATAATTTCATACAAATTTTTCACGAGTATATGCAGTTGGAAGGATGCGATAACGAAAAAAAAAGAGTGACTTGTCAAACAAAGTAGGGAATTACTAGATAAAAAAAGAGACTCTCTTTCTTACCTAAGAAGAAAATCATTTTAAACATATAAATTATCATGATTGTCAAACACCCTCTTTTTAACAAATTTTATTACAAAAACATAAAATTATAACAAAAATTTAATTGATCATGCAACCAAACACCCCATAAGTTAGCACGATTGTCCACCATTTAGATGAATCTTGTTGATATTCAGATTTTGAATATGTAACTGATTTTCTTGATACTTTTGACACTAACACCTAAACAACACCTCGTTTGGTAACACTAATAGATACCTCTATCACTATCAATTTTACAATTGATATTGATAGGAATCATTAAGAGGTGTTTGGTTACTTATATCAATTTTAAAATTTGTAGTGCAAACAAAGTATATTATATAATACAAGTGTCAACTTATATTAATTTTGATATTGATACTCCAATATTTAAAAATATTAATATCAATATTGATATAATATCAAAAATGAAACTCTAACCAAATGGGGCATAAGTATTCGTTTGGCAGAGATTTTGTCTCCGCTCCCTCTCAGAATCTCAAAAAACTCGTGCTCATGAGATTTGAGAGAATTTTGATCGAAACAGATTCTTTGCATCTATCTCTCCAAATATCCAAATATACTCTCTGCTGAAATTAAACTTAGATGCATCAGAACTTTAATACTACAACAATCTTGGCATCGTTATCGGATACATCGGAATCAAATTCGTTAACACCAAATACAAAAAATAAAATGATGCTGATAATTAATAACATATCCAAGCAAGCCCTTTGGATGTTTGGCTGTAAAATTCTGCAAAACAGTACATCCGTTTCATTTTATCGCATGTCCAATCCTGTGTCAAGGTGAAACATTGTTTTAAAACAAAGTTTTCATTTTAATTTGCATAAGAGATGAAAATTAAAAGGAAAAATCACGACCCCTTCTATTTAACAAAATAGGTTTACCAAAAATAACTTTCGTATTGAAATTTAAAAACAAATCGTGTTTCTAAATAAGTGATTTAAACAAAGGGAACTGGAATAAAACAAACAGATGCCAAGTGAAAATACTGCTATGATAAAACAATTGAGATGCCTACAGAGCATATGCATCGCTTGTCGTGGGAGGCCACCTACCTCAGATTTTGCTTGGAAACTTGAACTGAGAGAAACAAGTGCCCTACACACACTTCCAATCATCTCTACTCATAAAATAGAAACTTTGGATGCCCTCCCCTGTTTCATCTGATGTTGCCTCAGGATTCTTGTGAAGGTTAGCTAGTTGCTCGAACTAATTATCCTCTTCGCAAAGGATGGCAAGCAGAACGCAGCAGAATGAATCTGGAAAAAAAAAGACGAAGCTTTTGATTGAAACATGAAACAATCGTATGGTTAAGAAACATATTGCCGCTTGATGGCCAGTTCAGTACGAGTACAATTTGGGCATTTTCCGGGGGCCATTAGTAAAATCCTAAATAGAATGTCAAGGCACACAGATCCATATGTAAACATAGTATCTACTAAATGCATGTTCGAACGACCCAATTCCGATCTGGGCAGGCATGACATGAACTTATAATTTAATGATCTGGGTCGGTTCTCGGTTGCGTGATTATAAGTTCATAATGCCAGCCCATTCCCATTTTGGTTAACATCTAATTTAATTATACATGTACCAAATGGGCTATTAACCGTCTTTTTAAAAAATAAAAGACACTGTCTAGAAAATGAGCATCGGCTATGTACTCACGATGGGTGTAAGATAGAGAATACAAATGTCATCAGAATGACAAGTCCTATTAAAATACCATAGCTCAACCCTTGAAAAGCGGAAGAAACTACCAAGCTAGTGTATATAGATGCAGAGAAAATTTCCAGCGGAGCAGTTAAATGAACGGATAGTTCTAAAATATCTTCTTTTGCTAGACACTATTTTCTATTTTGCATGAAGGATGAGCCTTTAATAGACAAACACGAAATAAAAGATAACAAATGATGTGAAATGGAAAAAGATGGAGGAAAGATATGAGGCAAAAGATCACAGTTGTCTCTACATTTTTTCAGGTAGCAAAGGAGAGCAAGTACCTCAGAGTTGTAAAACTTCAAAGGTCCTTTAGACTTATCGCCATTCTCTTCTACAGGATTTACAGGGCACTGAAAATCGACTTCAGGCCCTTCAGTAGAGCAAAGCATGAAACCTATAACCCCACTGAACGATTCCAACAAGAAGGTTAGAACACCAGCCAAAAAATAGAGAAGTATCCATATGACCAGACCATAGAAGGCAAAAGGCCTACCTTGGGTAGGTAGGAACTGTTGTCCAAGCATACTTCACAGAGCCTTTGAATACCTGACGACAGTTGGAAACAATATCCTCAATAATATGCATATGCAGCCATATGCTTTCTGCCTGTGTGCACAAAACTCCCCTGGACGAAGGGCTTCAGCAACTGATTCGAAGAAAGGCCTCTCAAAAAGTTCTTGTGCTGGGCCTGAATGAAGTTAGAAGTTATACAAACAAGAAACGAAAAATGCATCACCCAGAATAGAAGACCTGCCTACTCAAAATCAAGAGCAATTTACCTATAGGGTCAGAAGAATCTACAATAATTGCATCGTATGTACCTTCAGGAACACTCTTAAGGAAAGCAACACCTGCAAAAATGGCGCACCACGCATCACAATCAAGGCATATTACCCATCAACATAGGGCAAACCAAAGTCTGGACAGAAAACCACAAGCTTGTCCGATGTAGACCTCACGATTCCTTTTCCAACTTAAGACAGTGAAGCAATAGGAATAGTAGTAAATGCAGATAGGACAGGGCATGGCAATGTGATCACATATGGCAATGTAGACCTATACACAGACCAAGCAGAATATTCTATAGACCATTTTGTGAAAGGTCTATAATATCCCCACGTATGGCATTAGAAAACCAACAACAACATCAAAATATGAAGCTTATGATAACCAATAGTTTGACCAGCTGCTCACTGACCTTACCAGTTATTATTTACATAAATTCTTCCCTTCCCTTGTTTATGAAGCCTTTGTGCACTTATGCAGTGTGTAATTATGATTTAAAGAGGATGTAGATAACCTTAAAAAGAAGAGGCAAACGCATCACAGACTGCGTAGTCGACCTGATGTCTGAGAGGAATTGGATGGCTAGTCCCATCCTAACTAAAACTGGGATAGACAGGTTTTTAAATGATCCTGGTTGACAGTGATTTATCATGGTCATCACTTCCAAACTGGTTCATGATGTCCATCCAAAATCATAAAAACCAGAGAGATTAATGTGATGTGTGTCCACTTGGTAAAAGAAAAGGTTTCGCTTTGAAAATTTTCAAGTCCTAAAAATGGGCAGCTGTTCTTCCCTCGGAAATATCCCAGCTTTCTACCTATAGAACTGTTTGTGCAAAAATTCCCCCCTCCCTTGCAACTCCCTCCAAACCAGGACCCCTTCCTATGAAAGCTTCAGCGGGAAGATCAAGAAGGCAATGACCACCATTGCAGAGTTTGCAAAAGATTCATACGTACTCTCTTATCAAAACATGCAGCTGGAACAGCAGTCAGAAATGAATTGACATGCATATCAAGGTACTTTTTAAAATTTATCTTATAAAACTGAGACAATAGACGTCTAGGCAACCAGCACAGTATAAAAATAGAATAGAGAATGAGATGAGATTGACAACTATTGAGAAACCATCATAAAAACATCATTTCCAACCTTCATTATATACAAGTAGATAAATTTTAATCAATATTTTTTTTTTAAATTGGTCTGGGCATTAAAATGTGTTCTTTCCAACATAGCCAAATTCTCAACTAAGAGGAAGGTATGTGTTTCAAAGATTGATACTCTAGAGAAAATAATTACTCTATCTAAATTTCACTCAACTCAAGTTTAATCCCAAATTATTTGAGGTCAGCCATATAGATTCCCTTTCTCCACTCACGTCGATTTTGAGTTACTTCCTCAATTCATGTATCAAACATCTAGAGAAAATGTGTAAGATGTTTCCTACCATGTTATAGACACAACTGAATCTAACTAAAGTGTTACAGAAAAATACAACATGGCACAAGCCTCTTTTAACTTGTATCTCTCGTATTGAGTAGACAAGTTTAATTTCCATCTGAAAAATCACTCTTCTATCTGAAGATGGAGATATTGATTAAACGCATCCAACATTCCAATGTTAACAATATTGATAGATCCCTCACAGAAAACCATTTTACCCTACCATCACCAATGTGGAGAGCCACTCGAGGATCATCAAATCCAATTGCTAAATTTGGAAAAAATTGCTTTGACACCTGTAAGAAAGATAAAATGTGTTCTTAAAATGTGAAATCCATCTCCAAACATTTAAAACATATTTCAAAACAAAAGATAGGAATACCTATTATGAAAAGTCAGTTTGCACGTTATGAAACATCAAACTTGGCTAATCACAATTAAAGTTCAGCATCATGATGATGATTGATAGAGGTATAACTGTATAACTACCATCTTATAGAACATAACAAAAAAGTATTACCTCTACAACCATTGCATCAATTTCACAAATGTCTATGTGTGCCACTGAAGAATGACGTTCCACTTCCCTTAAAACCCCACCATCGCCACCTCCAATGACTAGCACCTGGAAAGATTGGTTAAGTAGGTAAATGCAAGAAAAGGGAAAAGATTAAAAAGGTGTGATGAACATAAAAGACTTCGGTCAGGTTTTTAGTATGGCAAGGCTTATGCAAAATTAGATGTTAATACTACATATGCATGCATAAAAATATATGTATGTGTGTGTGTAGAGAGAGAAAGAGAGCAAGAAAAAAATAGAGTAGAGTGTAAAGTGTTAAGGTCTAAGAGAGAGTTAAACATACATTATATACATATTTGTATGTTATAATTGAATATTTGTATTATGTGCGCATGCATGTAAATGTGTTTTATATATGTACTTAAGTATGTGTACAATTTTTTTTAAAAGAGATAATCTTGATGAACTAAGTGAGAGGGAGAATAAAAGAGTGAGAGAAAAGTTTATGATTTTTAGGTATATCTTTATAATTAAAAATATTAAATATATATAAAAGTATAATGATAATAAAATATTGTATTATAATTTCACTTTCATTATTAGCCATGTAGAAGGGCATGGGGCACCTAGGCAGATGCCTTGAGTCCTCGGAAAGGCACCCTAGTGCCTCGGCCCTATAAGGTTCCATGGCACCTAGGCAGTGCCTCAGTGCCACCTAAGTGGAAGCCTTGCCAACTGTGCCTTTTTTTAATGGTCACATACCAAATTTTCTATTAAACCGAAAAGAATTACAGCAAAAGAAAAGAAGAAAAACAAATAAAGTATAACTCATCTACCAAGTCGGTAGAAGAGAGTCTAGTTACACCAGAAAAGATATAAACCAAGAGAATGAATGCTTAAAATCCTTCAGCTCCGCCACCCCCTCCACACTCCCATAGTGAGCCAATGACCAATCTTTCACAAAGGAAGGTAAGAGAAAGCAGATCACATTCAGGTTCAATGTAGTCAGAGCCGCGAGGTTGCTAAGACGAGGGACCCCTCACCTGCCCCATCCGCCTCACTTCGTTGCCTATAACGACAGAGGCGAGCCTCCACTGCCGCCCCAGTAGCACAACCATCGTAATGTTCTTCCCAGCCCAACATAGGGCATGGCGGCCTGGTAGTGAAGGGCCAACCACCTAGGCAACTAGGCTGAATTGAGGCAGTGAAGGGCCACCTTGCCTCACCTCATTGCATAAGCGGTCGCCTCAACCGCCTTTGATAACATAGTTCAGGTTCTCAAATCGATCTTCAAATATCATGGAATTTCTTATGCGCCAAATGGACCATAACATGGCTGGTGGAACGAATTCCCAAAGAGTAGTATGAGAATACCATGGGTTGAGACTCATCCAGTCATTTACAAACAGCATAATGTTTGTGGGCTCCACCCAAACAATATTCCAACTCTTGATACGAGCCGCCAAAAAAAATTTAACAGCTCCACATTTAATGAAAAGATGATCAATATCATCTTCTTTGGTACCACAAAAAACACGTCTAGTGGGAATATAGTAAGAAAAATGTTGTGCAAATGCCTTCTAGTGGGGAGTTTTCCTTTCCTGCATTTTTAGGTTATTTTGAGCCTCCTGACGCCCTCCTGCAGCTCTTAGCCGTCGATCCGCTAGAAAGGAAGAACCGGCAGAAGCTGGTCATTGTCACCGTGGCCTTGCCGTCTCCGCCGGTGCATGGGGAGAGCAGGAGGGGCCAAGGAGCCCTCAATGGGGTCAGACCTCCTCAATCTCCCCCCCAGCTTCTTTTTCCCTCTTTGCCTTCGTCAGGGTCCATTTTCAGAAGGGGGGTCCGCCAAAATGGGGTTTAGTTGCTTTTGACAGAGGGGTAGGGGATCCCAAACAGCAAGGGGTGGTTAAAGGAAGGGGAGGTACTCCGAGGATCGCCGGAGGTGGAAGGTGGAAGATGGTGGCGATCGGCATTGTTGGGGATGTCGAAACGGGCAGTGACGGAGGTGAACGGGGGTGTCGACAGGAAGGGTATCCTCGAACCAGTGAACAGGGAAGGGGGAAGGAATGACTCGGAGGCCGCTGGACGGAGGAGGAGGAGAAGACACTCTTGCCGGAGAGTCGCGAAGGAAACCGGTCATCACCGGAGGTGGAGCTGAACGACCTCCATCGAAGAGGGGGTGAAGGAAATGGTGGCAGCACCCCAGCACAAGGGACCAGCCCTTTAGGGTCCAAAAATGAGCACTAACTCTCTTCTTCATTCCAACAAGTGAGCCCTCTTAAATAGAGGAGCTCATTACAAATAAGACTTCAAAGATGACTATTTACATACATGTCCTTTTGAGGACCCAAATAAAAAGATAAGACCACAAATAAAACTCAAATATTTACAATGAAATTTAAGAGGACGTAAATGTAAATAAACCCCAAAATGGACCAGACCGGGTCCCATCAAAAAGTTTTATCTTAATAGGTACTGGTTGCCTCCATACAATGTGCTGCCATGGGACTTCAACCCCACCTCTCATCAATCTGCACAGACCAGAGCTCACAGTAAAGTGATGTTTGCTGCCTAGTAACCAAAACAATTTATCCTCTCTGCTATCAATGCACCTGCCATCATCAAGTGTAAGCAATTTTGCAAGCAATCCAATCTCACCATCTTAAGGTTTCTTCTAAATGACAAGTTCCATTTAGAAGATGAATCCTAATACTCTATGATCTTAACATTAAGATTGTGTGCTGAATAAAGTGGGAAACATTTTGGCTAAGGGGACATGACCAATCGACTCATCCTCCCAAAAAGAAGTTCTCCCATCACCCAAATCACTGGATGAGGAGTAGAAAAACTCTCAATTGTGAATAATACCTTTCCAAATACTTTAAGACTCTGGCATTGTTTCTAAATTCTATATCCAAAGATTCATTCTCCCCAATATTGTACTTTGAACAAATAATTCTGGCCCAGAGCATCTCTATTTAAGTTCAATTTTCACAACCATTTAGTAAAGCATCATTCCTAGTCTCGATAGAAACTACACCAACTCTTTCCTTGGTGGACCTACAAACATGGTTCCATTTAATTAGATGCAGCCCTTTCTTCTTATTATTACCTTTCCAAACAATTGAGCCCTGATGTTTTCCAGCTGATGACAAATGCCCTTAAACACCTTGAGGATAGAGAAATAATAAAGAGGTAAGCTTTGAAAAACAGTCTTGGAAAGTAACCACCTCCTTCCCGAGGAGAGCATTCTATTTTTCTATCCCTCTAGTTTACCTTCAAACTTCTGAATTACACAATGCCAATTCTTGTTTTTGATTCCCTTGTCTGATAGTAGTAGGCCGAGATACTTGATAGGGAAAGAAGACCATGGCATCTTGAAGATCCTTTGCACACTAAGACGTTGCTCCTCACAAAGATTGGTGCTGATGAGCTCACATTTATCTCTATTAACCTTCAGCCCGATAACTACTTGAAGTAAAGATATAATGATTCTTAAATTTACACACTTGTCAAACTTCCCTGAAGTAAAAGGTAGAATATCATCCGCAAACTGAAGATGAGTAACCATTTCCTCATTTGCCCCGACTGCAATACCCTCAATCAAGTTGCATTGCTTTGCTTTCTTCCACATAATGCTTAAAACATTGCTAGGTAAGGCAAATAGCTGGGGAGAAATTGGATTGCCCTACCTTAAGCCTCTCAAAGCATCAAAGAAGCTAAAACTTTACCCATTAATATCTACTGAAAAATATAGCAGTACCCACACAACTTCTTATCCGTGTAATCCACTTATCATTGAAACCCATCAATTGCATAATTCTGAAAAGGCAAAGCCACTTGACCATGTCATACACTTTTTCAAAGTCCAACTTTGATAGAGTGCATTGTTTTCACCTATGCCTCAGGTAACAATCTTATAGTTGCAATTCAGCAAGTTGATCGGTCTTAGGTCTTTTATATCTTCCACATCCTCCTTGTTAGGGATCATAACAAGATTAGTAGAATTCAACATTTTTTATACAACTTAGATTTACCAGAAATTCCTAGATTAGAGACAAAGTCTTTTTTAATTCAATCCCAATAGTGTGTATAGAAGACAACTAAAAAAACGTCAAGGCTGAGTGCCTTATACGGATCCATATGTTTCATGGCCTCTAAAACCTCAGTTCAGAGAAGGTAGAGGTAAGGGACTCAGCTTCTTCTTCACAAGAATCTTCTGAATGTTAAAATTGATTAAAAGAAACCAAACCTTATCTTCACAGAAGGGTCTTTTCAATGCCCTTCACATTCAACTTGCTAATAGTGTTCTTTTTCTTACAAATAGAAGCTTGTGTGTGAAAGAATTTGGTAATCTTGTCCCCTTCCTTCAACCATAATTCTTTTGATCATTGTTTCCATTTGATTTCTTCCCTAAGGCTCCATTCTCTGTGAGCCTCCTTGGCTTTGTACCACTCCTCCCTCTGATTGTGCTCAAGCATCCCTCCATCATTTAATTGTTCAAAATGATCAATTTTAGACATCCAATTTTCCCTAACTGCCACTCGTGTGTGGAAATACTCTCTAACCCACTTTTGCAAACATTTTTAATCCATTTCAGCTTCTTGATGAACCTCTAGGTGTCAGAGGTCAAGTCCACCTCATGTTCATTCCACCAGCGCTTGATAAGATCTTTGAGTTCAGGTAGCCTTCACCAGCTAGTTCAAATCTGAATTTCTTGATCTTCATATACTTAGTACTGTCAAATGATATGCCCATTGCAACATGATCTGGCACCACTCTAAGTATGAAGATGTCCTCAGGGACTCCTAAATACACAACCCAAGACGATGAAAGGAAGAATCCGTCTAACTTGGATTTGGAAATAAAGTTCGACTAGGTATAGGTGAGGTTAAAGTTGGGCACTTCAATAGTTCAATTAAACCACAATTATTAACCCAGTCATTAAAAGAATACATTTCTTGGACCCAAGCACTCTGACCACATCTTTCCCCCGGCCTAAAGACAGCATTAAAGTCACTTCCCACACACCAAGCATGCTGATAGATTACAGAAGAATTTAGGCTTCTCATTATTTTTCGCAGGATAATAAACATTACATAAAAACCACTGTTTTCCAGAACTTGTACCTTGATTTTGAGAATCTGAAAATGTTTTCCCTTGCAAATTTCATCCACCATGAATCAGTTACCATCCCATAGGACTGCCAGACTGCTGCTTCTCCCGTAAGAAGACACAAAGGAAAACCTCCTCAATGTCCGAAGTTTGCCCATTACCATTGTCCATTTTAGTTTCCTGTAAAAGAATCACATCTGGTTTACAAGCCATTAACCATTTTATAAAACTTCCGAATCTTCTCCTTGCCCTTAATCCCTCTACAATTCCAAGAGATAAGAATAGTCATGAATAAACTATGCTCTTCCTCTTTTTCTTGCTCCTTCTGCCATCCATCATCACTTCATTGCTAAGAATGAAGTTCATTTCCCTTGACCCAATACTCTGTTCAATTTGTTTTTTTGTCTGCCGTGCAGCTATGTGGTCCCATAATCTCAGCCCAGATACCCATAAAAAAACTCACTTCTTGTTCCTGCCCTACAAAGAACAGCCCAATTTGTTCCCCAATGGTCTTAATGTCATCATCAAAGATGTCCCGAGTCAGTTCTTCATCATCTGCCCAGCTGGACCTCCGTTTTCCATCACAATCCGGGACTAAAACAAGATTCCATGGCCTGTACTCACCTTCTTCACTTATCATCTCATGATCATCCCTGTGGTGCCCATCTTGACAGCCACAGTTGACCCCAGCTGTTCCGACATAAGTGAATTTCTGCCATTTCCTTCCATCCACTTCATAGCCTTCCGTGGCAACTGATGCAGCAAAACAAAGTTGCATCGAGTTGAAGGAAGATGACGGTACAGAATGCCAGATTTCGCAATGCTCGACTAGGAAAAATAGATCGAGTCAACTAGTTCGTGCGAAGGCTCACCAGGTTGGGTTGACTGCAGCTTGTTCACCAAACCAGGACTCATGGCCAGCCGAGCAACCAGGCCTCTGGCTTAACAACTGTTCTTACAAAAGAAAAAAGACCATTTATTTGGCAACGGATAGTGACCAATTGCATAGAAGAAGTACAAAAACTAAAGAGAGAATGAGTGCAATCCTCAACATAAATGTTCAAGAATTGTGGCTCCTCAAGAAGAAAAAAAGGGAGCTATGAATAACAGCACACATAATTGATCTTAACCCACTTTATCATACTCCAAGAAGGTATCATGTCTCCCAAGCAGAAGGCAAACATCTGAAGAGCAATGCTTCATCACTTACGAAAGAGACATCATTAGCAAACTGGTAAGCTGGGTGTGTATGGAATCAGGATAAAGCAGCAAACAAGCATGCTAAAAATAATAAAAAAACTAGCAGGTAAAACTCCATAAGATGAGATAGGAGGAAGGTGTTCTCAGTTCTCACATGTCAAGCTACTTGAGCTTGATGCTTTAATGTGGGCTTGGTATCATGTAGAGGTGTTTGTATGGTTCAATTTTTTCACGATAACCTCATTATTCAAAAGCAGAAGAATGTCCTACATGATTCTAACCCAATAGATTGGCTTTATTGGGGTAGAACACTAAGTTGGAACTTCCCCATCCCTGGGTAGTTCATAACATATTTATTAACAGAAAAGTGGGTTAGCTTAGGAACCTGATCTTTCTTTACATCAAGATACAAAAATTTTCAGATCTATAGGTTATTTGTGTGGTAGTGTACAATTGAAGAAATTGAAGAGACAGATAAACAGACATGAAGAAAGAAAAAGTATGGAAAAAGTTGAATCAAGACATCCAAACACTGCCTAACCACTAACTAAGGTTCTATGCCCAGCATGAAGAAGAATGAAGAACTATGGAATAGGCAAAAGGCTATTCACCACTCTAGAGGAAGGTATTCTAAAAAACTGTGAATTTACATCTTTGGCAAAATAGGCATCAATTGGGAGAGTTTTGGTATTTTAAGATCTGCAAGTCTTCCAAACAGTACCTTGTCCCTGCAAATCCCCCTCGATTTTGTATCTATATAAACACTCTTGATTGCTTGACAGCTGAAGTAAAGAGAATTCTCCTAAAGCTCAAATCTCAACACCATATTAACATAAAATTTCTGAGACTTCTCAAGCCCTTTACAGCATATTCTGTATTCAAAATATATTGTTAAACACAGTGTGTAAAAGTGACAAGAGAACCCAAGCACAAATTGAACTTACGTTTATCTCATTCCCCACACAGGCATCATTTGTGGTACAAGTCCCTTCGTCCCATGTTTTCTTCTTTATCAAAGCCCAAAAGATTACAAGAGAAGCAACAAGGATGCTAAGACAAAACCATGCCACGATACACCAGTGTGGCCTAAAAGACAACCCCTCAAACTATGAAAATAGAACAAGGCAGATCATGAGAGAACCTGGGTTGGCCAGGACCGATTCTGATCCAATTTGGATTTGACCAGCTGATATGTCAGAAGTCAACAGTGGGCCCAAATTGGCCGTGACTCGGTTTGAATTAGCCCTGCCTTTGACTAACAGCCCTGACTTAGTCCAATCAACTTGGCCCAACTTCATAGTGACTAGGCACAAGTTGAGACAAAGTCTTGGACAAGAATATGAGAAGATCATTTCAACAGTTGAGCCAAACTCAGAAAAATGATATCTTTAACAAATATATGAAAGTAAATGAATAAGAAGTGTTAACATCATCTTATTCTGTCCTGCAAAATAAATGCCCAAAAGAAACCATAAATATTTTACCATCTGAATAGTTCAATGAATGAAACACTGCATTGATGGACAAGGACGCATAAACAAGGACGGCTAAGGATGACTAAGTATGAACTGAAAAGATGTAACCAGAAACACGCCAACATACCTTTTGGGGTTTGGAATAGAGCAAAGAGGAAGATGAGCAATCATTTCCTGGTATGCACATTCATCTCTTTCCGTCACCTGGATAACCCCATCTAAAACAAGGACTTTTCCATATGATGATGACTGCATGCATAATAATCACATGGCATTCATAAAAAAGAAAAGAAGTCTTGTAAAAAATATACAGGTTTAAAGAAGTCTAGAGTACTTCAAGTACACTGGTAAGTATGGAATACCTGAAATACCATCACATTCTGAAACTGAGACTTTCCTTGGAATAATATCTTCTCAACCTTCAGTGAATGTGCTTCCCCTGTACAAATGCCGGGCAAAACATTGTCAAATAAATGCAACCAGATGCTTCAAGTGTACCTTTTGAAACACATTTTACAAAATTCCTTTAATCCAACAATTAAAAAATTATTCCACACAAGAGGACCATCAAATAAAAACCTCAAGGCTATCAAAACTACTCAACACAACAGGACCATCAAGCAAGAACCTCAAGGCTATCAAAACCATAAAGGTAGAAAATTATTGCACACATTAGACTGGAAACGGAAAAGGCAACTGGATCAGATGAAGAGAAGGTTATAATAAAGAACAAATGGTAAAGAGTGATGTATGGATTACAAATTAATCATAAAATCTTCTTAAACATATCAAAGCAAAAAAACGTTTGGGGTTCTTTCGGCAAATAAGCAACCAGCTCCTGACCTTGCTTTAGCATGACTAGGTTAAGAAAAATCTGCCAGGAATACTGCATCTCAAGTGCAAGGTGGTGATTTTTTAAAAGAAAAAACTGAGGCACTACCACATAGGCAAAAGCATAAAAGAAACCATAAGAATTAAACATGACATTTGCATCATTCATATATCTTAAAGCTCCTGATACTATATCAATGAAGAGGCTAAATCAATTCACTGAATTGAGGAGTTCAAGCGAGCATTGACATAAATCAAATTACCAATTGATATGCACAAGCCAGCAGTGATTAATGCATTAATTACATATAAAAATTTGTCAAATAATATCAATAAATGGGTTAAGCATGCCATCAATTCTGAAAAAGCTAAATTAGTCTCGAGTTCACTTCAGATAAAAAAAAAGATTGGGTTGTACCAAAAACAAGTTCAGACTAATATAACCCACTAAAGATGTCCACCAAAAAGAAAAACTGCACCAAGGGGATTATTTGTGGATTGACAATGACAACATATCCAACATATAGTAACGATCTATATTCTATGCAAATGGTCACTGCATAAAGTTACTCAATTATGGCAGATAAGCCTATAGAACCTTTAGTTTAGACAAAACGAAGGACCCTTGTACAAACTTTGATACACAGATCAACTTTGTCCTCCCTCGTTATGACTGCCGGCCTCCGTGTATCTCCATTTTTAGATATTTAAAAATGGAGACGTGTAGAAAGATGAGCTTCTCGTGATATCACTTATCTTAGAAACTCGCTAACTAAAGGAAACTTATAAAACAATGATGTTGATCAGTGCATTCATAGCGAGTATGGACTCAATGTACCCCAATTTTTATCCCTCTTGCTCAGGAATGTTCTGTCTGGCGGGAAATATGACAACGACGTTTACTCATCAACGGTATGGAAGAAACCGCCTGAGCAAAAAGATAGGAGAAGATCCTTTAAGAAAAGCAATGGGAGGATGGATAGGAGGAGAAGTACGCTTAAATAGCGGAATTGCTACCAGCTTTAACACAAAAGATAGTTTTTTTCCAAACATATAAACGATAATAAAGTGCGTGACAGAAGTGTTTCAGCCACTAATCATCCTGGAAAGAGAAGAGCATCCACGACGACCAGATGGCGGCAAATACTCGCGTTGAGACAAGAATACGAATTTGTCCACGTTGATGCAGGAGGCAAAAACCAAAGAAGAATCGCCCGCAAAACAAAACGGAAGACAAGGAAACCAACCGTGTAAGTCGGTAAGTGACACTTCACCCCGTGAACCAAGTGCTCGGAGATACAAAATCGGCCAGACCACCACGTAACGAGCACTAAAGCAACAAAGAGAACGAAGCACCGAAGCACAGATAAAGCCTTCACCAGGCCACATTGGACTGATCTCGGAGAACCACCCGGGCATGACGGCGGACATGCCCGGTAATCCCGCCTCGTCCACAGCCACACCGTCGCCATCCTCGCTCCTCGACCTCTTCACGGGCGCCTCCTCGCCCTGAGCCGCCGCCGCCGCCGCTGTCGCTGTCGCGCCCCCGACCACCTCCTCCTCCTCCATCAGCCAGTGCCACAGGATCGGACGCAGAGGGAGAGCCGCAGAGACAGAGCGCGCTCCCCCGCGACCGGTTACTGTAGTCCCTGTCCCCCCGACACCGGACGTGGGAAGCGTATTCGGATTCTCCGGGTCGGGTCACCCGGTTACCGGTAGCCTCCTTGTTCGGGCCCAAGTGGGTTCGGAGTCCAAAGTCGAGTCGTAACCGAAACCGATCCGATCCTATCTCAGGCTCTCAGCTGAACGCACCTATTCGCAGTGCCCGAAGCGACTTCGGATTCTCCGGGAGGCCTCCGTATCCATACGGTCGTGACGGTTTCGGATCCGGTCGGTGGCGGCGGTGGGCGCCTAGGGTTTCGGGACTCTCATATTCGCGTGCAGCTGGTGATGAGGTGCTCGATTAGGGTTTTCTTTTGTAAAGATTTCCTTATTTAGTATATAGTTTTATCGGTTGGACTTAAAAAAAAGATTAGGGTTTTCTTTCGGCGACAGCAGCAACGGTGAGATTCTTGCAACGTGGCAACTTGTGCACGCGCGGTGCTGTCTGATCCGACGTGGTCAGTCAACGCCGTACGTGTCAGAGGTCATACTCCGAGTTAGTTGACTTGTTAGGCTTTTTTTACCAACAGTCAACAACCTGAAATATTTTAAAATATTAAATCAAATAAAAATTTTATTGCCTGTTTCATTTCAGTACTTTTCTGTTGTATTTAATAGAATATTTTATTATTACAATTCTACGTACAAATTGTTATCAATGCGTATCTTTTTATGCTTTTAAGTCAGTAGTCAATAGTTAGTAGTCAATAAAGCTAGGCCACTGTGGGACTGTATTGTACAGTATTATTTTTTAGAAAAAATTTGATTCATCGTGTGCATTTAGGGATAAATTTGATTTATCTTTGAATTAATATTTTGCCGAACAACACCTCCGGGGAGAGAAAGATAAAGATAATAATAAATTTTTCTGCCATCTTCACTTAAGTTGTAACATTAATAAATTGTCAAAGATTTTTAACTTTCTCCTATGATTGTAACCAAATATGTTCTTAGATTTATTAAAGAATAGATCACATCTGTCCCCAAAAAATCGAGCATAAACCAAACGACCTGTGTGGAAGACATTTGATACAAATTTAATTTTGAGACGATCTTAGTTTTTGTAGATTAATTTATGATTATTCCAATATCAGAAGTTGAATTGATTAGACACCTTGTGGGGGTGTTTGGTCGTGTGATAAATAGAAGTGTAGATGAATCAAATATTGCCTAATCCAAATTTGAATCCGATAAGAGAGGAATCTGACCAGACCTAACACCTTTTTTCCTGAATCAGAATTTACATTTGATATTAAAGAGTCATCAGACACGGATTATCCCCGAAGTGCCCGAATCAAAGATTCAGAGAGCCAGAGGGGGGGAGGTGCCTGGGAGTGAAGGCTTGCCTGATGGGTGGCAATGGGTAGCGAGAGAAAGGGGGTGGCCCGAGGGGGTGAAGGAGGGAGACGTCGGGGGAGAGGGAAGGGAGGAAGATAAATTGGAGGGGAGAGAGGGGATGGTCAGGAGAAGACAAATGCCCCAGAGGAAGGGAGAGGGATAATCTACCAAAGAGGAGAGGAGGAAGATCATTGGAATAAAATGAGAAAGGGAAAAAGATATCCTCGTATGAGGTTGATGGTGAGCAGTATCGGCGAATATCTCCTAGGGTGTTTCCTTCGAGAATGGCTGGCAATCGTTGCATCGGGGAGAAAGCATATCCCACTTTTTGGGAAAATCATACCTCCTTTTATGGGGTGCAACTCTTCGGCTTCGCGAACTTCTCCTTACTGAGCGTGAAGCGGACATTGAGGACTTCGACCTAGAGCGAGAGCAAGATGGCGACCGAGAGTGAGAAACCAATCTAGAGGGGGAATGTGACCAGGTGGACGATCAAGAAATCGAGCTCGATAGGGCTGGCAGAGGACATCTGTCGATGAATCAACACCATGAAGACTGTCAATGAGATTATCGTTGCTTCCTTATCCTGGATTGCTTCAGCAGTTGCAATCTGATCTCCAAGATTGCTTCAATGTTGAGTACCAGTGGTAAAAGAGAGAAGAGGGGGAGCTCCTCCTTCTCGCTCGCCTACTGCACCTCCATCTCCTCTCTCACGATGATGGCACCACTACCACCGTTCTTGGTGGTTTCTAGTACAACAACACCACTCTCCTGACAAAAATTTAATGGGCCCTAAACATGCTTTTCAAGTTATGCCTAAGCCCGAACCCGTCACTGCTTCGTCAGGTTCACCCAAATACACTCCAAACCCGATAACATATGTAAGCTCGGGTTAGGTTAACATATGTTGTGAAATGTAAACCCATTTACACCTCTAGTGATAAATTAAGTTTCTATGGTAAAACTTGTTAAAATGAGTTTGGCAATCATTAAAATCTTATATTTTTAATAGATTTTTTATAAAAAATTTGAGATCTTCTCTTTGTTTTCTTATGATCCTCCACCTCTTTCGGTTATATATTTATATTTATGTATATCCTAATATATTTTGTTATCACATCTCCTCAAACATGACAAATTTATGTCATTAGATATTTTACATTTTATTTTAATATAATTTTTTATTATAGAATATATAAAAAATTAACATGCAACCAAACACCCATTCAAAGATGTATGCAGTGTTTTAATAACATATTAGGATATATTATTAAACACTGTAGTCACTATTAATTATGACATTGAGATTAATATAAAGCAATGCAAAGCTATTTGACTGTTGTTTTCAATTTTAAAAGCTACAACACAACTAATTTGCATATATCATTTTTGTTATTGGCACTTGAATATGTAGAAATATGAATGCCTAATATTGATATAATTTTAGTTTTAATTCTCTAACAAAGAGCGCATGATGGTTTGTTTCATTACAATATTATATGTTATGTTATATCAAATTTTATATTGATTTTTTAGAGTAAAAAAATATTAATAACAAAATTAATACACATCAACACTTGTATCATAGTCGGTGCACCTACTACCATTATCAAAATTGACATTGATAGTCAAATATACAATGCATATATTAATATCATTTTGAAAACTAATAGTGCTAGATATTTGATTATATAATTAGATAGATCATAGTTTACGAGAGTAAACACTATAAGAAATGAGGTTAATGACACCACTTCGAAAAACCATCTCTAATCAATGTAGTATGAACGACTTTAAGAGAGTTGTCACAAATATAAAGGAACTGACGATGACTTATTTAATCCGTCACCACATATAATTTTAAATACTTATGAAGACATCGCAGAAACATAAAATAGCCGAATGGGGTTATCAAAGTAAAGTGTAGGCAATTAGTGTTGGTTTTCAAAAGTTGTCGCAATTGTAATTTTGTAGCAATGGTTTAAGACATTGCCAGTGAAAATAAATAGATTGTTCATTGATTAGATGCATCACCACAAAATTTAAATGTGCCAGTGGTTGATCTATCGAGTTAACACAATAATTGTTAGTCAAGATTCGTCAAAAACTCCTCCCACAATAGTTGTTCTATTGAACTCGATGTCACATTCGAGACAAAGAGAAGACGATGAAGAGGATGACGATGAGGCTAAGCTCAATGAGGCCGAGGTTCATGAGGACAAGAAGGATAAGACATTCTTTGGAGTGAATGATTGATAGGTAATATTGTATATTTGTTTTTTTTGACATGACTCTTACTTTTCTTCAATGTATGTGTGATGCTTGTTTGCTATTTATGAGTGAATATGATTGAATGGATATCCACAATGTGATTTGTACTGGGGTTTGTGATTTTTGGATATCTAATAGTGTCTGCTATAGTTGTTCGTTGTATATTTGACATGGGATGTGCTTTTTGAATTGCATATGGAATGTACAAGTATATGGGTTGTGTATGAAAGTGTGAATGAAATCATAATGTTTGTGTTTTGTGGATTGTGTAAACGTAGATGAAAGTGTGTAGTTTGTGGTGTGAATGAAAATGTACAAGTTCATGGTTTATAAATTGTGGATAATAATATGAATTAAATTGTATAGTTTTATAGTTTATGAGATGTTGATGAAAATATACAAATTGGTTATATAATCTCACATAGATTTTCATTTTAGAGTATTAAAAATATATAGTTTGTTTTAATTAACAATTATTGGGAGGAGGGATTGCACCGGTGATAGTCGTATTAGCGATGACTTTAAGCCATTGTCAATACACATACCCTTAATTGAAAGAGACATTGGCGAAGGTTCATGTTGTCATTGCACATACTCTTGATTGGAAGAGACATTGGCAACAACTTAAATATGTCGCCAATATAAGTTATAACTGTAAGATATCGTTCAACAAAATTTGGTGCAGTGTAAGTGATGATTCTTATGTGTTCATTTAGAAGTTGTCTTAATCAAAACTGAACAATGAAAACTGAAAATCGATAAAAATGGATTCGAATATACTTGACAGAGATTCATCTAATCCTATGAAGAGAAAGAAAATGAGCTTCTTAATCTCTTCAAACTGTTTAAGTGCTTGGTCTCTAGTGATATCCACACAAACTTTATCCACAACAGTTTCTCTTTCGCACCAGCCTCAAGAATTATTCCAGAACAGAGCATCATCACTCCATGGACACCTTCCAAAGAGAAGAGATAGGGAAGATGCTAAGGATGTGGTTTTCACCCTTAGCTTAATCGGGTTTAGCTGAAACCATTAGTATTTATATAAATTTTAGATTTTTTCATAAAAAACCAAAATCTCCATAAATTACGTCAGTGTCCCTATACTTATGAATAAGTTATTATATGTGTGACCCACTAAGCCCAATAGCCTATTTGGTTGAGACTTGATAAAAATAAAATAATTCTATTTAATTTAATTAAATTCGTTATCTGATATCAGATTAATCAGCATACCAATCATGAATGGTACAACTTGCATCCCATGATCCCAAATAGCTATAGGAATTATCTTTTCTCCATTGAGCCTTATCATCATCAGTTACCGTATGGATATAAATCCTCGTCCATTCCATGTCTCGGTCGTAAAGAAGTATATCATCGACTGTCAACTCTTTAATGTACCAACTATATAGGATCTTGTACTCAAAACATGATCAATTAGAAAACTCCTTTTTCAATTATCCTCTCTACTATGGCCAGAGATTTAAAATACTATCCCGTAGGACATTCACTTATCGAGAGTGGACGATCTCTTGTTGTTTTCTCAATTACCTTCATCAGGTTTTCCTTAAACTCATTTCATCGCTATGTTGGACAATCTAAACAGTGATCCATAAGTCAATGGTCAAAGCACAAATTTTACCCAACAAGGCATTTTTGACGACTCAGGTCAAATGTTCAACCATGCAACCATGTTGATAAAAAACCCTGATTGACAGTTCGGTAAGATACCATTTAGGATTTCTAATTCGGACAGTTCAGTGGACTCATTCAACTAATGAGCATATGTATATGTATATCATTGTTTTCACACTAATAGCCAATGAGATTGGCCATTTTCATTATATGAGAAAATATCACACACACACACATACACTATTTTATCCGGATTCTTGATGACCCATCTCAAAGATTCTATGACTAAAAACATTTAAATTACCTACTTTTAGATGATCAATATCATTATCATGATCTTATCATAATTCAATCATCATTGTATTTGATCAAAGACTTCATTACAATGTATATCTAATGAGATATAGTAAAAAAAGATTTGTCCGATAATTTGAATGAGATATTTTTATAAATATTATATCATATATGATTAACTTGTAGGACATATATTTCTATCAATAGTGATATACTTTAAAGCTATCCTCGATAACAATTCATTAAGGACTACTTTTAAGCTATTGTTGATGATTTTGTAACTGTTGCTGATGTGTTTTGCAATGATCTTTGGCATATTAGCCACGGCTCATCACTTATGTTCATCTTTTTGTTTGATACGAGTATCAGAACTCTTAATTTGATATAATATTTCTCGCTTATGTTAACTTGGATTAAATTATGTGTGTTGAAAAGATGTATAGACCCTTCCGTTGTCATCAATCCCTATCCCCCGCGCCCGTCCTAGACGCCCGACGGACGGGTTCAATCTCCGGCTTCTGGCTGCCTGGTCGCCGGTTGCCTTCGCCGTAGGAGGCTAGGAGCACTTCAGTCACAGGACGCCGTCCGCGGCTACCTTCGTTCAACCTCAGCCCGCAGGAGCTAGGGCTGCAAACGATATCCGATATTCTGATAATTCGACCCGATTTTGATTAATTTATCCCTAAACGGAGGTTCGATAATATTTTCGATAAGTTATCGGAATCGGAATCGAAATTCCGGTAAGTTATCGGAATCACTTGTTACCGATTCCGATAAATACCGATACCGATAAGAAATTTAAAAAATAAATCTAAACCGTTCACTGGTTAGATCGAACGGTCGTAAATATATCGGTAACCCTAACACCCGCTTAACCTTCCCCGCGGCGGCGCATATCCCTCTTTCGCAAGGTCGCAACTCGCAAGGCAAGGAGCTGTCGTGCGCGTCAGCGCGTGCCTATCTGGCTCTCCCGATCTCCCCCATCCGGCCATCCCTGCGGCTGTGCGGCTGTGCGCCGTGCAGCTGTGCCCTGGTTCTCTCTCGGCAGACGGCTCTTCCAAGGTCGCAACTCGCAAGGACCAATCGTGCGCGTGCCTCTCCCGATCTCCCCCATCCGGCCATCCCTGTCCTGTGCGGCTGTGCCCTAGTTCTCTCTCGACAGTTGGCTCTTCGACGAATCGGCAAGCAGCCAAGCACTCAGCACTCAGCAGTCGCGAGCAAGCCGATCACAGTGTGGTTTTCTTCGGCTCGTTCGGCACTCGGCGGCTTCGAGGCTTCAGCTCTTCCTCGTTCGGCACTCGACGGCTCCCAATCTCAGCAGTCAGCACCCAACAGAGGAGGAGGCCAAGGTGCCAAGGGCAAGACGACGGATCCCAGCCCATCGCAGTGTGGACGCAGAGTCGCGGACACCTGGAGCAGGAACACTGCTATGCTGCAGGAACACTGCTACGTAACTGTTGATATTTATTAACATGTTAATGTTCTTTTTCTTGTAATTTTGTAGGGAAGACTACTAGGTTGAGATGATGTTGCTATTGTCTTGGAGTATGTTTTTTATTTCTTTTATTAGCCAATGACAGAAGTAGATGGGGTGAAAGAAGGTTAGCATGCAATGATAATCAAGCAACTAATCGGTTGATGGCTGTCTTTTTGTTGTTTTGCAGGTTGAGATGTTCCTGTTATTGTCTTAGAGATTGTTCGGTTTGAAAGATCTTCTATTCGGATTTCGGTTTGACCATTTGAATTCTATCTTGGAGATTGTTTCAAAGGTAGGTTTCATAAATTATATAAAGAGATGTGCTGAAAATGAAGGGGTCCAGGGAATTCAATTTTGATATGGGTGATATATATACAGGCACGTTGTATAATATATATAGGGGGTAACCAAACAGAGTATCAACAAAATCATGTCCATGTCATATGTTCATTCAAAAACCGTGAAGATTTTTCTTGGGGTTGAAACTCATGCATTAATTACTTCATTTTATATTTGTATTAATCATGTCCATGTCGGATGTTATTATTATTATTGTTATCTTGTTTTTAAAAATATGAGTAATGTGTTTATTTTACTTCGTTTTGAACAGGACTTGCATGCAGATAGTGGAGGATGCTCTTCAACTTTGAGAAATATCTTTGAAGATTTTCTTCGTACATGAACCTATCCTTAGTGGGATTTGTGTTTTATGTATGAATGTTGGAAGAATATTTTATGGTTAAAGATCTTCGGAATTTGATATGATGTAATTGATCTATTTTATTATATTGGAGTTGGAGATTATTAAGATGTGATGTTTTATTTTTTAATCGATATATGTTATTTCTGTCAAGTTATTTAGAGTTAAAAATTATTGTTTAGTTAGGTTCACAGCTTATCGGAATCGGTATCGTTCCGATTTCGATATCGGAATCGGAAACAAATCGAAATCGGAATTAGTGATTTGGATATTATCGGAATCGGAATCGAAAACACTAAATCTTTATCGGAATCGGAATCGGAATCGGAATCGGATTCTGTCAATTCCGATACCGAATCCGACCCGTTTGCAGCCCTAGCAGGAGCACTTCAGGACGCCGTCTTCCAGCCGCGTGAGGAGCACTTCAGCCGCCACGGCTGCTGCAGGAGCGCCTTAGGTCCTCGGCTTCCACTGTTCTGTCCAACCGTCATGCTATCTTCTTTTTCTCGCTCTCCCTTGCTTTCCCGGCTTTCTTCTTTTCCACGTAAGCGTCGTTGTTTAGGACCTATTTACATGATTTATGTATCCAAGCCCAAGGATCTTTTCACAACTCTTTATTTCTTTATTTCGGTTCAATCACTATTCTTACAAAGCTCTTTCTTATTTCTTTAACCAGTAAAGGGAAGGTGGCTCATCCGTACTAGTTGTGCAAGTAAGAAAGAAGACCCGGCAGACTGTGCAAGTAAGAAGACGACTCTGTGCTATGCACTTTTCATGTTGTTATGTATGATAATATCGATACCCATGTCTCTAGGTTGCTGTTGAGATATGTTTTCTCAAAATAGATTTATACCCAAATTTCTATCTATGCACAATTTAACTCTTTAGAAATCTGGTACTTCTTTTGATATATATTGTTGGGTTAAAAAGTTCGAACTAAATAAGAAATAGGCCCGCAAAGGCCCAAACCATAGATCAAACCAAGTTGGTTTGGTTTATGTCCTAAGTGGTTTGGTTTGATTTGGTTTGTTCAATGCTTTCTATTTAGTTTGGTTTGGTTTCTAACAACATAACAAAATGTGATTAAATCAAACCAAACCAAACTGTGCACGCCCCTACTTCCTATCTCCTTGCCTGTCATTCTGTGAGTGGTGCCATTTGTGAGCTGCATTGTCGTCATTCCTGCAATAGGTATGGTCTGTTCCAATTATTCACTTTACCTCTGTTCTGCTCCCCTTGCTATTGGCTTTGTTACAGTTTTCTCAAAACAGCATTGCTGGATAGCTGCTTCTCAGATCGGAAGATGCAAACGAGACCCTATGCTCATCTGGCCTCTTGGAACTCGTGATATGTGTAAACATTAGCCTAATGCCTTCACTCATGGATCCTCTGAAACACCGTGCTTTGACACTCTGGAATTTTGGAGGTGGTAGTAATTGGTAACAGGAAAATTTGTAGACTGTGAAGTAACTTATCCATGTTAACTAAACCCAGATGCACAACATATAATTTAGACATTTCTATTGGAAATACAGTATCTGGCTTTACAATATTTAAATATCAAAGTGAGTATGCAAACAACTATTGCTTGTTTAGCTGGCGAGAAACTTGACCCTGTGTCACCTTCTAAAAAAAAGCTGGCGAGGAACTTGGATTGGGTGGTAACACCAATGCCGTAGAACCTCCTTATCCATCTTGAGCAGAATATGGAGGGAGTTCTCGGTAGCCAGGTAGGTGGCATGAATGGAGAAGGGTCACATGGAAGTAGAACAAGCATAGGACTTATGTACGCACATAGGAAGCTGAGGTAACCTCAAAAACTTTAAAATTTTTAGAAATTCATTTTCCATTTTGATTTGGATTTTGACCTTAATATTGACTTTTTAAGAAAATAGATGATATTCCATAAAAGTACTAATTAGGGCCAATGATATGTATAAAAATATAGGTTGAGGTTGTTAGGTTCTTTTGATTTTTTGACCTCTCCCCATTGGATAGTGCGAAGATCCGATGTTAATTATATCGAGAATACTCGAATACCCTTGATTATCCGTCATAGCAATCTATGGAATAGAAAACATGCATCCACAAAAACAAACAAAACACATATGAACAATGGCACCATGAACTTGATGGAATGCAAACATTTAATTTGTTTTGAATTTAATTTTATTTAAGTTGAATTGATTTGATCCTTCGGTTTATTTGATTAATCTGAATTTGTTATTTGGTTTTAAATTCAATTTTTTGTGATTTAAATTTATTCGATTAAGATTGAGAAATTGGGTTTTTTTGGTCATGGGTTGCTTATTGATTTAAATTCAATTTGGTTTGAATTAAAGTTGAATTTGGTTTGGGAGATTTGATTTAAATTGAATTTGGGAGGTTTGATTTGTCTATGAGTTGTGACTTTTATCTTTGATTTGGTTTAAGTACATTTCCTTTTTGAATATGGATGAAATTTGTTTAGTTAAAGTTGAATTGAGCTTGGTTTAGAATGGATTGACTTACATATCGCTTATTAGTTAAATTTGTTTTGTCTTGAACTTGGTGGATGATTGAATTTATTTTGATTTATTCAGGGTTTGGTTGAGCTGCATGCTTGCTTGAGAATATTTTGATCTCTCTGAGTCTTACAATTTGCATATTACAGATTCGTTTAAGTTTTGATTTGGATTTGATGAACACCTCCTGTTTATGAGAATGGATGGCAATTGGCAATACTACCATTAAGTTTGTCTTGAGTCGTCCTGATTGAAGGATTTGGAGAAATTCGGATTTTGGTTTCAGCCTTGAGAGATTCTATTAGCTTGTTCTTTTTATTGCACACTTGAAGGTTTTTTTGAGGTTCTGGATTTTTCTTTGATTTCAGAATTTAGAAACCCTCTGTTTTTGTTCCCTAGTTTGAATTCTGTTGGAACTACAGCATCTCAGGGCCTGATCTCGGAAGTTTGGGTCTAATTTTTTTTCTTTTTCCCTTCTTTGCTATTAAGGTTTGATCTTAATGGAGGTTCAATTGGAAGTCTGTAAACTATCCGGCAAGCCTTGCACTAATGAGTTGATGATTTCTCTTTGATTCGATCGTGCCTTAATAGCTTTTTTTTTATTACATGACCTTAGTCCTTGAATTTGATTTTTATGATTATGGAAGAGAAATTACATCTGGCTTGTTTTTTTCCTTTTTTTTAGCGTGAACTGCTTTCAGGAGCCTGAGCCTCTTTTGACCTTCACATATTTTTAAATTCAAGACCTGCCTGTTTTCTTTGTTTAACGCCGGACCTACCATCACTCCTTTAAATGTTAACTTGCATAAATTTCAGCTCTCCAGTTCTCAGTCTTTTCAGATCCAAACTGATTTTAGATTTCTTTCTTTTCTGGCATTCTGTATGTCCAACTTCTCTAAAGCTCACATAGTTTTTACGTCTTGGAATTTTCTGATTGCAAAGTTTTTTTTTTTAAACTTCCAGGTTCTTGATGTGTTCAAACTCTACATTGATTGAGAATTCTTGACTTTAGACCCTGTTTGGTAATACTATTTGACACCTCTATCACTATCAATTTTAAAATTGATATTCTTAGTAATCACTAAGAAGTGTTTGGTTAATAGTATCAATTTTGAAATTGGTAGTGAAAACAAAACATATTATGTAATACAAGTGTCAACTTGTGTCAATTTTGATATTAATACTCCAACGTCTAAAATTATCAATATTAATATTAATATAGTATCAAATTTGAAACTCTAACCAAACGGGCCATTAAGTATGTCCTGAGAATTTGACGAGCTGGGACACACAGGGCTTATGGCCCGTTTGGTTACAGTATCAAAAATAATACTATATTAGTATTGATATTGATATTTCTAGAAGATGAAGTATCAATATTAAAATTGATACAAGTTGACATTTGTATTACACAACATGTGTTGTTTACAATACAAATTTTAAAATTGATACTATTATCCAAACACTTCAAAGTGATTATCAACAATATCAATTTTAAAATTAATATTGATAGAGGTGTCTAATACTGGTACCAAACAGGACATTAATCAGGATTCAATCGATCTTCACTCTGATCTCTCTTCTTTAATGTACAAGGCACTCAGGCTTGGGAGTCTCAATCCAGGTCCCTACGTCCAGATTTATGGCTTCTCCTTGAGATTTCAAACAATTTAAGATTCAAGAGAACTGGCGCACAGCTAAAGGAGACTAGGCCAACTGTAGCCCATATGTGCAGTCCCTCTAGAGCCGATTCAGTCAAGATCTAACGTTCTTTGCTAGGATCGTGAACTTTCAGATGACAGATTGGAGTTGGAGGTTGGGGACTTGAAATCTTAATCCGATCTTCAGATTTGACCCCACCCTTTCAGCCCACGGATTGATGAAACTTTGGTGATTATTAGATCTTATGTATTCTTCTTTTGGGGGTTTGCATTCCACCAGTTTCATTTAGGAGCTGTTTACGCTCCCAACACCATTACCAGTGCACAGAACAATGACATCTTAGTGCATTATTGAAATTAAATTACAAGTAAATGCGGGAAAGGCATAATGGCCACGACTCCCAGTTCAAAGGAAGCTTGTTCCATCAATTTAAAATTGAGCACAGTTCGGCCTTTGATAGGCATATGGACTCTCCTCCCAACCGGTCCAAGATTGAGCACACCCGACTTTTGATAAGTTTGTGGGGACTCATCTCATAGTTGATGTCCCTCGTTAGCTCGTAGTTTGGCATATCATCATGTTGGTCATGCACAACTTTTCCATGGCATAATGGGTAAATGACTCTCTCTTGGGACATGATAAGATATTGAGATCTTTTTAATATACTTTTATATGTCTATCTTAAAGAGTCAAAGGGACGTGCTTAAAGCCAACTTATTGGTTTCCCTGTTTATTTTGAAATTTTTTTAGATTATACCAAGACCATGAGACAGATTTTTAACCGACTAGATGCTCACCTCTTTTTCTTTAAATTGATTAGGTGAATTTTTATTTGACTTTTACTTTATTGCTTCTTTTAAAATTGTTTATTAATTGTTTTTTGAAAACACTGTTCGGCTGAGTTTTTCTGGGCTTTTGCGGCCTATCATCGCCGCCATCCCGCTGGGCCTCGCCTCGGCGGGAGGTGGCCCACTTCCTTTTTTTTTTTGATCTTTCTTTTTGTGGGCCCCACCACTCGAACCGGCCATGGAAGCGGCCGGCCCGGTCTCCCTTTCGCGCGGTGGTGGCTCAACCGTGAGCGCGTTCGCCCGGTCCCGACGGCTACCGCATCCCTCGACGCCGAGCCCCTCCTGCGAACTCGCCAGCGTCTTCATTCTCCGGCCATTCCAAGGAGCCCTGACGGCGAAAACGTGCCGCTTCCGGGAAGACCTCGTGGTGATCTCCTCGACGACGGCGACTCCAGAGAAGGAATCCGGCGGCTCCGACGGCGACAAGCGACTTCACGAACCTTGCTGTCGACGGCGGAGGGGTTGAAGATCCCCACGACAGGGGCAGACAAGATCTCCGGCGGTGCTCGGGCTCGACGGCGCTACTTGAAGGAGAGTCGGCACCGCTCGAAGGAGATAATCGGCCCACCTACGCTGCGGGAAAGAGAAGAAGGGACCGGCGGCGCACTCGGAAGGGGATAAACGGCTCCGTGGTAACCCTCTGCTCTCTCTCTCCTTTCTTCCGTCTCCCTGGCTCCCGGAACCTCTCTCGATCCGGATCTCTCTGCCGATCTCTGCCGCTCTATCTCTTCTCTTTCTCTCCTTCTCTCCGTCTGCCCTGGCAGGGCTTATATAAGCCTCAACGGCCCCTTCCCCTGCTGGGAATCCTCCCGAAATATGGAGTCCAGCTCCGAGACGGACTCGGAGAATATGCGACAGTCGGGATTAGTTTCCTCCTTTCCCACGATTCTCTCCCTTCTCCTCTTACAATCCCCTTCCTCTTTATGGGTTTCCTGTATTTTCGCTTCTTTAGAAGTCCCGTAAACTCAACATCCCTCATTCGAGCCGGACTCGGAAGCCCTCGGCTACCTCGGCGGAAGGCGTTGGACTAACCTATCCTTGGAAACCTCCGACCCAGAGTCTGTTTCCACCGGGAAAGCCCGCTTTGATCAACTAACGTGGTAAGCCCTTCTATTTTTGCCGAACATTTCCGTTCACCCTCGGCTACCACTCGCATGGGCCATGATTAGTTGACCTTTCGACGGCTTATACTAATAAGACTTGAATGGTAGACAATCACTACTGAAATGAAATTGATAGCATATTCAGTGTGTTCAAACGTATTAGAGATATGTCATCGTTCATTTTCATCCATAGTTCCCCCCTGTAAACCAGCGTATGAGTGTTTTTTTTTGTTTGTTGGTGACTGCTTCTTTTCTCATAACTTTAATTGTACTCTCGGTACTAACACCAACCCGTGGAGGCATTCAGCAACCTCTTCAACCAGTCGACAGCACACTAAAGAAACTGATATATAACTCTCTTTTGCCTTCCGGTAAGAGAGTTCCACAAATACAGCGGTCAACCAGGTAGTGTATTAGTGTCTTTAAGGAAGCCTCCTTTATCTTGTTCGTCCCATATTTATGAACTTTTAAGGTGCCAACAGAAGCACATGAGAGTACAAATGGTCAAATCAAGCAGCGCCAAATTTATCCATTGCTTATACATGATTGATGACTGTCTACACTCCACGGCATCAGTATACTTTTACTCTTTATAAGTGTTCAACAAAATAGTTGCCAGCTTCAAATCAGCCTATTGCTGTTGCTAACTGTACTGTTTCAACTGAGCTTATCACTGTTATCAGTATCATTTGCCTCTCCAAGTATATTATCTGCTACTTGTTGATTATCCATTTATCATCATCTTCCTCTCCTTCCTCTTGTTTTAAGCTTTCTGGACACATTTGCAAGATGGCATGCCTGATTCACTATGTTCCCTTTCTTGGTCATGGTCATTTGAAATAAATGAGGGTGAACATTTTCTCATACACACTTTCTATATTGGCCTATATGACTTAATGAGTTTAAATGTCTGAATTTCTATTCATAGTTGGAGACCTTTCGAGGAAAAATGGGTTAGTATTAATCCATCTTCGCATCAATTACAAATTCTCTATCATCATTAGGAACTTCACTTGATCAACTAAGTGCTTGGGTACTTTCTTGTAGCTAGCCAAACTCATTTTACCACATAGTTGTTTCAATAAAAATAAAATACATGCTGCGACTTCAACTTTTTTTTTGTGTATTTCACATTTTTTTGAAGGTGGCAATAGCCACAGTTTCATTTATTCGTCCATTTCACAGTTTTTGGTATAAAAATGTGCATTATGTGGTCTAATATGTATTCATTTCTATGTAAGTACTTAGTTCGAGAAAATGGTCAGTTTACACAGTTATATCTATTTGTAGTTATGCAATCATCTTAGTTTTTCCTTATCCTAGTCTCTAGTAATTACCCTGTGCGTTCAATATTTTTCCAGTTAGTCAGAAGTAACTTTATTGTTCATATTAAGGGGCAAAGTGACATCTTATTCAACATGTAGGAACATATGTTTCTTATAAGCAAGTAATTTACCTGTTCTAGACTTTTTATTTTTATGAGTCAGCTTTTACCTTATATAAGCAGGACTTTAAAAATCCAAAATGTTGACTTCATACATTTGGTCTTTTAGCTACATTTTTTTTGCTGCTATGATGCCATGCATGACTTGCACATATTAGAAATCATCATTTTTTTCAGATTATTTGTTAGTGGTGCAATAGGTTTTAAAAGTCTTGTCAAGTTTATATTGTTGAAACCTGATGGTGATTGACCACAAAACTGCTCACTTTAATGAGTTTGTTTGCAGATAAAATTCTGGGCTGCTGGAAACCTCAATTTTCTGTAATTCTGAGAGATGGTATGTACTCATAAACATGATTTCTCACAGGTCCTATGTACTTTTGATAGTCGTTTTAAGTGGTTATACAAGATTCTCACTCTATAGGTGATTATTTGATTTATATGCACTTTAGCTTTGTCCATGGCCAACCTTCCAAAATTTGTCTTCGGTAAGCTGAGAGCCATGCTCAAGAATCTGCTAGATACCTTCACAAACTATGCATGGTGTGCAGGAGGGGATTTCAATGCGATCCTCAGGCCTAGTGATAGATAAGGTCAGGAGGCCTGGGTTCAGGAGATGGTGATGTTTAATGAATGCGTGAATGACTGTGGTCTGATCGAAATCTCAAACTTTGGGCTCAATTTCACGTGGTCAAACTCAAGATCTAAATTTAAATTGGACACATTTTTTTGTCTCTTTCATAGTTACAAATGTATGGTTTGCCAGAGGGTTTTCACATACCCTGGGTGGTCTCCAATCATTGTGTTGTTGGTATTCAGTGTAGCAGTTTCTACTAGGGGTGCAAACGAACCAATACACTCGACGAGTAGTTCGAAGCTCGACTCGATAAAAACTTGACTCGGCTCGTTTATTATGTTAAATGAACAAGCTTGAACAAAAAATAAAGCTCGACTCATTAAACGAGCCGAGCTTGAACAGACTCCTACTCGGCTCGATAAGCTCGCGAACAGCTCGATTAAATATTATATTATATATTTATTTTTAAATATTAAATTTTAAGTATTGATATTTATATATTGTCACTTAAATATATTAAATAATTCAAAAATTGAGTTTAAACTTAGATTGAGTTTCATAAATGAGTTAAATCTAAAGTTTCACAAATGACTTTTCATTGATTTTGGTTTTATAAAGGAGTTTGTATATAGCTTAAGTTTGAATATAAATTGAATTTTAGTCTAACTACTACTCGAGTTCGAGCTCGGCTCGGCTCGATTAATAAACGAACCAAGCTTGAACAAGGGTTCCACATACTCGATAAAACTCGAGCTCGAACTCGAACTCTTGTAAAATAAACGAGCCGAGCTTGAACACCATACTACTCGGCTCGACTCGACTCGTTTGCACCCCTGGTTTCTACCCAGCTCGGGTTAACAAGCTTCGCTTTGAGTTAGCATGGTGCAGGGACTCTAAGCTCAAGGAATTAGTGAGAGCTGGTGGAATCAATGAACATGATCTTAGCTCTACATCTGCAACCTTGAGATTTGTGGCAAGCTCATGGGTTTAAAGAGATGTCTACAGTAGTAGGCTATTTTCAATATCAATACTTCAGTGGATGTCAGAAAGTAGTGGATCTCGAAGATTGATCACTACTAGAGTTTAATTGACACAGACCAAATCACCGATGACCAAAGAAAATAATGGAATGTGTTGAAGGATGTGTACAAAGAATGGAGTCTCAGAGAGGAGATGAAATGGAAACAAAGATCTAAGGTGGTCTGGCTGAAAGAAGGCAATAAAACACTAGGTTTTCCCACACTCAGGCTTCTATCAGGAAAAAGAAGAACACTCTATAAACTAAGAGATAATGGGGCTGCATGCAAAAGGACTGAACAAATTAGCTTGCATGCTACTAACTTCTATAAACATTTTTTCTAGGATGATAAGTGTTGGAGTTCTCTTTTAAACTTCAATATGACCAAGAATCTTGAGGAAGTTGAAGCCAATTCTCTTATTTGCATCTTTACAGAATCTTAGGTGCTTACCGCATTTAAGAAGATGGATCCCTACAAAGTTTTTGAGTGATGGGTTTTCCATTGGCTTCTATTCTTATTTCTAGGTTATCATTGGGGAAAACTTTATGGCCCTGATCAGAGCTTTTGTAAAAAATCTGAAGTGCATCCAATTTCTAAACTCGACCATACTAGTTATGTGCCTATAAAAGCGAATAGAGGATATTATAGACTGAATGTCAATCAGCCTCTTAAACTGCAGCTACAAGACATCACTAGAGTCCTAACTGATAGACTCAATAGATATATTGATAAGTTGTCAAACTTCTCACAATCTGCTTTCATCCCTAGCAGATATATTTTGGACAATTTTATGACAGCTCATGAATGTCTACATAATCAGAGGGTTAGACATAGCGAGTGTATTATGTTGAAACATTATTTTGAGAAAGCGTATGATACGGTGAAGTGGAATTGCCTTTTTAAAATTATGCAACGCATGGGTTTCAAGGACAAGTGGATATGGTGGATTAAAAGTTGCATCACCACTGCAATGTTCTATGTTGACATCAATCGGAAAGTTTTCAAGTTCTTTTCTTCCTCAAGAGGCCTCAAATAGGGTGACCTTATTTCTTCTTTTCTTTTTGTTCTTATTAGTCAAGTTCTCTGGGATAAGGCCAAGCAAGTGGGGTTTATTGAAGGCATTAAAGTGAGAACAAACAGGGAGTGAGTGTCCCACCTCCGTTTTACCGGTGACACTTCACCATAGTTTATGAAATTGGTTGAATCGGATTGGAATCGACCAATTTTGAAATCGGATTGGTCAGTCTCAATCTAATTACTGCTTGGAGGACTGATCCAGTCAGTGGAATCTGTCGGGATTGGTTGATTATGCTGAGAGAACTTAAGTCTTGGGCTCGGATCGATATTGGGTTGATAAGGGGGGGGATCAACCCGACTCCCCCATTCCCACCTTGAAAGGATTATGGCTTGATGTAACCTCGAAATCTCAAATCTTTTATGTTTTGGAAATTCATTTTCCTCTTGAATTTGATTTAGACCATAGCATTGACTTTGTAAGAAAATAGATGATATTTCATAAAGTACTAACTAGGGTCCAAATTATGTGTTGAGGTTGTTAGGTTCTTTGAAATTAGTTTTGACCTCTCCCCGTCGGATGGTGCGAAGATCCGACGTTAATTACATCGAGATTTCTCGAATACCCTTGATTATCGTCATAGCAATCCATTGGAATAGAAAACATACATCCACAAAAAAAACAAACATTCACACATAGGAGAAAATAATCCCATGAGCTCGATAGAATGCAAGCACTTAATGTGTTTTGAATTTAGTTTGAATTTAAGTTGAATTGAATTGATTTGAATTTTGGTTTGAATTGATTTGAATTGAATTTAATTTGAATTTGATTGATTAAGTTTGACTTGGCTTTGATTTGGAAAGTTTGATTTGTATGTGAGTTGATTTGATTTAATTTGAATTTGAGTTTGTTTAAATTTGGGTTTGGTTTATTAAATTTGACTTGAGTTTAATTGGGTGAATTTAATTGAATTTGACAGATTGCCTGACTTGGAATTTCTTTTAACAGATTTGTTCTCAATTCTGGTTTAATGTTCTGCATTAAGATTTAATGATTTACAATTTGTTGATCTTCTGGTTTGGGAATTCAGATTGGGATCTTCAGATTTCCTTACAGATTTCTGGTTTGCTTAAGCATCTTTTATTAATGTTGGCTTATGTTTTAATTAAGTTTGAAGTTGACTCATTTCATAATTCATGAACTGCCTGACTCAAAAAATGACCGAATTGGATGAGATTCAGTTTGATTAAGGCCTAATTACAGAATTCTAATTGGGTTCGGAACTGGGTGGAGTTTGATTTTCAATGGCTGTTTTGATTTCTGAGTTCTATTTCTGGGCTCTACAGGTCGGCAGATTTCACACTTTTGTTTTCAGATTTCTCGGACCTAACCTGAATTTCAGACTTCTTACAAATTCTGCACACTGCAGGCTCTCAAACTCTCGGTTCTTTGTTTTAGATGCAAAGTTCAGATTTTGATATTTAAATGAATTGAATTCAGATTTCAGATTTGCCTACAGACTACTGAAATTCGGACTTGAAATGGATTCTGCATTTCAGACTTTGTAATGTACAGCTTTCGGATCCTGCAAAATTCAGTTTTCCTGATTTCTTCAAATTCCAAACTCCAGATTCCTGCATTTTTCAGATTTGCAGGCTTTCTGTACCAATTCAAACTTCAGATTTCTCACTGACTTCAAATTTCAGACTTCTGTTCAGATTTTGAGACCCCAGATTCCTCACGGATTTCAGTTCTCCTGCTCTATGTTTCAGATTTCAGAAACGTGGAATTCAGATCTTGAAACTCCCGAAATTCAGATTTTTAAGCTCTAATTTCCAGAAAAACAGGCTTTCAGAGATTTCTGCACCAAAACAGATTTCGGACTTAGTTCAAATTTTCAGATTTTTTTAATCTCTGGATTTTAGAAGTGATTTCAGATTTCAGAAAATTCAGCTCTGATTAACCGGTTCTGATTTGAGCCAGGCAGGTCCTCAGCATGATTTCAGATTTCTTAAATGTCTTGTTTTCTTATTGAAATTTCAGATTTAAGTTCAGTTTTAATGTGTTTGCGTTCATTCATTCCGGCAGGGACTGTTTTCTCCTTGTGACATAAGTCCGTTGCACCGAACATGAAATTTCTCTTTTTTTTTTGTTCTCTCAAAATGAGACATGATTTACATCTTGACCAGAAATTCGGTCCTTTGAGTCCTTGATGAACCTGTCAATCCATGGGCGGCATGTGCCCGGTCTTGAGTGTAGTCTCCAGCCTTTGATAGGCATCTGGAAATCCTGCCTTGTCTTTTCAGAAATTTGAGCATGGCCCTGCCTTTGATAGGCACATGCAGTCTTCTCCCAACCGGTTCAAGGTTGAGCATACCCGGCTTTTGAAAAGCTTGTGGGCACTCATCCCATGGTTGGTCTACCTCATTAGCCTATGGTTTGGGCATATTGGCATGTTGATCATGCACAGCCTCCCCGTGGCATAATGGGCAAAACAACTCCCTCTTGGGGCATGGTAAGACATTGGGGTCTTTAACCAGACCTTTGTATGTCCACCTTAAAGGGTCAAGGGGCGTGCTTAAAGCCGGCCCATTGCTTTCCCTCTATGTTTTGAATTCTTTTAAATTAAGCCAAGACCATGAGGCGGGTTTTTAGCCGGCCGGATGCTCGTCTCGGTTTGTTGATTAATTAAGTAAATTGTTATTTAATTTCTGTTTATTGTTTATTTTATTTTATTTTTGAATTATGGGTCAATAGACGTGCCTAAAGCCGGCCTATTGCTTGCCCATTTATTTTGATTCTTTTAGGTTATGCCGAGACCATGAGGCGGATTTTTAGCCGGCCGGATGCTCGCCTCGGTTTGTTTAATTAATTAAGTGCATTTTTATTTAAGTTTGAACTTGATTGTTTCTTTTAAAAAAAATCTTTTTTTTTCTTGCCACTGGTCACCGGAGAGATATTGGGCCGTAGCCCATCTCCTTCTTCCCCTTCCTTTCCCTTTTTTTTAAACCCCTTCATAAAGTGGGCCCCGCCATAAGTTGACCTGCGGGTCAACTTCTCCTGCGATTGCTCCCGCGCGCGCGCCTGGCCACGGCTGCAGCCGCGGCTTTCATCATTTTTTTTTTTTGCTTTCTTTTTCTGGTGGGCCCCACTCCTAATTTTGACTCCTGGTCAAAATCAAACCTGCGCGCCTCCTCTTCTCCTCATATGCGCCAGGTGGACCAAGGTTTGACAAAAATAAGTTTGACGGCCTTCTTCCCCCCCCCCCCCCCCCCGACGAGGCGACGGCAGCGGGCGGCTCCGTGGGCGATCGACGCGGCTCCCGTCTCCCTCGGTGGCAGCGGGAGAGGGTGTAGGCCTCGGCGACTTGTCCTTCGTCCTCCAACGGTGGATTGCGGCCCTTGTTCGCGAGCTCCGGAGGATCCAACGCGGTGAAAGGGGACGGCGACGGCAGGTTTGTCCGGCAGCGGAGTTCCTTACCAGTTTGACTTGCTTGCGGCGGGAGGTTCCGGCAGGACAGCTTCCGTAGAGGCTTCCGGACGGACCTGCGGGCTTGGTGGCTTCCGGATAGGTTGAGGGAGCTTCAAGCCTGGCGTGGGAGCGACGACTCCGGTAAGCCTTCCGCCTTTCCTCCTTCTCTCGTCTCTCGATCTTCTCTCTTGGGGGGTTTCACGCACCTTTTCTCCTTTCTCTCCCGCGGGGTCTAGCAATGCTTATATAGGAACGAGCCGTCTCCTTCACCCACTAGGAATCCTCCCGCGATGGGAGTTGCGGCTCCGAGAAGGACTCGGAGCACCGGATTTCATGGGATCGACACCCCCCCTTCCCTCTTATCTGCCCATTGCCTTCGTACGACAGTTTCCTACTGTCGCTGGCCACTGAATCCGGGGAGAGTCCGATGGGGAGTCGATCTCCTTCCTTAATCCGACTGCTCCTCTCCATTTATTCATTTATTTATTTTCTGACGTGGACTGGCTATAGAAGAGATGGCATCTATGGGCCGGCTGCTGGCTCCACGGATGCTGGCCCGATTGGGCTGTTCCGGACCTCATTTCCAGGCCCGGCCGCTCTTCTCTCAATTGCTGACCTGCTTCCCCCCTATTTTTTTTTAAATGTACGCATGGCTAGCTATACTCTATTTCACAATTCGGACCACCATGCACATTCAGCTATTTTTTTTCTTGTCCACCTAATATTTATGAATTTTTTTGGTGTCAACATGGCTCAACGGCAATCTTTGGCGATTCTGCGGCAATTATCCGGTGATTTCGCAGTGGACCAGCAATCTGACAATGGTTCATCATTGATCCAATGTTCCTTGTCAATTCTCCAGTGATTCCAGTGATTCGGTAGCAATCCTTTAGCGATTCTGGTGTTTGGTTGGCAATACTTCAGCAATTCCTCGGTTTTCACTGGCGATTCAGTGCCATCTTGTAAGGTTTCTTTGATTCATCTTCCTGCATTGGCTACCATGGTCACTCTTTTTCTCAACAATCCATCACCCATCTTGATGCTGCATCTAGCCACTTACCACATCAGCAACTTCATCAAGCAACTATGGTTGCCTTCCCCATCGCTTGGCTCCATCGTGTTTCCAACTCACCTGCAAGTGGTGGCTAGCGCCATCTTCTGAGCTTCCACATTAGTGGGCTTGGATTGCAGAATTGGATGATCCAAATCGAAATCAGTGAATTCCTGGATCAGATCGGACCCCTTCAATCCAATTTCGGCTGGGAGACCCGATGCAAGCTGATCTCCTGATAGAATTGGTCGAATTACCAGAATCAGGGATTTCCCACTCGATGTACCTGGAAACCTATTAGGTGGGGAAGACGCCACGGCACCTTTTTACGGCTCATTTTTGGGGCTGATTTCGGTCTCAGAAGAGTTTAGATCGGATCAGAATCCGATATAGGCTCTCATTTTATTATTTTTCATTTTTAGTGCTTTTTGAATAATTGATCTGGACTGATTTCGGATAGGAATTTTTTCTGGAGAATCAGCCGATTCTCCCAATCCGATCCAATTTGGATTAGAATCGGGACCCATGATCCAGGTCCCAATTATGATTCCGCGATCCTTGTCTGTGTCCTTTAAGCCTTGACTAGCCACCAGATGTGTAGGTTTGTGGAAGGGTCATGGGCAAGTGGACTGTTCAGCCTAGCTTTTGCATGCTGATGTTCAAGAGCTTCAACAGGTTGCCCCTGGTCTCTGTCCTTTCCCACGTGCCCCCAATGATAAAGCATGACTCATACTTTTAAGATCGACTGCAATTGGGTTGTTGGCTGTACAGGATTTGCCAAGCTAGATGCATATGGATGGATATGGAAACCCTTATGATCTTATGTTGGCTAGGGTTACATGGAGCCATCAGATATTCAGTGTTTGAGATGTAGTTTGCGTTCATATTCAGGTACCGACAAAGATCGGTGGTTTGAGACTACATTCTTCAAGACATCCAGCCAGCTTGAGTTTTCAACTATTGAGTGGGAAAGGCAACACGATGCTCAATAGGAGGCTTACCCAGCAATGTCCACATCAAGGATAGCACAAAGTTAGATAGGTGTGAAGAAGGTCACACAAGCAGGGATGTAGGTAGTCCACATGGAATGAAGGTTGGAGCTTTTGGATTTTGGGACAGTGGAGAAAAGCAAAATGCATATGCCACTTTAGTGGATTAAGAAGAATAAAAATGGATTTCAAGGATCTTGTTTTACAGAAGGCAAGAGATTCTATGGAACATTGATTCCATGTCCAAATTTAGAAGGATACAAGGCAGATGATACTACATGCTCGAAGGAATCCCACAGGGTCAAGTTACTACGTAACTCCAACCAACCAATCTTTGGCAACGAAAATTAGGCGGTGATAAAATAGGGAATTATGGCTCATCTTATGCCTCTCCTAAAACTTATTCTATCTAATTTATTTTGTTATTTGCATTTTTATGGGAAACATGTACATGCACTTTATGACATTGAGAAGGTTAAATAAAATTTCTTATGTATGTCTTTCATGAT
This sequence comes from Cryptocoryne crispatula var. balansae, assembly GCA_036172225.1. Lineage (NCBI taxonomy): Eukaryota > Viridiplantae > Streptophyta > Magnoliopsida > Alismatales > Araceae > Cryptocoryne > Cryptocoryne crispatula. Next base: position 37,054,835 of record CM069930.1, read on the forward strand.
ATGCATTATCATATTAATCATAAAAAACTAAATTTTTTTATGATTTTTGTAAAACAATTAACAAAATTGAAATATAAACTAAATGTTATATGAGAAATCAAATAATGGGTTAATTGTTAATGTTAAAATTCATAAAGATGATAAACTTATGAAAATACCAATAATGATGTATAAACACATACAATTAAAAATTACAACTTTAAACAAAAGGGTCACTTGATAATTTAATTATCAGATAAAAATATACAGGTGATAACTAAATCAGGATAATTTATGGTTGGATGAAAATAAAAAAAATCAATAAAAAGACAAGAAATTGCCTAAATAGATAAAAGGGGGAATAAAAAGCTCTCAAATTTAAAATAAAAAACTTTAAAACATTTGAAGCTTGACGAATAAAGTAATAATAAGACAAATAAGATAAAATCAACAAAAGCCAACAAATTAAATAAATAATGTATAAAAATTGAGCAAATAAATCAAAAAGACAAATAATCAATTTAATAAAATGTCAAATCAATAATAAACATCAATAAAATAATAAAATATTTTAATAAAAATAATAAAAATATACAAAAATTGTAACAAAAATCATAAAATACCTTCAAATCCACAATCATAGGAAACTAAAAATGGTCTCTTTCTTATGTCATTAAACTTAAACCCAAAGTTTCAGTCCTAAATGGTTGGGGTCGGTTATACGGATTCGTCTTTTCCATTCTACATGGTCTTCTGCTAACTTCTCTTGTATACCTAATTCATCCAAGTCATACTGGATATGTCTACGCCAAGTTAAGTTGGGTCTACCTATCTACGTCTTCTGTGTTGGCAACCGCAGGGTCTCGACTCGTCTGACACAGGTGCCTCAAGAGGGCACCTCTTGATGGTTAATTATTATGCCATCATGCGTGTCAATTTTGAATTTCATTATTTTAAGGTGTTGCTATGACGGTTAATCAAAGGTGATCGAACGGCTTATCCGAGTTTGGTGGGGAGAGGTCCAATCATAGTTTTTATGGATCCACATAATAACCTTAAAATTTTCTCAAACATAACAAAAGAAATCTTCCGAAGAAAAGAAAGAAAGATGGAAACTGGATCTATCATTGATCAGGTTCTTTTGTTTTAATTTTATTTTCTTTGGAGGGAAATTTCTTCCGCAAGGTAAAACAGAGAAGTGTAATGCAGTTTGAGGGGATCTGTCTATCAGAGGTATCTTGCACCCTTATGCAGGACAGATCTGCAGTTAGCAGAGGATCTGCTTTGATGTGTTTCTAAAGCTATATAAACTAAAGGTTCATAGATTACTACACTTCTGCCTTTTTTATTTTAGTATTTGAAGATGATTGAGTATAATGTTGACTTGTGTCGACTTTGACAATGTTTTCTTCTGCATAAACTGCATTTAGAATATGCTATAACTGTTTGTTGCATTTTTTTTCATGTTGTGTTCTTTTTGCTATCCAGGCTACTCTGAATGATTCTTTCTTAGCTGATCTCGATGAACTGTCAGACAATGAAGATCATGTTCCCGTGAGTATATGATGATGATAACAATACTACTTTTCCACTTGACATTATTAATTACTTGATTTTTGTCTGTTCTCATTCTTTTTTTCCCACCATCTCTTTTTGAGTAGCTTTCTTGTTTGTGTTATAATACCTGTTACCATCAATATTTTATTCTTATTTTTCTATCTTATTCTAAGATTATTCTTCCTAGGAGGATGAGGATGCTGACTTGGGAGATATGGAGGAAGATGTTGATGGTGAGATGAATGATATTGAAGCCCTCAACTATGATGATTTGGATAGTGTCTCGAAATTGCAAAAAACACAGCGTTACATTGATATTATGCAAGTAAGTATTTTGAAACATGTATTTAAACATCTGGAGAATTTTTATGCAAACATTGAGATTCTTAGATTTCATGCTTCACTAGGGCTGTAAATGGGGTCGGATTTGGTAGTGGTTCCACCTGTTTTTGATTATGATTCCGATAAGTAGAATCTATTTCCAAATCCAATTTCGATAATATCAGAACATTCACTTCCAATTTCAATTCAATTCCGATTTCAATTGAAATCAGAACCTATTCCGATATCATTTTGGATTTATGAAATAATTAAAATTTTCCTTTAAAAAATAAAAAATAAACATACTTATAACTCAATGAAACATTTTAAAATTCTAAACATACTTTCAATATCCTCTTCAATAATTTTCACAACCTATTTTTACTGTGAACTATACTAAAATTTTAAATATATAAGAATGAGATGTATATACCATAATGCCCATAGCTTTAAAGTTCAGGTTCATACAAAAATTGAGAAGTATATTTTATAAAAAAACTAAAGAAATGAGAGGTGTTGATCACGCTAGATGTACATATAAAACTTAAGAAGAGAGGTGTTCATTTACAAAAGCATCTAGAAATGAGGTGTTCATACAAGAACATCTAACATCACATAAGATTCTAAAAGAAGCGTTTTTAGAACCTTACAATTCAAGTACAATGCAACATATTGTGGATAGCATTAATCCCCATTCTTGACACGATTTTAAAGAGAAATAGGGGGAGTTGAGAGATTACCGTATGGGACATTGCTGGATAGGCTGTTGTTCTGCACATCTAGAACAGATAGTCGTCGAATCTGGGCGAGTTTTCAGGGGATTGAATCAAAGAGCTAGTTGAAGCTCAAATCCAGCTGTGTCAGCTTGGTAAGATCTCCCAGGCTTGCAAGAATCGTACCAGTCAAGTGATTGAACTGAAGAGCGAGGTCGTTGAGTTTTTTTAGAAGGCCAACCTGGTTGTGTATGCTCCTAGTAAGCTGGTTGTACCACAGCTGCAACACTGCAAGAGAAATGGGGGGAACAACAGCTCAGAATTGGTAAGAGTAGGGAGAGCAGCTGTGACGTGAAGGCAAAGAACAAAAAATATGATTCCATGCAGACCTGCCACACCTTGCAGGCTCGCTATGTTGCCGATCTCCGGTGGGATGCCCCTGGATAGGTTGTTAAAGCTGAGGTAGGGGTCCGATAGCTTGGTCAGGTTGGAGATTTCTAGTGGATCTCTAATGCGGGACCGACCGGGTGCCAAGATCTTAGCTAGCTACGAACCTTAAACAGCACGTTAACCACACAACCGGCTAGTTAAGAATATACCGGTAGACTATCATGTCATGTCTATCAAGCCCGAGAAGTGATCTCAACTAGCGGGAGGGCCAGGTACGTGCAGATACTACCGAGATAGGACATCGCCGACAATCAACGTAATCGATCTACATAGCCCGAGGCGGTAACTCTACTCACATCGGTAGCGATAAATCGAACTAGCTAGTTAATCTACTCACTCTTGACACGGCAATCGACATAGAATAAACAAGCAAGTGATGTTCGGTTAAGAAACTATACCTTCACATGTTGGCGTGGGAGTCAACCACCGTCGGAGCCTTCGATTTGGTTAGCGACGATGCACGTTCAGCTGCTGACGCTCGTACCACCACTTCATTGTCCCTTGCGTTCCATTTACCGAGTCGTCCGATCTTCTACGTGAGTGCCACGTTGTAGGGAACCTGTTGAAACAAGGACTGCGGCCTGGGGAGTTGGTGCTGGAGGGAGGGAGGAGCTGCTGGGAGGTGGGGGGATGGCAGGGAGCTGATCTAATCAGGTGGGGGAGTGGGGCATGTTCTGGTGCAGGTAAAGGGAAGGCGCTCAGGCCGGATGAAGGGTAGAAGAGACGGGACAAGGGTTCAGCAGGAAAAATGGGGGTGCTGGAGAGGGAGAACAGGTCCAGACAACCCTGTTAGGGGGCTAGGAGCAGGGGGGAGGCTGAAGGAAGAGGGAAAACCTCAAGGGGGCCTTCCCGGTTTGGTCCGCCGGTGGAAGAGGTGGGGGAGAATGGGGAATAGGAGTGCCTACCGGAGGTGCTGGAGAGTGCAGGTGGCGCCGTTTACACCAGGGGAAGAAGGGAAGAGCTCTAGGAAGGTCTGCTGTTGTTGCCACTAGAAGGGGGGAGGTGATCTGCGGTCTGCGCCCTAGCGGGTTTCTATCTGTCGCGCGAGAGAGAGAGAGTTGGGAGGGGTGAAGAGAAGGGGGAAAAGGGAATTACAAGTTTGCCATTACCATTCTTTTTCGTTCATTTCATAACAGGGACATACACGTGGGTATATATAAACCAAGCCCATTACAAACATATCCTCAAAAGACACCGATTTTCTATACGCCCTGTCTTTAAGTGTAAGGTATCCTAAAACATGTGTAGACCCCAAAATACATACAAAATGAGCCCCAAATAAACCCAAAAGGAGGTGTGTGCTACACAAAATGGACAAAATAACACCTAATCATCAATCCAAAGAGACAAAATCGGTCGTAGATGGCTCGACGCTGCCGTTAAACGAGGATAGGGTCGAACCGGTCTCGTCCGCAGGTGTCCTCAGACTCCTCACCAGTCTCCCCGTCAGTGTGTTGTAGTGCAGAAACAGTCTGGACAGGCACCGGAGCCGGCCACCACGGGGGAGATGCCCGAAGGGAGCCATGGTTGCTCCACTAGGGAGAACATGGGCAGGTTGGCTGCTGCCGTCTGGCTCCTGTTCCTCCTTTCTGTGCTACTTGCCACCAAAGCGAACAATGAAGGGTGCTGCTGGAGCTCAAGGGCTCACTTGACCCCGAGGGGAAGTTCCTGACGTTGTGGATGGTGGCCTTCTCCGATTCAGATCTGGATGCCGGCCGAAGAATGCTCGCCGCCTCCACTTCTGATCTGGATGCTGGGGAGAATGCCGGCCTCTGCTTCAGCTCTGACCTCGGTGGGGACACCAGACTTCAGGATAAATTTGAATATTTTAGGGAGATTTATAAGCGCCGGCCTCGACAGTTGGGGGCCATCTGGTTTGATCATGAAAACTCTTAGGGAATTTTGGGCCGTCGGTTTGGTTTTGTTTTGGCCGGCCCATCTGCGGGTTGTCTTTTACGATTTCCCTTTTTGTTAATTCAGGGGTTCCTTTTTGTCCGTTAGGACCTCGCCGGGATGTCCGTGCGCAGGTCGTCGTGCGTCGCCTTGCTTTCTGTTGCGACGGAGTCGCCCCTTCTTTTCTTTTTGTCTTTTCCCGGTGGCTTGGTTATATGAAGGCCGCGCGGTCCCATTGTAAAGGAGAAGAGAACGGAATCGAAAAAGTTTACAGTGGCGCTAATGCGTGGAATCCCGTGTCCTTAACGCGATTGAGCTTGGCGTGGCGTCCGTGGCGATTGAGTCCCGAAGCGATGGGTGCGGGTCACTTCGCGCTGTCCTCCTCCTCTCTCTCCCCGAGCTCCGGCGACCTCGCTCGCACCGGCTGGTCCTCCGCCTCAGCGCTCGCCCTCCCCGTTCCGCAGGATGGAGCAGTGTTCTGCCCTCGTCCCTGAAGGGGAAATCGATCGTCGCACCTGCTCCTCCGACTTCGTCTTCTTCGTCGTCTCAAGCAGGGCAGTCTCCAATCCGTTTTCGTGGCTGGACAGGGGCTGGGCTAGCCCACGGCGAAGGTATGGGGGGAACTACCCTCTCGAGCATTTTTCCCTACGATCTATTGTCCTCCGAATAGATCAGTTCCTCCAGAAATCCCTCGGTCCCTCCCGTCGGTATTCGCCCCTCTCTCTCTCTCAACTACTGGAGGGGCTTCATTCCGGTGATTTTCCCAAACAGCCGCTTGCCGCGCGCGCGGAGATATCGGCTCCGGGGTTCTCCTCCCACCCCGCGAGTCCATACGTACGTTGCCGGAAGCATCTTCTCGCCGGCGTGGCGGTGTCCCGGTAGTTGGCTGTCTCACAAGCTATTATTCGGTCCTCTCGCCGTACCGGGCTCATCTATTTCGGCCCCTAAATCGGATATGCCTTCTAATGGCAACTTGGCTCGTTCGTGACACTATTCAGTCCTCTGCTGTGGGGCGTTCCTAGGGATAACCGTCTCGGTGTCTAGTCGGTGTGCTGTTTTCTGAATGGGGTACGAGGATGATGAGGGGTGCCGAGAGCCACAGTTCCCTTGGGAGGTCGGCCCCCAGGTCGTGAGCCAACCAGGACGTTTCCCCTCACTCGGCGCTGATTCTGTTCTTGTGAAGGGCTCCGGCCTAGGAAGGTAGCCCCATCGGATAGGTGTTCCGTTCTCTGCCGCAAGTGAGCAACTGGGGCTTGTCTGCTTCTTGTGGTTTGCCGCGCGGTAGTAGCACCCGCTGACTCACTGAAGCGGTGATGAACAACTGAGCTTCTTCCGGGATTCCTATGCCTAGTCTTTTCCTCAGCTGAATGTTTTGATCGGTCTTGTTCCCGAGTTCTCCGCGGTTGGTCGGGCGGAATCTTATTGGATTGCGACCAAAGAAGGACAGCAGGAGACAGGGCCTGCCCCATCAGAGGATCTCTCGTCCCGAGCACCACCTTCGGTGTATGCATTGAGGTACATTCTCGTCCATTACTCCCGAAGGGACCTTCGCGGGTTTATTATCCGGTATTCGACATGCCATGCTACGTGAGTAGGTTCCGGCCATTATCTTTATTCTATCGTTGTGGTTGACAACTTAACCGTAAGTGGAACAACCCCATCTCGGTACATAGTTAAATTTGTTATGTTAACGGTAGAGCCATTCATGTTTATCGAAGTGGATCCGAACCGGTATTATTTCCCCGTTCATTTTGTTATTACCTGAATGGTTCCATCTCCTCATCTTGCAGTTTCCGGATAAGGAAACCAGTTTGGATATTACTTTGTGAATTCCTATGATGCTAGTTTAATTATTGAGCATGATCATTCCTAACCAGCATATTAGTGCATTCCATACCCTGTTTGCATCATTTAAGCATGCTAATGTGCATCCATTGATCCTGTCCCGCATCATTTCTGGTATCAGAGCCCAGTCATAGGAGGTCATCATCCTTACTTGTAAATGCATGACCACACGTAGGGGTACAGTCTATCAACCTGCTGCCAGGATGTCAGTCAGTGAAGCCCCCATGTTAGACATGCATTTAGCTCAATTAGTGGATAAACTGAACACCCTAGAGAACTTAATCCATGAAATGGGGGATAGGTTTGACCATGCCCTCCAGGATCTGACTGACCGGGTCACTGCAGTTGAGGATAGGAATAGAGAACCTCCTCCACCACCACTGGCTAGGCCTTTTCACCCTAGGAACCAGAATGACCAAAGGGAACCTTTCCCTTTCCGGAATCCACCCCACCAAGACCATCCTGAGGATAGAAGGCCCCAACGCCATCAATTTGAAAATGACAATGGGGATTTTAGGCGGGAGCATCACCTCCCAGATTATGAGGATAGGGCCCTTAGGAATGTAAGGGTGGAGGCTCCTAATTTCGAGGGATCCATGAACCCTCAGGTGTATCTGGACTGGGAAGGGGGAATGGACCACTATTTTGAGTGGTTTGAGTTATCCGATGCTAGGAAAGTCAGGTTTGCTAAGATGAAGCTGCTAGGCCCGGCCAAACTCCACTGGAACACCATAGAATCCCTCCTTAGGCAGAGGCATCAGGAACCCATTCAAACATGGGACGAGATGAAAGCTAAACTTAGGGAGAAACATCTGCCGGCCTCCTACAAACAGAGGATGCTTGACAAATGGCAAAGGATCTATTAGGGGAATAGGTCTGTTGTGGCCTATATCGAAGAATTTGACAACTTCCTGTTGAGGTGTGGGCTCCAAGAGGAAGAGTTGGTCACCCTATCCGTATTCCTAAGGGCCCGAGAGTGGATTATCAAAGGGAACTCTATAGGCGGTGTGTTACCACTCTGCACCACGCCTATGAAGTGGTGACGAGAATTAGAACAATTTGAAAACATAAGTGAGCCTAGGCTTAGGATCTCCCCGAGCCCCACCGAGCCCAAAGGGCCAACCAGATTTGTCCCAAACAGGCCCGAAGGCCAGAACCAAAGGGTCCCCTTTCAGCCCAGGACCCCTAACCCTCAACCAGCTGGGTATTTACCTCATCCGCCCACCAAACCCTTTACACCTAACCAGCCTTTTAGAAGGGAGGACAAGGGTAAACAAATCATTTCTGGGGAACCCAGTCAAGGAGCTAGGTTCCAGTGTTATGGGTGTGGCAAACCGGGTCATTTAAGATCCAATTGTCCTCTTAGGAATGCTTGCCTTGATGTATCACCTACTGAACCCCAGGAAACCCAGGCTTCAAACTTGGAAGAGGTCGTATATGTGGCTGACCCAGACCTTCTGGTTGAATTTCAGGAAGAAGGTGGGATGGAGGTCCTAGAGGAGCCTGAGACCCTAGGAGTGGTCAGATGCACCTTCACTCAACCCACCCCTAGTGATGACTGGAGGCGCACATCCATTTTCCAAACCTTCTTTAGGACAAAGGGCAGGGTCTGCAAATTAATCATTGATAGTGGCAGCTGTGTTAATGCCATTTCAACATCTTCCGTCCAAAAGCTTGGGCTAGTTCCAGCTGATCACCCTCACCCTTACCGGGTTTCTTGGGTAGATTCTACCTCAATCCCGGTGCACTCCCGCTGCCTTGTCCCCATCAGTTTCCCTCCCTACACTGCCAATATTTGGTGCGATGTGCTACCCATGGAGGTAGGCAGCATCATATTGGGCAGACCCTGGTTGTTCGATATGGATGCTACCTTGCATGGTAGAACCAATGCTTGTGAATTTCTCCATGAGGGAAGAAAGATTATCCTGAATCCAGTTAAACCCGCCCTACAGTCCAAGAAGACCCCAGACTCTAGAGCCCCCCAAGCTACAGCCCAAAAGGGGGTTCAAACCCCACCCGTGGAGCCAGTCTTGAAGGAGAACAGTACCATCAGCACATTGGTACCTGCTGGATCAGCACCCCACCAGTCTGGGGGTTCCTCTTCCCAATCCGCTAGGACCCCAGCCAGGTTCCTCTACATTTCAGGAAGACATGAGTTCGAGTTAGAATGCAGAAGGCAACCTATTTTTGCTGTAGTGGCCCATGAACTGGGAGGGGTGGACCCAGTCACACCCCATAGTGAGGAGGATCCAGAGGTGAGTAAATTGTTAGGGGAATTCAAAGATGTCTTCCCTGAGGACCTACCCCCTGGATTACCCCCTATGCGGGACATCCAACATTGCATTGACTTGGTGCCAGGATCCACCCTCCCCAACCTATCCCATTATAGGATGGACCCCAAGGCCCATGAGGAATTGAGAAGGCAGGTGGATGAGCTTCTAGGCAGGGGATATATCAGAGAAAGCCTCAGCCCCTGCGCTGTTCCAGCTCTCTTAACCCCAAAAAAGGATGGAAGCTGGAGAATGTGCATAGACAGCCGTGCCATCAACCGGATAACTGTCAAATATAGGTTTCCCATACCCCGGTTGGACGACATGTTTGATATGCTCGCAGGTGCCTTAATCTTCTCCAAGGTAGACCTAAAGAGTGGGTACCACCAAGTGAGGATCCGATCTGGGGATGAGTGGAAAACAGCTTTTAAGACCAAAGATGGCTTGTTTGAGTGGATGGTTATGCCATTTGGACTCTCCAACGCTCCCAGCACCTTTATGAGGGTCATGTACCAGGTACTTAGACCATTCATTGGGGTCTTTGTAGTGGTTTATTTTGATGACATCTTGATCTACAGCAAGACCAAGAAAGACCATCTTGGACACCTTAGGGAAGTCTTCTTTGCCCTCCGTTCCCAGCAGCTTTTTGGAAATGCCAAGAAGTGCTCCTTTCTGACCCCATCGGTTACTTTCCTTGGGTTCATAGTGTCCCAAGGAGGGGTCTCAGCTGACCCCCAAAAGATTAAGGCCATAACTGAGTGGCCGATACCCAAAACATCCACGAGGTGCGAAGTTTCCATGGACCGGCCACCTTCTACGGGAGGTTTATCAAGAATTTCAGCACCTTAACCGCGCCCATCACACATTGCCTCAAGAAGGGAGTTTTCCATTGGAGCAAGGCAGCAGGCGCAGCCTTTGTCAAACTTAAGGACTGTATGACATCAGCCCCCATCCTCAGATTACCTGATTTCTCTAACGTATTTGAGGTAGCTTGTGACGCCTTCGGTATAGGGATAGGAGGAGTATTGTCCCAAGAAGGGCACCCGGTAGCCTATTTTAGTGAGAAGCTATCAGATGCCAAACTTAAATACTCCACCTATGACAAAGAATTTTATGCTATGATTCAATCCTTAAAGTACTGGAGACACTATTTGCTGGCCAAGGAATTCGTCCTCTATTCTGACCATGAGGCGCTCCGTTTCCTACAAGCCCAGAAGAAACTCAACCCCAGACACAGTAGGTGGGTAGAATACCTACAGACCTACACCTTTGTCCTCAAACACACATCTGGGGCCGAGAACAAGGTTGCTGATGCCCTAAGCAGAAGGGTGACCCTTCTGACCACCTTCAGCTCAACTGTGGTCGGGTTTGAGCAGATCATCCCAGCTTATGCTGACTGCTCTGAATTTTCAGCCATTTACACAGACCTCCAATCTGGACAGACCCTTGATCACCCGGACTACTTGCTCCAGGAGGGATACTTATTCTATGGTAACCGCCTCTGCATTCCCCGGACTTCCCTCCGTGAATTCCTAGTTTGTGAACTACATGCTGGAGGCCTAGCTGGCCATTTTCGCGAACAAAACCATAGACATGGTTGAGCACCGTTTTTATCGCCGAGCCTCGCAGGGATGCGGCGAATCATTTCTCAATGCCGGACCTGCACCCTCTCCAAAATGAGGAAGCAGAATACTGGGCTGTACTGCCCTCTGCCTGTCCCGGATGCTCCTTGGCAGGACATCAGCATGGATTTCATATTGGGCCTGCCGAGAACAGCCAGAAAATACGATTCCATTTTAGTGGTGGTAGACAGATTTTCAAAGATGGCCCATTTCATCCCCTGCACTAAGACCTTCGACGCCTCCAAAGCAGCCCAAGTCTTCCTTAGTGAGGTGGTTCGATTACATGGACTCCCCAAGACCATTGTCTCCGACAGGGATGTCAAATTCATCAGCTACTTCTGGAAAACCCTTTGGCATCTCCTAGGCACCAAGCTTAAGTTTTCAACCGCATACCACCCCCAAACTGATGGCCAGACCGAGGTCGTAAATAGGAGTCTAGGAAACCTTCTGCGGTGCCTAGTCAGTGAGAATGCCAGATCATGGGATTCCCTACTCCCCATTGCTGAGTTCGCCTATAATGATTCCGTCAACAGGACCACCGGTAAGAGTCCCTTTGAGATAGTCACAGGATACAGACCCGGCGCCCAATGGACTCGGTCACACCTCCTTGCATTTAGAGCATCCGCATCACCGAATCCTTAGCCGAACATATTCGGTCATTGCATCAATATGTCAAAAACAAATAGAGGCCAAGTAATGCTCAATATAAAAACTATGTCGATTTACATAGGAGGAAGAAAGAGTTCCAAATCGTGACCTTGTCATGGTCAAAATCGAGCCGCAGCGGTTCCCAAACGGGACCGTTAAGAAATTGCGAGCCGGGGAGCCGGGCCTTTTAAGGTCATTCAAAGGGTCGGGGATAATGCCTATGTTTTAGACCTCCCTCCTGATTACGGGTTCAGCTCTACTTTCAACATTTCAGACTTAACAGAATACCTTGAGCCCACAACAATTCCCCGTGAGTTCATACAGCCTGATCACCCCTTTCTCCGAGAGAACCCCACGGAGAGCCCTTCTACCCCACTCGCTATTAATCCACCGTACGAGCATGTCGATCGGATAATGGACCGAAGAATAGTGACCACACCGGGGGGGTTGGTGCAGAGATACCTTGTGCACTGGAGGGGGTTGCCACATGCTGATGATACCTGGCTTACCCATGAAGAGTTACAGCAGGTGGACCCAGACTCGTTGGAATATTTCTTGAGTGGCACAGGACCTTATTCGACAGGGCCGAATGCTCCCCAGCGGGGGAGAACTGGTGGGGACACCAGACTTCAGGATAAATTTGAATATTTTAGGGAGATTTATAAGCGCCGGCCTCGACAGTTGGGGGCCATCTGGTTTGATCATGAAAACTCTTAGGGAATTTTGGGCCGTCGGTTTGGTTTTGTTTTGGCCGGCCCATCTGCGGGTTGTCTTTTACGATTTCCCTTTTTGTTAATTCAGGGGTTCCTTTTTGTCCGTTAGGACCTCGCCGGGATGTCCGTGCGCAGGTCATCGTGCGTCGCCTTGCTTTTTGTTGCGACGGAGTCGCCCCTTCTTTTCTTTTTGTCTTTTCCCGGTGGCTTGGTTATATGAAGGCCGCGCGGTCCCATTGTAAAGGAGAAGAGAACGGAATCGAAAAAAGTTTACAGTGGCGCTAATGCGTGGAATCCCGTGTCCTTAACGCGATTGAGCTTGGTGTGGCGTCCGTGGCGATTGAGTCCCGAAGCGATGGGTGCGGGTCACTTCGCGCTGTCCTCCTCCTCTCTCCCCGTGCTCCCGCGACCTCGCTCGCACCGGCCGGTCCTCCGCCTCGGCGCTCGCCCTCCCCGTTCCGCAGATGGAGCGTGTTACGCCCTCGTCCCCGAAGGGAAATCGATCGTCGCACCTGCTCCTCCGACTTCGTCTTCTTCGTCGTCTCGGCGTGCGGTCCAATCCGTTTTCGTGGCTGGACAGGGGCTGGGCTAGCCCACGGCGAAGGTATGGGGGGAACTACCCTCTCGAGCATTTTTCCCCACGATCTATTGTCCTCCGAATAGATCAGTCCCTCCAGAAATCCCTCGGTCCCTCCCGTCGGTATTCGCCCCTCTCTCTCTCTCAACTACTGGAGGGGCTTCATTCCGGTGATTTTCCCAAACAGCCGCTTGCTGTGTGCGCGGAGATATCGGCTCCGGGGGTTCTCCTCCCACCCTGTGAGTCCATACAGACGTTGCTGGAAGCATCTTCTGCCGGCAGGGCGGTGTCCTGGTAGTTGGCTGTCCCACAAGCTATTATTCAGTCCTCTGCTGTACCGGGCTCATCTATTTCGGCCCCTAAATCGGATATGCCTTCTAATGGCAACTTGGCTCGTTCGTGACACTATTCAATCCTCTGCTGTGGGGTTTTCCTAGTGATAACCGTCTCGGTATCTAATCGGTGTGCTGTTTTCCGAATGGTGTACGAGGATGATGAGGGGTGCCGAGAGCCACAGATCCCTTGGGAGGTCGGCCACCAGGTCGTGAGCCAACCAGGACGTTTCCCCTCACTCGGCGCTGATTCTGTTCTTGTGAAGGGCTCCGGCCTAGGAAGGTAGCCCCATCGGATAGGTGTTCCGTTCTCTGCCGCAAGTGAGCAACTGGGGCTTGTCTGCTTCTTGTGGTTTGTCGCGCGGTAGTAGCACCCACTGACTCACTGAAGCGGTGATGAACAACTGAGCTTCTTCCGGGATTCCTATGCCTAGTCTTTTCCTCAGCTGAATGTTTTGATCGGTCTTGTTCCCGAGTTCTCCGAGGTTGGTCGGGCGGAATCTTATTGGGTTGCGACCGAAGAAGGACAGCAGGAGACAGGGCCTGCCCCATCAGAGGATCTCTGTCCCGAGCACCACCTTCAGTGTATGCATTGAGGTACATTCTGTCCATTACTCCCGAAGGGACCTTCTGCGGGTTTATTATCCAGTATTCGACATGCCATGCTACGTGAGTAGGTTCCAGCCATTATCTTTATTCTATTGCTGTGGTTGACAACTTAACTGTAAGCTGGAACAACCCCATCTCAGGTACGTAGTTAAATTTGTTATGTTAACAGTAGAGCCATTCATGTTTATCAGGAAGTGGATCTGAACCGGTATTATTTCCCCGTTCATTTTGTTATTACCTGAATGGTTCCATCTCCTCATCTTGCAGTTTCCGGATAAGGAAACCAGTTTGGATATTACTTTGTGAATTCCTATGATGCTAGTTTAATTATTGAGCATGATCATTCCTAACCAGCATATTAGTGCATTCCATACCCTGTTTGCATCATTTAAGCATGCTAATGTGCATCCATTGATCCTGTCCCGCATCACCTCTTCTGCCTACAGTGCCACCGCCGTGACATTGGTGAGTACCTGTGGTGAGCACCTCTGTGGGGAGCTGTGAGCTGTGGGATTAGGGGCCAACTGGGGGATGAACATCACCGATTTGCGAGGCATAAGAGGAGTAGTCTCCTACCCACGATCGACAGTCAGATTTAAATTTGTTAACAGAATTGGAATCATAATGGTTCGGTATCGAGTGTTTCCGATTCTGAATCCAATTACTTATCAGATTATCTGAATCCTATTTTGATAACTTATCAAATTTCATACCAAATATCCTCTTAGGGTTAATTAAGCTAATCAAAATTGGGTCAAAATATCAGAAAATCTGATGCCATTTACATCCCGATGTTTTACCTTTTTGCCTATCTGGGTGAATGATGTCTGACATGAGTAATTGCACTGCATCTATGCATTGTGTTATTTTACAGTTGTATTAACAAATGTTTGTACTAATTTATTTTTGGCCTTATGAGTATATTTATAGTAACAAATGTTCGGAATAATTAATTCTTACTTGCAGAAAGTTGAAGATGCACTCCGAAAAAAACAGGAACCCCCTAGCTATGGGATGGTGTTGGAGGATGATCCTGAATACCAGTTGATTGTTGATTGTAATGCCCTATCTGTTGACATCGAAAATGAGATTATTATCATTCACAATTTTATCCGTGACAATTACCGCTTGAAGTTCCCTGAGCTTGAATCTCTTGTGCATCACCCAATTGATTATGCTCGAGTTGTGAAGAAAATTGGAAATGAAATGGATTTGACCTTAGTGGATCTTGAAGGACTTCTACCATCTGCTATTATTATGGTAGTTTCTGTGACAGCTTCAACTACTAGTGGTAAACCACTTCCAGAAGAAAACCTCAAGAAGACAATTGATGCCTGTGACCGGGCTCTTGCTCTTGATCTGGACAAGAAAAAGTTCTGGATTTTGTTGAGAGTAGAATGGGTTATATTGCTCCAAACCTATCTGCTATTGTAGGGAGTGCAGTTGCTGCAAAGCTCATGGGAACTGCTGGTGGTCTTTCAGCGTTGGCTAAAATGCCAGCATGTAATGTTCAACTTCTGGGTGCTAAGAGGAAGAACCTGGCTGGCTTTTCCACAGCAACTTCACAGTTTCGTGTAGGTTTTCTTGAACAGACTGAAATTTTTCAGAGCACCCCTCCAGCTTTGAGGATCCGTGCTTGTAGATTGTTAGCTGCAAAGTCAACTCTTGCAGCTCGAGTTGATTCTACTAGAGGAGACCCCACTGGTAAGACTGGTAGGGACTTGCGTGAAGAAATCCGTAAGAAGATTGAGAAATGGCAAGAGCCACCTCCTGCTAAGCAGCCTAAACCACTTCCTGTTCCTGATTCTGAACCTAAAAAGAAAAGAGGTGGCCGTCGTCTACGGAAAATGAAAGAAAGGTAGTGTTTCTTCATTTTGTGTAATTGAAGCAGATACTTTCCTTTTTTATACATGATGGGAATACTTGAAGCTTGCTTCTTTTCACATGGATTTAGTTTTTTTTTGTCATTTATTTTGTTTTGAACAGATATGCAGTGACAGATATGAGAAAGTTGGCTAACAGAATGTTATTTGGAATCCCAGAAGAAAGTTCATTGGGTCAGTATTACCTGCCTATTGCATTATATCTTTAACTTTTATTCTTTACTTTTTGCTTGAACTTGAAGTGTATTCCTATGGTGATTGCTGCTGTAAAGATTTGATTAGTCTGGTTTGTATGCTGCAATTTGCATGTTTACTACGTTACAAAATAAAACTTTCATCATTCTTGAAACATCTTTTGTAATCAAATTCCTGTGGTCGGAGCTAAATTTTTGTCTTATTTATCTGTGAAGGCATTCCCGTCTGTATCTTAGTTGGTATAGTGACTTTTTTTGTCCCTGGTACCTCTATCCGGGGGAAGTCCAAACTCAAATTTTATTTGGTATGGATAAAAGTGGACAGTGAATTGTTTTTATGGTGCTGGGCATAGAACCCAGTAGTGTGTATGCTTGGAGGCACTTGTGGAGCAATCGTTCGATATTTCTGAAGAGGAATCTGTGTTCTTACTATATCGCACATAGGATGCTTTGCTAGTCCTTAGATCTCATAGCTTTAGACTATTCAGATGTCAGTAATTCACCAAAACATTAACAACATATTAAATGAAATAATAAAAAATGTAAACAGTCTGTTAGTGATACATTTCCTTACATTGTTCATGTGTACAGAGTTAAATTTTGTACTAATTAATAGTATCGTGAGCAGCATACCAGATATCTAAAAGATGTTGCTAACTAAAATTTATAGAATGTTGTTAATCAAAGGGATCTGATGAAGTTGCATGTTTATTTCATTTATTCTGATTTTCAGGCGATGGGTTAGGTGAAGGTTATGGCATGCTCGGTCAGGCCGGAAGTGGAAAACTACGGGTCTCAGTTGCTCAGAGCAAATTGGCTTCTAAAGCATCAAAAAGGTCAACAACGTTGTAGCCTTTTTGTCCCGGCGCACTAGGCATTAACAAGTAGTTCACAATATTGATATTTGATAATGCTATATACGTTAGGATGTCCTATTCATGCATTTCTAAGCTTGTTATTGTTTTTCTTGGTGATCAACGTGCTTTTATTTTCTGAATGTACTATCTACTCTTTTGGCTATATTTCAGGTTCAAAGAAAAGAGTTACGGAAGTAGTGGTGCTACTTCAGGTTTAACATCAAGCTTGGCGTTTACTCCCGTACAGGTCAGCGCCTACTTGATTGCCCTTTATGCTGCTTCTTGCTTGATTGTAGTTGGTCTAACAATGAACAACAATAGTCGATGCTGCGGGTGGAATACATGGTTAAAATTATAATATCTATGCCTCGTTGAATGTATATGCTCCCGTACCATCTTGGTATCTTTTTTCCCATCCTTGTTGCATTGTCTTAAGTGCTCTTGACTGGAGTGACTTGTCGTGCTCGTCACTTAAAGATTTGAATCATTCCAAGAAATGAAGGAAAACATCTCGTGTGATTTGAAAGCTATTCTGATTTCTAACACCCTGTTTGGTAACATTATTAGATACCTCTGTCACTGTCAATTTTAAAATTGATATTGATAAGAATCATCAAAAGGTGTTCGGTTAATTGTAACAATTTTAAAATTTGTAGCACAAACAAAACATATTATGTAATACAAGTGTCAACTTGTATTACTTTTGATATTGATACTCTAACATTTGAAAATATTAATATCAATATTGATATAGTACCAAAAATGAAACTCTGACCAAACAGGGCATAAGCTTGTGAAAAAGGTATTAAATTTTTTTTCTTGTATTTTAGGGAATCGAGCTGACAAATCCTCAGGCTCTTGGCAACCAGCTTGGAAGTGGGACGCAGAGCACGTACTTCTCAGATACAGGGACTTTTTCCAAGATAAAGAGGACATGATGCTGATGCTTCTTGGTGTTTGTAGCTCTGATCTTTGCCCTACCATGAAGTTTTACTTCGTATATTTTCAATTACTACGCCACTTGAGTTTTGTACATTTATCGTAGACATCTGTTAACAAATTCAGATCACAGTGAAGAAGCTTTTAAGATTGTATTGGTAATTCTTACAGGTTAACGAATTAGGTTGTCCGATATTATCATGACATCTGAGATTATGGATATTTGCCACTCCTTTTAGGCATTACAAGGAATAGCTAATTTGGTTTTGTATGAATCACTCGTTGACTTGATAATATGGTTTCTAACTTCTTAGAAGTCCATGAAATTTTATATGATTATGGAAAGCCTGGAATTTGTTTTACTTTTATAAAGTTAATGATATATTAAAATAGAATTTTTAATAGTGAAAAAGAAGACTTGTCATGTTTGATTAGAAAATAATGTTTCTATAAAGTGGGAACTATCGTGACAAAAGAATAGTAGCTGACTTAATAATATATAACCAGTTGAGTAAGTACAACAGGCTAGTGAGTGAGTTTGGTGGGTTAGATGCATATAAACCAGGTTAGTAGCTGAATATAAGGAATTGGTAAATGAGTTTAATGACTTTGAGTGGGTTAATAATATATAAACTATGTTCGTTATATACAACCCAGGTAAGTAAACGAGCACGCATGGACCAATAACATATAAGACCTTGTTAGTTATATATAATCCAGGTTAGTAAATGAGTACATCCCTTTAGCGAGTTTGGATAACTTGAACTCAAAGTTTTGGTTCCCAATAAATAGAGTTGCTTATATAAATTTATCTTTTTTATTCTACACGGTCTTCCACTAGCTCCTCTTATATTTATATATCTTTCAAGTCATATTGTATTCGTTTATATTAAGTTAAGTTGGGTCTACCTCTTCACTTGTTCTGCATCAATAACATTAGGGTCCGACTTATCTGATTGGCATTTCAAAATAACATCGTCTGATATATCTAAACTAACAAAGTCTTCTCTTTTAACTACATCCTATGTTGATAATATATAAATCATGTTAGTGAGTACCAAAGGTTAGTAAATGAGTTTGTGCAAGTTAGTAATATAAAATTCAAGTTATTAATATATAGCCCGAGTTAGACTATGTAGGCTAATGATGCATAGACCATGTTGGCACGTGAGTTAGCAATATATGTACCATGTCACCGATATACAAGCCAGGTTATTAAACGAGTACAACACATATATAAGTTTGGATGCATAACTAATATATAGACTATACTTGTAACTGAGTGCAGTGCATAAGATCAGTAAAGTGACATTTGATTTGACATAATCTGAAAATTCGAACTCTTAATCTTTTGTCATTTGCTGTGTATTACATGAAGTTTAAAACTTGGTATTATGTATTAAATAATTTGAATTAATTGTAGTGATGAATAATATAATAAATATGATATAATAATAGATGTATAGCGGTAATATTTGTTTTTTGCTCTGATCATGATAACATTATAGTTATAAATAAGATATAACCAACGTGGCAAAACAAATAGATTAATATTTTATATTTTATATTAGATTTAAGTCGGGATATAACATGGATGATATTTTTTACAAATTAGTTATAATCAACATGATCCGACAAATAGATTGATGTTTAATATTTTTTTATTATATTTAAACGTTGGTGTAAATCAGATATAATAATTTTTGCTCTAAAGGTATTGATATTTTGGGATCATAAAATACTCCAAACATACGTATTAAACTGGTTTTGTAGTCTTTTTTTTTCTCCCAACATAATAATGTTTTTCTCACACCACAGTCACCGCACGTCTGTCAAAATCTAAAGTTTTGTTTAATGCATCAACATGGTCAAAAGCACCGAAAGAACGAAATGGATTGGAAATTAATTTTTCCTAAAAAAAATCTAAACCATTCACTTAAATATTTTTTAAGATGGATTATACTTATTCGGAGCTGTCATTAATGAATTAAATTTGATCTACAGAACATTATGGATAGTGTGAATTCAAGAATTTTTCGCTTACAAACAACCACGATTCTGTTGAGAAGACGATCGAGAAGACACACGGATACGATAGCTCTCCACATCGGTCACCGAGTCTCCCTTCCTCTGAAGGCAAAAAAAGGCTAGACCCGGTATTTGAAAAGTTCAGGCGCTTTTAAGGCTCAAGGGATGTGTTTAGATTTTTATTAAGAGATTTTATCGAATAATAGAGAAAATCTAACCTCTAACCGTATCAGAGGATACTTCAGCCCCAATAAGACTTTGAGCAAGGGAGGAAGGAAACAAAAAACAAATTTAATTACTTAACATGATTGTTGAGTAAGTTAAACCAATATAATTGATCATCACACATAGGACTTTGAGCAAGGGAGGAAGGAAACAAAAAACAAATTTAATTAAACTGAGCCATAGTCTTATCTCTGACTTAGTCGGATGTCATATATTTCAAAGTGTTGGGTAAAAAGTCTTGACCACTATGTATACAAAGCCTTTAAATTTTGAACAAATTCATGGAAGTTATCATATATATATCATGTTTGGTGGAATGGAAGTCAATTTTATGTAGGTTGAAAAGTATGCACTCTACTGAGTCTGTGAATTATGCTGTGTTATTTCTTGGTATATATATGTACTACGGTGTTTGAAAGCAGGTTCTCATTTGAGACATAAAATTTAATTACTTTTTTGGTTCTAGAATTCTGAATTTATATTTATTAATTGGCATCATCTGTTTTCCCTGAAAAGTAGAAAGTTTTAATATATATTATAGAATATAATTCGGGAGAGAAGATGTGAAATTAATTAAAACTGCATAACCTAGAATGACTAGTATGACGTTTATGCTCCCCTGAGAGGTTTTCTAGAAGCCTAATAACAATGATGTAGACAGTATTTAGAGCATTTACATCCTTACAATATTATTTTTAAATCTTAGATGATAGTTGTTTTGGCTTAATACGAAAAATAAGTATTGAATTTGATGAAGATGTTTATACGTTAATCACTTTAGTATTTGCTTAAAGATATATTATTCATGTTATTGCTACTTTGACTACATCCAAAAAATATAAAAGTTAATGATAAATCCTACTTTTAATTAATTTATTAAGATATAAGGATATATGTTTATAGAGTAATTAAGGCATAATATATGAGCATAAATACTTATGGGGTGTTTGGTTGCATGTTAGAAGATATTTTCTCTAAAAAAATTTAAATAAATTTTATTGAAAATGTGTTTAGTAGCCAAGATAAAATATATTTTCATGGAGGAATCCTTATTAGATAGAAAAGAGGTGAGACCTCTTCCTTCCACCATCTTGTGGTCCTACGTATCTTTATATGTGCCTCCCTGGAGCAGTGGACAGGATTCGAGGGCTTCAAGTCCATCTTTTTCCAGGGGGAAGACTACTTGTGGGGATCGAGTCCGTGGGGGCACTCGATCTCCCGTCGCACGCTGAGCTATGTGTCTCCGTGATCACTGAGTCGGTGTTGGACAAAAAAAAGATTAAATATTATTCTTTCACCAAGGACAATAAATTTACACGCAAAATAACTATTGTGACGGCATTATGTATTAAGTTAAATATGAGACGGTTAAGGATAGAAAATTGTCATGTTGGATAAGATGTGACATGACGTTCACACGTAACCAAAAAGAAAAATGATTGGGGGACCATGAGAAAAAGAAAAAGAGGTTTCACGTTTCCTTTTGTTCCAAGAAAGTTTCTTATAAAAATGAATGTCAAACATGTTTTGACGAAGTTTTATCATAAAAACATATTTATGTGTTCCAATTCATTAACTCATGAAACAAAACATGCGACAAGCTTTTCTACATTTTAATTCAATATATTA
Source organism: Cryptocoryne crispatula var. balansae (assembly GCA_036172225.1). NCBI lineage: Eukaryota > Viridiplantae > Streptophyta > Magnoliopsida > Alismatales > Araceae > Cryptocoryne > Cryptocoryne crispatula. The sequence continues at coordinate 37,076,119 of CM069930.1, forward strand.
TTTTATCCTAAAAAAATTAGAAGACCTATCTCAACCAAACACCTCATTATATAGGCTGGGTTTGGGAATTTTCAAGAGAGATGTTCAGTTCCAAGTAACTTCAAGACTTTTCTCAAAAACATCCAACACTGTTTGTAATCAAACAGTGATATGTTGCACGAGCTTCTCTGGATTCCAATATTTGAAATGATCAACGTTTGACAAATATATCATTTTTTTTCGAGGGGTGACCAATGTTTGGGCATTTTATCCTCGAGAGTTTATTTTAAGAATTCAGAAACTTGGAAATTACTGCCATACTTTAAAGCGTTTAGGTGAAAGTATCTTTAATTTTTGTGATATTAATTAAGGTAAAAAAAGTTCTTATGGTAAGGATCTGTCAAAAAAAAATAAAAAACAGATCAAGCTCCATCTTTTACACCCTTGAAGGGGCACTCTGATAAGGACCTGTCATATTCTCTCTCTTTGGCAGTGTGAGAAAGAGACAAACAATAAAATAAAAATAAATGCCATGTTTTGTTCGTCCGGACAAAGAAATATATATCCTTTGATAGCCGTGGTTGGTGGTGACAGGAGTTTACTTCCATGCTCCTATCTTTTACATCGAGGTGCGCGTATATATATATATATATATATATATATATATATATATATAATACCCGTTGCAGTCAGAGATGCAAATAGACTAATAAGTTCGATGGGTAATTCGATATCTGACTCGTTAAAAGATTGACTCACATCTTTTACTAAGTTAAATAAATGAATTTAAACACAAAAAAATTTGACTTATAAATGAGTCGACTTTAAATAGAAATCGGCTCGACTCAATAAATTTACGAGCAAGTCGTTTAAATACTTGATTAAATATTCAAATAAGTACTCGACGAGTACTTAATATATTAAATATATTAAATTATATTTAATATATATGATGCGTCGAGTACTTATTTGAATATATCATATTTATTATATATTTAATTTTTATGTCTAAATAATAATTTAAAATATTTTTAATGTTTAAACTCGAGTTTTAAGTAAATAAACGTAATCTCAAATTTAAAAACGGATTCTAATATAAATTTGATTTAAGTTCGAGCTAAATTTACTCGACGAATAACTCGACGTGTCGAATTAGAATTTGTTGAACTTAAATTAAGTTGAGTTCAAATAAAATTTTTTAAAATTTGTTAACTATTGGATTAAATTAGAACAATCAAATAATCGATATATCAAACTCGAACAGAACTACGCTGGACTCGACTCTGCTCGATTGCACCCGTAAATGCAGCCGGCGATTGCCTTCTTCTTCGCCGCGGGCGGTCAATTTCTCAGGCGCGTCGGCGTCGACTTCTCTGACAATCTCTCGCCGGCAACCGACTTCGTGTAGCACGAGGTGGTGGAAGACGACGCCCAGTAACAGGTGGGTACGTCGGATTGAGAGAGAGAGAGTAGGACCTGATCAACGCGGAGAGAACTCCAAATTGTCGCCCATGGTGTTCTCGGTTCTTCGCGGCGGGGTAATCCTCTCTCTTGGCGGCGCAAGCTGTGGATAATAAGAGATATCACATCATCTTCCCTCCGGCAACCTTACCGCGCGGCCGGAGCTGGAGCCGGGGCGAGGATGAACGGCGGGCTGCTCCGCGCCGCGGCGCTGCTGCTGGCGTTCGCGGGCTTCGCGGCGCTGGTGTTCATCCACGTCCGCGTGGTGGGGAGGGTCTTCAGCAGGGGCCTCGTGGCCATCGCGACGCCGCCGGGGGAGGGCTGCGCCGCCGGGGGCTCCGGGCTGCCGCCCGGGGAGCTGGCGGAGCTTCCGTGCTACCGCCACGGGGGCGGCGCCCCCGCCGACTGCGCCGTGTGCTTGGAGGCCTTCCGGCCCGGGGACCGGTGCCGGCGGCTGCCGCCGTGCGGGCACGGCTTCCACGCGCGGTGCGTGGACGCGTGGCTCCTCAGGAGCGCGGCGTGCCCGGTCTGCCGCCGCCGCCCGACCGCCGCGGGAGCCCGGCCGGCCGCGCGGCGGCCGGAGCTGCGCTAGTTTGGCTGTCTCTTCCCCTCTTCTCATCTTCTCGCTCAAATCCTTGCTTCATATTTCTGTCAAATTAACCAGAGTAAGTTCTTGTTGTTCATGTCTGAACGCCGGAAGTGAGACAGGCTGCAGAAAACCCAGAAGAAAGAGGAAGAATAAAACCAGAAGAGGAGATTTGGAAATCTTTCTTTCAAGGTTCAGTCAAATTAACCAGAGTGAGTTCTTCTTGTTCATGCTTGGTTGCCGGAAGGGAGACAGGCTGCAGAAAACCCAGGAGAAAGAGGAAGAATAAAACCAGAAGAGGAGATTTGGAAATCTTTCTTTCAAGGTTCTGTCAAATTAACCAGAGTGAGTTCTTCTTGTTGTTCATATCTGAATGGCGGAAGAGAGACAGGTTTCTGTTCTTCGCTGTCTTTCATCTCCTCTGATCAAAGCAGGGCATCTGAGAGGAAAGGACAGCTGATCTCTCTGTTTGAATGTTTTCTCCTCCGTGGAGGAAAACTGCTAGCCCAAGCTTGTTTTTTTTTTCTTTTGAGATTTAATTGCTAGATCAAGTGATGATGCTTCTGGTTGTTTTCCTCTTGCCAAGGATACTTGGCATAATTCATACTTTCATAGTTGTCCACAGAAAATTGAGAGGTTGCTGGGTCATTTACAACTTAGAAACTGTACATTTAGAAGAAGAAGAAGAAATTGATGGAGTGTTTTGTTGCACCACAAATTTGAATTGTGCTGCAAAATATTTTTTTAAAGAAAACTGATTAAAAAGAAGTGTTTGACAGTTATTATAGAGATATATATATATTTATATATAAGTTTCTTTTATGAAAAAAAGGGCGAAGTCCTCTTCTTCTTCTTTTCTTGGCCCCCCAGCTTTTAGAGTGATACAGGGTTCACACTCTTTTTTTGTTATCACATCTCCCTAAAATGATAATCATATATCTTTAGATTTTATTTTAATGTAAAATTTCATCATGAAAATACAACAAGTTTGTTATGCAATCAAACGCCTCGTAGGCATTTGGTTTTGAAAAGTCTCTTGTTGGCCTTAAGTATTTAAAGTACTCAAATTGTTCCTGTATTATAACAGATAAAGTGATGAAATATATATTAAAATAAAATATAAAATAAGTAAAAATATAATCATGGTCGGTAAGAAAATAAAATCTTATAGTTTGAGAACTAGGGTGTGTTAGTTTACAACTGGCGAGAAAAATATTTTTATCTTTTAGTTGAGATCATTACAATACGCTTTAACTTCTAAGTTTTCTTAACCACTACTTTATCTTGATGAGCTGTTTGGCTGCACAAATATTTTTTATTTATTTTAATGATAGATTTATGCATTAAATAAAATATAAGATAGGTAAGTACATAAGAATATCAACGTTTGGTGAGTTAGGGTAACAAAGGAAGTGGGGACCATAGATAACCAAAAATATCATAGGCACAGCACAACACAAAAAGGGTGGTCTCACCCTTTATAGCTAATGGGGTGTTTGGATGCATGATAATTGAGATTTTTATTTTAATTTTTAAAAATTGTAAGAAAACTTGTTAAAAAAGGTGTTTGACAACCATGACAATTTTATGTTTTGAAAGTGATTTTCTTCTTAAACAAAAAAAGAGGGTCTCACCTCTTTCTTTTTTCTTGTTGTCCCCCCCACTTTATTTGGTCATGTGCGGTGGTTACTCTTTTTTGTAATCACATCCCTCCAAACATGATAATTTTATGTCATGAGTTGGTTCACTTTTTATTTTAATATAATTTTTTATCATGAAAGTGTACAAAAAATTATCATGCAACCAAAGGATACATGATAATGAGCATTTTTATTTGAATTTTTAAAAATTGTAGTAAAAGTTTATTTTAAAAGTGTTTGGCATGTGTTACAATTTTTTATCTTAAAATTTTTTTCACCCTCCTCCATGTGATGTAGAAAAAAAGAGGTATTGAGCATTTCTTTTTTCAAAAGGGCACAACCAATGCACATGGTCCACAAGCCTAACCCATGTGCTACATAAGTGACTTTTCATTTATGCACCAAACATCTTACCATCATTTCTAAAAATGATAATATTTTTGCCAAACATTATATTTTTATAGTTTTTAATTTTAAAATTTGTCAAGTTTCAATGTGTGATATCATTTTTTATCATGAAACCATATAAAAAATAAAATGCAACCAAACACCCCATAAGAACAAACTTGTTATAAAACTAAATTTTTATCATGATTGTCAAACATTTTTTTATAATCAAGTTTTGTTACAAAAATATGTTTTGTTTGAAAAAAAATCTAACTTATTATTTAATCAAACACCCTATCAGAATCTCTCTGTCCGTCTGTATGTAAATTGAAATTTTAATTACCTACTCACCAAAAACCTTTATTTATACTCCTTTTTATTATTTTCTACAACGATATTTGAGACTTATACTTATAATACAAATATTAGAGATGTGTTTTGTAATCTTATCGAATTAAAATACAGGCGTGAAATTGAGAAATTATGAATCCCAGTTGACAAGCCCCAGTGTCCTATTCCAGTTGTGTAAAGCTTATGCAGATGTATTTTATGAATTTAAATTATGCTATTTTTTATTTTACGTCACCAAGCATGCATGCTACCCGGTAAAACGTGGTAATTTACGCTGTTCGATTTTTATTCCCAATTTAACATATAATTTTAGCATAAAATATGTGAAACAATTATTATATAACCAAGCACGTCTTCATTCCTCCCCCAGACAAATACGTGAGTTGCGGAAAATATTATTATTATTAAATATCAATAAGACACAATCTTTCATCCACACGTGTCGCACGGGGTGTTTGGGTGTTTAGTTGCACAAAAGAATTTTATATGTTTTTATGATAAATATTTATATTCAAATAAAATATGAACTAATCGATGACATAAAATTGTCATGTTCGAGAGTATATGATAACAAAAGGAACAGATACAATATATGACTAATGGGATCTTTGGTTCCACGATAAATCGAGTTTTACTATAATTTTATGTTTTGTAATAAAACTTGTTAAAAAGGTGCTCGGTAACCATTGAATTTTTTGTTTCTAAAATTGATTTTCTTCTTAGATAAGAAAGATGGTCTCACTTATTTTTTTATATTGTGGTCCCTCACTTTGTTTGGTCATATAAGATACTTAGGTGGCGTTTGATTAAACTTAATCTGAAAGTCTCAAGTCTTAGGGGGTGTTTGGTTGCATGATAATTTTTTGTACACTTTCATGATAAAAAATTGTATTAAAATAAAAAGTGAACCAACTCATAACATAAAATTATCATGTTTGGAGGGATGTGATTACAAAAAAAAGTAACCACCGCACATGACCAAATAAAGTGGGGGACCACAAGAAAAAAGAAAGAGGTGAGACCCTCTTTTTTTGTTTAAGAATAAAATCACTTTCAAAATATAAAATTGTCATGGTTGTCAAACACCTCTTTTAACAAGTTTTCTTACAATTTTTAAAAATTAAAATAAAAACCTCAATTATCATGCAACCAAACACCCCATTAATTTTACATCTAACCTCTTAATGAGTGGTAAAAAAAAGTCCTTAATTTCATTAAGATATAAGTGATAAGTTTGTTTGATAAAACTTATAATTAAGATCTTATTAAGATGAGTTCATTTCAAGACATATGACATGAAATTAATTAACATAATTATGTAGCCTATATCATAAATCTAATATGAAAATTTGATGTTATAATATTTTATAAAAATATTAATACATATAAAATATATTAAATACATTAAAAAAATAAATATGATGGGATTGACTTATAATGATTTTTTTTGGATAGTGGTAAAAAAGTACTTAAGTTGATTAAGAAATGAATGTTTTGTTTAACAAAAATGTTAATAAACATATTTTTTGTAAAATAGTCAAATAATATTTTAATAACTTTTATTATATAAAATATCTATTTATAATAAAATTTTGAAATAAATTTTACTAAAATTTAGTATTCAAATAAAAATCTAATAATATTTTAGTAGAAAATATGTGACTCCCTTATAAGAAAAATATTATAAACGTTACGACGTATCTGATACCATATAAATATTATTTATATAACAAAATCTAATAATAATATGGCTATCATATAAGAAAAGCGTTACGAGCGTTACGGCATATCTGACACTGTTTGATATCAAGTCTCCGCCTGGAGTTATGACTGTCGTATAATAAAATCTAATAGTAATTTAGTAAAATCACTCACATGTTAAGCGCCGGTATGGAGTGATGTGAACATCTGAATGAAAAAAAGCATTGCGACATATCTGAATCACTCAGACGTTTTTCAGATATAAGATGTTCATCGAGATGTTAACTCAGATATTTTGTCAAACAGGTTTAGAAGTCTGAAATCTGACCGAGTCAGATATCAGACACCTCTTCAGCGTTATCAAACGGGGGCTTACTCTTTTTGTTATCTCATCCCTTTAAACAAGACAATTTTATGACATTGGTTAGTACACATTTTATTTTAGTGCAACTTTTTATAATGAAAGTGCATAAAAATTTATTGTGCAATCAAACACCCCATAAACAAGGTGGGAGGACCACATTGTTCAAGAAAAAAATATATTTAAAAACATAAAATTGTAATGGTTGTCAAACACATCTTTTAACAGGTTTTGTTACAAAAATATAAAATTGAAACAAACAATCAATTTATCATGCAACCAAAGGTCTCATTATATTTTTTGGATAATAATTGAATTCAGGTTCATTTGATGATTTTTTTTGTGTACTTTTAAATGCTATAAGGAAATTTATCATTAACGATGGGTTAATGGTGATAGTTTGCAGTAAGCCATCGCCATTATACATGCAATGGCGACGATTGAATAAAGCCGTCACAAATGGACAATTACTGGAGAAGACTTTTGTAATGACTGACTAAATCAACTGACTTAACTTCAAAGTTCTTTCAACTCAACTTCTGAAAAATGGTTAACCGGTGTTGTTGGTAGTCCACTGATTTAATCTCTTAACATATTCACAAACTTGGGTGCTACAATCTACCCCCTTAAAGACTTGATGCCCTCGTCAAGATCACACACATCACATCATATACCCAGGCGAGTCACACTGGACCTTCTGATTGGGTCATGCTTTGATACCATATGTAAGGACTGACTAATCAGCTGACTGGCCCAACATCCGTGCTGAGTAGGAACCTTCCTAGGAAGTCACTTATCCTTGGCCTACTCTCAACAGAGCACGCTTAACTTTGAAGTTCTTTCAACTCAACCTCCGAAAAATGGTTAACGGATGTTGTTGGTAGTACACTGATTTAATCTCTTAACATATTCACAAACTGGGGTGCTACAACTTTTGTCCAGTTGTCACCAAAAGAGTTAATATCGACGGCTAACGCCATTACAAAACCAATAAAAAACTTGAAAAGTTGACTTTAGAGGATCGTTGGCGATGGCTTCTAAAAGCCATCATAAATGTCTTCGTACGACTTCTCAAAGCCATCATTAGTGACCAAATATCGAACCATTGAACTGTTGGATGTTAGTGCCGACAATTGAAATCATCGCTAATAAAACTAAGCATATTATTGGTAACGACTTTGAAGTAGTCCCCAACTATTTTTTGGATTTTAAAGATCTACGCCCCCTTCTTCTTCTTCTTCTTCTTCTTCTTCTTCTTCTTCTTCTTCTTCTTCTTCTTCTTCTTCTTCTTCTGTTCTCCCTCATGCTTGCTTGCCTGAAAAGCTCTCGCCTCCGTTGGATGCGCCACCACTACTACCGCTTGTCATCGGCATTGGTTGTCGTCATCGCTGACGATCTCTACTATGGTCGTGCAAGTCGAACTACTGTCCAATGACAACTCTTGACTTAAATTTTTGGCACCACTGGAGTTCCCACTGTTAGCTGCCACTGTCACCATCGTGCCCAACCTTTCCTTTTCCAGGTATCTATAAACATTAGTTTCTTTTTAGATTGTTTAAATATGTGTATTGCATGATTTATTGGGTGTGTGCTTCTAAGATTTAGGGTTTGTTTGAATATGAGGATTCCAGGAGTATGATCCCTAAAGATTTTACTATCTGGTTCAAACAGACAATTCAAACCAAACCATTAATTTGGTTATGTTTAGTTTGGTTTAGACAAATTAATGATCCATTTGATTTTTCTTGGTTTCAAAGCCCCTTCAAATTTAACTAAATTGGTGAATGAAGTAACCTTAATTATATTACAGATTTATTTTGACTTAGGCATATATATTAACAATATTTTCATATCTTGTTTACGTAAAATAAATTTGTTAAGAGTTATTAAGTAAAAAAAGTTATATATATGCATATTATATTTTATTATAGTATGATTTAAATCAAACCAAGTGATATAACAAATAGACAAATAAACAAGACTATCATAAAATATACTTTGGACTTAAGCCAAGTTGAGTTAGTTTGATTCAATTTAGTTTGGTTTAAAAGATAAGTTTGATTGGGGAAAAAATTAAAAATCAAGTCAAAGCAATCTATGAACAACGCCCCTATTTAATAATCCCCTTTGAGAGGATGGAATGATATGAGAAGTTATATTAGTACATCTGTGCAAAAACATAGAACAAGATTATGTGGAGACATGCACTTCAATGTTAGTCACCAGAATCTATACCTCGAAAAGATAGTAAGTGCAGTATGATGAAAAATATTAATGGGGTTACTTTATGATTTTTATGGTCACAAATACCTTTGATAATAAATATTGCATTTTACCCTTGTTGTTCATGATTGATCTACTCGCATTATGCTCATATATTTTCTTTCATTTTCAATTTGTATTTGCTTAAATGGCCATGAAACAAAAAAAATGAGATAAAACCCAAAACATAGTTTTTGGCCAATCCAAATCAATTTCTAATTTGGACTAGCCTAAATACCATAAAACCCAAAAAACAAAAGAATCAATACTAAAATCGGTACCGGTTAAGCCAATCTAAACTGGTTTAGATTGGCCTAATGCCCAAACCCCCAGAAGAAGAATTAGGCCCAAACTGGTACTGACTAGACCAATCCAAACTGGTTTGTGATTTATATTGGCGTAAAACGTCATAAAACCCAGAAAAAAGAGATAGAACACAAAAGACAGCTGATTATGCTAATCCAAACTGGTTTCCGATTTGGATTGGCTCAATAACCATGAAACCAAAAAAATGATTTAACCCAAAGCACGGTCGATTTTTGGCCAATCCAAATTGGTACCAATTTGCATTGGCTTAAATGACCATAAAACTAAAAATAAGTTAAAACCTAAAACATGACTGATTAATTCAATCCAAACTAGAAACCAAACATATTGTCTTAAATGGCCATGAAATCAAAGGAAAAGGGTTAGAGCATAGTCTATGGCCAATCAGGTCAATTGAGCCATTTCAAAACAAACTAAATTAGTAAATTGAATAAAAGGAGTATTGTGATTGTTTAGGCCTTTCAATGCCAAATCGATTGAGTATTTATCTAATCTTGACTTTATTTTTGTTATTTTTATAAAATTCCAAACGAGATCCTTATTCGAGATTTGCTTCATCGAGAGGAGGTTCAATTATAATTAATTATGTATTTATTTTATTATACAATTGTTCAATTTTGCATATATATATTTTTTATAATTAACCAAAAAATCATTAGTTTAGATGAACAGAATCAAGATATGGATAAAGATAGATATTAGGATCGGGATATAAATTTGTTTGGATAGAGATCGAGTTAGCAACAACAATAAGAGTTAGGGACTAGAAATGGGTTTGGATGGAGATTTGGTAAGAGAAAAAAAAGTTAGAAGACCTTTTTCGGCCGTTTAGGCCAATCTAAGCTAGAAAGTGGTTTGGATTGGCTTAAATAGCTATAGAGACCAAAAAGAAGATTTAGAAGGCCTTTTATGACCGTTTTGACTAATCCAAACCGTTACGAATTGGATTGGTCTAACCGGACATAAAAATCTAAAAAATGAGTTAGAATTCAAAACGTGGCATGTTACGATTTGGATTGACTTAATAGGCCGAAAAACTCAAAAAAATAGTGAGAATGAGTTTAATGGCCATAAATAAAACTTGATTTTGGATGGCCTAATAACCTTGATTCTGGTTAATTTAAGCATGGTGTGCAACATTTGGGGCATTTGCCAATTTCTTAAAAGGGTTTGGCATATTGATAACTACTCTTACAATGTCATTTGATGTAGAGGCATTAGTTGACACAGTAATTGTTGTTTTTCTGGAATTCATTTCAAGATACTTGTAAATGTCCTAAAATTTATACACCATGCATAGAGAAGCAAGATGTTATTGTGCCATCGGAAATCAAGTTTCATTTAGAACTCAGTAAGTGGATAGTTAGGCTAATCCAAATCGATAATTGGTTTGGATTGATTTAAAAAGCCACTTAGGCCATATGGGTGAGATGCAAAGGAAATAAATGAATCATTTAAAGAATAATGTTATAATATATAGTTATTTATCGTTTTCTCCTTCTTGTCTATTATGACTAATAAAATTTGTGTATCGATTATTTTATATGACGATCACTTGAGGAGACCCATGAACTTGTGCCTCAACAATGTGACCCATACTAGTGATGCCATACAAGTGAAATATGGGCCAAAGATGAGAATAAGGTAAAAGGCCACTTTCATTTTAAATTTTCCATTTAAGCATATTATTTTTATCAATAATTAACATCTTATAAATTTTTTTGTAAGCACTTTGTCAAAGAATTAAAGGCAATAGAAGTCATATGACAGTGTCTTATAAATGAAAAAGAACAAACATTAATAAGTTGGAGATAAATTTTGTACATATTTTAATTCCATTGGTATTTATTCTTGAGAGTTTCAATGTATTTTAATGTTTTTAATTAATCTAAATAGACTAAAGGAAGAACTTGCCTTATTCGTTCAGAATTCTTCTTAATGAATTCATCATTTTGAGTAACAAAAAGAGTCGACAAATGATGATAAATATCTAATTTATCTGTATTAATCTCATATTTTGTTAATATCGAACCATAATACAATTTTTGGATTTAGGATAATATGCAACAAGTGATGAATGCCCTACCGTCACAAAAAGTTGATGTTGAGATATCTGAGCATCTGTTCACTACTGAGGAGACATTCATCTTCATCTTTAGCAAAGATAGACCGAGACAAATCTAATGTAGGGGGAGATAGTAGACTCGCAACATTTAGTATGGTGTAAGTGGTGGAGGTGTCATTATCTCCACGAATCCGACAATTTAGGAGTTGATGGAAAAAGTGGAAAAGTAAAGCACTCTACTCCATAGTCAAGCAAACCAACTCATGATTCAAAACTCAATGATTAATTTTCCCCAAAAAAATTTATGACCATGAAAATAACTATTATGAAACATTTGAATGGTAATACAACAAAGTTAAGCACGATTGAACAAAAACTCCCCTCATCAATTGATCCATCAACTTCGAGACCATATCCAAGACCAAGAGAGGAGGACGATGGAGAAGACGACGATGAGGGTGATGAGGAAGAGGATAATGAGGCATCTTTTAGAGAGGATAAATAAGAGAGTCATCTTTCCTATCTTATCTTTTTTGTTTTAGCACTCTATGCATATGGATAAATTATAAGCAAATTATTTTTAAAATGTAAATTGTGATTATTTTTATGAATGAATCGTAGTTGTGAATGTGGATTGTGTCTTGGGATTGTGGATGTAGATTGTGAATGTGAATGACTAAATCCATTGTGAATATCAATGTAAATTGTGAATTGTGAATGCCAATAAGAACATAAAATACAATTTGATTGTACATTCATGGATAGTTGTAATTTTATATGATTTTTTTTATTTTTTGATATCATTTTTTTTCTCACAAGACTTATTGACGATAGTTTTAAATCATCATCGATAAAAACTCTAGTGATAGATAAAATGCATGTATTAATAGTCACTCCACCCCATGTAAATGGTTTAGGGTACATAACTGATTGTTGTTGCGATGACTTAACTTCATTACAAGTACATTACTAACAACGACTTTAGTTAAGCCATTGCTAATGCCCTGTTTGGTAACACTATTTGACACCTCTGTCACTATCAATTTTAAAATTGATATTCTTAATAATCACTGAGAAGTGTTTGGTTAATAGTATCAATTTTGGAATTGGTAGTGAAAACAAAGCACATTATGTAATACAAGTGTCAACTTGTATCAATTTTAATATTGATACTCCAACCTCTAAAATTATCATTATCAATATTGATATAGTATTAAATTTGAAACTCTAACCAAACGGGCCATAATACTTCTGACGACGGGCTGACAACGACTCTAAAGCCATCCCAAATATTCATTGGCGATGCCTAGCCTTTTTCTTCTTGGATAAAATTTGTAACTATATAGATACTACAATGAAATCAACTTCTCCTAATCCTATAAAAGAATAACTTACTTACTTACAAATAAATACAGCTGTCATCTTTCAACTTCCATCCAAAATAATCTTTTCAGGGCGTAACTTTCTTGTACACATTTTATCGTAAATATAAGTCATGTTTCTTTACATATTGAACACATAAATAATGTTTTATAATATATATGGTATTTAATATCGATATATAATATGTTTGTAATACATTTAACATGTAAAAAAATATTATATTACAATGTAATAATAAAAATAAGTATAATAATATATAAAGTAAAAATTTCTAAAGATTATTATACATTTGATTTATAGATCAAATCAAATTCAGATGTTCAATAGACATTCACATATTAAATATTAAATTATTTTTGAACAAAATAAAAGTATACAATGCAACATAATATTTTATGCTGGTATAATATTTATCATATTAGTAATCATACTAAATTATAAAATACAGTTTTAATGGAAAAGAGGGTGATACGCTCATCTATTATCTTTCCTCTTCACTACGAGAAGTTAGTCAGTATATGAATTTTGAACCTATATAATTTCTTACAAAGAAATCATCTTTTGAAAGATGATTATTACAAACAATATTTATTTTTACTATGCATTGTCTAAGTTGAATTTTCAACTTTGGTATTTATCGAGTCATTTTATGTAGTCTTTTAACCACATAAAACCTGGGTTCTAAAGAGAAAAAATGTTTTTATAATATTTGATGATCATGATGAATTTATATATATTTTTAAAATATTCCTCTTTGAAGAAAAAAATATGAGACCACATTTTTTTATCCTGTGATCCCCCCCACCTCTTTTGGTCATTCATAATTTTTACTATTTCTTGTTGTCAAATTTATATTATTAATTAATCAATTCTATTTTTAAAAAATTATTAATTAAGAAAATATATAAAAATTTATTGGACAACCGGCCACCTCAATCGATGCTACTGTAACTTTTGAGACTAATTTTTTTGGATTCAAATTTTTTTTTTCTGTCGTATCTAGCAAAAATCTCTTTCAAATCAAACTAAAATAAAATTAAGTCTTTTTTATTTTGGCTTAATTGATATTCAAGTGTTGAGATCTTCAATAAACTAGAATAATAAAAATTTTAAATTATTTAATTTTAACTATTTTATTAATATTATTTATTTTTAAAAGCGAATGATTAAGACTTTGAGTGTGAATAAAAATTAAAAATGTAATTAAAATTTTAAAATTTTATTAAGTCAAATCAAACACCACTGCAAATGAGGTGCTTCGAGTCTTGTATGCCGGTTAATACTTCGCTGTGGCTACGTGTCCGAAGCTGGTTGGATACGACCGCTATTCTGACTGCATATGGTGACCCCTCCCCTCCCTCTGCGCTTTCTCTCTCTTTCTCTCTCTCATCACGCGTACTCCTTTCTCCTGCCCTCTCTCTATCCGTGCCTCCCATTCTCTCTCCCTCCCTCCCCGTCCAAGTCGCCGCGTGGGGCGCGGCGTCGCCGTCTTCGACCTGCCGCCACCTCGCCTGGAGCTCCGAGTCCGGTTCGAAGCTCGCGGCCAACACAAGGATATCTCGTGTTCCCGCTCGACCTCCTAAAACCCTAGCGGCCCTCGCAGCTTCTTGCTCCGCCGGGATGCAAGGGCCGCTCGGCGTTCCCTTCTGATGGACCTTGGCGACCACGCGGCGGGCCATGCCCCGGCCGCTGCACGACGACACCGACAGGGCGAGGCCTCCCGCCCGCTCCGTCTCTCCATCGATCTCAATGAGATCCCCTCTCCGTCCAGCGATACCCCAGCGTCCACCCCTACCCCGGGGCCGCCCCCGTTCCCGCCATTGCCCCCGCCAGTGGCGGCGCTTGGCGCTTACGATGTTGCCTTGAGGTTCCACGAGAACCCGCAGGTGAAACATGATCCCCCGGCGGAGTTTCCCGGGGAGGCCGGTGTGGGGATGGCGTTCGTATGCGGGTTTTGCGGTCGACCGGAGACGCAGGGAGACACTATAGTGTGCGACCATTGCGAGAAGGGGTTCCACCTGGGGTGCGCAAAGATTAGAAGCCGGCACTCCCTGGTACATGATGATTGGATATGCGGGGAGTGCAGGAGGAAACGACAAGAAAGCCGAAGGTGGCCGCTCGGAGATGTCAATGCTACTGCCCTTCACAGGGGATTAAGGTTATTGGATATCAATGCGCCTCCACCCAGCGACGGGGATGCAGAGTGCGGCTTCAGGTACCTTGTCCAGGAGCTTCCTAACTGCAGCAGTAATATAAAGGACGATAACAGGCAATTCGTTTTTTTTTTTCTATCCTCTGCATGCTTCCTTCTTGTGTCTTGGACAGTTCTTTGCACAAGGTCACTCAACTGGCTGTAAGTATGTACGTTGACAATCATTGTGGAATGTCTAATTCACCGGACTTTATGTAAAAGGTTATACTAGGAACTGGGAAGTGTTTATATGTGTCAAATACTATTCTTGGGGGGCATTTGGGGGCAATATTCGGTGGATATTATTTGTCACTGTATGTGTCAAATACACTCCGAAAATTTAATCAAATGGAATGTCTCATCCCATATTTTTGAAGGCTAACTGCAAAACAGTTAGCATTTCATTGAAGAAATGAAGGGAAGTACAATGGGCACTTATAAAAGATTTGTCTGGAAGATATATCAGCCTCACAAAACAAGAAAACAAAGCTCCCGGGGCTATCATTGGAAACAACTACCCAAACCAAAAGTAGTAATAAAAAAAAGAAAATCAGCAAAGTTTTTAAAATTCTTGAAATTCCAATTGCTGCACCCCACGTGCACCACCCCATTCTGCAGAAGGCATCAGGTCACATAGAGAGTCAAACGTGGCGATGAAAAATCTCTTTAAAACATCTCTTGTTTCTAGTTGACCAAATACTACTACGGAATTGCTGGCAGCAAATCATACCACATATGAAAGTCCTTTTATTTTGCTTTCAGCTTTTTCCACTTGTACAAAGCATTGCATGATGGTAACCTCCTTACCTAAATACTAGCCCCGGAACATATTTTTTCCAAAACAATACGTATGATCTTCCAAGAAGTGCCACAAAACACAACTAATCTTTCAAGTCGTTCAGCCACATCACCTAGCTGATGTAGGGACCGACTCCTTAGAATATAAAACCTCATTAGAATAAAAAAGCTTGGATTAAAAATATCAACTGGTATGGCTGGAGAGAGAAGCTCTTGTGCCCCTACGATTGGGGTGATCTGCCAGAATTGCCTTGCAGTGAAGGTCACCATTACTGGCGGGATCTCAAACTTATGTTATCAAAGGTGATAGGTGATGAGGCAAGGCAAAATGATAGTTGGGAGGCTCACCTTGGCCGTGATCTTCTGAGGTGATTGCCTTCTTCATGTAGCTCGCCTAGGCGATAACCTAGTTTGCTTAGCCTACGTTACTTTAATGCTTCAGTTATCTTTATTCGTTTGAGCTCCATATCTTCCTAGTCTCCTCTAACTCTCACTCTCCCTCAGCACCTTCTTACTCTCTCAGCCCCCCTGTTGGACCTGTTGTCTCCTCTTTCCCCCTTAGATCTACCCTTCCCATCTCAACCCCTTTGTCCTTTTCATTTTCTCTCAAATCGGCTTCCCCTGGATATTGTGACGGAGCTGGTAGCAGCAGTTGACTCTAGCATGTCAGGATTGATTTTGAGGTCCGAGGATGATTTCTTCCAGGTTAAGTGGTCCCCTAGCCTTCTTTTGGCCTAGCAAGTCAGCTGGGTTCCAGTCTTCTTGGGACAATGAGTTGGAAGCGAATTGTTGCATTTCTGATGGGATCCTCATATCCATTGAGGAGCTCGTGGGATTAAGTTTCATAGGCTGGGAGCTTAACATCAAAGAGTTCTTCGCCAAACTTCTTCAAGATCTGAGAATCCATGGGGAATCTTCAGTCACAGTCAAATGTAACCAGCAGAGGGTTGGTTTAAGAGAAATGAAATTTATTCCAAGCGACGATATTTGTCAACCACTCATAGACCATGCTTTTGAGGCTGGTTTGAGGATCGGAGTGTCATTCTTCATATGTTGACCACTTTTGTCAAGGACTGGTATCTGGCATACACCAGGAGCTTCGTGGAGTGGTCTATGCTCAGGGATCACTTCTTGTCTCTTAGATTTTTCTTGTTGTGATACCAACACTTTTCATCTCGGTAGTCAAGTGTTTGGCATGATTCTTTTTTTCTTTTTTTGTTGTCTATGTAGTGTTTTTTATTACCATGCAATTTTTTGATTCTTATCTATAGAAGTTTGGTCTGTTGCCATTATCAAAAAATGATACTCTTATGGATGGTAGATGGAGAAAGAGGGAGGACGATGGTATCATTATCCTCTCATGATTAGTGTGGTCAGCTGGAATTGTAGAGGTATTATAGGGAAGGAGAAGATTTTTTAGCTAGTGAACATTTCTGCTGATTGTAAATTGGACATTATTTTCTCGTCGGATGTGAATCCAACATGAATGGAGAAAGAGAATCCATATGGCTGATCTTAAGTAACTTGGGACTAGGGCTCGAGTTGAGTTGAATTGAGTAAATCGGACATTATTTTCTTGTAGGAAACCAAAACTGAACTTGAGAAAGGTCAGGTTGCAGTGGCTGTCAAGGGATTGTCAGGTCTCTCTCTTGTTCCTTCCAATGGAAGAAGTGGGGGACTGGCGACACAGTGGAATGAGGACAGATTTATGGCAGATGAGATTACTAGAGGAAGACACTTTCAAGTCCTAAGATTCACTGATTTTGCTATAGAGAAAATGTTCTATTCTTGCTATGTGTATGGTCCAGTGAGTTGGGGGGAGAGGTAAATCAACTTTCTTTATAGATCTTCATGACATCATAGGCAATTCCAGTGATGCTAACTGGTGTAATGGTGGTGATTTTAATGTTGTTCTAAAACTATGGGAGACGTGTGGCAGGAGTCGTGGACTCCTGAAATGATTTTTCTTAATAATTAGGTTAACAGTTGTGTCCTCATTGAAGTCTAATGTTGGTTTAGAGTTTACTTGGTCGAACATTAAATCCAAGTCTAAATTGGATAGGTTCTTTGTTTTCTCTTCTTGGGTTCAAGAATTTGGGTTTCATGATGGATTTTATATCCCTATTATGATCTTTGATCATTGTGCAATAAGTTTCAGATGTGGACAACACCGTAAAGCTCACTCAAAAAAATTCCAGTTTGAATTAGCCTGGTGCAGGGAGCTGAACTTTTTGGAAACTATTAATCAATGGTGGAATGATATTAATGTGTGCACCGAATCAGCCACCTTGAGGTTTGTTTGCAAGCTTAAGCATATCAAGAGTAAATTGGAAGCCTGGGCTACAGACTCCTTCAATGTTCCTTCAATAAAAAAGAGAGAATGATTAAGTAAATTGGAAAACCTAGAGAAGCTAAATAATGCCATTCTCGTTACTAATGATCAAGGAGAGGAATGGAATAATATTAAAGTTGGGTATAAAGAATAGAGTTTAAAGAGGAGATTAAATGCAAGCAGAGGGCTAAGGAGACTTGACTGAAGGAAGGGGTCAAGAACACACGGTACTTTCACATGCATGCCTCAATTTGGAAAAAAAAGAATACTATTTAGAAGCTGATTGTTGATAGGAACCATTATGAAGGTACATATCACATTGGCGAACAAGCTGAAAATTTCTTACAATAATCTTTTCAAAGAATATTTAATTTGGAGCCCTTATTACATCAATTTTTATGTTTCTGAGTCTTTAAGTAGCGAGGAGTCCAAATCCCTAGTCTGCAACTTCTGGAGCAATAAGTTTTTCAAACTTTTAAGGACAGATTCTCACAAAGCAGCTGAGTCTAATGGATTTTTTGCGGGCTTCTATGTATATTGCTGGGACCCTATCAGGGAGGGCTTTATGGTCGTTATCAGAGAATTTGAATCTGACCTAGAGTGCATGAAGTTGCTGAATTCTTCCCTTCTCATCCTTGTGCCAAAAAGGATAATATTATTGACATTATAGATCTCAAACCGATCACCCTTTTGAATTGCAGTTACAAGATTGTCACTAAAGTCCTCACAAACATGCTTAGCAGGTGCATTGACAAGTTAACCAACTTTTCACAGTCTGTTTTCATATCAGGAAGATTTATCTTAGATAATTGTATTGTTGCTCATAAGTGCTTGCATGATCAGAGAAGGATGGAGTGGATTCTGTTGAAACGTGATTCATAAAAGTCTATGACAGGGTTCAATGATCTTGCCTTTTGAGAATTATGCAACTTATGGGGTTCAACAATCAATGGATTTATTGGATCAAATGTTGCATTCATAGTTGTCAAGGCACCCGCCTAGGCGACAAGGCGCTTTTCCAACAGCGCCTTGCCAGGGTGCATTGTATGAGGCCAAAAAGGCACCCAAGGCGCCGGCCTGGGCACCCAAGGCGTCCAAGGCGCCTACCTAGGCGCCCAAGCAAGGTGCCCTGAGTATTTTTACATGATTAAAAAAGTAATTTTGAGGGGTTTTTCCCCCTTGATATCCCTCACAAGGGACACTTATTTAATGATAGTTTGAAGATATTAATATATTTCACTATCACTTATACTATCATACATATTTAAGATTTATGATTATAAACGTATATTATATACTTAATTAAGTTCCTTTTCATCTCTCTCTTATCTCTCTCTCTATGTCTCACTTAATTTACCAAGATTAACTCTTTATCCAAAAATAAATACCCACACTTTCATAATTACATATTTAAGATCACTTATACTATTACGTACTTTTTCTTTTTCGGGGGGCTTCGCCGCCCCCTGACAACCCCTCACATCGATCCGCGACTACTCTGCATTCCCTCCGCTTAATAATATTATAACAATATTTCACCATCACTTGTACTATCGCACATATATAAATTTTATAATCATAAATGTGATATATATTTAAATTTTATAAAAATCTATTTAACTCTCTTCACTTTCACACACACATCATATTTACTTATATACATAGATAAAATACTCATATTCAATGATAACATAAAAATATATAATTATATTTATGCTTATTTTTATGTATAATGACCTCCCGACTCAGCCTTCCTTGAATACCGCCTTGACCGCCTAGGCGACATCTAAGCGGCCGCCTTGTCGCCTAAGTGGAATCGGTACCCTTCAACGTCTTGGGCGCCTTGTCGCCTTGACAACTATGGTTGCATTTCTATTGCTAGATTCTCAATTGACATAAATGGTAAAGTGTTCCGGTTCTTTTCTTCCTCTAGAGGGCTCAGGCAAGAGGACCCTATTTCCCCTCTTTTGTTTGTGCTTTTTGGCCAAATCTTCAGCATTCTGGGGAAAAAGCTGAGCAAGCATGGTTGATTGAAGGCATTGAAGTAGGAGTCAATAGAGAACATGCCACGCATCTCCAATTTGCAGACACTGCTGATTTCCTCTTGAAATATTGACAAATGCTTTTATTTAAGAATCTTACTATCTTTGCTTCAGGTTATAATGGGGCTCAAGATAAACAAAGATAAGTGTGAACTCATTGGCCTTAACTTGAATGAAGCTCAATGGGATCAACTGCAAAATATTTTCAACATGCCCTGGACCTTACTCCCAATCAAATACCTTGGTCTTCCTCTTTCTGACAAGGGTATCAAGAGCAAGGATTGACAATGTGTGATCCACAAAATAGAAGGCAAATTGCAAAGTTGGAAGAGCATAATGTTTTCTGCATGGGGCAGATGGTTGTTATTAAATATAATGCTGCAAAGTATTCTATTATATATATATTTTAAAAGTCTCCAAGGGAATTTGTAACAAAATCAAAGGTATCAGAGCTAGAATTTTTGGCAAGGAAGAAAAAAAGTCCTCCATCTTATCAAGTGGAATCATGTGCACAAAATGACTAAAGAAGGGCGAGTGGGACTGGGTTCCCTATAAAACATGAATAATGCACTCTTGTCTAAATGGTTGTGGAAGCTGAACACCGATTGAAATGCTTTGTGGGTCAGACTTGTCTATTCTAAGTATGGTATCGGGGAGGTGGCATGTGGGTCAAAGGCTTCAGGAGCAATGGCAGGTTATCTTATATATGGAAAGGTATTCTCTTAACATGTTAGCTCTTTATCTCCTCCTTACATATTACAATTGGCAGTGGCAAGAGGACCTCATTTTGGGGTGACCGATGGATTGGGCATGTCTTTCTTGCTGACATGTTTCCTTCTTTGTTCAGTTTGTCTTGCAACCCTCAGGCAAATGTTTTCTGCTGTTGGTATGTGATAACGAATTGGTGTATCCCTTTTAGAAGAGCCCTTAAGAATTAGGAAATAGTGAATTTTTCTAATTTGCTAGCTATTCTTGACCTTTGAAATTGCATTGAGAATCAAGAGGATAGATCGGAATGGTTATCTTGCAACAAATTTATTTTCACAGTGAAGTTTGCCTTGCGTAAACTCTCAATTGGGGTGGGGGGAGGGTAGAGGTGCCATGGCATAAATGTGTCTGTTGTCTAAGGGACTCCTCTACCAATTAAAATCAGGTTGATGCTTTGTAAGATTGCAAATAACTGACTCCAACTAGAAGTAATCTTCACAGTCTCTTGACAAACATCTCCTCTGCCAATGTTTTTGTGGTGGAAAGGAAGAGACTTCGTACCATCTCTTTATTAAATGTATGATCATCAATCTTTTATCCTCTGTCCTTTTTATGAGCTGGAATTTATAGTGGTCGGAGCCTGCCAACATGCTGTTTCTTCTGCAAAATTGGCCCTCTATTAATCCCTGTCCCTTGGATCTTTAATTATGTAAGTTTATTCTGCCAACGATGCTTTGGTCTAACTGAAGAACCAGGAATAGAAGAATTTTTGTGAATCATTTTGAGAAGCCAAGATCCATTATTCGGCTTATGGTGGCATATGTTAAGAATTGGAAGTACTCTCTAATTGAATTTCTTTTGGATGATGTTACTATCAGGGAGAAATTTCAACATCACTTCTCTTACTTTATGTAGACCTTGTGTTCTTCTACGGTCTTGGTGGATAGATTATCATTTGTTTTCCCTTTCTTATTTCTTAGAGGGCTTCTCCCCCTAATTCGACTTCTTTTTTTATTTTATTTGTCGATAGAAGTTTTGGCCTTACTAAAAAAATAGTTGGCTGCATTTTTTATATCTGTGATATTCTGTATTTCAAATTTAAAATTTGATGTTATTAGTGATATATCAATGTATGTATAAAATAATAATATATATTGAAAATATATTTCATCTCCGGTGCCTGAGACAAGGCAAGACCCTTTTTGTCTCGGTTGCCTAGCACCTTGGACAACATAGATATCGGGTGCTACAACAGCGGTGGACTGGCCTACAGTGGCTTGGGTGGAGGTGTTAGCTGAGGTAAGACAGGCTGGGTCTCTGGAGGAGACTTTCTGCCATGAGTGGAGAGTGCCACCAGTCGGAGTTAATGAGCGTCGCAACATGGTGGACTTGGTTGTTCCACCTAGAGAGATTACAATAGGCATGGAGGATGGAGACTGGATTCAAGTTAGGCATAGGAGGCCCCTTCCCTTTCTAGTTTTTTATCCTCCGAGTCTCTTTGACACCTGGAGGTGTGGAGTTTGCTGGAGAAGGACCAGTGCACAAGGTGCCTTTGAAAGGGCCATCGGGTGGTGTCTTGTGAAACGGCGTGACTGCTTCGAGTTCTGGAATACTGGCCACCAGAGGTGGGCTTGTTCTTTGCTGATGGAGAGGTGTAATAGGGTGTTTGGTTACGTTTTTTTCCCTCTTTTTGATCTAAATTTTAAAAATAAAAGAGATAAGGTGGTTTGGTTGCAGCTTTTAGCTACTGTCTCATTTTTAAAAGTGGGGTACTCTACGTACATAATCTCTTCTAAAATAAAAACAAGGCAGGACTTGTTTTGTTTTCGAGATAGACGCGGAGGGCGCCGGCTGGGGGAGCGGACAGTGCGGGGGCGCACCGCGGCGTCGATGCCGCTACGGGGGGGGGGCGCGCTGCTGGGGTAGGGGGGCTCCGCCTCCGCCATCCTCCTCGCGACCCTCGCCGTCGACATCTCCGTGCACATCCTCCTCTCCGCCCTTCCTCGGTTGTGCGGCGCCGACGTCCACTGCCGCCTCCTGCGCCCCTACATCCTGATCGCCTTCAACTTCTACCTCGTCGTCTTCGCTCTCGTGAAGAGGAGCGGCCGACGCCGCAACCGGGAAGCCCCGAGTTGGGAGGGCGCTTCGACCCCCGCCGAGGAAGACGACGGCGATGCGTGGTTCGACGCCAGAGTCGCGTGGGTGGGGTCAACGCCGGCGGCGCCCGCTTCGGCGGGGGGCCGTTTCTTCCACGGCGGTGGACGTAATCGGGCATATCCTGCTCTGGCGGCGGGCACGTCTCCGGTGCACGTCGCCGCCGGCGCAACCGAACGCCTTCGCTGCGCGGGGGGGGGGGCACCGCGGCGGACGCCGCTGCGGGGGGAGGGCCGCCGGCGGGGGGAGAACCGCGGGGGAGGGCCGCCGGCGGGGGGGAGCACCGCGGTGGGGAGGGCCGGCGGCGGGGGAACACCGCGGCGGACACCGCCGCGCGGGGAGGGCCACCGGCGGGGGGGCTTCGCCGGCGGGGAGCATCGCGGCGGACGCCGCCGCGGGGGGAGGGCCGCCGGCGAGGGGGAGCACCGCCGCGGGGGGGCCTTCGCTGGGGGAGAGCACCGGGGGAGGGAGGCGGCGGACGACACACGCTGCGAGGGAGCCTTCGGGATTTACAGGTTCGTAGAGTCGTTGATCGTAACCAAACACTACTGTCTAAATTTTAAAAATTATGATGATTTTGCCAAACACCAAATAATTAGACTATTTTGATTTTAAAAATAAAATTGAGAAGTCAAATAATTTTGATTTCAAAAACGAGGTTATCCTAAAATCAAAAACGCTGCCAAACACCCTATAAGGTGGCGGAGTTGAAACAAAATGCTCTGCAAATCAAGTTGGTGTCTATCTGGAATTGCAGCCGAACTTGGTTATCTCTTCCGGCCCAACAAGAGAGCTTCATTGTAGTTCAAAGAATTATCTCTCAGAGGTACTGTGCATGTATCATTGATTATTGGAGCTTCCATAAAAGGAAAAAGGAAGTTAAAATAAATAGTGATGATACTTCTATCAAGGCAATAGAAGTCAACGAGGCATTACAAAGAGAATCGTTTCAAATTAAGACATTTTTTATTTTTTTGAAGGTGACTTGAGTAACAAATTTGTTAATACTGAAATCAAACAAGTACAAAAGCAGAATTAGATAACAAACAAAAACAGTGAAGGACTGCTCAGCTAACTACCATGATGGTAGTAGATGGGTAAAACTCCAAACAAACGACAAGCATATCTTCTTCCATGACAACAAATTATCACTAAATAAGGCGGGATTCGGCCGATGTCACGAGAAGACGAAGAATCAATTCTTACCCAAAGCAGCAACATGGAGAAGAATGGAGAATGTGTGTGAAACCTCGAAAAATAAAATTTTATTTTATTTTAAAGTATAAAACGCTGATTTTTCAAATTCCTTTTCTTAAAATATTTATTTAACGAATTTAGTTTTACAATTAGGAGAATACATGATATCCCATTGGAGTATAACTAATTTAATGATATTTATAAATGTATAAATTCAAGATTGGGTTGTTTAAAAATTTATTTTGAT
Source organism: Cryptocoryne crispatula var. balansae (assembly GCA_036172225.1). Classification (NCBI taxonomy): domain Eukaryota; kingdom Viridiplantae; phylum Streptophyta; class Magnoliopsida; order Alismatales; family Araceae; genus Cryptocoryne; species Cryptocoryne crispatula. The sequence goes on from CM069930.1 coordinate 37,100,291, forward strand.
ATCTTCCCATCAGATGGTGCGAAGCTCTGATGTTAATTATATCGAGCATACTCGAACATCCTTGATTCGCCGCCATGACAATTTTGAAATGAAAACATACATCCGCAAATAAGATAAACACACTAGGAGCAACAGCAAATGATGGAATACAAACATTTTATGTTTTAAATTTGATTTGGTTTGACTTGACTTGATCTTAGAAATTTCGATTTGTTTGGTTTGTGACTTAATGCCTTTTATCTTTTTAATTTTGATTTAAAGTTTGATTAAAGTCATGGTTTACATTAGTTTGGATTTTGCTTTTTTATTTGAATTTTTGATTGGTTTCAGATTTATTTAATTTAAGTGCTATTTAATTGGTTGAAGAGATTTAATTTAGAAGTTTGATTTACTTGAAAAATATTTTATAAGTTAGAGATATGCTATTTGTTTTTTTTTAATGTTCTTTGATTTTATTTTTATTGTAATTTTTTGATTTTTTGATTTATTATTGATTAGTTGATCTTTTAATTTAAAAAAATTTAAAAAATTAATTTTCTGGAAATTAGTTTAAAGTTGCATTAATCATATTTTTATATGTTTTAAGTATTTTTTTAAATTCAATTGTTTATTTTTATTTTATTTATATTTTTATTCTTTGATTAATGATTTATCTTAAAAAGTATTTTTTAGGTTTAAAATTATTTGAGAATTATGTTAAATTATGAAAAATTTTGTTTGTTCGGTTTGACTTTATTTAATAGTTTTTGATTATTAATTTGATTATTTTCTCTCTTTTTTGTTATTATTTTGATATGTTTTTTTATTAATTTTTTATTTGCATTCCATTTATGTTTATGGAGGTATTTTTTAGCTCTTCTTGACATAAAAGTAACGTGCAACATAAAAATTTTTATTAACTTGAATACTCAACTCATCTTAGATCTTTATCTCAAATTACTTGGGGTCAGTCATATGGATTCTCTTTCTCCACTCTTGTCGATTTTGTGTTATTTCTTCAGAGATATTTAAATCATCTAAATCATATTAAATTACCCTCCTCCAAGTTAACTTAGGTCTACCACGCCCCTTTTTTGTTTTTGTCATTTTAATATTTTCTATCTTTCTAATTAGAGCGTCTTTAGGTCTACGTTTAATATGTCCAAACCATCTCAATTTTCCTTCTTTCAATTTGTCTACAATTCTCGTTACTGTTACATTTTCTCTAATATATTCATTCCTTATTTTATATAATATAGTGTGACCACTCATCTATCTTAACATTCTTATTTCGGCAACACTTATTTTAGAAGTATATTTTGCTTTTATTATCTAACATTCACTACCATACTACATTGCGGGTCTTATACTTGTATGATAAAATTTTCCTTTCAACTTTAATGGAATTTTACGATCACATAGAATCCCTGAAGCCAATCTCCACTTCATCCAACCTGCTTTAAACCTATGATTAACGTCTTCATCACATTCTTCATCTTTTTGAATAATTGATCCAAGATACTTGAATTGAGTTTTTTGAGACAATATTATCCTATCTAAACTGACACTCTCACCTACTTCTCTTTGGTTTTCATTAAATTTACAATGCATATATTCTGTTTTAGTTCTACTTATCTTGAAACCTTTAGTCTCCAAAATATTTCTCCATATTTCTAACTTTCTATTCACTCCTTCTTGTGTTTCATCTATCAATATGATATCGTCTGCAAATATCATACACCAAGGTATATCATCTTGTATAGTCTTCGTTAATTCATCTATAACTAATGCAAAAAGATAAGGACTTATTGCAGACCTTTGATGTAAGCCAATTGAATTAGGAAAATCTCTTGTTTTTCCACCAATTGTGCATACGTTAGTAGTTGTGTCATCATACGTGTCTTTTATCATTTGTTTATACGTAACTGGCACCATTTTTCGTTCCAACACCCACCATAAAACATCTCTTAGTACTCTATCATAAGCCTTTTTTGAAATCAATGAACACCGTATGTAAATATTTCTTCATATCTCGATATTATTCTATCAAGCTTCTAATAATAAAAAGAGCTTCAATTGTAGATCGACCAGTCATAAATCCAAATTGATTAGCTGAAATATTTGTACAACTTCGTAATCGCTGCTCAATAACTCTTTCTCATAATTTCATAGTATAACTCATGAGTTTGATCCCTTTATAATTTGCACAATCTTGTATATCTTCTTTTTTCTTAAAAATAGGTATAATGATGCTCTTTCTCTATTCATTCGGCATTCGTTTCCATATTAGGATTTTGTTAAAAAGTCGAGTTAACCATTCCACTCATAAATCTTCTAAACACTTTCACACTTCAATAGGAATATTATCCGGACCACATGCCTTACTTGTTTTCATCATTTTCAATACTTCTTTAACTTTTGAAAATTGAATTTTTTTTAATATAATTTAAATTAAAGTTTGTTACATTTTCTATGTCATCTATGTTTTTAGCAAAGTTTTATTAAGTTGAATATTGATGTAAATTACAAATGTGAGAGACATGAAGGTCATAATTTCATTAACTTGAATCAATTTGAATATAATTTTTATTGAGTCTTTATGGGCATTATGGAATATATCATATCGAGCTAGGATATAGCCCACCGACCTTGACTAAGGTTTATGAGTGTTTTTTCATCGATATAATATTTTCTATATTAATTTTATGATTCGGCATGTATGCATATATATGCAGTTAGCCATTACATAAATTGATAGGTATTTATTCTTTAATGGCAAAAATTATTTAGCATTGGGGTCATTTTTTGACTTTTATATGTTAACCTTTTATAGAGCGTAGGGCGTATGCAAGGCTGGCCCCCAATTAGCTCTATATTTTAAATTCTTTTAAGTTATGTCGAAGCATAAAGTGTGCCAAAAGGTTAGCCTCCAATTAGTCTCGGTTGTTTGATTAATTTTCCAAACACATAGGACGTGTGTAAGACTGGCTTCCAATTATTCTCGGGACGGATTATTATTTAAGTTTAAAATTGAAACGTAGAGTGTGTCCTGTCCAATCGGCCGATTGATTGTAAGTTTTATTTAATATACATTAACATCAAATTTTGAATGATTTCGGTTTGTCGAACACTATCGAATACAAGGGCATCCGTTGACTCTTATGTCCCTCTATCCTCATCTTGTCGCGAACACAATTTCTTTTAAAACATAAAAGGAAAAAAAGGAGTCACACCTAGTCAAGTGGATATTTGGGTGCGACCAGGGGCTAGACCAAAGCCGGCTCGACCAAGGGGCTTGAGGGCCATTGGCTCATGGGGGCTTGAAGACTTGGCGGGGATTCAACCATGGTTGGAGGGCTTGGTTTTTAGGGTGTTGACTGGCCAGGGTTTGACGGGTGCATCTGATTGGGTTGGCTTGAAGGTAAAGGTCGGTGTGCACAAGCACGCAGGCAAAAGAGGGAGGCGGCAAGGCAGGTCTACGACTGGCTGCAGGTAATTGTGTACGCGGTGAGAGAGCAACATGGTTGGTGTGCATGCAGAGGGAAAACAACATAGGAGGTTGTGGCGGGCCAAGTCCTTACGCTTGTTGACGGGAAGGGAGGCACGAGGCATTTGTGGCAAAGGGGCCGAGACTCGGTGGTGATGACAGTGACATCGCGAGGGGAGACAACGGCAAAGGGGGTGTGGATGAGGGCTATGGCAAGGGCGACTTGCGGTAGAGGTGGCACGATGAAGAGAGACGATGAGGGGCAAAAGGAGGGCTTATGGCGGTGGCGAACAGAGGAGGAGGAGGGTCTTACAGGTGAGGAGAAACGACGAGGGCGGCAAGGGGCTGATTGCGTGTGTGCAGTTGTGGGTTGGTGGTCACGTCACGAATATAGGAAGAAGTAGTTTCGATAGTGACGGGGAAGGGCAAGAGGCGTGAACGACTATGGGTGAAGGTAGGGGCGACGACGAACAGAAGGTGGCGACAAGCTTGCGATTGGGGGATGACGACAATGAAAGGAAGCAAGATAGAGACAATGACAACGAACAAAAGACGACGACCACCCCCGACAAAGGTGAACCTCACATACTCTTTTCTTTTACCTTTTTCGTGCTGCTCCTCCCTTTCCCTCTTTCGTCTACGGTTCTCCTAAAATTCCCTCGGTCTACTGTCGATCATAGCCCTTATTGCTGCAATCGTCACTCGCCATGCAGGAAAGCCGCTCATTTTTGCGGTTACTCAGAAAAGCTGGTGCTGGCAACGTCGTCTAGGCGTAGTGACGTTATGTTCGATTATTGATGAGCTTGTTAATGCCATCAATGATGCTACTCTTGAAGGGGGCTGCGATAGGTCTAAGCTGACGGGAAATGTCGATGTGTCCCTCCATAGCTGCGTTCAAGTTTGTTCATTTACCTTCTCTTTTTTTTGGCACCAACAATGGGCCATTGAATTGCTCCTTGAATATTCTCCTATTCTGAGCCCACTAGATGGACCGAGCACAACATGTCTTGATAGGCTTCATAATGAAGAATGACTGCTTAATGGGCCATTGCTCGTAGAATCGACCAATCCAAATCTGGCCGATTCTTAGATCATATATGCACCTATTTATCCGAGGATTGATTTCAGATTAATTTTTGGAGGAATTGGCTGGGTCGGCTCTAGATCAGATCAACACTTGCCGATCTGATATTGGCTATGTTATCTGAGGCGCTCACCTCAGCCGCCTAGGCAGTAAGGCGAGGCGAGGCAAGGCAAAACATCTCGGCAGAACTCGCCTCGCCCGGGTGAGGACCTGTGAAAATCAAATTTGGTAACTTAAATCCTCCTTCTCCACCCCGAAACATCCAATGCCCAGTCTTCCATATTAAGACTCCAATATCTTGATGCATTATAGGTCCTAGAAGTGAATTTTTTGTATTTTTTATGTTCTTTTTCAAAAGTTTCATTGTTATATGTATATTTTTTGAGAAGTTCTTCAATAAAAAAAATGTCGCCTTAGGCGCCCTCCTCAAGCGCCTGAGGCGAGGTGAGCCCTCCCTCGCCTTAGTCACCTCTCGCCTATGACTACATAGGATATTGGACAGGAGGATTGATCCGAGATTGATTCTCGGAGGAATCAGCCCTGGATTGGCATATAACTAAGGATAAGTTTGGATCTAAATTGGCCGACCCAATTAATTACGACGGAAGTCTGGAAGACTCCAATGCCAAGGGGAAATGATTGATCCATTCCCATTTCACACCCCTCTTGATCCTCCTTTGAGCCCTCACTCCCCTCCCCCTCTGGCACCGCTCGGTTTGGTGATCCCTCTCCGGGCCTCCCCTCCTCTCCTTTCCCCCTGAGTTTCTCCCGATTTTGGTTCCCCTGCCCTGCTGATTGCAGTCCCCCCTCCCCCTGACCCCTTGCAACCTTCCCCCCTGTAGATCCTCTTGCAGGCTACGACAACACCCGAGGAGGCTCTTGGTTCTCCCTTCGGCTTGTGATCCCTTCCCTACCCCTGGTCCCCCTCCCCATTTGGCTTCAGGTCTAGGTGAACCCAGAACCTCCCCTCGGCCCATGGATTGCGGAATCGGCGGAATCGGTCCGATTCCGACCGATTCCGGAATCGGATCGGTGGATTCCGATCCGATTCCGGGCGGAAGGACCGATTCCGGGAAGAATTCCGCGGAATCGGACTGAATCGTCTGGAATCGGTAAGAATCGATCCGATTCCGACCGATTCCTTGTGGAATCGGTCGATCCGACCGATTCTTCGGAAGGCCGGGTCAACCCCGGCACGGTTCGATTCCCGGTTCGACTCTGGACCGGGAATCGAACCGATTCCGGCCCTTGTGGTTTGTGGTTTAGTGGCCGGAATCGACCCGCAGTAGAAGCTCTCGGTCGATCCCGCGGCGGAAGGAGGCTGCGCATAAGGGCGATTCGGCGCGATTCCGGCGCGATTCCGTCGATTCGGCCTCGATTCCGTCGATCCAGGGGTCAATTCCGGCCGATTCCGTCGATCCAGTGGTCGATTCCGCGGCGATTCCACCGATTCCGGCGATTCCGGCGATTCCAAGCAGCCTTCAGGATTCCGCCGATTCAAGCTCGGATCGGCATCGAATCAACCTCTTCTTCGATCTTTGTAAGGTTTTGCAAGATTTCTTCGCCGAAAACTTCGTATGTCCATTCTTACGCGTTTTAGACGAGTTTGAGTGTCGTTAAACTTTACGATTTCCTTCCGAACAAGTCCGTTTAAGTTTTGAACTATCCGTTTATGTCCATTTGCACGGGAAAATTCCGTATATCCCGTACGCGTATTTTTACACGTTTCCGACGACTCCGAGTAGAAATAAACTCGGTGAATTTTGCTCGAATAACTCCGCTCAAGTTGTTTGAACATCGATTGGATGTTCTTTCGTACGGAAAAATTTCCGATACCCCGTACGTTAATTTACGACCGTTTCCGCAAATACGTAACCCTTTAAACATACCGAATGGTGTGTTACTTGGGTCTTTGCTTCCCGAACAACGTCTAAATCAATTTTTATGTTATCTAATCATTTTTAGTGCATAATTACAGATTTAAGCAATGGCCGAGCAAGGTGACGCAGCACCAGCACGTGCTTACGACGTGGGTTGGGAATACGGGCAGATGGTAGACCTAGTCAGGAAGAGGGTACAGTGCAAGTGGTGTGGGAAGGAGATGAACGGGGGGGTGTTCCGGCTGAAACAACATATTGCCGGAACATGTGGGAATGTCAAGAAATGTGACAAGGTGCCCAGGGAGAAGAGTGAGGAGATGAGAGGCTACATGACAGGTAGAGCCTAATACTATTTTTATTAAATTATTTTTGCTGTATTTAATTGTCTTAAATGGCACAGTGTTAACTAATAAAATCTTGCAGGATATTTTTTGAACCCCCCATCCAATATGGAGGACAGGTGTTGAACGACAACGAGGTGATGCGGTGTACACTTGCAGTTATTCAGCGTCTGTGCCGATCTCAGCAGGATAGGATAGAGGCTGAGATAGAAGTAAGTTAGAGTTCATTAAATACCTTGGAGTAGCCTTACCAGGCAACTAATATTTTTTTTTATAAATTTTTCAGATGCAGAAGTACAAGATGAGGGTCGGCGTATACTCGAGATGTCGACCTTAAATATTCATGACAAAGTATCACCTCGGGTATAGTAATAGCTTGATGAAGATTTTATTTTCTTTTCATATAAGTTATGGTAGTATTTACGGGCTAATTGTTTACCTTTTCTCTTGTTTTTTTATCGGTGAGTGGTGGGTTCGGTGAACACCGTGAGTGGATGGAATCCACTCGCCATCGCATCGTGATACTCGCCAGAGCACCGCTCCTCCCATCGCGAGAGGAACTGAGCACATTCAACCTCGATACATACGAAAAGGAGGAACAAAGTTGACCTCGAACCGTAGAGAAGCCGGTCTTCTCGTTATTACAACACGAGGCCGTGCATAAAGAACATCAAGGATCGACGAGAAGACCGGCCGAGGCACGATTTCGCACGATTCGCAGTGGCCCGTACGAGCGTAGGCATTCCTCCGCCACACCACCACCCGAGGAGGTGGACACGGACCGATATTCCGAGGAGTGAGCATGCCATTGCCTCCGGATAGAGGAGAGGAAGCCGTGGATCGTACGGCCGAGCTTTGATACCGATGACCGTGCGTGGCCGAAGGAGAGTTGGATGGTGTTGAAGCCGAGGAGGATGCTCAGCCTCCACCTCCATCTACTTCTCGCTCGGGCAGGCCTTCTTCTCGCCATGGAGAACGACCCACCGCACAGCTTCCGCCTCCGTCGGCCGCTACTCACCTTCGCGGTCGAGGAAAACGAAAACAAAAGTGACTGCACGAAAAATGGGAGGATTTGCAAAGTTGAAAACAACTTTGGGTTCTGGACCTTCTGGTACTCTAGATGGCCGAAGAGGGCGAAGAGAATGGCCCAGAGGTCGGGCGTCCCGTCGGCCCCGTACGACGACGTAGGCTCCTTCTCACTCCTCGTGATGATGACGAGGAGTGCATACCGACGACGCAGCCATCAAGAAGAATCGAGTCTCCTGATTCACGGCTTCCAAAGCCGTATTACACGCTGGATGAGCAGACACCGCAGTCTTATATTATGGAGTCACAGTATCTAGCATTTGGCCAGGTTGACCAGCAATGGATTACACCACCAACTCCACCATCCTTTGCTTACGTCCCGATCGTCCTGCAGTCCGATCCATACGACCTTGATGGCATGGCATCAGCATTATTTTCATATGGATATGGTCCCGGACAGTATACAAGACTGAGCACGAGGGAGGAGCATCACGAGCGCCAGGAGAGGGAGGAAGACCCATATCTATATTCTGGATATTGGTAGTAGATTGATATGATGTAAATTTTTTTTTTATGATGTATCAACTCATTTATTTTTGAATCAATGGAATTGGAATATGTACTTAACTTCAAGTCTTCAATTGGAGTTCATTAGTATTTATTCGATGTGGTCCCGTGGATGAATGCATTGGTTATTTTTAAAAAATTTTCTAACTCATTTCCTATTTTTTTACATTTTTTCTGAATTTTTTGGATTTTTTTTACGAATTGTTTTAAAAAAAAAAACCGATTCCGGACCGATCCGGAATCGATTCCCGTCCCAGGAATCGGCCGATTCCGGCCGATTCCGGCCGATTCCTGGAATCGGAATCGATTCCGATTCCGATTCCGGAATCCTTGCCTCGGCCCCCACCCCTTGCACAATCACCCCAAGGGGTGTCTATTTCAAATTAGTCACCCCGAGGGGTGATTGAACTCAGCCCATCCTTTTCCTCTTCTGGTCTGAAACTTTGTGTGCACTCCTTGAGGCCTAAGCCCCCCTTCTCCTAAACATTTTAAAGTTTTACCTTAACATGAGTTCCAACTTTTTTGTGTTCAATATGATGTAAAAAATGTCGCACTTTGGGGCATAGATCGCGGAATCGGCCCCAAATTTTAATGTTTTACCTTAACATGAGTTGCACTTTGGGGCATAGATCGCGGAATCGGCCGATTCAGATAGGAATCGGCCGATTCCTGGATCGGATCGGCAATGGCCGATCCGATTCTTGGCTGAAGGACCGATCCGGAAAAAAGTTGCGGCAGAATCTGTCAGGATCGGCCGGATCGGTCGGGATTGGATCGGAATCGGATCGGAATTGGAATCGGATCGGCCGAATCGGTCGGGATCGGAATCGGAATCGGAATCGGAATCGGAATCGAATTGTTTTTTTTCATTTTTTGCTATTCCAGTCGGATCGGCCAGGATCGGCCAGAATCGGTTCGAATCGGCCAAAATCGGTACGGATCGGTCTGGAATCGGATCGGATCGGAATCGGATCGTTTTTTTTTTTTGCTTTCCGATTCTGGATTGATTTTCTTCCATTGGATCGGTCGGAATCGGTCCGATCTGATCCGATCCTGATCGGATCGGTACCCACCGATCTCGATTCCGATTCCGATCTCGCGATCCTTGCTTTGGGGTATTGGATGAAAACATGGATTTTTATTGAATATTGATAAAAAGAGTGAAATAAAAGTGGTGTGGGAAAGAAATGAGCACATGTGCTTTCCGCTTCAAACAACACATATGTGAGATTAGTAGAAATGTCAAGAAATATGACAAGGTACTTACAAAGTTGCAAGAAGAAATGAGTGGTTATTTAACCGAGAGAGCATCACAGAGGGAGACACACATTGAGTAGAGAGCAAGGATTTCGGAATCGGATCGGCCGATTCCTAGGAAGAGAATCGATTCCGGATCGGCCTGGAATCGTTTTTTTTTTGATTTTTTTTCGTCAAAAAATTTAAAAAATTCAGAAAAATTCTAAAAAAATAGGAAATGAGTTAGATTTGTTTTTAAAAATAACCAATGCATTCATCCACAGGACTACATCGAATAAATACTAATGAACTCCAATTGAAGACTTGAAGTTAAGTACATATTCCAATTCCATTGATTCAAAAATCAAAGAGATGATACATTATGAAAAAAAAATTTTACATCACAACGATCTACTACCAAAATCTAGGATATAAATATGGGTATTCCTCCTCTCCCTGCTGCGCTTTACGCTCCTCCCTCGTGCTCAGTCTTGTATACTGTCCGGGACCATATCCATATGAAAATAATGCCGATGCCATGCCATCAAGGTCGTATGGATCGGACTGCGGGACGACCGGGACGTAAACAGGGGATGGTGGAGCTAGTGGTGTAATCCACTGCTGGTCAGCCTGGCCAAATGCTGGATACTGTGGCTCCATAATATAAGAATGCGGTGTGTACGCTCGTCCGGCGTGTAATACGGCTTTGGAAGCGCGAATCGGGGAGACTCGGTGCTGGCGATGGCGCGTCGGCCGGTATGCACTCCTCGTCATCATCACCCGAGGAGTGAGAAGGAGCCTACGCTTTGTCATCATCTGGGCTGACAGGACGCCTGACCTCTAGTTTCATTCTCTTCACCTCTTCAGCCATCTCTGAAGTACCAGAAGGTCCAGAACCCAAAGTTGTTTTCAACTTTGCAAATCCTCCCATTTTTCGTGCAGTCACTTTTGTTTTCGTTTTCCTCGGACTGCGAATAGGGTCAGGTAGCGGGCTGAGGGAGAGCCGGGCTGGGGCTAAGGCACGGTGGTCGCTCCATAGCCGGCGAGAAGAAGGCCTCGAGCACGAGAAGTAGATGGAGGTGGAGGCCGAGCATCCTCCTCGGCTTCAACACCATCCAACTCTTCTTCACCACGCACGGTCATCGGGATCAAACTCACCGTACGATCCCCGGCTTCCTCTCCTCTATCCAGGAGGCAAGTGCATGCTCCTCCTGGAATATCTGATCCATGTCCACCTCCTCGGGTGGTGGTGTGGCGGAGGAATGCCTCTGCTCGTAACGACCACCTGCGAATCGTGCAAATCGTGCCTCGTTGATCTTCTGTCGATCCTTGATGTTCTTTATGCGCAGCCTCGTGTTGTAATGACAGAAGACCAGCTTCTCCAGCCGGTCTGAGGTCAACCTGTTCCTCCTTTTCGTATGTATCAGGTTGAATGTACTCCAGTTCCTCTTACAATGGGAGGAACTGGTGCTCTGGCTGAGTATCCTGATACCGATGGCAGCAAGTGTATTCCATTCACTCACGGTGTTCACCCGAACCCGACCACTCACCGCAAGAAAAAAACAAGAAGAGAAAAGGTAAACAATTAGCCCATCATCTACCATAACTTATATGAAAAGAAAATAAAATCTTCATCAAGCTATTACTATACCAGGTGACACTTTGTCAACTGAATATTTCAGATCAGCATCTGAGTATACGCCGACCCATATCTTATACTTCTGCATCTGAAAATTTTATAAAAAAATATTAGTTGCCAGGTAAGGCTACTCTAAGGTATTGAATGAACTCTAACTTACTTCTATCTCAGCCTCTATCCTGTCATGCTGAGATCGGCACAGACACTGAATAATAGTAAGTGTACCCCGCATCACCTCGTTGTCGTTCACCACTTGTCCTCCATATTGGATGCGGGGGTTCAAAAAATATCCTACAAGATTTTATTAGGTAACACTGTGCATAAGACAATTATTTAGCAAAAATAAATTTTTAACCAAGTTACCTGCAGCATGGACATCGTGGTGCAAGGTCTTGTCCCATCGGTCATCTATGATCTTTCACCACTTTTTGTAACCTCTGGGATTTTTTTCTTTTATTTTCAGCTTTGCCCGGTCCATGGCATCATACAACGTGTCCATCTGGTCCCTGTCATCTGAGTCTACCAACCTCAAGACAACTACCAGTGGCTCAATGATTGCCAAGTAGTAGGCAATCCTCTCCCAAAACCTCTTGTCAGTGATCTGCTTCTCAGACACGACAAGAATCTCCAATCGATCTTTCTTGTCGTGCAGGTGGTCCATCATATAGTTATAATACTCCTCGGACTGTGTGAACCTAACCAATGCATGCATGTGCCGGTGTAAACTCTCCAACGCAATGAAATTCGTAGCAAATCGAGTCGGACCGGGCCTAACAAGATCGTGCCCTCCTGTGTGTGATCTCATGATATGTAGCAGGCGGGGATGCGAATAAATAAAAGATGTGATCGTCTGCGCCTGCCTGACAAGTGTGGATACACCCTCCTCCTTGCCTATATCCTCTAATATGAGATCAATGGAATGTGCTGCACAGGGCACCCAGAAGATGTGCTTCCTCTTCTCCATCAACTTCCTCCCAGCCGCCTTATATGATGGTTCGTTGTCAGTGACAACCTGAACCACATTGTCCTCCCCGATCTCCTCCACCACCCCATCCATCAGAGAAAAAATGAAGTCGGTATTTTTTATTTTTCCAGAAGCATCTACCGACTTCAAGAATGTTGTCCCCTCAGAACAATACACCAAGAAGTTTATCATACTCCTCTTGGTGATACATGTCCACCCATCGCATATAATTGTGCAACCCCTCTACTTCCGCACCAACTTAAAACCATCCATCCACTCCTTCAACTCCTGGACCTCCTCATCTAGTCCAGCGCCGTATATATGTCTGCTGCCCGGGGATTGCAAACCCGGTCCAGCCTCATCCACGGCATCCACCATCGTCTGGAAGTAGGGGCTGGTGGCTGCATGTGCCGGGATGCCTACATCAAGTTAAAAAAAATTGGGATCAGACTAAAATTAAGTTTAAGTAAATAAAACACACATAATATCAATTTTAATTTAAAAAGTGATACCTGCATGTAAAAACCATTTCTCTATATGGCAAACGGCTCTCTTTGCAGTCGTTCCTGTTGCCTTCACCCCTTTCATTGCCTGTTTAATCCCAATCTGCCCAGCACTCTGTTTCCTAAATAAATACTCGTCACTCGGTGTAAATCGAGTGCTGGTCGAAGTAGAACGGCGGTGTGGCTCCTGTCTCCTGGGGTCAGTCTCTCGGTCCCAGCCCGAGGTAGGGTGAGCGGTTGCTGATCGGCCCAAAGCTGGGTCAACTCTTGACCCAGACCCTCCTGCTCCCCTCCTCCTGTCCTCCTCCTCAGCAAATGCACGCTTTCTAGCGTGCCTAGCACGTCTAAGCTCGGAGTCCGTGGACTCGTCCTCGCTCTCTGGCTCCGGCTCAGCTGGTGCCTTCCCCTTGTCTTTCTCTTTCGAGATAGACAAATCGCGGTCCCTCCTCCTCTGGAGTAGCTCGTCGTGCAACTCCTCCCTTTGCTCGATCCTAACCAAGGAAGGAATAGTCGGGGGTCGGCCCCGGGTCGGTCGGCCCCAAAACCGACCCGGGTCGGTTGGGGTCGCGACCCGGGTCGGGTCGGGGTCGGGGAAAAATATAATAAAAAATTCAATTTAAAATAATAGCCGGGTCGGGGGGTCGGGGCCGGGTCGGGGTCGGTCGGCCCAAAAAGCGACCGGGTCGGGCGACCCGGCCGACCGGGTCGCCGACCCGGCGAACCATCCTAACAACCCGTTGAGAGGCTCTACCTGTCATGTAGCCTCTCATCTCTTCACTCTTCTCCCTGGGCACCTTGTCACATTTCTTGACATTCCCACCCGTTCCGGCAATATGTTGTTTCAGCCGGAACACCCCCCCCCCCCGTTCATCTCCTTCCCACACCATTTGCACTGTACCCTCTTCCTGACTGGGTCTACCATGTGCCCGTGTTCCCAACCCACGTCGGAAGCACGTGCTGGTGCTGCATCACCTTGATCGGCCATTGCTTATATCTGCAAAAATTGTAAATAATGCACTAAAATGATTAGATAACATAAAAATTTATTTAGACGCTGTTCGGGAAGCAGACAACCCAAGTAACACACCATTCGGTTTGTTTAAAGGATTACGTATTTGCCGAAAATCGTCGTAAATTAACGTACGGGATATCCGAAATTTTTCCCGTCAAAATGGACTTAAACGGATAGTTCAAAACTTGGACGGACTTGTTCGGTCGGAAATCACAACGTTTAACGACGCTCGGACTCGTTGGAAACGCGTAAGAATGGACGTACGAAGTTTTCGGCGAAGAAATCTTACCAAAAACCTTAGAAAGATCGAAGAAGAGGTTGATTCGAGGCCGGTCCGAGCTTGGATCGGCGGAATCCTTTGAAGACATTGCTTGGAATCGCTGGAATTGCCGGAATCGCCGCCGGAATCGTCGGAATCGGTGGAATCCTTGCTGGAATCGACGGAATCGGCCCGGAATCGCGCCGGATCGAGCTTCTGCCACCGCGGGATCGACAGAATCGACCGCCGCGGGTCGATTCCGGTTCTAAAAGGGCCGGAATCGGTTCGATTCCCGGTCCAGAATCGAACTGGGAATCGAACCGGTCTGGTTGACCCGGTCCTCCGACGGAATCGGTCGGATCGACCGATTCCATGGAATCGGTCGGTATCGGATTGATTCCGACCGATTCCAGGCGATTCATACCGATTCCGCGGAATTCTTCCCGGAATCGGTCATTCCGCCTGGAATCGGATCGGAATCCACCGATCCGATTTCGGAATCGGTCAGAATCGGACCGATTCCGCCGATTCTGCAATCCATGGTAGAGAGCCAAGTTACATGATGAGTTACTTAGATGAAGAGACAAATCTCTATGTCTAAAACTCATAAAGGCTAAAGGAAATGTTTCAATTGAAATTGATGGATCAGGTTCAGAAGATGAAGATGATGCACTAATCAGGAGAGCAATGTAGACAAGTAAGACATCAGCCTGTGAATATGAAGGAAGAAGAGAGCAAATGAATCTGTATGTAGAAGGTAATCACCCTAGATTTCAGTCAGACAGATATTGAGTTTCATCAGTCATAGTCAATTCAACTAATGAACACATCTATATATATGCATCAAGACAAAAGTCAAATGACTATCAAATATATCTTTAAAAGAGTAAAGGTAACGTCATGAGTTGTAAAGAAGGTTATCAAACATATATGTAAATGGGTTTTGTATGAGGTTGATTGAGTTTTAACTTTTTTTTATATTTGTCTTATATGATTTTGAGTGGTCATTAACATTTTGTCTTATTTCACATTGATGTAGGTGTCCTAGCTTATGTAGTCATTAGTTCATATTTCTAAACTATGATTGATGTCATTGGTGAAGTTAGATTGTGATTAAAAATTCCATCATCTAATTATATCTACGAGGGTGGGTTGAATTCGGAGGTTGATGAGTTGTCTATATGGATAAATAAATTTAATATGGTGTGAAAAGAAAGGGGTTGGACGGTCATGTGCGACGGACGTATAAGAATCTCGAAATGATCTATAATAAAATTTCTCATCTATTGCTTCGAGGGCACAACATTCTTGAATAGTGTTGATATATCTATGTATATCAAGAATGGATAGTATCTATTTATTCTTACGAATGATGTTGTGGAGAAAGTAGGTGAAGATAACATTGTTTTGTTTGTGTTTCACAATGAAACCTAATATAAGGCTGTATTGCTGTAGGGTAGAAGTTAATTGAGGCTAGAGGAAATTTATTTTAGGTTTATTGTGTAGCATACTTTATTGATCTGATGTTGAAGGATATTAGGAAGAAGGCATCTGGGAGCTCTTTAGTGAGTCAAACTTAGTTGATTACATCTTTTATTTGTGGCTATCCTAGATTGCTTAACATTATGAGATAGCATACCAATAGTCATGATCCAGTGTGACTTGGCCACATTACATTTGTCATATATTTCATTGCATTAGAGAGCTTGTATAGACATCGGTATGTTTTAAAAACATTCATTTATGCTCATGAATACATCACGTACATGGTTGACTTACACAGAAGAATGGACAAATTTGCGATCCTAGTTAAGGTAGAGCATCTTATTGAGAGCAATGGGTGGTAGGAGAGAATTCAATTCTATTTATCCGTGATAAAACCTTTGGTACAAGTGTTAAGATTGGTGCATTCTGTTAGGATCGGTCACAAAATGATGTTGGCTTGTAATATTATTTTCAAGAACATATACTTGTAGCATGGTGTAGCATGGATGAAGGATAAGGATGTTTCACCAACTGTAGAGTTCGATCCGAATGATCGTGCATGGGCCAAAGATGAGCTAGACAATGTACATGGTGAGGATAAAGAAATGTAAGAAGCACACTCTTTCATGGTTCCAAGTTTAGCTCCAACTCCATCTTTTTATGTAGCTTTATGTTTAACTTCTTCTACTCAGAAAACTTTGTAAAAGAAAGAAAAATTTGTGGAATTCAAAATTTTAAGGTCTAACAATGCAATATTAGATATGATACACAAGTAGTAGGGAATAAAATGAAGTTAATTGTTAGATGAAGACTTGTGAGTCCTAATGATAGTACCTAAGCACATTCCTCAAATGTGGATGAAGAAGAATTTGTTCCACCAACTTAACCACAAAATGTAAGAGGTTTTGGTGTAGGTGGAGGTAGAAAATAAGGATTAGATACTAGTGCACGCAAGGATCGCGGAATTGGAATCGGAATCGGATCGGTTTCCCAGGAATCGGTCAAAAAAGAGACTGAACAAAAGAGATCTTGAAAAAATCTTAAGGGATTGAATCTCTAAAATATCAATCAATGTACGTGTTTAAGTGTAAAATGCCATGTAATCTCTTCAAAATGAACAATGAAACTCATATTAAATATCAAAATAAGCTATGGGAGAATTACAAGTGTAATACAGCGAAGGTGAACTATTGTTAATATGAGACATACAAAAGATCTTATGTTAGACTAAATCTTCATCTTAAACAATATGAATAGGAGATTGATGATATCTTGGGTCAATTGTACATATATAGTCATAAAAATATTAAGTTACAAAATTTTATCAAATAATAATGTTTGAATATTTGTATGGATTCCATAATAAAATTGAAAATATATGAAGTAAACTTAACAAGGTCATCTAACAAGTTAGGGTAGTAATAGGCAGAGGAAATCAAGATACCAAAGGTATTGTATAGATATTCTCATTTCGGCAATCTAATTTTTCGGACGCGTGGAGAGAGAGATTCTCGGGAGATCTCGAGAGATTCTTGAGAGATCGCATTCCATGATTTGGACTTAGCCGCGGAATTTGACCATGTGTACTATATATATTCATCAAAGATCTTAATAAGATCCGTATTGTTCACCCAGCAGTTGAACAATTTCATTTCCTCCATCTATACTTTTTGATTATGCCTATCTCTTAACATTGCTGAAGACACCACAAATACACCAGGCTAACTCATTGTTGCCTGGCACTCAAAGTTTTTGAAAAAAAATGAAGACTTATCATCAACACTCAAGGGACAATAGACACCCACAAAAAAGAACTGTTTCTTACTATCCTTGCTGCAAATTTTGACCGCAAGGATGAACATGCTGCGCCTAAAACTTCACCATTTAATAAGAGAATTTCATAACACAATTGTACTGCCATTTCTTCCCACCGGAGGTGAAAATGATAACCTTCTTGGACAAAAAAGTCACACCGGATATGTATCACAGCGATATCCAACATTAGTGAAGACACCATACTCATAAGATCCCTCAATTTCTCTCTTTCATGGATAGCCCTGATGCTTCAACTTGATACTTTCATCATGTAAAAATGATGACATCCTTCTCAGCCCTTCTTCTCTTCACACTATAAAGATGGCCATTCTTGAGCATAAATTTGAGTTCTCTAGCGCCAACTCTAGACTGAGCTTGCTTAGGGGCCTCAGTGATGCGGGACGGGAAGGGAGGTGCCGCCATCCCCGCGCGCGTCGGCGGGCCCGAGGAGGATGTACCGAGCTGATGGGGTGCTGAACCGATCCTGAACCGTGCTGAATTGCTTCAAACGGAGCTGGAAACTGTTGAACCGGGCCCGAAAACCACCGAACCAGACCTCACGGCCGCTGAACCGGGCCCACAAGTGCTGAACCGGTCCAAAACGGCCCTGAACCGGCCTTAGAAGGGTTGAACCGGCCTTGAACCGGTTTGAACCGGCGGTCGGACCCGGTCTGGGCGCTAAACCGGCGCTTGGACCGTTGGCTGGCGAACCGGTGGGCGGGCTGCGCGCAGGCCGGCCGGGCGGAGACGAACCGGCGCCTGAGCCGGTCGCGTGGCCGCCGCGTTGCTTAACCCGGCGGGGTTCGTGGCCGCCCGGGGTGGTGCCGCGCGACCGCGCGACTAATCCCCCGGAGGGGGGGTCGTGGCGTGCCGCGGCGAGCCGGCCGCGAAGAGAGAGAGAGAGGGCGGTGGGGGCGGGGCTCGTGGCGTCTCTCCGGAGCCCCCGACGGCGCCGGGAGGGCGGCGGGCTTCGTCTCCGCGCACGGCGGACCCGGCGGCGGCAGCGGCAGCGGGGACGGGAGGGGAGGCCGCGGCAGCGGCAGGCGGGGGGGCCGGAGGCGCCGCCTCTTCCTTCTCTTCTCTCCTCCCTCGTCGCCCCCCACTAGCTTCGCCGGAATGGGGAAGATCGGGGTGTCTTCGACGGTCGACGGAAGCGGGGTTGGGGTCCGAGCTCGCGGCGGCTCGCAGGAGGGAAGGGGGGTTCGGGGAGGCTCCGTGGGAGGCCAAGGGTCCCGTGGGAGGGGTGCTCGTGGGGTAGGGGAGCCGCGCGGGGGGGGGGGGGGGTGTCTCGGTTGGGCGCGTGTGTGCGCGCGGGTCCGAAAGGGGTGGGGGTGCCGTAGTGCTTCCCGGCGGGGGGTTCCAGCAGGGGAAGGGGGTCCGTGGAGGGGTGAAGGGGCTGCCGTAGGGGTCGAGGGGAGGCGAGGGACCGAGGTGGGAGGGTCCGGACGGACCTAGGGCAGGATCTCGACGAAGGCGTCGACGGAGGTCGGAAACATGACGGGACAGGAGGAGAAGGCACCGGACCTAGCTCCGGAGGTGAGGAGGAACACCGGGAAGTGGAGGGGAGAACCGGGAGCACCCGGAGGTGAGGGAATGACGCCGACGTCGGAGGGGGAGGGGGGGAAAACAGGAGCTTCTCTCCTTGCTTCAAAACATCCATCTCTCTTCATTCAAAGACTTGGGCTCTTTAAATAGAGCTGAACATTACAAGATGGACCTCTAAAAACCCTAATTACATATATGTCCTCTAAAGGACTAAAATAAAAGAGAAGGACTCAAAGGACTCTAAATACTTAAATAAAATGCATAAAAATAAAAATCTAATACTACGAAATAAAAGAAATAAATACGTCGTCTCCTCAAGACCCGGAAGACGCTATCTCCAAACAAACGGACAATCCGGTCCGTACCGGTCCCCATCACTCAGTCTTCAAGCCAATGGGTGCTACCTGTTCCAGCAGTCCCGAAAGGAACTCCCTCACCTTCCGTTCTTGTCCTATAAAACATAAACCAACCGCTTCACCCATATTGATGATATATGCATCTGACAGCCTGGCAAAATTGGACTGATCAGCATCACCCTGCCTGGTCCCAACTACCACTGGACAAACAGGGGAAGGGAGATCCCCACAGCTCAACTGAAGTGGACAGCAGAGATTTCCTCTCGACAACTTCAACAGATTTTGTTGGGGACATCACTTCCACGGCACAGTCCACACGATAGGCAATGACTCTGAGCATATTTCAACATTCTCCAAGAATGAAACCATGCCTGCAATGACACTCTGGGGGCCTGAAGAGCTGTGCACTCCCTGCACATGGGTTCCAGGCAAAGACACAAGAAGCTCTAGTGCTCACCCGAACTCCCATGGGGCCCTCAGTACTTGAAGGAACCACCAGCCAGCCACCAGGCTGCTTGGGAACCAGCAGTGTATCTTGCACAGCATCACCCATCACCGAGCATCGGGCTGGAGAAGACAGTGGTTTGCCTGGACTATCGGCAGCAAACCCAATGGTTTGCTCAACATAGATGTCAACTCCGGACCAGTTGGTTCAAGCCAAACAATGCGAAGAAGAGATGTTGGTTTATGATAGTCGCTTGAATATGGAGTCGCAAGTGCAAACTGCCCAGTTTGTGAACTAACATTCGCGGATCCAACTTGAAATGGGTCTCAGCCAGACCCCGAAACCATTATCTATGGTCATTTTGAACGTTATTTCAAAAATATCAATTATTATTTATAAAATAGTAAATAAAATTTATTTTACTAATAAATTTGTTATAATATGTTTTAATTTACTTTTATTTTTTAACATTTATATATTATACTTTTATTAGTTTATATATTTTTATTTATTATAATATTAATTATATATATATATATATTAAATTTTCACTGAAATTGTGGTTCCGATCCGATAGCTTCTTATAGGATACAAAACTATGTTCTGAATCCACTACTTTTTATTGTAGCTGGATTGGAATATTGGATTCCGTGTATGCCTATACCGATATATAAGTTTCTCTTGTGTTTGATTGTGGCCAGTATACCACAAATGCAGGGCTATGATCTTCGGGCTTTGGTGATGCCTGTGGTGTTTTCTGGTGTCCGAAAACATGTGAGGTTGAGAGGATCACTTGGAACCACTCTGCGGGGAAGGTCACCCTTGCTGGAAACTATCTTTCACGTCCCCATCGCTGGTCCCATGCTCAAGTGCTGTTGAAAGGATAGGATTTGTGCTTGTGCATTTCTCGAAGGTGGCAGCCCTGTTTATGCACTCTCAACAATTGATTTGGCCGGTGTTTTGGAGACAACCCTTTGGCTGGGGAGTGCATGCATAGCTGGTGTTGCAGAATTTGTTCGGGTGTCAGTCACATGAATTGTCTGTTCACGGTTGAAGAAGGTGCAGGCAGCGGCTGTTGACATCTTTCTTTGCCACGGCTTGAGGGTGGTGGGAGGGTGCCTCTTGCCCACTTGTTCCAATGTCGTTGTAATTTTTGTTTTGCCATATTTGTTTGCCTGAAGATTGTGGTTGGATGGGTGTGCCATTGGTTGAATGCAGTTTGTTCTTAGAGACTTTTTTATAGTGGTGTGCTTACAAATTAAATAGAGAGATTCTAGATGCATGTGATAAGATGCATTGTACCCGCTAGTACCTAATCATGCTTTGAACAAGAAGATTTAATACTAACCTTAGCTGCACTTAGACTTCTCATATTGTTTTTGAAACTAGGAACTTTTTTTTGGTTCATCTGACAAATTGAGCTGTCTTATGCTTCTTCTTCATGTACAATTCCTTTGTATTTTTCTGCAATGTGTGTTTTTGTCTTTTTTAGACTCTTTCCTTATCCTATCTTTATCTATGTAGGATGCTGTTTCTTGATAAAGATTCTGGTGGTGGCTTTAGTGGGCAACTATCATATTCAGTGTTGGAAGATGGGGGCAGTGGATATGATGTAGCATATCACAGTGTTTCCCTATCTGGTAATATAAAAAGGATTGCTGAGACCAAAAGTTTTCAAGGATCAATTAGGAAGAAAAATTCTGAGAATGTGATCAAGACTTCTTCAGCTAGCATGACAGTCAGGCAATCAGCCAGATTGCAAGGGGAGATGCTTTTACAGTCTCTAAAAGACTTTATAGTTGAAAGGCGTGGTTCTTTGATTGATGGCTGGCATGTGGAGTTCAGACAACATTTAGATGGAGGTGATACATATGCCGTTTATTGCGATCCTGATGGAAACATCTTTAATTCGATGAACGATGTTGCTCATTATCTTGGCCTAACATCCAAGGCCAGTACAATTGATGTTGATGAAAGAAGCGAAGTGTGTGGTCCATCTCAAAAATCCTTGCCTCAGAATAGAAGAATAAAAGATCTTGCAAGACATTCAAGAATGAGCAGTGCCTCTGAAACTCAAGGAAGCATGAAGAATGGACAGCAGAGTGGTGACTCATCTGATGATGATATGATAGATACTCGGCAGGGCAATGACAGCAATGATTTAAGAGTTATCGAGACCTCCCCGGAGGGAAAACATCAACAGTTCAATGAGCTGAATGTAAGTATTACTATTTTGAATCCTTTTGTGCATGGTAATTTGCTTTTTGTGTATTGCATTGCTAAAGGAAGATAAGAAAATGAAACTGAATTTGTGTTGTATTTTTATAATTTTCTTGTTTGTTCATTCACTTAATTTTGGATATTTGTCCTTTCACTTTCTTTCAGAGTGCTCTTCCGGTTCAACTTGGAGACTTCTATATTACCTGTTTGGGCAAAGTTGATACAAGGCCCACATACCACGAAGCCTATCAGATTTGGCCCATAGGTTACAGATCTAGTTGGCATGATAAAATAACTGGATCCTTGTTCAATTGTGAAGTATCAGAGGGAGGTGATGCTGGGCCTGTTTTCAAGGTTAGAAGACTTCCTTGCTCTGTGTTGCCAATTCCAAGTGGCAAAATTGTTCTTTCACCTACAAGTCTACCAAAAGTTTTTTCTTCAGAAGAGGAGGATGCTTTTGATGGCTCTGGTAATGATGATGATTCTGTTCATATCCAAATGTTGCTCTCGGACCCGTGTCTTTCTAAAGAAAATCTTAATTCATGCTTTGCTAATGGCTCGTGTGAGAGTTTTGGTGGATCCTCATTCCCTGCAGATACCCAAACTGGTGTTGAATCCCTTCCTGATTGCTTTTCCAAGAAATATGGTTCAGGCGACATGTCAGCTGTGAGGGATGAAGTTGGGGAGTTCTTTGTTCAAGGAAGATCTTCTTCTTCGGTATGGAAGATGGTATCACAGACTCTTATTGATTCGTGTTGTGAAGCATACAACCACTCTGGGCATCTACAATTTTGTTGTGCACATGTTCGTGACAAAAAATTGGTTAGCCCAGATATTCAGACTATGAGCTGGGAAAGGATAAGCTCTTTGGCCAGATTTTGTTGCCTGTTAGGTCCTGACACTACCTCGAAGGTGGACTGTATGAGTCAGTTGGAAGCATCGTGTGAAGTTTTGGCAAAATGGTTAGAACAAGATAGATTTGGATTAGATATGGAGTTTGTGCAGGAAATTATTGAACAGCTTCCTGGAGTCCTTGGTTGTAAAAATTATAAATTTGTATCTGAAAGGTGCCATTATTCAACTTCTATAACCGTTGGAAGTGGTTTTCTTTTGGCTAGAGGAAGGAATATGGAACAATACGTAGAGGAAGCTGTATTGTGTAGCTTGTATGGAAGACCAAAAATTTCCAGATGTCAGTATCTTGATAAAGAGTGTGATCTGACCAGTTGCATCACTCTTCCTGGACGGCCCTTCAGCACCAGACTTCCAATAGAGCTTGTTGGTGATGTTGTCCAGGTATTCATTTGTTTTTTAAACAAATTGCTTTCTGGATTGCATGAACTTTTATGATTGATTTTACTGTAATATCTATTCTGCTCCTTTTTTTTGGTTAGGTATGGGAATTTTTGTGCCGTTTCTATGAGGTATTGGATCTCGAGGAACCTGTATCTCTTGACCAACTAGAGGATGAGCTGATTGATCCCTGGCCTACTTGTTCAAATTTTCTTGAAAAGTTTGAAAAGGAAATTCAACAGTTCAGGGAACCATCTTCAGTGGAGATTCAGGAGACAGTGAATGCTTCTGGACATTCTGCTGCCGTGCGTAATGAATCTGTTCCCTCACCAGTCGGGGAAAATTCCCCTGTGTTCATTCAAGTTGAGACAGGCTCGATGAAGGAAGCTGCTCTAGGCAAAGTGGCATCACAGACATACACTAGATGCACTGGTGTTGCTTTGGCTAAGGTTCATACCTCGCTGCTGAAAATTCTGGTACGCGAGCTTCAGTCTAAGGCAGCAGCTTTTGCAGATCCTAGTTTTGACTGTGGTGAGACTAAATCTAGGCGTGGAAGAAAGAAAGAAGCAGATAACTGCCATCCAGCAAAGAAATCAAAGCTTGACATCCTTCCTCTGAATGAATTATCATGGCCGGAATTAGCTCGAAGATATGTTTTAGCTTTCTTATTGATGGATCGAAGCCCAGAATCCTCTGAAATATCCAGTCGAGATGGTGTAAAAATTTTTCGCTGCTTACGTGGAGATGGGGGTGTTCTCTGTGGGTCACTCACCGGGGTTGCTGCTATGGAAGCAGATGCAGTGGTAAGAGGAAGATGTCATTCCATTCTTTGCATTTACCTCTGCATTCTTTTACGAGTTTCTGGTGAATTTGTTCTTTCTTGATTTCTTCCTTTAACTTGTTTGATTAACATGGGTTTTTCCCTCTTAAATACTACAAATTCATTGTTTTGTATAGTTGGTCTCTTGTTTTAGATGTTTATTCTTACTTCGAGATGCTTGCTTTGTTGTCAGCAGCATTATGTTTATGCCGGAAATGTCTAAGAAGTTTCAGCATTGATTTAAAAGAGCCCTCTAGTGGAACATGAGGCACAACATAATGCCTTGTAATTGAAAGAAAGGGGGGAGGGTAAAAAGAGCATTTATACTTTACAAGTATGAAATTACCTTATACCCAGATGTATATAATTTGTGCTTATGCTTCTCAATTCCCATACTTGCACTCATTTTGTTGAAATTACAATTATATCCAAGTTCTTTCAAAAGTGCTTAGAGATTTTGTTTATTTTTATTAGTCGTGGAAAAAATTAAATTGCCCGTGTTTTATCATTCTTGCCCCTCTTTATGTTCTGTATTTTTTGCATCATATGTGGTTAGCCATTGATAGAAATATCCCAATCTGGGGTGCTTATCTCTATGTGGATTGGTGGGGAATTGCTAGGATTTGCTACGATTTAGAGGGGGTGTTGATCCCGGTGCGATAGTGCCCTTCCTGCAGACGATGCTTTTTCTGGCCAACCTGCCGTGTGCTTGCCGGGATATTCTATTAGAAGCTGCCTGACTCGGAGTCAATCTCAAAGCCATAACAGTTTATGGAGGTACCAAATTTATGGACGCTAGTACTCCCAGAGATGCCGTGGGACATTTGGAGTGCTCGGAACAAGAGAACTTTGAAGAAAAGCTCGAGGACCCGGCAAGGATTCTTCAACGCATGGCCCTTGTCAAATATTGGGATTTTGCCTGGTCTGATCACATTCAGTTTGGGCTCCCTTTGGTGGCAAATTCACCAAGTGGAAGCCAATTTACTTAAAATTTTCTGGATTGCTATCATCTTGTTAGTAGTATAGGTTTTGTTTTAATTATTCTTTTTCATTTGTATTTATACTTTCTTTTAATATGATGAATTGTGGTTCTGCCACCTTCGAGAGAAAAGCCGTAAAATTTTTGACTCTCCTTCTGAGGCCGGCGGTCGAAGATGGAGTGCTTAAGGTGATGGCCCTTTGGAGAAAGGTTGGCAGAGTGGGAAGGTAGGGTGGAAAGGCTGGAGGTCTTCGTGGAAAAGATGGTCGTTCAGCAAACATTTGGATACTGTGGAACTTTTGGTAGGTGTACTCACTGTTTAGCTGTTGGAAACTGGGCTAGTTATTGTTGCAACATGGTCAGTTGCAGTCATTGCGGTGGGCTTGAGCATAGGAGCTTCTGTAGGTGGGCTAAGCTGGAGGGCGACTGTTGTTATCCTGCACTCCCTGATGACAGTATCTTGGACGGGTTCTCATGGGTTGATGGAATGGATGGCTGCAGCATTTTCAGTTGGATAGTGGTTGTCCGAATTTTTTATTGATGATAGATGGTGTCGGGGGAGTGTTATAGCATGGGTGTCTGGTGATTACTCTGGATGGGAGAAGGTGGAGCTCAGTTTCTTCTTGTATCCTAGATGGCCATCTGAGAACTGGTGGACTGCAGAGCGGGTTGCTGGGAGTGGAAGGCGAGATCTATGGGCACTTTGTATTGTTCTCCTTCAGGTTTTCTTTATTCCTGTTGTCCCTGGACATTGAAATTGTGATGGTGCAAGAAGGTCCTGGTTTTTGATATAAAATTTTGATGCACCTTTGGAGCAGCAAGACCTTTTCTTCGTTGGTCGAGGACTTTGGTTGGCTCTTGGAAGTTGTTGGTGCTGGCACCTTGAGCAGGCTGCCAATGGTCAAGGCCAGGATGAAGCTTGCTCTCTTTCACGGACAGAGGCTGCCAATTAAGCTTAAGCTTAGACTTGGGCAGGATGCCTTCTGGGTGGCTGTGGTGGAGGAATTCAGTCCTAGCATCTGAGGTGGATGGCAGCTGCTGATTGGTTACTATTTGCTCGTGGAAGGATGTTTTGGTGGTGCCCCACTGCAAGAGATGGGGTGGTGTGCCACTGTGCTCAGATGATGCAGATCCTCCAGAAGCGATGCCGCATGCGGCAGATGTAGGTTGGGAAGACACGGGGGAGTTTTCTTGGGTTGGATTGGTGGAAGCTCTAAAGACTCGCTTCAGGCATCATTCTTACCATTTATGGGAGCTGATCGTAGCAGTCTGATTGTTAAGGACATAATGAGGTTTGAAGGAGACTGCGTCTTCTGTTGGCTTAGGTTTCAGGAACCAAAAGGAGAAGACCTGGATTTTGAAGATGCACAATGTTAGGACTTTTTGGCTGTTTTGGAGCGAGGCATCTTGTCAGATCTTGACGGGTCCCAGTCCAATGCTTTTATGTTGATTGGCTGGATCCAAATCTTAACTATGTGATGGGGACAAAAAAATATGTAAATATTTGTTTTGTCATTTTTAGGTTTATTTTTCTGTCAATGTCATTTTTTTTACGTTTTTAAGGAGTCTTTTAAATGTTTTCTTTTAAGTCCTGAAATGGACATGTCTGTAAATATTTTGAAGTCAGATCCGAGCCTTGTAATCGGACTCCTCTTTATAAGAGGAGGAGCACCATCGATGGAATACAAGTGACAGTGAGAATTTTTGGAGCCTTCCCGGGTGTTCCCGCAAGGTGTAGCGTAGCGTAGCTTAGCATAGGGCTGTAGCCAGGTCGTCTCCTTCCTCCGGCGACTAGCGCCGTCTCCCCTAGCAGTAGCCTAGCTTATTGGTAGCGTAACGTAGTGTAGCGCAAGGTTGATGCCGTTTCTTTCCACTCTGGTGTCTAGCCGTTTCTTCCCCAACATCCTTCCCGATTCCTTCCCGTTCGTTTGACAACGATCTCTCAGGTGCCGTTCAATCATCATCATGCATCTTCCTTCCCCAATCGACGACAAGAACAGATTCGGGGATCTCGTCGACGTCCAAGATTCGTACCTTCTTCAGATCCGGGACAACGAAGGCGACGGTCCCCGGCGATCCCCGAGCCGTTGCGTCTTCATCGTCAAATGGAGCCTCCGCATCGCCGCCTATTCAACCTCCTTCCGATTTGCGACGGCGGTCCGCAGTGTCCAGTCCTTCACGAAATCGCCTTCGACGAGTGCTCTTCGCATCCGGCGATTACGGCCGATCAGATCCGGCGATGCACCCCTCGTCTCACTCCGATCCGAACTCGACGGACGACGAGGGAAAGAGAAGAAGAAGAAGGCCGTGAAGAATCTTCGGAAGGACGGAGATCCGGCGATCCTCGGGACTCCCTCCCTCCGAGGCTCTCTCTCCCTCGCGCGGCGTCCTCCCGGGCGGACGACGCCCGGCTCCACCGCCATCGCTCGGAGGTTGGCCGGACAACGCCAATGCATCGATCTCTCCCGCCATCGACCTCGCCCCGCACCCGCCGTCCGCACGCCCCGTCCGGATGACGACGGCGTCGCAAAACCCCCGCGAGGACGACGCGAATGACTCCGCGCTGCTCCCACCCCTCGTCGGTCTCCACCCGCGCGGGAGCCCGTCGAGGATGCCGCCACGAGGACGGACAGCGCCACGACCCCCCCCTTTTGTTCGCGCCGCCGGGAATCACTCGGTCCGGTGGCTCGCGCCGATCGGTCGAAGGCCGGGCCCGGACAAGCAGAATCCGCTTCAGCGGTTCACACCGGTTCAGTCGATTTAACGCCTGAAATCGGCAGGTTCGTCTAAGTTAGGTATTTTGATGGCAATTTTACGAAAGTTGGCCGTTTTAATTCTCTTTTGGTCATTTTGATAGTCGATTTAGGATTTTAAATGGCGTTAATTAGCTTAAAGTCGGCTGAACGTCCGCCGTCAAAATTCGCTTTTAAATCGATTTTGTCCCGCATCGCTTGGTATCGAGGCGGTTTCGGCTCGTTCTCACGAGCCGAGTTCTTGGCATTTTCGACCGTAAATAAATAAATCGGGATTAAAACTCGAGGTCGAGTTTTCTCCCGGAGAGAATGACGGGGACAAAAAAATATGTAAATATTTGTTTTGTCATTTTTAGGTTTATTTTTCTCGTCAATGTCATTTTTTACGTTTTTAAGGAGTCTTTTAAATGTTTTCTTTTAAGTCCCGAAATGGACATGTACGTAAATATTTTCGAAGTCCGTCCAGCCTTAGAATCGGACTCCTCTTTATAAGAGGAGGAGCTCCATCGATGGAATACAAGTGACAACGGTGAGAATTTTTGGAGCCTTCCCGGGTGTTCCCGCAAGGTGTAGCGTAGCGTAGCTTAGCATGTAGGTCGTAGCCGGTCGTCTCCTTCCTCCCGCGACTAGCGCCGTCTCCCTAGCAAGAGCTCAGCTTATTGGTAGCGCAACGTAGTGTGGCGCAAGGTTGATGCCTTTTCTTTCCACTCTGGTGTCTAGCCGTTTCTTCCCCAACATCCTTCCCGATTCCTTCCCGTTCTGTTTTGACACCGATCTCGCAGTGCCGTTCAATCATCATCACGCATCTTCCTTTCCCCAATCGACGACGACGCATTCGGATCCGTCGACGTCCAAGATCTCGACCTTCTTCGATCCGGACAACGAAGGCGACGGTCCCGGCGATCCCCGGAGCCGTTGCGTCTTCATCGTCAAATGGAGCCTCCAAAGATCGGCCGCCTATTCAACCTCCTTCCGATTTGCCGACGGCGGTCCGAGTGTCCGGTTCCTTCACGAAATCGCCTTCGACGAGTGCTCTTCATCCGGCGATTACAGCGATCAGATCCGGCGATGCACCCCCTGTCTCACTCCGATCCGAACTCGACGGACGACGAGGGAAAGAGAAGAAGAAGAAGGGTGAAGAATCTTCGGAAGGACGGAGATCCGGCGATCCCCGGGACTCCCCTCCCTCCGAGGCTCTCTCTCCTCGCGCGGCGTCCTCCGGGGCGGACGCGCCTCGCTCCACCGCCATCGCTCGGAGGTTGGCCGGACAACGCCAATGCATCGATCTCTCCCGCCATCGACTCGCCCCCGCACCCGCCGTCCGCACGGTCCCGTCCGGATGACGACGGCGTCGCAAAACCCCCGCGAGGACGACGCGAATGACTCCGCGCTGCTCCCACCCCTCGTCGGGTCTCACCCGCGCGGGAGCCCGTCGGGGATGCTGCCACGAGGACGGACGGCGCCACGACCCCCCCCCGTTCGCGCTCGCCCGGAATCACTCGGTCCAAAGGCTCGCGCCGATCGGTCGAAGGCCGGGGCCCGGGCCAGAACCGGGTTCAACCGGTTCACACCGGTTCAGTCGATTTAACGCCTGAAATCGGCAGGTTCGGCTAAGTTAGGTATTTTGATCGCAATTTTACGATAGTTGGCCGTCTTAATTCTCTTTTGGTCATTTTGATAGTCGATTTAGGATTTTAAATGGCGTTAATTAGCTTAAAAGTCAGTTTGAACGTCCAGTCGTCAAAATTCAGTTTTAAATCGATTTTGTCCCGCATCACTATGACTTTATGGCTTTTGGTGGGCCAGATTTCTTTAGTGATGTCAGATTGGAGGACCGGCCTTCATCTTGTTTTCCATTGTCTTCATCCACTGTTGCATGGTCACAGTTGATTGCAGCGGGAGTTGGTTTCTTTCTCCTGACACAAAGGGTCTTCTCCTCGGCCTTGTATGGTTCTGAAGTGGCTTCAACAGATAGTGGCAACTGTCTTCTGGGGACAACCGGGGAAGGGAGGTTCTGCTGTGACCTTTCCACCACAAACCTTGGGTGGCCCGCAGGAATCTATTTCGATGTTTGTCACTGAGCTCTCCACTCTCCAGAAGGTGGGCAGGTTTTAACTTATGTGAGAGGTGACACTGTGTATATTGAAGAACCTCCGGCTGCGGTGGAACCAGAGGTCTAGAGCATGGAATGCCGGATCGGGATCCGGGTCACGACCCGGACCCGATCCGGTCGGATTTTGGGCCGACTGGCCCGACCCGTGCGGGGGATCCCCTCGGGTCGCGTGACCCCAGGATCCCTCAAGGGATCCTTGCCCGTGGGTGCAAGCAAGGGGGGTTCTTGATGCCCCCCTTGTGCCTCTTGGGGGCCTATATAAGGCCCCCAAGGGAGGCTCTCATACCCACCCCTCCCCCATCATTCTAAGCCCTCTAAGCCTTACGTTTTAAGGCTAATTCCCACCTCCCAAGGCCCTTATTTTAATTAGTGAAAGTTAACTTGTTTAGTTGTTCTTCTCCTTGTTGTTTACTTTGGTTCACCATGGCTTCTCCAAGTGGTGACACCGAAGCTACTGGGTCAACCCGGAATGATCCGGCTTGGCTACATTGCACTTTGCTGTCCATAACGGCAAGGAAAGTGCAATGTAAATACTGTGATAAAGTTATGCACAGTGGTATTTTTAGATTAAAACACCACTTTGCCGGAATGAAGGGCAACGTGCTCCCGTGCTCTCGTGCTCCACCAGAGGTAAGAGCACAATTCCGACGGCATCTACTAGAATTGGAAGCGACGAAGGGAACTTCAAAGTGGCATAAGGATACAGTTCGGAAAGAAATTGCCGAACTGGCAAGACATTCCGTACACATATATGGGATCGGACAAGAGCGTTCGGACATTCGTCGTGATATAGGCCTCGAAGATGGTATGTATTATGTATTATTTATCTCCTTTCCTAATAAGTTTATTACCTTCTTTACTTCTATGTTTGAAAATTAGAGGATCTGTACCGGGCTATGGAGGCAAGTCGGAAGTCATTCGCCGACGAAGACCATTTGCACCGCACCGGCCGATCAATTGTTCAAGGATCCGGGAGTGGAAGGGGATCTAACCCATCTGTGGAGGAGGAGATTCATGATCTCACTTGAGATGATGACCCAAGAGTGGGTCCTGTTGATCCCGTTGTCACCCGACCACGTCAATGCCAAACATCAATAACAACGACATTGAAGAATTTGAAAATTTACAAAGAAAAGATCGAACGGGCGATATCAAGGTGGTTCTTCCATCATAGTATATCGGCGAATGCTGCCAAGGGACCATACTATGAAAACATGATCGACACCATCGGCGATGTTGGAAAAGGAGTGCCTGGGCCTAACCCAAAAGAGATATACAACATATATCTTCTCATGGAGGTGGACGATACAAGAAAGTACGTCAAGTCCTTTGAAAGGATTTGTGATGAAAGAGGTTGTACGTTGATGATAGATGGTTGGACCGGTAAGCTCACTTTACAAACGATTTTACTTAATTTGTTTTACGTTATACCTAATTTGTTAATATTATTCTTAACATGTATAACTAGAAAGACGATGATAAACTTTCTAGTTTATTGTCAAGCTGGCACTGTGTTTTGGAAGTCGGTTGATGCATCAGGGAAAGTCAAGAACTCCGAATATCTTTTTGAGTTGATAGATGGAGTTATCCAGGAGATAGGGGGGAAAGGGTTGTCCAAGTAGTTACGGACAACGCAGCTGCATACAAAGCGGCTGGTCAAATGTTGATGGTCAAGAGACCGAAAATGTATTGGACACCATCTTCCGCACTTTCTCTAGGTTTAATGTTAGAGGACATTTGCAAAGATAGTCAAATAGACCGGGTTGTGAAGTTAGCCCAATTTATCTCATCATTCATCTACAACCACAACTTCATCATTAACCTAATGAGGGAACATACAAAGGGAAGAGAGCTTCTCAGACCTGGTGCCACCCGCTTTGCCTACCATTATATCTCCTTAGAGAGTCTATTGACTTATAGGAGAGCTCTTTGTCACATGGTCATCTCACCGGGGTGGGGTACTTTGTTAGCTAGATGTAACCCGTCAGATAAGCAGAAAGGGAGGAAAGTTGAGGAAACAATTGAGAGCGGATATTTCTGGAAAGTTGTGAAGAAGACGTTGAGCATTGTAGGTCCTATAGTCAAGGTGCTAAGGATAGTTGACGGTGATAGAAAAGCGGACATGGGCTATCTATACGATGCAATAGACATGGCAAAGGATGAGATTGCAAAAACCGTGTCTAACTTCGATAAGTGGGGGGACATTATTGACCGTCGGTGGGAGCGGACATTACATCAGGCAATACATGCTGCAGGTATATTTCATTTCTCCTTTACTTCATTCATTTGTATTTGAAAATATGATTTGATTGATTAGTAACATTTGTATCTTGTTAGGAATGAATGAAAATATTTCTATTGTTATATTTCTTATTTTTCAGATTTTTTTGATTTTTTTGACATTTTTTCGAATTTTTTTTAATTGTCAAAAAAATTTATTAAAAAATTCGGATCGGACCGGGTCGCGACCGGGTCCGACCGGGCCGACCCGGTCGCGATTCAGGATCCTACCTTCCTTGGTCTAGAGTGACTAACTGATCTTGCACTTGGGAGAGATGGTTGGTCTTTCTTTTTTGGGCAGGGAAGAATTTATTAGGAGGTTACTAGGGCGTTTAGAAGTATCACGAGGTTGCTTGTCACTGGCCTCAAGAATGGAACTATGGGCGAGAGGAAGATTGATAAGAGGGAATTGCAGCTCGTCTCCAATAATTTCCCAACCTTTATCGATTTTAGATCTAGGAGGCCGGCAGCCAAGGAGTTTAATCTTAATATCATATGAAGATCCTCTAATGGAACATTGGTATCAGGGGCCAAGATAAATTAGAGAATTCATAGCTGTTTCAAAGAACTCTGGTGATGCGATGATCCGACGACTCCTTTGGTGCTCACGGAGGCTGTCCTGGAAACCGGCCACGAACCGTCCCTAATGGTGAGTGGTTTCTACTCTCTAGTCTTTCATAGAAGGGCATCAATGGTGGTCAAGGTGTCCACCGGGTCACTTCAGACATCACTGGGTGGTCACATAGAGGTCTTAGATCCTATCAAGATGTGGTCGTAGAGAAGGTGGACACAAGGAATAAGCCAGGGAAGTGTGGGAGATGTTATGGAAGAGATTTCATTGCTTTTGAGTGCAGGGAAGCTTTGAGATGCCGTGTGTGGGGGGGTGGTAACCGGGAGTGTGGTTACCCTTCCGATGAGAGGCCTCTTGGTGTGGGGCCATACTCTGGTTGACCATGAAGGATCAGAAGAACGAAGATTCTTTACGGTAGGAATATTGTGGAGTCTATCTACATTCTGATGGCAGATGGCATGTGGGTAAAGCAATTTTGACTCTCTCGCAATGTAAAATTGTTTCTGTGAAGGGTGCTGGTACGTTGGAGGACAAGTGAGCTATGTTGAACTCCTTTCTGAAGGAACAATGGCTGGAAACACGATCATGGTGGATTGGTTACTCAAAATCAGAAGAATTCATTGTGAAAAATAATTCATTTATAAATTGGTTGAATGTGGCCAAGGGGAAGTGCTTCTTTGTCAACGGTTCCGACGTGATTTCATGGGTTTTGTTGCTTCGACAATGGAAGGGTGAGGTGATGGCTTCACCAGCCATCACCTGGCGACAGGAAGAATCGTTGGGGGCCAATGGAGGATTCCATTGTTGTCATTATTGAAAGTAGATTCAACTTTTTCTGAGGTCAGATTCGTAATCTTCATTGATGATTTTTTTTTTCAATTTGCTTGAGAAGACTTTCGAAGCAGGTGAGATTTTCGGCAATCT
The DNA here is from genome assembly GCA_036172225.1 of Cryptocoryne crispatula var. balansae. Taxonomy (NCBI): domain Eukaryota; kingdom Viridiplantae; phylum Streptophyta; class Magnoliopsida; order Alismatales; family Araceae; genus Cryptocoryne; species Cryptocoryne crispatula. The sequence continues at coordinate 37,133,867 of CM069930.1, forward strand.
CTTGCGAAGGCCAGGGGTCACTTTTCCTACCCAGGACCAAGCCCCAGCTTATTTTTGCAACATTAGTTTGCAGAGGAATGTTGCTTTTCTGGAGGTTGGATGGAAGTTGACTTCTGGTAATTGTGGGCAAGGTTGCCCTGTTTCAACTGGAGTTACTTCAGCTTGCTTATCGGGTGGAGATCAGATTACGGATGGTGTTCTAGGTTTGTCGGACTTGTTTAGACCATCTCTAGGATTGGATCCACTTTACTTAAAAGCGGTTCATCTGGTTCGAGTGGGTGGCAAACCGGTTCAAGCATTTTTTTTCTTCCTTCAAGAGAGGCCAGTCCAGCTTCAGCCATGTGGGTTCAAGAACCCTTTCTTTGCTTCGTCCTGGCGGCCCAAGCCCAGTTCGGCACATCTCTTTGTTCTCTTCTTTGCCGGACTGGTCGTAGGATCCCCCTTCTTTGAAGACGTCACTTCCTGGGTGTTGGCGTTATAAGTTACAGGTTTTGATGCTCCTGCTCACCATGTGACAATCGACAACCTAGCTTCAGCGATTGAAACCATGGTGATGCCCTTCTATGAGGGGATTGAGGACCCACTTCTGGTCAACCCTTTGGCCATTCTCATGGTGGAGGAGGCTGTTGATGTTCAGTCGGCGTGGGGAATGTGGAAGAGGATGTTTGCATTCTTTGGACGAGGAAATGAAAGAAATTGGTGAGATTGTTTGCCTGAGCTTCTTAGGCCGTGAGAAGGATGTAAGAGCCTTCTTCAACAAGCTTTGTCAAGAACTTCTGGGTTAGAGGGGTCATCTAGCGGCTATGTACCCAAATCAACAGAGAATTGGCAGCATGGAACTATTTTTTTTTTGTTGAGTAAGAATATTGTGACCAAAGGCAGAAGAAAGAACATAGTGGGGATGCGTATTATTACTTTTTTTGTGAACAAAGCTATTAGCTGGAATTGCAAGGGAATTATGGGTGGCGAGAATTATCAGAGAGTTGTGCACCATTGTCTCTTCTTACCATTCGAATGTGCTTCTTATACAAGAAACCAAGACAAATTTTACTAACACCCATGACATTTTAGCTTTGAGATGTGGTAAATTCACTGACTTGTCTTATGTCTTTTTCTGTAGGCAGTAAGGGCTTGGCAATCTTCTGGGATGTTGGGAAATTTAACGTCGAGGAGATTCTCAATGATAGACACTTCCAAACTATTACATTTTTGGCTATTGATTCTTACAATGTTTATTTCTTCTACAACATGTATGGGTTGGTCATCGAGGCAGAGAAGTTGTCTTTTTTGGGGGGGGGGATCGTACAACAGCTCTGTGTGGTTATATCAACAAAGCTTGGTGTATTAGTGGTGGCTTCAATGCCGTGTTGAATTCGGGGGAGGGATTGAGTTAGGATAGTTGGACTCATGAAATGACATTATTTAATGATTGGGTTAATGATAGTGGGCTGATTGCTCAAGTTTTGGTAATAGAGTTTACTTGACCTAAGTCTATATCTATGTTTAAACTTTACAATTTTTTTTCGGTTTCGACAGCTTGGATTTGAAATTTTAGGATGCCATAGGGACTCCACACACCCAGGGTTGTTTATAATCATTGTGCTATTGGCATTGCATGCGGCAAGGATAGCTTTGCATTTTCTAAGAAATTTCGTTTTGAGATTGCTTAGTGCAAAGAAGCAAACTTTAATGATCTTGTCAAAGAATGGTGGATTGAACGTGTTGTTACAATGACATTTGTTACTTGGAGATTTGTTATAAACTGTTGGCACCCAAAAATGTCACACTACCCAAAAATAGCATGTTTTGGGCGAAACACAGAAGAAAGCTGAAGAGACAGGTGGGTCCCACTCCATATCATGCTTGTGGCTAATGAGCCGAATGGGCTTGAGAAGTCTTATTGGGCTCGACCGACTGAAAGTCGGCCCAATTCTAAATTGGCACCATCATCGGGTCCACCAAGCCCAAATTTGAAGAACGCTAGAATCAAATTGAAAATCTAACTCTTATCCGGCAAGTTATAGTTGGAACAACCAAAGTGGGCTTCTGGGCTGTCTTCGCAGGTTTATTGGGTCTAGAAGACAAAGTTAATGGGCCCATGGTGTAGTATTGGTCAAAACTTTTGCAATGGTGTCTTGAATGCCAAAATTCGGCTCCAGATGGTAAAATGACTATTTTACTCCTATTGGTCTCGACAAACCGAACGTTGGCCCAATAATGATCGGCACCACCATTAGGTTTGCCCTACTCAATATAGGGTAATGCCAGAGTCAGATTAGAAAACCGACCTATGTTTGGCAAGTTATGGGCAAAATACTAAGAGTTGACTTCTGAATAGCCTTATTAGGGCATATTGGGCTTGAATGACAAAATAGATGGGCCCATGGGATAGTGCTAGTGAAGACCTCCGCAATGGTCTCAGTCCTCAGATGTCAGAAACCGGTTCTTGGGGGTCAAAATGACCATTTTGTTTTTATTGGGCCCGACTGATAGAAAGTTGGTTTAATAGCAGATTGAAACCACTACTTGGTCGTCCAATTCAGACTTGAATAACGCCAAAGTCGGATCGAAAATTTGACTCATATTTGGCAAATTATGGACAAGATAAAGAAATTGGGCTTCTAAACAATTTTATCGAGGCTTGATAGGCTCAACAAACCAAGCAAGTGGGTTCACAGAATTGTACCAGTTAAGAGCTTTGCAGCGGTACCTTGAATGTTAGAAACTGACTCCGAGAAGGAAACTGACTGTTCTCTTGGATGCTTTGGGGGCAAGTCCAATGTCAAGTGGCACTAGCGTAAGGCCTGCTCGGCTTAGAGTTGAACAAAGGTAGAGACGAATTGGAAAAACAATTCAAATGGCTAGGGGTGAGCACGGTTCAGTTTGGTCCAGTTTGGGCCATTTTTTTCCAAACCGAACCAAACCGATTCAACCCCCTAAACTGTACCAAAACAAACCGATTTCAATTTGGTTTGGTTCGGTTTAAACCAAAAATATATAAAAATATTTTAATCAATTATTTTTTACATATATATATAATGGTTTTTAAGTTAAAAACAATCAAAAATATTATTTTATTATTAAAATATAAAAGTCTCATTTTTAATAATATTATAATAGTTTTTATATAATTTTTTAATTAAATCGGTTTAAGCGGTTTGGTTTGGTTTAAACCGGTTTGGAGAACTTCCAAACCTAACCATACCGAACATGGTTCAAACCGAACCGAACCGAACCAAACAGGCCGGTTCAGTTTGGTTTTTCGTTTTGAACCGTTTAATGCTCACCCCTACAAATGGCAAGTCTAAGTCAAAAAAGTACATTACGTACTTTTTTCTAGAATTAAACAAATGGATTCGTGCTAAGGCTCTAGAAGGAATTTCAGGGGGACCCTATGAAAATTTAGAAGTCCAATGCTTTGATAGAGCAAAAGATTTTTATTGGAATGATTTTGAATATAGATTCATTAGTAAAAAACCTTCACCCAATTTTGAACATAGTTGTCAAGGCGACAAGGCGCCCAAGGCGTTGAAGGGTACCGATTCCGCTTAGGCAACAAGGCGGCCGCTTAAGCGTCGCCTAGGCGGTCAAGGCGGTATTCAAGGAAGGCTGAGTCGGGAGGTTGTTATATATAAAAAAACATAAATATAATTATATTTGTTATGTTATAATTGAATATGAGTGTTTTATCAATGCACATAAGTAAATACGATGTGTGTGTGAAAGGGAAGAAAGTTAAATAAATATTTATAAAATTTAAGTATATAACTCATTTATGATTATAAAATTTATATATGTGTAATAGTATAAGTGATAGTAAAATATTGTTATAATATTATTAAATGGGGGGGGCGCAGAGTAGTCGAAAGAGTTGAAAAAGAACTTAATTAAGTATATAATATATGTTTATAATCATAAATCTTAAATATGTATGATAGTATAAGTGATAATACAATATATTAATATATTGAAACTATCATTAAATAAGTGTCCCTTGTGAGGGGTATCAACGGAGAAAAATCCCTCAAAAACTTTTTTTAATGATGTAAAAATACCCAAGGCGCCTTGCTTGGGCGTCTTGGGCGCCTAGGCTGGCGCCTTGGGCGCCTTGGCGGGCGCCTTGGGCGCCTTTTTGGCCCCAGACAAGGCGCCCTGGCAAGGCGCCCTTGGAAAGGCGCCTTGCCGCCTAGGCGGCGCCTAGGCGCCGCCTAGGCGGGCGCCTTGACAACTATGATTTTGAATTGTCAAAACAAGAACTTTACGTCAGAGTAGAAGTCCCAAAAGGGTGAAGAATTGTTTAATTCTTGCGTCCCAAACAATTTCATGGGTGAAAAAGCAAAAGTGGACTTTTATATTGTTTTAGTAGGGTTTAATGAGTTCAAATGACCAAACAAGTAGGCTTACAAGATAGTACAAGTCGAGGCTTTCGCAATGGTGTCCTAAATGTCAAAATCTGACTCTGGACGATAAAATGACCATTTTGCCCCCATTGGGTTAGGGGCAGATTGAGACAGGCTCATTAACATCCGGCTCCATTAGAATGTTTGCTCAACTTCCAAGCAATCAGTGCTGGTTTCGGATTGTTGATCTGACCGGTATTTGGGGAATTATGGACAAAATTCAGAAATTTGCTGAGTTTGCACATACTTCGCGATATGGGCAAATCTGTCCAAATTGTTTATAAACATGGCTATTTATGGTCAAGAAACAAAGTTCTGGTACATAATTATTTAATTGCATTTTAGATGCATTTTTCGAAATTTTCAAAGGCCGAGATTGTATTGATTGGAAAATACATCAAATCGGTGATCTCCAGACAAATTGAAGACCCTCAACCATATATCTGATGGAGCATAAAACTAACGATCGTTAGAGCACCTACCGGATAATTTGGCTATTTTTTGAGTTAATTTACACAATTTCGATCCAGAATTAAGTCTGACCGTCAGATCAGCGGCAATCCTAATTATGATTAGGTCAAAAAATTAGGCCCTGCTCCCAGCCTCTGTCGGTGTCCCCAAAACAGGTCCTAAACAGACCCTTGAAACAACCCTTACACAGTCCCTAAAATAGGACCCCAACCAGACTTCCTGTTTGGCGTACCCTTGTCCCCCTGCTGAATGGGCCCTTAGTCAGGTTTGAGCATCCCGCAATCTGACCCACTTTAAACAAATCCAGCTGGTCTCCTATTTGCCCACCTGCTACGCCCCACAAACAGACCCCCGGACTACCCTTAAAGTCCATCTGTAGCACCCTTCTTTGGCTCGGTTACACCCCTTGCTGGACCCTTCTTTATGGTCACTTACAGCATGTTTAAATCAGGCCCAATTAACCCCTCAACTGGTCTTTGACAACAGCCCCCGTTGACCCTCAAAAATCCACAAAAAATCCCTTGTCAAGCTTTGCCAAGGGGATGAGAAGAGGGTCGACATTCGGAATCTTTGTCCACATGATGGGTTGAGGAACCTCCGCATGGGCTCCCATTGTCTATCTTTTAACAAACTCCGGTCTCAACCTCGAGAACACCCCTCTAGCAGCCCCTTTGCAACCTATTTAGTCGCCCTTGTGGACAACCTATCACAGCCCCATTGTGGCTACTTGAAACACTTCTAAATCTGCCCCTTATGCAGTCCACTGTTCCAATCAAGGATCGCGGAATCGGAATCGGAATTGGTTGGGACCTATCCGATTCCGATTCCCAGGAATTGGTCGGAATCGGCCAATTCCTGGGAAGAGAATCGATCCAGGAAATGGCCTGGATCGATTTTTTTAATTTTTTTTTCATCAAAAAAAATTCAAAAAATCAGAAAAAATTCTTAAAAATAGGAAATAAGTTAGAAAAAAATTCTAAAAATAAGATTAGCATTCATCCATAGGACCACATCGAATAATTACTAATTTACTAATGAATATGAAATGAAGTTAAGTACATATTCCATTGATTCAAAAACCAATTAATTGATACATCATGAAAATATAAAAAATAGGAATTTACATGATATCAATCTAATACCAATATTTAGGATATGAATATTGACCTTCTTCCTCTTCCTGCTGCTGTCGATGCTCCTGAGTTGTGCCCAGTCTTGTATATTGTCCGGGACCATATCCATATGAAAATAATGTCGTTGCCATGCTATCAAGGTCATAGGCATCGAATTGTGGGACGACCGGGATGTAAGCAGACTCTGGTGGAGCTAGTGGTGGTGGTGGAGGAATTCACTGATATTGAGCCTTGCCAAATGCTGGATACTGTGGCTCTATAAAAGGATGTTGTGATGTCTGCTCATCCAGCGTGGAATACGGCTTTGGCTGCCGTGAATCAGGTGGCTGGGCTGCTGCTGATGGCTACGTCGCTGGTATGCACTCTTCGTCATCATCAACTGAGGAGTGAGAAGGAGTTTGCGTGCTGTCATCTGGACTCACAGGACACCAGATCTCTAGCTTCCTTCTCTTCATCTCTTCAGCCATCTTTGAAGTACCAGAACCCAAGGATTTTTTTAGCTTTGCAAATTCGCCTTTTTTTCGTGCAGTCACTTTTGTTTTTGTTTTCCCTAGACTACGAATGGGCTGGGTAGCGGTGGGTGGGGCTGGAGTTGGGGCTAAAGCTGGAGGTGGTTGCTCTATAGCTACTAGGGCAGAAGAAGGCCCTGCCTGAGCATGAGAAGTAGGTGGAGGTGGAGGTGGAGCATCCTCCTTGGTTTCAACACCATCCAACTCTCCTTCAACCCATGCACGGTCATCGGGATCAAACTCAGCTGGATGATCCTTGGCTACCCTCTCCTTTATCTAGGAGGCAAGTGCATGCTCCTCCTGGAATATCTGATCCATGTCCACCTCCTCAGGTGGTGGTGTGGCGGAGGTATGCCTCTGCTCGTATAGACCACCTGCAAACCGTGTAAATCGCTCCTCACTGATCTTCTGTCGATTTTTGATATTCTTGATGTGCAGCCTCATATTGTAATGACAGAAGACTAGCTTCTCTAGCCAATTTGAGGTCAACCTGTTCCTCCTTTTTGTATGTATCATGTTGAATGTACTCAAGTTTCTCTCACAATGAGAGGAACTGGTACTCTGGCTGAGTATCCTGATATTGATGGCAGCAAGTGGATTCCATTCACTCCTAGTGTTCACCTAAACCCACCACTCAGCTGCAAAAAAAAAGAAAAGGTAAACAATTAGCCCATCATCTTCAATAACTTATACGAAAAGAAAATAAAATCTTTATCATAAATTAGTATAACAGGTGACACTTTGTCACACGAATATCTCAGATCAGCATCTGAGTATACGCCGACCCTCATCTTATACTTTTGCATTTGAAAAAATTTTAAAAAATAATCATTAGTTGTCTAATAATTAGCTACTCCAAAGTATTGAATAAACTCCAACTTACTTCTATCTCAGCCTCTATCCTGTCCTGCTGAGATCGGCATAGACGTTGAATAACAGCTAGTGTACCTTGCATCACCTCGTTGTCGTTCACCACCTATCCTCCATATTGGATGCAGGGGTTCAAAAAATATCCTATAAGAATTTAATAGTTAACATTATGAATAAGACAATTATTGAATAAACTTAAAGTAGGTAAGCACAAATATTTTTTGAACCTACTAACCTGCAGCATAGATATCGTGGTGCAAAGTCTTGTCACATCGGTCATCTATGTTCTTCCACCAATTTTTGGAGCCTTTGAGATTCTTCTCTTTTATTTTCAATTTTGCCCGGTCTATGGCATCGTACAACATGCCCACTTGATTCTTGTCATCTGAGTCTCCCAACCTCAAGACAACTACCAGTGTTTCAATGATTGTCAAGTAGTAGGCAATCCTCTCCCAAAATCTCTTGTCAGTGATCTGCTTCTCAGACCTGACAAGAATTTCTAGCTGATCTTGCTTGTTGTGCAGGTGGTCCACCATATAATTATAATATTCCTCGGATTGTGTGAACCTAACCAATGCATGCCTGTGCCGGTGTAAACTCTCCAATGCAATGAAATTCGTGGCGAAACGAGTCGGACCAGGCCTAACAAGATCATGCCCTCCTGTGTGTGTTCTCATAATATGTAGCAGACGAGAATGGGAATAAATAAATGACGTGATCGTCTGCGCCTGCCTAACAAGGGTGGATACACTCTTTTCCTTGCTTATATCCTCTAATATGAGATCAATAGAATGTGCCGCACAGGGCACCCAAAACATGTGCTTTTTCTTCTCCATCAACTTTCTCCCAGCCGCCTTATATGAATGTTCGTTGTCAGTGACAACTTGAACCACATTATCCTCCCCGATCTCCTCCACCACCGCATCCATCAAAGAAAAAATGAAGTCGGCATTTTTAATCTTCCCAGAAGCATCCACCGACTTCAAGAACGTGGTCCCCTTAGAATAATACACTAAGAAGTTTATCATACTTCTCTTGGTGATACTTGTCCACTTGTCACACATAATGGTGCAACCCCTCTTCTTCCACACCAATTTGAATCCATCCATCCACTCCCTCAACTCTTGCACCTCCTCATCTAGCCCAGCGCCATATATATGCCTGCTGCCCGGGACCTGCAGACCCGGTCTAGCCTCACCCACGGCATCCACCATCGTCTGGAAGTAGGGGCTGGTGGCTACATGTGCTGGGATGCCTACATCAAGTTAAAAAAAATAGATCAGGCAAAAATTAAACTTAAGTAAATAAAACACACATAAATGCTATTTTAAAAGTGATACCTACATGTAAAAACTACTTCACAATGTGACGAACGGCTCTCTTTGCAGCCGTTCCTGTTGCCTTCACCTCTTTAATAGTTTGTTTAATCTCCATTTGCCTAGTACTCTGTTTCCTAAATAGGTACTCATCACTCGGTGTAAACCGAGTACTAGCAGAATGGCGATGTGGCTCTTGTCTCCATCCCTCCATCTCCTAGTCCCAGGTAGGGCGAGCCGATACTAATCGGCCAAGAGTTGGGTCAGCTCTGGACCCTGACCCTCCTGCTCCCCTCCTCCTGTCCTTCTCCTCAGCAAATGCACGCTTGCTAGCGTGCGTAGCATGTCTAACCTTGGAGTCCGTGGAGTCGTCCTCACTCTCTGGCTCTGGCTCAGCTGGTGCCTTCCCCTTGCCTTTCCCTTTCTAGGTAGGCAAATCTCGCTCCCTCTTCTTTTGGAGTAGCTCATTGTGCAACTTCTCCCTCTGCTCAATCCTAACAGCCCGTTGGGAGGCTCTACCTGTCATGTAGCCTCTCATTTCCTCACTCTTCTCCCTCGGCACCTTATCACATTTTTTACATTTCCACCTGTTACGGCAATATGTTGTTTCAGTCGGAACATCCCCCCGTTCATCTCCTTCCCACACCATTTGCATTGTATTCTCTTTCTGACCAGGTCTACCATATACCCGTGTTCCCAACCCACGTCAGAAGGACGTGCTGGTGCTGCATCACCTTGATCGGCCATTGCTTAAACCTGCAAAAATTGTAAACAATGCATTAAAAATTATTAGGCAACATAAAAATTGCTTTAGACGCTGTTCGGGAAGCAGACAACCCATCAAACACACTATTCGGTATGTTTAAATGCTTACGTATTTGCCGAAAATGGTCGTAAATTAACGTACGTGGTATCCAGAATTTTTCTTGTACAAAGAACATCCAATCGATGTTCTTACAACTTGAACGGAGTTGTTCGATCAAAAATTATCGAGTTTAACCATGCTCAGAGTCGTCGGAAACGTATAAAAATAGGCGTATGGGATATTCAAAAAATTTCCCGTGCAAAGAACATCCAATCGATTAGTTTAGAACTTAAACGGAGTTGTCTGGTCGGAAATCACCGAGTTTAACCATGCTCGGAGTCGTCGAAAACGCATAAGAATGGGCGTACGGAGTTTTCGGCAAAGAAATCTTACGAATAACCTTCTAAGGATCAAAGAAAAGGTTGAATCGAGGCCGATCGGAGCTTGGATCGACGGAGTCCCTTGAAGAAATCGCCAGAATCGTTGGAATCGCACCGAAATCGGCGTAGGGAGCTGGGATCGACCTTGAAATCGCCGGAATCCTTGATTCCGAGGGTTGAAATTGCCCAGAATCGCTGGAAGGAGCCTCACCGCGCTGCTAATCGCCGGAATCGACTGCAGCGGTTGATTCCGTCCCTAAAAGGGCCGGAATCGGTTCGATTCCCAGTCCGGAATTGAACCGGGAATCAAACGGACCGGTCATGCCGGTCCATTGTGGAATCGGTCGGGTCGACCGATTCCAGACAGAATCGTCGGAATCGGATCGATTCTGACCGATTCCAAAGAATTCCTGCTGGAATCGGCCCTTCCACATGGATTATCCACTATCCGATTCCGGAATCGGCCGATTCCGATCTGATTCCGGCGATTCTGCAATCAATGATTCCCGCCCACTACCGGTCCAAACAGCCCCCCTGTTTGCAGCTCTTTAAATAGTGTGCCATCAAATCAGAAAGTAGCCTCTTGTAGCGGTCTTGTGGAGGGTTTGGGGTGGAGGTCGACAATCGGACCCCTTTCCCACATGATGGGTTAAGGAACATCTCTATTGGGTCTTTATCCTTAACCCAAAATAGAAGACAATCAGAGAGTTGAATCGTCAAAATAGACCGCCATGGTCTATTTCTCTGTTTTGTATGAATCAAGTTGAATGTCGACCAATTCCTTTCGTAGCTAGATACTGAAGTGGTTTGGCTAAGCAGTCTTATAGCTACACCCGCCATGTCTTCATAACCCGGTGATTTATCTTGGTCCATCCACCAATCAACTACATAAAATAGTATAAAGTGTTAAATGATAATTAAGTTTAAGGATCAATAATAAATTTTAATATTAGACATTGATAGATGTGTACTCAGATTTAGGAGTATGACAGTTCGTTCCAATTTTGCTATACCAAAATGGTTAGACTGCATCCCGTAGTCATACATATTGTTGTTAGCGATGATTGAGTGGTTGTCATCACCAAGTATCCTTGTGATGACGTTTTTGACTTCATCAAGTAATTTATTTGTTACCTTAAATTGTTGATGGTACCAATAACTGTTGAAGAGGTAACCTAACAGTTGTTGAATTGAAGGTGACTTCAATATGGTGAGTTGGCCGGGTGAGCATTCAAATCAGTACTCTTGGACCTTTGAGATCAAGTCTAACAAGTGGATCAATGATGGGTCAAGATCAGGAGAGGGCTGGGGCTGGGGGTGGAGCGAGTCAAGATTGGGAGTGATCTGTAGATTCGCACCCAATTCAATGTTTTTCTTCCTTTCCCGTCCGAGTTGCCTGGATTAGACAGCATTGAAATGGCCAGATTCTCCATCTTGGTGAACTGTAGCCTGTTAACCCCACCTTTCTACATATGTAAGGAAAAAATAAAGGGTCTCGTGCATGTTGACGTTGATGAACAGTCATGCCTAGGCTCATTACTGATCCATCAAGGTGTACATGAGCTGGCTCTATAAGAGCTTGAGTTTCTTGGAAACATAGCTGCCTTTCAATATTAACGGGACTCAAGATCAGCCTACTTAGGGGGTGATTCATTGCCTTATTTTCTGGCCGACCAGCAATCTAGCTGAGACCTAATTTCTGCACGTTTAAGGGAAGTCTTATGGCCAATCCTTAGGCCTATCTGAAGTCTATTTTATGTCCAACAGCTCTATTGAGGCTCACTGTCTGCCCATGTTTGACGGTAATCCCATGGCCTTTGTACAGGCGTTTACAACAGCCCAATCAAGACCCATTTCCAGCCCATTGGAGGGCAGTTTTTGGCCTACTATCAGCCCACTTAGGGTTTGATCTATGGTTTATTCTTTTTTGCTTATTAATAACTCAATTGGAGGGCCCATTCCCAGGTTCATCCGTAGGCCAACTGGGGCCCACCTTTCTGCCCATTCAAGATTTGATTTGACTAATTTTTGGGACCGTCAGACCATTTCCAGCCTCTTCAGGACTCAACTTATGCATTATATCTCAGAATTATTGGATAGCACATTAGTGGCCCAAGTATGGTCTGTTTTCAGTCATAAAGGTCCAGTTTGCTGGCCCAGTAAGGGTAGCGAAATTAGTCAGCTTATTTATTTTCTTGGGCTTTTATTTGTTCAATTGGATAAGTTATTGGGCTGTCCTTGGCCCATCGACTGTAAGTCAAATCAAACATGATTTATGCTTGGGATGGCCTTAGGCCTATGCAAGGGATAAACCCCCTGTTGAAGTTGTTGCCTATGGAGATAGGATAAACTTCTGCTGATCATCTCATTCAGTACACCTCTAATTATGGAAGGAAGAAAGGATGGTCTTCTGTACCTATGAGAAGTGGGGCTCCTGAAAATACTTGAATGCTTTTTGAAGATTTCCGATGAGCCCCTATTGAAACCTCCTGGAATCTGCTCTGCTGTCCTGTGAGTGCGGGGGGGGGGGACTAAACGCTCTGCTATGCTACAAGCCTCTTCTTCTGCTGCTGTCAAGGATCAAGAGGGGGGGGGTGGTTAAACCCTCTGTTGAGAATTCTGCACTGATGGCCCCTAACTCCTGCTGGTATCTGATGGAAGAAAGGGTCAAGCCTTTCTTTTTACTGTTGCCCAGTGGAAAAGGAGAGGATGGTGGCCACAACTCCCCTTGATGCTGCTGCCTTGATGGCCCGATGGGAGACAGATTGATTACTCCTAACCCTGCTGTCCAAGGGGGGAGAGAAAAGAGAGGGAAAGGGCTGCACAAGGTCCTTGCAGCTTCTGCCCACCTTGCTGGCCGAAAGAAGAGAAGGGAAAGGGACTGAACTCACTTGGTTGTGTTTTACAAGTATGCTGTTGTAGCTTGGGCTACTTCGGGAGGTTGGTAGCTTGGTATTCAAGACTCCGATGTGGTCATGCAAAATGGTGTTTATCTTTTTTGCTATCCTGGTAAAACCAGTTAGACTACAAGCAGGTGGTTGGTAATTCCATTTTGACTTGTTTTTGTGGCTACTCGGGTTTTCTAGAAAAATGTTTTTTTGGATGGATTCTTTTGTCATTCATGTCATACTTTGTAACATCTTTCTCTTTGATTTGATGGGACATTTAGTTCAAAAGATCAACTTTTTCTTGGGTAAAAAAATGTCTAGTTGGATGAACCAGATGTGTCCTAAATCAAATAACCTTTCACCAAAATTTTGAGATTTGCTAGAATATTTTTATGTAGATGGGACAACCAACTTGCATCATTTTTTTTTCTGAGATTACCTTAGAGGCATTGACTAAGTTATGTGCATCTCAGCTACTTGCAGAGGCTGACAGACAAGTTTCTGATCTTCGGGAAAGGGAAAATGATGCTTGCTCAGTGGAGTTGAAGATTTCTGATGCTATTGAGCCTTGTGAGGTTGATCTGATGTCAAATGGCCCAGGTCTTCCTGAGTGGGTGCAACTTTTGGAACCTGTGAGGAAGCTTCCAACCAACGTGGGAACCAGGATTAGAAGATGCATCTATGATTCCCTGGAGAAAGATCCACCAGAGTGGGCAAGAAAAATTTTAGAACATTCAATTAGCAAGGAAGTTTATAAGGGAAATGCATCAGGACCAACCAAGGTAATCTTGTTAGTAGGTTTTTTTTGTACAGCTGTTTTTTTCTCTTTTTATGATAACCTGCCTGATATCTTTATACATTTGCTCGTTTCCATTTATTTCTTCCAAATGAACCAAATTGCATGCGGTTTTAGAAGAAAAAGATACATTTTATGTCAACCATCTCTGTGCATTGGGTTCCATGATACTCAATTGACTACCTTTCTCTAACCTTTTTATGTTTTCAAATGTTCTTTGGTTTTTCAGAATCAGTTTAGTAATTTTATTTGGTTAAAGTGCTTCAAGTTTTGCAATTTCACGTGTCTAAACATTAATCTGCTATTTAACATGTGCAAGGATGAAAAATACTCTTTCATGATCCTCTTTCTGTGTGACAAATACCCCTTATTCTTTTTCTTCAAATGATGGAGAATCAGTTTGTTTCAAGGAAGGCAGGGTTGGGAATCAGCCTGGGGTCGGTTGGCCCCAAAACCGACCTAGTTGGACGGGGTCACGACCCCGGGTTGGATGGGGTCGGATTTTATTTATTTTATTATAAAAATATAAAAAATTAGATAAAAATAAAAAATATAAAAATATTTTTATATTATATATTTATGTGTAGATAAAATCTATGCGTAAATATAATTATATTTTTATATTATGATTGAATATGAGTGTTTAGCTATGTATACAAGTAAATTTGATTTTTTGTGTGTGATTATGTTGTATTAGTATATGTTGGGAAAGAGTTAATCTTAACTGAGAAGGTAAAGATACTTAACAAATAATTTTATAAATTTTAAGATGTATCATATATTTATAATTATAAAATTTAACTATATATAATAATATAAACGATAGTAAAATATTATTGTACTATTAATAAATGGAACACTCAAAAAATAATTATTCTTGATAAACTTGATGTGAATGTGAAAGAGAAGAGAGTTACAATAGATCTTTATAAAATTTAAGTATATAACACATATTTATGATTATAAATTATATATATATGTGATAGTATAAGTGATAGTGAAGTATTGTTATACTATTATTAAATGCGGTGTAGAGTAGTCGCAGATCGACCTGCGCGGTCAGGTCGTGGGGGTCAAGGGGGTAGTGCCCCTTGTGGGGGGTATCAGGGGGGCAACGCCCCCGAAGATTTTTTTTTATGGTGGTAAGGAGGGGGAAGACAAAATTTTAAGTATGTAATAATAGCACAAAAAAAGACCTAGGCCGGGCCGCCCTGGAGTCGGGCTACCGTGTTGCGGGGTCGCGCGACTTGAAGCTGGGTCACGTGACCCGCCGTCGGGCCGACTTGGAGTCGGCTTGGCGGGGTCGTTTCCGGGCCGGTTGGGCGACCCGGCCAACCGGGTCGCCGACCCGGCGAACCATGGTTTCAACTTTCAAGGTTGTACTTGTATCACACCATCCACTGACCTTGGAAGCTGATGAATCTCAGAACTCTTAGATACATGTTGGAACCTCAAATTTTCATCTCTAAAAGTAAATTTATTTTATTCTACTGTTTGTTTTGTTTTGTCCTTCTCATTAATTTTTTTTGTGTTTTCTATTTTAGGAAGGAGGGGTATTGATGCTGGACGATGTGGGTGGACGGTGGACCGACGGCTAAACATTGTAAAACGGTGTTAGGAAGTTCAAAATAACTAGAACATACCAAAATTAAAGTGAATCGGCCTTGAGCCGGTCAAAACAGGCCAGAACTTGCCTTGAACCACACCGAACCGGCCCAAAGGAGGCTGAAACGGGCTTAGACTGGCCTTAAATAGCCTAAACCGGGGTGAACTGGCCTGTTTAGTGGCTGAATCGGCCTTTGGACGACCAATTGAACAGGGAGAAAACTTGTCATACTTGTCATCGAGTTTTGGTCCACTTTCAAATGTCACTGTCACATCTTTCATTGAGCGTCATAGTCATCGGAAGCATCCCAAGAGTTGGCTAATGAGAATAGGCCGATCCCAAGCTTTGATACCAATTTGATGTGGGATGGCACGGGTGGACTGATGGCTAAACACTGCAAAATGGCGTTAGGAAACTCAAAATAACTAAAACATGCTTCAATTAATACGAACCCGCCTTGAGCCAGTCAAAACAAGCCCGAATCAACCATGAACCATGCCGAACCAGCCCAAAGGAGGCTGAACCGGGCTTAGACCAGCCCTAAACAGTCTGAATTGGTGTGAATCGGCTGGTTTAGGGGCTGAACCGGCCTTTGGACGACCAAACTGGGCCAAACCGGCCCTGAACCGGGCTTGAACCTGGTTGAACTAGGCCTGGACCTGATCTGACTGCATCAGCTGGGCGGGTGGGCCGGTTGGGTCTGGGTGGACTGGTGCCACTTGAACCCTTGGTGGGTCGTGGCAGCCCGCGGTTCGCCCGGTGAGGGTGTCGTGGCGAGGAAGCTGAACACTGCTTACCGTCCTGGGGTGTCTTCGGGGGAACTGACGGGCGGGGGGTCCTACGGGACGCTTGGAGCCAACGCATCAACTTCGACCCCTTCGTTCTCTTCTTCTTCATGGTTGCTTGTTGTCGTCTGGATGGAAGGGAGGAGGGTGGATGTACTACAGGGATCACTGGAGGTATGGGTGTTAAGGTGGTGGGAGTCGACGATGTCAGAGTCACCGAAACGGATGGAGACGGGGATGAATGGGCGTCGACAATATGGTTAACTGGGACCGTTGAAGGGTGAAGGAGAATGGGAACGGCATGGAGCCTGATTGGAGATATGGGAGGGAGATGTTAGAGCCGACCTCTTGTCGGTGGTGAAATGGAACCGGCCGATGCTGGAGACAAAGAAGGTGGCTTCTATTCAAGGAGAAGGTGGAGGGGAATGGGGCAGCACCCCTGCACATCAGACCAGCCCCAGGGCTGCAAAAATTCTTTAATCTAACTTTCTTTTCCTAACATGAGTCTTTTTAAATAGAGGAGCCAATTTACAAATATGGACAATATATAAAAGAAAAAAGGACCAAAAAGTTTTCAAATATTTACAAACATGTCCAAGAGGATGTAAACGAAAATAAACTAGAAATTGGACCAGGCTGGGTCTCCATCAAGTGTTCTTTTGATTTTTATTGTTTGTTTATGATTAGTTTTTTATGTTTGAAAATATATGAATTTATCTTGTTGGTTCATGAGAATTAGAGTCAGACCCCCCTCTCCACTGGTTCTCGAATGGGCTGGTGTTCATTCCCTTGAGTGGTGGTTTGACAACCTTTGATTAGCTGTTATAACAACACATGATGTAAAACGACATCGAAGACACAAGATGACATTATCGTCTTCCCATGATTCTCTAATTTGGGAATTTTATGAGGTTTCATGTTTCATGATTTTTTATGATCTTTTCTGATATTTCTTGATTTTGTATTATTTGTTTCATCTCTTGTTATTTTACCATTTTTTACTATTTTTATTAATGTCTGTTATATTTTTTATGGTGATGATTTTTCTTGTTGATTAGTTCCTTTTTTTTCTTTTATTGATTGGTTGTTTTATCTTTTACCTTTTTATTTTGTTTTGTTTGATTGTTTTTTTTTGCTTAAAAACTGTTTTTTATCATTTCAAAATTTTTGTTCGTTTCCTGGTGTGTACATAGATATTTTTGTTGATTTCTTTAGTTGATCCAGATTTTATCCCTATGTTTCTTTTAATTTTTTTATTGACAAGAAACCACCAGGGCTACGTCATTGGGTGTTAAAAAGGGACAAAGGATCGTGAGCTCTTTCAACGTGACTTCGGCATGCCCATGATCTAAATAAAAGTCAGCTTTCATTTTTCCGTTGGTCAGCCTTGCTCATTTCCCAGTTTGATGCCTGGTCAGCTTGACTTGGTGGCTGATCGGCTTTCTTGACTTGAGTGGCTGGTTCATATCCTGACTTGAGTGGTCAGGTTTGATCAACCTTTTTACCTCATGTGCCGATTATTGGGCTTGGCTTGGCATGCCGTTGGTCCCCTTCTTGGGTGACCAGCCGATTCTAGACTTGAATGGCTGGTCTACTCGACTTTGATCATCCAGTTGCCTGGCCGACTTGGTGCTCAGTCAGCTCAGTTTGGTTTTGGTCAACTCGTCTTGGTCTTAGTTGACTCCTAGTTTTGTGCTTGGTTGCTATGTTGATCTCTGGTGGGCTCTCAGCTTGTTGCCTGGTCGACCTGATTTAATCAAGTCGGCTCTTAGCTTGGTGCTCAATTGACTTGGTATGGTCCTGGTCGGGCCCAAGATGACTTCACTGGCTTGCTGTCTGGTTGACTTGATTTAACCAGTAAACTTAGTTTAGTCCCATTCAGCTTAACTTCGGTGGCTGGTTGACTCGATTTGAGCCAAGTCAATTCTTGGCTGATCTTGATTCTCGGCTCGGTACTTTGTCGACTTGGCTCGGTCCCAATCAGCTCGACTAGGGTGGCCGATTGACTTGGTTTGCCTTCAGTCGACTCTTAGCTTGGTGCCAATGAACTCGTAGTTGACCTGACTTTGGAGCTCAATCAACTTGATTTGACCTCTGTCGATTCAGCTAACTCCCAGCTGGGTGTTTGGTCGACTTTGTTGGTCCTGGTAATCTTCTAGTTGACTATTGGCTTGGTGCCCGGTCGATTTGATTTGACTTCAGTCAACTCTTGATTCCAGCTCAGTGTCCGGTCAACTTAATTCAGTTCTGGTCAGCTCTTGGCTGATTCCTGGCTTGGTGCTCAGTCAACTTGATTTGACCTTGGTCAATTCTCAGTGGACCACCAGCTTAGTACCCAAGTGGCTTCCTGACTTGATCCCGATCAAACATCACCATATTTGAATTGGTCCTAGGATCGGCCAGTGCCGATCCGAATAATCGGATTGGAACGGATCAATCCGGATTGATTCTCCGGGAGGATTCCTAATTTAGATTCGGTCAGGATTGGGATTATTTTATTTTAAAAAATCATAAAATTTATGATAAATTTTAAAAATATGAAAGCACCTAGAAAAAAATTTAAAAATAAAATGTAACACACATTTATGTGACTATCACTCTATATGAGTATTACAACATGTGGATACAAAGCAACACCAATATTTATTATAATAAATATAAAAAATTAGAGGAAATTCACACCCGGTCCGGTTCAAAGAAGAGCCTTCAATGTACAGTCCCATGTCACAATTGCTATAACGATAGGTCCTGTTTTACCAAATGCTACAACTTCCGCCCCAATCTGAACCACTGTCGTTAGTACGATGGTAAAATGGATGTAAATTGACCTCTTTAGCCCTCACAGCAGCACGAGGATGGCATCGTATGTCGTGTTTCAAAATCGGATGGCTGGCCGCAATGCCCATTTAATTTTTAAAACTAATACAATAAGTAATAAACACTTATATGTAAATGTCGATAAAGAAATTGAAAGGTGGATAGTTTTGTACGGAATTTCAATTCGACAAGTAAGCACTATTTTCCAATAAGAAATGATATTAAATAATTTATGCAAATAGTTTTATTTCTACGAATACTCTCAAGGCTGTGTGCGTAAAGATAAAAATAATTAAATAAAAATAAATATAAAAATAAAAATACTTAAAAATATAATTTTATATGATCACATTTCAATAGTACGGATTATGTAAGACACCAGATACAAACTAAATTAAATATAAAAATAAATAAGATATTTTTATCTAAAATAAATAAATGTTCATCAACTATTTAAAAATATCAAATTTATGTCATAAATTTAACATAATAAATAAGGATATATATAAAATAAATAAATAAATAAATAATATTATTTTTGAAGATGGATTCAATATATGTAATATTATGTGAGATGGATTCTAGTAATGTTGTCTAAGATATTTTTGTTTATCTTAAATATAATAATATTTTTAACATTGTATCAAATAAGTTAATATTTATTAACTTGTGAAGAGTAAATTTATATTTCTTCTTGATAGTAAAATAATAAGATAAAATACTAAGCCTGCATTTATGCCAACGTAGAAAATTTTGTCAAAATTTTGGCAAGAGCTCAGTGGGAAAAAGGCTCCATTGCGGGAGGGTATTTTTGACATTTTAAAATCATGTAATGCCCACTTAACCGAGGCTGACAGAAACGGATCACGTGTTAAAAATTTCTTGAATGCCGGACTATCCCTCAAACAGATTTGGTCAACGGATTGATTGTTAAACCGATTTTCTTAAACGGAGCGGTAGTTAATTTTCCCAAAAAAAAGAGGAAATTCACACCCGGTCCGGTTCAAAGAAGAGCCTTCAATGTACAGTCCCATGTCACAATTGCTATAACGATAGGTCCTGTTTTACCAAATGCTACAACTTCCGCCCCAATCTGAACCACTGTCGTTAGTACGATGGTAAAATGGATGTAAATTGACCTCTTTAGCCCTCACAGAGCACGTGAGGATGGCATCGTATGTCAGGTTTCAAAATCGGATGGCTGGCCGCAATGCCCATTTAATTTTTAAAACTAATACAAGAAGTAATAAACACTTATATGTAAATGTCGATAAAGAAATTGAAAGGTGGATAGTTTTGTACGGAATTTCAATTCGACAAGTAAGCACTATTTTCCAATAAGAAATGATATTAAATAATTTATGCAAATAGTTTTATTTCTACGAATACTCTCAAGGTCAGTGTGCGTAAAGATAAAAATAATTAAATAAAAATAAATATAAAAATAAAAATACTTAAAAATATAATTTTATATGATCACATTTCAATAGTACGGATTATGTAAGACACCAGATACAAACTAAATTAAATATAAAAATAAATAAGATATTTTTATCTAAAACAGTCAAATGTTCATCAACTATTTAAAAATATCAAATTTATGTCATAAATTTAACATAATAAATAAGGATATATATAAAATAAATAAATAAATAAATAAATAAATAATATTATTTTTTAAGATGGATTCAATATATGTAATATTATGTGAGATGGATTCTCAGTAAGTAATGTTGTCTAAGATATTTTTGTTTATCTTAAATATAATAATATTTTTAACATTGTATCAAATAAGTTAATATTTATTAACTTGTGAAGAGTAAATTTATATTTCTTCTTGATAGTAAAATAATAAGATAAAATACTAAGCCTGCATTTATGCCAACGTAGAAAATTTTGTCAAAATTTTGGCAAGAGCTCAGTGGGAAAAAGGCTCCATTGCGGGAGGGTATTTTTGACATTTTAAAATCATGTAATGCCCACTTAACCGAGGCTGACAGAAACGGATCACGTGTTAAAAATTTCTTGAATGCCGGACTATCCCTCAAACAGATTTGGTCAACGGATTGATTGTTAAACCGATTTTCTTAAACGGAGCGGTAGTTAATTTTCCCAAAAAATTATACAATTCATATGAAAAAAACTTTTCCATCACCTCATAGACGATTCCTAGACAATTCCTAGTATGATGCTTCAAGTGAAGCAAGGACTTTCAATTTAGTTCTTGGCCTCCAAATCTTGTTCAAGAAGTATTTGCCTTTTAGCTTCTTTGGGACACAACAACATGATTTTTCCACCCCTGTGAACAACCTTCTAGGAAGAAATTTGTTTGCACAACTTGTTTATACAAGCATAATTCATTTTAAAACTATGTAGTATGCTTTTCAAAATGTAAGTTTGCTTCCAGTGCAGTTATCTCACCCTACTCAGATTTAATAGGATGAAATTATATTTCATTTATTGATCAAATTGGTTCTGTAGATTGCTGTGTTCTTTGATATTTTTTTGTCCTTTTTTCCAGGTTATAATTATGATCTTATCCTAATTCACAAGAATGTTCTTCTGTCCATTTGGTACAGAAAGCTGTCCTGTCACTGCTGACGGTGATCTCTGGAGGAAATATGCACTCTAAGCCGGGCAAGGTAAAAGGAGTGAAGCACCTTGAACCTAAGTCGGATGTGATTATGAAACAATGTCATAGTGTCCTTCGCCAAGCTGTTGCTGAAGATGAAGACAAGGTTTTCTGCAATTTATTGGGTTTCTCTTTATCAAATCCTAATGATAATGAGGATGAAGGGCTTATTGGGTTTCCTGGCATGGTTTCTCGTCCGCTGGATTTTCGAATGATTGATCTAAGGCTTGCTGTTGGAGCATATGGTGGATCCCATGAGGCTTTTCTGGAGGATGTTCGCCAGGTATGCTTTGCTTTCCTGTTTTTTATTTATGCACGTAGCCTTCAAGGTATTGTTTTAAATTGCTTTCCTACAACTAGATAGATACAATTATTTTAGGACAGCTAAATAAACTTGAAAATTTTGATGAGGTTAGTAGTTATGGGGGAAAAGTGTATATTAGGTTTTAACATATGTGGGTTTGTGTAGACAAGAGATTGTTGTTTTTTTGTTACCCCTATAAATCCAGCTTGCTTAGGCAATTTAATCATCCTACTTCTAGGTACAGATCGATTTTAATTTTGTTATGCATCAGTTTGGTATTAGAGATAGTCAGCTTGTTTTGCCAGGCTGGGATCCCTATGTTGTGTGAGACATTGACATTTCAATTTTGACATCATATTGCCATTAAAGATACATGCTACAATATTCTTGTCTAGGTATTCCAGCAACTGTATTTTACAGTCTTCTTGAGATGATAGCATCAGAGTATTAAATGGTCAAACATAGTTGGACTTATATTTAGTTTGTGTGTAGTACCATAATTTGCTCGAGACCATGTCCTATTTAGTGTTTGGTGCACGATTGTTTCATATGAACACTGTCATCTTTAGTGCTGATTTAGATGTCTGCACAGGAGCTCACATTGTGGCTTGTGGAGTACTTATCATTGAGTGAGCCAATATATATTGGCAACACTTGTTTTTAACACTTGACTATTGAGTGGATTGACACACTTATCGAGCTCACCTATGACGACAACCTTGAGCTTGCCGTGGAGTACGAGCAGTAGCGTGCCATAGAGGACGAAACAAATAGTCGTCGAGGATGAGTTGATTGAGTAACTTACTGAATTGTTGATTGAGTCGACAACTGATCAATGACAAGCTATAGAGGTTTATGTTGACTTAGTTCTTAAGATGCTTGATTGCATGGATTATCGAGTTACTGATTGAGTTGACCATTGAACAACTATCTCTTGGTGGCTCTATTTTCTTATGTAGTTAGCGACGTAAGGCGATTGAGGTGAGGTACCCCCTGTCTCACCTCAGGTGTCTCGTCTAAGGTGGCATTTTTTATTTTTTAAAATTTCAAAGCAGAAAAAATATATAAAGAGCAAGAAATATATAAAAATACAGGAATTGTATTTAAAAATGCATGACAAATAGAAATAGAGAAAATATATCTAAAAATATAGGCAATTACATTTAAAAATGCATTAGATACATAAAATGCATAAAATGAATATATTAAACATAAAAAAATATGTATCTTTTCTTATTTCATATTCGAGAAAAATAAATACATCACAAAAGAGTACATTAACATGCATAGTTATGTGTGGTGCTCGCCTCAATATACTAATATTCTTTTGGAGAGGTGTTGGCAAAACGCCTTGTCTCGCTTCAAAACGTCTCGTTCACCCAAGTCAAACAAATCTAGTCAAACATGATCAATTTCTCATCTTAATTATGATATTTATCTTTTTTGTTATTGATTTCTGCTCTCATTGAGTTGTTATACTATGTTATGCTTAATTTGTACTTTACTCTTATTAGTTGTTATGATGTTATGTTTGTTGTTGACATTCTTTTGTTTTTATAACATTATTTATTAATGACTATAATATGTAGTTATTAAAATGTTTTTTCAATATTACAAATTTTTTTTAGATTTATTTCAACTATTTGTATTAGATATATGCATTATTAAAATTAAAATAGTTTAATAAAATAAAATATCTTGGGCACTGAGGCGCCCACCCCAAGCGCTTGAGGTGAGGTGCTGGGTCCCTCGTCTCGAGCACCTCACACCTTGGATAACATAGTTAATATGTCAAGTGGATAACATTTAAACAATAATTGTAAAACAAGCATGAAAGTACATTAATAACATAAAGTTCAAAACACCATTAAAAAGTACATTCGACTAATTTTCTAATCCGATTAACACAAATATTAGCCATTGATGATGAACATGAATTTCCCCATCAGATTCTAATATATCTTCATCAGTGGCCATGCTTTTCCCCCCTCAAGTCTTTGCCTTTGAGAGCCTTTGCTCTGGTGGATGGACCTTTCTCTTCTTCAACGCCGGCTGCTATCTCAACTTTCTTTCATGTGAGGTTCTCTCCTTCATGTACATAGTCCTCCTTATCTCTAGTAATCTACTCATGTGCCTCATTGATATCATCTAAAGAAATAGGGTCATGATTGAACTTTTTCATCTTAAAATTGCGATCTCGAGGTCTTTGATGTATTGAACATAGACAAGGTTGTTTAGCCTTTTTGGTTCTAGCCTATTTCTTTTCTTTGTGTGCACCTATAATATAATGTCGAAAATTACTTTAAAATTTTAAATGAAACATTCTGAAAAAGAGGAATATTAGTAGTGCATACCTGTTTGATGGGGGACAATGACCTAGACTTGGGGAAAATGATAAAGATCAATGCACAATTTAGAGTTAAACCACCTTCAATTTAGAAATTGTAAAGAAATAACAAGTAGAAATTAAATTCAGTTACCACTAGAAATTGGATTAGGAAACAACCACAATTCAAGAATGAATTAAGGAAATAAGCAACTTGCAAGTGCATTGTAAAGAAACCACACCAACACGCAAGTTCAAGCAATTAATACGACAGATTTGATTAATCAAGTAGGCTACTCAAATAGTAGTGTAAAATGCCAACAACAAAATTTTAAAATGTGGCTAGGACCTAAATCACTCAAGAGCATGACAACATTGCATTGGTATAATGGTGGAAGAAGTATAGCAAACAAGAAATAGAGTGTTCACATAAGTACCTTGATGCTTTAAGAATAAGGATTGTAATCACAACTGATAGAATATTATTCACCGGTCCTCACAATATGCATCCACCTGGCAGATTTAATATGAAGAGAAAGAAAACAACCAGACTAAACCAATCACAAGGTCAGAGCAGAAAATATGTTTGTTTTCAAAAGATTGGCTCAGTTGACATCACAGCCATTGAATCAGAGAATCCCCTTTTCTTCATAATCAGAATTTATAAAATCTGATTCCTATATCCAGGAACTCTTCAAGGGGTATTGGCATCTTGGCCTTGCAAGTCTAAGTAACCTGGACACTCCAATAGGGAATTTACTCATCATCTTCAGATTTATAAAATCGGTCTCAACCAGACAGATCTGGCTCTCTTAGTATATCATTGATCGTGTAAGACACTATCTCAAGGGTTATTTCAAGTTGCTTAAGATCATCACAGCAACTAAATACATTTTCCAGCAACAGACATAACATATGGACAACTACCTCAATGAAACCAGTAGACAAGAGATATTCAAAACATTCTTCAACATAAACACACAGTGAACCAGTTTCCAAAGGGACTGGAAAGTCGGACCAGTCTTTTTTTGAAGAAGGAATGATAGCACTTAAACTGTGTTGCATCATCCATATCCGAAAATTACAGATCTGAACAGAATCAGCTTATAGACCGAAGAGGGACCAATCCTCAAGTTCAAACAACTTACGGACTCAGAATTGAAGGCAAAATTGATATAAGCTTCACCAAACCATAGGAATCAGTCCGGAAATTAATCCTAAACTGATGAGGCTACCTGCGGAATTGACAACTCCGGGCAACACTCGTGTAAAGCTAAAATCGACTTCTCAATGAATAAATAAATGTCAAGAGATGACTGGAAATATAGCATTCAGTTCCTCAAGTGACAACCACATGTCCATATCAACGAACAAGAAGCTCAGAGGTGGCGTCGAGGAGTTAGGGTTTACTGCGTAGTCTTCAAAAGTGGTTAAACATGAGAAGAAACCCGCTTCCAGGAGCTGTACAAACTGAAAATGGCCAGATCTGGCTCCAACGGCTTCTTAGAAGAGCTTTTCTTTCAGATCCAGTGCCGAAGGAGAGTATTCCAGGCAATAGTCAACATAAACCATGCTTCTAACTATAGGATCACTCTGAAGTAGTAGACCATAGCAGGAAGAAGAACCGAAGGATAACACTCCACCAACAGCCGTCGTTGACTCTAGAAAACTAACAAAACTGTTCGATAGAGCTCGAACAGGAGGGTAGAAGATAGATTAGAGGACAGGGAACACTTTTCTCTACAAGATCTAGTAGAGATGAGCACCAGAGAGGGAGATCAGAGTTGGAGAAGAGAGAGTTAGGGTTTCACCATTGTCAGAGGGAGAGAGAGGGCTGCTTCGACCATCGGGACCAACTGAGGAGATAGACGATTCCCGTCGTTAAGTCGCGAGAGCTACAGGGGCAAAAACGGAAAGCCGAAAGATTCTAGAACAGGCTCCGAAGGAAGGGCAGGGGCAATTTGGGAAACCGATCAAATTCTTCATTGCATTCATCCATACCCGATTACAAAGATGGGGTCCCTAATTATAGGGAAAAAAGAAGAAAAGTGCCATAAAATATCAGAAAATGGGCAACTTGTTGGAAAATATCAGAAAATGCCCATATTACAGGAAAATTACTCAAATAAAATTTACCAGGACTTAGTAATGGCTAAAAAAATTACTAAGACCCTTCTAAAATTCTTGAAAATTCATAGAATTTATCCAGAAATTTTTATGAACATCAATTGGCCTGAAAATCGTCATCGACCAGCCAAATGGACTCCAGTCGGCGCCATCTATGTTGATTAGTCTTTTCAAACCGGTCTTTTCCTCTGGTGTCCTCACCACTGTTCAAAGGTACTCCAGTTGTGCTCTCTACTATATGCACTATAAGTGAGGCTTAAAATCTTGATGGAGAATTGTGAGAACCTCGCATTTCTTTTTCTTTTCTTTTGGACTACTTAGGAAAATAGATGATAACCTATGAATGTGATGGGGACAAAAAAATATGTAAATATTTGTTTTGTCATTTTTAGGTTTATTTTTCTGTCAATGTCATTTTTTTTACGTTTTTAAGGAGTCTTTTAAATGTTTTCTTTTAAGTCCTGAAATGGACATGTCTGTAAATATTTTGAAGTCTGTCCAGTCTTGTAATCGGACTCCTCTTTATAAGAGGAGGAGCTCCATCGATGGAATACAAGTGACAGTGAGAATTTTTGGAGCCTTCCCGGGTGTTCCCGCAAGGTGTAGCGTAGCGTAGCTTAGCATAGGGCTGTAGCCAGGTCGTCTCCTTCCTCCGGCGACTAGCGCCGTCTCCCCTAGCAGTAGCCTAGCTTATTGGTAGCGTAACGTAGTGTAGCGCAAGGTTGATGCCGTTTCTTTCCACTCTGGTGTCTAGCCGTTTCTTCCCCAACATCCTTCCCGATTCCTTCCCGTTCTGTTTTGACAACGATCTCGCAGTGCCGTTCAATCATCATCATGCATCTTCCTTCCCCAATCGACGACAGCAACAGATTCAGATCTGTCGACGTCCAAGATTCAGACCTTCTTCAGATCTGGGACAACGAAGGCGACGGTCCCGGCGATCCCCGGAGCCGTTGCGTCTTCATCGTCAAATGGAGCCTCCAGCATCGCTGCCTATTCAACCTCCTTCCGATTTGCTGACGGCGGTCCAGAGTGTCCAGTTCCTTCACGAAATCGCCTTCGACGAGTGCTCTTCAGCATCCGGCGATTACAGCGATCAGATCTGGCGATGCACCCCTGTCTCACTCCGATCTGAACTTGACGGACGACGAGGGAAAGAGAAGAAGAAGAAGGCTGTGAAGAATCTTCGGAAGGATGGAGATCCGGCGATCCCTGGACTCCCCTCCCTCCGAGGCTCTCTCTCCCTCGTGCGGCGTCCTCCCGGGGCGGACGACGCCCCTGCTCCACCGCCATCGCTCGGAGGTTGGCCGGACAACGCCAATGCATCGATCTCTCCCGCCATCGACCTGCCCTGCACCCGCCGTCTGCACAGTCCCGTCCGGATGACGACGGCGTCGCAAAACCCCCGCGAGGACGACGCGAATGACTCCGCGCTGCTCCCACCCCCTTTTGTCGGGTCTCACCCGCGCGGGAGCCCGTCAGGATGCTGCCACGAGGACGGACAGCGCCACGACCCCCCCCCTTTTGTTCGCGCTCGCCCGGAATCACTCGGTCCAGTGGCTCGCGCCGATCGGTCGAAGGCCCAGACTGGACAGCAGAACCAGTTCAACCGGTTCACACCGGTTCAGTCGATTTAACGCCTGAAATCGGCAGGTTCGGCTAAGTTAGGTATTTTGATCGCAATTTTACGATAGTTGGCCGTCTTAATTCTCTTTTGGTCATTTTGATAGTCGATTTAGGATTTTAAATGGCGTTAATTAGCTTAAAAGTCAGTTTGAACGTCCAGTCGTCAAAATTCAGTTTTAAATCGATTTTGTCCCGCATCAGTTTGGTATCAGAGCGGTTTCGGCTCGTTCTCACGAGCCGAGTCTTGGGCATTTTCGACCGTAAATAAATAAACTGGATTAAAACTCGAGGTCGAGTTTTCTCCCGGTCGGAGAGAATGATGGGGACAAAAAAATATGTAAATATTTGTTTTGTCATTTTTAGGTTTATTTTTCTGTCAATGTCATTTTTTTTACGTTTTTAAGGAGTCTTTTAAATGTTTTCTTTTAAGTCCTGAAATGGACATGTCTGTAAATATTTTGAAGTCTGTCCAGTCTTGTAATCGGACTCCTCTTTATAAGAGGAGGAGCTCCATCGATGGAATACAAGTGACGGTGAGAATTTTGGAGCCTTCCCGGGTGTTCCCGCAAGGTGTAGCGTAGCGTAGCTTAGCATAGGGCTGTAGCCGTGTCGTCTCCTTCCTCCGGCGACTAGCGCCGTCTCCCTAGCGGTAGCCTAGCTTATTGGTAGCGTAACGTAGTGTAGCGCAAGGTTGATGCCGTTTCTTTCCACTCTGGTGTCTAGCCGTTTCTTCCCCAACATCCTTCCCGATTCCTTCCCGTTCTGTTTTGACAACGA
This sequence comes from Cryptocoryne crispatula var. balansae, assembly GCA_036172225.1. Taxonomy (NCBI): domain Eukaryota; kingdom Viridiplantae; phylum Streptophyta; class Magnoliopsida; order Alismatales; family Araceae; genus Cryptocoryne; species Cryptocoryne crispatula. The sequence goes on from CM069930.1 coordinate 37,162,435, forward strand.
TCTCGCGGTGCCGTTCAATCATCATCATGCATCTTCCTTCCCCAATCGACGACACACAGATTCGGATCTGTCGACATCCAAGATTCGGACCTTCTTCGTATCTGGGACAACGAAGGCGACGGTCCCGGCGATCCCGGAGCCGTTGCGTCTTCATCGTCAAATGGAGCCTCCAGCATCGCTGCCTATTCAACCTCCTTCCGATTTGCCGACGGCGGTCCCGAGTGTCCAGCTCCTTCACGAAATCGCCTTCGACGAGTGCTCTTCAGCATCCGGCGATTACGGCGATCAGATCTGGCGATGCACCCTCGTCTCACTCCGATCCGAACTTGACGGACGACGAGGGAAAGAGAAGAAGAAGAAGGCCGTGAAGAATCTTCGGAAGGATGGAGATCCGGCGATCCCTGGACTCCCCTCCCTCCGAGGCTCTCTCTCCCTCGTGCGGCGTCCTCCCGGGGCGGACGACGCCCCTGCTCCACCGCCATCGCTCGGAGGTTGGCCGGACAACGCCAATGCATCGATCTCTCCCGCCATCGACCTGCCCCCGCACCCGCCGTCCGCACGGTCCCGTCCGGATGACGACGGCGTCGCAAAACCCCCGCGAGGACGACGCGAATGACTCCGCGCTGCTCCCACCCCCTTTTGTCGGGTCTCACCCGCGCGGGAGCCCGTCAGGATGCTGCCACGAGGACGGACAGCGCCACGACCCCCCCCCTTTTGTTCGCGCTCGCCCGGAATCACTCGGTCCAGTGGCTCGCGCCGATCGGTCGAAGGCCCAGACTGGACAGCAGAACCAGTTCAACCGGTTCACACCGGTTCAGTCGATTTAACGCCTGAAATCGGCAGGTTCGGCTAAGTTAGGTATTTTGATCGCAATTTTACGATAGTTGGCCGTCTTAATTCTCTTTTGGTCATTTTGATAGTCGATTTAGGATTTTAAATGGCGTTAATTAGCTTAAAAGTCAGTTTGAACGTCCAGTCGTCAAAATTCAGTTTTAAATCGATTTTGTCCCGCATCAGAATGTATTAAATAGTCCGACGATACATTTAAAAGTACTAGAACCGAGGTTCGGGTTCTAATAAAATTTAAATTTGACCTCTTTCCGTCGGATGGTGCGAATATCCGACGTTAACTTACATCGAGCAACTACTCGAATGCCCTTGATTAACCGCCATAGCAAACTAGTTTGAGAGAACGTGCACATCCACATAACAAAAGATAACTCATAAGGGCCTAGCCTTTCGGACCTGATAAGATGCGAACAAGTTGTCTTAACTTTGTTGGATGTTGATTTTTATTTGTTTTGGAATTGATTTTTGATTTGATTTGAGGTTGGTTTTATGTGGTGTAAATTGTGAATTTTCATATTTGATTTTTATGTTGATTTTGAATTGTTTGATTTTGACTTCAGTTTGATTTGGTTTCGATTACTTTTATTTTAATTGGTTGAAATTATTATTTTTTGTTTGAGTTTGGAATTTGATGGATTTTGATATTTTAAACAATTTGACTTATTAGTTTTATCAACATATGAATGGATATTTTTGTTGTTTTCTTATGTGGGTTGATATTTTGGTGTTGATTTGAATATGTTCGGTGTTTTTTAGGTGTTTTGAAGTTTTGATTTGATCAATTTTAAATTCCAAATTGTTAATTATCTGATTTTTTGTTTTATGACTGCTTTTTGGTGTTTTAAAGTATTTTTGATGTGGTTTGTTTGATTGTTTTGAATTATTTAATTTTCAATTGATTAAGGAGTGGGCTTCTATTAAATTAAATGATTTTAACTAAAATTTCCAGATTATTAGAAATCTGATTTTTCTTTCATTTTTCAGATTTAATGACCTGTTTTAAGGTATTTTCAGATTTGTCTTATCTTTTTATTCATGTTCGGTCCGCATCTCATTCTGTCCGTCGGGCTAGCATCGGTGCCCGGTTTGCAAAAAACAGTCCCATCGGCACTTGAAATTTGCACTAATTTCATTTCATGTCGATATACATCATGTCGGTTTACATTGGAGGCATAAAAATCTGAAAATAGTCATCTCTCTTCCCCCGGGATAATTTTCCATAAGATCGAGAGATGAATTCGGCATTACGATGGCATGCCGACCCATTCTCATTCAAATGGATATTTACCCTCCGACATGTCAAGTCTTTCGACTAGCCATGTTGGGGGAAGGGTCCGTCTGCACTGGGAGCGGGTCCCATGCCTACGCCCGGGTCGACATACCGGAAGCTGGTCCGGGCTAGCCGCCCAATTGTGGAGCGCCCACGGTGTGGTGCTAACTCCTTAGATTCTTTATTTCATGTTCAGATTTGATTTAAAATTTATTTTGTGTCCGATGGGCCCAATGGGCCGGTCCTTGTCTCTCTTGGCCTGGTTGGGCCGGCTTCAAGTCTTCATGGCCCGGTTGGCCCATTTTCAGCATATTGGACCTTGGCAGCCTGTTTTGCACCACATCGGGGTCTGTTTGCCGTGATCGAACCAGCAGCTGTTTGCCGACCGAACCAGCACCTGCTTTGGCACCGAACCGGCACCTGTTTTGACATCAATCCAGGACCTGTTTTGGGACAGGACCAGCACCTATTTTGGGGCGTTTCAAGGACTGATAGTAGGAAAAAACGGGGCGACTTGGGTTGGTTTGGAAACCGGTTTCGGGGCTGCTGCGGGAGACCAGTTTAGGGTCTGAATTGGGCCACTCAGAGGCTGTTGTGGGGGCTGTTTTTAGGCTCTGATTAGGGGACTGTTGAAGGGGTCTTTGATAGGAGGAAATTAGGGCCACCCGGCTTAACTCTTGGCCCGTCCGGCGGATTCCAAGAGGCCCGGGCTGTCACCCTTAGTCCCTCTCATCAAAGAGGCTAACCGGTTTACTTTGAGGTGATGTAAGAGATGTTTGGAGGGGCCTGAACAGGGGGCTGTTGAGGGAGTCTTTGATAGATGGAGTTCGGGCCACCCGGCTTAACTCTTGGCCCGTCCGGCGGATTCCAAGAGGCCCGGGCTGTCACCCTTATTCCCTCCCATCAAAGAGGCTAACTGGTTTGTTTTAAGGTGTTGTAGAAAGTGTTTGGAGAAGTTTATGTAGGCCGAATGGGGTCATATATGGGCTGTCGACCAGGACTTTGAGGCCTGGCTGGGGGATTTAAGGTGCCATGGTGCTGTTCGACAGGGGGGCAAAGGGGCCTGTTTTTTTTCTTTTTTTTTTGAAGAGAACCGGCAGTTGCCTAAAGGACTGCAATCGGACCTGCTAAGGGGCTGTAAGGAACTGTTAAGGGGGTGTCAGTGAGAGCTGTTTGGGGGTAGGCAAGGACTTGTACGTGGAGGCTTTCAGGTGGACCAAACAAGGTGTAGATGGGGGGTCTGCAATGGTCTACGGTGGGTTGGAAGAGGTTTGAGGGAAGATATTGCAAAAAGCAAGAGAAACGTGGGGATAGGTGGTGCGGCAGAAGGTGGAAGAAGATAGAAGGCAAAAGAGAAAAAACAAAAAAAAGAAGAGAAAAGAAAATTTTACGTGAGGGGATGGAAATTTTCTTCTCCTGAGGACGATGGTGGACGTTGAAAGCAGCTGTTCCCCTCCCTGATCTTCCTCTTCTCTTTCTCTTGAGTGAAGCCTCTGCTTCCTTGGTCTTCTTCCTCTTCTGCTACTGTTGAAGACCACCGGACTGTTGTTGATGAAGGCCCTCGCTCCTCCGCTGTCCCTCTCTCTCCCTCTGGCTGCCGGGTTGCTGAACCTCTCCTCCTCCTTTTTTTTGACTCCTTTTTTTTGACTCCTTTTTTTTATATCTCATATGCTGCCAGCAGGCCAACTGCGTACGCAAATCTGTTTGAGAAAGAGAAAGATGGAGAATCCGGGAAGGCTGCGCTTGATTGCGGAGGGAAGTGGGCTGCCCGCCGACTTGCTGAACTTCGGGGATTCCTCCCCTTTCTTTTTTTTACCGCCGCCAGCTCCTAAAAGGTCTTCCATTATCTTTTATTTCCTTCATTCTTTAAATGACAATAATGGAAGATAATATCCTCGTTGATTATCTACTAAAAAACTAGGAGGGAAATTTTGTACGTGGACATGAGACAGAGGATGTGGCGGCTAATCTTCCGATGTTAAGTTTGACCTAGCTTTTCATCGGAATGCTCCCAATCCAACGGTGAAGATTAATTCCGGGCAGAATTTACTAAATTAACTCCAAAAAATGCCGGTAAAAAATTGGAAGATGTCTTGATTGCCGTTGATCTTGTGTACCATCAGATCTACGGTTAATGACTCTCCAATTGTCTGAAGATCACCGATTTGATAGAATTCCCGATCGGTACGATCTCGGCCTTCAAAAATTCCGAAAATTGTATCTAAAATACAATTAAATAAATATGCACTGGAACTTTGGTCTTCATTTAAAATAATTTGTCCAGAGACTGTTTGAACAGATTTGCCCTTGTCCTATGATGCGTGCGAGCTCCGCAAATTTTTGAATTTTGTCCATAACTTCCCAGAGTCGGATTCCGACATTCAAAGTACCGTTGCGAAGCTTGTGACTGAGACAACACCGCGGGCCCACTGGCTTGGTCATTTGGGCCCATTAAGCCCCACAAAAATTGCCCAAAAGTTTGCTTTCACTATTTTACCCATATCTGTCTGGATATGAGTCGGATTTCTGATCCGACTTCAATGTTACTCTATATGGAGTTAGGCGGACTCAATGATGCGCCAACATGTTACCGGACCTGTCTCGAATTGTCCAAACCTGACAAGGGTGAAAGACATCATTTTGTCGTTCAGGGTCCTATCGAAACCAGATTCTGACAATTGGGGTACCGTTGCGAAGGTCTCGACTGGTACAGTCCTATGGACTCACTTGTTTTGTCTTTTGGGCCCAATATGCCCCCAATAAGGTCACCTGAAAATTGACTTTCATTGTTTTTCCCATAACTTCTCAAATATAGGTCGGATTTCCGATCCGACTCTGGCATTGTTCATCTGGAAGTCAAGTGGACCTTCTGGTGGTGTCCGATCGTTATTGGGCCGACATTTGGTCCGTCGGATCCAATAAGACTTATTGGGCTTGTTCGGCCCATCGGCCCTAAATGCAATTAAAATTGGATCAAACTTGTCTGTTCGGTTTTCTTTTACGTATTTTGTCCGAAACTTCGTCATTTTTCGGTGCTGTGACATTTTTAGGTGCCAACAAGAATCTTTGGAATTGAGGAACCTTACTTCCTCAATCTTTTCACCAATTTGCTAGAAGAAAAAATGACAGTGAATCAAATTAAAAATAATAATGTGAAACGTAGAAATTAAAATTTTTAAATAATATTACCAACTTGGAATTGATGTTTTTCTTTGTCTAATGGCCATATCTCTGTCAAATAGGCCCTCAACATCTCTGTATGTAATCAATTACTTGGTAATCAAATCTTGCTCATCGGGACTTTCAATTAGCATTTCAATGGTATCATACAGTTCTTGTTTTCTTTCTTTATCACTCTCAACATCGGGATTTAAGTAAAATAATTGGAAATTAATATAATACCTCGCTATATGTAATGGACAATGGAGTTGATTGTCCCATCTCTTATTAACAATGTCCCAAATTGGACTATATTTGTCGAATTTATCATCCATAATGTCTTCTTTTGCATGGTCCATTGCTTCATAAATGTAGCCTATTGCTGGTTTCTCACAATCAACTAGACGTAAGACAATCACAAAAGACTTGAAAATTGATCGAGTGCAAGCCACACCTCTTCGGAAAGTTGTTTATAGAATGATATCACATGAATTTTTTCTCTCAACTTGCTTAGCCTATCTATTGTTAGGGGCAATCCAATCTTCAAATGTAAATATTTTTTTCAATTCAGTGATTCAGTCTTCAAGTTGTGTAGGTTATCTAGATTTATGTAGTTTGTTGCAAATCTTGTAAAAAAATAAAATGTTATTGATGGTCAAAATTTACAAACCAGAACGAAACGTCATAAAAAGACATTTCAATTTGAGATATTACCTTGTGATAACTGTCCTACAAAAATTTCTTGCATTAATGTACTTCCTCGTTATGGCAAGAACCTTTGTATGACTATAAATAAATGTTGTAACATACTTAGCATGCCTAATTGTAAACCTGATGCCTGGCAATTTAAAGATATCTTCTGACATCAAATCAATACAATGGGCTGCATATGGTGTTCAAAATAAATGAGGATGCGTGGACATCAAAATTTTCTTGTAACTCTGTAACTAGCCTTATTATCTGTTACAATTTGAATAACATTTTTTTATCAAACTTCGATCACAACCTTATTAAACAACTCAGTCAACAATCTTACATCTTTGATGTGTGATGATGTATCATTTGATTTTAGAAACACTGTGCATGTAGGTGCGTTGACTAAAAAGTTTATCAATGTCCTCTTCTTTCTATTTGTCCAAGCATCCGACATTATAGTGTATCCGTATTTCACCCAATTCTTTTTTTTCAATTAATTCTCGTGTGTTATTTCCATCTCTTTTACAAGCAAATTTTTACGAACTTCATGATATGACAAACCTTTCAACCCGGGTCATATTGACCAATAGCTTCTAACATGGTTTGAAAACTATTCAAAAGTCCAGTGTTGAAATGAATATCTACTTGGTAGATCCACCGCGTAATATATTGCACAACTTTCTCCCTCTCTTCCTTCAAATACTTCTTGTTCTTTGCACTTTTCGTTTTAGAAACTTCTGGATTTTATCTTATAAACCGGTCTATAAGACGTCTCAAATGAGAAGGCAAAAATATTGGATCACAAACAAGTAGTGTGTCTTCGCATTCAGTGCGTGCCTCCGAAGGATTCATACCAATAAAATTATCTCTTCCTCTAGTCTCCATTATTATTGCAACCTTTTCAAACCGAGCCTATTTAGCTTATTCCATGTGTTGTTTAATCTCTAACTTTACCTCTAGTTCTTACAAGATGTGACATTTGTAGATAGATTGGTTATATGTTGCTTCAATCTATATACTCCGCTCTTGCAATCCTTGTTACAAAATATCCTTCTAACAAGATCCCTATTTTTTGGATTCACCGAAAGTTCATACTTTTATCCAACATCCTTCAAATTAGGAGGATGTCTTGAAATCATGGGACCCATTGAAGTTGTTTGGGTGTTTGGCCTGGTTCCCGAAATATGATCTTGCTCCATAGTTTGAGACATCTTCATAAAAAATAAAAAATATCAACTTTATTAACAAAAGTAGATTAGTAGCAAAAATATGAACATATGAAATATATTGACACCTTTCCGGCTAGGAGGACTCAATAAACAAAATAGAGAAAAATTATAGAAAACATCTGAAAAATAAAATAATTAGCATAAAAAACAAAAAAACATACTGAAAGGTCCGAAACAGATTCACCACCGATGAGGGGGACTACCGGCACAAGAGCCATATCTTACGAGGCTCAACTTTTACAAAAAAATCAAAAAACCAAGGTTAAACTAAAACAGAAAAAACACAAGTGAAAACACTACCAAAAAAATGATAAACATGCTATTTGAAAATTTTAAGGATGATAACAACATTGTCCATATTATTCTATATTGGGTGCTAGTTCCAAAGGTCTGTGCCTAGGCACTCTTGTAGAGCATTCAGACCTGATGTTTGACAGTTATGATGCCGTCTCGATCACTTTATGCGGTTATTTTAGAGTTTGTTGGTCATATTTTATCGTCATTCTGGTTGCATTTTTACCGTCATTTGTATCGACATTAGTCGTGTGGCTCTTTTGGTATTGTAAAACTTGATGACGAGATTTTTGCGACCAGTGAAGAATGATGAGGACTGGATTGGATCTGACATATGAGAAAGTTAGTGATGTTGCCATTTGAGTTTGGAGACAATGATGTATTTATAATTTAGTAGAGTTTAGGTTCATTTTCCTGCCTTTTTTCGTACCTTCTTTTGATACTAAAGAGTTAATTAGTAAAAAGATGTCATTTTAGGGTCTTAAATATAAAAGTCCAATGGAGCTCTATATAAGGCTCTACTGTATCGGAATGAACATAATGAATAATATGGACCAAGGAAGGATAACTCGGGGGTCGGCCGCGGGTCGGCCGGCCCCCAACCCGGCCCGGTCGGGCCGGGTCGCCGACCCGGTCGCGACCCGGCCCGACCGGGTCAGTTTTAATATTTTTTTAAAAAACAAAACAAAAAAAACATGAAAAAATCATAAAAAATACCCAAAAAATAGGAAAAAAATCAGAAAAAATACCCGTAATTTTTTTAAGAATAAGAGATGATTTAACAAGATTCATTCAACATTCATTCAAACATTACATTAAATTGTTCTTCTACATAATGTATGTACTCCGCCCATATCGAGGAAGAGTACGACGCATTAAACATATGAACAAACCGATTATACTCTTCACCGCCTCGTACAATTGTCCTACGATAATCGAAAAAGAACCACCATAACTATCATACGAATACGTACTTCGAACTATCTAATGAAGGCCGCATCATCCCATAATCTTGTCCTTGATAAGACGGGCACCGAACCCCGCGATGGTTCTAACTCGCACCATACCTACGCTCGTCTTGCCCGTGGTCATAATCTTGTGTTGCGCGTCAAACTCGCTCCTCTTCCGTAAAATGCGAGCATTCGCCCGTGAACGGGTGTCCGCGGATCGGGTTCTCGACCGGTGAAGTGGTGCCGCGGTGCTTCCTCTCGCCTCTGTTTGTACGCGTTGTCATCTCCGTCACTACTACTTTTGAAGTTGAATCATCCGACGTCTCGATACCGCACCTCGGATGTTAGGCTCCGTGTATCTTCCTCTTGTCTCGTCACCTGGCCCGGATCAAGCAATATCAAGAGGGTTAGCTGCAACATGTTTACCTTTGCCCTTTCGATTGCCTACTTTGACGAGAAGATTGTCCCGCTTTTTGCCTTTTCGCCACGTAAGGAGGGATTCGAAATTCCTCGGAAAGAGGAACATTGTCAAGTTCCCCGCAAGCCCATTCCCGATCATCGGGGTTGAACTCTGTTCACCCAACCCCTCACGTTCGTCGACCTGTGCCGAGGAAGCCTCTCGTCGAAATATCTCACGTAAGTCATTCTCCGGTTCTTGTACGGTGGGCACCTCAATTCGTCTTCCACTTGCTTCGTACCCACCTTTCGCTCCTCCTTCCGGTTCTCTCTTATCTTCTCCAAATTTCTTAGCTTCAACCCTCACGTTAGTATTGACTAGCCGCTCAAGTCTTTGTGATGTTAGCCTATTCTCCTTTGCTTGGTATGAATAAGGTTAAACGTCGACCAATTTCTTTCACAAATGGAAGCGGACGTAGTTTGGCTTAGTACTCGGATTGCAACACTACCAAGTCTTCATATCCCGGTGCCCTTCCATGATCCATCCACTACCGTACATTATCATTATGTCTTAGTACATAATGCTATTAATAAGCTAATTACTTAATTAAAAAGTTCGACTTAATTTAACGATACATACCTGACTAAGAAGCATAACCGCTCGTTGCACCTCGTCTTGTCCCGAAACGAAATAACCTCATCCTATAATCACGCATCTTATTTGCTGCACACCGAACCCGGTCATCGTCCCAAGCATTCTCCGAATGACTTCCTTTACGCCGTCCAACAGCTCATTGATAGGCTTGAAGATCGGACCGTAGCAATATCTTGGGTTGAAAAAATGACACCGGTAATTGACTACGAAAAGTTTGCTAGATGCATCGACCAAAAAGGTAACAATTTCGATTAAACATATGACATTTGATTAAGTTATAAAAAACATACCGAATGTATAGGATGGTACAATGTTCTCTCCCACCGACGGTCAATGATATCCCACCACGCTAAAATCGACACCCTTTTCGAAATTTCTTCTTTTGCCGCTCAAGTGCATCGTAAAGGTATCCATTGTCCGCCTTCTTATCTCCATCGACTATACGCGAAGGACTTCGACTAATGGACCAACAATATCCATTGTCTTCTTTACGAGCCGCCAAAAGTCTCCACTCTCTAATGTTTCTTCCACCTTCCTTCCCTTTCGTTCGTCCGATGGATCGTCTCTGAAGAATCCAGCTAGCCCACCCCGGAGAAGGTATCATTTGGGTTCAAGCCAACGCCTACGTTCAAATAGCTCTCCAAAGACATGTGGTGTGATGCAAACCGTGTAGCGCCGGTCGTAAGAGCTCTCGACCCTTTCGTGCTCTCTCATTAAAGTTCGTAATGAAATTACGGTTATAGATTTAAGGACGATATATATCGTCCGGCCTTAACAACCCGATCAATTTGAGGATCTTGCAGAATATCCTCTAAAGATTAAATCTATGGAATGGGCGGAGCATGGTGCACAATATAACTTCGTCTCGTCATCAACATTCGGCGGCGAACTTTGTAGAAATGCGTTGTCCGTCACCACTTGGACAACTCGATCCTCACCAATCTCCTCGATAATACCATCAATTAAATCAAACAAGTATGTTGCATTTTTTACCTGTCCAGATGCATCCACCGACTTCCAAAAGACGGTCCCAGCTTGACAGTAAACGAGAAAGTTGATCATTGTCTTCCTGGTAATACCTATTAAGAGGATAAAATGATATTAATAAGCTTAAAATTCATAAAGATTTGTTTGACAACTTTATCCTCAAAAGGACTAACCCAAGGATTCCGGAATCGGAATCGGAATCGGAATCGGTTGACCGATTCCGATTCCGATTCCCAGAATCGGCCGGAATCGGCCGATTCCTGGGAAGGGAATCGATTCCGGAATCGGTCGGAATCGGTTTTTTTTTTTGGATTTTTTTTTCGTCAAAAAAATTCAAAAAATTCAGAAAAAATTCTAAAAAAATAGGAAATGAGTTAGAAAATTTTTAAAAAATCACCAATGCATGATATCCACAAAACCACATCATACAAATACTAATGAACACCAATTGAAGACTTGAAGACTTGAAAGTTAAGTACATATTCCAATTCCATTTATTCAAATATCAAAGAGTTGATGCATCATCAAAAAAATATTTATATCATATCAATCTACTGCCAATATGTGGGGTAAAGATGTGGTCGTCCTCCTCTCCCCGTTGCTCGTGACGCTCCTCCTCGCGCTCGCCCGAATACGTCCGGACCATATCCATATGAAAATAATGCCGATGCCATGCCATCAAGGTCGTATGGATCGGACCGCGACGACCGTGACGTAAGCGGAGGACGCGAGCTGGTCAGCAGTGTAATCCACCGCCGGTCAACTCCGGCCAAATGCGCGGATACCGTGGCTCCCATAATATAAGATCGCGGTGTCCGCTCATCCAACGTGTAATACGGCTTTGGAAACCGCGAATCGGGTGACTCACCGCTCGCCGATGGTCGCGTCGCCGGTATACACTCCTCGTCATCATCACCCGAGTGAGCGTGAGAAGGAGCCTGCGTGCGCATCGTCATCCGGGCCGACAGACGCCCGACCTCTAACTTCCTTCTCTTTACCTCTTCGGCCCATCTCCTCGAACTACCGAAAGTCCGAACCCAAAGTTTTTTTTTCAACTTTGCAAATCCTCCCATTCTCCGTGCGACTCACCTTTGTTTTCGTTCTCCCGACCGCGACCGGGCCGGTAGCGGCCGCCGGGACCCGAGCCGGAGCCGGAGCCGGGGCCAAAGCGCGCAGTGGTCGCCCCATAGCCGCCGGCGAAGAAGGCCCGCCCGAGTCGTGGTAGTAGATGGAGGTGGAGCTGAGCATCCTCCTCGCTTCAACACCATCCAACTCTCCTTCGCCTACGCACGGTCATCGGGATCAAACTCGGGCCGCGTGATCCCCGGCTTCCTCTCCTCTATCCAGGAGGCAAGTGCGCTCCTCCCCGGGAAAACTCGGGTCCACGTCCACCTCCTCGGGTGGTGGTGTGGCGGAGGAATGACTCGCTCGTACGGGCCACGCGAACCGTGCAAATCGCTCCTCGCCGATCTTCTCGCCGATCCTCGATGTTCTTTATGCGCGGCCTCGTACGTTATGACGACGTAAGACCTTCTCCACCGGTCCGAGGTCAACCTCGTTCCTCCTTTTCGTATGTATCGAGTCGAATGTACTGGTCCCTCTCACAAGGTGGGGAGACTCGGTGCTCGGCTCGAATCCACGATACCAATGGCCGCAAGCGGATTCCATCCACTCCTGGTGCTCACCTGAGTCCACCACTCAGCTGCAAGAAAAACACAAGAAGAGAAAAGGAAAACAATTAGCGCATCATCAAGAAAAACTTGTATGAAAAGAAAAGAAATTGCTCATCAAACTATTACTATACCAAAGACACTTTGTCAATCGAATATTTCGTGTCGACATGATCCGAGTATACACCGACCCTCATCCCGTACTTCGCATCCGAAACATTTAAATAAAAAATTTAGTTGCTGGTAATGCTAGTCCAAGGTATTTAATGAACTCTAACTTACTTCTATCTCGGCCTCTATCCCTGTCTCCCGCCGAGATCGGCACAGCCCGCCGGATAACCTGCAAGTGTACCCCGCATCACCTCGTTGTCGTTCACCACTCGTCCTCCATATTGGACGCGGGGGTTCAAAAAGTATCCCGCAAGATTTTATTAGTTAACACTCGCGCATATAAGATAATTATACATCAAAAATAATTTAAGAACCAAGTTACCTCGGCGCATTTACATCGTGGTGCAAGGTCTTGTCCCATCGGTCATCAATGATTTTCCACCACTTTTCGTAACCTCTCGGGATTTTTTTCTTTTAATTTTCGCCTTTGCCCGGTCCATGCGCATCATACAAAGGTGCCCATCTCCGGTCCCCGTCATCCGAGTCTACCAACCTCGGAGCAACTACCCGTTGGCTCAATGATTGCCAACAGTAGGCAATCCTCTCCCAAAACCTCGTCGTCGATCTGCTTCTCGCACCCGACAAGAATCTCCAACGCTCTTTTTGTGCAAAGTTGTCCACCATATAGTTGTAATACTCCTCGACCGCGCGAACCTAACCAATGCAAATACGTGCCGGTGTAAACTCTCCGGGCCGCAATGAAGTTCGTGGCAAATCGTGTGTCGGACCGGGCCCGACAAGATCGCGCCCTCCCGCGCGAGATCTCACGATAGCGTAGGAGGCGGGGATGCGAATAAATAAAGGAACCGATGGTCGCGCCGCCCGACAAGTGTGCATACACCCTCCTCCTCGCCTATATCCTCTAAAATGAGATCTATGGAATGTGCCGCATGGAGCACCCGAGAAGATGCGCTTCCTCTTCTCCATCAACTTCCTCCCACTCGCCTTATACGATGGTTCGTTGTCGCGTGACAACCTCGAACCACATTCTCCTCCCCCATCTCCTCCACCACTCCATCCATCGGAGAAAAAATGAAGTCGGCATTTTTAATCTTCCCGGGCATCTACCGACTTCGAAGAATGTAGTCCCTCGAACGGTACACCAAGAAGTTTATCATACTCCTCTTGTGATACTCGTCCACCCATCGCACACGTGATTGTGCAACCCCTCTCCTTCCACACCAACTCAACGTCCGTCCATCCACTCCCTCAACTCCCCGACCTCCTCATCCGGGGCCGCGCCGTATACGTGTCCGTCGCCCGGGCTTCGCAAACCCGGCCCGCCCTCACCCACGGCATCCACCATCGTCCGGAAGTAGGGCCGGTACGTGCCGGGATGCCTACATCAAGTTAAAAAAAATGGGATCGTGTAAAATTAAGTTTTAGTAAAATGAAACAGCATAATGTCAAATTTAATTTAAAAAGTGATACCCGTACGTAAAAACCACTTCGACAATGCGGCGAACGGCTCTCTTTGCGTAGTTCTGTAGCCTTCACCCCTTTCATTGCTCGCTTGTATCCCCATCTCCGCCCGCACTCGCTTCCCTAAATAAATACCGTCACCTGGTGTAAATCGAGTGCCTGGTGGAAAGTGGAACGGCGGCAGGCTCCCGGTCTCCTCGGTCGCTCTCGGTCCCGAGTAGGGCGAGCCGATGCCGATCGGCCCAAAGCCGGGTCAACTCGGGACCCGGAACCCTCCGCTCCCTCCTCCCCGTCCCTCCTCCTCGCCCGATGCACGCCGCTAGCGGCGTGGCCAAGACGTCTGCCTCGGAGTCCGCGGACTCGTCCCTCGCTCTCGGCTCCGCCGAGCCGCCGCCTTCCCCTTGCCTTTCCCCTTTTCGAGGTAGGCGAATCGTGTCCCTCCTCCTCTCGAGTAGCTCGTCCCGCAACTCCTCCCTCTCGCTCGATCCGAATGTACCCCGTCGAGAGGCTCTCACATCGTCATGTATCCTCTCATCTCCTCACTCTTCTCCCTAGCACCTTGTCACATTTCTTTACATTCCCACCGTTCCGAATATGTTGTTTCGTAGGAACACCCCCCGTTCATCTCCTTCCCGCACCACTTCGCACCGCACCCTCTTCCCGACTAGGGTTCACCATACGCCCGTGTTCCCAACCCACGTCGGAAGCACGTCGCTTGATCGGCCATTGCTTATATCTCGAAAAATTGTAAACAATGCACTAAAATTGATTAGATAACATAAAAAATGATTTGAAGCCGACTGTCGGAAGCGTACAACCCAAGTAACACACCATTCGGTATGTTTAAAGGGTTACGTAGTTGCCGAAATCGTCGCAAAATAACGTACGGGATATCCGGAATTTTTCCCGTGCAAAATGAACTTAAACGGATAGTTTAAAACTTGGACGGACTAATTCGGCTCTGAAATCACAAGGTTTAACGACGCTCGGACTCGTCGAAACGCGTAAGAATGGACGTACGAAGTGTTCGGCGAAGAAATCTTACCAAAACTCGGTCAAAGATCGAAGAAGACGTTGATTCAAGGCGGATCGGAGCTCGGATCGGCGGAATCGGCTGAGGGCATCGGTCCGAATCGCTGGAACCGCCGGAATCGCCCAAGGAATCGCCGACCGCCGGAATCGGTCTTTCGAATCGCTCCCGGATCGACGGATCGGCCCGAATCGCTCGGATCGACGCCCGGATCGCCGGATCGATGCCGGAATCGCTGAGGAATCGCCGCGGAATCGCCGGAAATGAGCCCTACCGCCGCGCGTTCGAAGGAATCGACCGCGGCGGTCGATTCCCCGGCCCTTAGTAGGGGAATCGGTCGATTCCCGGCCCGACCGAACCGGGAATCGAACCGGGGCCGGTTCAACCGGTCTTCCATCGGAATCGGTCGGATCGACCGATTCCACAACGAATCGGTCGGATCGACCGATTCCACAACGAATCGGTCGGAATCGGATCGATTCCGACCGATTCCAGTCGATTCTTACCGATTCCGCGGAATTATTCCCGGAATCGGTCCTTCCGCCAGGAATCCACCGATCCGATTCCGGAATCGGTCGGAATCGGTCCGATTCCACCGATTCCGTAATCTATGGACTAACCTGTCCAACCATCGGTCATCAATGTGCAGCCACGTTCGTCCCAGATACGTTCGAACGTCTTGACATATTCTCTAATGTCAGCTACCTCCAATGGAAGATATGTGTTGTATATCTCCTTTGGGGTTGGTCCCGGCACCCCCCGACCAACGTACGCTGTCGTGTCAATCACGGACTCATAATAAGGCCCCTTTGCGGCGTTAACAGGCGACCACTACTATGAAAGAACCATCCGGAAGTTGCCCGCCCGATCTTCTCCTTCCACACTTTCAAGTTCTTTAATGGTGTGTTGATGGTGGCTTGCCTTTGACGCGGCCGTGTGATGACCGGATCTATAGGGCCATCTGCCGGGTCGTCATCCCGGGTGAGATCGTGCACTTGTTGTTCAGGGTCCGGATTTGATCCTCTCCCGCTTTCACTTCCACGTCCACTCCCACTGCCAGAACCTTGACCCATAAACCGCCCGGTACGTCGATACATGTCTTCGTCGGCGAATGACCTTCGGCTTCGCATCCATGGCTCTTGCTAAGTCATCCGTTTCGTTATGTTAAAAACGTATATTTTTGTAAAATATCAAATATTAATTATTACATACCTTCGTCAATATCTTGGTATTCACTTCTTTCCGTCTCTCTTGTCCGCGCCGTATACGTGTAGCGAACGTCTTCGCGGGTTCCGCAATTTCTTCACGCAGTTGTCCTGATGCCTCTTTGAAGCTCCTTTGGATCTTCAAGGATTGAAGATGCCGTCTAAATCGGGCTCTTACCTCGGGCGGAGTCCGCGCGCACGTGCAACATCTCCCTGATACCGGCGACGATGCTTTAGCCGGTAAGTTCCACCGTATAGAACTTTGTCGCAATACTTGCATTTTACTTTCTTTGCTCCATTGACACGACCGTGCACGAGCCAAGCCGGGTCATTCGTGAGCGGAAGTCTCACGGCTTGGGGGAAGACATGTTAAAAATAATCCACACAATAAATAACACGAAATAAAATTTAATGACAAAGAAACCGCTTTGACGATGTCGAAAATAATGCTTTAAGGGTGTGAACGACACTACGTGGAGCGGAAACTATCCCGAGCGAGGGGTGAGAATCGAGTGAGGGACGAGCCGTCGAGCGGTGATGACCGAAAGAGTGATCGGTGAGGGAGGGGGGAGACCGAAAAAGTGATCGATAGGAGAGGAAGAAGACCGAAAGAGTGATCAACCAGGGCCGGGGAGGAGGTGAGGTGTGGAGTTCTTCCACTTGGAGTGGGTTGAACCCTCCCCGCCGGGGCTCTTTATAGCCCCCCAGGGGGGGGGGCTTTTTGGTAAATGGTGAGGGTTAGTGGGGGGAAAAGTCCCCCCCCCTAACTCTCTTAAGTGGGGGGGGGGGAAAGCCCCCCCCACTAACCCCCCCACTAACCTGTTAGTGGGGGGGGCGGCGGTCAAAAAGCACCGCGCGACCCGGTCGGCCGGGTCCCCGACCGGGTCGCGCGACCCGAAGCCGGGTCGCGCGACCCCCTGCCGGGCCGGCTTGGAGTCGGCCCGGCAGGGTCGATTCCGGGCCGGTCGGCCCGGAATCCGGCCGGGTCGGGCGACCCGGGCGACCGGGTCGCCGACCCGGCATACCATGATATGGACAATATGAAATGAAATTCTGGAAGTTCCCAATTCCGCCTTCTCTCTCTCTCTCTCTGTCTCTCCCCCCCCCCCCTCTTCCTGGTTGCCAATGCAAAGAGCTTCGATGATGGATCCGGAGGACCCTGATGGCTGGCACCCCCACATCCTTCCTCCGGTAGGTAGATTCCACCTCCAGCGTTAAGCTGGTTTTTCTTTACCCTTGGTAGAGGCCAGTTTCTTCTTCTCCACCTCCGGATCATGTCCAGCTTGCTTCCCTCACCACCGGATCATGTCTTGACATTTCTGCCTTCACTTGCAGAACTGTCCAGTTCTCTCTATGCCCCGGATTTATCCATTATTATTTTTTTCTCTGGTTAAGTCTGGCAGCTCTTCTTCTACAGTTCTGGCTCTCAGTTTTCCCTCTACAGCTCTATATCTTCATCTATGGCTTTTGTCAGTTCGTCTTCATCATCTCCCTGGTTCTGTCTGGCTTCATTTCCTCACTACATCATCTCCACCTATGGAATATTCTGATTTCCGGATCCCCTTCCTGCCATCCGATCTTTCAGGTCTGGTTCTCACTTTTTCTTAATCTTCCTGATTCTTCTTCTTCATTTCCATTGATTTTTGCGGTGCCCAGATTTTTCTTCCTCGTCCTGGTTCCTCTTTTCCTTCATTGTCTCTATCCTTCTCCATCGTCCGATTCCTACCTCTACCTTGTTTGTTCAATCCCGACGTGTATATTTATCTACCGCTTCTATAGTCCACTGGTAACCATCTTGTGTTCTGGCAACTCTGGAAGTCGTCCACTCCATCGACTCATCAGCACCATCAGCAGGGTCTTCTGATGTGCTGAGGAGTCCTGCACTAATTTCCACTGTCTCCTTTCCATCACTCAAATCTGCCCCTCCATCAGGAACATCTCACGTGGGCATCGCTGTGCTGTCCCCTGTTTCGCAGTGCTACAGTGCCCCTGGCTCTGTCACAAGTAGTCTTCGACAAATCTGACCAGGCCAAGCCACGTTGGGTCTAGCACAGTCCAACTGGTTCGAAACAGGGCCTCAATCACCCTCTCACCCCATCAGCCCAATCAGGCTTTATAGGGCCAGGCCCCGCTGGTCAGAACCAAGGCATTCTGGTTTGCTGGACCCGCCCGGTTTGTTTGCCTAGTTTATCTGCCACGCCAGCCTCTTTCAGCTGCACGCGATCACAGTTCCCACATGTTTCTAAGTGCTGCCCCTCTGGGTGGGTGTCTGCGGGCTTGCTCCAGTTCAGTCTATACCCGCAGATCACCGAGATCAGTTAGGGTATGTTGATTGCAACAGGCCCAGAAGCTGAACCAGTTGGGCCAAGATCTGAGTACCAGTGGACTGTCCTGTGCGATTAGCCACGTAAATTCAGGTAGTTCAGGCAGTTTAATCAGCTTAATTAGCCACGTAAGTTCAGATAATTCAGTACCTTTGTTCACCAGAAATTGGCCAAGATTATAGTCACTTCAACGTCATACACAATTTAATTTGCAAAGTTAATTTAGGAGATGAATTATTGGTAGAATTTGTTGAGTATGAAGTAGAAGGGATAGATTCCTCGTGAACAAGACAGACAAATATTAAACACTTTAATAGATTCTTTAGCAACCCAAAGTATTTGGACAATAGAATTACCCTTTAATACACATTTTATTTATAATTTAGAGATATCATATTTAATAATTATTTCATAATTGACTTTTAAATATACAGTATACCAGTAATTACTATTAGATAATTTTTACTTATGTATTAGAGAAGTGTTTCCATTTTATGTTAAAAATAATACCAAACAAATTGCACTGCTTTAATAGATAAGTACTTCTATTTGAAGTAATTTTGCTTTGGAGTTATTCGTATATAAACACTTTTACCGAGTTTCTAAGCAAACTGTGAGATGTCACATGACAAAAAATGGTGCGTTCGTCCAAATGCCCAAAAAGCGTGAGCCAGACAAATGTTTGAGTATACAAGTTGCTCTCCTTGAAACTATTGTTATTTCTATCTGTAAAAGAAAAAAGTGGTATTTTTATATCCTCAATGGTGTTTCTTACTATAGCTCTCAACTTCACTTTATATTGAAAGTCAACGGCTGAACATCCAATTGTACACATTGATAGGGTTCTCTCTTCTGACAGCATTTTGTGCTACATCATGTTTTTCATCTTTAGGTTAGTTTTTTTTTTGAATTGAAATGTGCATTTTAGCAATTCAAGTTTTACAAAGCATGTGTACTTTAACAAAATGCTTAATACTTTTTCCCTAAGCTAAGTTAGAATTATATCTATTTTTATGTGTATGCTTGGAAGGTATGGGACAACATCCGAGCAGCTTATGGGGACCGTCCTGATCTTATGGAACTGGCAGAAAGTTTGTCAAAACATTTTGAGGCATTATATGAACAAGAGGTTTGTTTTCCATGTGTTTTATTTTTTTTTTGTTCATTTCTTTTTGTTGTCATCCTGTTGTTTTTAGGGTAGGTTTACCCCATTGAGGAATGATGATGTTCGAAATAAGCAACTTTACTTTTTTGTGCATGATCGAGCCAAACAATGTCCACAAATTTTATAATTCTGAATAAGCGTTTCTCTCAATAGATGTTAGCAAAGAAATAAAACAAGATGTGCTTTTTTCTAGAAATAGAAAGATAGGAAGCTGTCCCCCTCCCCTCGTGCGCGTGGAAGATTGTCTATTCTTAGAATCATGGCTTGTAATCATTTTTTTTCTTCCTTTTGTTACATAGGTTCTGAGCTTAGTTGAGAAATTCACCGACAAGGCAGGTGCTGGATGTGCAAGTGTTGATGCAAAAAAGAAACTCGACGACCTTCGTTGTACAATTGAAGTGCCGAAAGCTCCCTGGGAGGAGGGAGTTTGCAAGGTCTGTGGGATTGACAAAGATGATGACAGTGTTTTACTCTGTGATACATGTGACTCTGAGTATCATACTTATTGCTTAAATCCTCCACTTTCCAAGATTCCTGACGGAAATTGGTATTGCCCATCTTGTATTGCCGTTCAATCAAAAAATACAGAGTCCTTGGTTGACACGCAAGACATCAGTCAACAGGAACAAAAACCACATTTTGAGTACTCTCAAAAATCTTTAGATACTCTGAATCAGCTGGCAGCTTCTATGGAAGAAAGGGAGTATTGGGAGCTAAGCATAGAGGAGGTTAGTTTATGTTTGCATTTTATTCCTGCTTTATAATCGTTTTCCCTGTCTACTTATTGTGATCTTTTTACATATATACATGTCATCCAGACATTCTATTTGCTTGTTCTGTAAACTATTTATGTGTTTATGCACATGCATGTGGAGAACGTAAGTGACTAGGTCTGTGGCTGTGTCTGTCCAGTCGAGGGTTGTATCTTAAAGGAAGGAATAAAAAGGATATAGAAGTCAGTGATATGGGTGGGACCTCCATTTAACAGTGATGCAAAGTCTATTTATAGAAATTTCTACTCATTTGGGATACTTCTGTTTGTTTTTTGGGTGGGTTGTGTAATAGTATGAAGGGAGTTCTCTGGTTGAGAATTTCATCATGAACATGCTGAAGACCTAGTTTTCTGCTTGAGGGTTTGAATATAAACGGCGCTGTCTGCTTGTAGAAAATTTCAGAAAAAACATGATTCAGCAATAGCTAAGGAGTGTCTACAATATTCTTGGGTTCATCTTCGGAGAAAATGAAAACAAATCTTGAATGAAATGTGAGGAGACCAGCCTATCATCTTAGATTGTATTTGTTGCACCCGAAAAAAAGTAAAAGAAAGGAAATCATATGCCCCTTTGTGCACTACGCCATGAGGAGGAGGAGGAAGAAGAAATAGAAGAGGAAGACTGCCTCAAGGAAGGAGAAGAAAGGGTCACTTCTGGCCGAAGAAGAACAAGATGGAAAGAGGGGTGCCGTCACCTGCCACCTGCAAGAGCTGCTGAGGCCTGGAGGAAGGTAGCAGCGCACATCAAGCAAAAAAAAACAACTATCCACGTTCAAGCTGCTGGAGGCAGTTATGGGCGGAAGAAAAGGGGGGGTGACCAGTGCTGAGGTTTTCCTTTCTGTTTGACTCAGTCAGGCTAGCAACAAAAAAGGGAAAAATGAGATATGGTGGTAAGCCCACCACCTTTTCAGGGCACCTCTCTCCACCAAGAAAATATGGAGCGGTGGGGATATATTGTGGATGTGGACCAAAATACCCTTCTAGCTGACCTCATTTTGGAAGAGAGGTCTCAAGTCAAGGGCCTTCAGCCAAAAGAAAGTCTCCGCGAGGCAATCTCCCAAGCCGAAAAGGAAGTCAGTCTCCGGATAGCCAACGTGCCTAAGAAACGAAGGAAGAAAGCCTAGGAGTCCCAAAAGTGCTAAGGCCCGAAAAATGCAAGGCAAAAGAAATAAGCATGGCTCTTAGGCTAATGCATATCATATGAAAGCCATGATAGTGGCTAAATCTGTAATGATTAGAGCTATTTGGGAGTCAACACATAAGGGGTTATGACACTACATAATGCCCCATAACCTAAAAATAAGAAAAAGAAAAAGAAAAGAAGAGACAACAACTACAATTGTTAACCAAGATGGACAAGTGCAAAGAAAACTAAGTCTGTGAACCCAAAACATAATAAAAAAATCAATCAAATTTAGAACAAGCCCTCAATCCAAAAATGTTAAGTCGTAACTAAAAACGAAAAATTCAAATGAATCCCAAACAAAATCACAATTTGACTCAAGCAAAATTCAAAGCAAAGACATCTAGTCTTAATTCAAAAAATAAAATAAAATAACACATAACATAAATCAACTTTTAGAATAAACTCAAATTGAGACCAAACCACTAAACAAAGGACACTAAATCTTTATCAAGTCAAATCCTGAAAATCCTCAAATATAAAAATTGAATCATGAAACCTATCAAATCAGAAATTAAATAAAAAATCTGAATATCTATCAAATTTCAAAACCCAATTGAAAATCGTCAACATAAAAAAATCAATGTAAAACAAGTATTAACATCAAACCCAATTCAAACAATTCAAATAAATAGAAAATCAAACCAAAAACAAAACACTAAGTTTTGCATTCCTTTAAGTGTGTAAGGCTATACTCTCCTTTGTTCATTTTTTTGAATGTATGTTTTTTGCTCACGAATTACTATGTTGGTTAATCAAGGGTATTCGAGTTGTTGCTTGATGTAATTAACGTCGGACCTTCATACCATTCAATAGAGAGAGGCCAAAAATAAAATTTTAAATAACATAATAACCTCAATAATAATTTATATGGCCAACCTCAAATAATTTGAGATCAAGGCTTGTGTTAAGTTGAGTATTAAAATGTTGACATCGTCTATGTATCTTTCCAAACTACAAGATGGAGTCAAAATACAAGTGCCATCCAAGATCACCTCATCAATATATTTTTTCTAATCATGATTCAAATTTAACTCTATTCATCGTCCAATATTTAAAACTGTTTCATTATGAAAGCCTTGATAATAGCATCAAGGGATAGAGTCCCACTTCACTGCTGGTCTGGTGAAAATGTTGGACTAGCGAAAACATCAACATGCCACAAAATGCATATTTTTGTCTTAAGGATAATTTCCATGGCAAAAGTAAGGGATCTTATTGACCCCATTGTATTGCTGACTGATGTAGGAAGAGCTAAAATCGGATGAGTAGTGCATACTAAGATCACATGTTAAGAGCTTCTTCTATCTCTGAAGCTTTATTCAAACTTATCAATGGCCTATGTTATCAAAGGCTATCACCTTGGTTGCCTAGGCGATAGAGGTAAGGTGTGATAGTGATTTCAGGCATGGATCACAGAATTGGATGATTCTTGAATCGGATTGGCCAAGGTCAATCCGATTTGGCTCGAATGACCGATTCAATCTTGAATTCCAGCCGGATGGGTCAGAATTGTCGGAATCGTTCCATATTAGACCGATCCAGATGGATTGGATCAGGAATTGGTCGATCTCGAGTGATCCACTGGAATATGAAAATTGCCAAATTCGAATCCATCCAAGACCCAATTCCAGACCAATTCCGAGATTGATCCCCCCCAATAAGGGGAGATTGACTCGATTCTTCCCTCCCCCCTTGATTCCCAGCATCCTACGACACTTCCCTCCCGACAATTTTTCCCTCTCCTCTGGCGATCCTTCTTAAAACAGGTTATAGACTCGATTCTTCTCCCCTCCCCCCCTTAGGTTCCCATCTCCCTTCTTCTCGGTTCCCCCCTCATGGCTCCTGCATGCTACCAACAGCACCCTTGAAGGGGTTGTTGTCAACACCCCTTCGGGGGCATTGTTTACGGAATCGGTGGAATCGGACCGATTCCGACTGATTCCGGAATCGGATCGGAGGAGGATCCGATTCCATGTGGAAGGACCGATTCCGGCATGAATTCCGCGGAATCGGTCGGAATCGGTCCGGAATCGGTCCGGAATCGGTTGGAATCGGTCCGGAATCGGAATCGGATCGTTTTTTTTTCTTTTTTTGCTATTCCAGTCGGATCGGCCGGAATCGGTCCGAATCGGCCGGAATCGGAATCGGATCGGTTTTTTTTTTTTTTTTGCTTTTTTTTCTTACCGATTTTGGATCGATTTTCTTCCATTGAATCGGTCGGAATCGGTCCGATCCGATCCGATCCGGATCGGATCGGTACCCACCGATCCCGATTCCGATTCCGATCCTGTGATCCTTGTTCGTGGGTGATATTGGTCACCCCTTGATGGGGGTGACTGTCGCAGGCACTCCTGAAGGGTGCCTCACCCTTTGGTCCCCTTCGAGGGTGTTTTCTCACCCTGATGGGGTCTCTTTTTCACCCTTTGCAGATGTTTTTTTTACTTTCTTACCCCCAATCAGGGGTGATTATTGATTAATGTGTTCCACGCATATGGATGTAGGTAAAATGTTTGAAGAGGAGATAGGTGATGTTGCTAGTTGCGACATAGGATGGCAGCATAACTTCTTGTTGGATGTGGAGAAGAATGAGGGTGAGATCCAAATAGTGTAATAAGGAGATAAATGGAGGTGTCTATTTAGCTTAAGCAATATATAGCCGGTGTGGGTGGAAATGTGAAGAAGTGTGACATGGTCCTGACGGAGCTTGGGGAGGAGATAAGAGGATACTTGACTAGGAGAGTCTCATAAAGGGAGGTTAGAATTGGACAGAGATACGATCTTTATGATGAGTTGATAGGATGGAGAGACACTAAGTTGATGTATGGAAAGGGCAAGGAGGGGGAAGGAAAAGGACATGGTTAAGTTGACTCATCGTTTTTCATCTCGTCTCGCCAAGGGGCCGAGATACCAGATCGCTGAGATATGAGATCCGCGAGCGCCCCATTTATGATAGTGTAAACATATTTAATATATTTCACTATCTCTTATACTATCACATAAAAATATGTTACAAGTTTAATACCATATTAGTATTTAAATGAGATTATATACAAGTTTAAATCTTTTAGAAGTATAAATATCATTTTTTTGGTATTGAAAGTGCATTGTGATTGTTCATTCACACAGTTGATGTACAAAATGTGTTATATATTTTCATGTAAATTCATTGATGTACTCATATTTTTATAAGATATTATGTTATGTTTCATACATATATACATTTTGATCCGAGAATTTGATATCTAATCTCCCAAGTTTTTTTTGAGATTTCTTCGAGATCTCTTCTGCCCCCCCTCCCCCCCCCCCCGAGACGAAGTTGAGATCCGAGATGGCAATCCTTGAGTTGACTTATCATTTTCGGATGGTGATGACGAGGAAGCAGCTTAGGCCAGGAGGGCCATAGATGCTAGTAGGGCTCAAACCTGTGAGGATGAGGAGAGAAGAAAGGGTGCATGAGGTTCGGGTTCGGCTCCTTTGGGAGCCACAACCACTGCTCGACATAGTTATGTGGGAGAAGGCACTCGACTTGTCTGAGCCCGAGGGAGTGAGTTCTTGCATTCTTCTTTTGTTCGGCCTAATTCAGACAACCATGTATATGCAAAGTGATAGAGGCCACAGGGGCATTAGGCAGGCCTTAAGGGGAGTTAGGCTTCGACAGGGACCGCAAAAAAAGTGGTCAAATATATGGGCAATTTTTTTCTCCACGCAAATGTATAAAGTATACAGTTGATATTTTAATCTTGTACTTGTTTTTGAATTACTTATTAATCATAACTAGCGTTCTTTTGGTTCATGCCATATAGGTGTCCCAGCACATGCCGTGACCAGTCCATATTTCTAGACATTAGTGGATGCCATTGGTGATGATGAGGCAGGGACCAGGGTTGAAAGCCCCTATCTTGAATTATATTTATGAGGATGGGTTGGATGAAGAGGTCCATGAGTTGACCTCTTGAATGGATGGTTTTAAATTCATTTGAAAGTAGAGAGGTTGTACCATGATGTGTGATGGTTTGACATGCATTATAAGGAGATATGTCATCAACTTCCTTGTGTATTGTTCCGATGGAACAATATTTTTAATGTTTGTTGATGCATCATGCGAGTTGAAAATTGTAGATTATTTTTTTCGCTTGATGAACACCGTAGTGGAGGAGGTTGAGGAGAAAAACGTTGTTCATATTGTGATAGACAACGATGTCTCCTACAAGGCTACAAGAAAGAAGTTGATGGAGGCTAGATGTTATATTTTTTGGGTACTTGTGCTGCACACTCCTTAGACTTCATGTTGGAGGATATTGGGAGGGATCTATCTGTCAAGTCATTGGTTAACCAAAGGCAATTGATCACGTCTTTTATTTATGGGCATCCTAAATTACTACATATCATGAGGGACCACACTTATGGTACATGGATGCGTATAGAGAATGATGCGTATAGGTCTACGTTAGAGAGCCTTTATAGGTTTAAAAATGACATTAAGAGTTCACACTCTCTACATCCTGCTAGGGCCTAGGAGTACATGGATGCGTATAGGAGCATGATGGATGACTATGAAATGCTCTTGAAGATGGAGTCCTTGATTGAGGATGATAAGTGGTGGGAGAAGGTGCAGTACGACCTCTCTGTGATAGAGCCCCTGGTATATGTCTTTAGGTTGGTGGACTCCAATGACAAAAATCAAATGAGATAACTGTACAATGCTATCAATAAAGCAAAGTTGAAAATCAAAGAGAATCATCCTAGAGGTTTTCAAAAGTGGTGGAAGATCATAGACATCAGGTGGGACTAGACATTTCACCACGACATTCATGCTTTAGATATAAATTTAGTTCTTGCCTTGTACTTTAAGTTTAATGTATGATGCATTAACTGAGTGTTTTTTCGTATTGTGATAAGATATTTTTTGAATATGAGGATTCAATATAGTGGGCAGGTGTGTAATGATGGGGAGGTGTTTTTTGGTACTTATCTACCATTAAGAGGTTGTGTAGGACTTCGCAGGATAGGATCAAAGTTGAAATTGAGGTGAGTATTATTCAATAATTTAGTAAGGGTAGAAGTTTGTCATAAAAGCTAAGTATATTTCGAGTTGTATTTCAGATGATATCATATTGACATAGAATTGGAGTCTACGGAGTATTTGCAATACTCATATGATAAGGTTTTCTTGATAAGTTACTATACATTTATATGTCAAACAATGTTATATGAAAAGTTTACATATACTATTTTTTGGTGTACTTGTGTTTTTATAGCTGATTGGTGGATGCAGATCATTGATTGCAGAATCGTCAAAATTGGATCATCTAATCATGATCAATCATCTAATCATGACCCATAAAACATCACTTTACTAATCAAACACCTGATTAGTCTGTGGCAAAGCACTTGTGTCCAAATTGTTTAGATGGGCCCACAAAGATAAAGCAATGATTTGCTAATACCAATTGAGAAAGCATCTCTTGTGTCAATGATAAAGTGCCGTTGACCGTGTTAACCCTAAATGCAAAAAGCACATCTTTTAGGGATCATCGATTGTCTTTTTTCAAGAAAGCATATCTAACATATTTTAATTGGGAATGGTAGGAAGATGAAATTTTGAACTGATAAATGAGAGGATAATGGAACTTTGGGCTCTTCTTTGCTTGATTTGTTCTAGAATGCTGTGTATCTATGTTATCTGAGACCTGAGGTGCCTAAGGGGAGGGGAGGATGGGGCATTGGGAGTTTCGAGGTTGGGGAAGAGGATTTTTAGCTGGATCTGGCCCTTTAAGATTGAAGCTTCCTTCTCACTATAAAGGCACTTAGGTGAGAACTACTGAAGTGAGGTGGTTTTGCCTCGCCTTGCCTTAGCACCTGAAGGCGAGCACCTTTGAAAACATAGCCTCTGATATATATATATATATTGATTGTTGGTATAATAAGTCTTTGCAGCAGGAGTGGTTGTGCTCATTCACAATGAAATTTGATCTTAGTGAATGTGGGGGCTTATGACAAAATGATCAACTTGATTTAGAAGTTTTAGTGAAATTTTGGACTTAAGCTTTAATGGATAGTACCTTACGTGCTTTATTTCCAAGTGCTGTGCGCACAGGGGAGTTCCCTTGGGTCCAAAAATTTTATGGGATGTGGGAAGAAAAATCAGGAGTCAGGACCGTCTATTCTTATCATATGGAGTGATCCATTAAATGTGCTAAATATGCTATAGAATTCGACAAGTTTCTTTATGCCAAGCAAGGATTGCCATCTCGGATCTTGGTTTTGTCTCGAGGAGGGGGGTGTGAAAGAGGAGATCTCGGAAAGATCTTAGAAAAATCTCAGGAGATTGGATCTCAAATTTTCAGATCAAAATGTCTATATGTATGAAACATAACGCAATATCTTATAAAAATAGGAGTACATCAATAAATTTGCATGAAAATATATAGCATATTTTGTACATCAACTGTGCGAATGAACAATTACAAAGCGCTTTCAATACCAAAAATATGATCTTTGTGCTTTTAAAAGATTTAAACTTGTATATAATCTTATTTAAATACTAATATGGTATTAAACTTGTAATGCATTTTTATGTGATAGTATAAGTGATAGTGAAATATATTAAATGTGTTTGCACTATCATAAACAGGGTGCAGAGTAGTCGCGGATCAACTTACGCGGTCAGGTCGCGGGGGTCAAGGGGGCAACGCCCCTTGTGGGGGTATTAGGAGGGCAAAGCCCCTCGAAGAAATTTTTTTATGGACCAATCTACACGGGCCAAGATCTCGGCGATGTCGTATCTCAACCCCTTGGCGAGGCCGAGATTCTCACGAGATCTCGGCGAGATAGAAAACCATGATGCCAAGGGAGTGGTCTTCTTGATAGGCTTTAAAACCACATTGGCCTGGTTTCCTCTTATGAGAGGGTTTGCTTCTAGCATTTTTATGGAGCATTTGGACAACTGCCATCAAGAGAAAATTTGAGAATCTTTCTTGCACTCAAAGTATCATTTTCATGGCACCAAGACTTACGCAAGATTGAGCTGTTGTGAAGAAATGGAGCAAGCATGATCTTAATCTTTCTTGGAGCACCTCCAACTGTCTCCTACTTCATATGCCAAGGATCACAAAATTAGCATCAGGACTTGGATCAATGGGTCTCCATTCTATTCGATTTGGATTGGTCGATTTTTTGAGAGAAAACCGATCCGGAATCAAACTAGATCATTTCTTCAAAAAACCCAAAAAATGGAAAAACTATAAAATAAGTGGCTAGATCGGATTCTGGTCCAATCTAGCTATTTTGGGCTGAGGCTCCTTTTGGTATTGTGTCAACCTATGACAAGGATTGCATAATCGGAATCAAGACCCGGATCGGTGGATCTCAATTCGATTTGATTTGAATCGGTTGATTTTTTTGGGAGAAAACCGATTTGTAGTTGGTCTAGATTAGTTCTTCAAAAACCTCAAAAATGAAAAATTATAAAATAAGTGGCTAGATCAGATTGTGGTCCAATCTAGCTATTTTGGGGCCGAGGGCAGAAATGGCCACTGCAGAGGCACGACACCACCGCAGTATCTTCCCTGCCCGGGGGAAGACAGTCTTATCAGGCCCATCGGATGCCCACACTCCATCAAAGCTACACTTTAGTGGCAGCCTAGAATGACGACACAACGCCCGTGGCAACTCCTTCTCCATCTTAGACCCATCTGCGTGAAGCAGCCCTCCAATATATGTCCCCCGCATTGTTCGTTACTTGTCACTCTTCAGTGGCAGCGGAACTGCCTATGAAGAACTTCCGCAGCTCCTTCTTATTGTACCTTGGCCTAGTGTTGCCAAATCAGCCCTTAAGCGGTAAAGTGGTTTGGTCAAGCTAAAGCACTCGACTGCTTTTCTTTGACTCAATAAAGCATCCGCTTTGTGCTGCTTAAGCGGTAAAGCGGCCCAAAGCATCCATTTTCGTCACTTTGGACTGCTTAAGTTAACCATATCTACATAAAGCAGATTTGGATATTTCTTATTGGGTACATTTTGTTAGACTTGTTTAGTTGTTTTGTATTAGTACTCCTTTTTACGTTTCTACATATTACTAAATATGTTTTTTAGCATTGTTATTTACTTGGTATATTTTTATATTGCTAAAAATGGATTGCATGTTGCATGTTGGGGTTAAATGGTTTGCATATTTTATTAAAGAAGGATGCCAAAAATATTTTGTAAGTCATTTTCTTATTTACATATATATATATATTATATATGCTTCATTGCTAAGATATTTTTGGTTATATTTGGTGGGCTGGCTGCTCACCCATCCCTGTCATATTGGCTACCACTTAAGTGCTGCTTAAGCGGGCACTTTGTCACTTAAGCTAGTAAAAGGACACCATTGGTCGCTTTGTCACCTTGACAACTATGCCCCGGCTCTGTTGGATCTGCCGGAGCCATGAGCACAGCCTGTGCCCATCAGAGCGCAACATTCTCTTCTCCAGCACTGCTCAACCTGCCACTGACATGCCAGCCCATTGCAAACAGCGGCCCTCATTCTCTCTTTGATGTCCTATGGAGCTGGGTTCACCACCTTCTCCCTTTCATTCAAGGATCACGCTAGCTGCATGCTTGTTTTCCCTCCAGCTTGCCGAGCACATCAACACCTGAACCACAGAGATGGAGGGCCTTCTCACATGCAGGGACCCCTGTGTGACTGCATGACTCAACCACTGCACATCTCTTGCATCCCCTGTCCTGCCTGGTGCCAAAACTGCTCATACAGCACAACTGTAGTTCACCTTCGGTGTCAACTGGTCTGCTCCCACTGCAGGCTCATGGCAGCAGCCCCAGGCCCACCGCAGTAAACTGTAAACTTGCAGGCAGAACCCAACCTATTCACAGGTCAGATGCATCAGACCTGGTCTAGTGACATTAAATCCAACCAACACTGGACTCTCCATAATGACATAGGCCCCTGTATCAAGCTTGATGAAGAATGACAGGAATGCATAAAACTAAAAAAGCAAAAAGCAAGAAAAAATGGCAAATTTTTTTGCCTTTAACTTGTCTAAGAAGCTGACCAGTGTGTCGAAAATCAAAATGGTTCTCATCTTAAATATCGTCTGACTTTTGTTCATCAGAAGGCACATCTCATTTTTTAATTAAAAGAAAAATGACTGGCGTTGGCTTATGATGTTGGGAAGAAATTACGAGATTAGTCAATAATGACCTTAATTGCATTGAAGTTCCACATTATCATGCAGTCTTCCTTTTGTTGTAGCTGAATCTCACTATATTCAAACAGTGTGGACAATTCCTTCGAGTACATGCAAAATTGAAATCTTCAGAAGTACACAGGCATAAGTGGATGACTCACATTTGATTCCAGACAAGTGCTTCTTGAAATTAAACTCGTTGGAATACAGTCTTATTGTAGTATTTAAATTGCACTCCAGCCATCTTTTAAACCTTGTGATTAAGTGCAGAGTTGCATATTCTTGACATAGCACTGCTAGGTGATTAGATCTATGTTCTTCCTTTCTATTCTATGAATTATTGTTTTTGACGCATTTTGGCTATGATTTTGTCAGAGTGATTTGACTTTTTATTGATGAAATTTGGAGGATAATCTTTTGTACTAAACTCTACCTTTCAAACTAAATCTAGATTTTTTTCCCTTATTGGTGTTGTGACTGCAGAGAATATTCTTACTGAAGTTTCTGTGTGATGAGGTTCTGTGTTCTGCACATATCCGTGAACATCTTGACCAATGTGCAGATGTGTCCAATGAACTGCAGCAAAGAGTCCGCTCTCTGTCTGTTGAATGGAAGAATTTAAACTTCAAAGAAGACTTTTTGATGTCCAAATTGTCAAAGGAGAGCTTTGGGAAGTTCAATGATACATGTGAAGCATTAAGGGATGAACCCATAATTACGACCTACATGAATGATGGCAAATCATCGATGCAGGGCCAACTTTACAGTTACAGATCTGCCTATCACTTGAATGAGCAGTTTCCTAAGGTTACAGCACATGAAAATTATTCTAATGGTATTACTATTCAAGCATGTGACATGGTTGAATCATCAGAACCTTCAGTTTGTGGAGATGGTCAAGATAGTGGCAACCAGATTGTGGAAAAAAGGCATGCAAATCATTCAATGATTATTCCCAACAAAAGTGACGAAACTGAAGGCTCAGAAGAACAGCAAATGTTACATACTCATGCGCAAAAAAATGATGACAAAGTGAAGAAAAAACATATTATCCTTGAGTATTGGGAAGCGCAGGAGGGACAGCTGAATACCATAAAAGGTAATGGTAATAGCTTGGGCCCAAACTCCTTGAATGCAGAAAGCAAGGAGAGATTGTTGCAATCCATAGAATCTGGTTCTACAAGGGCAACTATGGAAGAAAATACTTCTTCCTTGTCCACAGGATCTGCTGTTCCCACAGCCGCTGAAGATTTGCTTACTACGAATGTGGAAAACTCAGTCTCATCCTTTAATGTTCATGCCAACATCACAGAGTCTCAAGCTTGCTACTTGGAGCTTAATTCGCTTAGGAATGAGATTTCAAGGTTGCAGGAGTCTGCTGCCCTTTTGGAATCACAGCTTCTGATGTCATCATTGCGCAGAGACTTCCTTGGTAGGGATTCTTCTGGTCGATTGTATTGGGCCATAGGTAGACCTTGTAAACGCCCTTGGTTACTAGTTGATGGAAGCATGCCAGTTCAAGCTAATAAAGACTGCACACATCCTGCTGTTTGGATTTCAAGTGGTATGGCAAAAGATGAAGTTTGTTGCATGTCTAACCATAATTCAACGATGTATAATTCTGGTCAAAAGGCACCTATTTGGAGTACTTGTCCTTTCGTTTTATGTGAGTCTGAGCAGGAAATTAATGAATTGATATATTTATTGGGAGAGAGTGATCCCAGAGAAAGAGAATTAAAGGAAAACATTTTGCAGTGGCAAAGAATTGAGCCATACCAAGGCAGAAGCATTCTTAATAGCTCCCAGTCTGTATCTTCCTCTGTTATTGAGAAAGTGATGGCATCTCGTTTATGTACTAGAGCTGCAATTTTACTTGAGAGCAAGTATGGTCCTTGGTTGGAGCCAGAAAACAATGATGTTTCTAGGAAGCGTGCAAGAAAAGGTAAATCAGGCTTTGAGGAAAAAATGTACAGGTGTGAGTGCCTGGAACCTATTTGGCCTTCTCGACATCATTGTCTCTCTTGTCATCAGACATTTTACACACGTGCTGAACTGGACCAGCACGAAGATGGAAAGTGCTCTTGTCATGTGCCTGTTTCCAATGAGGTCAAGGAAACTAACGATCTAGTGAGAAATAAAATGACAAGATCAGATAATGACTGTGAGAAAGAATTGCCTGGAAAAACAGAAATCATTAAGGGTTCTAATAATGTCAATGTGGACATTTGCACCAAATTTGTTAACTTTCAGAATAAGGCATGTCCCTATGATATCAAGGACATTAGTAAGAGATTTGTAACAAAAGGTTCAAACAAGGACCTGGTGAAAGAGATAGGGCTTATTGGTTCAGATGGGATTCCATCATTCATCACAAGCAATCTACCATCTTTAGTTGAGAATTCTCAACTAATAAGTGAACTTCAAGCATGTAGTGTTGTACCAACTGCTGGATTTGTTTCACAGGCTGGGTCTGTGGCCTCTTTGGGAGTTTCAGAAGCAAATACATCAAAATGTGATTTACCTTTCACTTCTGATCATGCTGTTAAACTAAATGAAAGTTCTTCCAACGTCGGTAGATCTCTTGGGGCATTAAAGACGTCAAACACATCGGAATACAAAAAGAATCAGGTCACTTGTTCTAGAATGGAAAATATAGAACTGATGCCAGGTATGAGTAATACCTGCGCTGTTCCACGATCATCAATGGGACCTCTTGGAGTAAAGGTTTCTCAAATTCTGAAGCGACTGAAAATGAATTTACTTGACATGGATGCTGCACTGCCTGTGGAAGCTCTGAGACCATGGAAAGCTTCCTCAAACAAAAGGTGTGCATGGCGTGCATTTGTCAAATCTTCTGAGTCAATATATGCGGTGAGTTTTCTCCAACTGTAACCCAGTTTTATTTTCCAATTGATCTTGACACTTGGCTCTCTAAAGATTTAGGGCAAAGAAAGGAGGTTGAATAAATTCTATCTCAATTGGTATATTACAACAAGTTCTTTCTAGTTCAATTTCTATATTTCACATGATTTTCAATGGCATCTTGAAAAGTGGAAGCTAGATTGTGAAATTTGTTGTGTCTGCTTGTGTCTGGGACTAGCTTCTTGTTTGTCCTTTTTTGAGTGTGGGAAAGTTTTGATCACTTTCCTGTGCTTTTTTGGGGGCTGTGGCAGTTAAAGGGTGGTGGGAGTGGCGATTCTTCTATAAAGAGTTTTTATATTCTTCTTGTCTTGCTTCTGTTGTATCTTTTTACTCAAGGAATGCGGTAGTGTCATCTGTCAACTTTCACCATGCCAATAATGATAATGATTATTGTTATAATGATGATGATGATGAACCGGTTCTTATTATCTAGCCTTTCGCTTTGTAGCGTCTGAACTTTTGATGTTATTTTATAAATTGTCAGGACATTTTGAAGTCCTATATTACAAATTTTTTTTAACTTCTTCCATGTTAATCATGCTTTCCTTGTCTTTGTTCTGTGCGTGTGCATTTGGTAGTGTCCACTTTCATCTATTATTAACATTTTATAAGGGGACAGTAAATAAAGCCTTTACCGCACCATCTTCCCTGCCAGTTATTGTTCATGTGGTAACTGCCATGGTTGCCAAGGTGCTGATTTAATGAGTGATAGGGACCTTAAGAGCCAAGGACAAAGGCATCTGCTTAAGCATTTAGACTATAATAGCGATACCAATGAGTTGTCATCTTTTGAACATTTCCATCTTTTCAGGTTCTTGAAAAACAAATCTTGAATATCTTTTTAGATGTCCCTTAGCCTTTCTTTTTTGTCCATATTCTGTTACTATTTCTGGTTCTCTTCAAATTCTACGTTTTTGCAGATTGTCTATAGCTTTTATAGATTTTTCATGTGATTCTACTTGTTTTTACCTCCACTTATATTGTAGGAGGGTGGCATTGTCAAGCTTGTTGCATGTCTTGAACAATTCTACTGTTGACTGTTGTATTTAACTTTGTTTTTGAAACGGGAAAACAGTGAGAAAGTGAAATCAGCAAGATGAAGTCCTGGCTCTGCTTGTCAAAACTTTCTAGCAGGAGAGTTTCATATCCCATTGATTTCAATTTTCAACCACTTGCTCCTCCTGCAGTAAGTGGAGGTTCCAGGGATGTGTCAACTGTCAAGTTGACCTGAGGGAGACTAGCAAGAGGTGAAGCATCCTGAGTCTCAAAACATGTGTAGGGAACAACAGAAGATGTTGTAATGGCAATGTGTGAGATGTCTGTGTCTAGGACATCTTGCTCGCACGTGATGAAATGCTTGAAATGCTAGGAATGCGGAGGGTTGGGACTTGGGGCACCACAGTTGGAGCTGCGGTGGAAGTTCAAATTTTCTTACAAGGAACAGCAAGTGATGCATGTCGACTAGATCCAGCCCAGCATGATCTCCAGGAAGGAAATGTGGTGGGCATTCCATGCGCAGTTGTTGAATGGGAGGCACAACTGTAGCCTTGCACGGTGGTGGAGATCCTTCCACACAAGTGCAGTGGTGGTGGACATAACAGTGGTGTCCTCATGGAGCTGCTCTGTTCCCACTGGCCCTAAATTGGTAAGTGGTTGGTGAAGAATCTCTCTAACTGGGAGTTGTCAAAGCACATGACTTTATAGGCACCAGGAAGGACCGAGACAATAGGTAAGGGCTGCTATGAAGGTACATTAGGCCAACAATGCCATGCCAGTGGTACTGGTGCCAGGGAACATAATGTGTAGGGGTGTCAATGGGCCGGGCCAAGCCTGGCCTGGTCCGAAGTCGACCCACTTATGGCCCGGTTCAAATTATATCAGGCTGGCCCAGCCCGGTCTGGCCCAGCTTTTTATTCTATAAATATATAATTATCAAATATAATAAATTTAATTATTTAAGGTAACATTATAAAATTGATAATAACTAAATTAACATATATTTTTAATAAGTAAAAGTGATATTTTTAATTAAGTTATGATAGAAGTTTCGGCCCATTTTGGCCTGGTTAAAGCCCGCAGGTCAAAACTTTTGACCTGTATAGTGACCCGCAGCTGGCCTGAGCTGCGGGCCGGCCCGGCCCATTGCCACCCCTAAATCTGGTTGATGGTCTTCCACAACTGGGGACTGGAAAGCTTCTAGGCCATCTCAACCATGGCAGCACTGGTAGCATCAAATATAGCCAGTAAGGGGAGTGCAGGTCAATGGTCAGATATCGCTGCTCAGACCAAGGGCAGATGCTTTTACCAAAGGATAGACCGCAGGGCCCATTGGGAGAGGTGAGAAACCCAGGTAGGCAAGCCAGACACAATGCTTAATGCACAGGTTAGAATGGTCAGATAGCCTAGCAAATAGGGGTATTCATCCAACCCAGTAACCTGAGCCAAATTGAACCCAACCAATTAGTTCTGTTCAGTTTGGACCTTTGATGGTTTGTTTTGGAACGGAACTCAACAGTTATCTCATTAATGGTTTGGTTTGGATTTATATAAAATAATATTAAAAGAGAAATGATTTTCTTACATAAATAAAGTACTTAACTTAAAGTTAACCTTATGTAGTTATGTATTTTGATTTGATTTTATATTATCTTAATTTAGTTTAATTTGTATTTCTAAATAAATATGTGATGAACTGGTGAACCGAACCTTCCTCTTGAGTCGAGGAAGGTAGGGTCTTTGGCTGCAACCAGGTCAACCCGGCCCAACCTGACCCGGTTGGACCTAGGTCACGACCTAGGTTCAACTAGACCCGATAAGAATAAAAATGAAAAAGGGAAAAATGGAAAAATTTACAAAATAAATAAAAAACTAGGGAATATGACAAAAAAAGTTATTCATTTCTATACAAATCTTATATTTTGTTGTTATTCCACGTAATCTATACTCTTTCCAAGATATTTAAAAAGAGTACATAGCATTGAAAGTGTATACATGTTCATTATTCTTTGCATTCTCTCCTACAATCATGTTAGGATAAACTTCCCAGAACCCACCATAGCTACCATAGATGGAGTGTGTGAAAGTGTCTGACGAGGATCCATAACTAGTTTGAGGCATCCCATAACTCTCTTGGTGATACGTAGGAAACCAAGAATTTTGAGAAGATTCAAATGTGTAAGAGTAGTGGTAGTGTAGACCTCCGCTTGTACTGTGTTGCTTTTCTCCACCTTGCGTTGCATGTGTATACTGCTCCATATGTGAAATACATTGTTTTATGGTATATC
The DNA here is from genome assembly GCA_036172225.1 of Cryptocoryne crispatula var. balansae. Taxonomy (NCBI): domain Eukaryota; kingdom Viridiplantae; phylum Streptophyta; class Magnoliopsida; order Alismatales; family Araceae; genus Cryptocoryne; species Cryptocoryne crispatula. Next base: position 37,199,259 of record CM069930.1, read on the forward strand.
CTTGTATCTATAGACCTCTTTGGACCAGCAATGGTTACTTCGCCGTCAAATGTTCCATCTCTACTACCCTTTGAAGTCAAATCATCCAATGTTTGGTATTGAACTCGAACATTCGGCCCCGACATATCTTCTCGTTCCTTCTCAATTGTCTTTTGTTTTGCAATGTCCGATGGATCAGTTACAATATGTTATTCTTTACCATATGATTTTTTATATTCGAAAGAAGTCTCTCTACCTCCAGCCTTTTGTCTCTTGGCTAGTGAAGGAGGAATCCGAAATTCCTTGGCTAGGGTTACATTGTCCAACTCTCCTCTGGCCCATTCTCAATCTTCTAATTTGAATTCAGGTTAAGCCCGCCCTTCTTCATCATTGACTCAAGTTTTTTATGCATTTTGGCTATGATTATCTTGTTTAAGTCTATATCTTTCTCGTTTATGATGACTGACTAACTTTGCTATCCCATTGTTTTATTCCTCCACCTCTAATTTTCTTTTTAATTATCCATTTTCATTTACATTCAACTTCAACCTTATGTTGTAATGGTAGTATATTAATTGTTCCAACATTTTTTATGTCAGTTTATTTATTTATTTTGTATAGATTAGGTTGAATGTCAACTAATTTCTTTCACATTTTGAAGCCGATGTAATTTGACTCAGAATTTTTATTACAATGTCGACTAGATCTTCATATCTCGTTGTCTTGCAGTGGTTCATTCACTAGTCAGCTACATGAGATTATTGCATATTTGGACAAAAGTGTGATAAGACACTATCTGAATTGGAAAAATAAATGATATATACTAGGATTTATGAGTAAAACTACTCTTTGTATTCTTGATGTCCTAAAGTGCATTGACTCAACATATAGTCATGCTTCTTGTTGCATGTTATAATTGATCAATCATTGACTTCGAACACTCTACAAATGATCGATTAATTTGAATAAGTAGTTGACATTTTGTACTTGTCCGGATGTATCCAATGACTTCGAGAACATAGTCTCGACTGGACGATACATTAAGAAGTTGATTATTGTCTTATACCTATTAAGAAAGACATCATGCATTAGTTACAAATTATTTAACATGAAAAAATGAATAACTAGTAAGTATGAAAAACAAACTTTAATATACCTATACCTGTCTAGTTGTCTATCATCAAAGTGTATTATCTTTTTTGTTAAATATGTTTAAATGATTTAATGTATTTTTTAATATCTTATACTTCCATAAGAAGATAAATGTTATAAATTTCTTTTCAAATTTGATCCAAGAATGTTTACAATACGGTCCCTTTGCAGTATTTATCGATATGCTACTGTAAAAGAACCATTGAGTTGTCAGCCTATCACCCATCTGATCTTCTTCTTGCATATTCTCAAGTTCTCCATTACTATTGTGATCATTGTTTGTTTTTATCTGGGCCATGTGATTAAAATATTCATAAAATCTACTTTTATGTTATCATCTTTTGTGAGATCATGAATCTTTTCTTTTTTTGTCATTGTTCGATCCGTTTTCACTTTTGGAATTATGACGGTTTTCGAAACCTTGATCCATGAATCAATTGACACGCCGATACATATTTTCGTCCTCAAAGGATTCTTGGCTTGCCTCCATTGTATGTATCTCTTCTTTTGTTTATATGAATAGGAATTAAACATCAATGTCATTTAACATTGATGTAAGTTATTAAGGAATAACAACTTATTGTCATTGAAACCTTCTATAAGAGTACTTCGAACTGCTGGGTGCTCTTATCCAATTCCATGTGTGAACTTCACTGTTAGAAAGTTGAGAAATTTATTTCGGGATGGTGTCATTATGCCATTTTGATGCTTCCTTTACCTGTTTCATAGATTGTAAATGCCTATGGATGAGGCCTCTTGGGGTCTTATACAGGCCCTCAAGGGCCTTGGGGGCTTTCAAAGTAGAGGTTCTGTGAAAGGTGGATAAAGAAACGGTTGGAGATCAAACATCTGGCCAATGGCATTGACACAAAACTTGTCTGCTGCTTCAAACCAATCGTAAACTGGGGCAGACCAGCTGGTTCTTTGTGAACTGAATGGCCCTGGCAGGGAAGTAGGGATTCAACGGCAAGCTGATAAAAGACGGAGATCAAAAATCTGGCTGATGGCATTGACCCAAAACTTACCTGCTGTTTTCGAACCGGTCGTGTGCTGCGGCAGACCAGCTTGTTCTTTGTGAACTGAACGACCCTAGCTGTGAATTAGGGGTTACGTGACAGGATGATAAAAGACAGTCAGGAGATAACATATTTGGCTGATGGCATTGACCCAAAACTTATCTGCTGTTTCGAACAAGTCGTGCAGTAGGGCAGACCGGCTTGTTCTTTGTGAACTTAATGGCCCTAGCAGCGACATAGGGATTTCATGACAGGTTGATAAAAGACAGCTGGAGATCAAACATCTGGCCTGTGGCATTGACCCAGAACTTATCTGCTGTTTTGAATTGGTCATCAACTGGGGCAGACCGGCATGTTGTTTGTGAACTGAATGTCCCAAACAGGTGGCTGGGCTGTTGGGACCAGGTATGCACAGGACCACTGGACAATGGTTCCTACATGACTAAAGGGGACTTGATAGTCCTGACCTTGTTCAGGCAATGCTTCCAGGGAGCATAATGGAGGAGAGGGGACATGAACTGGAAAGCAAAGGTCCTTAACTGGAAACTGAAAATAAAGTATTAGGCCTTGAAGACATTATGGTGCTCAGGAGTTAGGTATGGGTGAATGAGAACCTACAGGGTTACAATCAGGAACATGCAAGGGTCTTCCTTGAACAGACAGCTGGGATGGGGGAGTAGGGGAGGGAGATCCTCAAGATGGGAAAGAGGGAATTGTAGTTAGTTGTGATTTGTAAACAACATAATTGAAAGGGACTAAAATGCTACAACAAGGGGACATTACGTTGTTAAAAATTATGATTTCTTATGGTATACAGACAAGATTTTGGTGGTGTAAACGGGTTGGTAACTGTATTTTTTTTAAATTTTCTTTAGTTTTTTCATTAGCTAAAATGAATTGTTTGGTATGTGGTTTGGAATTATTATGGTTTAACTGAGCTCTTCCTGCAATGAAGTTTAATTAATTGTGCCAAGTTTTGAGTTCAGCTCGTAGTAAGCTGGAAGGAATAGGAAGTGGATTTTGGAAGGTGTGTTTTCGGTCAGATCAGCATGCCAAATGTTTTACGGAGTCTAAGAATAATAGTTAAGTAGGTTAGGTTAGAAAGCATGGAATGAAGGAGCACAATTGAAAATTGATTTTTTTTATAAAGAATTGCATTGAGAAGAAGCCAGTTGACATAATGCAAAGCAGTTTTACATTACTTTTGTATCTCAGGTGTTTGGGTGATAGTGCAGAGTGGGAATATATCATTGAAAAGCAGAAACCATGGAGCAAGATAATGGAATGTACGTTTACCTGCTATTTGTTGTGCAACACAGATTACTAGAAGGGTTTTTAAATATTGGTCGTTATCAAAGGCAGTTGAGGCGACCACCTAGGGGATGAGGCAACGTAGGCAACGTGAGGTGACCCCTAATCACCTTGACCCATGCCAAGTCACCCTTATGGGGTGTTCACTGTTCAGTTTGGTGCGGGTTGAGCAGGCTACTGGTTTAGTTTGGTTTCATGAACCAATGAAACCAAACCAAACCATCAACCCAAATTAAGTCAAAATATTTTAAAAACTATTTTTATTAAAAAATAGTATTATAAATTTTGTTGTCAAAAATATGTTTTAGATATTTTAATTATAAATTAATTTTATATATAAATTTTATTTTAAATAATAATTATTTAATTATTGTTTTGAACCGAACCAAACTGAATTAGAATGGTTTCGGTTTGGGTTGGAAAAAGAAACCAACCCAAACCAAACCGACCAGAGAACACCTCTAGACACCCAGACAGCTGCATGCTTTTATGAGTGCCACTGGTAAATAACGTGCCTTTCCCACCCAATTTCGGGTGGGAAGATAATGGTCTATAAAATCCGATTACTAAGTCTCGTGAAGCTGCTGTTAGTAGAGTCCAAAACTTAAGAGGGACCCAGCTCAGCTGCTGAACCGGGCAGTTGGACCAAGCTGCTCAACCGTTGAGGAGGTCCAGCTTACTTTTCAGATCCTCATCACAAATTCACAATCAGTGAGGGACCTGCTAAGCTCTTTTTCTCTGCCAGATTGATTTGCACTAAATATTTTCTTATCTTTTTATGGTGTTGGTTGATGGGCTTGTTTGTATTAGTCTGTTGCTCTTTCCCATTATCAAGTTACAAGTTTTTTTAGTTTGCAATAGATCGGGTGCAAATAAACTGATCATTTTTCTAGTAAATGTAGGGTTGTTAATGATTTTTTTCTGTAAAATAAAAACATTTTGTTCTCATCCTTCAATTTCTTTGAACCGATAATAGTGTCTACCTGACTAATCTTTGTCATCGACAACATTGGAGTAGCAACTATTAGCTTATACATGGTTTTGATATCATACATCCTTGCATATTTTTTATACAGATGGTTCAAGCAACTATTATATTGGAAAGCATGATCAAGACTGAGTACTTGAGAAGTGGGTGGTGGTATTGGTCATCACTCACAGCCGCAGCAAAAACCACCACTGTCTCATCTCTTGCCCTCCGCATCTACACCTTGGATGCATCTATCATATATGAGAAGACCCCACAAGACGCCGAAGCAGCTGACGGTATGAGGTCTGTTACCAGGTTGGGGAAGAAGAGGAAAGAGATGGATGGAGGATAGTAGCAATTCCTTTGGTTGTCAAGGCATTTTTTTTCAGATTTCTAACCCCTGCGGTGAAGCTCAAACAAAGCCTAGAGCGGCTTTCACCTTGCGGGAAACACCCAGTCCTACTGATGAACTGGGGAGTGAATGAAAGGCAACGTCCCCTCCTGCCACTGTGTATATATTATAATCACGGAGCATGGCTAACAGACTGACAGAATGGTGAAAGCTTGGAGACATGAGTGACGGGAGCTGCATCTTTCATTCCACCCGGAATATGAAATGGGTTCATGTTCCTCAAAGATGCTTCCCGGTTTTGGGGTTTATTGTAAGGAAGGCGACGGTTCCTAGGGGTAGGGATCTGTACACTACAGTAGGTGGAATCTTGACTACGTTAAGATCCATAACAAATTATAGCAACAGGAAATGTAAAAGTAACCATGGTTATGCCAATCAATGAAATGCGTATCATTCTTTGTATTGTTATTTATTGGTTTCTTTGTCCCACACCATTTGAAGAGTTGCAAATTTTTGGCTTCTTCAATTCTGGCACGGTCAAGGTCCCCTCTACTCTGAAGGGGATAGACACGGACTGGCATACTGATCCGGTTTTACAGTAGAAATGGACCTTGTATGTACAAGTTCTTTTCTGTGTGCTCGCGCGCTCCAATCTGAAGAACCTGGTCTAGGTCCCCTGTACCGTCAAGGATGGATAGACTGGCAAGCCTTATACAGGTACGATAGAATATGGATGTGTAAAACTACGCCGCACTTTCCTTTCCATCTTTTACCCGTTATACAGCGAAGTGTGGGGAAGATGTTCGGTTGGGCTAGAACATCACCCGTTCGCGTCTTATCTTCAAGCTGGCATTTGATTTTATTTTATTTTTCTGCATCGAGAACGAAGGCAGAATTGTTGTGCTTCATTCTATAAAATCCTCATGCCTTGTGTCGGAATTCGAAAGCTCGTATTGGGTACTCGTGCGTTGGTTCTTCACATCGAAAAACCAGGCGTGCTATAGATTCAGAATCCCGTGAATCCGTAGATGTATCACGAGCTCTGTGTCCTGTTGTTGTGGAACGGTATTTGTATTGAGCATCAAGCAATCAGACAGAGAAACTGCTCACTACGACTAGGATGATACCCTCGTATTTTGCATGTGAGCATACTTCATTAGAAGCGGGCTGACGCCGGATATCTTTCTCGGGTTTTGTGTTTCCATTTTTTTTGGTCACGTGGCCCAGTGACCAACAGTGTCTGCTGCACTGCAGGCAGCGAGGGTTCGAGCGGGGGCTCGAACCCCACTGGTCACCCCCCCCCCACGGGGGTGCCCGGCTTGTCACCGCCGGGAGGTGAGCCCACGCCCTCCGCCCCCAAGTGGAGGGACGATGCCAACCGCGCCAAACGGCCGATGGTTTTGCGTTTCCAAATTATACAAGCACACCTTGGAGACGTCCTCTATGAAAAACTTGCTTGGGCATGAAGATATATGCGCAATCTGTGTATTATTTTATTCAGATTGCTTCGTTCACGGCACACAAGCTTTCACGGATGTTATTTTTTTTTTTGAGGACCTGTTTTGTTGGAGTATCGAATCTATTACTTTTTTATATTTGTAGTAGAATAATATGATATTTGTGATCAATATCTTATCTATCTAGATATGTTCTAAATTTTTAAAATCTCAACAATACATGTATCCCCCATATAACGAGTTGCATGGTTGTTAGAAATTACGAGTTTCAATGAATTAAAGTACGTGTACCTTTGATAGACAATATATAGATTGTAACCCTCTTTTCTTCGAACGGGAGGAACTTGAAAATTCTCTGGTTTAAGGTGTTAAATGCATATATCAATGGTGATGAATGAAGCAGAACTACGATGAATTGTAGTATCTAAGAAAGAAATAAATGGATAATTAGATTAAAACTAATCGGACTGGGGTTAAGTTTTAATCTCCTATTTTTTTGGTTTTTATATACGATGACGATGTTTGGATTAGTTAAATGTAGGTTAATTATAGAAAAATGATAGAAATAGACATAGACGTAGTCTAGATGTAGGGCGCGAATAGGCGAGATGCATCCTAGATATGGGTAGGATGCATCAGATAGTTTCAACAACAATGACAACAAAAGCACAAGGAGAGCAAATGGGCAAGACAGTGATGGCTCTAAAGCTTGGAAATACATGCTTCAAAGCTTTTGTGTGCTTTCCCATGCACTAAAACGGGCTCCACACGTGTCTGATCCTCTCTTGGCTTCAAGGTGACAATCCAATCTCTTCAAGCTCTCTTGAGCCGTGTGCTAACCTCTCTAGACAATTCCCAATGTTCTTAGACGCTGTCCAATCTTTTTTTTTTTCATGAGTTGAGGGTCTCCTCTTTCACAGAGAAGCCACAAAATTCGGAGAAATCTCGTAAAATCCAGAAAGTCAACATGAAAACTAGCAAGTCCGTGCGTAGGGTATATGCACCCTATGTGTGGGGAACATATACTAGCTCACGCCCCCAACACGGGATGCATCAATCTAGGCCATAATTACCCTAATGCTCCTGATTTGATTAGATCGAAAAAAGAGAAGCAGGTAGATGTACCCTAGGCTTGGGATGCATGCGCACCTAGGGCACACCAATCTAAGCTCAAATGTGCGCAAGATCATCTAAAATTTGTTCGCAACCAAAACTTTGGAAACTAATAGATGTGTCCTAGGCACTTAAATTTAAGATATGAATTCTTCATCGATCTATGAAAAAATTAGAAACTGGTTGATGTGCCCTAGTGCTGGGGCGCATGCGCCCCACACTAGGGTGTATTAGATTATGGTTACATTAATGCATAGATAATACAAATTTTTGAAAATTTGAAACTATAGAAATTTTATTGATGTACCCTCAATGATGGTCACAAGGCGTTGTGCTCCGGGTCACAAGGGGGTGCATCCCAGTCTGGGGGATATGCGCCTACTCCATATCACAATTTTGATTCTGATAATTTATGGTTATAATAATATCATATTATGTAAAGAAACTTATTCATAAAATCATGTCCAAAGATGTAAAATTTGAAGAAAAATCAGATTTTCGTAAAGAATTGTATTGACTAGATTATTGTACATTGGTTGATCGATGTAAGTTAAGTAGTTCAACTCTAGAGGTTGATTGATTCAAGTTAAAAAATTGACTTAAAATTCTAGAATATGTTTTTTTATCTTATATATATATTGATCGACCAAGACTATTCAACAATCGATCGAAGACAGAGTCAAACATATCAGATTTGATATTAAAAAACTTCAAAATATCTGATATGAAATCTTTTCAAAATAGTCATTGGAGGGAAACTATGGTTAAAAAATAAGGTATAGAAAAACCCTAAGAGAAATTCTGTACTAGACATTTCAAGAGGTGTGTTCTTTGAGTCGAAATCTCCAACGTGAAAGAAAATGCTAAATAAAAGTTAGTGCCCGATAGATATCAATCATACAAGGCACCTCGTCAACTAATCAAGACTACGAGAAAGAGTATTACACATCAAGATTTACCTACTTTTCTCAATCATTTAGTTTTATTGATATGTGTTTGTTGAGCTTACTTCTATGAGAAGATTGATGTGTGGAGAAGTTTTTCTTCGTATGTGTATAAAGGATTACACTAGTTGTTATAATGGTGTATGTGTGGATTGATAAAAATGTATGTCTTACGTGTCAATTATATATGATATGATTTTACATATCTATATTATCTTTTCAATGTTAATGACATTATCTTCATTACTTGTATTATCTAGATGTGTCCATTATAATGAAATCTTAGGTTGCATATAATGATGATTAAATTGTGATGAGATCTTAATAATAAGATCAAAGATCCTAGTCACAAGACATTAAGAATTCAAATAAATTAGTGTATATAATATCTTCTTATATGATGAGGATGGTCGATCTCATTAGTTATTAGTGTGAAGACACTTAAATGTATGTACAAGTCCTCATTAGATGAATGAGTTCACTAAACTAACCGGTTTAGAATCCTTAAATGGTATCTTAATTACATGAACTGTCAATTAAGATATTCTATCACGGTTGCATAGTTAGATCTTTGACATGAGTCACCAAAAATATCTTGTCCGGTGTACCTTATACTTTAACCATTGACTCATGGATCATCTTGTTCAATAGTCCAATATACTTAATGGATTGGGTACATGAAAAATCTGGTAGTGGCAATTAAGCAGACAATAGGGGATCGTCCACTCTCGATAAGAGAGAGAGAGAGAGAATGTCTTATAGATAATAATCTAAATCTTTGTCAAGGCAGATAGAATAATTAGAAAAAAATTCCAATTGATCTGAATCTGAGTACAACATTTTGTAGTGTTAGAATATCTAGGAGTTGACAGCCGATGCCGTACCTCTAGTTGATTGAGACATTGAATGGACGAAGATTGTTACCTATGATAACTAGTATAGAAAGACTCAATGGAAATTAGATTATTCTCAAAGTCATTTAAGATCATAGAATGTGGCTTGTACCCTTCATGATCAAGTGACTATTAAATCTATTATAAGATAATATTTTTAATATAAAAGAAGTTGTTCTTTTATTTTTGGCCTCTACCAAATGGGCTCTTAGACCTAGTGGATCACACACATAAGGACCAATCCATTTGTCAGGGGTAGGGAAGTTATTTATGAGAAATGAGAGTTTTATGTGAAAAGCTCCACCTTCTATAAATACCAATGAAAGAGGCAAGATGTCTTATAAGTCAAGGACAAGCTAATTTTGTCCCTACCTTCTCTCTAGCACCATTTCCAGTCTAGAGGGCAACCTTGGATGGTGCAGCTCTGATCAAGATGAGTTGTCAAGGTCGATGTGAAGGAGAACCCGATGTCAAACATGATTCATATGGATACTACTAAAGGCTTCGTTCTTAGGCAACTCTATGAGCGTGGGAATTAGTAAGGAATCAATATATGGTAATGGAAAAATTTTTGATTCTTTAAAACCATAATCTTTGCCTTGATCGATGCCGAACAAGAAAAATCGAGAACCGAATACGAACTATAACAAAAGTACCTTATAGGATTTTTAAAATCCCTCACCATGTATGAAGAGAGGACATTCCTCTTTGCTAAAAATCGTTCAAGTGGACGGTCTCTAACGGTATCCACACAATCTGCTTCAATAGACGAGTCCTTCCTCCAAGTCTTGAGAAAGCTTCAAAATCCAAGTTTGACCATGGGAAATCACTTTCTTGAGAAGAGAGGATGGAGGAAGGTTGCTTGGGACATGTTCTAGCCCTATGGTTTGTTAGGGTTTGACTTCATTAGCCTTTTATTTATAGAAGACGAAGTTTTTTACAAAAATTCAAAACTTCTATAAAATTACACCCATGCCCTCATCATATTGACGAGATCTAATGTGTGTGATCCACTTAGCATAATAGTCATTTTTTTGAAGCCTTAATTAATTTAAAAGAATAATTCTTAAATTGAATCAAAGTTGTTATCTACTAACAATTTTATGGCTTTTCGATCATAAAGGGTACAAGTGACATCTTATGATTTCAAATAACTTTGGAGAGTTAAATAACATTTATTAAGTATTTCTATCATCAATTATCACATGAATTTAAATCTTTGTTCATACAATGTCCCAGTTGATCAGAGATTCGGCACCGACTATCAACCCCTAAATATTTTGACTTTATGGGATACTGTACTCGGGTTCTGATCAATTGAAAAATTCATTTTCTAATTATCCTAAGTACTTTGGCCAAAGATTTAGAGTACTATCTCATAGAATATTTTCTCTCTCCTACCGAGAGTGAACGATCTCTTATTGTTCGCTCAATTGCCTTCATCGGGTTTCTCTTGCACCCAATATATCAACTAACTGAACCATCAAGATAGTGATCCATGAATCAATAATCAAAGTACAATATATATCCGGTAAGACATCTTTGATGACTCATGTCAAAGATCCAACCATGCTATTGTGATGTAAGAATAACCTGATAGATAGTTCAGTAAGATACCGATTAGGTTTTCCTAAATTGATCAGTTCAGTAAACTCATTTCACTAATGAGCACCTATGTGTGTATCTTAGTGTCCCCACATTAATGACCAATGAGATCGATCATTCTTATCACATGAGAAGACATCACATACACTAGTTTATCCGGATCTTTGATATCTTATCTCAAGGATCCTATGACTAGAAATATTTAATCTCATGCCTCTAAATGATCGATCTCATTATCATGATATCATCATGATTCAATCATCATCGCATGTGATCAAGGACCATTACGATACTCGCATCTAATAAAAGTTAATAATGAAGTTTTGCCTAATTAATTGAATGAGATATTCTTAATAATGTCGAACCATATCATATATCGTAATAAAGTTCTTGATCATATATGATGATAATTAAATCATGATGAGATCATAATAATGAGATCGATCATCGAGAGGTATGTGATTTAAATGTTCCTAGTCATAAGATCCTTGAGATGAGACATCAAGAATTCGAATAGACTATTGTATGTGATGTCTTCTCATGTGATAAGAATGATCGATCTCATTGGTCATTAGTGTGGGGACACTAAGATACACACATAGGTGCTCATTAATGAAATTAGTTCACTGAACTGAACAATTTAGAAAAACCTGATAGGTATCTTACTGAACTATCTATCAGGTTATTCTTACATCACAATAGCATGGTTGGATCTTTGACCTGAGTCACAAAATGCCTTGTTGAGCGAAACTTGTACTTTGACTATTGACTTATAGTTCACCATTTACATGGTCCAGCATAGTGATGGATTGGGTACAAGAAAAACTTGATAGAGACAATTAAAAAGACAACAAGAGATCGTTTACTCTCGATAAATGAAAATGAATGTTCTATGGAATACTACTCTAAATCCCTGACTAGGGTAGATAGGATGATTGGAAAAAGAGTTTTCTAATTGATTCAATTTCGAGTACAAGATCATATAAAGTCAATATATTAAGGAGTTGACAGTCGATGTCATACTCCTTTCCCGACTGAGACATTGAATGGACAAGAGTTTATATCCATGTGGTAAATGATGATGAAAAGGCTCAATGGAGATAAGATTATCCCCGTATCCATTTAGGATCATGGAGATGTGGCTTGTACCTTTCAAGATTAGTAGGTTGATTAATATGTTATTAGATAATGGATTTAAGTTAATTTAATAGAATTGTTCTATTTTAATTAGACCTCAACCAAATAGGCTATTAGGCCTAGTGGGTCACATGTATAATGACTTATCCATAAGTACAAGGGCAATGGCGTAATTCATAAAGATTTTGAGTTTTTATGAAAAAATTTAAAATTCTTTATAAATATGAATGATTTCAGCCAAACCCTATTAAGACAAAAGTGAAAAACACGTTCTCAGCCTCCTCCCTACCTTCTTCTCTCTCTATAAGGCATCCATAGGCGATGGAGTTCCGTTCGGGAATAGTTCTCAAGGCCGGTGCAAAAGGAGAACCTACTGTGGAAGTTCATGTGGATACCGTTGGAGACCGGATACTTGAACGATTTTTAGAGATTTAGAAGCTAATCTTCTTCTTCTCCATGGGATTATATGATTTCCATTCAAGTATATTAAAATTCATTTTGATTGGTTTTCCATTTTTACCGTTCAGTTCCGATTGAGAAAGTTTTTAATGAACCCATAGGAATCGTCGTTTTCACTGCACCAAATTTTATAGGACGATTTCTTACACTTATTAACTTTAGGCACTCTTTAGTTTATAACAAGGAAGGTGAGGTCGGGGTTGGGAGTGGGTCGGTTGTGCCCAAACCAATGAGGGTGGCCAAGGTCAAGACCCGTGTCGAGACTTGGGTCAGCTGAGGTCAGAATAAAAAATAATAAAATAATAATTTAAAACCATCTATCAAGTTGAGATCCTAGGATTAGATTGGTTGGCCTAAAAACTGACCGGGTTGGGCCCGAGTTGGGACCCAGATCCCGATTCGGCATTCCATGGTTTATAATAATGTTGTTTGCCTACTACAATGTAACTTAGTCAGTAGCATTGCAATGTAGCAATGGATATCACCTACCTAGTAGGGGAGGTTGTGGGCTTGAGTCTTTCCACTCTCGTAGTGATGAGAGGAGAGATCATAAACTTTGAAACTATCTCGTCTAGAGAGGTTATGGGATTCAAACCCATGCGCTTCTAGCCTTAGGCCATGTTTGCAACTATTGCTACTCAACTCGACTCGACTTGAGCCTTAGTCCTAAATTATTTGGTGTCGGCCAAATGAATTCTCTTTCTCTACTCATATCAATCTTAAGGTGCTTCTTTAAAAATATTTAAACCATCTAAATCATATTTAATTATCCTTCTTCAAGTTAACATAAGTCTACCACATTAGTTTTTGTTTATATTATTTTAAAATTTTTTAATTTTCTTACTAGAACCACCTTAAGTTTAAGTTTAATATGTCCGAATTACCTCAATCTTTATTCTTTCAATTTATCCATAATTGTCACTACTTCTAAATTGTTTAAATATTTTCATTTATATTTATTTTTTATTTTATCAAATGTAGTATGACCACTCATCCATCTTAACATTGTCAATTTAGTAACATTTATTTTAAAATAATATTTTGATTTTATTGTCCAATATTCACTACTATATAACATTGTTGATCTTATACTTGTGCGATAATTATTTTTTTCAACTTTAAGAAAATCTTACAATCACATGGAACCCATGTAGTCAATCTCCACTTCATCTAATATTTTTTAATTCAATGATTAACATCTTCATTACATTCTCCATCTTTTTGAATTGGGTTCTTTGAGATAATATTATCCCAGTGAAACTAACACCATCACCAAATTCTATTTGGTTTTCATTGAATTTACAATGCATATATTATGTTTTAGTCTTATTCATCTTGAAACCCTTGATCTCTAAAGTATTTTTCTACCGTTGTAACTTCCTACTCACTTCTATTGTGTCTCATCTATCAATAAGAGAACATCTACAAATATTATACACCAAAGTATATTACCTTGTTTAGTCTTCATTAATTCATCTATAACTAATACAAAAACACAATGACTTAATTCAAACTCTTGTTGTAAGCTAATTGAAATAGGAAAAATCTATTGAATTTCTTTAACTGTGCATACGCTAGTGGTTGTTTCATCATACATCTCTTTTATCATTTGTATATACCAAAGAGGCACCATCTTTTGTTCCAACACCCACCACAAATTTCTTTTTGAACTCTATCGTAGGCCTTTTCCAAGGTAATAGGCACAATATGTAAATTTTTTTCATATCTCAATATTTTTTTATTAAATGCCTAATAAGAAAAATAGCTTTAGTTGTAAATTAACCTGACATAAATCTAAATTGGTTAGATGAAATATTGGTACAATTCTATAATCATCGCTTAAGAACTATTTTCCATAATTTCTGACTCATGAGTTTGATACCTCTATAATGTGCACAATATTGTATATCTCCTTTTCTATTAAAAAATATGTATAATTATGCTTCTTCTTCTTCATTCATTCAACACTCTTTTCAATGTTAGAATTTTATTAAAATTTTGAGTAAACCATTCCACCTCTAAATCTTCTAAACATGTCCACACTTCAATAGAATGCTATTTGGATGCATGCCTTGCTTGTTTTCTTCTTCTGCAATACTTCTTCAACTTCTAAAAATTGAATCTTTCAAACATAATTCAAATTTAATGTTGTCACATTCTATATGTAAAATTTATATTTTTAGTAAAGTTGTCGTTCAAAAGAGTATCAAAATAAGATTTTCATAGTTATATGACATCTTCATCTTTAATCAAATTTTTTTCCCTTTATTCTTTAATGCATATGACTTGTTTAAGATCTTAAGACATTTTCTCTTACATCATTGCTGATTTATAACTATCTTTTTCACCTTCTTAAGTACTATGTTTTTTATACGTATGTTTAAAATCTCTTGCTTGTCTAATAGTCTTTCTTACTTTCTTTTTTTGCAATCTTGTTCTCTTCATGTGTTTTATTGTTATCACTCTTAGGCATTTTTTTACCAATCTCTCTTATTCTCTATTGCCTTTTACACTTCTTCATTTCATCGTCTAGTCTCCATTTTAGGTGGACCATGTTCTTAAGACTCTCCAAGAATTCTTTTAGCAATCTCTCAGATATTCTTATCTATGTTAAGTCATATAACAATAGCATCTATGTCTAATTTCTAATCATTTATCTTAAGAAGTTCATTCTTAAATATATGTTGTTTCATCCCTTTTAACTTCCACCATTTTATTATAGGAGAAACATTTCTTTTAAATATGTTTGTTTGCGTTTTAATATTAACATCTAAAACCACTAATTTATGTTGACTTGTTAAAGTTTCATTTTGAATAACTTTATAATTCTTACAAATAGCACATTTATATTTGTTGAGAGTGAAATCAAGTTTACTTTTATGTTATCTACTTTTAAATGTTATTAAATTATATTCTCTTTTATTAAAATAAGTATTTGTTAGAATAAGATCATAAGCTATAACAAAATCTAGAATATTTTTTATTCAAATTTATATATCCAAAACTTTGTGAACTTTTTCATATTCATGACATTTGTTTCCAACATGTGCATTGAAATTTTCTCTAATAATATATTTTCTTCATTTGATATATACTACATAAGGTCGTCTATATCCTTCCCATTTTTTATTTAATGTTGCCACTTAATCTAATTTGTAGAGCATATGCACTACTCTATTAATTATCTGTCTTTTTATAATCAATTTTACCATAATATTCTTATTTCCTACATTTTTTATTGAAACAACTGTGCCCTTTAATATTTTATCAACTCTGATGCCTACCCCATTGTTATTTCTCTATTTTCTTATATATCACTATTTATAGCATATATCTTTCCTATCCACCTGGTTTCTGGATACACACAAAATTAATATTTTTTCTCTACATACTATCAACAAGTTTCGTAAATTTTCTTGTAAGGGATTCAATATTCCAAGTACATATTCTTATCCTTATTTCAATCTTTTCTTACTATAGTAATGTATATTTGCTTTTGAGTTTGTTAAAGAACTTATATATTACTTTCTATTATGAACTAATTTATTTACTCACATCCATCTCTGATGTGGGTACTCTTACTTATTTAACACTACATTAGGGTACATATATGGTGCATCGCATGTGGGGAATGCCATCACCTTTGTTGTATTTTTTGTCACACCTAGGCTCTGGTGTAACGCATTATTATGTGAGTATGGCCCCAACATTTGTATCATTTCAATCCATATCTTGAGATGTGACTTTGTTTTACACTAGTTGCTACCTACCACTACCCGCCTCCTTTCTCATCCAGACTTGGGACCGACCATGGCAAAGTTAAAATATTTAGCCACTAAGATACGAGGCCTTTTATTATAGGCCTTGATTGACTTAAAGATTCGAGGGTTGAAATTCAAGTAATGTCTTTCTTTCCGGAGAAACACCCTTAGAAAATTGAGAATAATGCAATTACATTGAAAAAGCTATGAAAGAAACTTCAGAATTAACCATATGCTATGATCTCAAAAGTAAAAATTCTTTCACAATTAGGAGCCACGAGCTTTTTCTTCATGGTGTTTATTACTTATTGTTTGTATTTTTTTTCATTTTCTTTGTGGTAAAAATTAGATTACAATGAGAATTCGGCTCATATGAAATGGACCGCTCTTAGTAGTCCTACCTCATTCTAGTTGCCAAAAATTACTTATTTTTTGGCCATACTACAACAGTTGAAACAAGTGTGCGCTTGTTTCAATTTTAATATTAATATTTTATTCTCTTAAAACATCAGTATCGAAATTGATATAAGATATTATAACCAAACAAGTCATTATGTAGCGGAAATATGAATATGAATATATATATATAATTATAAAGAAATGAAAGTGTTAGCACATTCATATTGAATATTGCATAAGAGTTTGCCAAAAATATACAAACAATATCTAACCCGTTTAGTATCTTAGGGTATTGACGTGGACAGCCAAAAAAAATTAACATGATATCATGACTCACAATTCAGTCTAAAGCTTGTACATACACAACCCATTTTATATAATTCACGTGACTTAGCTAAGTTAAGCAAAATAAGACATACATATAAGAGATCATCAAAATATATATTGAAGTATGGTATCTACTTCTCAAGACTTTAAGTTAAATAACCAAATATAACTATATATATTTTAGACTTCTCTAGGCCGACCTTTATATTTATACGTAGGCATACATGAAGAACAATCATACTAGAACCCTCAACACCACCCGCTTCCCCAAGCTTGGAAGTCAACAAGATAATTTGGCGACACAAAGTTTTATGGGGTGTTTGGTTGTATGATAATGGAAGTTTTTATTTTAATTTTAAAAATTATTAAAAAAAAATTAAAAGAAGTGTTTGACAACCACGACAATTTTATATTTTGAAAGTGATTTTCTTCTTAAACAAAAAAAGAGAATCTCACCTCTTTTTTATCTCGTGGTCTCACACTTTGTTTGATCATGTATGGTAGTTACTTTTTTTTGTTATCACATCCCTCCAAACATAATTATTTTATGTCGTGAGTTGGTTCACTTTTTATTTTAATATAATTTTTTATCGTGAAAGTGTACAAAAAATTATCATGCAACCAAACACCCCATTAACCATGTTTAAAAGTAAACATAACAAAACTGGTAAAAACAACCCATATCACGACTGAATTTTCTACCGGATGGGTCGATCGCCCTCGAGAAGAAGAACATCCCCTACTTCTCTAAAAAAAAAAGAAGGGTCACTCGGGGGGTTTCCTGCAGGCCAATATTTGTGGAGTGTAGCGCAGACAGAGCTGAGATTCCTTCGGTGTATGATGCTCCTTGTGGCCCCATCTATGCATACATGAATACAATTGAATACAGCTCAGGGGAGATCAATCAATGGGGGGAGGGGTTGTCTTTTTTTTTAAGGGATGTCAATGCTCGCAATCTAGATTCTCTTGAAGAGATTGGAGGGAATACTATCTAACTCGATACACAATGCTTAAGACCTACTCATGTACTTAACTATATATGAATTAATCACATACAACTCATCATTCTATGATTCTGTCCGCTGCTGTGGGCTCTAAGCCTTGGGAAGAAAGGAGATGTAGAGCTTTCGGCCAAGGAAAGAAAGTATATAACCTTCTGTTTTCCTCTTTCTTACTTGCTTCTGTGTAAATGGGCAGGGCTGAGAGGGGGGGAGTCCCACTCCCACCACACCACCACCACAGACCACACCATGGAGGGGGATCCAATAAAGATGTTGGGGGCAAAGGGCATCTCCGGGTGTCCACTCAAGGAGAGCAGAAGATTCCTGATCTCTGTGGGGTCTTGCATGGATCTAGATAGTGGAGTTCTATGGCTTGGTTTGATTTTTGAAGTTTTTGTTTTTCGAATCGAATCGAGCATAGCATACCTCCCAAACCAAATAGAATTGTGCCAAACTAATTCGATTTAGTTTGATTTCGACCTGTTCAAAGGGATATATCCAGATGTAATTTCATTTGATGTGTTTCAAATCATATTTTATTCACATATAGTGTAATTAATATATCATAAATTTTGCTTTAACAACCCCTGCAATTGATTTTCCTACATGAAAAAACGTTGTTAACATACCTATATTAAAATAAATATTCAATCTAATTCAAACCAAATTAAATGACTGGTTTGGTTTCCTTTCTCAGGTTGAACCCAATAATGAACAACGTTAGATCTAGGTCAAGAACATGGAATATTGGAGCTGATGGGCAGACAGGCATACAGCTATGCAGGAGGAGGTTGTGCTTATTTCCTTCTCCAACAGTAAAATTCTACACCCACCAAAACCCTGGCCTGCCATCACCTTCAAAAGCAAGATGAACAGAAAAGAAAGAACAAGCATACAAAGTGGAAGCTTCGCATTCAAAGGCCAAGTTCATCTTCTTTTTCTTTTTCTTTTTCTCAAGCATACAACAAGACAAGGACGACGACAGAGCACAACACGGTAATATATCCTCCATACAACGACGTTGACGCCGGATTTATGTGTCATTAAGACGTAGATAACATGGTGTTTACAGCATAATAATATTTATTTCTACGTTTAGATAGGTAGCTGCTGAGGGGGTGGTTGCTATGGTGATACAGAAGGGGCGGCGGCGGAAGCGGTGGCGGTGGCGGTGGCGGTGGCGAGGCGGAGAACGACGGCGCAGAGGAGAAGAGACCCTTTACTTGAGCTTCGGTCAAGGCCAGACCCACCAGCCTAGGGCGTAATTCCATGCCTCCTCTTCCTCCTCTGGCTGCTGCTGGCCGTCCCCGAACGCGCCGGGGAAGAAGCCCCTTCCGTCGATGTCGCTCCCTCCCTCCGAAGACGACGACTGGACGTACCGGCCGTCCAGATCCCCCGCGCCGCACCCGCCGTAGTAGCTCCCGACGTCCTCGGGATGGCAGGAGTCACCGCTGTCCACCAGCTGAGGGCTCTCGGTGTCCACCACGGCGGAACCGCCGCTGCCGGTGCTCAGATGGTCCTCGGCTTTCAGCGGTCCGTGCACGCCGGCGGCAGCCGTCGTCACATCCTTGGACGCCGCCACCCCGATGAGCTTCTCCCCCGCCGCGCTTCCCGGCGAGACCGAGTCCTTTGCTTGAAGTCTCTCCGTGAGGGAGAGGATCTGCACATCACCCACCGGACATGCGGCAGAAAAATTGGAGCCATCAGGATGATGTGATAATCATCGGACGTCGCCGGAAAAGGAGGTTCCCCTTCCATCTCACCGCGGTCGTCTACACGACGGCGGTGCTCGGTGGGGTGACCGGTGCCCTCTTTCTACCGAGTGGCGCTTAGGCAGGGAAGGTGGACGAGCCACTAGCGCAATCGGAGCGCAAACACAGGACGGAGGCGTGCATAACATCGCCGCCCGCCGCCGGCGGAAAACGCCGAGCGCCACCTCGCCGGCGCCGGCCGGGGAAGAAGAACAGAGGGACCGCTCTCCGCGTTGGCGTGGCGGTCAAACACGTATCATTTTAAAGTTTAACCCGCAAAATACTAGATATTATATTATACTTTCCAGAATCTGCAATCGACTAGACGCCCCAAGTAAAAAGAAGGGGAAGGTTCCAAATCTTTCCACGGAATAGGTAATTTGGTAAATATATATCTATCTCTGCCCTCTGGCTCAAGGTCAAGGCCTGTGACTCTGATTTCATCCCGGCCGGTGGCCGCCGGCGGCGGCGAGAGACGACGGTGGCGGCGTGTACCTGAGAGCGGAGGGAGGCGTTGTCCTTGAGAAGGGCGTCGTGGTCGGCGAGGAGGGAATCGTAGGAGGACTTGAGGCGGTCGAAGTCGTGCTCCAGCTGCTTGGTCTTCCACCTCGCCCGCCGGTTCTGAAACCACACCGCCACCTGCCTCGGCTGCAGCCCGAGCTTCTTCGCCAGCTCGCTCTTCCTGTCCGGCTCCAGCTTGTTCTCCTCCTCGAAGCTCCTCTCCAGCATTTGCACCTTCCCATCCCCAAATTCTTCTCATCAGATCCGATCAGATCTCTCGGAAACACAGAGATACCGGATGAGACGAGCTTGGTTACCTGCTCCGTAGTGAGGCGGCGCTTCTTCTCTGGCAGCATCTGCTCGTCGTAGTAGTAGTAGTCGTCGTCCATCATCATGAGCTGCTCTGCGGTGCCGAACAAGGCTCGCCGCTTTCCCGTCCCGCCGCCGCCGCCGCCGCCGCAATCAAGGAAGCTTTCGTCCATGTTACGCACCGATCTGCCACCTCCGCCTTCGTTCAAGAAAGACGGAAGGAAAAGAACAACAGAGAACAATAAGAACATTAGCAGGTGAGCCGTATTGAACAGAGGTGACTGATCGAAATTCATATTTATCATCGCCTTGCCGCAGAAAGAGAGCTGGTTCCCGCCGCCGCCGCCGCCGCCGAGGAAGAGCATGTTGCCGTAGCAGGTGGACGACGAGGAATCGAAGGCCACACGGTGGGAGTCCATCAACATAACACTCGGAGATCACAGATCCCCACCAAATCAAACCTCCCTTTCCTTCGCCCAAGCCGATGAGACCGCACCGTCTTGCTCCCCGATCTTCTCAGCCGCCACCGCTACCGCAGCAGCAGAGCCACTTGCTATCGCTATTTCTCCTATAGATTACGTACGCTTATCGATAACCCCTTTGGCTTCTCTTGCCTGAGGAGCTCCGCTGCGGCGGTCAGATATGGACCTTGTGGCGGAAGAAACTCGTGCTCCACAGCAGCCTCGTCGAGGTTTTCATCGGGGTCAGGGAAAACCCCATCATCCACCGTTACTCCCAGGCCGGTCAGCAGAGATCGATGGCGGCAACCACCCACCCCCTCGGGAACAAGGCCCAAGAGAGTCTTCGCAGCGCCGGCCGCCCTCTCAGCTCCTCCGCGCCGGAGAAGATGAGCTCCAAGGGGAGAGAAGGGAAACGGGACGGGAGAGTTGTGAGAACGGAGGAGGGCTAAAGGGGCTCCCGGAAGGCTGAGGCGGAAGAGAGATCGGATCCCCGCCGGCGGGATCTCGCGGCGGCGGATGGGTGGTTGCCTTTGATCGGTACCACCGCCGAGTCGATTTGCGCCGCCGAGCTAAAGTTGTTAGGACGCGCCCGGCGGAGCCCTTTATAGGCCCTGGAAGAGGACCCTTTCACGCTGACGAAAATAGCCCCCGTCTCCTCGCAATCTGGACCGTCCATTCGTGGTCAACTAGATCCTCACGTCGGATTCCACCGTGCTAGATGGAGGTCGCCGCTTCCCTTCTGCGGACTCGCAGCTCGGCCCGAGTCGACGAGTTCGTCCCTGGGTGACTCAGTAGTGAGTTCATTTTTTTTTTGGTGGGGGGGGGAGGGTAAAAAGAGTTTGTGAAATATAAAACATGTAAAAAAATGTCAGTGAATGCTGAAATTTGGTTATCATTTAGTAGCTATAAAACAATATTTTTTCTCAGGTAGTAACTGATGAGATGATACTTTTTTCATGCTGTTCAGCCTATTGGGCTGTAAATAGACTTTTGTACGCCGTTGGACTAGGTCCATTTACATAGTCAAACAGTACGTTGACCTTGGGCCAGCCCACTTGACACCCTAATCGTTGGCTTAAGCATGTGCCTAAAAGCATTTCAATCGGAACCTAATAGATTTAAAATGTTTTTTTTGTTGCGGCACTGATAAAAAATTGCAAAATAATTATATTTACAAATTTTAATAAGTTACTTTATGTAAATATATATTCGTACAGTTGCCCACCTGAAACAGCCGTAAGCATAGATACAATTAATAATGAAAATGTATAAATAGATTGTAAATAACTCCAAGAATAGGAGGGAGAGAGGGGAGTATTTAGTTTGATTTTTAGCTTTACTTACTTTATTTAGAACTTAAGAAAGTTAAGAAAAATCTAGAGATGTGGGAATATATAACTTAATGAGATGTATTGTGGACGTGATTTTGATAGTTCAAATAAGTATAATCAGGTCAAAGTATCGATATTTGATGGGGCCGAAGAAAAAATCGGTGAACCGATAAAGCAAACCGAACCGGATAGCTCCGGAGAATGCATGCTTGGTTTTTGTAACCGATCCAAGCTGGCACGAATAAATCGGTTTGATTTGGTTCGGCTTTTCCCGAAAATCGGTTGACCCGGTCCTCTTCCTCATCCTTACCACTACCTCTCCTCTCCTCTCCTTGCCGCCCTCCTCCTCCTCACAACCATGAGCAACCTACATGCCATCATCGCCTCTCTTCTCCTCGCCACCCTCCTCTCTTGCAAGCAGCTAGCCTACTTGTCGCTACCCTCTCCTCTCAGCACTGCCCTCCTCCTCCGCAAGGGGAGTCGAGGGAGTCAGAGCAGGAGCGGAGTGCCAATTGGAGGAGGAGGAGGAGGAGGAGGAGAGGAAGAAGTATCCGACGATGAAGTGGTAGTGCAGGGAGGATAGAGGTGAGTAGTAGATCCCTACCCAGACGAGCTCAAAAGGGTTGGCGATTTTAGGCCATCTGATGCGGGCAACGCCATTGGAGCTGGCGAGGACGGTGGGGAGGCAAAGAGGGGGGTGGCTTGGGGAAAATAAAGAGGGCAAGGGCAGCCAGGCGAAGGATGGTCCTGGCAAGATTGGGGGCCGCCACCATGACCACCCATGGTTGGTCTTCAACTAGAGCCCCACAGTTGCAGAGACTGGGAGAAGATTTGAAGTGCTGTTGGACTACTCTCATGAAGAAGGAGGGTGCCAAAGTTAGTCCGGCATTGGAGAGAGAACTATCTCGATTTACCTTTAGATCCTATAAAAAGAACATTCATAGTTCTTTTATATGGCAGTGTAGAACTCTCAAGTTAAATTGATTGGGGGGGTCATTTATTAATAGTTTATTATTAATAATAGTGTATTAAAAATAAACTCATTTTATTTAAATATGTAATTAATTTTTAAATTTTTAAAAGTTAAAAAATATATAATAAAAATCATTTTTTGTATCGAACCGAATTAAATGGTTTGGTTCACCTTTGGTTTGGCATTAGAAGAATCCGTTTGGTTCGATTTCATTTTTTAAAATAAGTTAGTCCAAAACTGAACCGAATCGAACCGAACAATTTACATCTTTAGTGTTCATGATTTGGCTTTTGAGGATTTTTTTTCTCAAGCCAAATTATCTCCCAAACAAAATTAATTGGGTTTGATTTAGTTTGGTCCATATCTTATCATGGTATAATATACACATGTCAAGGTTTAATTTCATTTAGTTTGTCTTAAATCATTTTCAATTAAAATTTAGTGTCTATGTTTAAACATTTCATTAGTTTTATCCAAGAAAACTCTTCAAATAAATATTTAATCTAATAAAGGTTATTCTATTTATCGATTTGATTTGACGGGTCTTAGAAAGTAAACTACTCCATTCTATAATTCAAATCAAATCAAACCGAATCAAATTAATAGTTTGACTTCATTTTTACAGTTGAATGGAATGGTGAACACCTTGGGGTCCAAGTGTTGGTGTATCACAGAGTAGTCAGGTCAGCATCACATCAGATTATTTTAAAACAAATTTTACGTGTTAGTTCGGATAATTATTTGCATTTTAAAAATAATTTTATAAAAATTAGAAATCTTATGGGTCTCATATCTTATAATTTTATAGTGTCGGTATTAAATTTTATTTTACAAAAATATTTCACTTTTCTAGTGATATAAAGAAAATGTAAAATATAAATATATATAATTTTAATTTAAAAAAATTATAAATTATTTAAATAACATTATTTTATGGGTTGTGAGACAGTAAGAGCCTATTTTTAGTGACGAAAAATATTTAAGGACTTACTAAGGCATTCAATTTTTGCGAGGATGTATTTAGATATGTCAAAAACCCTATTCTTAAATATGTGCAAAAAAAAAACATGACATTTGACATGCTTTGATTTGCATTTCTACCCTAATTTACCACTAGCATCACCATTTCTTTCTTCCACCAATCATCTTGCACTTAATAAAATTTTGACTCATCTCGTTTATTACGTAAAATGAAAAAATTTAAGTAATGAAAGAACTTGAGTCATTGACACGTCAAGTTTGAGCAGATCTTACTAAAGTTGATAAAGTTGGTGGGCAGATCATTTGTCTACATGATTAATTAGTCAGTAAGTTATTTACTTAAAACTTAAATTGAATATGTTTAATAAGTGTAGACTATTGTAAGCATGGTAAATAAGTTGGATCAAACTAAATCATATCTGAGTTTAAACTCGAGTTAAAGTTTGGTAAATGAGTTGCAATTTAAATCTCATAAATAATCTAAATTTGAATTTTACAAATAAATTTTTTGTAAATTAGAATTTCACAAATAAATTATTTTATTTGGGTTTTAACGCAATTGTCTCTACTCATAATTTGACCAGGGTGTGCACCGTTAGGTTCAGCTCCTGAAATAAATCAAATCAAAGCTTCGGTTCTGCTTAAAATAACAACCCAGTTGATTTTACCTCGGAAGTCCTTTAAACTAAACGGAAGAGCAAATAGAATAAGTGAATTAGATTAAAATTTTATGTTGAACTAGATACATTAATAATATTCGTATTTATTTTATGTAAAAAAATTATGATTCAAAGGGTAAAATATTTATGCATATAAATATACATTATATTTCCGAAAAAAATATGATTTAAAAACTAATAAAATATAATCTAAAGTTAATCTAACGTAATCAACTTGAATTACTTAGATTTAGTTTGGATGGTTTGAGATATATATATTTGATTAGATTACTTTTAAAAAATATATTAAAAAACCCAAATGCACAGGCTGGTGGCGGCGAGGAGGAGGAAGAGGAGATTTTTGATACAGACCTCTGTAATTAGTGGGGTCCAAATTAACCTATCGTGGATCGGTATCTTTGATACAGACCTCTGTAATTTTCTATATCTTTTTTTTGCTTCCTTTATGACGTCAGAGTCGGAGCTTCCGTCCAATGGGCACACGTCTCACGTAGCACAGAGAGAAAGAGAAGGAAGGGCTCAATAAATCACATTCCGGTATTTTGTCTATTTTAATGCGCTTTTAATCTCAAAAAAATCTTGTTATTTTTAGTAGAATGCATTCAAATATCGTAGTTCGTGGAAATATGTTCTAATTAATTTTAAGAATAATGATTTTTATGTTTTAAAAATAATAAGCTCAACACAGTATACATATTACATTAATGATAATATTCCAAACCTAATCAGACTATTTGGTTCAATTCAGTTCAGATATCTCTACTTGTTCAGTCTTTTGATCCGAAACCATTGATATCTAACCATATATTTTATTTAGCTTGATCTTGACTCTCCTCTAACCTGAGTTTAAAGTGATAAAATGATTAATATGATTGATTTTTCACCAGATTTGCCCAAACAGCAAGTAAACATTAGTAGTGAAGTTTAAAAGCGTACCGAATCTGTTTAGATTTTTTTTTTTTTACTTGTTACAAAATTAACTTCTTTGTCATGTCGATTTTAAAATATACCAGTTTCAAACTATAGAGCTGATCTCCTGCGATGTGATTAATTATTTTATTGATTTTTAAAATATAATCTCATTTTAAGAATAATGATTTTTATATTTTTAAATATAATGAATAAAACATAATATATTATATTGGTATATACTTACAAAAGTTAGGTTCTGTTGAATAAAATTGATAAGTATAGAGATAAGTCACATATTAGGATTAATCTTTATTGCATGTTCGAGTTAAGATATATTTAGAAGATAATTTTATCTTATCTTTGATATGATATATGATTATTAATTTTAAAATTAATATTAATATATATAAATTATTTGATTGTTAATATAAACTTTGAATTCTATATCATAAATAATATAGGAATGATAATACAAAATATTCTAGCTATGTACTACAAAGGATAGCTTATTTTACACTTTATCCTCATATTTTAAGATATAACACAGATTGAGTTAATTTAAGTTCTATTAACAAATAGGAGATTGAGAATAAATCATATTTATTCATGATTATCCATGTACCAAACTGCATCAAATTATTCCAATATTCATTTCATTTAAGACACATATAGCTGTTTGACTTTCATCTTTTGCCTGAGATGATAGTAAACATACAATTTTGGTTCTATTTTCGACCCTCTTCTACTCCTAGGTAAGATTAAAAAAAGGTCAATTATGGGTTTATTAACACAAGGGGCTTGATGATTTCCAATATGGACTTCCATTAATCAAACAGCCATTTCAATTGCAATGGTAAATGTACAAATATGTTCAGCTGAGCCAGGTATTTAGTTTTGACTCCTTAATTAATTTTAATTAAGTTTGAATTTGAACTCAATCTCCTATGAGGTGTTTGGTTACTTGATAATGGAGGTTTTTATTTTAATTTTTAAAAATTGTAAGAAAACTTGTTAAAAGAAGTGTTTGGCAATCTTGACAATTTTATGTTTTGAAAGTGATTTTATTCCTAAACAAAAAAGAGGGTCTCGCCTCTTTCTTTTTTCTTGGGGTCCCCCATTTTGTTTGATCATGAATGGTAATTACTCTTTTTTTGTTATCACATCCTTTCAAACATGATAATTTTATGTCATGAGTTGGTTAACTTTTTTTTAATATAATTTTTTATCATGAAAATGTACAAAAAATTATCACGCAACCAAACACCCCATTACAATTGAGCTCAACCCTTGTTTAAATTTAACTCATTATTTAACTGTGTCAAACCCAAATCAAAATTATCTGTTTGACTCAAGTTCAATTCAAACTCGAGCTCAAACTTGACATGAACTCCGTCAAACTTGATCCAAATTTATTTATAAAATTTGTATTCAAGACTGAGCTGGCTTATAAAGTTTAATCTATTTTTAAACCCAAATTAAATTTTATTTAAATTTTTATGTATTTAAGTCTCATTATATGAATATTAATATTTTTAATTCATTTTTCAGATAAATATTTAACCGAATACTTAATCAAGTCATTTATCTATCGACTTGAACCATAATTTATTCAAGTTGGCACTTTAACAAGTTGACTTTTGATGAAGTCTAGTTTAAAATGAATTGTGGAATGCAATAGTTTATTTGCACAGTCAATAAAACCTAACATCACATTCAATTGGGACGGTACATTTATTTTGTCAGTCAAAATCCTTAAAAAGTACGTGGAACAAAAAGTTTGATAGTATCTTGACATGCCAATCTCTCCCTGCCAGTTATATTGTATTTTTTACATACCATTTAAAGAATATTAAATTCATTTGGTCGGGTTAAAAGCTTGTGTGTAGGGGGAGCCTGGCGGAAGACTCTAGATACGTCCGGTGGTGTCTTGGCGTATCAGGAACTCTTTCTCACTTCCGAAGGAATCCATTGGGAGGAATTTGATGAGTGGAGCTGCGTTTCAGGTGTGAAGGATCTGTTTCTTGTTTGTCTTCCTGCTCACTACCGCTGCTGTTGACGGCCTCAGTGGTTTGCAAGTCTGGTCCTTTTCAGTAAGGCACAGTTTTGTTGGGGGTAAGGTTTTCGTCTTTTCTTCCGCTGGTCCTTGTGTATGTTGGGATTCTCTGCTTCTAATATAAACAAAGTTCTTTATTACCCAACAATCTAAAGCTTGCAAGCGAGACTATCTTCTGGGGAACTATTTCCTTCCTAGTTCCCGGTAAAGTTCATTGGGCATATTTCTTGGTTATATATGGATAACGGTACAGAGGGACAGTCTTCGGAGGAGATATTACTTATCAAGAAGTTTCAGGAAGCTTTGTCTGTACCGTCTAAGTCTACGCCTGTTATTATTTCAGAAATTGATCCTGTAACAGCACAAAAATGGAAACGATCATTAATAGTGTCAATTCTCACTCAGGACAGGATAAGGCCAGCAGGGTTTAAAGATTGGATAAATAAAGTTTGGGCACCGAGCGTACCTTGGAGTTTGCTAGATTATCCGAATGGGAATTTTCTCTTAAATCTGCAAAGTGAAGAGGAGGCTATTAAGATATATTCTAGAACACCATGGTTTTATAATAATGACTTGATTCTCATAGAAAGAGCTAGACCAAATACCTCTCCTTCTTCTTATACTTTGCTATGTCTTCGGATGCGTATATATGATCTCCCGCCGGAATTACTTGGGAAAAGTACGGTCCTACACATTGCGTCACAGGTGGGAGAGTCTTACTTGCCGAGCAATGAAATTGCTGAGACTTGGAGTCAATTCGCTAGAGTTAAAATTTCTTTGAATGTTTCTAAACCATTGCCGACTGAAGTTTTGGTGCAATTACCTACTGGGGAAACAAAAAATTATGAGGTGGCATTCGAAAGGATTGTTAATTTCTGTCATTTCTGCGGATTACTGGGGCATAAATATGCTAGTTGTAGAAATACAAGAAGCTTGTACTATGATTACTCCTTCACTTCCGGGAAGTTTGCAACAGGAACTGAAAGCTCTGCTTAGGTTCAGATATGCTGATTGTCTTTCAGTAAACAATAGACTGGCTAAAAGAGGTTATAAACATGAAGCACCTTTAATTCAGAACAGAATGGGTTCTCATCTGGATAAGGTGCCACAGTTAAACCAAGTTAAATCAGCCAATGAGACATCTTTAGTGGAGGTTCAGGGAGGTGGTATAGTGCAGGATAGAACTTTATTCTTTCCAATGAGTGATTCTTCTAGGGCGCTATCTGAATTTGGGGCTCAGATCACTAATCTAATGGTTCATTCAGGTCCAACATCTTCTACATTCTTGGTAAATTCTGCATTGTTACCTTCACAGCAACTATTTTGGAATAGTCCGGATTGCACAATTGTGTCTGAGCGACAGGTGGTTGGTGTTAACAAAATTCCTGGAGCAGGTTCAGCGGGGAAGGATGATGTTAAAAGTGGGGTTTCTCAGGAAGGTACCAAATCTGCTAGAGCTTCAAGAGTGCTATCTTCATTGGCAGTCAAGAGATCTTTTTGGGCCGATAAGATGAAAAGAACGTCTAGAAGAAGGCTGATGTTGGGTGATAATGTGTTTGACCGGATGGAAGATGTTTCAGGGGCTCTGTGGTGGCCCGAATACCGCATGATCAACAATGAGAATTATATCTTGGAAGCTGTCGGGGAGGGAATGGGCACCCGCTTCAATTTATTGACGTTAGCCCATTCATTAAACCGGATATTATGTTCTTCGTGAGACAAAGTGCACTTTTAACTATGCTATGAAGTTTTTTCAATGAGGCATATTAATAATTTTGTTATTGTTCCACTGGTGGGTAGACTGTGGATTGTGGCTTTGTTGGTCTAGTACAGTTCATTTGGAGGTGCTATCTAAGTCTGCTTATTGGATTGCTAGTTTAGTAAAGGATGAAGCTTCTAAACACATGTTTATTTTAGTTACTATCTATGCTCCAACAAAGCATGCGAACAGAAAATACATTTGGCAACAAATATCTATGTTTTTACAAGCTCAAGATATTCCGGTGTGTTTGATAGGGGACTGGAATTGTATACGTTTCAGTTTTGAAAAATGGGGAGGTGCTCCTCCTATCCGGTCTCATATCTCAATGTTTGAGCAGTTTATTCAACACAACGGTTTAGTGGAGGTCAGAGTGGAAGGTCCCGCTTTTACTTGGTCTAACAAAAGAAGTTTTGCTTTCAATGTTCGTGAAAAGCTTGATCGTTGCTTGGCTTCAATGAATTGGTTCACTTTGTTTCCCAATGCCAAGGTTAGCATACTTCCCTCTTATTACAGTGATCATACACCCCTACTTCTTATTACTGATCCGCTAGTTGGTAGCCATAAGGGGTGGTTTAGAATAGAAGCAGCTTGGTATCATCATGGGTCTTTTAAATCAGTTGCTAAGGATGCTTGGCTTAATAGTCCTGACATTTTTATTAACTATGAAAGAAAGATGAAATATGTTAGAAAGGAGTTGCTGACTTGGAAGAGGAAAGTGTTGGGTAATATCACTCAACAGATGTCTATTATTAAAACCGAGCTTAGCACTCTTCAGAATGTTCCCAATGGGCAAGATTCTATTGATCAAGAGTTATCTTTACTTAATAAGTTAAATAAATTAGAATTGATGGAAGATGCTTATTGGAAGCAAAGGGCGAAATCTTTTTGGTATAATCTGGGTTTAAAAATACTAAGTTTTTTCATATGAAAGTTTTAAATAGACGAAGGTTTAATAGAATTGTGGGAGTGTATAATAGGGATGAGCTGTTGGTCTACTTCTTGGGATGATATTCAACAAGTTTATTGTCATTACTTTGAGAATCGTTTCATTTAGAACAAACACCGCTTTTGCATTGGTATAATATCTTACCGGTTAAGCATTGACTCACCACAAAGAGGCCTTAGCGATTACTCCTAGTATTTTGGAAATCCAAGAAGCACTGTTTTCTCTGCATCCAGATAAGGCGCCAGGTCCGGATGGAATCCCGCCAAGTTTCCTCCAGTTACTGTGGAATGATATTAGAAGTGATATAGTTCATCTGGTCTGCTCTATTTTTTCATGTCACTCTATTCCTCAAGGATTGAATCATACTATTATTTCCTTGATTCCTAAGAAGGAAAATCCTTTTATATCCCGATCATTATCGTACCAATCGATCATGCAATGTTCTGTTTAAAATCTTTACAAAAATCTTGGCTAATAGAATTAAGCCGGTACTGGCAGATCTTATATCAGAAAATCAGGTGGCCTTTATTCCGGGAAGGTTGGGGTTAGATAATATCATTATTGTTAATGAAATTGTTAATGCTTTTCGGTTCAAGCGTGTGAAGGTGGGACACTTCATGATTAAGTTGGACATAAGCAAGGCATACGATAGAATTCATTGGACATTCATTAGATTTATGTTGGAACAATTTGCTTTTCCGGCACTTTTACAAATCGATTATGGAATGTGTCTCCTCTCTGTTACTTATTCTCTTAATTTGAATGGACGAAGATCCAAGATGATAACACCTTTCGTGGGTCTTAAAGGTGTCCGTTATCTCCTTATCTATATATTATGTGTGCGGAGGCTCTCTCTAGTATTATAAAATTAAGCAGTGGATCGGGGAGAATTTAAAGGAATCACTTTTGAGTCGGGAGGTCCCGTAATTACTCATCCGATGTTCTTGCCGATGATATAGTTATTTGTGGTATGGCTACTATGGAGGAGGCTCTAGCAATTAAAAACATTTTAAATTTATATCAACATATTTCTGGTCAAACCATCAATGTTGACAAATCAAGTATTATATTTAGCAGAAATGTGTCACCGGAGGTGTCTAAGCAAATTTGTGATGTTATGGGTTTTGCAGTAGCGTCTCCTTATGAAAAGTATTTCCGTGGGAATCCCTATTGGTATTTTCGATAATAGAATCAATCATTATCAATGGATAATTGACCGCTTCAGTAAAGATTAGCAGGATGGAAAAGTTCATGTTTGTCTACACAGGGAGAACTCTTCTTATTAAATCGACTTTCGAGTCAATTACCGATTCATATTATGTCTTTGAAAAGATTCCCAAGGGCCGTAGTCGACAATTGGAAGCCCCGGAAAGAAATTTTTGGTGGGGTCAAGAAGATGTATCGAAGAGAAAATCGTTTAAGAGTTGGAACTTTATTAAATTGCCCAAGAGTAGAGGAGGTTTGGGAATTCGTGATCTTATTTCTCGTAAATAAAGCTCTTTTGTTAAGGCTAGCTTGGTCTTTTCTTCATGATAAGGATAAATTGTGGGTAAGAATTTCATGAGTAGATATCTTAAACATAGGAATTTTTGGGACATCAATATTCAATATAATAGTTCTCAGGTATGGAAAAATATACTTCATACAAGAAAGGATCTGATTGGTGGCTGTTTATGGAAAATAAAAGATGGTACATCTATTAACATATGGAAGCATCACCTTCGATTTGACGGACGGGGACCTCCTATTCCTCTTTCATCTAATGGTGACAATCCGTAAATAGTAAGTGATTTGATAGAAAATGGTCGGTGGAATCATGATTTTCTCAATGCAACTTTTGATTCTTGTTCAGTTGAAAGGATTTTAAGAACTCCCTTATTTAGTGAAGAAAGTCAGGATACCTTAGTGTGGAAGTTTGTCCAAAATGGGTTATATAATACTAAATCAGGTTATTCTTTTTACTCTGAGTACAAGATCCTCCGGAGCTTCGGATATGTCAAGTTGGAACAAATTGTGGCATCCATGTATGAATAAAATATTTCCGGCCAAAGTTATAGTTTTTCTTTGAAAGTTATGGTGAATGCTTTACCAACTAGTCAAGCTATTGCTAAAAGATGCATTTATATATCCAAGACATGTTGTATTTGCCAATCAAATGATGAAAGTACGAGCATATCCTTTTACATGCCCTGTATAGGGGTCGTATGGTTTGGATCACCTTTAGGATTCAATGAGGAGTGGCTTTATAAGGATTCTCATCAAATCATCTTGTTCTTTATTGATTGGGTGTTGTCAAAGGATAACAATGTCTTCTTTTTAGGGGTGCTGGGAATTTCGATTCTTTGGCATATCTGGAAGCAAAGATGTGATTCAGTATTTCAAGCTTTGTATAGAGATCCAACATGGATTTTAAAGAGGGCTATAAATGATGCACATTATTTTACAGCTCGATCTAATGTAGTGATTGAATCCTCAAGTATTAAATGGCAGCCACGTTACCTTCTTATGTTAAATCGAATGTGGATGCAGCAGAGATTCTCACAAGGGGGCGATTGGTGTGCTTTGGTGCGAGATTCCTTTGGCGCGTTCTTGCATGGAAAACACGATTTCAGCTTTTACGGATCCCAAAATTTTGGAGGCGGAAGCAATATTAGAAGCTTGTTCGTGAGTTTTTGAATCGTGGCCGTCTTTGATTGAAAGCGATGCATTACCTCGTGATTAAAGCCATCAAGCGAGAGGGACCGTACTTATGGATCGGCGATGCCTTCATCACCAGTGCCGACGTCGATTGAGCTCATCGCTTTCTCGTTGTCTTCAGCCCAAGGAGGCAAATGGCGCTGCTCACGAACTTGCGCAGTGGGCTTTACGTTCCTCTAGGGCTCAGGTGTGGACTTCTTCATTGGCTGACTTGCCGGAAGGGGTTTTTAACTGCATTTTGTCTGATGTACCCGCAGTAGTTAGTCCGGGTTGAGTTATTGTACTGTGTATATATATAAATTTTGTTTAATATAATGATCATGTTTTTCGTGTTCAAAAAAAAAAAAAAAAGCTTGTGTGTAGGGAAAAAAAAATTCTCAGCGAAACTTCAATTTTGTGAGAGACAAGTTTAACCTAGAACCAGAGAATAGGGGTGGACACAAAACGGTTCAAACCGAGAAACCAAACCGAATCACCTCATTTGGTTTGATTTGATTCGGTTTAGACCCCCTTTCGATTTGGTTCGGTTTGAAAAATCTCCAAACTGATTTAAATTAAACCAAACCGTTTAAATCGATTTAATCAAAAAATATAAGAAATTACTATAGTATTAATAAAAATGATATTTTTATAAATTTTATAATAAAATAATATTTATTTTTATTATTTTTAATTAAAAATTAATATATATGTAAAAAATAATTAATTTTAATATTTTTATTTATTTTCAGTTTAAACCAAACCAAACCAAAACAAACCGAATTGATTCGGTTTCGTTTAGTTCGATTTAATAGGATGATTCGATTTAGAAAACAATAGTTTAAATCGGACCAAATCGAACCGTGTCCACTCCGGCCGGGAAATATTACGGCACCATACCCGATAAGCGTATCCGTATCCGTTTTGCTGACGTCAGATGACGTGCGACGGCCGGTAAGATGCGCCGCAGGATCTTTCGTCTCCCGCCCTTTTCGGTTCTGCTGCCTGTTTACGGCCGTACGGCGAGCACGGCGACCTTTCGGGCCAGGTAAGACTTGGTCGTACCGCGACAGGGTAACTGTCGGGAGGGCCACGTGCGCAGCTGTCGGCCGGTTGCTTCTCTTTCTGAAGCCCCTAGGAAGTCCAGCCATCAGACGGCAGTGGAGCCAAGATCACGAAGTCGTAGTCTGTATATTTGTCAAGACCCGGGTTGGTGGTAGCTATCTCGAATTTAATATTATTGTAATTCATAGAGGGGTGTTTGGATAATAATATTAATTTTAAATTTTTAATAAAAATAATGTATATTTTTAATATAAGCGACCACAAATATCAAGTAATCATCTTTTTCAAAATATCAAATTGGCATAACATGACGTCTAGATACGTGAAGAGATTAAATCAGCAGGCTGCTAACAACACCGGTTAATTATTTTTCGGAGGTTGAGTTAAAAAAAACTCTGAAGTTAAATATGTTTTGTTGGGAGTAAGCTAAGGATGGGTGACCTCCTAGAAAGGTTGCTAATTAGCACAGTTGTTGGGCCAGTCAACTGATTTAGTCGATCGTTACATATGGTATCAGAGCATGACTCAGTCGGAAGATCCAATGTGACTCGTCTGGGTATGTGATGTGATGATGTGTGTGATCTTGACGAGGACGTCAAGTCTTTGAGGGGCTACATTGTAACATCTCGATTTGTGAATATGTTAAGAGATTAAATCAGTGGACTACCAATAATACCGATTAACTATTTTTCGGGGGTTGAGTTGAAAAAAACTCTGAAGTTAAGTGTGCTCTGTTGAGAATAGGACAAGAATACGTGACCTATTGAGAATACTATTAATTAACACGATTGTTGAGTCAGTCGACTTTACATGATGCCCTAACCAAAGAGTATGAAAGCTGACTATTATGATGGATGAGAAAGCGGATCTTGCACTAAGATGTGATGTGAATTTGCAAGGTCAGCACTCCTTCAAGATAAAATTGTTTTATTGGAGAAATTAACCTTTTGGTCTATCCAACAATGCCACTTCAATATTAAGTCCGTTTATAAGAACACCTTAACATTAAGTCCGTTTTTTGCTTTCCGTTTAAGCTTAAGTTGGTTATTTTACCAAGGTCTTGACGTCGCTTCGGACCTAATGTTAAAGTGGATATGTTGAAACGAATCTTGTGTTCATTTATCTTTGTTTTTTTTAGGGGCAGGTGGTAAATGGTAATCATCTCATACTCAAGAGCGCAAGTTTTGCTCTTTCTTTTCTTTTCTTTTTTTTTTGGTTGATCCGATAGGCACATTTGGGAGGTTGGTCAGGTTTATTTTTTTGATAAAATAGGTTAAAAAGGATGTTTGACGATTATGATGAAAATAAAATTTTGTGCAGAATTTGTTCATGGATAAAAACGGGCGAAAAGTTATTTTCTATTTATTGTGCTCCCCCAACTTTTTCTAAGGTTGTACATGATCTTCACCCTTTTTGCTAAAATTTCTCATCAAACATGGTAACTTTTAAGTTTTGAACCATCATCAGCTTTATTTTAAAGTATACATTTATCATGCAAGTGTAGGAAATTTTGTTTTGCAAGCAAACACTCCCATTAGCTAGGCTAGGTCAGATCGATGCAGATAATTAAAGAAATTGGAAAGAGATATAAGTGGTAGCCCCATTTTGTCTTCAATCTTTAAGGATGCATTTGGTTGAAATTATATATAATATTTTAATCATTAAAATCTCTAATGAGGCATAGCCTTATATCCAAAATGCACCTTATATCTAGCTTCTTTTAATATTTAGATTGCAATGAATGACCTTGGAGGTTTAGTAGAGAGAGGTGTGTATAGAGAACCATCTCTTATATTTTCTCTCAACATCTAAAACTAATCAAGAGATTAAATAACAAAGATTATTGATTGTTACCAATCCACATTTTCCCTCGCTGGAAAGAAATAGAGACTATATATTCTGGAAGTCATTCGCGTATAATTTCAACCCAATTCACCCAAAAACAGAATAATATCTAATATTTTTATTTAACCTCTATTTTTATTTTACAAAATTAATGGGGTGTTTGGTTTCATGATAATTTTTTAACACTTTCATGATAAACAATTGTATTAAAATAAAAAGTGATCTAACTCATGACATCAAATTATCATGTTTGGAGGGATGTGATTGCAAAAAAGAGTAACACTACCACACATGACCAAACAAAGTGGGGACCACAAGAAAAAAGAAAGAGGTGAGACCCTCAAGAAAATCACTTTTAAAACATAAAATTGTCATGGTTACCAAACATCTCTTTTAACAAATTTTCTTACAATTTTTAAAAATTAAAACAAAAACCTTCATTATCATGCAACCAAACACCCCATAAATTTTACCTTTTAGCTCAAAGAATAAAAATGTGTGAATTGGTTTTTTAAATTTTAACAATATGTTCAGACATCAACTCTGATATAAATTTTATCAAATATTTGAAAATATTAATCTAATTATACTGGTTGATAAGGCTTAACCAAAAGCCCTCCTAGCATATAAAACAACGTATTGTGATTCATACCAAATGCGCAGTTGAATCCCTATTACATAATTTGATTATTTTTTGCTACAAGCCATGGGGGGTAGCAGATGAAGAAAGACTTGCTCTTCATTGCAATCAAAGATAATTTTTTATTGATGGTGTAGTATTAAAAAGCAGCATCTAAAAGTCAGCCAAAGCAAAGGTGCACATATTTATATGGCATTATGTGGTAGGGAGTCTTTCTTCTTTTGGCTATGGAGGGGTAAAATTCTTCTCTTGGGCTCAAAGGGTCCTAGCTATACTTTATGAAAGAACATTAGATTGTGGGTGTAAAATTCTTGTTGAGTTTGATTGATAATTTTTATCATCAAATATATATCATAAAATGTTTTTGCATATCCATTAACTTCTACGCAAAACTATGTAACCTTTTATTTTGAACTTCCTCCTCAGGCCATATCTTTCGTTGGATGTTTTAACAAACATTCTTCTTCTTGATATATGAAGACTATTAGGATGTACTCAGAAATTACAAATGAATTTAATTTTTTGATGAAATATTCAAGTTTTATCAAACACCACCTTAAACTGGAAGGAGAAGAAAGAACCTAAATTGTCTTTTCAGGTGACAGAACCATGTAGATCTAAGATTTTAGCTGTGTAGTTGACCTAGGAGCTGTGTAGGCCTCCATGACATACCACATTAGACATCAAATTGGAGGGCATCTTTTGTTGTTTTGACTTTCCTAGACAAGCTGCTATCCAATTTCAAATCTCTCCTCCTCCATGGCCATTGGCATCTCTAGACTTCCGGTGGAGCCTACTATTGGGGGCACCCCCACAGGACACCCCCACACAGAATCTAGAGCCCTTTTTATAATGGTGGAGAGAAAATTTATTGTTTGAGAAAGATGTAGACAGGGAGCCAAATGGATTGCTAGTTTCCAAATAAAGAAGAAGAATAACCTCTCTCCTTAAACATATATGGGGTCAACAAGCGTTAGATAAGATGGCTTAAAAACTTCAACCGTTGTGTCTATTTATTATTTTCTTGGCTTTGGATCTAGAGAGGAGTTAAGTTTGAAATGTGTTAAACTAAAGTTTGTTGATCTTGTTTGGAATATGTTGAACTTGTTTAAATGTTAATCGCAAAATACTTCGTCCATTATTGATCTTTTTTAAATTTTTAGTTTGGAGTATGTTTAACTAAGATTTTGTATTTTTGATATTTGTTTAGCTTTAGGTACTAGAGAGAAGAGATCTAAGAGAGATCTTTAAAAGTAGTGAGAAGTTTGGTTTAACACATTTCAAACTTAACATGTATACTCCAAATTTACCATATTCTCATCGGTGCTAATAAGACATTATAATTATTTATTAGCACTGATGAGAATATGGTAAGTTTGGTATACATGTTAAGTTTGAAATGTGTTAAACTAAGGTTTGTTGATCTTGTTTGGAATATGTTGAACTTGTTTAAATGTTAATCTCAAAATACTTCGTCCACTATTCATCTTGTTCATATTTTAACTTTGGAGTATGTTTAACTAAGATTTGGTATTTTTGATATTTGTTTAGCATTAGGTATTGGAAAAAAGAGATCTATGAGAGTTCTTAAAAAGTAGTAGAAAGTTTGGTTTTTTTGTGTTTTATGGATATAGAGTTTATAACGTAAGAAATTTGAATTTTGATTTGCATTCATAGGTTGTGTGTACGTCCATTTTCTATCATGTTTAAGTTCGTTTTTAAATAGATTTATTTTAAGATAGAGTGGTATACTCGACTTTGTTCAAATTGGGTGTTAGGTTTTTTTTTTCAAAACCCTAAACATGGCTAAAACCCATAAACATTAAGTAAACTAAACTAATTCAGTTTGATTCAAAACCATAAACAAATTATAAACCAAATTAATTCGATTAGGTTTAAAATGATAAACTATGACTCGAACTAATTTAAGTTTGGTCTAGTTTGTTATTACATAATATCATCTATATATGATTTGTTTGATCTATCCTAAACTATAGTATACAAAGATATAGTATATATACATATTTAAAAAATTAATATATAGATAGTTATTCTTTTTTCTTATATATTTCTTCTTATTATTATTATTACTATTTTTATTATGTTTTTCTCCTCCTCCTGCTTCTTAATTCTCTTCTCATTTTTATTTCTTAGTATTATTCTTCTTCTCTACCAATATTGGTGAGAACATATCAGAAACACCTGCCGAAGCTTATTAGAAACACCTGCGGTTGTTTCTATTATGCTTGGACGATGGCTTTAGAGCTTTGGCCTTATATAGTTTATTACTAGCAACAATTATATAATTTATTAAGCCATTAATTTTTTCTTGTAATGATGTTTTTTACATTTACTTTTAAAAACTTGATCCTTGTATATTGAAGAATAATATAAAATTTATATATTATTAATTTCTATACTCTGCACAAGCATGCCAATAAACGACGATGCAAGTATTAATGTTGTGTAGTATAAAAAATTATGCTGTTGTCTTAAGTTTGTGAATAATCAGATTCGCCTACATACAATATGCTATATATCTTGGACATACAACGGACTGTGTCTTTTGAACCTATTGTTTTCTTTCACCAACATAGAAAAAAAGATGCAAAGAGTACGTACGGAGAGTGATCAGGATAGTCAATATTCCCTTCACGGCTCCTTCGATAAAAGGTTAATTTGAAGATAATTCGCTTATCCTTAAAATTTTAGAAATAATCAGAATTATCCTCAAATTAAACTTGTGCCAAACGCTAGCTAGCTACATGATGAGAATTGGGACAGCTTGTACCATAAGTTGTGCATCTTTTGACATCCTACCCAAGGGTTTAGAGGCATGCTGTTGAGCAGAGCAGTGATATTCTTGAGTGCTGTTTTTCTGTGGCAGGCCGGGTTAAAGGGAGATGTTGGCTCCTTTTCTAGGAAGCTTCAGGTGGAC
This sequence comes from Cryptocoryne crispatula var. balansae, assembly GCA_036172225.1. NCBI lineage: Eukaryota > Viridiplantae > Streptophyta > Magnoliopsida > Alismatales > Araceae > Cryptocoryne > Cryptocoryne crispatula. Next base: position 37,238,959 of record CM069930.1, read on the forward strand.
CTTCTTGTTGGAACCTTTTGTTCCTTTTTAAAGTTTTCTTCCTTTCTTCCTCCACCACCCCAACAAATATGAAATGCTTACTTTTAGGAAGCATATTTCAATAGGCACATGAAGAGATCCCCATCACCAAAGTGGAACTTCCCTTACTGGAATCCATGGCAATTAAAAGTAGTGGAGGAACCCCCCCCCCCTGGTTGATGGCCAATTGGTCATACTGCAAGCCTTTGGAAGAGTGGGACTTTACTGTGGGAAAGAAGAAGGAATCAAGGCTTCCATGGACATCATCTCATAGCCTTTGTTCTTTGAAATTTGCCATCCAACCCATGACTTTATCACCAAGTCTGTCATGAGTGCATTTATGTGTCAGCATCCTGCAGCTCAGTCTTCATTATTCTAGTGAGCTCTCTCCTTCCACTAGCCTTACGACTTGGGTGGAACCATATATATGTTAGATGTGATTGCGCTGTTCCTTGGGCACTTAAGATGATTAAACATGAGATGAGAAGCAAATTACGTGATTGTTGTTGGTAGTGATGCATTCTATGGTGCCCATGAGAAGCATATATATAATATAAGCTAGCTAGTTCGGTGGGTATCATATTAAATGGGTATGAATTCTTAATTATGGAGGTGACATTTGCATTTCTTTCAGCAGAATTTGACAAAAGAAAGGAGATCCAATACATAGAAGTCAATATTTTTGCTTCTATATCTTTAATTTCAACAATCATAGTTTATCCATCATAGGCATTTTCAGTAAGATGTAATTAATTAACTAAAAAATGAAGTGCTGGTAACTCTCTCTCTCTCTCTCTCTCTCTCTCTCTCTCTCTCTCTCTCTCTCTCTCTCTCTCTATATATATATATATAGTGATGCTAATTCTATGGGGAATGTTGTTGGTAGAAATGCATTTGCGTGTGTTTATGTATATATTCTATGGTGCCCATGGGATGCATATATAAGCTAGCTAGGTCGGTGGGTATCATATTAAATGGGTATGAATTATTAATTATGGAGGTGACATTTGCATTTCTTCCAGCAGAATTTGAAAAAAAAAAAGAGACCCAATAAATAGAAGTCAATATTTCTGCTTCTATATCTTTAATTTCAACAATCATAGTTTATTTATCATTGGCATTTTCAGTAAGATGGTAATTAACTAAAAACTGAATTGCCGGTCTCTCTCTCTCTCTCTCTCTCTCTCTGTATATATATATAGTGATGTTAATTCTATGGGGCTGATGTTTTGTAATTATTAGGAATAGTTTGCTGTTTTGCTAGCGCATCCATGTGTGTGCTATTGTTGGTTTTAGAGGGTTCATGCAAATTCAAAATTCTCAGTATATTGCAAATAACCCTAAAAAAAATTTAGTGTGCTTTCTAGGGTTCCAACTCTAGCGAGAACTCTCTTAATTCTTTTAGGGTTTTACACTGGCTCATTATGGGTGTCACATTAAGTTAACTGCAAGCATCATATGAAAATATTTGAGACATATTGGGAGAGCAAGACCTATGCAATTGCTTCCTAACCAATCGAATGTAAAATTATTTCTCTATTAATGAAGCGCAAAACTCACATGCCAAAAAGCAGATATTCATTATGATCAGGACTGCTAGGGTTTTATGTGGTATCTTTTGACTCATTGGTGGTAACAAAGCATAAAGCACACACTGGACCCAAAAATCCAACTGACATCTGTGGATGTGGCTAAAAGAAATAGAGCATAGTCCCACTGAAGGTTGAAATCAGAATAGATATATATGGGTGGCAAAGTGGGAGGTATCACAACTGAGTGCTGTCCCTTCTCCCTTTGGGGTTGATTCCCCTCCCTCTCAAAACCCTTACTTCCATTTTCTCTATCTCTTGGACCTCTGACTCATCCAGGGACCTAGATTAAGCTTGGTGCATACCTGATCACTAATTAGAAGTACAAACGGAATTCAAGATTCCGGAATCCTGATCAACATTTGATAACATCAAACAAGTTTGGAACTCATTTATGAGTCGAATATTCCAATAGTTTATCCGAATTGGAGTTCAATGTGTATCAGTTTTCTCGATTCTGATAAATTTGTCGTCGAATTCAATTTTGATTTTTCCAATAAGTGGGAACAAATTTGAAGCATATATCATGAATCTGATTTAATAGGAGCCCAAATCAATACCCTCGAACTCTCATATTGGAATCAGCTGCTACGGAGTACCGACCCATTTTGCAGCCTTAAGCATATTGATATATATACTCATCTCTCCTAATCATGGCTTAAACAAGCTAGGCACCCAGCTTGGGTTAGCGATGCTGGGGCCAAAAGGCAACAATCTCACCCTTCGGGAAGAAGAATTTTCAAGTTTGCAAAAGTTAAGGTTGAAGTAACAGATATGTATAAGAACAGTAATCTTATCTCTCCCACTGTCTCTGGGTGGTTGGAAGAGAGAAAGCAGAGGCCAAGAGAGAGGAAGGAGAATGCGCCAGAAAAGCTCCTTGCCTTATCACCGGCGTTTGGTGGGTTTTTGGGGTGTCCAACACCCCTGCTTGTGAGCTCGAGAGCCATCGTTTGCAGTCACTCTCTGCCATCTTTTTCTGTGATTATATTCCAAGATAATGTTCTTCACTGTAATGGTGGACCACCAAGTGAAATTCCACACAATACCCCCTTTCTCATGTCACCCAAAGGAGTACGTAGACTAAAGCAAAGCAAGGCCCTTTCCTTTTGTCCCCTTCGCGTGCCAAGACTTGTTTAATTACCAGCTGGCTCGGCCACTATGGATCTCAAATGGGTTCCGGATCCTGGTCACAAGCAACTTATGGGGCGTTTGGTTGCATGATGATGGGGGTTTTATTTTAATTTTTAAAAATTATAAGAAAACTTGTTAAAAGAGGTGTTTGGCAGCCATGACAATTGTATGTTTTGAAAATGATTTTCTTCTTAAACAAAAAAAAGGGTCTTACCTCTTTCTTTTTTCTTGAGGTCCCTCACTTTGTTTGGTCATATATATATGATGGTTACTCTTTTTTGTTATCACATCCCTCCAAACATGATAATTTTATGTCATGAGTTGATTCACTTTTTATTTTAATACAAATTTTTATCGCGAAAGTGTACAAAAAATTACCATGCAACCAAACACCTCATTAGAGCTCTCTTCTTCCTTAATGGGTACGGATGATTGATTAAGAAATGTGTTATTTAAAGTGTTGCTTGGTCAATACAAAAGATTTTGCGTGCGCATAGATTTTGCAACAAGCTGGACTGGTGGAGATCAATCACCTATAATAGAAATGCAAAGAGATTATTTTATTCTCAAATTAACTAATTAACTGAGGTGTTCGGTTACATGGACAAATATATTGAGCTTTTGATTCGAAAATATATGTTTAACAATAACTTGTTAAAAAGTGCGTTTGACAATTTAATCATTACGAAAAATTATTTTTATATAGGATTCATTCTGAAACAAAATAGAAAGAAGTGGGATCACCTTTGTGTCCCACCCTTTTAGAGTTATATACATGGCTTCCATTATTTGTTATAATATCTCACTAAACATGCTGGTTTGATATTTTTAACTATCCTAGATTTTATTTTAATATAAAATATTACCATAAAAATACATATACAAAAGTATTGTGCAAAACCAAACGGATGAGATGAACATGCAAGCCAACCATCACACAAACGGATGTAAGCAAGAGAAAAAGAAATTAGACCTTAATTAGTTTGTGCATTGATTTTTCATGAATCGAACTGCAAAAATTTCTAGTCGACTTCAGGCTTGGTCAAACTTGATTTCTTGAACAAGGTAAGCAAGTTATATTCAAGATAATAGTGTGCTCATTTTCGGACAAGGGGAAGCCTAAACCCCAAGTTGCATATTCATCTGCCGTCATATAGCTTATCGGATCATCCATATGCATTTGAAGTCTACCCGGTAGCTGGCCAAGCGCCCCACTTCACCTCCTAGATAATAGCTCCAATTTTCTAATTAACTTATGTCTAGCTGTCCCCCCCCCTCTCTCTACTTGCTCTTATGTGATAATGTTTTTTATTTCATCTAAGTAGTATAATATTAGGTTAACTTAGCATTCAAACAAGACTGAAGTGGCATGTGAGAAAGAAAAAGAAGTGCATTGTGGGTGTTGAGCAAATTTCAGCTCTGTTCACAGGGGAGAAGACCTTCTTTCTTCCTTCCCCATTCAGGCCCTTCTTGGGTATGAGGAAACTGGTGATCAAGGTTATGGGATGTTGAGTGGGCTGTGAATGGCAACCCAAAGTTCCATCTTCTAATTTGTATCTGATAGATTTTAGTGGGTATATTAATGGCACAGAATTCACCGGTGGAAAATCAAAGTTAGATATTTCTAAGATTGAAAATTTTTGCAGGTTTAGGAGAGGGCAACTAGATTTTTTTTTCCCCTTCAGAAAAAAATATACATGCAGTATAATATAACGTAAGATATATGATATTACATATGAAAGACATTACTTATGCATCAAATCTTTTATGTTGCAATCTATGTTTCATGTATGCATGGTTGATTATCTAATATCTGTTTTCTATCTCCAATATATATATCCGGAAAGTGGATACCAAAATGGAAATAGCGAGGCTCAAGCATGGTCCAGCAGGTTCATTTGTTAGGGCCTAGGAGAAAGCATAATTATGGTAAAAATAAATTATGCTTGGTGCTAACAAAATCTAGTCCAACTAACAAAACTAGTGTCTAATGGGGTGTTTGGTTGCATGATAATGAAGGTTTTTATTTTAATTTTTAAACATTGTAAGAAAACTTGTTAAAAGAGGTGTTTGGTAACCATGACAATTTTATGTTTTAAAAGTGATTTTCTTCTTAAACAAAAAAAGAGGGTCTCCCCTCTTTCTTTTTTCTTGTGGTCCCCCACTTTGTTTGGTCATGTGTGGTAGTTACTCTTTTTTTGTAATCACATCCCTCCAAACATGATAATTTTATGTCATGAGTTAGTTCACATTTTATTTTAATACAATTTTTTATCATGAAAGTGTACAAAAAAATATCATGCAACCAAACACCCTATAAGTTTTAAAAGAAATAAAAAAAACATATATATAACCAGGGTAAAGTAGTTTCCCTCATGGTCCAAAATGTGGTTAGATGAAGACAGAAAAAATAGGATCAACTTCAAAAAGTATGTATGATGATAATAATTGATGACTTCGTTTATTGAGATGCTCAGTTGAACAAAACACATAATTTTGACCATGTTTGTTTCTTCAAATTATGCAACATTTTTTACCAAGTCTTCGACTTCATTGTCTAATATCTGTAAGAACGGTTATAACCTCTGGGGGATAAGTCCCACAACGACAGTTCAAAAATAATCCCAATGTGGTGCTTTTGGGGGTTGTAAGATGTTAAAATAATTTTATATTAAGTATTAGGAAACAGTTTGTGATTGAGCATATAAGAAAGATGTCTATTTCACTCATTTTCATAAAGTTTTGAGCTAGATTTTTTTTTTGGGTCATGAAACGGTGGTACTATTGGGCACTGGGGAACATCCTCAACGGGACATGTCAGGTTCATACCCTGAAGTTATCGTCTAGGAGGGTGGTGGTGCTCCACTCCACCATGAGACGGGGAACAATTTTGAGTCAGATAACACCCGATAAACCTTAACGTGACATCGAGGAGTGCATAACAATAATCTCATTGGGTATTGGAAAAGAGCTCGTGAAAATATAAAAAATTTGCCTAAATCACTCATTATCTTCATATTTTTAGCTAGATGCACTAGGGGACTTGTTAGAATAATCTCTTATTGAGTATAATAAAAGAGTTTGTAAAAATATAAGAAATATATCTACTCCATTCACTGTCTTAAAGTTGTAAGTTGATGGCACGGTAACTTTGACAAGAACGTTGTGGAGTGCAGAGGGTGATAGAGGAACTGAGGAAGCTTCCTCCATCTCTTCATATAAATGATAGGTCCCATGCACCAACATGAAGATTTATTTAAAAAAATAAATGATGGTGAAACCCATCATTTACGCGAGGAAGCAAAGAAAAACATTATCACACTTCTCTAATTTTGAAGCCTTTGGCGCTCGTTTATTCAGTGGCCCCTAAACCAAATTAAGGCCCAATAAAACTTGTGGACACCCATATGGGCCGGCCCAATTTCGCCATCAGACAAAATCTCCTTCTCCTCCCTTCTCTTCCTCCTCCTCGCCGCCACCAGCCTGTGCAGCAGCCCTGCTGTAGAGCCACCACAGCATGTTCGACAGCGAGTTCCCGTCGTCGAAGCCGCCCAGCCGTCTCGTCTTCTCCAGCGCCGCCTTCCTGTCGAAGACGCCCTCCATGGCGTACACAAACCCCTTCCAGCCCTCCCCCACCCCTTCCCTCTCCAGCGCCGGCGACACCCACCTCACCAGCGCCTCCACGAACCCGACGTCCTCGAACAGGAGCTCGGTGACCGGCAGCAATGGCAGGATGTGGATGCCCACCCTGCACTCCCTCCACCCGGCGGGGGCGAACCAGAGGCCGCTGTCCCTCTTGTTCGCCCACAGGATCCCCAGCAGCCTGTTCTCCCGGCTGAACGCCTCCTCGTACATCCCGCTGCCGCCGCCGCCGCCGCCCCCCTCCCGCACATGCCACCACGTCCGCGCCGCCGCCATCTCCAGCGCCGCCAGCGTCGACGCCAGCGCCACCAGCTCGGCGTCGCCGTAGCTCAGCCCCATGAGCGCGGCGGCGTAGTAGGCGTTCACGGCCTCGCTCGTGCTCTCCTGGTTCCTCCCGTCGGCGAACTCCGTCAGCCCCCCCGCCCAGGAGTGCAGCAGCCACGCGTCGAAGCACCGCAGCCTCGGGTAGCTCGGCCGGGGATCCTCCGCCAGGCTCACGATGTCGCCGGCGAGGGAATACGCCTGGGGACGGTACCGCCGCCCCCAGGACGGGTCGAGCTTGGAGAGGACGGCGATGGCGTAGAGGAAGTAGCCGAGGTGGTAGTGGTGGTCGTTGTGTATCCCGAACCCGAAGTCGGCGCCGCTGTCGGCGGAGCCGAGCCTGGTGACGATGCTGCCCCATTTGCCGTCGTAGAGGAAGGCGTTCCGGTCGAAGGTCCCGTCCAGCCATGGCTCGACGGCGAGCTTCAGGAACCTCGCGACGGCCGGGATGATCTCTGGAAGGCATACCTCCTCGGCGATCAGGGCCAATCTCGCCGCTCTTGCGATGGCCTTCCCGTAGAAGTACGACGAGCAGGTCTCGATCGCCGCCGTCGAGGTCAGGGAAGCAGCATCACGGCGAAGCGCCGCCGCGATCTCTGCGTAGCCGTCGTCGCTCACCCCGCGCATGGAGTACCAGGTCGTCCGGATGGGCTCCGTCCTCATGGCCCACGAGCTGCCGACGACCCCAACCAGCTCCCCGTCGATGCTGCTGTACTTGAAACCATCGAGAACGGCGGCGGCGGCGGCGGCGCCGTCGTCGCGGGAGAGGAGACGGAGGTGCAGCGGGTGGGCGAGGAGGAGGAGCTCCCCCTCCCCTCTCTTCTCCCACCGGTACTCGAGGTTGAAGGGCCTGGTGAAGATGGCCTTCCCGGAGGTCGGATAGCAGCTGCTGAAGCGGTCCAGGACGGCCTCGCAACCAGGGACTTTCGTCGGCAGGCAGGCGAACCGGAGCACGCCGTGGAAGCCCGGCGGCGCCGCCGCGTGTAGCTCGGTGGGCGAGGACCTCTGGAGGCGGAGCGGTGAAGAGCAGTAGCAGAGATAGGTCTGGCCATTGTTCAACAGGAGGGAGTGCTTGGTGAGGCCAGGGTTGGACACCAAGGAGACGATGGCGCGGCAGCTGGAGATGGAGAGGCCGGTGGTCGTCGTCGGGCTCTGAGAGTACTCGCCGCCGCCGCCGGTGGTGGTGGTGGTGAATGTGACGAAGGGGCTGCCGCGGACGAGGAAGACGCGCAACGCCGGAGGGAGCTCCAGCGTCACGCTCAGGTCGGAGAAGGAGAAGACCTGGTGGCGAGCGGCGGCGGCGCTCCTCGGCGCCGCGGAGACGACGAGATCGGGGGCGAATATCTGGGCAATGTGGTCGGCAGAGCAGAACCGGGCGGGGTACGAGATGGCAAGGGAGGCGGAGGACGACCGGACGAGGTAGGGGTGGATGTACTCCGGCTGATCGCCGTTGTTGAGGACGAAGTTCTGGAAGAAGGCGTTGGTGGGGAGGGGGGCGGAGAGCAGGTGCGGGGAGAAGAAGACGGCGGGGTCGGGAAGCACCGACGAGCGCGTTTCCGGGAAAAGGAAGGGCCCTTGGGAGGAGCGGCCGCCGGTCGACGGCATGGCGCGCGGAGGAAAGGCGCGGCGGCGGCGGCCGGAGGGAGATCTGCAGGCGACTGAAACCGCTTCCGTTATCGGTTTTCCGCTGACCACTGCACGGTGCACATTTATGGGGGTGTTTGGTTGCGTGATAATGGAAATTATGTGACAATTTTATATTTTGGAAGTGATATTCTTCTTAAGCAAAAAAAAAAGAGAGTTTCATCTCTTCCTTTTTTTCTTGTGGTCCTCCCACTTTGTTTGGTCATAAATGATAGTTACATTTTTTTGTTATCACGTCCCAGCAAACATGATAATTTTATGTCATGAGTTAGTTCACTTTTTATTTTAATATTTTTTTTTATCATGAAAGTGTACAAAAAATTATCATGCAACCAAACACCCCATTATATTTATGGAGTTCGGTAGCACATACATAAAAATTTTATCTAGATTTTTTATGTCTAGGTGAACTATTCACTATTTGATTTAATCTGAAAAATTAAATCAAATCAGTAATTTGATTCAATTTGATTTGGTTTGAACTATCGATCGGTTTGGTTTGATTTCTAAGACCCTTCGAACCAAATCAAACAGTTAAATTGAATAACCCGAATTAAATTAAATATTTTATTTTTAATTTTATATAATATAATATTTATGCATTTTTTATTATAAAAATAAATTTGTTTCAAGAGTTTTTAAGATAAATCAATGAAATGTATAAATTCTAAATTTTAATAGAATGTGATTTAAAACAAATAAAATAAAATTATATATTGATATATTTACTCTACCTTAATATAATATGATTTGAACCAGATCAAATCAAACTAAATCGAATTAATTTGGTTCAATTTAATTTGATTTGGAAGATAGTTTGGTTTGATTTGATTTGAGAAAAAATACTTAAAAATCAAATCAAACTAGACCATGAACATCCCTATCTGGGAGGAGAGAACTCTCGGACACTTGTATAAGGGAACCCACACTCTATATTTATACACCCCACTTGAATATTAAAATGTTAATAAATTACATATAAATAATAATATAATTATGTGATGCTATAATTTATCCTAATCGATATTAAAATGTCTGAATTTAGATTAAAACTCTAGTTCATTCAAATTATAGTGTGAATTAAAGATAAATATCGATATTAATTTTTCATCGACATTGAAATAACAGTTATATATATTTATATATGTTGAGCATCTAACATGCATTTAAAATGACACACTTGATTTTACAATAAGCTCATAAATTCAAGTGCTGCGTATAAAAAGGTGTGCATATGTATAATTGCAGGTTACTGTCTGAGAAGAATCTGTAAAAACCATGAGTTTATGATTTTTTATTATTATTAGCACAAGAAAAATGGTGTTCATGCCGTCAGCTATAACCGATCCTCAACTTTGATGAGTTCCAACCGTGGATGGTTCTCATGGGTGGGAAGCAATAATTAATATAGGAAAAATATGTGATCACATCAAGAATATTCCATGACTACAATAATTTCAAATATTCTAAAGTGGGTTTAAATAATGAGGTGATGATAAGTGGAAATAAGATGAATGCATCAATCAATGAGAGCTGGGTGGATTGTATCTGCATATATATACATATATATATATAAAAAAAATCGGAAACTGCCCCCAAAACAATATTTTAAAAATAATTATATTTTATTATTAATTAGGTACATGCTTGTAGGTAGGGCTGCGTTTGAGGTCGTTTTGGGTGGAAGTAAACATTAAATCGAATCAAATTAAACCAGTTTGTCAAAAGGCCAAATTGTAAGCGAATCGAACTGAATATGGGTCGGCGGTTCAGTGTATAAGTTTTATTTATAAATAAAAAATAAAGTGTTCATACTCTTTTTTTAAGAACAACCGGAGACCCTAAAAAGAAATCAAGCAGGTAAGTCTTTACAAAAATGGTGCCAAGCCACACCTTCCGTAAAGGAGAGGGAGACATGTCCACCATTGTAGAGTTCGAGGCCCATCTGACCCAAGTGTGAGCTAGAAAATTTGACAGACGACTAGCCTAAGAAATATGTATATGAGGATAAGAGATCAAGAAAGAAGAACATTCGATATGATGGACTTCGATCTCCATAGCGGAGGACCTTAACCATTGATGGCTTCTACCACTCTCTTAGCATCACTCTCAATTTGAACTGACTTGAAAGAAGTAGTTGCCCAAGTACACGCTTCATAAATGGTTTCAACATCGAGCATGTCCGGATAGATTGAAGTAGAAAGTTTAGCACTCTAATAAATCCAATTACCTGCTTTATTTCTGATCACTAAGCTAATAGCACATGCTTCAACTGACGTAGCACAATCCACATTAATTTTAATATGATTAAGAGGCGGAGGGAACCATGAAAATTTGAGGGCAGCAACATCAGCATGTGCATTTTCAAAGCATAGATCAACTATGAGTCTCACCAACTTAAAGATTTTAAATAGGCTATCATTGGTCATTTTAAAATTGGACTTGCACCTAGCTTTCCATAAGTGCCAAATAATAGATAATGCAATAACACCTAATTTTACCGGATATTCATCCTTCAAGATAGTCCAATCTAGCCACTGAGAAATTAGGATAGTGAGAGGTTTGGACTGCCAACTTGACCTGTTACCAAGGGGGGAGAGCATCCAAACAACCCTACTACGAGAGCAATGTAGAAACAAATGATCCAGTGGTTTCTCCTCCAACTAACAAACATTACAAAGGGGATTAATATAAGTGCACCTGCGATAAAACTTGTAAGTTAGTAGGTAAAGAACCATATAGAATTTTTTATAGGCAAAAAATCATTTTATGAGACATAAGTCTTCCCACTCTAGGATGCCAAAGTTTGCGCCAAATAGAAAGATTTGATGAACCTAGTGGAATTTTTGCTTCGTTCAGATATCAGTAAGCCGATTTGAGAGTAAATAAACCATGAGAAGTGAAAGGCCATATAGGAGTATCTTTTTCCAATTCAGGATGAATAGAAGTATTGAGAACACGAACAGCAGAGTCATGAGCAAACCAATGAAAAATAACCTAGCGGTTCCAGGAGCCTTGTAAAATAAGATCTTTAACCAGACCAGGGAAAAAAATCCCAGGCAGTCTAAGAAACAAGGGACCCCTATCATCACAGACCCACTTATGTTTCCAAGGATGAATTTCAATCCCATCCTTAATTTTTCCATATGGCAGCTTTGAATAAGAGAGGTCTAACTGAGTAAAAAATTCCAAACATGAGAGTAACTGTGTTTAATATGAACATTCTAGATAGTATATTTGCTAAGGTATTTTGTCGAAAGAATCCTTACCCATAGAGACTCTTCTTTATGCATAAAAGTCCAAAGAAGCCTCATACCAGACACCAGGTTTAGAGCTTCCAAATCTTTAATTTCCATACCTCCCATCGTCTTCGGTTGTTTGAAAAGCCTCCAATTAACAAAGTGAATTTTTCTACTTTGGTCAAAATTATGGGCCCACCAGAACCTTCTTTGGAAAAGTTCAAGTTTATTTAAAGTCTTAACTGGTAACATGGAAACTACCATGGCAAGAAGAAGAAGATGCCCAATTGTAGAAGTAATGAGTGTAGTCCTTCCAGCAATAGATAATAAGTTTTCCTTCCACCCTGCTAATTTACGTTTGCAAGCTGTAGTTAGATTGTTGGATAGAATAGCTTTACCTCCTAAGGGATCCCAAGAAAAACCCAAATAAAGATCCTCTTTAGTTGCCAACCGAAATCCAATCAAATTACATATACTAGAGCAAATGTTAGTAGGAACATTCTTACTAAAACATATTTTTGATTTGGAAGAGTTGATAGCCTGACTTGACATATGCTCATATTCATATAGAATATTTAAGAAAACTTTCATTTGATGAAGATCAGCTTTACCACATATTATCAAGTCATCTACAAGCATGATATGGGTGATTTCAGGACCTCCTCTGGCTACTTGAACTATAGAAATGTGGTGGAGATGAGCCGCCTAAGAAAACATTGAAGAAAGCACTTCAGAACATAAAATATAGAGATAAGGAGATAAAGGACAGCTTAGGTGGATTCCCCTCTTAGGAATGATCTTATCGAAGAAATGTCCATCCAAATTTAAAGAATATTCAACTATGCTTGTGCAATGCATAATAAGTTGATAGAAATGTATGCCCTACAAGCCAATCATATATGATATGATTCGATATTTCTAGGAATATCTCATTCAATTAAATAGGCAAAACTTCGTTACTAGCTTTTATTTGAAGCGTATATCGTAATAAAGTCCTTAATCACATGCAATGATGATTGAATCATGATGAGATCATGATAATGAGATCGATCATCTAGAGGTATGTGATCTAAATGTTCATAGTCATAGTATCCTTGAGACGGGACATCAAGAATCCGGATAGACTAGTGTGTGTGATGTCTTCTCATATGATGAGAATGACCGATCTCATTGGTCATCAGTGTGGGGACACTGAGATACACACACAGGTGCTCATTAGTGGAATGAGTTCACTGAACTGACCAATTTAGGAAAACCTGATCGGTATCTTACCGAACTGTCTATCAGGTTATTCTTACATCTCAATAGCACGGTTAGATCTTTGACCTGAGTCGCCAAAGATGTATTGCCAGGCGTACCATGTACTTTGACTATTGACTGATGGATCACTTAGTATTGTGGTCCTATATAGTTAATGGATTGGGTATATGGGAAACCCGGTGGAGGCAATTGAGCGGACAATAGGGGATCGTTCACTCTCGGTAGGAGAGAGAGAATGTCCTATGGATAGTACTCTAAATCCTTGGCCAACGTAGATAGGATAATTGAAAAAGGAGTTTTCCAGTTGATCCATTCATGAGTACAAGATTTCATAGTGTTGGAATACTTAGGGGTTGACAGTCAGTGCCGAACCCCTGACCGACCGGGACATTGTATGAACGAGGATTTAAATCCGTGTGGTAATTGATGATGGAAAGGCTCAATGGATGTTATTTAACTCTCCAAAGTCATTTGGGATCATAGGATGTGGCTTGTACCCTTTATGATCAGAAAGCCGTAAAAACTGTTATCGGATAACGGTTTTGATTTAATTTAAAGGAATTGTTCTTTTAAATTAATTAAGGCTTCAACCAAATTGACTATTGGGCCTAGTGGGTCACACACAATAGATCTGGTCAATAAGATGAGGGCATGGACGCAATTTTATAGAAGTTTTGGGTTTTTGTGAAAAATTCCATCTTCTATATATAAATGGCTTATGAAGCCAAACCCTAACAAGCCATAGGGCTGGAGCACGTCCCAAGCCTCCTCTCTCCCTCCTCTCTCCTCTAGAAGGCGATCTCCCATGGTCAAGCTTGGATCTGGAAGGTTTCTAGAGGCCCGAAGGAAGAGAGAACTCGTTTATTGAAGCAGATCGTGTGGATACCACTAGAGACCGGACACTTGAACGGTTTTCAGCAAGGAGGAATGTCCTCTCTTCATCCATGGTGAGGGATTTGAGAAATCCCATGAGGTATTCTCGTTCTACTTCATATTCGGTTCCCGGTTTTACTCGTTCGGCATCGATCAAGGCAAAGATCATGGTTTTATGGAATCAAAATTTTTCCGCTGTCATGTATTGATTCCTTACATAAGTTTCACTAGGTGAGTGGGAAAACCTCTTTTAATAAGAACATGATACAAGAAATCCCACCTAAGCTTATCATAGACCTTGTGAATATCAAGCTTTGCCATAAAATATCTCACCTTACTTGTCTTCCACTTAAAAACATTTCTAATTTTCTGAACAATAATAACATTATCCATCCCATGCCTGCCTGGAACAAAAATTGATTGGAGTTTAGACACCAAATAAGGCAACAAAGGCTTGATCCTGTTAATAATGACTTTAGTAAGAAATTTTAGCAAAACATTACAAAGACTGATAGGTCTATAGTGCTCCGACAAAGAAACATTTTCTATCTTAGGTATTAGAGCAATGAGAGCATGATTTAATGTTGTAGGCACATAAGCTGTAGAGAACATAAAGTTGACAAAGGAGTGAATTTCTTCAAACATAAAGGACCAATAATGCTGGAATAATAAGGGGGAAGACTGTCAATTCCTAGGGATTTATCCAGCTTCATAGAAAACACCACATCTTTGACCCTCTCTAAAGAGGGGGGGGGGTTCTTCAAAGCAGCCGCTTGATCTTCACTAATAATGGATAAGTACAAAGTATTAAGCACATGTTCCTATGAAAAAAGAGGAAGATCATAGAATAAAGAAGTGTAGTAAACCCTAAAGACAGATTCGATGTCTTGTATATCAACCGACCAAGTTCCATCAAATTTATATACCCCTAGGATCATATTCCACCTTCTTCTATTCAGGACTTTGGTATGAAAAAATTTTGTACAACTATCTCTTGATGTATGCCAGAAAACTTTAGCTCTTTGACGTCAATAAGTAGCTCCATGTCTTCCAACCAAGATAATTTTTTCTCCAAACGAACTTCCTTGGGTATATTTTTAGAAATAGGTGTTGAAGCTTGGACAGCTAACAGAGCATCTTGAGTATCCATAATTTGACCTCGAAGACTACCAAAAACATTTTTTTTCTAAGAAATCACAGCCCTCCTAATAGTCTTCATTTTCTGTCCATAATTATTTATGATATTAGGAGAATGCTCAAAGACCAACTCATGAAAAGAAGGGTGCTTCAACTAGTTTGCTTTCAACCTGAACCAAAACCTCTTAAGAGGCACCAGAGGATTAGTATTAAGATAAAGAGGACTGTGATCACTAAAATAACATGGAAGAACATGAAGTTTCCCATTAGGAAAAAGCCTTAACCATGAATCTGAAACCAAACATTTATCCAACTTTTTCCTAACATATTGAGGAGGAGCTCTTCTATTGTTCAAGTATAAACGGGACCATCATTCTTTATATCAATAAGGCTGTTACTATGGATGAAGTACTCAAAGTGTTCCATATGAGAATTAAGAGGCTTACCCCCTCCCCATTTTTCAGAAAGATTCCTGACACAATTCCAATCCCTGATAAGACAAGTAGGAAATGATACACGTTGTATAATAATAGTCAAATTATGACCACTCTATCACCATCTAAATTAGGAGCATAAACACTTATAAGAAACCAAGAAGAATTTGTCGTGGGGTCTTGAACAATACCACCAATCCAAGAGTCATGAGAAGAAATAATCTGAATCAGAAGATTTAAATCTCACCCTAACCCCAGACCTCCTTTGCGGTAACGGGATGGCACCCTACGGTAATTAGAGATGCTTCTAACTTTAAAAAACTCTTCACTAGCAGACATAGATATATTTTGCATTTGGGAACAAATTATTTCATGCTGGATTTGTTAAAGTTTAATTCTCTTTGGATGCATGGTTTCTTATGTTCCTCCTGTTGCTCCAAAATGATATCTGGTCTCTTCTTTTCAGCTTGAAAAGGTCATTGATGTTACTAGCATAGGCAAAATTTTGTGTAGTATTCTGCCTAGTTTGGCAACCTCCTATTTTATCCTGAATTTTTTCTATAAGTAACACACCTTTTTATCCTTAAAACTAACGACTCAACTTTATTTTAAATCGAGTAACAATCTGACTTGTTTGTAATAGAAACTGGATTTTCATACAACTGCATACCACAACTCAACTTCGAAGATTTACGACTTAAACTTTTAGTGTACTAATTTTAAAAATAAAGAAAAATGTGTGCGGGTTAAAAAAAACTCGTTTTATATATCCTGTGTAATCAATCACCAAACGTGACCTGCAAGTCATAGAGAAGACTTAAATAAAGAGAAGACGTTTCAACAAACGACTTAAATATATAATCTTTACATTTAAGTACAAACAAACGAGACCCATCCCCATATTTATGTATATCTCTTCAGCGTCATATTTATATTACATTAATTAATCTATCTCGAGTTAGGCGAGCATAGAACTAAACATTGTTTTTCCCTTTCTGGGTCCACCACGAGGACGACGACGTGAAGAAGAACTCACCCGTATTTTAATATCTTGATAAAAGCAAAAACATATATATATTGGCAATAAAACATATATATTTATGAGGGCGGTTCCCCCTAAGAGTTCTCCTTAGAACAAATTTTTCCAGTCTCTCACGAAGTTCATTAGATATGCTTGTATTTTAACGGCCATTAAATTATGTATTTAATAAATTTTGTAAGAGAGTTAGAATACTCGTCAAGAGTCTCTTGAGTGAACCACCCTCTATATTTATATAATATGCGGATCGTCTTAATTAGTCCTGGCCGGAGAGAATAGACACAGTCCCCAATCAGAAACGGCCACGTATATATTTTCTTTACTTAAGTGGCGGTTCAAATACTGATTCGGTGAACCGTAACCGAAAAGGACCGAATCACTACCGTAAAATTGACTATCCGTCGGTAACTAGTTGTATTGAGTTCGGTAACGAGTTAGTAAGGCGTCGGTAACAATTCAGCAACGATTGAATAACATTTTAACTTGTTACTCGAAAATTTTGAATCTGCTACCGAAAAAGATTGAATCGCTACCAACATCTTAATAACTCAATACCCATCCGTAACAGGTGGTCGAGATGTCAGACGATTCGGGCAGCGATTCACCGAATCGATATTTGAACAGTTGACGAAGTTACATTATTTCCTCCGCCGGGAGACCAAGGCGATCTCTCTCGTAATAAATACATCCGCCCATGCATACGAAGGAAGAACATTGCGTGGCACCGACGGCGCGCCTCCCCTTCTTGCTTCCGCCTCTTGGTCTTGACCCCTTTTCCGGCGGCATCGCGGTAGGAACGACGACGACATGCCGCCGGCGCCTACCACCTTCCTCCCCCTCTGCCTGCTGCTCTTCGCTTCGTGGAGGCCGGCGCTCGTCCTCTCCGACCACCACTCCGTGACCCGTCTGCCGGGATTCGACGGCCCGCTCCCCTTCCGTCTGGAGACCGGGTAAGCCGCGCCGCCGCGCCGCGATCGACCGCCCGGCGGCGAGGAGGTCCTGGTGTTTGATTAATCAATCGCCGGATCGGCCACCTCCGTTAATGCCGTGTTCGTCGCAGCTACGTCGCCGTGGGCGGGGACGGCGACGGCGACGGCGTGGAGCTCTTCTACTACTTCGTGGAGTCGGAGGGGAACCCCGGCACAGACCCGCTCCTGCTGTGGCTCAACGGCGGCCCCCGCTGCTCCGCCTTCAGCGGCCTGGCCTTCGAGATCGGTACTTCCTCTCCTCTCCCTGTCGGCCCTCCGTGGTCTCCCCCGTTCGGACTCCGGCAGGGGTGCAAATCTGCCGACACTCTGTCTGCCGAGTTCGGGGTGAGATTTTTTTTTTTAAAAAAATAATTGATTATAAAATTAGCATATTAATTGTTTTACAAAATTAACTCATTTAAGTGAAGTTAAATTCTAATAATTATGATAATTAAATAATTAAATAATATTTAATTAAAATTGTATCTTTTAATTGTATAAATCATGTCGTCGGTTCGAAATAATATGTCCGATCCACTCGAATCGATAGATTTAGAACAGTTGAAATTATAAGATTGGACTTCTAAATTTTTCCGAAAAGTAATTTTTCGGATTGGACCGTCGAGGTTGCTCCGACCTATCCAACTTTTAGAGTCGGAATCAAGATATTCAAAAGTCTAACCCTAAAATTTTAGATGTTCATATTTCGGCGATCAGGATGGATCTTCCGAATTCAAATCTTAGAATTGAAACGAGCAAAGATTTATAATTACAATGAAATGTCAAAAAAATCAAAAAATCAAAATCTAACAATTTCAGTTCAAGTCTAAGTAAGATGGTTCGACTTTTTTAAGCTTTAGCGTGTATTACGTGAAGATTAAAATAAAAGTCTAACTTTAAATGTTAAATTTTCTCTTCTGCCGATGTTTTAGACTCACTTGTCCTAGTTTTGTAAAAAAAAAAAAAATAGTGTATTAGTTTTATAATTTTTTAATTAAAATATGATATTTAAAAAGAAACGTCCGGAGTGAGTAGTAATGCGGTGTTCGGTTACTATTTTTTGTAGTTTTTCTCATTTAAAATTAAAAAGATGTCTCAAATTAACATGAAGATTTTATTATATGCTCGTCTTATGAACAATAATATATAATTACTTTTTTGTCATTTAATCAACCTGGGCTGACTTGACCCCATGGAAAAATTTTCATTCGAATCTCCAAGACTCCAACAAGTGTCTGATTTCTTGTATTGATTGGCGGTGAATGAAAGATAAAGTAAGCCAAGGCGACCTTTCAATTATTAGCCCATCACCTTAGAAATTAGAAATGTATTTTTTGTGTCAACGTATAATTATTAATTACTCATTTCTTATATGTACTTGTAGAAATTTTAAATTCAGAAACGCTACCAACGTGATTATATATAACTTTTAAAATTCGTGTCATTTTCCCCCAAATAGATTAATCATTTGTTTCTCTGATTTTGTACACGATGACATGCCACGTAATCTTTATTTTAAAAATAAAAATTTTTAGGAATAAACTCCGTAAACAGACACCCCATGAAACTCTAAGTTTAAACTCAAACCATATTTTATTTTGACTTATTTCGTATATTTAAATGATAATATATAATTATTAATATCCATAAATTATTTTTAATAAAGTATTTGATCGAACTATTCTCTGATTTGTCGAGTTGTGCGCAGTCTCTTAGGGGGTGTTTGGTTGCATGATAATAAAAGTTTTTGTTTTAATTTTTAAAAATTGTAAGAAAACTTGTTAAAAAAGGTGTTTGGTAACCATGACAAATTTATGTTTTAAAATTGATTTTCTTCTTAAACAAAAAAAGATGGTCTCACCTCTTTCTTTTTTTTGTGGTCCCCCACTTTGTTTGATCATGTGTGGTAGTTACTCTTTTTTGCAATCACATCCCTTCAAACATGATAATTTTATGTCATGAGTTGGTTCACTTTTTATTTTAATATAATTTTTTATCATGAAAGTGTACAAAAAAATATCATGCAACCAAACACCCCATTAACCCGACTCGTGTCAAACTTTAAATTTTTTTCTCAAGTTCTTTTAACCTGATAAATAAATTAAGATAAATTTTTAACGACTCTGAATTTCTAACTTACTTGTCGGTGTAAACTTCTATCTCATTTTTTGAAATCTTACGACCGTTTAAGCCATTCTAAATAGATAGTCTAACCGGCTATGTTCTGAGTTATATCTCATTTCTTAGAGTTTTGTGATCATTTAAGCAAAATCAAACTAGTTTATTGTGATAGTTATTACCATAATATGTTTATAAAATCTAAAAATTTCTAAACTAGTTTGGTTGAGATATAAGGTATTTTAAAAAAAATATAAACTCCACACAAATAAACCGATTACCGGCAAAATCACCGAGATAAGATAACCCCACACAAACAAACCATAAAATAAGGAAATTCAAAAAAACTCTATTTAGAAAATCATAAACTAACTACTTATGGGATGTTTGGTTCCATGATAACGAAAGTTTTTATTTTAATTTTTAAAAATTATAATAAAACTGGTTAAAAGTGGTGTTTGGTAATCATGATAATTTTATGCTTTAAAAGTGATTTTCTTCTTAAACAAAAAAAGAGGGTCTCACCTCTTTCTCTTTTTTTGTGGTCCCCCACTTTGTTTGGTCATGTATGGTAGTTACTTTTTTTTTGTATTCACATCCCTCCAAACATGATAATTTTATGTCATGAGTTGGTTCACTTTTTATTTTAATATAATTTGTTGTCATGAAAATGTACAAAAAATTATCATGCAACCAAACACCCCATTAGGGTTAGTAGGAACGTAAAAAAGGAGATCTGGTGGGGAAAATAAAGATCCCAACAATGACGGCAGCGGAGGCCGGCAGTGGCAAAAGAGGGAGAAGAGCTTGCACAGTGATATAACTTGGAGTCTTGGACGACAAGGGGAACAAACATGCAGCTTCTGGAATGAGTTTCTTTCATTATTAACCAAAGAATCAGCAGTCCTATGATATCAAAAGCACTTATGCTGGAACAATTTCTGATCCCGCTGTTTCACCAAATCTCCCACACCATAGGAAGGATTACGTACCATCATTGGTATTGGCGTCAATTAAGTTGCATATCTACTTGCTTAGATTAGTAGATCTTCTCCTTATGAATAGGTATTTCTGTTATTTTTTTGGATTGGGTATGACAAGACACCTTTCCTTTTGCAACCTCGAAACAACAATTTCCTCTTGGTTTTGTAGGACCTGTGAAGTTCGATGAGTCCTCACATGATTTGAGTATACCAGCCTTATTACTGAGGCCAGATTCTTGGACAAAGGTACCTTCATCTCTCTGTCAAAAGTAAGAGAATTAAGTAATCATTGTTTTATCACTTTTTAGAAACTGCTACCGATTTCACAGGTTGCTAGTATAATTTTCGTGGATGCTCCCGATGCAAATGGATTTTCCTTCTCAAGGAGCCCCAAGGGCTATACAGCTGGAAGTGACATTGCTTGGTCCAAACAGACGCATATTTTTTTGAATAAGGTTTAAGTACGTTAATTATTTGTTTATGGTTTTATTGGCACACTTTATTGTATGACGTATGTAAAAGCTGCCTTCTTTTCTTACAACTGGAAGTGGAATAAGAAGGCTAGTTGGCGCAAGTGTTTTCTACAAGTGAATCATTATTTGTTTACCATTCTACTAATGCTCTATCATATCAAAAAAAAAAAAAAAATGGCTTTCACAAGTCACTTGTACATAACCATGACATGGGTACATGGTAACTACTAACAATTAATAATGATAAATTTTAGATAAATGATTAGTGATTAACAGTCCAGGAATTTAACAGCCAATACACTTCTTATGGTGACAGTCATTGTGCTTTTTCTCAGCTACTGCTTGAGCTTTGTCTAAAGACTAAGTTTTGCACATAGAATACAGGTGATACTTATACATAGTCAAGTAATGCATTTTAGGGTGCTCTAAGCAACCTGCCAATCCAGCTGAGTGCCTAGGTGCCTTGAATGTTACCCTGTTGCCTGTAAGCACTTTGATAAAATGCAGTCAACAAATTTTGATTTGACTGTTGTTGCACGGAATTTCATAAATAAAAAGGAAAGGAAGAGGAAGAGGACTGCAGCTAGTGTGTTGCTTGCAGAGAGAGAAGGAAAAGAGCAGTTGCGTGACAGACAGACATCTCTTTTTACAATTAGATCAAATAATTGGTATTAATTGCTTTAGGGTTGAATAGGTTTGAAGTATAACCCATTTTTTAGTTGGATGTATTATGATAAGCACCTGGAAAATGGTATATAGGTATCATAGTTATTTATCTCCATTGCATTCACATGCATTATAATTTCATCAGGATGAAGTTTATTTTCTCTGGTGTGAAGTGTAGATTAGAATCTTTATGTTACTTTCCTTTCGTTATAACTTAGGTTTGCTTCAGTGGCTTGCAGAGCATCCACAGTTTTACTCCAACCCTTTCTACATTGGTGGTGAATCATATGCTGGGAAGATTGTACCAATACTTGCTCAGGAGATCTCTGAAGGTTGATATTTCTTGAGTTTTTTCTCCAGTGGAACATCTTTTGCCTACTTTCTAATTTTCTTATATCATTATATAATACAACCAAATTACATTGTTTTTATGTACCTACTTCTTGTGTAGAGATTCTACAACAACAGAGCTCCATCAAACTTAAGGTATGTGCCAGTTTGCCAACAAACATTCTTACTGTCAATAAAAGATTGAGAAGACATTCATATGTTTGAGTGACATAAGTTAAATGACATCTCAAAGGGATGATTCCCACACTTGTTGCTTGTGGAAATCTCAATTTTCATATCACAAGGATATATATTGTATGTGTGGTGTGGTATGGGATGTGGTAAAAATGTATGTTAATTCCCAAGCTTCCAAATATATACAAATAAATGTAGATGAGGACACCAGGAAGGACGATGTCACATTTTAACCCGGCACGTGGTTACTAGCGTCGGCATCAAACGGACACAAGGATGACTAAATTATGGCTCAAAGAGCACGTCTTTTAATTATTCTTGTAGACTCATGTTCAATGGACCTTTTCTTTATTTGAGTCTGGAATTGTGGAATCATTAGACTAATTTCATGACATTTTTGGCTCATTTTTTTGATATATATATTTGAGTTTGGAGTCATGGGGCCAATTTCGTGATATTTTTGGGTCCATCAGGCTGGCAAGGGTATTTGAGCCATTTAGTTATTGAAAACTTTTTTATATAAATACACTGCAACCATTAGCCTCACGCTCCCTCCATGTCTGTACAATGCTCTAGCATCCACAACCACCCAAGCATCACCTTCAATGCTGCGACAACTCCATCATCCGTGAAAGAGCCCCACGCCCTCCTTGTCACCCCATCCTAGCCATAGTGCCTTCCTGCGTGTGGCATTCGTCCTCACCTATCTGGTTGTCCCACCCTTAGAACCACCCATGCAACCATGCCGCATCCCCTTTCCCAAATATCTCAACATCCAGCCTCTCAGAGTGCAAGGCCATCTTCTCTAGTGTATTTGATTAGTGGTAGACAACTTGAGTGGAAGTGAGGAGAAGACGTGATGACCAGCATCAGGAGTTGGTTCCCTTCACAACAAGTTTGATGATATTTTTTCCGAGGATCTCACTGATTATTTGTCCTCCATATGTGACACTCGGCATGATATAGATTTGGTCCTTGCATCCACACTAACTGTTAACCCTAAATTTTACAACATCAATTGTCTCTCTAACTGTCTGGAGCTAAAGTGTTTTGGACCCATTAAGGGAGCAAATATAAGGACTATCAAAGGCCTCATTTTCTATCAACCAGAGGCTCATCAGGCAGCATGATCAAAGGGCTGTCTCAATCAATATTTCAGGCCCATCTAGAAGCCTACAAATAGCCTTGTCAAAGGGCCCATTCTCAGCCAATTTAAGGACAATATTAAAGTCTACTTTTGTAGCCCAATCAGGCCCGATTACATGCAATCCTAAGATTTCCTTTTGTGGACCCAAATAGCCTGTTTTCAGGACTGTTTGAATAGCCATTTTGACCCATTTTCAGACCTGTTTTATGACTCAATTCTGAGCTGATTTTAATTCATTTAATCACCCATTTTGGGCCTCAATTGGAGCCATTTTCAGACTCATTTGAGGCCTAATTTCAGAGTCCATTAATTGTCCAATTATGCCTCCAAATTCCCTGGTTTTCATGGACTTTTTTGGCCAAAAAAACAGCTACCACCTGAAGGTTGTGCAACCTCCTGTCAGCTTGCCCATCACAGCTCCCAACTGCCCTTGAAGGCAGGCCTCAATGGCCAAGGACAACCTGGATTTTCTCCTCTAACAGTCCAGCGCAACAGCACAATTTTCTCTCCCAACTAACCTCTTCCCATGGAAAAAGTAGAGAAAGTTGGGGAGATATTTTCTCCACCCCGAAGGGCCCCAACAAACTCCAGCGCACCGGCCATTCTTTTTTTTCCAGGCCTATCTAAAAGGAGAAAGAGGAGGAGAAAAAGGAGAAAAGAAGCTAGAAAAAATAAGATAATAGATGCCAAATTTTATCTCCTATAATTTAAGATAAATAGGGAAAATCCTATTTTCTGGTATATCTTTTGTGGGTTTGGGCTTTGTATCCCATGCACCTCAATTAGGGACTTCTTGGTGTGGGAAATTTATGCCAGAGGATTAACAGGTTATTTTGGAAGGAATAAGATCGTAGAGGAGGTGGAGAACCGATTCTATTAGTCAAGCCTGATGTATAATGTTGCCTATATTATTTCTTAATGTCGTACCTATGCTAAAGGAAAACAAGGGAAACTAAACAGCAGGCTTTACACTCCTCTACCCTTGCCAAATAGTTTGAGGCAAGACATGAGCATGGATTTTATTTTGGTGTCATGGACGTTGAGCAGACATGGCTTTGCCTTTCTGGTTATGGATAGGTTTTCCAAAATGACCCATTTCATTCACTACTCTAAAATCAGCGATACATCTAGAATATCTTATCCCTTTTTTGATTTTGTGGTTAGACTACATGGACTTCCTAAATCCATTGTTTCTAATAGAGTTGTGGGCTTCATGACTTTTTTTAGAAAACACTTAGGTATATGATGATAATGAAAATAGAATTCTCATATGCATTCCACCCCTGGCTGGACATAGGTGATTAATAGGAGTTTAGGGAACCTACTATATTGTCTAGTAGGAGAGTGTGGTAGGAGTTGGAACCAAGGATCGCGGAATCGGAATCGGAATCGGAATCGGGATCGGTGGGTACCGATCCGATCCGGATCGGATCGGATCAGACCGATTCCGACCAATCCAATGGAAGAAAATCGATCCATAATCAGTAAGCAAAAAAAAAAATGATTCCGATCCGATTCCGGCCGATTCGGACCAATTATGGCCGATCCTGGTCAATCCAACTGGAATAGCAAAAAATGGAAAAAAATGATTCAATTCCGATTCCGATTCCGATTCCGATCCCGACCGATTCCGATTCCGATCCGATCCCGACCGATTTTACCGGAATTTTTTCCGGATCGGTCCTTTGGCCAAGAATCGGATCGGTAATGGCCAATCCGATCCAGGAATCGGTCGATTCTGATCCGGATCGGCTGATTCCGCGATCTATGGTTGGAATTATGTTTAACTACATTACCAAGTTAGTGTATAATATTTTTGTGTTATACATGTCGTGAGCCCCATTGCCAATCAATCCTCACTTGTAAGCATTTTTAAGTATTCTTTGATGATTTATCATTGAATTTCATGGGATGGGAGTTGTGGATCACCATAAATGAAATTTCTGTTTATAGCCATCTTTATCTTCATTATCTTAAAGTTTGAATTTAGGACTCAACAAAATTATCTCCCTCATTTTCAACCATCTTTTGATGACTTATTTCTAATTTATCTTGGAATTTCATGGGATGGACCCATTAAAATAGTAGCCATCCTTTTTAGCCGTAGTTATCTTTCATCTTTGAAGTTTGAAGATGGGATCCACCTTTAGCTGCCCCTCTTCCTCTAGTGGTGGGCATGATAGTTGGAAAGGAAGGGGGTGTGGCCATAGTAGATTTCTTTTAGCATTCTTCCACAATACAATAATCTTTGAAGGCTCTAAAAACCTCCCATTTCAGCTTCTTTTTTTCCATCACAGCCAGTAGGGAGCCTCTTTCCATTCTTTCTTCTATTGGCCATCAGCTCCGGCAGCTCAAACTAGTTTCTGTTCAGGGAATTGCGGAGGCATCCATGGCTTGGTAGCAACCTTCCTCCTCCTCCTCCTCCTTTTCTCCATCTGCCATTAGCTTCTGCTGGGATTTTTCAGCAAGAATTTGTTCCCCTTTTTGGTATAACATAAGGCCATTCAAAGGAACAAGGAGGAATTTCCCACCTTTTCTCCATCAGCCAGCAGCAAGAAAAAGGACCTTTAAAACTCAAAAGGGGTTTATTCTCCCTTTTGTCAGACCTAAAGGCATCCTAAGAAGAGAGGGGCATTCAACAGGGAGACTCTTCCCCTTGCGCAGAGAGCCTCCTCTTTCCCTCTCATTCTTCATTGGTCATCAACAGGAAGCCAAGGGTTTATAGCACAAGGGGCTTTTCTTTTTGATGAAGAGCAGGCAGAGTCTAAGTTTCTCCAAGATCTCTCAGCAGGAATTGGCCTGAAAGCCTGCTGTGCGTTGGGGTTTAATTGGGGGAGGGAAGGCAGGAATTTACCCCCCTTTTAACTACTATAAGGTGGTTTCACCCCCTTCCATTGATCATTAACAACAGTCCAAACGTCCTTTTTTGTTTCAAAATTTTCAGGTACAGCATTGCTTCCACTTAAAATTTCTCAAAATGAGCATTCTCCTCCTAAACTATGTTATCAAAGGAAGTTAAAGCAACCACCAAAGTTATCCTTCTTGTCTCAAAAAAGTTGATAGCCATGACTGAGATAGGGAAGAATGATGGTAGCAGACACCTCGACATCTAGCTGCATTGCTGTGGTGAACTGTAAGCACTCCGGCCAAGACGAATGTACTTAATCACGAACACCCAACAGGCTGCAGTAGCATGGCTGCATGTTCAGCAAGCGACGGTGTCAGTGGGGATGGAAGGGGTAACATTGGAAGAGGGATGTAACAATGGCGGACAGGGGTAGGTTAGTAATTTGATATAGAGTTGAATTGATTCATAGTTTATTAGGATATTGATGTTGGACTAATTTTAGAACAGAACAATATTTCAGGGAGTTTTTAAAGAATGTTGAGAATACAAGGTTGTATTTGGAATTGAGGTAAATTGCAGGGACTGATATGTATATAAACATGAAGTTGAGAGCTTTGATCTTTGAAAAACTCAATGGATGAACGTCAAATAAGTCAGATCATGGGTTACAAAGTTGGTCAATCCTTGATCAGAATTGTTATAGGCCAACCTGATTCCAGGGGGATCGGCTTGGATCAACTGCTTGTCCCGATCTGACCCCAAACCACCTGTATCAGCAATAGACAGTTGGCACACGGATGGGAATAATGAGGGTATCAAGGTCAACTGATACACTTTGGATCCAATAACTTAAATTACTAGACCTTAGTTTAACAAGTATATAGGCTCGTTAAGTAATGATTTTGTGTCCATCGAACCCCATACGATTTATCTTCCCTACCTAATGGGTGGGGATGATGTAGGATCGGAGCATCATCCCTCCACCATTTTTTAGTGGTGGGGTCAGATCAGATGAGAATCAACCGTCAATCCACACTGGATATTTCTTTTACCTTTTTCTTGTTTCTTTTGGCTTTTGAAGCAACCAATCTAGTCAATTTCCTATTGGTTTTTCTTCCCTCAGATTGGGATTGGCCTTGGCCGGACCCTGATCCCGACATGGAATTCCTTGGTCAGATCATTAACAACAGTGTCACAGTTCTATTTGCTTAGAGATGAGTTTTTCATTTAATGACCTAACAATAAAGTTTTATTATTTTAGTGGATTCTTGGATGCTTGGACAAGTTTAGTCTTTAATCATGTCTGATCATTAAAAGCTCACTTTGTTACGTTTATTCCTTGAGTTAGAAAAGGTATAAGCTAAATGTTTCTCCTTTTCTTCCCTTTTTCACCTGGAAAATTGTTAGGGCTACTTGGTCGGTAACCCAATTACTGATGCGGAAGTAGACATCAATTCCCGAGTTCCATATGCACATTGTATGGGGATTATATCTGATGAACTATATGAGGCAAGTACCTTTGAGTAAAATATAAAATTTATCACTGTTTTGTCTAGTTTCATAGTATCTCTTGAAATTTGCATTGTCAAAATACATAATATCATTTGAAGAACCAGATTTTGTCATACTAATGCATATTCAAGGCTGTTTTTGACAAAAAAATAAGATGTTTTTGCTCATAACTTTGGCACTTGCAATCTGAAAATGCATGTCATTATGTTAGTTTTACATGTATTTTCTATCCCTCAAAATATGCAAACTTGAAATAATTCTGCATTCATAAATATTGTTAATCCCTACAAAAGTTATGTGCAGTACTTTTTAGTCATTGAGATATGAAATTTAACCTAGCATGATGCAAATATAGAAGAACGATGCATAGAAAGGTTAAGAAAGGAAATACTATCAGGGGTCAAACTTGAACCTGTTAGTCCCTTCAGACAACCAGGGTAATTATATTGAAATTTTGAAAAACAATAAGAAATTAGGACTGTGGTCCTTGTTCATTCCAGATATTGCACAGCCAGTCTTGAGCCATCTCTGCTCCCTTAGACCGATCCTTTCCTGCTCAGTTTTTGGCACCACAATTATAAAGTTTGCCAAAAATATGATTGGATCAGGCAAATCCAATATGGCAAATAATGGGCATATTAAGGCTATATGTGTCTTATTGAGACATAATTTGCAAATTGTAATCCTTTTGCAACTATGCAAAATCAAGGTGGGCTACATGTAACCAAAAAAAAAGGTCCGCAATCAGTCTTGATGAAGACAGAATAAATACATGCCCAAGGAGTCCATGTATACATGGTTGCAATTTAAATAACTAGGTTATGAAACATGGTGATAAAAATCACAATTTTCAAATTTGTTACTTATGAATTGACATATGCTGACCATCCCTGTTCTTTTCAAAAGGAATCAATCAAAAAGAGGGTTTTGGGACAGAGGACCTTTCTAAGCCCTTGATTGAGCAGTCTCCAAAGCCTATAAATCCCAAGGCTGAGAGCTGTGATTTAAAAATCCCCTTGAAAGCTAGAGAAAGAGAGAGAGTGAGTGAGAAACCTTCCTTGGGTCAGATCAGTGGCAAAGGGGAGGCACCGCCACTAGGGGTGTCAAATGAATGGGCTGGGCCCGTTGGCCCGTCAAAAAACCCATCGCGGGCTGGGCTCTGAGCGCTCAAAAAATTGAAACGGGCTTAACTAATAAATCCATTCCCATTTTCGTTTTATCGACAGGCCCGGCGAGCACGGCCCGCTGGCCCGTCTAAAGCCCGTCGGGCCACGACCACGGCATCCCGTAGCGAAGCGCCCGCGAGTCCCGACCACGGCATCCCGTAGCGAAGCCGAAGCGCCTGCGAGTCCGTAGCACCCGGCGGCCGGCGGCCCGGCACCCCCAAGCGCGTAAGGTTTCGGCGACCGTCGCCCGTCGCCCGTCGGTGTGGATCTGCGATTGGACCTGCCCCCGTCCTCTCTACCTGAGCATCTTCGGCATCGGGAGCTTCATCAGCGGCTTCCTGGTGTCCGCCATCGACAGCCTGAGCCGCCGGAGCGGCGACAGTGGTTCGCCGACAACCTCGACCGCGGACAGCTGGTGCTCCACCGTCCGCCGGTCCCCGAGGACTCCTTTGTAGACGGCGCCGGCTCCTCCTCTACCGGCTCGTGGCGGAAGTTGTTGGTCGCCTTCTTCGGCTCGTCGTAGGTGAACTTCCCGAAGTGGGTGGAGATCATCCGGTGGCATCTCGACTACTTCTATTGGCTCCTCGCCGTGCTCGGCCGGGCAGTGATCCTCTTCCTGCTCTTCGCTCGATCTTTCCGTACAAGAACGGGAACGCAAGAGGGCTGAAGGATCCGATTCTGATCTTCACCGGTATGTATCATCAAGCAATGGATTCTACCTAAAAAGTTATAATAAATATAATTCAATAAATAGATTTTTAAAGCTTGTGAATTCCATCCATTATATGAAAATTACACATTTTTAAGGCTTTACATGGTTGCCTCCTAGCTCTTCACAATGCAAAGATGCTGTTTAAATTCTCTTCTTTTATTATTAACTACCTTTAGACCATTGAACCTCTAGAAATGATGGAGAAGTGACCTCGTGGAAGTCCTGTTTCCACTTGTTGCGCATTGTTGGTAAATGGCCTTCGGTGGCGCAGCGTTTCGGTTATTTGATTCAAAATAGGGCGGATTAGTTCGATGTCAAATGGTATTTAATTTGAGTTATGACCAATACATCTTTCTCTAAGGTCTGCCTTCTTTAGGAAGGTAGACTAGCCGACGTATCTGGAAAAGGAAAAGAGAAAGTGATAATGACCTACGTCTATGTGAATGGTTGACAGGTGCTAATTGGGGATTTATCTAATTTTTGGCTCCTTTTTTTAGTAGTTGACTAGATAAAAATGCTTGTGGCAATATCATCAAAAGGATATTCTGTGTTTTTTATCTCAACCGGTGATCATATTGGACATTCTAATCTTGATAGCCTGCCAATTTATGACTAGTCTTGATACATGGCAGCAATACCACTCAAATTGAAGGCTCTTAGCAACTGCTATATGTTAATTACATTTTCTGTAAATCTGATCCATACTGCATAGTTCATATTTGATTACTCCCATTAGTCCTTAATTTATTACTTGTTTATGTGCTAAGCCTTAAAAGCTATCACCGTTCAAAGACTGAGTAACAATGTCTTTTTGGTCAGTTATTATCATTATTAGTTTTTATTTGATTCATATATAGTGCTCATATACTATAAGATATGCTTGTGCTTATTATGAGGGTAGATTTACTCTAATTGAATGGATTTGGCATGCCAAAGTTGATATAAAAAAGTTTTCTACTTCAACTTGTGCTTATAAGCCCGGATCACATTACATTCTTCCCTAAATATGAATAAGTTTATGTTTGTTCCCTTTTCTGCATTTTCTTATTAATGCTAGTCTTTTGATCTATCATGTGAGATTTTTAAGCATATTGCCTTTTCCAATACAAGGTCATCTGAGGCAATGAAAATAATATATAATATGTTTGCTAGTTAGAAATCTTGAGCTTTTTATCCTCCACTTTGTGCCCGAGAATAACTTTTTGATGCATACTAGATTTTGTATCAGGAATTTAGACAAGGAACTCCTTAAGTTTTGGGGTACCTTTTTAACTCTGAAAACTGACTTATCACATATGCAGAAACTACAAGCACTGTTCTCGCAGCCCCAGAAGTTCATCAAGGTCAATGGAAAACATGCATATGCTCTGGGCGGTAGAGAACCTCTTGTTCATTTTGCTCTTTGTGCAGGAGCTTACTCCGACCCTGCTGTATGGGCTCCAAAAAGTTTCTTTAAGAATTTGGAGAATCTAGGAACTGGGAACGGGTTGCTGACTCTTGCTTTACTTGATTATGAACAGGTCCGTATCTACACTCCCAAGAATGTGATTAAAGAGCTTGAGATCGCAAGAGATGAGTTTGTTCGGTCTAGTGTTTCAATCCCGAGGAAGGTAAGATAGGCCTGCCCAAGATCCTGCAATACTATGCCAGAGATGCGTCCATGGACCTATCTGCCACCCTGGAGATGGTCAAAGGGTGCATGCCTGAAATTCAGCAGAAGTCAATCCAAAGATTTTACACTGCAAGACCAGAAAAGTGTGTTGAGTGGTTACCATACAAATCAAATTTCAGATACATCATTCACAGATACATCATTTCAAGATTCCATCTCTCGAAATGGAATGCTGGCTTTGGTGTTTTTCAATCTATTTATCTGTCTAGGTTGACATTTTGATATTGATAATTCCAACATGTATTGCTTTTATCTGTGATGTTCATAATTCGTAAATCGTGTTTTGATCAAAAGAGTGACAATAGCATAATTCTACACAAATTCAGATTTCAGATTTTATGGTGTATTCAGATTTCTGACTTTCCAGATGCAGATTTTATGTTTCAAAATTTCAGTTTCCAGACTCCAGATTTTAGGCCTTGAATTTCAGATGTGATTTCAGATTTTTCAGATTTCGGATTTTACAGGTTCAAATTCAGATTTCAGATTTTATGGTGTATTCAGATTTCTGACTTTCCAGATGCAGATTTTATGTTTCAAAATTTCAGTTTCCAGACTCCAGATTTTAGGCCTTGAATTTCAGATGTGATTTCAGATTTTTCAGATTTCGGATTTTACAGGTTAGGGTTCAAGTTTTAAATTCCCATATTTCGATTTCTTGCAGATTTTACGAGAATAAGTCGGTTTCCGTATTTAGGGTTCTTCGATTTTGACTTGCATTTTTTATGTTTCTGATTTTTGTATGTTCTTCAAAGAAGGGATTAATGCTGTCTATTGTATTGTTTTTATTTCTTAAATTATGGCAATTCACAAATTGATAGGTGTTCTATTTTTTTATTTTATATTTAGTTGAGTAATGAAATTTACGGATGATTTTATAATCTCTTTGTGATTTTTAAAATTTTTCACATTTTTATTAATTTTCTGATATTTGTAGAATTTTTTATTTATGACTGTTTTGCAAAACTGAAGCCCGTTGGGCTAACGGGCTTTGGCGGGCTAAAGCCCATTTACACAATCTAAGCCCGTTGGGCTTTCTACGTGGGCTTGGGCTTGGGCTCTATGTATATGGGCTTAAGTGGGCTTGGGCCGGGCCAGCCCAAGCCCGGCCCATTGACACCCCTAACCGCCACTGCTCCTGCATCTTTCTCTCCCTAACGGTCAGCTAAGACAATTGTCTTAGTGATGGGGACCCGGTCCGGTCCATTTTGGGGTCTATTTGTATTTACGTCCATTTGGACACATTTGTAATTATTTGAAGTATTTTAAGTCCATGTCTTTTATTTTTCGTCCATGTATGTAATTAGTCGTCTTTAAGGTCTCTTTGTAAACTTAGCTCCTCTATTTAAGAGTGAGCTCATTGTTTGGAATAGAGAGAGAGTTTAGTTGAATTTTTGGAACCCTAGGGGGCTGCCCCTTATGCTGGGGCATTGCCCCTTTCCCCTTCACCCCCTCCACGATGGAGGTCGTCTAGTTCCACCTCCGGTGAAGACCGGTCTCTTCGCGACCCTCCGGCGTAGGTGCCTTCTCCTTCTCCTCCATCCAGCGGCCTCCGAGCCATTCATTCCCCTTTCCCCCTTCACTGGTTCGATTCGGAGCCCTATCGACACCGTTCACCTCCGTCTCCGTCCGTTTCGACGTCTC
This sequence comes from Cryptocoryne crispatula var. balansae, assembly GCA_036172225.1. Lineage (NCBI taxonomy): Eukaryota > Viridiplantae > Streptophyta > Magnoliopsida > Alismatales > Araceae > Cryptocoryne > Cryptocoryne crispatula. Next base: position 37,271,720 of record CM069930.1, read on the forward strand.
CGACGGCGTCGATCACCACCCCTCCGTCCACCCCCGCCTCCGGCGATCCCCGGAGTACCTCCATCCACCTCATTGCTCCCATTTGGGCCCCTGTTAGACGGAGAAGACAGGAGGAGGAAGAAGAGCCGCGTCTGTGGCTCTGTCCGTGCGCGCGCCCGCTAGGGCTCAGGTGGTCTCACCCCCCCCCCTTTTCGTCCTCAGGAGGCTAGAGGACGACGACGACGGCGCCGACGGCTCCGTTGGAGGCCCCCTCCCCCTCCGGCGGTGGCGAAGACGATGCCCTGCGCCGCTTCCGGCGCCTGCCTCTTCCGCCCGCCGCGGCCGCCGCGGACAACTCCGCGCGAACCCCCGCGCTCGAGGTTCCCCCCCCCGTGCCGCCGGTGTCGACGGCGGCGATGGAGCCCCACCGGCTCCCCTTCCCCTCCGGCGACGGCGGCCTCCACCGGCTGCGCCCGCCTCCGCCTCCGGTCCCGCAGTCGAAGCCGCGGCCGCGACCCTGGGAGCTTCGCGAGCGGGCGCTCGCGGTCGACGACGCCCCGACGGGGGTACGCGGCGCCAAAAGCCCCGGCCGCGTCACCCTCCTCCGCGGCCAACCGCGGAGGGCCACGAACCCCCCGCGTTAAGTCGCGGCCGGGCGAACCGGGGCCGATTCGCCTCCGCCCGGCCGGCCGGCGCACCGGCTCGCGCCTCCCGCCCGCCCGGTCCGCCCGATTCGTCCGGGCCGGCCGCGGTTCGCCTCCAGGCCGGTCCGACCGCCGGTTCAGCCCGGTTTAGACCGGTTCAAGGCCGGTTCGACCGTCCAGAGGCTGGTTCAGGGCCTAAACCGGCCGGTTCAGGCTGTTTGGGGCCAGTTCAGGCCGGTTCAGGCCCGTTTTGAGCAGTTCGGGCACGGTTCGACATATTTTGGGCCCGTTTTGACCGGTTTAAGCCCGATTTTGCTTGTTTGATGCATTTCTAGGTTTTTTGCGCCTCCCAAAGGCCCCCCTGCAGCGCCACGTCGCCGGTCCGTCCCGCCTCGTCCCGCATCAGGCGGATGATTAGTCGACCCCCCAACTAGTCTGTATTTTGAATTCTTTTAGGTTAAGTCAAGACGTAGGGGCGGATGATTAGTCGACCCCCCAACTAGTCTCAATTTGTTGATTAAGAAGTAGATTTTTATTTATTTTTTCACTGTATTGTTTGTTTTAAATTAATTTTTGTTGAAGGAAGTCCAGCCGGACACTGTTCATCCAAACTAGGAGTTTAATCCACTGTTTGGACCACTGTGCGGCCGAAGAGAGGGGTCCAGGATACTGTTTGGACCGGACTGGGCATCCTTGGACCAGCGGTCTTTCTCTGCGGGGCCGGCCAGCTTCGCCGGTTCGCGCCTCTCTTTTTTTCTTGCGTTTTCTTCTCCGGGCGGGCCCCACTATTTTCCACCGTGGACATAAGTCCAGGGGATATTATTTCCCCCGGCTACAGTGTTTCCCCGACGGCTTCCGGCACCCGACGGCAGCGCGACCTTCTCCGGCGGCCTCCAGCTTCATTCGGCAGCGCAGCACCGGCAGAGGAAGAAGAAGAGGCCGTCGGCCCTAGGGGAGGAGGAGGAAGCTCTCACCGTTGGTGACAGGAGGAGCCATTGGCCTCTACGGTATCCGCTGCGGCGTGCGGTGGAGGCTACGGCGTCCGGCAGAAGAAGAAACCGGCGGAAGAAGAAGGAGACGGCGGGAGAAGAAGGAGACGGCGGGAGAAGAAGAAGACGGCTTCAACCAAGTTGCGGGAGGACCGGTAATCTCTCCGACTCCTCTCTTTCCCCCTGTCTGATCCCCCGTCCCTCTCTCTGTTCGTCTCTCTCATTCGATCTTCCACCCCGTCCGCCTCTGTCTCCTCTTCTTTCTCTCTTTTTCCCGCGGCGGCCTACGGTGGGCTTCTTATAGGCACCGGGAGAACTCCTTCTCCCGATAGGAAGCTGGTTCCGGGTCCGAGAGGGACTCTGACCTTCCCACACTCTCGGCCCCCGAATTCCGGAAGGAGATCAGGCTCCCCTTCAAGTGAGGGAAACCTCCATCGACTGCTGCCTTAGTTGTCTCCGAGTGGGACTCGGAACTGCCATAATATCGAGAATCGGATACCGATCGGGACTCAACAGCTCGTCGACACCTCAAGATAGGCTACCCGCTTCCTCCGTGGCTCTTGATCTCCTGCCTCGTTCAAGAATTTCCTTTCTATTTATTATTTTTTTGAAACCAGCTCATCTTCCAGTAGGCCTGCGGAGTAGATGACGATGACCTGTTTTGGGGTCTTCTGAGTGGGCCGCAAATGGACCTTACAGCAAGCTGAATTGGAGCCGATCAGGGTCCTATTTTGGGCTTTGGTGATGGACCTGATCACAGACCTGTGCGGGGCAGTTTAGGGTGCCTGCCGGTGGGCTGAATTGGACTTGTTTGGGTCTGTTTATAGTGCCTGCGCATGCTGTACGCAGACCAGGTTTGGGGAGGCCGGTCATGCCATTTTTTCTTTCTTTCTTTCTTCTCTTTTTTTTTCTGAAATCGACTTCATTTCATTCATGTTCTTTTCTTCCACAAATTTAGGTGTCAACAATAAGTAACCAGTTCATGTGATATCAGATCCCGGGGACCTCACCCAATATGACTTGACTTCTCCAACTGTTAGGGTGGGGAGAACCGGAGAATGCAGGGCGATGCTGCCACCAGGGATGGAGTCTGAAACAATTCAAACATCAAAGGGGGCATGTTGTCTGCCTGTTGGAGCACCATTGATCACTTCTGCTGCCACCAGGGATGGAGGCTGTTGCAGTGGATGGAATCTGCCATCTCCCAGGGATGAAGACTTGCTGCTGCCACATAGATGCCCCACAGATACTGCTGTGGATGGAGGTTGCTGCTGCAGACAAATTCTGCTGTTGATGTTCCAAGGATTAAGACCAGCTGCTGCTCAGGCCTTCTGCACTGCCTAGCCTACGGGGGATGGCAATGATTTCTTTTTACATCTAGGTTTTGATATAATGCAACAATGCGCTGTAAATAGAGATGCACAATGTTTATATTAATTGAACTTATATCATAATACATGTCAAAATTTTTCACTTCTTGGTACTGGCTAAACTCGAAAAAAAATCATACTTTGGCAGAAGATAGTATCATTGCCTGTAATTAGGGGTACTCATGCTTTTTTTGGAAAAAATTAGCCCAAGACAATCTTGTGTGGTAACAAAATTCTCATGTCCCACCTTACATAGTTTATGATAATGGTTTCCTTAGGTTGAGTATTACTTATCATGTGTGTTATTATATGTGCAGGATAGGATCCTCTTGTACTGAATTGTATCGTTCCACATTTTACAGTTAACGAGGAAAAATTGTGGAGGAAACTACATGCATCCTATAACCATTGAGTGCTCCGAAAACATGGATACAGTCAAGAAAGTAGGTCAATTAACCTTTACATGCATATTTTATACTAGCTTTTCCATTCAGTATAAATCATGAAGTAACTTTTGTATTTGCAGTTCTTTTCAGAACTGAATATGAAAAGTATTCTACAACCCCGCTGTAAGTATGATAACTCTGTGATTCCAATGGACAATTTAGTAAGGAGAAGGAGATCGGCTGAACAAGATTACCAGAATTCAATCATTGATCAGATACCCCCTGTTGGGTGTGAAAGTTTTGTAATCTCTCTCTCTCTCTCTCATATATATATACGTTCATGACACACGTAGATGTACCTGTAAATGCACATGAACGTTTTCATGCATGTCCATGGACATGCATGCATGCTTACCTGCAATGTTGACATGATAGTGGAGTTAGAAATTTGTGAATGAATCAAATTAAGATCAGCTCAAGATAAGATTCCATTTATATCAAAAGAAAATCATTCAGGAAGTTCTCTTACTTTCTTCTTTAAATATATTCAGAAACTATATGAATAAATTGCACGTAGAATAAAAGATATGACATTAATAAATGAGTCTTAACTCCATCAGCACTAATGTTAACTCCGTCATTGCTAATGTTTATTGAGGTTAAATAATGAAAAAGGAATTTGATTAGTCATACAAAGCAGGCTGTCCATGCACGTATATTAGATGCTATGGAAAATGTTTATCTACTGAGTTAACAACTAATCTTGGACCAAGAACATATGACTACTCAACAAAGATTGGTATGATAAAATTTAAGGTTAGGAAATAAGCAAATGGTACAATTTGGAACATAACATAAAGAAGCTAACTAAATTTTAGAAGTGTACATGGGAGAAGGTAAATAGGTGCTCATATATTAATCAGTCATAATGATCAACGGATGGAAAACATATAGATGCTGAAGCACTAGATCATGCGTAGAAGCCGAATATGATATTGATGTAACCTCAAGAGTCATCCCCACCTTTTACCTTTCTGGAAAAAGACATTTGGTTTTTGTTTAGCCTTAACAACTAGGAAAATAAGTGTTATTCCATAGAAATATAAGATAATTCATGATATGTATAAAATTTGTATTGATGTTGTTGAGTCCTTTGAAATTTTGTTTTTTCACCTTTTCCCATTGGATTTGTGAAGTATCGATGTTAATTATATCAAATGACCATTAGAACATTCTTGATTAACCATTATAACAATTCATTCGTGAAAGACATACATCTAAAAAATAAACACATTGGCCCCATAAATTTGATGGAATGCAAGCACTTAATGTTTTTGATTTAGTTTGATTTGGTTTGAGTTAAGTTTCATTTTGGGATGTGTTTTGTTTTGGTTAAAATTTTATTTATTTTATCTGTGAAACTGTCTTGAATTTAATTTGAGTGTTTAAGGTTCATTTTGAGAGAGGTTGGTTTATTTTGAAGTGGTTGTTTATCTTATTGAGACTTGGTGTCTTTTAAATTTGATTGATTCTTTTATTATGTTCTGAGTTTGGTTTGAATTCATTTTGACTTTTGGTGGTTTCTTGAGTTGGGGTTTAGTGAGTTTTTCCAGATTTTTTTGAACCATTCAAATTAGATCTGATTTTTTTAGGAGTTTGGGTTTTTTTTTACTTCAGATTTTATGATTTGATTATTTTATCTCCTAGGTTAGAGCTTGAATTACATGAACTTTATATCTGGTGGTTTAGAGATTCTTTTATGGTTTCTGATTTCTCATTCATTCATCATTTTCATGTTCAGATTTGTTATTCTCTTTTTGTTTATTCTTCTTTTTTTTTAAAGGATCTGATGGATTAACCCCGGGTTGTCTTGAGATTGACATTTTTTTATTATGGTTCTGAACTTGGCATTATTTTGATTTTTAGAACTTAGTTTGCTGAGGATCATTTTTTATTTCAGTTTTTTTGTACAGGATGTTGTCCGGAACCAAGAGCTGCAGTCGGGGCTTAGGACTTTAAGTTGTATTATTATTATTATTATTTGGCTTGTTGGAACTTGTATTAGGGGATAATGTTTCTACCTTAGCTTATGCATTTTTGATGGTTTTAGTTTAGATTTGAGTTCTAAGCAAATTTCATATTTAAGGGGTGGGTTACACACTGCGAGAACTTGAGGTCTTCAGATAGCTGGCTTTAGATTGGGGGTTTAAAATGTGAAATTTTAAGTTTTGAAGCTTCAGGTATAGAAATTGGTTTGGGGATTTTATGGTTTAGACTTATTGATTAGGGAGGTTTCGATGCTCCTTGGGTCTAAATCTCGGAATTAGATCTTCTCATTTTCAGATTTAAGGGACTTTCAAACTCAGGAACTTGAGATTCCCAAACTTTAGATTTAACTTAAAGGTTTGATTAACCGTAAGATTTTAGCTTCCATTTCGTAGTTCTGATTTAGCAGTCTTATACCTAGGAGTTGCATGTGCAATCGTCTTAGTTTAGATTCAAGCCCTCTTCCATCCAAGGATTCCGGAATCGGAATCGGATTCCAGGAATCGATTCCAGGGAAGGGAATCGATTCTAGATCGGTCCGGAATTGGTTTTTTTTTTTGAATTTTTTTTTCGTCAAAAAATTCAAAAAATTCAAAAAACAATTTTAAAAAATAGGAAATGAGTTAGAAAATTTTTTAAAAATAACCAATGCATTCAACCACAGGACCACATCGAATAAATACTAATGAACTCCAATTGAAGACTTGAAGTTAAGTACATATTCCAATTCCATTGATTCAAAAATCAAAGAGTTGATACATCATAAAAAAAAATTACATCATATCAATCTACTACCAATATCCAGGATATAGATATGGGTCTTCCTCATCTCCCTGCTGCTCGTGATGCTCCTCCCTCGTGCTCAGTCTTGTATACTGTCCGGAACCATATCCATATGAAAATAATGCCGATGCCATGCCATCAAGGTCATATGGATCGGACTGCGGGACGACCGGGACGTAAGCAGAGGATGGTGGAGCTAGTGGTGTAATCCACCGCCGGTCGGCTGGCCAACATGCGGATCCTGTGGCTCCATAATATAAGAATGCGGTGTCTGCTCATCCAGCGTGTAATACGGCTTTGGAAGCCGTGAATCAGGAGACTCAGCTGCTGCTGATGGCTGCGTCGCTGGTATGCACTCCTCGTCATCATCACCTGAGGAGTGAGAAGGAGCCTGCGTGCTGTCATCTGGGCTGACAGGACGCCTGACCACCATCTCTGAAGTACCAGAAGGACCGGAACCCAAAGTTTTTTTCAACTTTGCAAATCCTCCCATTTTCCGTGCAGTCACCTTTGTTTTCGTTTTCCCCGGACTGCGAATGGGTGCCGGTAGCGGCCGCCGGGGACCGGAGCCGGAGCCGGGGCTAAAGCTACGGTGGTCGCTCCATAGCCGCCGGCGAGAAGAAGGCCCCGCCCGAGCCTCGAGAAGTAGATGGAGGTGGAGGCTGGAGCATCCTCCTCGGCTTCAACACCATCCAACTCTCCTTCAGCCCATGCACGGTCATGGCTGCATGATCCCTGGCTTCCCTCTCCTCTATCCAGGAGGCAAGTGCATGCTCCTCCTGGAATATCTGGTCCATGTCCACCTCCTCGGGTGGTGGTGTGGCGGAGGAATGCCTCTGCTCGTACGGGCCACCTGCGAATCGTGCCTCGCTGATCTTCTGTCGATCCTTGATGTTCTTTATGCGCAGCCTCATACAAGGATTGCAGAATCGGTCGATCCGGATCGGGATCGACCGATTCTTGGATCGGATCGGTACCTACCGATCCGATTCCAGTCGGAATTAGCGATCCAGCCGGGAGTCCCGGCTGGATCGGCCGGAATCGGTAGGATCGGTAGATCCCAGACCGATCCACCCGGATCGATCCCAAAATCGGTCGATCCGGACCGATTCGCCGGAAAACCGGAAGACCCGGAATCGAACCGATTCCGGGATCGATCCGGTATTGTTTTAAGGTCCGATCACCCCCTATTTGGGGTCGATCCGGACCGATTCTCCCCCCACTTGCCCCCTTCTGCTTCTTCTCCTTCCCCTCAAGGCTCCTTGGAGATCTAGGGCTTCTCCTGCCGGCGATCCAGCAGTTGGAGGGCCGATCCAGCCTTCCCGAGGGCGATCCGGCCTTCCCGAGGGCGATCCACCCTACACAAGGTTTGTAAGGGGGGGGACCTTCGATCTCCTCTTCCCCCCCCCCCCGGCGTTAGCCCCGGCCCCCGGCCCGCCGCCCCCGCAGCCGCAGTTTGGGATCCCCGTTGGGGGGATAATCCCCCCCGATGGGGGTGGAATTGCACCCCCGAAGGGGTGCTAATCACCCCTTCGGGGTGTTGAACGATCACCCCCGAAGGGGTGACTGTTGGAGCCGCCCCCCCAGGGGGGGGGGGGCCGGTATGAAATCCCCCATTGGGGGGATTATTTCACCCCCAACGGGGTGGAATTGCACCCCGAAGGGGTGCTAATCACCCCTTCGGGGGTGTTGAACGATCACCCCGAAGGGGTGACTTTTTACGATGCCCCCAGGTGGGGGGGGGGGGGTATAAAATCCCCCATTGGGGGGGATTATTTCACCTCCCAATGGGGGTGGAATTGCACCCCCGAAGGGGTGCTAATCACCCCTTCGGGGGTGTTGAACACTCACCCCCGAAGGGGTGACTTTTTTTACAGTGCCCCCCGCCCCCCTAGGTGGGGGGGGTGGTATAAAATCCCCCCATTGGGGGGGATTATTTCACCCTCCAATGGGGGTGGAATTGCACCCCCAAAGGGTGCTAATCACCCTTCGGGGTGTTGAACGATCACCCCCGAAGGGGTGAGTGATTTTACAGCCGCCCCTAGGTGGGAGGGGGGGCTGGTATGAAATCCCCCCATTGGGGGGGATTATTTCACCCCCCAATAGGGGTGGATTTAATTGGCCTAATATTGTGTACGGTTTTGTGTTGTAGATAAGATGTCGGACGAGGAGCATGGCACCGGACCCGCAGCATTTCATGACATTGGATGGCAACATGGCCATCTCCTTGATTCAGAGAAGAAGAGATTTTAGATGCAAGTGGTGCCAAAAAGAGATGAATGGAGGTGTGTATCGGCTCAAGCAACATATAGCCGGGACGGGTGGCAATGTAAAGAAGTGTGATAAAGTACCGGGCCGAGTGAGGGAGGAGATGAGGGGTTATATAACCGGAAGAGCATCACGAGAGGGAGGTGAGAATTGGTCGAGACAAGACCTACGACGAGTTGCTAGGTCGGAGAGACGCCGATCTTATGGCCGGAAAGAGCAAGAAAGGGAAAGGGCCAGCACATGAAAGGGTCCAAGTTGATTCTTCATCTTCATCAGATGAGGAAGAGGCCCAGGTTAGGAGAGCCGTTCATGAGAGTAGGGCTCAGGCCCGTGAGGATGAGGAACAAAGACGAGGAGCAGGAGGCTCGGCTGCTAGACGATCTGATGTAGGGGCGGGCACACGCCCTGTTCGAGAGCCTAAAATTCGGAGGACACATTCTGTTCGACCAATGCCGACAGGAGACACTGCCATGTATAGGGAGAGTGGCAGAGGTCAGAGGGGTATAAAACAAGCATTTAAAGGGGTGAAGGCATCGGCGGGGCGACGAAAGAAAGCCCTAAAGCATATGGTCAAGTTCTTTCTACGTACGAGGTAAAGATTTGTTTATGCAAGTGGTTAGCATTTGCTCCTCGATATGCCTTTCTTGTTAGGTTAGTTCTTATCAACCACCCTCTCTTTCCCCTTATCTTGTTTTTGAATTTGTAGATGTCCCGGCACATGCATCCACCAGTCCATCTTTCCAGACTATGGTTGATGCGATTGGTGAGGCCGGGCACAGGTTGAAAGCCCCTACATCAAAATATATATATGAAACAGGCTTGGATGAGGAGGTCGCTGAGTTGACCTCATGGATAGATGGATTCAAAACCATCTGGAAGGAGAGGGGGTGCACTGTAATGTGCGATGGATGGACTGAAATCACAAGGAGGTCACTTATAAACTTCCTTGTGTATTGTTATGAGGGCACCGTATTTCTGAAGTTGGTTGATGCATCAGGTCAGGTGAAAAATGCAGATTACCTATTTGGCTTGATGAACACTGTGGTGGATGAGATAGGGGAGGCCAACATTGTGCAGTTTGTCACTGACAATGAGGCCTCATATAAGGCTGCAGGAAAGAAGCTAATGGAGGCCCGACCTCATTTTTTTGGGTGCCCCGCGCGGCACATTCCATCGACACGATGTTAGAAGATATTGGCGGGGATACTAATGTCAAGTCCTCGGTCAACCAAGGACAACCGATCACCTCATTTATCTATGGCCATCCACGACTTTTACATATCACGAGGCAAAGACACCGATGGTCACGATTTGATCGACCGGGTCCCACAAGATTCGCCACTCATTTTATTGCATTAGAGAGCCTATACAGTACAAGGCTAGTTTAAAAAGGTTCATTCTCTCCACTCGCTTATCGGGAGTACATGGATACATACGGGAGCTCCTTGGATCGGTATGAGATACTGCTAAAGATGGAGCGGTGATAGAAGATAACAGGTGGTGGGAGAAGGTGCAGTACTACTTGTCTGTCATAGAGCCTTTGGTGCAGGTACTTAGGTTGGTGGATTCAAATGACAAAAATCAGATGGGGTACCTATATGATGCTATGGATAAAGCTAAGTTGAAAATTAAAGAGAAGCATCTCAAGGGTTACAAGAAGTGGTGGAAGGTGATTGACAACATATGGGACAAAACCCTACACCACGACATTCATGCTGCAGGTATACTTTACTAGTGTGATATAAGTGTATTACAAGTTCTATTTTTGTGTGTTACCCCTAATACTAATGGAGTAATTATGTCGTTACAGGGTACTTCTTGAACCCAAGGATACAGTATGGTGGCCAAGTATGTAATGATGGTGAAGTATTATCAGGCACACTATCTGTAATTAAACGACTATGTAAGACCCAAGAAGACAGAACGTGCACTGAGGTTGAAGTAAGTAATACGTTTCATATTAATTACACTTTTAACTTTATCTCAAGAAGAGAAGATAACTGATTTATTTTGCCTCTTCAGATGACTTCATACAGGCGCAAGATTGGGGTGTACGGGGATCCAGATTTGCAGTACTCACATGATAGGGTCCCCCCTAGTAATATGCTAACCCACATTAATGACTCTTTGGTTACTTGATTTTTTTTTACATAATGTTACTGATGCTTGTAATTGTCTTCTTTACAATTACAGCTGAGTGGTGGATTATGGTGACAAACAGGACTGGATGGAATCCACTCGCATCCGTTGCAATTCGGGTGCTAAGTCAGAGCACATCATCATCCCAGTGCGAGAGAAATTGGAGCACCTTCAACCTTATTCACACGAAGAGGAGAAATAGGTTGACAGAAAGATTGGAGAAGCTTGTCTCTACCGCCATTACAATATGGTGAGGATCAAGAATATCGAAGATAGGCGAGAAGACATCGGAGCGAGAGATTTGCACGGTTGCGGGTGGATTGTACCAAGAAAGAGCACAGGCCCAAGCTATTCGGGGCTTGTCCCCAGGCGGATGTGGACTTAGAATATCTATTCCAAGAAGAACATCCACTTGCAGCATGGGTGGAAGTCAAGGATGCTGAGGGAGAGCCAGAGTTCGACCCGAACGACAGATCATGGGCCGAAGGAGAGCTTGACAGCGTCGTTGGTGAGGAAGAAGACATGCAGGAAGCTGAAGAAAGTCAAGTTTCGTGCACATCTCCACTTCCTGATCCACCCCGGACTACAGCTTCTCCAGAGAGACATCTACCTCCCCCCCCCGCCGCTACAGCTCCAGCTCGGATTCCAGATGCGGGTCCATCTACCACCACCACCACCAAGAAGAATGGTGGGTTATTTAGGGCTTTAAAGAAAGTATGCTTACCTTCACAGCAAGCAAGTCAATGAGATCCTACATTGAAGAGGAAGAAATTAAGTATCAAACGGCGACATCATCTCCTTGACACCGAGACCACTCAGCCACCTTCATCAGATGAGGATGAAGAAGAATTTGTCCCACCCACACAACAACAGCGTACAGGGGGTGGAGGTGGAGGTGGGGGTGGCGGAGGTGAGGGTGGCTCTACTAGTAGTGCACGCCCGAGTGGAGCAGGACCAGATGATTTGAGTGCCAAAAGACACTCGTATTCGAGTGGCGAGGGCGGCGGACGGCCGGACGACGATGAATGTTTTTGACGACTTTGCATCTTCCTATCCAGAGCCTGCCTCAGACAGTGAGCCTGGCTATCCACCTCCACCATCTTTTCTACCTCCACCTCCGACTGATCAGGGAGTTTATGAGTTTACCGACATGGCCCAGTCTTTATTTTCTTATGGATACGGGCCAATTATGACTGACCCTAATCAATGGAGATTTGCAGAAAATCAGAATGACCAGGACAGAGATCCAGATCCGTCCTACTCCGGACATTACCATAGTTGGTGGTGATGGCATATGTATAATGTATTTCGTTTGTTTATTTCACGCAATGTAATACGAGACTATGAGTGGTAAGAAGAATATGTGTTGTACTATTGTGTGATTGGATATGATTGTTTGTTTGGTAAAAATATGTATCTTATTTGATGTATGATGTGTTCTATTGTGTGATTGGATATGATATGTGTTCTATATGATTGATTGTTAATTTGTTATATGTATGAGTGTTCCCTATATTTTTTTTCACATTTTTTCGGAGTCCTATGTATTTTTATAGATTTTTTAGTGATTTTTCCAGATTTTTTCATAGAGCAAAAAAAAAAAACCGATCCAGACCGATTTTGGATCGGTCTGGCTCCATAGGAATCGGCCTGGATCGGTCCGATCCGATCCGATCTGGATCGGATCGGACCCCACCGATCCAGGATCCGATCCCGATCCCGCGATCCTTGGCCTCATGTTGTAATGACAGAAGACCAGCTTCTCCAGCCAGTCTGAAGTCAACCTGTTCCTCCTTTTCGTATGTATCAGGTTGAATGTACTCCAGTTCCTCTCACAATGGGAGGAACTGGTGCTCTGGCTGAGTATCCTGATACCGATGGCAGCAAGTGGATTCCATCCACTCCTGGTGTTCACCTGAACCCACCACTCAGCTGCAAGAAAAAAACAAGAAGAGAAAATGTAAACAATTAACCCATCATCTACCATAACTTATATGAAAAGAAAATAAAATCTTCATCAAGCTATTACTATACCAGGTGACACTTTGTCAACTGAATATTTAAGGTCAGCATCTGAGTATACGCCGACCCTCATCTTGTACTTCTGCATCTGAAAAATTTATAAAAAAAAATATTAGTTGCTTAGTAAGGCTACTCCAAGGTATTTAATGAACTCTAACTTACTTCTATCTCAGCCTCTATCATGTCCTGCTGAGATCGGCACAGACGCTGAATAACTGCAAGTGTACCCCGCATCACCTCGTTGTCGTTCACCACATGTCCTCCATATTGGATGCGGGGGTTCAAAAAATATCCTGCAAGATTTTATTAGTTAACACTGTGCATATAAGACAATTATACAAAGAAAATAATTTTTTAACAAAGTTACTGCGGCGTGGACATCGTGGTGCAAGGTCTTGTCTCATCGGTCATCTATGATCTTCCACCACTTCTTGTAACCTCTGGGATTTTTTTCTTTGATTTTCAGCTTTGCCCGGCCCATGGCATCATACAACGTGCCCATCTGGTCCCTGTCATCTGAGTCTACCAACCTCAAGACAACTACCAGTGGCTCAATGATTGCCAAGTAGTAGGCAATCCTCTCCCAAAACCTCTTGTCAGTGATCTGCTTCTCAAACCTGACAAGAATCTTCAACTGTTCTTTCTTGTCGTACGTGTTGTCCACCATATAGTTGTAATACTCCTCGGACTGTGTGAACCTAACCAATGCATGCCTGTGCCGGTGTAAACTCTCCAGCGCAATGAAGTTCGTGGCAAATCATGTCGGACCGAGACTAACAAGATCGTGCCCTCCTGTGTGAGATCTCATGATATGTAGGAGGCGGGAATGCGAATAAATAAAAGATGTGATGGTCTACGCCTGCCTGACAAGTGTAGATACACCCTCCTCCTTGCCTATATCCTCTAATATGAGATCTATGGAATGTGCTGCACAGGGCACCCAGAAGATGTGCTTCTCTTCTCCATCAACTTCCTCCCAGCCGCCTTATATGATGGTTCGTTGTCAGTGACAACCTGAACCATATTGTCCTCCCCGATCTCCTCCACCACCCCATCCATCAGAGAAAAGATGAAGTCGGCATTTTTAATCTTCCCAGAAGCATCTACCGACTTCAAGAATGTAGTCCCCTCAGAACAGTACACCAAGAAGTTTATCGTACTCCTCTTGGTGATACCTGTCCACCCATCGCACATAATTGTGCAACCCCTCTCCTTCCACACCAACTTAAACCCATCCATCCACTCCCTCAACTCCTGGACCTCCTCATCCAGGCCAGCGGCGTATATGTCTCTGCTGCTCGGGGCTTGCAAACCCGGTGCAGCCTCACCCATGGCATCCACCATCGTCTGGAAGTAGGGGCTGGTGGCTGCATGTGCTGGGATGCCTACATCAAGTTAAAAAAATTGGGATCGGGTAAAATTAAGTTTAAGTAAATAAAACACATATAATGTCAATTTTAATTTAAAAAGTGATACTGTATGTAAAAACCATTTCACAATGTGGCGAACGGCTCTCTTTGCGGCCGTTCTGTTGCCTTCACCCCTTTCATTACTGTTTATCCCCATCCGCCCGACTCTGTTTCCTAAATAAATACTCGTCACTCGGTGTAAATCGAGTCTTGGTAGAAGTGGAACGGCGGTATGGCTCCTGTCTCCTGGGGTCAGTCTCTCGGTCCCGATCCGGGCGAGCCGATGCTGATCGGCCCAAAGCTGGGTCAACTCTGGACCCAGACCCTCGTGCTCCCCTCCTCCCCTCCTCCTCCTCAGCAAATGCACGCTTGCGCCGTGCCTAGCACGTCTAAGCTCGGAGTCTGTGGACTCGTCCTTGCTCTCTGGCTCCGGCTCAGCTGGTGCCTTCCCCTTGCCTTTCCCTTTGGAGGTAGGCAAATCGCGGTCCCTCCTCCTCTGGAGTAGCTCGTCGTGCAACTCCTCCCTCTGCTCGATCCTAACAGCCCGTTGAGAGGCTCTACCTGTCATGTAGCCTCTCATCTCCTCACTCTTCTCCCTGGGCACCTTGTCACATTTCTTGACATTCCCACCTGTTCCGGCAATATGTTGTTTCAGCCGGAACACCCCCCGTTCATCTCCTTCCCACACCATTTGCACTGTACCCTCTTCCTGACTGGGTCTACCATGTGCCCGTGTTCCCAACCCACGTCGGAAGCACGTGCTGCTGCTGCATCACCTTCATCGGCCATCGCTTATATCTGCAAAAATTGTAAACAATGCACTAAAAATGATTAGATAACATAAAAATTGATTTAGACGTTGTTCGGGATGCAGACAACCCAAGTAACACACCATTCGGTATGTTTAAAGGGTTACGTATTTGCCGGAAACGGTCGTAAATTAACGTACGGGATATCCGGAATTTTTCCCGTGCAAAATGGACTTAAACGGATAGTTCAAAACTTGGACGGACTTGTTCGGTCGGAAATCACAACATTTAACGACGCTCGGACTCGTCGGAAACGCGTAAGAATGGACGTACGATGTTTTCGGCGAAGAAATCCTACCAAAACCGGTCAAAGATCGAAGAAGAGGTTGATTCGATGCTGGTCCGAGCTTGAATCGGCGGAATCCCTTGAAGACCTAGCTTGGGAATCGCCGGAATCGCCGGAATCGGTGGAATCGGGCAGGAATCGACGCTGGATCGACGGAATCGGCCGGAATCGACGCTGAATCGCCGGAATTGCGTCGGAATCGCCTGCGCCTGCTTCTGCTGCCACGGGATCGAGAGAATCGACCCCCGCGGGTCGATTCCAGCCCTAAAAGGGCCGGAATCGGTTCGATTCCCGGTCCAGAATCGAACCGGGAATTGAACCGGGCCGGTTGACCCGGTCTTCCGAAGGAATCGGTCCGACCGATTCCACAAGGAATCGCCTGGAATCGGATCGATTCCGACCGATTCCAGGCGATTCATACTGATTCCGCGGAATTCTTCCCGGAATCGGTCCTTCCGCCGGGAATTGGATCGGAATCCACCGATCCGATTCCGGAATCAGTCGGAATCGGACCGATTCCGCCGATTCTACAATCTATGCTTCCATCTGAATCCTGGCACCAAGCACCTAACATTTTAAGTTACAATTCATATTCTGGAATTCCTTTTTTTTCTTTGGTTCACTGTGTCCTTTATTAATATTTGGGGTCCCCATTTGTTCTTTTTGGTTGATTTCCATATCTAAACTTTTTGGTGATCTAAAAATTGACTGTTCTTGCTCTCGATTCTCCTCAGTGCTGGAATTTCAGATCTTCTTGTTGGTGTGCATTCTTCCAAGTCAATGGAGTTATTGGAGTTCCTTTTATATCATAAAATGCACCATACATGACATTCTTCATTGCTTGAATATGAAGTACATATATGTGACTGAAGGCATGAAAGCCATGATTCCCATGGATTTGCTTTAAATTCCCCATGGCATTGATAGGTATTAGGAAATTTATCCTTGAAAAGATTTTTGAAATAAATCATCACTGGCCGTTAATAGGCATTAGAGACTCCCCGACCTTAAGAAGATTTGTGGGGGACCCATCCCAACGATACAAATTCTAGGAGACTAACCCCAGCCACCGATAGGCATGTCAGGGACTCATCCTAGTGATGTGAATTTGATGTAACCTCAAAAATCTTAAAAGATTTTATTATTTTGGAAATTCATTTTCCTTTTAAATTTGAATTAGATTTAGTTAGACCTTAGTATTGACTTCTTAAGAAAATAGATGATATTCCATAAAAGTACTAGCTAGGGTCAAAATTATATGTTGAGGTTGTTAGGTTCTTTGAAAATTGATTTTGACCTCTCCCCGTCGGATGGTGCGAAGATCCGACGTTAATTACATCGAGATAACTCGAATACCCTTGATTAAGCGTCATAGCAATCCATGGAGTAGAAAACATACATCCACAAAATAAGCATTCACATACACACATAGGAGAAAACAACCCCATGAATTTGAAGGAAGGCAAGCATTTAATTTAATTTTAATTTTAATTTTAATTTGATTAAAATTGATTTGAGTTGAATTGATTTGAATTTAGTTTGAGTTGAATTTAATTTGTTAATTGCTTTTGGTTTGGGTTGAAATTTGATTTGTTCATTTTTAATTGAATCAATTGATTTGAGTTGTTTATTGATTTAAGTTTGGTTCAATTTGAATTTGTTGATTGATTTTAAACTTGATTTGATTTTAATTTGATTTGTTTATTGTTTGATTTTTTGTTTGAAATGAATTTTGTTGGGGTTGATTTATTTAAATTTAGTTTGAATGGAGTTGAATTTGAATTTCGTCTTGATTAATTTGGATTTATTTTATTGAGTCTGACTTTGATTCAATTTATATCTGAGTTGATTTGATTGAGTTTGAATTTGTTCGGATTTGTTTTGAATCTGGTGGATTTAATTTGTTCGGTGGATTGTTTGATTTAATTCAGGTTGAATTTTATTTTATTAGAATTCACTTGAATTTGACAGATTGTTTTGAACTTGGAATTTCTTTTTAACAGTTCTGTTATCAATTTTGGTTCATGTTCTGTTTTTATTGAGTTTTTGTCTTGCTAGAATTTGGGTTGCAGATTTTAGGTGACCATTGTGAGTTGGATTAAATTACGGATTCTTGAACTGTGTTGATTTTTTTATGGGTTTGGTTGAATTCTGTTTGATTGGAATTAGCTTAAGTTAGAGTTTGATTGAATGTTTTCCAATTTTCGGATTTTTTACAGTTTCAGATTTGCTTGAGTTTGGATTACTTAGAGAAATTTGATTTGATTGAATTAGAGTTGAGTCTGATTTAAGTTCAATTTTGGTTGGTTTGGATTTCAGTTAATTCTGCAGATTTTGATAGTTTCTGGGTTCTCTCTTATGCAATTTTCAGATTTTATGAAATGATTTGGGACGGCTTTGAATTTGAATTTGAATTTTCTTACGGGTTTGAATGGTTTGGGACCACCTATTTGCGGATCAGCTTCTGACTTGTACTAGTTTCAATCTTTGAATGGGCCTTAAACTTTCAAACTTTTTATTCACAAACCTCAGATTGCTGATTTCAGATTTCGGATTTCGGATCTGCACATCTACAGCCCCCAGTTCCTTGTTTTAAATGCAAAGTTCAGATTTTTTTATTCACAAACCTCAAATTGCTGATTTCAGATTTCAGATTTCGGATCTGCCAAGTCCAGATTTTGACCACTTCAAATATCAGACTCCAGACTCCAGATTTCTGCATTTTTCAGATTGCAGGGTTCTTATTCCAAATTTCTAGATTTCAGACTTCTGAAATGGGTTCTGGCCTTCTGGCGCACAGGCCCTAATTTCTGATTTTCGGTTTGGTGCAGATTTGGGGCACAAATCTAAGTCTGGCCTCAAAGATTCGAAAATTCAGATTCTGTTCAGATGGTGACTTTGTGTACGGATCCAGAATTCAGATTCTGCACCACTCCGAATTCAGATTTTTGTTTCTCTTCCAAATTCTCAGCCTCCAGATCCTGCAGCAACCAGATTTCATATTTTCTTGCTTATGAATTCAATTAAGTTTGTGATTTGTTTTGAGAGTGTTTTGGTTTGGGGATTTGGTTGTATGAAAATTCAGATTTCAGATTTACAGGTTTTAAAATTTTAAAGTCTTTTACAGGTTCAGAATTTTCAGAGTTATTTGAATCATTTGTTAATTTTTTGTTATCTTGCATTCCAGAAATTTCATATGGTTGTCTCTCCTTGTAGCATCAATCTATGTACCGAACATGAATTTCACTTGTTCTCTCAAAAATATGAGACATGATTTACAACTTGAATAGCAATCCGGTCCCTTTGAGTCCTTGATGAACATGAAACTTGCTTGATCAGTTTGAGATGGAAAAACACCCGGTCTTTGATAGACTTGTGGGCATTCCTCTCACTGATTTGAGATTGAGCATGTCCCGGCCTTTGATAGGTTTGTGGGGACTCATCTCCTTGTCTTGAGATTGAGCATCCCGGTCTTTGATAGACTTGTGGGAAATTAGCTCATATCTATCTTCATGGCTTCTCCATGAGTTGATGAACTTGTCAATTCGTGGGCGGCATGTACCCGGTCTTGATAGACTTATGGGCATCCCCCACTGTTTTGATGATTCCATTAGCATATGACCGGCATGACGGCATATTGATTATGCTCTAGCCTTGCATAGCTTGATGGACTTGGTAAGACATTGGGGTCTTTTATAGACCTTTGTATGTCTACCTTAAGGACGTAGGGGCGGATGGTTAGTCGACCCCCCAACTAGTCCATATTTTGGATTCTTTTAAGTTAAGCCGAGACGTAGGGGCGGATGGTTAGTCGACCCCCCAACTAGTCTGGTTTGTTGAATTAAATGTTTTTTTTTCATTGGATTGTTTGTTTTAAAACAATTCCTTTTTTTTTGAAAATGGGACCCTCTGCGCTTGTGCGCACTGCTCCGGCTGCAAAGGGGGCTTCGGGCACTGTTGGACCGGCTGGTTCAGTCCCAGACCGGCGGTTCACTTCCGCAGGGCGGCCGGCCTCGCCCGGTCGCCCCCTCTTTTCTTTTATTTTTTGCGCCTTTCTCTCCCGGTGGGCCCCACGACCTTTTCCAGCATGGACTATAGTCCGGGAGACATATTTCTCCCGGCTACAGTGCCTGTTCGGCTTCTCTTCGGCACCCGACGGCCTCGTGGCGGCTTGCGGCGGCGTCCTTGGCCTTGTTCGACGGCGGCAGCTCCGGAGGAAGGTGAAGAAGGGGCCGGCGGCCCTAGGGGAAGAGGGGAAAACCCTCACCGGCAGCAACAGGGGAGTCTCCCGGTGCCTCCGGCGGTCGCGGCGGCCTGCGGAAGACCTGCGGCGTCCGTAAGAAGAAGAAGAAGAGGAGGGCTCCGCACGGCTTCAACGAGACTCCAGACGATCGGTAAGCTTCCCCTCCCTCTCCTATCTTTGCTGTCCTGCCTCCCACGATCTCCCTCCTTGCTTCCTCTTCCTCGCGGCGACTTGCGGCAGGCTCTTTATAAGCCTCGGGGTTTCCTCTCCCGATTGGGAGATTGCTCCCTCTCCGGGATGGTCTCGAACCTTCCCACAACTCTCGGCCCCGTATCCTGGAAGGAGATCGAGATCCTTGGGATATCCTCCGTCGACCGTTGCCTTGCGAGTAGGATTCGGGGGCTTCCATAATATCCAGAATCAGATATCGATCAGGACTTAGTGGCGTGTTGATATCTTGCTCCGGATTTTCTTCCTTCCTCCGATTTCTTGCCTTGTTCAACAAAATCCCCCTCCTCCTTCTTTCTGTCGAGCCCATCTTTGAGCAGGCCCGCGGGCAGCTTCCTTGGCCCATTTAGAAGACTGTCCGGCCCCCTCCTTTGAGCAGGCCCGTGGGCCTTGGAGATGGCTTGCAAATGGGCCTCTCCAGTCGGCCGAATTGGGCCAATCGGAGTCTCATCATGGGCTTTGTCGATGGGCCTCCCCGGCGGACTGAATTGGGCCGATCAGGGTCCGTTTGTGGGCCTTGGAGATGGACTGAATTGGGCCTGTTTGGGCCGAGCATGCCATTCCTTTTGTTTCTCTTTTTTTTTTGAATCGGCCTTGTCAACATATTTGGTTTCTCTTCTTTTTCTTTTTTTTCTGAAAATTTTTGGTTACAACAGAATTCTAAGAGAGTAACCATGGCCTTTAAAGGGCTTGTGGGGGACCCTTCTAAGGATATGGACCTCGTTAGCCTATGGTTTGGCACACACGCATATTATTCATGCATGGCCTCCTCATGACTTAATGGGCAAATATCCTTTTAATTATAAGTTTTCTTATGTCTAGAAGCCGAGTTCATGTTCATCTAGGCCCATAAGCCTTTGTAAAATCTGTACTCCCATTGATCAGGTGTATTGTTTCACGTGCACAGCTCTTTCTACCCCTTCTTTGACTGTCCTGGGTGCTTTAGACATGGGTCGATCAAGTGACTGTAGGACAGTGTTGGCGTACATTTTTCAAAAAAAAAAAAAAGGAGGAATGAATGGGCCAGTAAGAGCAGGCCGGAAGGCCCACAATTCAGCCAATTTTTGGACCCAATTGGCAGCCCATTTCCAGCCCTGGCCGGCCAGCCCATAACCAAAAAATTTGGCCCATGCAAAAGCCTGCGCATCAACCCACAGCAAGGACTGGGCTGCAGCCTCCTGCTGACCCAACCCAATTCAGGCCCATTTTGTGGCCAGACCGCGGCCCATCTTCAAGGCCACCTGCGGCCCAGTGTGAACAGGCACTGCCACCTCAGCACCTGCCACATCAGCACCCCTTTGCGCACCAGCCCTGCCACCTCAGCCCATCGATCAGGTCAAGGCTGGGGGAAGGTCAAGGGACAGTAGGCCAATCAAGTCCATTCAATGGAGTAACTCCCAATGGGGAGGCCAAAAGCCATCGGTTATGGCAGCCACCTGCTGGCCTTTGATCTGCCCTCCACTCTCTATAAGAAGAGAGGGGCGCGCCAGCCAGGAAAAGGTGGAGACTGCTGGAGGAGGCCGCCAGGCTGCCGAAGTGTCACCTGCTGTGCCCTGCTGCTGCGCCTGCCACCTGCTGTCAGGAGAAAGGAGAAGAAGACAAGGTAAGAAGGGATAGCTGGTATGTCCATGTAGCCCTTTAAAGGGCCTTCTTTCTATCGATTCTACATGCTATCTCCTGCCCTTATCTACCTTCACAAAATGCCCCAATTCAGTCCATTCAAACCCCCCTATATTGGACTGCAATCCCCTTGAGCCAAACCCATAAATCTGGCCCTTTCTAGCCCTTGTCCGGAGCAAAAAAAAACAATTCCCCTTGTGACCCAGTTTCAGCCCCAATCAAGGCCCAAAAGAGCCCCACTTCGGTCCATTTCCAGACTGACCAGCAGGCCCATAATCTGTCCACCAGCAGGCCATGTTCAGGTCCGGTTTCAGACCACCTGCAGGTCCCCCATTTCAACTCGGTTCCAGCCCCTGCCTAGGCCCATAGCCTCCCACCTGCAGGCCCAGATTAAGCCCATATTCGGTCCCCTCCTGACCTGGCTTAAACCCACCTGCAGACAACTCAATATAGGGCCGTGAACAGCCCCTGTCCAGCCCACCTGCTGGCCCTCCTATAGGCCCAGTCCGAGCCAAATTCAGGCCCAAAAAATCTGGCCCTTGCCCAGCCCACCAAGCAGAGCCATATCAGGTCCCAACCGACCCCCAATTCTGCCCACCTGCAGGGCTTCTGTTCAGGCCCACAACAGGCCCAGGAACAGTCCACATCCAGACCCACAAACAGGCCCATTCACTAGTCTCTAAACAGGTCCATAACCGGTCCCTTTGTGACCCGATCCTGTACACTTTCAGACCTCTCTACACAGGACCAAATCTGAAATTTAGTTTGGGCTACTGAACAGGCCCCTGTCCAGATCCGAAACCTGCTGCAAAATAGCCCCTTTGCGGCCCTATCCAGAACACCCCAAAACCTATGTTATCCGAGGCGTGAGGCGCCCGAGGCGAGGGACCTAGCGCCTCGCCTCAGACGCTTGGGGCGGGCGCCTTAGGCACCCGAGATGTTTTATATTATTTAATTATTTTTAATTTAAATAATACATATATCTCATACAAATAGTTGAAATAAATCAAAAAAAGATACTTGGAATATTGAAATAAATGCATCATTTTAATAACTATATATTGTAGCCATCAATAAATAATGTTATAACAATAAAAGAATATCAATAACAAACATAACATCATAACAACTAACCAGAGTAGAGTACAAATCAAGCATAACGTAGCATAACAATTTAATGAGAGTAGAAATCAATAACAAAAGAAGACAAATATCATAATTAAATTAAGAAATTGATCATGTTTGACCAGATTTGTTTGACTTGGGCGGGGTGAGGCGTTTTGGGGCGAGGCGAGGCATTTTGCCAATGCCTCACCAGCCTCAACCGCCTAGGCAGTTGTTGCGGCGAGCGCCTCTAATAACTATGCCCAAAACAGACCCACTTCGGCTCCCTTGTAGCCAGGTTCCAGCCCCATTGAGGCTCACCCCAGTGGCCCTTTCACGAGTCCAATCTGCTCCCAAGAAGCCTACCAGCAACTCCCTTGCAGCAGTGCAAAAGAATGAAGAAAAAAGAAGGTTGCAGCAGCCCCCTTGTGGCATGAACCGGCAAAGAGAGGGGCAAGCCTCAACGGCCCTTTCACGGGTCCGACTATCCCCTCACCTTATCCAGGGAGAACCGAGCCTCAACGGCCCTTTCACGGGTCCGGCTTGGCCTCCAAGAAGCTGTCCTTCCAACTCAAGCAAATTGAAGCCCAGCTTTGAACGTCAAAGGAATGGACCGGCCCGAAGTGGTCTTCATAAAAAAACAAAAAAATAAAAATCAGAAAGCGAAAGCAACATCTAAATTAAGGAGCTTCACCCCCTAGCGGAGAACTCCACCTTGGACAGGCGCGCGGGCATGTTCCCGTAGCCGTCGATCATTCCCCCAATATGGCTAAGTAAAAGCTGGCCGTTTTGGATGGGTAAACTTCACCAAATTAGAAAATGATCGCCATGTCGTCGTAATGCCGAAATTTTCTAAGTCGGTGAAGAACCTACATTGGGGGAAGGATTGACCATATTGTACACCGATGTACCCATCTTTCAATGAAATGAAATTTTGATGTCAACATTGAGATGCATGAAGCCGGGTACTCAATAGTAGCCCGATGAGCCGACCGAGATGCAAACCATCAAACAAAATAAACAACATAATCAAATCTGAAAAATTTTACATTAAAACAGAAAATCAAATCTAAAAATTCAAACAGAAATCAGAACTTAAACACAAATATGAAATTTAAACCTTAAACTCATCTCGATTCAACCGAGCAACCAAACTCCAACCAAGATTGAACCGGTTTTGAATCAAATCAAAAAGATCAAATTCCGATCAAATCCAAAGCATATGAATTTCAAATTTAAATCAAATCTGTAAACCAAACAAAAATCAGATTTAAATCAAATCTGCCAACACCCAATTTCAGATTAAATCTGTAAACAAAAAATCTGCAAACAGCACATTCCAACCGACTTGAAACACACCAAAAAAAAATCTGATTTTGACAATCTGAAAATTCATTTAAAATTCACCGAACCTCACCTAAACAAACAAGCAAATGCTTAACCCCAAAGAAACTAAATAAATAACATTCCCAAGCACCTAAAAATTAGGTCAAAACCTACTAAAAAAACAGAAAATTCAGAATCTGAAAATTCAGAAAACTTAAAAATCAGTCAGATCAAAAATCTCAAAATGCTTAAAACCCTTTAAGCATAACTTGAACCAATCAAGTTCAAAAAATAAACAAATCAAACCGAAACAACAAACAATAAGTCAAATCAAATCAAACAAATTGATTTAAACTCAAAATCAATAAAACCGACCCAAAGTCAACCAAAAAAAATCAAAATCAAACAACAAACAAACAAAATCGACCGGAACAAAAAATTGGTTTGCATTTCATCGGACCCAAAAGGCCGCTGCCCTTTTGAGTTCCTTTATTTTATGTGGATATGCTTGTCTCCAAAAAAATAGGTTGTCGCGACGGTTAATCAAAGGCGTTCGAGCCGTTGCTCGATGTAAGTTAACGCCGGGTACTCGCACCATCCGGCGGAGAGTGGTCAAAAAACAAAATTTTCAAAGAACCCGAACCTCGGTTCTTTTTTTTTTAAACTATCACCGGACTATCTAATATTTTTAGGATATCACCTTTTTTCCTAAAAGAGTCCGGGGTATCGAAAATGTCTTTCTTCCTAAGAACAGACGCGTGAAAAAGAGGTTCACACGGACAGGTTTAGAGTTTGTTTAAGACTAGTTCAAGGTCAACATTTTGGGTCTATTCAGGACAGATTTTTGGGATCTGTTTGGGCTGAAACAGAGGGATTTTGGGCTCATGAATTGGGTGTTTTTGGATAGAAAATTATCTAGGTCCATGGACTTAATCTCAGCCAGTTGGCTGTGCCTAGCTGGGGACTTGAGCGGGTGATGATCTAGGTCCCCCGTCCCCGTTGATGGCCGCAAGTGGGGGTGCTACTAAGGCCACCGGGAGCCTTGGGGGTAGGCCTCCGCGCCAGCGGCCACGGCGTCTCCCCATTCCGGTCGCAAGGTGGGCGCCAGCCTCTCAAACGGCAGAGGTGGCGCCGGCGGAGGACTATGGAGGCCTCGGAGCCGTCAGGGGACCTCCATCAGAGCATCGCCGGTTGTGACTCCCCTTTTAGCAAAGCCGGAAGAAGCTCCAGACGCCAATCCTCCTCCATGCACCGTCCTGGAGGACACCCGCGGCGGCGACTATGGCCGCGAGGAGGGGGAGACCTCCGCCGGCATCCCCTTGGTGAGAGGGCATCAAAGCTCCTTCGATCGCGAGGGCCGCCGCCCGCCGGCCTAGCACGCACAGAGGCCACGGGCGAACAGGGTCCGATGGACCACTGCGCCGTGATGGGCTCCCCGCACACCCAGGCGTCAACAGACTGCGCGCGCTACGACCACGGGGAGAACGGGTCCTCCCAGCGCCGACCCCGGAAAGAAAAAGTGATCCGGAACCACTGCGCCACTACGGGGCCCACGGCGCAAAAAAAAATATAATGGCCGCGGCCACGTCCGCGGCCACCAGGTGCTGCTGGGCCCATTGGGCTCTGCCTCCGTCTGCCGCAAGGGGGGATCCAGCGTAAAGAGACCCATCGGGCCAATAAGAGCTGCCGGATCATCGAAGGACCGTCTTAGACATGGTGGACTCAACTTGCAGCATGTTTAAAAATTTTGACACATAAATTAAATTTAAATAAAAATAAAAAAATAAAAAAACAAAATTAAATAAAAAGTAAACTCAAATTTTAAGCACCATCAGACGGTTATTCCAACTATGTCTCGAGTAGGCGCTCCTAAACGTAAGTGCGGACGTACTCCCGTTGCACACGGTTCCATTCTCCTAGTGTGACAAGTCAAAAGACCTAGTCACATTGGAGACGCTTTCATTCGATCGAGGATCAATCGGTATGCTGTCGAAATACCGATTTCTCCTCTAATCTTGTGGGAGCGCGCACTGGAGGATGACAAATTCTAAACTTTGGACGTCGGCGCGACGCAATGTAATTCGACTTGAAATGAAATAAAAAATGATTCAACCCGATGGACCAGATACGATGCATACTCACATTAAATAAATAAGATAAAATCAATTAAAAAAACTTCAATAAATCTGAAATTTGTAAAAAAATATTTTTAAATAATTTAAAATCATTGTAAAATATACTTAACCCATGAAATTAAATTAACGACAATTAAATAACACTAAAGAAAATTAAATAAACAAACTCCAATACATTAAAAATCCACCAAACAGTCCGTAAGCACAAAAAAATCAAATTTGTAAAACTAAATAAATTTGGAAGAGCATAAATCAAAATATTTTTAAATAACTTAATCAAAGTCTTAAAATAGATTGAATGTGCTAAAATTAATCGCAACTTAAATAATATGAAATTAAATAATCTTAATAAATGCGATAACCAATAAATCTCAAATTATGAGTCACCAATTCATTTAATTAAACTTTAAATTCAAAACAAAGTCATAATTAAATTGAGATTCAACTAATCAAATAAATTAAATCTAATTCATTAAACTCAAAACATCGAGAAAAATGTAAATTAGAGTAAATTTTTTTTAAAAAATGAATCAAACTATAAAAATTGAAAACTCTTAATTTAATTGAATACAATTTTTATTTTAACTAAACATAACTCAACGTGTTCGTATGGATCCGCAGAGTTACAACTCTCTAGTTTATTTTATCGGATCAAAGATGTTCGAGTAGTTGTTCGATGTAAATCAACACCAGGTATTCACAGTATCTGGCGAAAAATAGTCAAAATTAAATTATCAAAAAGAACTCGAACTTCGATTCTAATAATTTTAAATACATGTCGCAGTTAGTATTTTTAATGTTTCATCGTCCATTTTCTTAAATAATGTGAAGAAGATACCAAAAATCATTTGAAAATTAAAATCTGAGCTTCTCACACTCTCCTGCGGCTCTGTTGACTATAAGAAGACTTGCATGCAGCTTCGAGATGAACCCCAACTCAGTTGTTTGCAGAGCCTCCGTAGAGACTTTACGGCTGGCTTCTTGCTCCGTTGACTATAGAAGGCCTGGCAGAAGACTTAGTGGGGGGTCCTCCAACTCCTATGGCAGCCAAATGCCCTCGCCTCGGAGAGCGGGGGATCTCAGGTGGGCACCTAAGATGCACATGATAGTTGTTTTACTCTCGAGATATTAAATTGGTGAGGAACCTGATAGTGCACTCTCAGCTGATCACTTGAGGCCCCCGCTCTCCTTCGCAGAGGCATCTTGATGGTGCTCCAGCTCCGTTGATAGCTCATTGACCGTGCTCTATTTCCCTTTCTCGATCCCTCTCTCTCCAAAACCCTTTGGTAGGCATTGCAAGGTTTCTCTTATAGGTTAAGAGTCCTTCCGATATCAGGATAAGCCCCATTGGCATCGCGCTCCCGGACGGCGAGTCCAGGCTTCGAATTAAGCTGTGGATGTTCCGTAGTCATCGTATGCCTTCGCTGGTACTTCTCCAGCTATCCCCAGCAAGCTAAGACCTCGTTTTGATACAAATCTGGGTCTCCTGCCATCGGGTGAGTCCTGAAAGGATTGGGTTCTTCAGATGACAATCAAGGTAAGTCTTCCTCAGCTTCAACGGCCCTTCCCTGCTGTGCAGGGTCTCCGATGCCCTCTTACGGGAACTCCGGTGATCCTAGATATCTGGAGAAGACTTTACGTTTCAAGATGGGGCTCTTTACCATCTTGGTGAGACTTATGCCTTGTTTGCAAAACATGAGATTTACATTTTTCTCCGTGGGAAGCTTACGCCTCAAATGCTACTTGTAGAAATACATAAGCCTCAAGGTTGGAGGTATTTTGGTGAGAAAAAGAGTTATGAATCATCCACATACACAGAAAATATTTCGTCACACAAAATTTTATAGCACTTTTTTTCCTCTTAAAGGAGACACATTGACTTTATTTTTATGGGCATTTTTCCTGACTCTAGAATTTATTTGATTGTAATGTCTATAAAAATAAAAATAACAAGTATTGAACGCATTATTTAGGTTTAGATGTTATTGAAGCAAAATTTTACAAGTTTTATGCTCGTATTAATCAAACTTTGTTTATTTGTACAACATAGAAGTTTAAACAATTAATAATTAATTATACTTTGTTTGATGCTAGTCTTCTAGTTAGTTCAAGGATTGCATGATTATTTATTTAAATATTCATAGATTATATTTTTTTCTTAAATTGGTGCTTAATGTTTCAATAAATTTTGAGATTTATAGTTCAAGAATTGTATAATTATTTATTTAAATGTTAATAGATTATAATTTTTTCTTATATTGAGACTTATGCCGCAATAAGCTTTGTGGCTTACATCTCGTGAGGATTCAGCAAAATGCCTCGAAACTGCCTCAAGACTTTGCAAACATTGTTTCTAAGATTCTGGGACAGGTGGCTATCCTCCGACAATGCTTCCTTCTCTATTGGATGGTCGTGGATTGTCCAAGACCTTCTGTCCTGGTTTCTAGAATGGTTCCGAGGATCTCGTTTTGATTCTCTGCTAAATAAAGATGCTGTGATGACTTATACACATGAAGGCATACTGGTATTTGTATTTGTACACATAAATGTAAGTCATGCTGTTAGAATCTATAGACACATGCATACCCATCATACATTCTCGGAGGTGAAACAATAATAACATAAAAGTGTGTATGCATGCCGCTTATCAGTTGTCTGGTGCATTACCTGTTTTGTGGAATATACTGATATTTTCTTATAACAATTAGCTGCTTACCTTATGTTAGAACATGAAGAATTGTCTATTTTTTGGTTGCAGCACCTTGCATATGTTTGGCTAAATAATGATGCTACTAGGAAGGCTCTCAATGTCAGAGAGGTAATGCATCTATAAATGTATGTGTATGGCATAGCCTGATGCTGTTTCATTACACTTCTGCAGCATGGATTTTTGGGAAGGGCCTCTATCAAGATGTACCATCTTTAGAGCACCTATAAGATGAATACATAGTAATCATGTCCAAGACGTAGGTTTATCTCTACTAGTCTCAATTAATATATCTTATTATTGAGCTAAGTTTCTGCACAGTAGTTGCTTTATGGGGTAGCTGGTTAACATTGTAAATGGTGCTACATGGTAACATTCCAAATTTTAACCACTTTTCACTTCTGAAAACGGGGCACTAACTCAAAGCATGTGTGTTAAAGCGGTGGGATCTAGGATCCTTACTCATTGTGATCACTTTCTTTATAGATGTTTTCAAGCTATCATAATGAACTTATTTAAATATTAATATATTTCTGAAACTTCATGGGGGCAGGCCCATCTAGATCCACCATTGAGCCCCAGCTAGTTCCACTATGGAGCATCTGATTCTGTAAATTATGATTGAGAAACCTATATCTCAGAGCTAGTCTAGATGGCTTAATCTAACAAATGCAAATTTAGCTAAGAGCCTTTAGTCATGATGTAAATCATGCTCTCCAGACCACAAAGCTAGATAATTGAACCATTAGTAATGGGCGTCATACAGGTCAATCATCTTGCTGATGATGCTGTTACTTACAAACAGCTCACTTTATACATTAGTTTACAATATATTTCATTGGTGGTCCAAAAATTTGTGCACATGAGATTTGAATTATAATGAGACAAATAATACAAAGACAAATCCTACATATTTTTGGTCATGGATTATTTGGGATGGACATCAAGATAGCTGGATAGAGATATATAGTATAATGCATATTCGTTCACTGGATATACTTCATCTCAGAATTGCTCAAGTTGAGATACCAACGGAATCATACAGTTAGTTGTTAGAGAACAGGTTTGCCAAATTGATTGTCTCTTGTATGATTACAAGGTTATAATATATGCATCTAATTGTCAGATAGTGATCCTTTGGTCCAAATTATATAATTGATCCTTAATCTTATACAATAACAGTGCCCTACACAAGATTTATACTTTTGATATCGACTTAGCTTGGGATATACGAACTTATTTTAGTATATTATTAGTAGTAGTTGACCACATAAAGATAATTGGCTTTACCTTAGTAAAAGATTATTCATTGTCAAAATCATATTCATCTTCTCATAGCAAATTCAACAAATCTATGTTGGAAGTGGCTATGACTAATTCAATTATGCTAAGCAAGAACAATGATGTAACCTCAAAAATGTCTTTTACCTTTTGGAAAAAGAATTTATTTTTTGGTTTATCTTGAAAAACAAAGAAATTAGGTGGTATTCCATAAGAGTATTAGATAATTCATGATATGTATAAAATATATATTGAGGTTGTTGAGTTCTTTGAAAATTTATTTGTTGGCATCTTTTCATTGGACTTATGAAATACCAATGTTAATTACATTGAACAACCATTCGAACGCTCCTGATTAACTGGCATAGCAATTCATTCATAGAAGACATATGTCTACAAAATAAACACATAGGAGCAGCGGTCACATGAACTTGATGGAATGTTGTTGGCACCATAATTTTTGTCAAAAAAATATATGAAGAGAGGGCCGAACCAAGGACCAAGCTGGTCCGGTCCCAAATTGGCCCAAAGAGGGACGATTCAGCCCATTAGCATATCTATCAGCTGGCCCGGTTTTTAATTAGCTAAAAGAAAACATTTTTCAGCTCACTTGTTAGCCCATTAGGAGGAGGAGGTGGGCCACGGTCAACCAAATGGGCCTAGTCAAAGTGCCACCTCAGCTGTCACATCAGCCTACCACATCAGCCGCCACCTACCTTGTCCCATTAATTACATGGGAGAGTGGAAGGGTAAGTCAAATACAATGTTAAGACAATTAAACTAACCTAGGAGAAGCCAACGGTCAAGTTAGTTAATAGTCTAGGGGAACTGGGGAAGGGAAGAGCCGTCTTACCATCAATACTAACTTAATCCTTCACCTCCCCCCACTTCCTATAAAAGAAGGCATCAGCCCAAGGGAGAGAAGGCTGGATGCTCACGCCATCAGGCTGCTGCCTACACTGCACGCACCCACCTGCTTGCTGACCGCAGCCAAGGAGAAAGAGGAGGAGAGGAAGAAAAGAGGAGGAGCTCATTGTGGCCCTCTTTCTTCACGACAACTTCCTCTTATGCTGTGGCTTCAGCAGCCCCACTTGTTGCCATCCCATACAGCTGACGCCAAGGAGAAGAAGGAGAAGGAGAAGGAAAAAGAAAAAGGTAGGGACGTGCTAATTTTGTAGCCCTTTAAGGGTATCTCTCCTCCACCCTTTTAAATTCTTTCTCTAACCTTCTCATGGCCTAAGCCAGCCTTCATCATCATCGGCAACCCATGGCCTTAAACAGGTCCTTTCCAACCCTTATTTAGACCAATAGGAAGCCTCAAAGATAACTCCATGTCCAGCCTCCAGTTACCCCCCAGAACAGGTCTCACATTGGACCTCTTTCAGCCCCCTATTTGGCTTACCTGAGCAGCCCATACTCAGCTAAATTTGGTCCTTAATCAAGCCCCAATCAGGACCTATTTAGGCCTCTACACAGACACTCATCAGGCCCCTTAGACAGGTCACTGTTGGGCCATCAAAATTTTCCCTACACTCCCATTTTTGGACCACCAAAGGCCCCTTTCCACAGTCCCCTTTATAGCCCCATTCTGGTCTCCAAACAGACCCCATTTTGGCCCATTCTGGACCCTCAATCAGATCACAAAATGACCCTTCGGTCAGACTCAAGAACGGCCCCAATTAGGCCCTGTTTTGGTTTCATGATCAGACCCTCATGCAGTCCCATTTCAGTCTCCTAAATAGGCCCCCTGTGTACCCCCCCACGGCCTACCAGAACAGTCCCTGTATAGGTTTTCCTCGGCTCATCAAAATAGCCCCATGTGCAGGCCATTTTCTACCCACCTGACATGCCCCTGAGCAGTCTTATTCTGGCCCTAATCAGGTCCTGTTTCCAGTCCATTTCGGACCCTCAACCAGATTATCAGGTGACCCCTCAATCAGGTCCCTTAAACCGAGCCCAATCAGGCCCTGTTCAAGCCCTTAAACAGCTCCCATACAGACCCTGTTCGGCCCCTTTAAACAGTCCCAAAAAAGACCCTGTCTTGACCCCCTCCATTCGACCTTATTCAGGTCCCTCTTTGCCCCCTTTGTGCAGCCCTTCCTTTAGCCCCTTTGTGGCTTCAAAAAAAGAAGAAGCAAAGCAGCCCCCTTGCGGCTCTAAGAAGAAAAATGCACAAGCTGTTCATTTTTGGCATCAGTAGATGGGGTGATGCCCCGGGTCCTTTCAAAATCCGTCCAATGAGCCGATTGTCCACCCGGGCAGGCCTCCACCCTACCACCAAACAGATTGTGAAATGAAAGTCTGAAGCATCTGCAGACCGACCAGGCCCAATATGATGCAAGACAGGCCCACTGAGCCCATGAAGACCCGAAGACCTGCCAATTAGGCATTGACAAAAAAAATAAAAATAAATAAATTTGAAATGTGAAAAGCTAAATTAAAATAAGGGAGTAAACACCCTTTCATGAATACTCCATTTTGGATGGCTCTCCCGGGTCCGTCACGGGATGTCGATTTGGATGACGGCGTGGGCCGGTTCCCATTTGCCGGCGATCCATCTCCTGATATGACGAGTTAAACACTTGTCATCTTGGATGGGTAAAATTTATCTTGGTTGGAAGGGAACCGGCATGCTGTCGTAATGCCGAGTTTTCTTCTCAACCTTATGGAAATTTACATTAGGGGAAGGAACATTGGTATGCCGCCTGGCATTTTTTTTTTCACATACGCTTGTACTCTAACACATGGAATGAAATGAAAGAACAATGTTCAAAGTGACAATTCGAACGAATGAAACCAAGCATCGAACGGCAGCTTGACGGACTAGATGGTATGCAAACCTTAAACACAAAAATAAACATAAAACTCAATCAACTAAATCTGGATATTAACAAAAAAATCAGATTTGAAACAGATCTGAAAATTCAATCAAAATCACCTAAGTTCAAATAAAACTTAAGCCATAATATGGAAACATTAAAAATCAAACTTAAAAAATCAGACTTTAATCAATCTGAAAATACATGAAAAATCAGATTTTGCTCAAACCTAAAAATTTATTTAAAAATCACTTAATCTCATCTAATTAAATCCCTAATCAAGCAATGATTAAATAATATCAAAGGAAACTAAATAAGTAACATCTAAAACATTTAAAAGACACCGAAATCAACCCCAAAACATTAAAAATCAGATCATTAAATAATCTGAAACTTGAAAGTCAAATCAAATCCTAAAACACCTAAAAATACCAAACACACTTAAAACCGATATCAAATCTCTAACTGACACAAAAGATGACCAAAATACCTTAACTCACATGTCAACCAAGCAAAAAAATCAGATTATTTAAAACATTAAAACAAAGCGACTTCAACCAGTCAAAGTAAAAATAAAAAATCAACTAAAAGAGACAAACCAAACCAAACAAAAGAGAAAGAAACCAAACCAAACTAAAACCAAACAAATCGAATCCAAACTAAAACCAAACCAAACTAAAATTAAATAATCCAAAGTCAACATAAAACTAAACAATCAAAAAATCAACAAACTTATAAAACCAACAAAAATCAACCCCAAACAAACTGGTTTGTATCTCATCAGGCCCAGAAGGCCGCAACCCCTTTTGAATTCATTACTTTCGGTGGATGCTCACGCTTTCCAAAATAGATTTCTATGACGGTTAATTAAGGGCATTCGAGCAATTGCTCGATGTAAGTTAACGTCGGATATTCGCACCATTCGGCGAAGAGTGGTCAAAATAAAATTTTCAAAGAACCCAAACCTCAGTTCTAATATCTTTGTAATATCACCGGACTATTTAATACTTCTATAGGATATCACCTAGTTTTCTAAATAGTCTGCCACATGATACGCCATTCTTTCTAAAAGAGGAAAACGAGGTTCTCACAAATGCAAACACTTAGCATTTTGGATTTAATTTGATTTGGATTGAATTAGGTTTCATTTTGGAATGTGTTTTGTTTTGGTTAAATTTCGATTTATTTTATCTTTGAAATTGTCTTGAATTTAATTTGAGTGTTTAAAGTTCATTTTGAGAGAGTTTGGTTTATTTTGAATTGGTTGTTTATCTTATTGAGACTTGGTGTCTTTTAAATTTGATTGATTCTTTTATTATGTTGTGAGTTCGGTTTGAATTCATTTTGATTTTTGGGGGCTTTTGTCTTAAGTTGGGGGTTTAATGAGTTTTTCAAGATTTTTTTTTTGAAGCATTCAAATTAGATCTATGTTTTAGAAGTTTGAGTTTTTTTTTTACTTCAGGTTTTCTGACTTGAGTATCTTCTCTCTTTTTTGAATTCAGTTAGAATTTGAATTACATGAACTTTAAATCTGGTGGTTTAGAGATTCTGTTCTGGTTTATAATTTATCATTCATTCATCATTTTTTTGCTCAGATTTGCTATTCCCTTTCCTTTTATTCTTCTCTTTTTTTTGACAGGATGTGATGGATTGGCCCCTCAGTTGTCTTGAGTTTGACATTTTGATTATGGTTCTGAACTTGGGATTCTTTTGACTTTTAGAATTTAGTTTGTTGAGGATAATTTTTATTTCAGTTTTTTTTTGCATAATGTTGTACGGAATCAAGAGCTCCAGTCGGTGCTTAGGACATTAAGTTTTAATTAAAAAATGAAGTTTCAGACTTAATGCTGATTTTTTTAGCTTTTATTAGGGGATTTAAATTCAATGGTTAATGTTTCCACCTTATCTTATGTTCTATGCACTTTTTTGGTTCAGGTTCAGGTTTAAATTTTTGCGAACTTTAGATTTAAGGGGTGGGTTACAGACTGTGAGAACTTAAGGTCTTCAGATCTCTCACTTTAGATTGGGAGTTTAAAATCTGAAATTTTCAGTTTGGAAGCTTATGGTTTAGAAATTTGTTTGGGGATTTTATGTTTTATTGATTTGGGGGGGGGGGGTTGGTTCTCCTTGGGTCCAAATCTGGGAATTGGATCTTCTCATTTTCAAATTCAAGGGACTTTCAAACTCAGGAACCTGAGATTCCCAAGCTTTTGACTTACTGTAAAGATTTGATCTTCCCTTTCTTAATTATGATTTAGCAGTCTTATACTTAGGAGTTGCATGTGCATTCGTTTTGGTTTAGATTCAAGTCCTCTTCCATCTGAATCCTAGCATCGAGAACCTAACATTTTAATTTATAATTCAGATTTTGGAATTTCGTTCTTTTCTTTGGTTTTCTGAGTCCATTCTTTATATTTGGGGTCCCTCTTTGTTCTTTCTGCTTGATTACCAGATCTAGCACCAATTTCACCTTTTAGTGACATCAGAAATTTGGGTGCTGCAGATTTTTATTTAAACCTTTGATGACCTGAAAATTGACTGATCTAAGCTTCCCATTCTCCTCAGAGCTGGAATTTCAATTTATTTTTCTTCCACTCTTTTTTTACTGAGCATCCGGTGTTAATATGAAGTACATATATGTGAGGGAAGGCATGGAAGCCAGGATTCCCATGAATTTGGATTAAATTCCCCATGACCTTTGATAGGCATTAGGAAACTTATCTTTGAATAGATTCTGGGAATAAGTCATCCTTGGCCTTTAATAGGTATTAGAGACTACTTCCATAAATTTTGGAATATAGTAGCCCTGGCCTTTAAAAGGCTTGTGGGGGACCCATCCCAATGATATGAATTTTAGTAGTACCCTTAGCCTTGATAGACATGTGGACTCATCCTAATGATATGAATTTTGGGAGAGTTGCCATGGCCTTTAAAAGGCTTGTGGGGGACTCTTCTTAGTAATATGAATTTTGAGAGAGTAACCCCGGCCATCAATAGGCATGTGGGAGACTCATCCCAATGATGTGAATTCAAAGAGAGTAGCCTTGGCCTTTAAAAGGCTTGTGGGGGACCCTGCTAAAGATATGGACCTCAGTAGCCTATGGTTTGGCACATACGCATGTTATTCATGCATAGTCTCCCAATGGCTTAATAGACAAATGTCATTCATGCATAGTCTCCCAATAGCCTTAGTAATTGGTTTGGTGGGTGCTAAGGGGATTAGCACCAAGATATGAGACATCCAGCCTATGTTATCAAAGACGATCGCCTTGGGCGCCTAGGCACTGAGACAAGGCCTCAGCACCTCGCCTAGCCCGCGACCGCCTCAGACGGTCACCTTTTATAGCCTAAACCGCCTCGACCACCTCGACTGCCTGAACCACCTCAAATGCATATACTTTTCTATTTTTTCTTATTTTTAATTTTTTTTTATTTGTTGCTTAGTTCAACTTAAGGCCATATCTTATATATTGTATTTTTTTAAATCAATGAAATAATGATCTTGTGTCACATTCAAAAAAAACTTAAGATCAAAAAAGACAAAGACTTGAGAATTATTGTTCAATTATTGTTACTTCTATGTTATTTTAGAATTATTAATGTACTTTCATACATGTTTTAGAATTATTGTTCAATTATTGTCACCTAACATATTAATATACTTTAACTGTTGTTTCAAATTCCAGTAACATAGAAAAAGGTATATCTTTTCTACATTTTTGATGTATTTTCTACATTTTTGATATATTTCTTATTTTATTAGATATATATTTTGCATTTTTAAATAGATTTACTTTTTTTAAATGCACCTTTTGTATTTTATAAATATTTTTTACTTTTTTAGAAGCATTTCATGTTTTTTACGTATATTTCTAATCTTTTTAGAGGTATGTCTTACTTTTTTTTCCACTTTCAAATATTGTATAAAGCATAAAAAAGTTGAGGGGTGCCCAGGGGTACGAAGCATGAACTGAAGTAACTGGGTGGTCTAATAGGTCTAGGAGAGGGCATCCCAATCAACAGCAGACGTCATTAAGGGACCATGTCAGGTCTGGGGAACAGGGGAAAGTGTTCGGACAATGAAGAAAGGGAGTAGGCAAGAAGGTAATGTTGGACTGGCTTCCTCACCTTTCTAGATGGCCGTGCGATAGGAGGGATGGCTGAGGAGCACCTTCCTTGTTCTTTTCTTCTTCCTGGTGGGTACTCTATTTCCATCGACGAGTAGACCTTCCACGAGCCATGTTCGATGCACTGTGGCTGGTCCTCGATGCCTTGCCTCCACAACGACGGCAGCCGATGCTTCAAAGTTAAACCAAAGGGCCTGGAACCCTCGCAATGGGATTCCAACGCTGATTTTTCACTACGATAGAAGCTTTGATCACCACAGAGAAGCTCGAACTTCCCTTCGTTGTCGTCTCCTTCTCCAACTCTCTCTGTTCTCTGAACCTCTGAGAGGATGACGCGGGATGCTTATATAGGCCTGGGTGGCCTCTCTGATATCTGGGATCCGATGGCATCACCCTTCTTGGATGGCAACTGCAGCCTTCTACAGAAGTTGCGGGGCTTGCGGACCCTTCAGATCCTTTTCACGATCCTCTGTAGCCATGGTAGGAAGGTTATGGCTCTGTTTTAATTCGGAGATGGGTCTCCCGCCATCGAGAGGAAGTCTTTATGTTGTGGATCCTCCGGAGGGCAATTACAGAAGTCAGGAGAAGCTGCGGAGCTCCCAATTCCCAATCCCGTCGGATCCCCCTGTGTGATATTCCTTGCTATCCTTGCGGGCCGTTGGAGTTCTCATCTTCACTCGGCGTGTCCTCCTGGCCCTCCGATGGTCTATGCACTTCCGTGGATGTTCCTGCCTTGCCTGGTTTCCCAAAGGGTCATTGTGATAAGCCTCCTGGTTTTTTTTGTTAGAATGATAAGCCTCCTCAACGTCCCGATAGATCCAGGTTTCTACTTTGTCTCACCGAGTGTGATCGTAGCCCTTCTATTGTGGTCATGCGAGCCTTTCCTTGTTGTCGTGGAGTCCTTGCAGCCTCTACAGTGTCTTGTGGTCCTCCCGGTAGTTCTCTTGCCTCTAGGATCCCCTAGATGAGTTGGAGTTAGGCCATGAAAATGCTTGCGCAAGTAGGTTAACATGTGGGCCAATTTGGCGGTAAGATGGGCCTGCGTGGGAATTAAAACATGTTCAATAAATGGGGCAAAGATGGGCGGCAAAATTAGCACAAGAAATAGGCTAATTTTCCATTGGGTTAGAACCAAAGTGGGCTTGTTTGTGCTTGAATTTCAGCCCACTAAGCAAATAACCAATGGGCTGTGTAAATGACAATAAATTGGGTCATTTTTCGGTGGATAAAAGTTGAGATGGGCATCGATAAATGGGCCATATCCGAGAGTTGAATGTTGTGACTCAATGAGGATTGGATTGGATTTAACCTCAATCCGATAAACATTTCTTCTTCTTCTTTTTTTTGAAAATTTTCGGTGCCAACAAACAACATATTAGATGATGCCCAGTATGATGAACTGGAATTAGGTTGATTAGCCAAAATCTATCATTGTAAGTTAATCTGGCTAAACTTGCCTTGCTAACTTGAGATCAAGTTAGGGTAGGCTTGAATTGGCTAATCCTAATCAAGATTAGCTAAACACAGCCTGAAGTCGACCATTCTTGTAGATCATAGTTGAGTTTACAGTGGGGATGCAAATGACTCAAGTCGAGCAGAGTATCATGCTGCTAGAGCTAGGATCGTTTATCCCTACTTGCTCATTAAGGGCTCGACTCCTTGGGCTACTCATTTACCTAATCAAGCCATGTTTAAGCTTTAGCTCAAATAGGAGCTCAACTCAAGCTTAGTCCAAGCTCAAGTTCAAACTCGGTCTGAGCTTGTTTATGATGTTCAAACTCGAGCTCAATCTAAGCTCATTTATTAAGCTTAAATTTAAGCTTGTTTATGAAGCTCAAAATTGAGCTCAATTTAAGCTTGAATTCAAACTCAAATTAAATTTGATTTCAGCCTAGTTAATAGATTGATTTGTCACTAACTAACTGTTGAGTACTTATAATTTATTTTTTAAAATAAATACTTAATTTAATAGTTAATTGAGTATATGATCGAGCTACTTGCGAGTTTTTTTCGACTTCAGCAGATGTCTGAGTAGGCTTGACTCGTTAACAAATCTAGTTTGTTTTCTTCGTTAAAGCTTGTTCATTTAACATAATAAACGAGCTAAACCAAGCTTTATCAAGCAGAATTTCGAGCTACTTGTTGTAGTGTATCTGCTCATTCGCACCCGTCATCTACAATCAAGTTGGACCAGTTATTAACTGATTCTTGGCTATTGGATAAGCCAATCTGATCCTCTCTAGATCTAGTTGACCTTCCCCAATCTAGGGGAATTTCACCTTGTCATTCGTGGAAACTGTGGGCATAGTTGATTGGATAGAGAGACATTATCCAAAACAATGCAAATAAGAGTATATCTTTCAGATATAAGATGGATAAAAGATTATATCTTCTTCCAGCAAGCAAGAATCTTCTTGCATCACTCCAGTGCGATGACTCCTCTCTATTTGTATAACACATACATAAATCCATCACATCAGCTAAACTTCAGCAACATGGAACGAGACAATTTTATAATCCAAGTTCTCTCTCACGTAGGACCTGGCTGACTTCTCACCTAGATATCCTCACTTTCTGGCCCCTTCATCTCTCACAATTTGCAGCATCAGGTTGGTGTATCTTCTCATCACTCGGCTTTGGAGCATTTAGGTCTTTACAGTATTTGTTAAAGTTAACCAACCAACCTCGACCTGGCTAATCATTTGTGGCAAGTTTAAACTATTGAAGTATCAATGGCATGGACTTACTTCCCATCACATTGAAATTTACGAGCTTTACAAGAAAAAATTTAAGGAGAATGCTTCAGAATTTCAGTTTTTTCAGACAATTGTTTTGTAAAAAAATGATTTGACTTATCACGGTTCTGATCACAAGATAAGGGCTAATTCCAGGGAGAGTTTGGGTGGATATGCTGAAATTGGGCATGGATTGACCGGTTCGGGTTGACTTTAGTCGATGCATCTGACTGTGTCAGCTGAAGTAAGCTCAGTCAGAATTCACTGATCCTGAGTTTGGACCAGCTGATCCTAGATTGGAATTGGCCTGGATTTGCTAATCCTAGCCAACTTGAGCCCACTTGGACCAAGTCCTAACTGCTTCATGACCAAGTCAGACCTATTCGGCTCAATTACTGCTGACTCTTGGCTGTCTTCAGCTTCGCTCAAATTGAATGGGACTGCCACTTTGATCCAGATAAAGATCTGGCCGGCCCTAGCTGATGCAAGGTCCTATCTCCGTTCATTTTCTTTGGTCTCAACTCAATTGGAGTCTTAATTCCAAATTATTTGAGGTCAGCCATATAGATTCTCTTTCTCCATTCATGTCAAATTTGAATTACTTATTTAGATATATTTAAATCATCCAAATCATATTGGATGATTTAGCAACGAAAAAAATTTCAGTTCATTATTGATGAATTATGAGCACCTGTTTAGATGTCCATGGCCATCTTGTTCATGAAAGTGAGAAATAATGTTTTGAACCTGTTTTTAGAACAAATGCATATATACATATAGTGCAAAGCCCAATAAATATTGGATCCCTCTCTGACAGAAAACGAATGGGGCGTACAACCAGAGTAATTTCATCAAGATTTATGCTATAAATAGGAGATTATATCTGATGTGTCACTTTTCTCATAGTAAGCATGCGCTTCAAATTTTCAGGAACCTGTTCAGGAGTGGAAACGTTGTGCCCACGGCTTGCCCTACATTGAGGACGTGCAGAGCAGTCTAGAATTTCACCTCAATGTCACAAGGAGAGGGTATAGGGCTCTTGTATACAGGTAAGGGGTAATCCCACATTCTCCCAAGATTCTGTATGTATTTAAAAGGTTACTTCAACTTCATTATTGGTTGTGCTTTTCAGTGGAGACCATGACTTAGTGGTGCCATTTATTGGTACACAATCATGGATCAGATCCCTTAACTTCTCAGTTGTGAGCGACTGGCGTTCATGGTTGGTTGGTGACAGAGTTGCAGGGTGAGATTGTGTTTTTCGCTTACTGAATTTGAATTCAAATTTGTAGCCATGTACAACGGTCAAAAGTTAGTAACTTGGTTCCCTCTCGGACTCAGGTACACTACTGCGTACTCTAACAACCTTGTCTTTGCAACTGTAAGGGTAAGAGTCATTCCATTTTTAGCATGATTTCAGATCAATTAAAATGTATTGTCAGAGTGTCTATCTCGTTAACCCAGTATCACTTCCGACATTTCTATCACAGGCATTAACATCAAAATTGGTAAAGAAAAAAAATGCAATATTGGACACCCGTAATTGCACTATAGGTCATGGAATGCCGGGTTGAACTTTGGAGCCAGGCCGACTGACTCGGCCCAACCCAGTCGGATTTGGCCCCGATCGTCCCAATCGGGACCCAAATCAGCCGGTGTTGCCCAGGTCGACCTGCATGGTCGGCAACCCTGGTCGAACAAGATCGGCTGAGTCTGTCTCAACTAGCCCCAATGGCTCCAGATCTTCTTGTCTAACCCATTCCGATCCAGGTCGACCCGGATTGCCAACCCCAAGCAACCCAGGTAGGTGGGGGCCCAACCGACCCGCTTCCGACCCGGGCCTACCTTGACTCGATATAGGTAGATGATGATGCAACCAAACATGCCTAGCTTTGTTCCCTGGAAACGTTGGATCATAAAGTATATGGATCAGATTAAATGAATATTACCGGTTGTGTAAATTAATGCCTCGGATTACGTCGGACTGAACCGTGTAGTCTTAATTCTTGGATAGGGGGCGGGACACACAGCTCCGAAGTACCGTCCTCAAGAATGTTTCGCTATGTTCAAGCGGTGGATTTCTCATCATGTGCCATTGTGAGCACATTCTGTCAGAAAGCTAAAGAGTTTGGAAACTCTGATGGCGAGTTCCCAGCGTCTCCATCTCTTTCATTTACCTTTCTTTACCCACGTCTCCTTCCTTCCTTATTTAAATGATGGTATGTCATGCCATTTCAACAATATTGATAGTACGTTGGAGGGGAAGAGGGATGTTGGATACCATTTCAACAGGTAAGAAGAAGAAGAAGAAAAACTTTTATTTCTGCATCAATATTGTATTGTGTGTGGGCAATGGTTATAAACTATGATGCATCCAACGTTGTGTTACGTGTTGAATATAATTTTCCATCTGGCCGCTGTCGAGAATCGAATGACTTTGACTTAGGGTTCATCTGTTTGTCTGGAAAATGGGTCGCGGGATCTTCTCTTCTGGAAAACCCAGCTACGCGGTCTATTTGGATGCCAGATAACTGGTCAGTCAATGAAATGTTCCTCCATTGACTCCATAGACGATGGATTTTGGCATCCCCATTTTTAATCCGGACGCCGTTTTCTGGATGGAACGGACACAAATGATTTTTTAAACACTCAGAATTTTATTGATTAATATAAATTAAATTTTAAAATAGTATAATTATAAAAATTTAATTTTAAAAAATAATATAATATTTTAAAGTGATAAACATGAAAAAACTAATTTAGTTAAATTATATATTCCTTTACATATATCAAAATTTTAAACATAAAATTATTAAGAATAATTTTTAAAAATAAAATAACTGAAAATATTTAAATGTGTATATACGCTCGGGTAAAAAATTGTGTTCTCAGGCAAATGATTTATGTATTACCAAATAACATATACTATTTGTTATTTCTTTGGAAAAGTTGTTCCGTAAAAGTGACTTTCACTTAAAATTTATTTTACATGGATCAAACTAATTAACAAGTGCATTATTGTTATTTAAAAACAATAGATTAATATATATGGGTAAAATTGTCAATTTCAAATAAAAGTTATTTTTGTACGCAGAAAGAGTCTTATTGTTAAGAAAAGAATATTTTACATGAACGGTTAATCATAACAGTAAAGAAAAGTTATTTTATTAAATAAACTATTTTTATTTAAAATAATTTAGCCAAGTTAACACTCTTTTGTCATGAATAAAAGTATTTTTTAAAAAATAATTAATATCTTAGAAAAATATCTCTTTTTTGTCATGATACGGTAACCAACAAAGTCATAGAAAAGTAATTAAGGACAACCAAATGTGAGATTGACGTTTTCAATTTCTTTGAAAAGTGGATGCAACAAAAAACTTCTTCTTAGCTTTAAGTTATATATATATATATCCGAAAAGCTAGAATAGTTCAAAATATTCATGTATAGTGGAGAAATCCATGTGACCGAGCTTAGATAATTTAAGATTAATATTTAACTTAGTTGAATTAGGTCCGTGGTATACCCCCAAAAAATATATATATACATTTTTCAAAGACCATGAAAGTAGATAACAGTCCCAAAGTCTCTTGAATGTGTCGTGATCGATATCTTAATGTGGAAGAGATTTTAATCACTAAAACTCTAGCACCAAATAATTCCATCCAAACATGTTCCCTTCTTTATTATGACATGTTTGGTTGGAATTCCAAGAGAGAAAGAGGGAGAGATTCTTGTCAGAAATTTCTGGTAACTAACTTAGAATCCCAATTAAATATGTCACATTCCTTCTGGCTTTGGTACTCTAAAAATAGACAGAATATTTAGAAATGTAAATTACGGTAGACACAAAATCTGTGCCAGAGGAATCTAGAACACTAGCGTTTGGAAATTTTGCCAGAATTCTTTTGACACAGATGCCGAACCAAATGATTAGATTTTAATTACCAAGTATGAATTTTTAAGGAAGAGAGGTGAAGTCGTCTGTCATAGTCTCACACAACTTTTAAAAATTATCGAGGGAAATTTTATTGGAATGATCAATTACCAAAAAAATCTAGATTTTGGAAATTTTAAAAGGGGTAAATATTATATTATGTTTTAGATATTCTTTCCCTATAATATAATCCACC
Organism: Cryptocoryne crispatula var. balansae; assembly: GCA_036172225.1. NCBI lineage: Eukaryota > Viridiplantae > Streptophyta > Magnoliopsida > Alismatales > Araceae > Cryptocoryne > Cryptocoryne crispatula. Next base: position 37,315,309 of record CM069930.1, read on the forward strand.
TCGACGGCGGACGTCAGCCGCCACGACGGCGCACAGACAAAGCGCCCGTGTGGTCCCCACAACAGCTGACGTGGCGATCGCAGGCCGTCCGTGCATTATCTCCTCCTCGGTGCTCCCCTTGTCCTGCTCTCTGCTCGCCGGGCGCCTTCATCAGACGCTGCCCCGGCCTCAGATCAGACAGTCGGCGGCGGGGAGGGGGAGAGAGAGAGAGACACGGGGACGATGAGGGCGATAATGGCGGCGCCAGCAGCGGGGACGGCGAGGTCGCCGACTGCCCCGGCGCCGTCCCCATCATGTTCCTCGTCCCCGTGCCCCAAGGTCGCGGTGCCTCGCAGGGTCCTCAGGGCGCCCCCCTCGTTGCCCGCGGCGTCGTCGACGGCCGCCGCCACGTCCGTGTCGCTCTTGGCGCTCTTCGCCGCGCCCGGCTGCGGGGTCCGCGAGGCCAAGGCGTTCTCGTTCGCCAAGGAGGAGATTATGGCTTCTCTCAGCAAGGTCTATCACGCCCGCACTTGCCTTCTGAAATCTGCCGTGCATTTCCGTTTTAATCCCTCTTTGCACTCGGAGGCTGCCGCCCTTAGCGGGATTCCACTGAGATTTCTGGGCGAAGTGGCGCTGCTTCTTGTTTCTCTAATGTTCGGTGTACTTGAACAGGTGGAGAACGCTGTTAATCAGGCGGAGGACGTGTTTTCCAAGGTTCTGGATGTCTCCCTCTCTGTTCTAAAGGTTGTAGTTGATGCATTCAAGCCGGCCGTCGATGGGGCACTGCCGGTGCTCCAAAAGGCTGGAGAAGAAACCGTAAAGATCGGTTCGCCGGTGGTTAGTGATGCTTCTAACCAGGTCAGGGAAGCACTCCAGGATGCCGGCGTTGATACCAGCTCCGTGTCCTCTGCCTTTAAGGTTCTTCTCCATCAACCTGGAAGCATCCCTGTGGCTGCATAAACTTTAATGTGCAGCTAATACTACATTATCATGTATATTTTAAGAATGTAATGTCACAGTTATTTCAGATGATTTTACAACTGCATATGTTGCTTAAGTTGTGTTAATGAGTACCCGTAACTGTTAGGTGTTAAGTATGTGGAGTGGTATGGACTATCTTCCGGGTGAAGCGATAGTTTGGGGTGTCATCCTACTAGCTATTTTACGGGCTATCACGGAATAGCATGTTTTTAAATCACAATTATTGCTTGACTTATTGAGGTGAAACAAGAAATATTGCCCAAATGATAAGTTTCACTTCCCCTACCCTCCAAAGTTCAAAGAACTTTTGTCTCCCATATGTGACAGGGTGACCTTGTACCAGCACTTTCTTTGTATTTTACATTCTTAAGGGTTCCTCAGTAACTATGGACATGTGTCTTTGTTTTTTGACATTGTAACCAGTTTCTCCTAGCTTCTTCCTTTAAGCAGCATAGAACAGAAGAGTCATACCCATAAGAGGAAAACAAAAATACAAGGACCACCATCCATAAGAAAAAGCAAGGAAAAGAGGTTTATGCCTGCAGAGGGAAGGGAAGATAAGAATTGTATGTGCAAAACATTGACATCTCGGCATCTATTTTATGACATCTTCAAATTTTGCTCTGAGACCTAATTTCATTGTTAGTACAGTTGAGTTCAGACTGGGTCTTATTTTTCTTAGACATGCTTAGTCAATATGTCAATTAATTGCATATTATGATGTTCTCAAATCCCTGATAACTAATTGCACTTTATGAATTTTCAGTTTTCAATTGTTAGCATAGTCAACTAGGATGACAGGAATGGGAATCCATTGTTTATGCCAATGCCATGTTTGGTAAGAGTATCAAAAATGATATTATATCAATTTCGATATTGATATTTCTAGAGATTAGAATACCAAGATCAAAATTGATACAAGTTGTTGTTTGTATTACATAGCATGCTTTGTTTGTACTAAAAATTTCAAAATTAATACTTTTAGCCAAACACCCTCTAGAGGATTGCTCTTAATATCATTTTCAAAATTGATAGTGATAGAGATGTCTACTACTGTTACTAAACAGGGTGTGGGTATTGAAGTCTTGTTTAGACCTTTCTGTTCGAGTAATTAATGTACCACCTAGGGGTAGGGTACCTCACTAATAGCATATAAAACTGTCCTCATTCATGGTAGGATCATTAACACCGAGGATGAGGAATGAAGATCAGACTCTTTTTATGGGGAGTGCAAGTGCATGAAATTGTTTATTTGTCTTTGAACTCCTGCCCTGTACCCATTCTCATATTTCCGGTTAATGGATGATTTAACAGAATGAAATGTCTCATTTGATGAATTAAAAGTGCACCATTTTGGAGCCCTTTCCTTTTCTTCATTGTCAATAACTGATCTGATGTCCCAACTTTCTTTTTCAATCTGAGTCCATATTCAGGCACAAGGTCCTGGTTTATTTAACAAGGACCACATGAAATGTAAGTTGCATTAGAACTTAACTTGTTATCCCTTGTTTAGAATGCCTAATATGTTAACACCTGGTGCTACAGTAGTTGCATGAAGTAATCGTCTCACACTCACTATTTAGTATACACATAAGACATGTTGGCTGATGAACTACTGTTACATGTTGGCTGATGAACTACTGTTATTTCAATATGATTGCGAGGAAATTGGGTTACTAGAAATGTTTATTGGAAAAGTAAGAAATATGCACTGGCTGTGTAAACTGTAAAGTTTACATGATTTGCTATTAATTTTTTTAATATCGGCTGGTGTTGATTGGCAGATTCTTACTAATGCTGCTCAACAGACCACAAAGGTCTTAGACGGTGCCAAGCCAATTGCATCATCAACTATGGAAACCATCTCTACAGATCCATCATTGATTTTTACCACTGGAGGAGCATTGTTACTAGTATACTTACTTTTTCCACCTGTGTTATCAGCAGTATCTTTTAACTTCAGGGGTTATAAAGGTACTAATCATCATGTTCTTGTGAAATAGTGACTCTGTAGCATGGTGATCTATGCATGTATTAACAGAACGAAAATACTGACTCTTTTTTTTCCGTTTCTTTGGATAATTCTTTGGTTTTCCCTTTGGAACTTATCTTCGTTAGCTTTGTTTACTTTAATGGTCAATGTTTGCATCATTTTTCCATTATATCATCATTGGCATTTGTTTTTGGAATGAACTAAAATTATCTATGATAAAAAGATTTGACAAACTTTTCCTTACTATTGTTGATCTTGATGAGTTAATATATAATGTTTATCTTAATGGCTAATTACTTGATTTTTCTTGCTTTTCCTTTGGCAAAAGTACTCACAATTCAATGGCATAATGCACTGGTCAGGTTGTCTCTATTGATAAAGCCAATAATTCTCCTTTGCCAAGTGACATTGGTGTGCAAATAAGAATATATGTCTTGCGACATTAACACCTAAATGTTTCAGTCCAAATTTAACAGAAGTAATATATTGCCAAGTGACATTGGTGTGCAAATAAGAATATATCTCTTGCGACATTAACACCTAAGTGTTTCAGTCCAAATTTAACAAAAGTAATAGATATAATATCTATGGTTAGCAAATATGTTTTCTAAATATTCAGATGGAGGGGAGTTTGTTTTGGAAAGCCATTGGAAACTATCAGATCATGTAATATCTTGTGCAAGGCATTTAGATCTTTTATTTTTATTGTAAAATCTGCATCCAATTCAATTTATTAATTTATTATTACAGAGTAACCCTTTAATTCTTTATCGCACTATCTTTACTTCTTTACCGCATGTTATATGTCAAAGGCACTAGGCGATGAGGCTAGGCGAGAGGCACTGGATTCGTGCCTCAACTCGGCCTAGGTTGCTTGAGGTGATTGCCTCAGTGGCCTCATCTGCCTATGCAGCTGTCTCAGGTGAGGCCTTCGCCCAACTGCCTTTCGGCTGCATGATCTGAACTCAAACCCAGTCCCAAATCCAGTCCAAACCAGATTCAGGACTTAAACTGATGGGGACATATTTTGATAAATTTTAGAGTTTTCTTTTATTTGTGTCCCTACGAGGACATGTCTGTAAATAGATGTCTTAGGGAGTCCTTTTGTTTAATTTTCACGTCTCCCTCTTTAAAAGAGGACCGATGTACAGAGGTCGATCAGTCAATAGTGAAGAATTTTTGGAAGCCTTTCGGCTGGGTGTTCTCCCGCGTAGGGGGGCTGCGGCCCCATCTTCTTCCTCTGTCCTCCCCGATCGACCAGTAGGGTTAGGGTCTTCCCCTTCCACCTTCCAAGCCCGGCAGGTAGCCGATCCTATCCTCCTCCTCACCCTCTGGCCTCCGTGCCATTCCTCCTCCCTTCCCCTTCCTGGTTCGACGAAGACGTTTCAGCATCGATCTCTGCTTCCCACTCCAACTCTACGCGCTGCCATTGGAGGACGACAATGGAAGAAGAAGAAGATGAAGGAGCTGCGGAGGGACCAGATCCGGCGATCCCCGGGTCTGAGTTCCCTTCCCCTTCTCCCTCCCCTGTGGTCTCCTCCCACGTCAGTGGCCTCCTCAGTCGTCGCAGAGAAGAAGAAGAAGCCAAGAAGACGGAGGCGAAGGATGGAGGTGGTCCGGCCCTCCCGGAATCGTGCATCCGATCGTCGTTTCCCTCCCCTCTCGCGGTCTCCTTCTTCCCCAAGGCCACCATGGACAGACGAAAGAGAAAAGAGGAAGAAGGAGCAGCCGGAGCTTCGATCGCCATCGCCATCGCCCGTTTCCCCTTGTTCCGCCTGCGCGCGGTTCCGTTCGAGACGACGGTGACGCGGACGCTGTGTTCGGGCGACGAAGACGGTGCTCGCCGCGATCGGCCCCTTTGTCGCGGCCCGCGCTCACGCGGACGCCTGGGATGCCGCCACGGCATCAAATCTGGACGGCGCTCTCGCGGCCACGCAACCTCCCCCGGCAGCGTCCAGGAAGCCGCCACGACCCCCCCCCCACCGGGGTACGCTCGCGCTTCGCGAGCGGGCGACGCCCGCAGCGGCTCGCCAGGCCGGTTCGCGCCCAGACCGGCCGGCCGGCCAGTTCGACCGGGTCCAGACCCGGTTTGGTCCGGTTCATCCCGGTTCAGGGCCTGAACCGGCCGGTTCAGTCCGGTTCGGGCCATTTCAAGGTGTTCCGAGCCGGTCCAGTCCATCTCGAGCCCGATTCGGGCCTGTTTCGACTGGTTCGGGCCGATTTAGGCCATTTTGGGTTCGTTAAGTCTGTTTAGCGGCGATTAACGCCGGTTTAAGTCGCTTTCGTTCGGTTTAGCCCGGATTAGCCGGTTTGTCCCGCATCATAAACCCTTGAGGGATCACCCCTCATTGCCTCTCATTTCTATTTCTATGGCATTTCTCCAAGCTTACGCCATGGTATGCTGCTCTCCTTCACTCATGCTGTGCTCCATACAATCCTCTACTGCTTTCTCTGCTTGCTACTGGTTGAGGTATTGGTATTGCACTCCTCTCAGTCCTCCTCCACTTCCCTAAGCACCCTACCCCCCTTTCTCACCCCCGCTCCCTCCCTCTTATCAGCCCTCCACATTGTCTCGAGCCCCCCTTGGACCCTCCTTCCACTCCGAGTGCCTCCCCTATAGATGTTGAATTATTTTTATATTTTTTTTTAATAGTCTCTCCTAAGTTGTGATGTTATCAAGTTGTTCAAAATTCATGTTGTCATTCTTTTAAGTTAGTTGTATTTTTGTATTTCTGTCATTTTATACTTTATTTCTGAAATTTTAATGTTAGTATCTCATGTATATACATATATAAACTAATAAAAGATAAATATACTTAAAAAAATATTCTTCATCTAGAGCACCCTAAGGTCACGCCCGGTTGAACATAGTTAAATATTCAAAAATTGATAGATCAACGTGCAATTTTAGTTGTAGTGGCCCATTTTGAAGCTTTGTGGACTTAATTTCTCATCAGTTTTTTCGCATTACTAAAATAAGCCACAACTCGAAGTTGATCACATTTTTTTTCCTTTCAACTTGTTGATTTATGCAAAGACTACGTTCACAGATTGTGGCTTACTTCTGTTCATCTGTCAGGTAACCTCACCCCGCCTCAGGCCCTGGACCTGATTTGTACCCAGGATCATCTACTTATTGATATTAGGTCAGAGAAGGACAAAAACAAAGATGGCATTCCTCGTTTTCCATCCAGTGCAAAGAACAAAATGATCTCACTGCCGTAAACAATGTTTTCATTTTACTTTTTGACTCCGTATGGCAATTCCAAGAAATGGTACTAAGAGATTTAACTTTTTATGTGATAGTTTGGAGGAACTTCCAAGCAAGACAAGAAGCCTAGTTCGAGATGCAAAGAAGGTAGAAGCAGAAATTGTGGCATTGAAGATCTCATATCTTAAAAGAGTAAACAAGGGTTCCAGCATTGTGATAATGGATTCGTGAGTTCTATGACTGAAGCTTTCTAAAAACCATATTAAATAATTTGTTTTATACCCACTACGTTACTTGGTCAATGAGTGACACTACTCATTTTATAATCAGAAACATCAGAATTAGTGAGATCCTATATTCTATTAAAAGTCTGTAGGAGAAACCTTCAATTTGGTAATGATCATCTCATACAGACTGGATTTCGATCCCGCCATCGATATGCAGGTACTCAGACACTGCGAAGGCCGTTGCGAGGATGTTGACAAGCCTTGGGTTCAAGAAGTGCTGGATAATGGATGATGGTTTCTCTGGGAGAAAAGGTTGGCTTCAAAGTCGTCTAGGCACAGAGTCATACAATGTCTCAATTGCAGAAATTCTCTCTCCATCACGAATTATTCCTGCAACTGTTGGACGTTTTGGTACAACCAGCTCCACCTCTGTACAGACATCTCGGAAACTTCTTCCAGGAAGCATTGATGGTTGAATGATCTCATTCGAAGAATCACTCAAGAGTTAGTCTCCTTGGTATCACTATTAATGATTTTTTATGTATTCTGCATTTTGAATGTTACACTTGTGTTCTTGTCTATAGGAGATTGCCCAGTGTTTCTGATTGGGGTGGTTTTCCTTGTAAAACATTCTTAATGAGCGAGCTTGATTAGGAGTGTGATCAATCATTTGCTGTTATTATGAGAATTGGGTGCTTGTCTATATGTTTATCCTTCGGCTGCTTGACTTAAATATACTCAATTTGAATACAGAGACTCTGGATAGAAGTATAATTCCCCCCCATACTGACCCCAACCCACACTTGCTCTCCAAGCCAGACAGATTTCTGGTATCTGGCAAGACATGAATCCAGTTTCAGATAAATCTTCCTTAAACAGAGGGTTATATTCTTTAATATATGCTCACTGCAACCTGTAATCCTCTTTACAAGATTTATATACTTTGATTAAAATTAATCATCCCCTCTTTCTGGTTGGGTTGAAGGCCTTCTATATGGTTGAGGTTTTTCAAGTTTCTCCTTGTTCTAATCCATCTAAAGTCAACGTAATTATGTAAGCAAGTTGATGCTGGGTAAGGACCACAAGGCGGGAACTCAGTTTCTCCCAGAAGTATAAGCGTTGCTTGTTAAGAAATAAGCATGTACTTGACACTGTCAAGTATACACCAACAATAGTAGACTACCGTAAATTACAGGAGCCATTTAACCGTCCCATATGAGAGAGTAACACTTGGCAAGCCATGTTCTGCATCTGAACTTTATTTTCTTATTTTTTTTTGTCATGTTTAAGCCAAGTAGTACTAGTGGGTTCTATAAGTAATTGTTCAACCTTGATCTATACAATCCTTGCTAAACTTGAATCGGACGAGTATCTTAATTAGTCTAATTGGAATATTCAGTGTTCCCGAAGGTATTCATAAAATTTTAAAGCCTAAATTTGATCTCAAGACGGCATTTTTTCAAACCCATTTCACTAACCAGCCGATATATTCTGTTCATCCCAGTAAATTTGAAGTGTCTCCAAATCCCAATAAGCTCAAGGAAGCACATAAAATTAGTTCATATTAGAATAACATTTCACTGTTATTAATTTTTTCATCCTAATACTCTAATCATTTCAATATCAGAAAACATCCTATGCTGCCGTATCAAAGTGAAGCAAGAGAGACTCGCCGGAGCTGTCGTCGAACGAAAGCTGCAGGCGGCCCCGAACGGCGGTGAGCAGGATCCGATCGATCGTTTACCACGCCCTGTACACGGCGGCGTATCGCCGGCACCTGTCGCGGCCGCTGCTCCTGGCGGCGCAGCAGCCGACGGCCTAGACGAGGACGAGGAAGACGAGGAGGCCGACGCCGAACAGGGCGAGCGCCTGCTACTCCGACTGGACGTTCTCGAGGACGCCCGCCTTGCAGGTCTTGCAGGAGAAGCAGAACTCGTCTCTGGTCCAGGCCTTGCAGTCGTCGTCGGAGCCGTCGAGCCGGCGGCGTCAGGCTGCTGCTGCTGCTGCTGATGTTCAAGGCCGTGAGGCCGCAGGCCGGCGGCGGTCTGCAGCAGCCGGACTTCGGCGGCGGAAGGTATTGATTGAAGGTCTTATAGTTAGTTCCTAAAAAGAACGTGGCTTCGCTCTGGTGGGTTGAGAGGAGCCTCTAGACCCTTAAGTTAGAAGAGTAACCTCTTTTTTTTTTTTGGACATGGCACAGCGGCCAGGTGTGCGCCGCACTGCGCACCGGCGAGGGTTCGAGTGCTCCGGCGAGCACTCGAACCCCACAGGATGACCCCCCCGCCCCTGCAGGGATGGCCCCGGCTGAAACAGCCGGGATTCGAACCCCCGCCACCCCCCCCCTTAAGTTAGAAGAGTAACCTCAATCTTCAATAAAAAACAGTCACAACTTCAATCATTTAAGTTATGATTCAAATAACAAATCCAGTGAATCGTTATTGAAAAGAGTTGAAGTATTATCTACGTCTTATTGACTTGCTACCTGTCGGTAACAAGTTGTATTAAGTTCGATAGTGAGTTAATAAAACGTCGGTGATAGTACAACAACTGTTCAGTGACTCATTAATTCGTTATCAATAGACTTGAATCACTATTGATATCTTACTAATTTGCTATCCGTCACTTAAGTGATTGGGATCGTAAACGTTTTTTATTGGAGACTGAGTTTACTCTCTTCATCCAAGAACTAAGGTGATCCGAACTCTTTTTTTTGGTGAGATAACACATTTTACCTTGAAGTCAGACATTACCTCCGTTAGTCGAACCTGGTATGTCCAACTTTAACATTTTAAGTCAGACTTTCATACTTTTATCTTAATGTCGGACTCATGCCCACACAAAAGTTGGCGTTTCAAAAATTGATTTGTAAAAATCGATGTTTAATAGAAGTCGGATATAAAAAATTCTGACTTTTGCTAGAGTTAGAAAACTCAATTTTAACATCTCGTTCTAAATCAGAGTAAGCGACTCTAACTTTAGTCAAAGGGTGCTATTCTTGCAAATTTTTTTAAAAAACAAGAGTGCTAGTTAAAAAAAAACTATATGTATATACACACACCTGAATGGAATTCAGCCTGATCTTGTAGAAATCGGAAGGAGGCAAGAGGAGCGCCGCCGTCGGCGGCGGCGGCGGCCCGCCGCAGACCTTGGCCTCTTTCAGACAGCTCTCGATGTTCACCCAGTTGTCCTCATCGTTCACCACCTTCTGCAGCTAGAGATAGTAGTCGCCGAGGCGGTACTGTCGGAGTTTTTTTTAACTAACACACTTTTTTTATTTTTAAAACTAACACGGTAAAACTTTCTTTTGTAAATCTAACACACTTTGATCAAAAACAGTAAACAACCCCGACTAATGACGGGAGAAGGGGTTTAGTGAAAAGTCGAGTTTTTAAAACTCGACTTTAAACAACGTTTTGTTTAAAGTCGAGTTCTTAAAGTTCGAATTTAAAGTCGAGTTTTAAAAACTCGACTTTGGTTAGTTCTTACCCCCGACTTTCACCCCCCGATTCTACCCTACGCATTCTCACCGCGGCGCTGCACATTCACCCGGCTCTCCTTGGCGGCGGCGGCGGCGGCGGATCTCCTGGGCGGCGGCGGCGGAGCTCCTGGGCGGCAGATCTGCTGGGTGGATCTCCTGGGCGGCGGTGGCTAGGGGTGCAAACGAGCCGAGCCGAGCCGAGTAGTATGGTGTTCAAGTTCGGCTCGTTTATTTTACACGAGTTCGAAATCGAGCTCGAGTTTTAGCGAGTATGTGGAATCCTTGTTCAAGTTTGGTTCGTTTATTAATCGAGTCGAGTCAAGCTCGAACTCGAGTAGTAGTTAGACTAAAATTCAATTCACATTCAAACTTAAACTATATACAAACTCGTTTATAAAACTCAAAATCAATGAAAAGTCATCTGTGAAACTCTATATTTAGCTCATTCATGAAACTCAATCTAAGTTTAAACTCAAATTTTAAATTATTTAATATATTTAAGTGATAATATATAATTATTAATACTCATAATTTAATTTTTAAAAATAAATATATAATATAATATTTAATCGAGCTACTCGCGAGCTTATCGAGCCGAGCAGGAGTCTGTTCAAGCTCGGCTCGTTTAATGAGTCGAGCTTTATTTTGTGTTCAAGCTTGTTCATTTAACATAATAAACGAGCCGAGTCGAGTTTTTATCGAGCCGAGCTTCGAGCTACTTGTCGAGTGTATTGGTTCGTTTGCACCCCTAGCGGTGGCGGCGGCGGAGCTCCTGGGCGGCGGCGGCGGCGGCGGTGGATCTTCATAGATTGAGGTACGTGCATCGGGCCTTCCTTATGGGTTGATCTCGAACTACATTGGATTTAATATGGGATGTGCATCGTGCCTTCCAAATGTGCATTTTTTGTGTTGCTTATTGTCCGACATGGTATGTACGTCTACATGGAGTAAATTAAAAATAGAAAGTAACATGATCGATCACAACCGTAAGAGGTAGGGTGCCTTGTGCGTTCGGGAGAGACCGTGAGGGGTAGGGGAAGGGAGAAATGGAGAAATTGGGAAGGGAAAAAGGGGAGATCGATCACAAAGATTACATTTATTTTGATTCATTATATTTCACTATATTTTATAGATATTTATTGAAAAAAATCGTTCACAACTAATTCTAGAACAATTTTTATTTCGGAGAGTTGATCAAGATTGGATCGAATCTGTCTGCCGGATCGGATCGATATCCACCAATCTCGATTTTAATCTTGATCATTCGATCATTGAATAAATACCTATCTTTGGTGTCAGTTTATAGAATTGGCCGATCTGAATTCTGATCGGTTGATTCTTAAATTAGATTGGCACCCACTAATGGAGTTAAATTATATTAGAGGAATGAGTTATATCATAATTTCTCGATATAATAATTCATTATATAAAAAGAAAGTAATTACAATTTATGCTTAATTTGGGATGGTGAGGGTTGAATTGGTTCGTAAACGGACTTGATTCATATTTTGAGGATTTAACGGATTCCGATCCAATTTTGTTCTGATTGGTTCGGAATCGGGAGCAAACTAGGGATGAGATATGGTAAGAATTGTTTTGGAATCGAGAGCAAATATGGGATGGGGAGGGGTGAAGAATTAAGGATATAAATTCGATTAAGGGTAACAATCGTTTACATTCGATTAAGGGTATAAATTCTAATACTGTACTATTTTCAGGTTAGTGTGAAATAATTAAAAATATGGCATCGAGGGTTGTCAACGTCCGTATCATTAGGGGTGGGCACGGTTCAGTTTGGTCCGGTTTGGACCATTTTTTCCCAAACCGAATCACCCTCCCAAACCAAACCAAACCAAACTGAATCAATTCGGTTTGGTTCGGTTTAAACCGAAAATAAATAAAAATATTTAAATTAATTATTTTTTACATATATATACTAGTTTTTATGTTAAAAATAATAAAAATAAATATTATTTTATTATATAATTTATAAAAATATCATTTTTATTAATACTATAATAGTTTTTTTATATTTTTTGATTAAATCGGTTTAAACGGTTTGGTTTGGTTTAAATCGGTTTGGAGATTTTCCAAACCGAACCAAACCGAAGGGGGGTCCAAACTGAACCAAACCGAACCGAATGGGCTGGTTCGGTTTGGTTTCTCGGTTTGAACCGTTTTGTGCCCACCCCTACGTATCATGTTTGATGGAATGATTTTCATGAGTAATGAGTACGTCTCTTACTATGGTGGATATGAACGGAATATGAAGTTATTGCAAGGATGTAATCACGAAGACTTGCTGAGCTTTATATTTGATGCAATTGGTTGTAACCCGGAGACAATGAGTCTAAGATTACTTTATAATTATTTTGATGGTGTGAACGAGGTTCTTGATGACAGTACCACTCAAACACTGTTGACGAGATGCCTTGAAGTACCTGATATTATACTTTACATCGTAAAAGATTTTCAAGAAACCTCCAATCAGGCTGGATGTAGTACTTGGAATCAGGAGACATATAATCAACCATCAATGGGTCAATTGTCGTCTCAAGTTGAAAGCAATATTAACCCATGGAATGTTGTAGGTTCACAGAGTGGTGAAAGTACATTGAATGATCAGTACGATGTAGAAGATGAGCAAGATGAACAGTGTGATAGTGATGAGTCTGAAAGTGACAACGAAGAACTACCAAATGAGATGGTGAATAGTATTATGGCAGTCGATGCATATCATGGCGGCGAAGATATCACTTGGATCAATAATGCCGTCGCAAGCAATGTTTACATAGAGAGTGATGACAAGGATGCCGGAGGAAAAGAAACAATTGTACCAAGAGGAGAAGGAGAAAATGTTGATGACCTTTCAGTTGGAGATGTCTTTAGATGTAAAGAAGATGTCGTACAAGCAATAGCTACTTGGGCATTGAAGCGGAACGTCCAACACCGAACAGATAGATCAACAAAATCCAAACTTACTTTAATTTGTCCATCAAGAGGTGAGGGGTGTAAGTGGAGGCTGCATGCATCTGTCAGTACTCGGGTCGGAGGGTTATGGAAAATTATGAGTTTTGAAAATAATCATGCATGTTCCACTCCTATTTGCAACATGACTCATAGGCAATTGACATGTACTACAATTTGTCATTTAATTATGACTATTATTCGATCTCGCTTAGATATCCGACCAAGGGACATCATGGATATGGTTCAAGTCAAGTATTCCATAAGACCTTCCTATCACAAGGCTTGGAATGCGAGAAGAAAAGCTTTCAAGAAGTTGTTTGGGGATTGGGAGAGTTCTTACACACACTTGTTAAGATACATGGAAGTGGTTAAGTTGACTATGCCAGGGACGATATATACTTATTTGTGTGATAGTGATAGCCAAAAATTATTATTCTTCTTCTGGTGTTTCGTGCCATGTATTGAAGGTTGGCGCTCTTGCCGCCCGGTTATAAGTGTGGACGGTACATTCCTTCACGGGAAATATCGTGGTACACTTCTAGTTGCGTGCGGTGTGGATGCTGATCAAGGCTTGTTTCCAATTGCATTTACAATTGTGAACAGTGAAAATGATCGATCATGGTCCTGGTTCTTTCAACAGATGTTGTCTTATATTCCATCTATAACTGAACGAAGGCATGAAGTATGTATCATTTCAGATAGGCATGTGAGCATCAAGAATGCAATCGAGAGATGGTTTCCTTTAGCAGCCCACCGTTATTGTCTTCGGCACTATCGACAAAATTTTCAAAAACATTTCACGGGAAAAGATCTATTTAGACGGATGTACGCTGCAGGCATGGCTTCTAACAATTTAGAGTTCAATAAGCGAATGGAGGACATACAGTTGAGGTGTCCTGATGCATACAACTGGTTGTTACAAGTGAATCCAGAACAATGGGCTCTGGCATTTGATACTGATGGTAAAAGATTTGGAATAATGACAACGAATTATTCGGAATGTTTTAATAGCGTCTTGAAAATTGCAAGAGGTTTGCCTATTCATGCTTTAGTACACATGACTTATCATCGGCTTAGGCTTATGTTTTTTCAACGTCGTGCATGTGGCTTGAACATGGAAACACAGCTAACCACTAAATTTGAGAAGAAATTGCTTGACTTGAAAGAAAAAAGTCGCGAGATCATCATTCAAGCCCGAGTCAATATGGGTGAGTGGGATTTGAACGATGCAAGTGGTCGTGTATTTCGAGTTGATATTAGCCGTGACTCAATTACACGCACTTGCTGTGAGCCTATGCTTAGACACTTTCCGTGTAGGCATGTTTTAACTGCTCTTGGTTCGGTTAACTGGGATCCATATGCATATGCATCCGAGTGGTACACCAGTGCTTATTATCGTCAGAGTTACGAAAATGAATTTCACACCATCTTGGATGCATGTTACTGGCCATCATTTAACGCAGAAAGGAACATAATTCCGTTGTTGACACCTTCTAATATCCGGAAGACTGGAAGACCACGAACTAAACGTTACCCAATGGTGATGGATCGTGACCCGAACAGACAACAAAATGCATGTAGTATTTGCAAAGAACGAGGACACAACCGGTCAACTTGCCGTAGAAACCCACGGTGCGTAATTTTACCAAAAAAGTAGTGTAGTTGTTTTTAGAATCCACGGTACTATATTTGTTAATTCATTTCATTTTAGAGCAATATTTTGTTTTGTTAAAATTATTCTTCTGTTAACTCTGTGAACTTTGTTAATTCATGATATGTAGGCATGGATCGACGAGGCCCTCGTGATGCATCGCTGCTACGTGAGCAGCATCAGCATCGTTCGGCGAATCCTGAGGTATTAACTTTACTTTCATTACATTATGTATTGTGTTTCAAGTGTTATGGTATAACATTACTTCAAGTCTTATGGTTAGAGTCTAATTCGTATTGCACTTAATTTGTAAACTTTTCAGGAGGGTTCTACACTTTACTTGGTCTCGCATTTCCGTCAAATGTCCCCGTGGACAATTGACAACCCCATCGTATTAGGTTATTTGGATCGAGCATGTTTTGTTCATTTACGTCATTTGCGTGCCATCATTTTAGATAGGCAATTAATCACCACTCTTGCGGAACGATGGCGTCCGGAGACGTCTACTTTTCATTTTCCTCGGGGGGGAGATGACAGTAACCCTCCAGGATGTGTCTATTCTTATGGGTCTTAGGATAGATGGGCCCCCGGTTATTGCATCTCCCCGTGTTCCTTCTGGGGACTTTAACACATGGCCAGATGTATGTGAACGATTCTTAGGTATCCGGCCGGATGAGGGAGATGAGATTGCACCGTACGGTCAAAGTCCTACTACTTTGAGGTTGGCCTGGCTATTTCATACATTTGGCCAGAGGACGGAGGACTTACCTACGGACGATGATGATGAGTCCCGTTTAGTATGTCTATATCATACACGGGCTCTCATGCTTATGTACATCGGCACTCTTTTGATGCCGGATACTTCCGGGACGGAGGTCCATATGCAATATCTTTTTTTTATGGAGGATATTGAAGAATGTGGTCGATTGTCATGGGGCGGGGCGGTGCTTGCATTCCTATACCGCCAATTATGTGCAGCTACGACGGCCAAACGCAACCGGATTGGTGGATGTTTACATTTATTGCAAGTATGTATCTATTTCATACATCTTTTATTTAAATCATTTTTGTCCTAAATTATGTATTGACATACACTTTCCTCTATGGACATGGCCGGCCCATCTTCGTATGGAGCCGGACCATCTACATATGAAGCCGGTCCTTCTTCTCACGCAGCGGGCCATTCGAGTGCGGGACCATCGACATATAGGTGGAGGCGACCACGTGAAATGTCGATGAGGACTCCGATGGAAGTACAAGGAACACAACAATCCATTGGCATCACCCCATCGGCACCCGTTCGCCCGAGTCGACATGGAGAAAATATAGCGGCCCATGTTGAACCACAAAGATTGGAGCCAACTTATCTTGAGGAGGAGGAGGAGGAGGAGGAGGAATAAAGACTTGTTAGGAGAAAGCCTCGTCCAAGGAGAGGAAGGAGATGATAGGATATGTACTTTTCTTTTATTCTCATTCGGACATGTAAAACTTTTAAACTTGTGTTTTGTTATGATTTTAACATGTTTGGAATGTGGTGTTCTAGCACTTTTATTAATGTCTTCTTTCCTTTCAAATGATACGGTATCGATATGTGTATGTGTGGAACAAGTATTTGTTGATGAATGGAATACGTTCATGTGAATAGAATGGAATGAGTTGTATGGAATGGAATGAGTGGTATGGAATGGAATGAGTTGTGTGGAATGAAATGCATGTGGATTTTAGCATGTTTGGCTTCATATCTTTGTATATGGTTTGTTGGATTCTTTCTATGTGAAATTTGTAAGTTTGATGTATATGAAAAGGGGTCTTGAAACCCAATTTGTAGGTTAAACTTCATTTTTTAAAGCTGCGGTTGCCCACTGTTTTTTTTTCAGTTCCGAGAACTCGACTTGTGAACAAAACTTCTCTCAGGGAAAGTCGACTTTCCCACAGAACTTTTTTAGCGCCCGTTTTTTCTCAGAGCCGGATCTGTGGGAAACTCGACTTTCCCACAGAACTTTTTCCAGCGCCCGTTTTTTCTCAGAGCCGGATCTGTGGGAAACTCGACTTTCCCACAGAACTTTTTCCAGTGCCCGTTTTTTCTCAGAGCCGGATCTGTGGGAAACTCGACTTTCCCACAGAACTTTTTCCAGCGCCCGTTTTTTCTCAGAGCCGGATCTGTGGGAAAGTCAAGTTTCAGAAACTCGACTTTCTCACAGAACTTTTTCCAGCGCGCGTTTTTTTCTCAGAGTCGGGTCTGGGGAAAGTCGAGTTTCAGGGTTTAGGGTTTAGGGTTTAGGGTTCAGAAACTCGACTTTCCCACAGAACTTTTTCCAGCGCGCGTTTTTTTTCTCAGAGTCGGGTCTGGGGAAAGTCAAACTCGACTTTCCCACAGAACTTTTTCCACTTCCCGGTTTTTTTCTCAGAGCCGGGTTTGGCTTAAAGTCGAGTTAAGTTAACTCGACTTTAACAAGTCGAGTTTTAATAACTCGACTTTACTTTACTTAATCCGTCATTAGTCGGGGTTGTTTACTGTTTTCGGTCAAAACTCGACTTTGACCAAAGTGTGTTAGATTTACAAAAGAAAGTTTTACCGTGTTAGTTTTTTAAAAAAAGTGTGTAAGTTAAAAAAAAACTCTGCGGTACTGTCCGTAACCCCGCCCGGCGGCGGCGCGGCCGTCGGTTCTGTTGGTCACCACGAATGCCGCTGCGCGCCGTGAAGCAGGTCGGCGCGGTGACGAGCAAAAGCATGGAGATCAGGCAGAGCCACAGCAAGCAGGGGACGCGGCAGCAGGCGCCGGCGAGGCCCAGGAAGGAGACGAGGAGCAAGAAGGCCCCCGAGAGGAAGAGCGGGATGTCGAGGAAGCGTTGGCAGGCGGTGCCGCGCTGCGCGGCGAGCATCAGCCCGGTGACCACCATGGCCAGGGAGATGAACAGCGTCAGGAGGTTGAGGACCGCGAGGACCGCGCCGCTGCCCCTGCAGCTGCAGCACCTGCCCATCTGACCTAACTACTAATTGTTGTTTCTTCTCCTCCTCCGGCGCCGATGTCGGGGAAGAAGGCGGCCCCGACGCCGAGCAAAGGGAGGAGGACGTACAGCAGCGTCTCTCTGCAACTCGATCGGACCGACGGATCTTCCTGTAGTTCGGATCACCTCAGCACCCGTGAAAAGAGTACTCTCAGTCCCTAATAAAAATCATTTAAGTGATAGTTCGAATAACAAGTTTGGTAAACCGTCATCGAAAAGAGTTGAACAGGTATCGATACCTTATTAACTCACTATCTATTGGTAATGAGTTATATTAAAGTCGGTAATGATTTGTAAGACGTCAGTAACAGTTCAGTAATGATTCACTGACTCATTAATTTGCTACCGACGGGATTGAACTGCTATCCACGTCTTACTAACTAACTACTCATCATTTAAGTGACTAATATTTTCTCCACCCGAGAACTGAGATGATTCGAACTCATCTTCTCGTCTCGGCCTGTTAGAATAGCGGAGGAGGATGCGGCTCAGGCGGATGGTTTGACGTCTGTTGGTCTCGCCATGCCATGCACGGTGGCCGGCGCTGCCACCGCGACCATGCATGCACGTTGGTTACGCTAAAAGCATAGGGCATCGGCACTAGAACCGCCATTCGGGTTAGTTAATACTCTTGTGCAAGCAAGAGACGCTACTTTGCATATAGTAATGATAATAAATATGACTCAAGGTAGACGGGTCCGGAGTGAGTCGGCCAGGGTTAGGATCCGGGTCAGTCGGGGTCATAATAAAAAATTATTTTTAAAATATCTGGCTCGGGATCTGACATCGAATCAGGTCGGTTGACCCAAAAATTGATCGGGTCGGGGTGAGTCGGGATCGGGTCTCGACCTGCATTCCACGATATGACTAAGCCGAATGCCAAGGGGAATTAATCTAGGTTTTGTGTAAAAACAGTGAGATTCCTTCTCCATGGAGAGTTAGAATGATGTGTGCTAATTAATTAAATTGCATTAACGTGAGATGGGCATATGTGCTAAATTGCTAATTGGTGTTTTGATGGTACGTAGGCAATTATGATTGTTAGTGGCTATCTATTGGCAAAATCCAATAATCTTGAATTGTAGGAAGAGAGGCTATGGATCGTATTGCTAATTGAGCAGGCACGAAGAAAATGCTGTTGCTCGATCGATTATGAAACGTTATGTTCAGGACGCGTTTGTTTGGAACGGTGTGCGGAAGAAATAATATATATAATCATTCATATTTTAAAAAAATTCTGATTTTGGTCGGCCGAGCATGGCTCGATTGGCAACACCCTGCTCCAGTGGGGAGCAGGGCCGGGTTCACTTCCCGGCGACTGCCAGCCGGGCGTCCCAAGGGGGGGCGACTTGTGGGGATCAAGAAGGCTCGATCTCTCGCCACCCGCATACGCGACGGGTCTCAGGCCGCTGGGCCATCCGTGTCTAAAAAAAATCTGATCTTGTAATAATCCGTCTCTTTATAGTTTTTAAGATCGAGACTGTGAAGATGGAATGGAGTTACTCGAGATGGCTCGAAGTCATAAAGTCGTCACAAAGTCTTCTTTAAAATGTTTGTCGCCAATATCATTGGCAAGGTTTTGATGCAAGTTTGTTCTTTAAAAAGCTGTCACAATAAAGACATTTTCTAGAGTCGAGTTTAATTAAGACCGTCATCAATGTATTTATTAAATAAAAGGAGAGGGTGGTCTAAATAAATGTTAGACGGCATCAAGACTGCAGGTGCAGAGGAAGCAGACACAGTTACCAACTGTACGACCCATTTAACTCAAACTGATACACTGCATAATTATGCATGAGATTAGTGAAATTTGGAAAAAGTTAGTAAAATGCAAATATAGGTCCCCAAAACATATACAGAGAGAATAGTAACGCACAGATGAGAGTAAAAAGTATAAACAAAATTATTAAAATAAGTTGCAAAACTTTTTAGTAACCATAAATATGTCATATTGAGATAAATGTGAGTTGTCAAGATAGTGTGTTCTCGTTAATAAGTGAGAGCATCGTTTGTCGGCTTGCCAGGGGCACCCTCGCGATCCGGCCAATTTCTAGGGCCAACCAGCCGACTCTAACCTGGCAAGGGTGACCCCACCACAGCTCAACATGGGGTTGCACAAGCCAACCACAGGTCAAATCAAATTATCTAACGACTCGGTTGACATACTCGTCCTACCCGGTCCAACCGAATCACTAGTTCAATCCATGAATACTCTGTATCCCATTTATTAATAATATAACAATATTTTCTTATCATATATTTCAACTATATCGTGCAAAATTAAAATTTATAAAATTATTTTTAACCATTTTTACCCTCTCACAAGATTAACTTTTTCCAAACAATACTAACGTAATCATAAAAAGATTATAATTACTTATATTTTTAACATATTTAATTATAACATAAAAATATAATAATATTTAAACATATATATACATAAATATATAATATAAAATTTTTTCTTGTTTTCCGTATAATTTTTATATTTTTAAATAAATAAATAAATAAATCTGATTCTATCCGACCCGAGTCACAACATGATCCAACTAAAGTCAGTTTTGAAGCTGACCCCAACCCGGCCTTCTCTAAGTGAGAGCACTCCCTCCCTTTGCCGACCGAGACAACACAGACTTCTTGGCAAACGAGCGAGAAGCCGTTGTGTTCGGGCTGGTGGAAAGATTAGTCCCCAAGGGCCTGTGGTCTGCAAATATATTAGATTAATAACCATGACATGCTCGAAGCTCTTTCCCAGGCTATCATTTGAGCACAACGATCCATCCATCCAGAAGCTCCAATCCATGGGGCCTCATCGAAAAGACAACACAGGTTTTCCTTCGTGGATGGATGCTCTCACTCTCGAGCGTGCATCCACTTCTGCTCCCATCTAGAGTTGAGGAATCTTGGACAAGGATGCTTCCACCTTCTGTCGAATGTCGTCGGAGTAGGGCAAGTCCTTCATCTTCCCCTGCAGGTACGTCTCGTAGGAGGGCAGGTCGAAGTGGCCATGCCCACACATGGCCGTGAGGATAACCTTGGATTCTCCGGTCTCTCTGCAGAGCAGTGCCTCCCGGATGGTGGCAGCGATCGCGTGTGCGGGTTCGGGAGCAGGTATCACACCTTCGGTTCTGGCAAACTTCAGAGCAGCTGCAAGACAGAGCATCCAACGAGCAGAGGATGGCAAACGTGTTAGAGTTGGTGATAAAATCACCTGTATCCGATCTCGATTCAGACAAGACTAAAGATGTTTCAATCTCGATTTCGATAATTTCAAGGTCACTATATATGTTCCAATTTGGATTCCGAATCGGAGCCAAATTTGATAATTTTTAAAATACACATTATCCAGTAAATTTTATTTTAAAATAAGTTAATAATTCACGTATAATCACTACATATAAGTCTTTAATTTTTTTATTTTTAGCACTTTATAGATCAGATTTTATAATTTACGTAATTTTATTTTGATTAAGTTTACTTATATATACTTATTTTTATCAAAATTCGATAAAACAAATAGAATCAACTGTCGCCGATTTAAATTTCGATATCATGATGTAATAACAAATTTTGAAATGTTAAATTTTATCGGGAACGAATTAAAATCTCAGAATATTGGATTTTGTTTACAGATCAAGCTAAGTTCGAAGTCGCTCACGAAACTTCATCTAAGTTTGCTTATGAAACTCAAATTCAGGCTCATTTATATACTAAGCCCTGCCTCTAACTTGAATTTAAGCTTAGATTAAATTAATCTCAATACCAGCTCATTAAATATGTTAAATTAACACTGTATGATTATTAAGTGCTCTTAATTACTTAAGAATTTAATTAATTAAGTTTCTTGCCAATTTTATCAAGTGGAACGCAAATATTATCCAACATATAGAACCCTTACCTTCAAAGCATTCCCCCTGGGGTATTGCAATGGCCTCCAGCAGTCCCAGCTCGTAGACGTGCGAGATCAGTGGCGCCATCCCATGATAGCGCAGCCCACCTACGACGAGCAAGACCTCAGCTTTTCATTTTGATCACCATTTCCCAGGAGATCTGAGCTGAAAGATCATAACGAACCATACCGGCATGGATGGGATCAGGAATGAAGTCGTGCCCAAGCGTGTGCATCTTCATCAAGGGCGTCATCCCTGCGGCATCCCCAAAATCGTAGGCGTATACGCCCTGGGTGAGGGAGGGGCATGCGGCTGGTTCGACCGCCCTGAGGATCGGGCCCCCCTTGTCCCTCTTGGTTGTCTTCTCCCGGAGGAAGGGGAACGCGAGGCCTGCGAAGTTCGACCCGCCGCCGGTGCAGCCGATGATCACGTCCGGGGTCTCGCCCAGCTCCCCCAGCTGCTTCAAGCACTCCTCGCCGATGACGGTCTGGTGCAGGAGCACATGGTTCAGAACGCTGCCCAGGCAGTACTTGGTGTCCGCGCGCCCGGCGGCGACCTCGACGGCCTCCGAGATGGCGATGCCCAAGCTGCCAGGGCTGCAGGGATCGTCTTGCAGTATCCGGCGTCCGGCCTCCGTCAAGCCCGAGGGTGATGGGTGCACCTGCGCCCCCCATGTCTGCATCATCAGCCTCCTGTACGGCTTCCCATCGTAGGACGCCCGCACCTGCCAGACCTACATGGATGCGTGAAGAACAGAAAGGAATTCACAAACTTTACTAAAATTGAAGTTAAATTTCAAAATTTTAAATTAACATGTTTTGAAAATTATTTTACGAAACTAACAAACTTTACTAAAAGTTGAATTACTCAAATGCAAATCCAACTTTCAGGGGAAAAGAAAAAGAGACGAACCAAACTCCTATCAAAATTTGAAACCAGAATTTGCAAATCAAACTTTTAAAATAAACCAGTGGGGATCGAAAATAAGTCATCAATGAGAAAGAGTCACATAATCCTTGACCACTTGTTTTTTTTTCTTCATCTGGTTGCTAGAGTACTCCTATAGTTACCGGGTGGTGCATATAATTGCTAAATTCACACAATTTTTGATTTACTAACCTCTCTAAAATATTATTAAAATGTGTATATACTTACCAAATAACTTAATGACATCTTAAGGGAGTTAGTAACTCAAAAATAATAATTTTAGTAACTGTATATACCATTTAGAAACTATATGAATATTTTAGTAATCGAAATTATTAAATGACAGAAATATGTAGCTCTCTCTGACTGATTGATGACTAAGTGCTTATTTCCTATGGACGACTGAGTTGATTTGCACCCCAAAAAAAAGAGACAATGTGGACACTTTTTTTTTCAATCTGCATTTACGCTAGTTGAGCCCAATCACAAAGATGGTAACCCAATCTAGCCCAATTGCCTCATATTTATACCATGTGAATAATGCTGGACACCAGTTTTTTTATTGTTTTTTTTAACACCCGGACCCCCCTAATTTAAAATTTCATTCCGGATGCTCATTTCCTCTATTTGTCTGCATCATTATCTCCAGAAATTTAGGAACCCTCGTTAGGGAGAGATTGCCTTCCCAGAGATTCCCTATCCACGGTGTATACGCGTATATCAAAAAAGGGAATGGAGGGTGGAGAGCCAACGGCAGCTTCCGCGCAGCATGCCTCAACTCCTATTTCTGAAAACGCAAGAAAAAGAAAGGAGAGGAAAGATTGCGGCAAGGTCCAGAAGAGCTTCCCGGTTGAGGAGAGGCTACGATGGTAAGATAAAAGAGGGGATTAGGAGGTCGCGCGGAGGAGGGAGGTTTCTGAAGGAGAAGGCAGAAGTCCAACAGAGCAAAAAAAAAAAGAAGAAGAAGAGGGAGCGGGGAGTCACCATCGGCTGGCAGGAAGAGGACCGCCGGGGCAGAGCAGAGCCTTCCCCCGTGCATGGAAGCTCCTCAACTCCCTCCTTCCCCGGGCGATCACCTTCTCCAGAAGCAGCAGCAGCCGGCCCTGCACCCCAGCGGCCTTCACCCGGCACCTAGCGGCGAGAAAAAAAAAATAGAGAAGGGGGGAGATCTGCTCTCTCTCTGGAGCGACTCTCCTTTCAGCAGTGCGGACGGCTCCCTCCAGCAATAGTCGCAGCCTTCCTACAACATAACCTGCAGCGACGCCAAACAAGAGGAGGAGACAGGCCCTCCTTCCTCCCTCGCAGCAGCCACCTCCTGACTTGCTGCGTACCACTCAAGCCAAAGAGAAGAAATTGTTCTCATGTTGACCACACCTTCTCGTAGATGCCAACACCTGCAGAAGCCCACTTTCTGCTTCTAGCGGCTACGGTAGCAGAGCCCCCGACATGCAGAACTCCCCTCGGCTGAAGCTCCGGCGCGCAGGACCTCTCTCTCTCTCTCTCTCTCTCTCAATCCTCCGCGGTGGAAAGTCCCACAAGGGGACATGGGGATTCCACCGGTGGCACTTGTCCCTTAGTTAGACAATCCCATGCCGGATAGTGAGGAGAGATTTCTTATGGTTATAAGTCTGGGCCTCTCTAACTCAGTACCGCGGTTTTGGGTTGGTTAACATAGTATCAGAGTCAAGGGCTGTGGACCCCCCTCCATCGACCGTCACCCGTAAACAATGTACACGTGTCAAAGCCAGAAGAGCTTGCACGTGAGGGGACGAGTTAGACAATCCCATACCCGAATAGTGAGGAGAGGTTTCTTATGGTTATAAGTCTGGGCCTCTCTAACTCAGTACCGCGGTTTTGGGTTGGTTAACACCCTTTGTCAACTCCCCCGGGAGCTCTCGCGATGGCGTCTCCATATCCGTCGACAGCAGGAGGTCCTGATCGAAGGGCATGGCGGCTCTGAAGACGCTTCCCCCTCTTCGGGGAAGCCGGTAGAAGCATGCCGACCCCGACACCACCTTCCGCTCTGTCCTGAAGGCTCCCCTACCGTGCATCATCGGCCTCCCAAGCATGGTCGTGGGAGAGTCCATCTATGGCTGACTGCGATGGCGCCGGCGACGACGTGAGGCCGCTGGAGGATCTCAGTGGCGACAGCTATGGCTGCAGGAGGGGGTGCGGTGGCCATTGGCGCGTGCGGCATCGCTCGGGCGAAACAACGCCTGAGCTCCCCTTCAAATGAGCCGGCCCAGCGCCCGTAGTCGTGGAGAATGGTTCAAGCATCATTTCGCCCACGGCGAGGCGCACAGAAGACCGGCGTACCAAAGAAGGGGAGAGCGGATCACCTCAGTCCCGGGGTGGAGGGAGAAGTCTCAGTCCCCAATCAGAGGCGGCCACATACCCCCGTCACTTAAGTGGCGGTTCAAGTTATGTTACTGAACCGGTTCGGTGAACCGCTACCGAAAAGGGCTGAACCGCTACCGAGCCCTTAGTGAACCGTTTCGACTCGGCCAAGTCGACTGGCAGCAAGCCTAAAAGGCTTTGACAAATAAAAATTAAATAAAAATTGAAATCTGAAATGCTATATTAAATAAGGGGTGAGCCAAAAATTTTGACCACCCTAGGACGGTTATTTCGGCTACGTCCCGGGTAGGTGCTCCTGGACGTAGGCGCGGGCTAACCTCCATTGCAGACGATTCCTTCCCACGACGCGATGAGTCAAGTACTTGTTGTGCCGGATGGGTAAATCTCCATTTCGATCGGAAATAAGGCGGCATGCTGCCGAAATTCTCCCGATCTTATGGAAACTCACATCGGGGGAGGAATGCTGACATATTGACCGATCTCCTTCAAGTGTACACCAACATGAAATGAAAGCAATGAAATTCAAGTGCCGATGTGGATTATTGCAACTGGGCGTCGATGCTAGCCTGACGGGTCGGATAAGATGCAGACCGAACATAAATAGAAAAAAATAAAATAAATCTGAAAATACCATAAATACATCCAATTAAATCTAAAAATAAAGTAAAATCAGATTTTTTTTAATAATCTGAAAATTTTAATTAAAATTATTTAATTTAATGGAAACCAACTCCTTAATCAATTGAAAACTAAATAATTCAAAACAATAAAACAAATCATATCAAAAATACTTTAAAACAATAAAAACCAGTCGTAAAACAAAAAACATCAATTTCTTAAATAATCTGAAAATTTAAAACCAACCAAGTCAAATCTAAATTCAAAACGTTTAAAAGGCATCGAACATACTTAAATCGGTACCAAAGTATCAACCGACAAAAAAAACAACAAAAAACACCTTAATTCAAACGTCAACCAAACTAAATAAATCAGATTACTTAAATCATCAAAATCTATCAAATCACAAACTCAAAATAAGGATAACTTCAATCAATCGAAATAAAAACAACCGAAACCAAAAATCAAACCGAATCAATTCAAGTAATTCAACTTGAACATAAAATTCAAATATAATTCAAATCTGAAAATTCACAATTCATACCAAACAAAACCAACCTCAAATTAAATCAAAATTCAACTCCAAAACGATTAAAATCAACATACAACAAATTTAGAACAACTTGCTCGCATCTTATCGAGCTCGAAAGGCTAGGCCCTTTTTAAGTTATCTTTTATTATGTGGATGTGCACGTTCTCTCAAGATAGATTGCTATGGCGGTTAATCAAGGGCGTTCGAGTAGTTGCTCGATGTAAGTTAACGCCGGGTATTCGCATCATCCGACGGAGAGGGGTCAAAATCAAAATTTCAAAGAACCCGAACCTCAGTTCTAATATTTTTAAATATATCGTCAGATTATTTAATGTATTTATAGGCTACCACCTATTTTCCTAAGTAGTCCAAAGGAGATATAAAAATCATTTTGAAAATTAATTAAAAACGAAAAAACAAGGCTCTCCCAAATTGGCACGCCCGGTGGAACCTCTCTTTCCCTTCATCTCTCTGCCATAGCGATCTGAGAGGGTGCACGTCCACTATCTCTCCACCTCTGATCGGGTCAACTTTGTTTGTTCTTGCATGTCAATGGGACTCGACAACGGGGTCACCTACTCTGGGCCATACGTCGCTCAACGTAGCATCGGCTCCGTCACAATAGGCATCACTTTCAGTTGCTTCCTAAAGGTCATCCTCTTTCCATACCAGTTCGGGACAAAACTGGGGGTACCGTTTGCCAACGAGGAGAAGTCACTCTCGGTGAACATAGTCACGTCAACATCAGGCCCACGCCTGCACAACAACAGCCGAGTCTCCAAAAGAGCCAGATTGAACGTGGTTTTCACCGTAACTTGGAAGTGAGCGATATGCACTGCCCTTAGGAGGGCGCCTGCCCAACTACCTTCATCCGAACACCTACTGAGCTCATGGAGGAAAGGCATCGACGACCTCAACTCGTTGACCCAACATTCATCAACCGATTTTCTACTTTTGACCGGTTGGACAACAATGGCAGGGCCCATGCTGTGCCTGCCACTATCAGCATAAGTTTTCCGTCTGTTCAAAGAAGGTTGGCCGGTCAGCGGCCAATTAAGCCAAGGAGTGGGGGTGACCCTCACCTCTAAAAAACCTGAAGACTTGGGCCAACCTGGGGGCTCAAAAGACGGCAACCCGGGTAAGGGATCAGCCCTGGGCTCGTACTCCTCAATAGGACCGATCAGCAGTCTGACTTGAAACGAGCAGGCAGGCACTAACACCTGCCATCCAAAAATTCTTGTAATCGGGTGGTCTGCTGACCAACACCTTCTGTGCTCAGCTCAGGCGACTGGGGGCAGCCTCCCTGTCTAAAACACCCTCCACCAAGCCAATCGGCTAGAGGTCTTGCCCACATAGACTTGGCAAGGGCTACCTGTCATGAAAAAGATATTCGTGGATAACCACTCTACTGACTTACCGCTTTGGCACCCAACATTGCTAGCTGGGGGCAAACTTCCCGCACAAGCTACATCCTGCTAAGGGGACCATCCAGCGGACTCACGTGCCGATTAGGGGCAAGGATCCAAACCCTCTGCCCCGGTCAGTAAACAAAGGTGGCTGCTGAAGACAAACGTTCCCCAACGGAGCCTCTTCCTTCCAAGCCAGGCCGTCCACGACACTCAGACATAGGCCTCTTTAGGTTGAAACTTCGACCTCAGCTCAAGCCCGAGATCGTCTTTGAACTGTTGCCTAAGGCCACTCCAAATTTGCCTAAGGCTCATTTTGCTCTGCCACATTGATAGCAATCTTACCATCTCGATAGTGGTACTGAAGCTACGGTTTCGCGGGATCTACCCTACCAAAAAAGGGTCAGTTTTCAACTAGCTAATTTTCCTTGACGATGAGGACAAATAACACAAGGAGTGAAGGACAAGATGCAGGTTTTCGCCTGTTATGCCACCTCAGAATAGGTCATCCAAACGCATCCCGGAGGTTTCCGTTCATCTCGGGTCGATGACTTGTGATCGAATCGGCCACCAACCCGTTGTCGTCACCAACTCCATGCTACACAATGATGTGAAGGAAGTTGTGCGGACAAATAACAACATGTAGGTCATTCCCACTCTGACACTAAAGGACCTCTAGCAGGAGAACTGACATCTCTGGGCTCTCATCGCCAATGCTAGCCTATTCTAGTCTCCGCCCATCCAAAAATTTGGCACCCTTGAGGCCTCAAATGAGCCCTACACCATTCACGTCTAGTTGCCTGTGGCAAATTCACCACGGACTGGCGGTCATCAACATGACGCACCATCGGCCACCACACCCTCACTACAACATGAGGTTGGCCAATACATTTTTGGGTCATTCATGCCACCCTTCAAGATGGAGTACACAGGGGGCACTAGGCCGGTGGGCAATTTCAAGGGTTCTACAAGTTGTTGGCCACACAAAAAAAAGAAGAAAGAAAGAAGGGCTAAAAATGCAGATGCCCGACAGACTTGGCCGACCGAACACAATAGATGGCCAAGGGCAAAAATATCACAATATCCAGTCAAGGTGAAAACCTGAAAAGGCATCTTGAGTAAAATTGGATATCCCTGCTATGTGAAAATCCCACCACGGGATGCATAGACAAAATCTAAAAGGGGTCAGCCTGGGTGAAAACTCCGAAAAGGGGTAGTCAGGTTGATAAAGAAAAGAAAAAAAAAGAAGGAAAAAAGAGAATGGGCAAGATCCTATTTTCAGCCCCCCGACACATTCCTGCCATTTCGGTCCTCTTGACCATGGCATTTTCAAACAATCTGCACCATTTCAACCATTTTGATTATGGTACTACAAGCCTCCATCGCTTGTGTCTATTCAGACCCAGTGATACTTGGAATTCCCACCATCCTGATCAATTCGATCCTGATGGTCTACAAGAAACTTTTCCTTATCTTGGCTACTCAATCCACATACCAACAAAAAAATTCATACCGTCATGAACTTCCTGGCCTACACAATTTTGTAACTCATATCATCACATTGCATGTTTGGTCTGTATAATTTTCAAACCCATACCATCGTGACCACTCTGATCTTGATGGCTCACGAAGTTCTATGTTGTCCTGGCCACATTAGTCCTGACAACCTACAAAAAAACTCATACCATTTTAACCCCTAGTCATAAAAATTTAAAAAAAAAACTCTGCCATTCCAGCCATTACGATCATGATGGTCCTGAAGAGAATTCTTACCACCTTGATCACTTTGATCCCGATGGTCTATCGAAACTTGCATAGTCATAACCACTTCGGTCATCATGGTTTCAAAACCCATACCATCACGACTCTTCTTGTCTGTATAGTGTCAAACCTCAACCATTCTGACCATTTCGGTCTTAATGGTCCACAAAACATATTCCACCGTCCCGATCACTTTGATCTTGGTGGTTCACACAAAACAACTTCACCATCCTTATCACCTCAATTTTGATGGTATCAAAAAAACTAACACCTTGACCATTCCAGTTATGGTGGTCTCCATAAAAGGCCTACCATCTTGATTGTTCCAATCTTAATGGTCTAAAAAAAAATTCTACCACCTTGATCTTTTCAAACTTGGTGGTCTACAAAACCTCCACCATCTCGATCACTCCGATCTTGATGGTCCAGTAAATAAAAAACTTCTTGTCATCTGGATCATTTCGATCTTGATGGTTTGTCAAAAGCATTTGTACCATCTTGACCCTGGTCTTGATGGTCTAAAACAAAAACTTCTACCACCTCGATCTTTCCAGACTTGGTGATTTACAAAACTCCCACCATCTCGATCACTCTGATCTCGATGGTCCACAAAAAGAAAAACTTCTTGTCATCTCGATCACTTCGATCTTGATGATTTGCCAAAACTTTCACACTATCCTGACCCGATCTTCATGGTTTCAAAAAAACTTTACCACCTCGATCTCTTCAAACTTGGTGTTTTACAAATTTTCATCGATCTTGTGGCCCACCAAAAATCCTTCCTACATTGGCCTTTTGGACCATAGTGATTTCAAACCAAAAAAAATTTCTTACCACCTTGATCAATTCAATATTGATGGTTCAAAAAAAAAGAGCACCTTTGCTGCCTCAACCTTTTTCAGACTTGGCAGCTTATGAAAAGGCTCTCACCATCTTGACCACTCCGGTCTTGATGGCCTACAAAAATTCCCACCGTCTTGGCTATCCCAGTCTTAATGGTCTACCAAAAATCTACGCCACCTTTGCCCTTCCGATCTAAATGGTGACCCCAAAATCTATTCCTAGGACCTTAAAGCTCCTTAGGATCCACCCGGTGAACCTAAAAGCTTCCCGGGATTCATACATTTCCTTATGGCCACAATGGCACCTTTGGAATCCAAACCCATCCTTTGGGCCATCACAGCTCCTTCGGATCTATCCTTAGAGCCACTACAACTCCTTTGAACTCAAAACCCATCCATAGGACCACTACTGTTCCTTCGGACCCATAATCTATCTTCAGAGCCATCACAGCTTCTTTGGATTTGCCCCAAGAGCTGCTACAGCTTCTTCGGGCATTATACATTTCCTTAAGGCCACAATAGAACCTTTGTAATCCAGACCCATCCTTTGGGCCATCACAGATCCTTCGGATTTGTCCTTAGGGCCACTACAGCTCCTTTGGACTCAAAACCCATCCTTAAAACCACTACAGTTCCTTCGGATCCAAAATCTATCACAACTTCTTTGGATCTGCCCCTAGGGTTGCTATAGCTTCTTCGGGCATCATACCTTCATTAGGGCCACAATAGCACCTTTGGAATCCAAACCCATCCTTTGGGCCATCACAGCTCCTTCGGATCTATCCTTAGGGCCACTACAGCTCCTTTGGACTCAAAACCCATCATTAGGACCACTACAGTTCCTTCGGACCTAAACTTTTCCATAGGGCCACAATAGCACCTTTGGAACCCAAACCGATCCTCAGGGCCACAACAGCTCCTTTGGACACAAACATTTTTCCAGGGCCACTACCGCTCCTTCGGACTCAAAACTTACCCTTAGGGCCATCACAACTCCTTTAGATCCGCCCATAGGGCCGATACAGCCCCTTCGAGCATCAAACTTTTCCTTAGAGCCACAACAGCACCTTTGGCACGCAAACTCATCCTCAGAGCCCCAACACTTCTCAGGATCTACACCTATGACATGATCCACCTATTAGGTTAAAATACGTACCTAGGTCGATCTGTCTCCATCCTATGTATACGGCTTGAGGGAAACCTAAATTTCCTGCAAAAAGGAAAAAGAGAGTGAGAGAGACAAAAAAAGAAGAAAAAAAGGTGACAAAAAGGGTGAAAAAAAGAAAATATAAAAGAAAAAAAGTGACAAAAAATAGAAAAAGAGTAAAAAAGGTGTCAAAAAATAAAAAAGGGATGAACAAAGTAAAAGAGAAAGAAACAAAAGAAAAAATTCATACCATCTTAACCATTCTGGTAATGATGGCCCATGTATGGCACCCATCTTGACTATCCCGGTCTTGATGGGCCACCAAAACTTGATATTGTCTTGATTCCTCCAGTCTTGATGGTCTAAAAAAAAACTTTGCTGTCGGGATCCCTTCGATCCTGATAGATTTTAAAAGATTCATACCACCTTGAACCTTCGGCTCTTAATGGTATTCAAAATTCACACTGTCTTGACCTTTTCAATCTTCAGGGTTGTCAAACCCTTACCGTGACAGCCACTCCGGCTTGCCGCAGTCTACAAACAATCTTTCAAGCCACTTGTCATACCAAACAGAGCCTTGTTCTCCTATAAGCTAGGTCTCTCTGACAAGTTGGACTCACGAACTTATCCAAAAGATCGAGTGGACACATAGCCCTACTCACAAGTTCCTTAGGATGCAAATCTGCCCGAAGCTCCTATCCCACCAACCA
Organism: Cryptocoryne crispatula var. balansae; assembly: GCA_036172225.1. Lineage (NCBI taxonomy): Eukaryota > Viridiplantae > Streptophyta > Magnoliopsida > Alismatales > Araceae > Cryptocoryne > Cryptocoryne crispatula. Next base: position 37,346,999 of record CM069930.1, read on the forward strand.
AGTTGAAATCCATACTTGGTCAAACCGACAACAAAGTTTTCCTACTTTCGGGATGAAATCCATACCCACACAAAAAATCCGTACATAACAACCCCTGTGTTCAAGTTGAAATCCATACTCGGCAAGTCATTTTAAAATAAAGTGGAGAAATCACACTTGGTCAAATTCACCACAAGATTTCTGGTCTCCAGGTTGAAATTTGTACCCTACAAGAAGTTTGCACTCCACGCCGACTAAGTTGAAATCCATACTTAGTCCAAACCCAACAATGCATGTGGCTGAAAGGAGGCCTCAACTCCCTACAAAAAAAGAAAAATAAAAATAAAAAGAGGGGGCTTAAAAGAGAGATGCTTGACAGGCTTTGTTGATCACTCAAAAGACGATCGGACAAAAGAAAAAATGTCAAAAGGAAGCCTGACTAGAGTGAAAACCTGAAAAGGCACTCTAGGCAAAACTAGGTAACCCCGCTACATGAAAACATCTCTGGGGGCATGTAGGCAAAAGATCAAGGGGGCTGGTACGGGTGAAAATCTAGCAAGTGACAGTCGGATCGGTAAAATAAAATAAAATAAAATAATAGAGGCCCATCTAGAGGTGGGCATGCAGGAGACTATGCAGGAGCTAGCGTCATCAGATGCGCCAAACAGAAAATGTTGAAACATATTACAATGGGGGCAGGCAAGCAAACAAAATCAAGGTTGATCATATTCAAGGGCCCAAGCCCTTCTAAGTCCTGAAGAAGCTCATGCAGCAATGGCAGCACAACAAATAAATTGCCAAGGGTAGATAATTAATCAGGACGCCAACTTACAATGACAGTGCCTCCTCGACTACCCCAATCTTGGCGCTCCACCCAGAAGAAGAAAGAACTCCACTCATATCATCCAAACCCCTAGTTTGGATCATTCTCAAAAAAAGAAAGAAAGCAGAAGCTTCGCCATCGTGGTCACTCAGGTTTGGATGGTCTACCAAAAAATCAGCTATCTAAACATTTACAATTCTCCATGACAAAGCTGCCGAGAGACTGAATGGGTTCAAATCCTTACTCAGTGTAGTTCCAAAGGTGAACCAAGTGGGCTCAAATTCCTACTCAAATGTCACTCTCCCGGCGAAATTCTGAAACAATAACTTCACTTCGAACCCTGGTGGCAAAATTTCCAAGGAACCCAATAGGCCAAAATCCCATCAATTCGGTTCGCTCCCAAACAGGCAATGCCAAGAAACAAAATTCCAAGGCCGATTAATCCGGTTAATCCCTGAGATGAAATTTCCAAGGAACCCAATAGGCCAAAATCCCTACACAACACTTTCAACCTTGGGGCAAAAATTCTCAAGGTCCGCGTAAGTTAAGATCCCCATGCAACAATTTCATTCTGAACCAGTAGATTGAAATCTCTACACTCTTTAGTGAAAAACAAAAAAAATGAAAAAGAAAAGAAAATAAAAACAAACAAAAAGAAAAAAATAGAAAAAAACAAAAGTAGCAAAACAAAAGAGAGGAAGAACAAAGTAGAAAAAAGAGAGAGAGAAGAATGCTGGCGCCCCTTGCTTTCTTCTTCATTCTTGTAAAGGCTCCAGGTAGCTAATGGCTCCACGAAGCCATGAAAAAAAAATGGGAGAAAAAGAGAAATGAAATAATGGAAGAGGAAGAAAGATTGAATTGGAACCCCCCCCCCCAAAGTAAGAATGGCAACGGAAAGGTGGGTGAAGGAACATAAATCTGATTCGTTCCATCTCCATCGTGCCAACACGCTGGCCCAAATAGAGGCTTCACAGCAAGTGAGAACAAAAAAAGATCACGCCACCACCAGACCTTCTCCCGGCCACGGACAGACCAGCAGTAGCCCTTTCGGACAGCTACATGCAGTGAGGGCAGTCACCACCAGCTTCAGCAGCCCTTGATAAGAACAACAGTTCCCGCCTGCCTTCATGGTAAATCGATTGCTAAATACAATGGCAATCCCACTCGTAGGTTTGGGGGCAGCCACGGATAGGCGTGATGGCAAGAACAAGTACTCCTCACGACAGTTAGAACAACATCCGATCTATATTTTCTCAAGCTGTCGCGGCGACAAACGTAGGCGGTCCTGAAGGCATCTGCGATGACGAGATCAACGGATAGTCACGACGACATGCGCTGATTGCAAAGATAAGAAAGTTTTGATCCCACTGCAACAACTCACTGCGGCATCGGTTGTTGATCGTCTAAATTACGATGACATGTGCCAACCATGCTGACGACCACAAGTCACAATGACAAAGAAACCGCTGTCGAAGAGCACGGGCCTTCGTGAGTGCAAAAAAATCGGCATACCCAAAAGTAAACCATACCGTCAAGAACGATGACGGCACCATATATGAACAAGGAAAATCGGAACATCTGTGGTTGTCGGTCTCACGTCGTGATGGCAAAAACGTTGGCGACGGGAGTCATGATCGCGTCAACCTTTGAGCGTAGGAGGGACGTAAAAAAAACAAAGAAAGAGAAAGTAAAACTGAAAAAAAACAGAGAAAGGAAACAAAGAAAGAGAACTACAAAGGAAAAAAAAAAGAAGAGAGGGAAAACCAAAAAAGAGAGAGAGAGAGAAAATGAAAGAAAAAGAGAGAAAAAATCAAAAGAGGATAAAAAAATGAATGATGAATGAAAAATGATAGAGTTTGGGTCACACTCGAGAGCTCAAGTCCTACCTGATTCGTAAGGTGTCCGAGTAAGGTCAAACTGGTCAGCCATCTACACGGGCGGTTCTATGTCGGCGTTCGTTGCCAACGTCAACTCGCGTCCCCAAAGCACCGCCCGTGGGGGGCATTTGTGGACACTCTTTTTTTTTTCAATATGCATTTACGCTAGTTGAGCCCAATCACAAAGATGGTAACCCAATCTAGCCCAATTGCCTCATATTTATACCATGTGAATAATGCTGGACATCAGTTTTTTTATTGTTTTTTTTAACACCCGGACCCCCCTAATTTAAAATTTCATTCCGGGTGCTCCTTTCCTCTCTTTGTCTGCATCATTATGTCCAGAAATTTAGGAACCCTCGTTAGGGAGAGATTGCCTTCCGAGAGATTCCCTATCCACGGTGTATATGCGTATATCAAAAAAGGGAAGGGAGGGTGGAGAACCAATGGCAGCTTCCGCGCAGCATGCCTCAACTTCTATTTCTGAAAACGCAAGAAAAAGAAAGGAGAGGAAAGCTTACGGCAAGGTCCAGAAGAGTTTCCCGGTTGAGGAAAGACTACGATGGTAAGATAAAAGAGGGGATTAGGAGGTTGCACGGAGGAGGGAGGTTTCGGAAGGAGAAGGCAGAAGTCCAACAGAACAAAAAAAAAAGAAGAAGAGGAGGGAGCAGGGAGTCACCATCGGCTGGCAGGAAGAGGACCGCCGGGACAGAGCAGAGCGCTCCCCGGTGCGTGGAAGCTCCTCAACTCCCTCCTTCCCCGGGCGATCACCTTCTCCAGAAGCAGCAGCAGCCGGCCCTGCACCCCAGCGGCCTTCACCCGGCACCTAGCGGCGAGAAAAAAAATAGAGAAGGGGGGGAGATCTGCTCTCTCTCTGGAGCGACTCTCCTTCCAACAGTGCGGACGGCTCCCTCCAGCAATAGCCGAGCCTTCCTCCAACATAACCTGCAGCGACGCCAAGCGGGAGGAGGAGACAGACCCTCCTTCCTCCCTCGCAGCAGCAACCTCCTGACTTGCTGCGTACCTGTCAAGCCAAAGAGAAGAAATTATACTCATGTTGGCCACACCTTCTCGTAGACGCCAACACCTGCAGAAGCCCACTTTCTGCTTCTAGCGGCTGCGGTAGTAGAGCCCCCGACGTGCAGAACTCCCCTCGGCTGAAGCTCTAGCGCGCAAGACCTCTCGCTCTCTCTCTCTCTCCTCCGCGGTGGAAAGTCCCGCGAGGGGACATGGGGATTCCACCGGCAGCACTTGTCCCTTTGTCAACTCCCCCGGGAGCTCTCGCGATGGCGTCTCCATATCCGTCGACAGCAGGAGGTCCCGATCGAAGGGCATGGTGGCTCTGAAGACGCTTACACCTCTTCGGGGAAGCTGGCAGAAGCCTGCCGACCCCGACACCACCTTCCGCTCTGTCCTGAAGGCTCCCCTACCGTGCATCATCGGCCTCCCGAGCATGGTCGTGGGAGAGAGTCCATCTATGGCTGATTGCGATGGCGCCGGCGACGACGTGGGGCCGCTGGAGGATCTCCGTGGCGACGGCTATGGCTGCAGGAGGGGGTGCGGTGGCCGTTGGCGCATGCGGCGTCGCTTGGGCGAAACAACGCCTGAGCTCCCCTTCAACTAAGCCGGCCCAGCGCCCATAGCCGTGGAGAATGGTCCAAGCATCATTTCGCCCACGGCGAGGCGCGCAGAAGACCGGCGTACCAGAGAAGGGAGGCCGTGACCGCGCGCGCGTGCGGCTGCTGCAACCGGCTGGCGGGTCCATTAGACCTGATCTTCATTTCCCGCGAGAAGCTCATCAGGCCAACCGGAGGCGTCGGACCGCCGGAGGCCGTCTCAACTGGACCGTTCCGACTCGGCCGAGTCAACTAGCAGCAAGCCTAAAAGTCCGACAAATAAAAAATTAAATAAAAATTGAAATGCTAAATGCTATATTAAATAAGAGGTGAGCCAAAAATTTTGACCACCCTAGGATGGTTATTCCGGCTACGTCCCGGGTAGGCGCTCCTGGAGGCGCGGGCTAACCCCCATTGCAGATGGTCCCTTCCCACGACGCGATAAGTCAAGTACTTGTTGCGCCGGATGGGTAAATCTCCATTTCGATCGAAAATAAGGCGGCATGTTGTCGAAATTCCCCCAATCTTATGGAAACTCACATCGAGGGAGGAATGCTGACATATTGACCGATCTCCTTCAAGTGTACACCAATATGAAATGAAAGCAATGAAATTCAAGTGCCGATGTGGACTATCGCAACTGGGCGTCGATGCTAGCCTGACGGGTCTAATAAAATGCGAACCGAACATAAATATAAAAGGATAAAACAAATATGAAAATACCATAAATACATCCAATTAAATCTGAAAATAAAGCAAAATCAAATTCTGTAATAATCTGGAAATTTTAATTAAAATTATTTAATTTAATAGAAACCAACTCCTTAATCAATTAAAAACTAAATAATTCAAAACAATAAAACAAATCACATCAAAAATACTTTAAAACAATAAAAACCAGTCGTAAAACAAAAAACATCAGTTTCTTAAATAATCTGAAATTTTAAAACCAACCAAGTCAAATCTAAATTCAAAACGTTTAAAAGGCATCGAACATACTCAAATCGGTGCCAAAGTATCAACCGACAAAAAAAACAACAACAAAAAAACACCTTAATTCAAACGTCAACCAAACTAAATAAATCAGATTACTTAAATCATCAAAATCCATCAAATCACAAACTCAAAATAAGGATAACTTCAATCAATCGAAATAAAAACAACCGAAACCAAAAATCAAACCGAATCAATTCAAGTAATTCAACTTGAACATAAAATTCAAATCTGAAAATTCACAATTCATACCAAACAAAACCAACCTCAAATTAAATCAAAATTCAACTCCAAAACAATTAAAATCAACATACAACAAATTTAGAACAACTTGCTCGTATCTTATCGAGCCCGAAAGGCTATGCCCTTTCTGAGTTCTCTTTTGTTATGTGGATGTGCACGTTCTCTCAAGATAGATTACTATGACGGTTAATCAAGAACGTTCGAGTAGTTGCTCAATGTAAGTTAACGCCGAATATTCGCACCATCCGGCAAAGAGGGGTCAAAATCAAAATTTCAAAGAACCCGAACCTCAGTTCTAATATTTTTAAATATATCGTCAGACTATTTAATGTATTTATAGGCTACCACCTATTTTCTTAAGTAGTCCAAAGGAGATACAAAAATCGTTTTTAAAATTAATTAAAAAACAAAAAATGAGGTTCTCCCAGAAAATTACAAGAATTTTCTGGATTGCCAGAATCTGGATAAAAGTCGAGTTAGTTAAATCCCATTCCCTCTTTACTCCCAACTTCTAAGAAAAAGGTGTTAGCTTTGAAATAAAATTGTTCGAGTGTTAGTTTTAGAAAATAATCTTTAAAGTACGTTAATTTAAAATTCCAAATTCTGCTCATCATTATCACTCACCTTGCAGTCGAGTCCGAAGAGACTGCAGGCGAAGGCCAGCGAGCTCCCCCACTGGCCGGCCCCAGTCTCTGTGACCACCTTCTTAACTCCTTCCTGGGCGTTGTACCAAGCTTGGGGGACCGCCGAATTCGGCTTGTGGGAGCCCGCCGGACTTGTGCCTTCGTACTTGTAGTAGATCCTTGCCGGCGTCCCCAGCAGCCTCTCCAGCCTCTGGGCTCTGAACTCATATATGACAGACAGATCAGACGAAATTAACAACCGGCCGGCGGCGGGCGGCCAGCTGTGGGGGCCGGGTTTCAGAACCTGATCAACGGCGTCGGACGCCAGAGGCTGTAGACGTCAATCACTTCGTCCGGTATGTCGATGAACCTGTCGCTGCTCAGCTCTTGCTTGATGAGCTCAGCGGGGAAGAGCGGAGACAGGTCTTCGGGCTTGAGCGGCTGCAGGGTCCCCGGGTGCAGCGCGGGCGGCGGCTTCACCGGGAGGTCGGCGACGAGGTTGTACCATCGCCGTGGAATCTCGTCGACCCTGCTGGCACGGATCTTGTGGCCGGACGTTCTCGCCGTCCGCCCACGGCAGGAATGGAGGTTGCGCCATGCTGCCACGACCATGGCCTTGCGTGTAGACTTGAGGAGTGAATTCCCGACGCCCACGCCGCCTGGGAGAAGATGAAGAAAGAAAATCTGAAATCAAACCAGAGAATCTTGGCGTGAAATCGAACATGGCAGTCATTTTCCACGACTGGGAGCTCCTATTTCACTGTCTAAATCATCTCCCCAGATCGTTACCTTTTCCTGAAACTGCAGAGATTCAGGCGGGTCCGCTTGAGAGCTTAATACGGGTATTTATGTTTGAAGTCTGTTTGGGTAATGGAAAGTAATTTAACTAAAAACACTTCTCTAATAAAGAAATAGAAGCGTTTTGGTACTAATTTTTAATGAAAACATAAGTACATATGATGAATGACATGTCGAATTTTTGGTACTAAAACTTTAACTATTATATATTATATAATAAATATTCATAAATTATTCTTTAATAATATATAATTATTGCAATAATATTAATTATAATAATATGAAATATTTATTACTATGTGTTTGCACATTATTTTAAAATTTTATATATTTTATATATAATAATATATTAATGGTATGCGCATTATAAATTTTTAGTGTATTGTATAATCAAACTACTAGTAATTAATTTGGTATCGATTTAATATTTATATTTAAAAAATTTAAAAAATAAATAAATTTAGTATTTACTAATGTATTATAAGCATATGATACAGTATTGAATATTATATATTATTAAAAAAGTATTTCTCTGAGTTATACATTTTTAGTATATTTTATAATCAAACTATTAATAATTAATTTAGTATATATCTAATATTTATATTTAACATATAATTTAAAATAAAATAAAATTAGTATGTACTAATATACTATTAGCATATGATACACTATTAAATATTATATATTATTAAATAATATTCTTTCTCCGAGAAAAGAGAAAGAGGGCATGCATCTGCCATGAACTGTGTAGAACAGAAGAATGAAACAAAATTGAAAAAAAAATTCTATTATAATTATGGGATGCGACCATCTGGAAGCGCTTTTTACTTTCAAAGGAGTTTTTTCTTTCTTTATCGTACAAAAATATTTTTTATTTCCCTTAAGAGAAGAAATTTAGTTCGGAGTGGTATCCAAACTGGAATTTTCTTTTTCTGAAACACTTCTTTCCAAAGGAGAAGTTTAGAAGAAAATTACTCTGGTGAAATTCCCAAACTGACATGTCCCCAAGAATCTCAATCTTGGTACAGTGAAGGTACAGGGAACAGAAAGCTGTAAAGAAACTTCTATTTGCAGGTTTGCTCGAAGCAAATATCATCAACTACACAATATTTCGTTTTCTAAATCCATGCTATGCTTAGCTTTACTTAGAAAACAAGAAAATGTTTCATGAACCTGAGGGATAGTTGAGGGTGAAGCTCTGGTACATAAAGCACACGGCGACCAGATCCGAGAAGCTCAAGCAAGGATCGATGTCACACGGCGGAAGAAGCATTGATCCGTTTTTCCCTTACCCTAGCTTGGAAACGAGAGAGATCCTCGAATTTCCGAGCTTAACGCGCCGGATCAAGACGGCAAGGAAGATCGCGGCCGCTAAGAACACCAATAGCGGCAAGAACAGCATCTCTCTGGTTCAAGAAACGCACATCCACAACGCCGGAGAAGGATGAAGCGAAGAAGAGACAGAGAGAGAGAGAGAGAGAGAGAGAGAGAGAGAGAAGGCGGGGGCATTGAGACGACAACCTGAACTGCGAAGCTGCGGATGCGAGCCGCTCGGTGAGGGGTACCTGAGCGCCTTCGCCATGGACGGAGACTCCGCTCCGCCTCTCCGAGATCGAGATCGAGATCGAGGGAGGGAGGGAGGGAGAGCTTGAAGGGGCTTCACCAAAGAGCGGGCTCTCTCCGGAGGCGGTGCAGACGGGCGGCGCCAACGGAGCAGTGTGAGTCTGTGACGCTCATTTACCTGTATTTATATTTATCCTTGGCAGGGGTGTAAACACAATTAGATATTTTCAAATTTTGATTCCGTTCCCCAAAAAAAATTTTAACAGGTCTAGACCTTCTTATTCTTCCTACTCTATAAATTATCACGATTATTTTAAAAAAAGTCCAACTCCGTTGATAACAAATTTAAAAATAAAAACATAATAATCAAACATTGTGGATAATTTTGTGACGTGCACATGGGATTTAAATACAGAGGCTGACCCTCAGCTAACTTTGTTGTGATCCTCCGATGAGGTCGACCAACCGTATACGTGGAGCTGCCCTATGTCACCCGTTTCCAGAGCACATTAATCATAAAATAATATTTATAGTAATTATTTAAATTATAATTATTAAATTAAATAAATTTAATTAGAGGTGTACAATTTATTTAGAGACCTGTTAAAATGTAAATGAGTGAAGTCGAGTAATATAATGTTCAAACCGGGTTGCCATCGGTTAGAGTTGAAGTCGAAGTTTTTACCATTAAATTTAACTTTTGTTCTAATTTGTCTGGCCTAAAACTCGAACAATAACTCTAACTCAAAATTTAATTCATATTTAATGATAGATACAAACTGTTTATAAATTTTAAATTTAAATTTAACTTACTTCTAAAATTTTATATAGATTTAGAATTAAATAAAATTTTATTTTGACTTATTTTTAGAATTTTAATAATATTATATAATTATTAATACTCGTGATTTTTTAAAAAATAAATATTAATTGATATCAAGTCTGGCGAAGTATCTTCAGGCTCTCTACTCATTCAATATATCTGAGTTTTTTTTTTCATTTGTTTAGCATAATAAATGAGTAGACCTTGCCTAAGCTTTCATGGAGCCAGACTTTTTAACTATAAAGAAAAAGTCTGGCTCTATAACATAATAAATAAATAAATAAATGTTAGTACACTTCGACATTATAAATAATCTTGTCCACCCCCACACTGGTTTTTAATACGGAAAACCGGTGCATCTATTTTTGAAGCTGCTTCCAAGCCAACTTGTGAAATATGATAACAAAAATAGTGAAATAATCAAAGATATAAAATTATCACATTGGGTGAAATATGATAACAAAAATAGTGAAAATGGTCTATGACCATAAAGGGTGGTCAGAACAAAAAGAGATAGATAGAGAAAGAAAAAAGATCTCATTTTTTGTCGTAAAAAATATCCTGTACGAATATATTTTTGTGGTGATTATTAAATACCTTTTTAATAAGTTTTGTTATAACAATATATTTTATTAACAAAGACTTAAGTATCGTACAACCAAACATCCCATTAATTAAGATTGTAGTCAGTTTGGGTTTAAGAAATATTTCAAATCAAATCAGACTAGTCAAATTCAAATATAATAAATTAATGCTGTATTATAAATAAAAATAACATGATACAATTTTAATAACAAGATAATATTCATATTAATTATTTAAAACTTAAATATATATTTAATTAAGTGTTATCTCAAATCGACCAAATTGAATCTCTCCAAATGAAACCGATCAAATTTGGTTCTTGCTTGATTGGATTCAATTTTGAACGTCCAAAATTCCTACATAACCTATGAAAAATTCAAAAAAAAAGAGGATATTGTACCTCCATCGAGCTTGATAAACAATGGTATCCTAACCTACCTTGAGCTATAAATAATCTCAACACATTTAGAGATTGTTTGGAAAAAGATTAGTTTATGGATAAATTAGATTTATCTCCTGTATAATCTAATACCAAACTGGTCCTTAGAGCCTTAGAGCTCTTAAAAGGCCAAATTTGGTATAAAATTATTGCAGAGATAAATCAGGTATATCTCCAAAATAATCTAACAACCAAAAATACCTTAAAATTTGGAATTTATCCTCAAATGAATCTTGTATACCAGAGAGCCTCTAAAATATTGGCTTGACTCAATTTTGTGTTTATTTATTTATTATTTTTATCGTGATCATCATTCTTTTGTTAGGTAAGGGATGTCAACTTGCATTTAAGACCTGAGAGGGATGGATAGTGCTCTCTTCTAAGAGTCTTTTCTATTTCAGTATTATCCCACAATTTAAAAGAATGGATCATTAGTATATCTTTTTTTAATTTTAGCAGTAAAGTATACGGATATTAGTTATGAAACGATATTCTACTATTACTAGCTTACATTACACTCCATCCATTACTTAGGTTTAAGATTAAAAAATTTTAATTAATCCAATGTTTGACCTCCATAGATTAAAAGAAAAAGGTGTTTCTGTCGCTTAACTTGAACAACTCAACAATTTTATGTGATTTAAAAAAAAAACAGTGCGACATAGTAACAAGCTAGTAGGGTTTCGAACCAAACCGATAAACTGAAAATTTTGAATTAGTTATATATAAGATAGTATTTATGAATCTTTTTTGTAAAAATAAATTTACTTCAAAAATTTTTAAAGCAAAATTAATGTAATGTATAAACATATACACAAAATTCTAATAGAATATGATTTAAAATAAACAAAAATAAAATTATATATTGATATATCTACTGTACCTTAGTAAAACATGATTTGAACCGAACCAAATCAAATAAAATCGAATTAATTTGATTCGGTTCGGTTTGATTTGCGAGATAGTTTGGTTTGATTTAGATTGAGAAAAAAATACTCAAGAATCAAACTAAATCAAACCATGAACACCCTTACCTGGCTGGTGTATGGCAAAAACCATCATATCGCCATCTAGATAAGAACCATGCCTGGTGACTATTTCATTCACAGATCATGCAGCTAAATTAAATGGGGTTTTAAGCTATCTGTGCTCCCTGCCTCTGTACATAGAACTACTCATTCTTCTGCTTCATAAATTTCTTCACTACGCCCATCATCTCGCTGCCTGGAAATCTACCAAGAACACCCCTTGCCGCTGCAATCTCATCAAACAAGCAGACAGAATCGCCGCAATACGCCTTCACCTTGCACGTCTGGCGCCTCCTCTCCTTGGGAGACGATGACTCCTCTGCTAGGTCTTCCCCTGCATTTACAGATGGTAGCGGGAAGCTGTCGAGAGATGCTTCCATCACCGCAGATTCCCCTCCGGCAGCAGCAACGAAGTCCTCCAAACGGCACAAGGCAAAAGGAACAGGTTCGAAACTGTGGTCGCCGTATTCCACGGGGGTGGAGTGATCGCCAGTAACACACAAGAAATATTTGAATTTTCTGGATGTTTCGGCTTGCCACAGAAGTTTGGCCAACTGACCCACAGCGCGGTCCACTGCTTCCAGTCCTCGGACTTTCAACAAGCTTGCCTTGTCATGCCCTGCATCGTCAATGGCCTGTTGCAGGTCCCAATATTATCAGCACGCAGAGGATGAACATGGTTGGCATCATAAAAACTTGGCCGAAGACTTCGTAATTTACAAGAATTGAATTCTAATTTTTAGCACCTCCTCTACTATAGGTGGAGTTTTTGTACCAATTACCTCACAGCTTAGAATTAACAACAGGATATATGGGTGGGTAGACAAGAAGAAGGGTGGAAGATGGATCAACTGAAAACCTTTATTAATTAATAAAGGAAAAAAATGTACCTTTCAACTATTTCATCAGAAAAAATACTCTTGGGATTGATAGGACTGGTTTTGCTTAAGAAGATAATGTGAGGAAAAGTGTGAGGTGGAAATCAGAAAAATACAACAATAGAGCAAGAAACAATGACATGGAGATGTAAAAACTGAGTACTCATCGATGAAAATTACAAGTCAAGGTGAGAACTTGAAGACATAAGAAAGAAACAATTTAAGTATTGTATTAAGACAAGCCGAGATACTAATAAAAACCTACAAGGCACGTCCTAAATTCTAATACTTTGTTGAATTTCCAAGTTACAACTAGTTAAGTATTATTTTCGACTCAATTCATTCTTTCCTTACCTTATCAAGGAAATGATCCATTTAGCTGTTCCACTTTTTGGTAAATAAAATAGCTTAAACTGTTAGATATATGTTCACTAAGCAAGTGAAATATGGCGGAAGAAAGCTCATTTGTGACAAAGAATACGAGGATAATGGATACATGTTCAGATGAATTAGAAAATAATGGAATTCCTGAGATACGAAACTAAAGGTCAAACTTTCTGAACTAACCTTTATGTGAAGGAACCCAAAGTCATATCCATCAGCAGAACCTGGTTTGAATTCATCCTCTCCAGGCACAAACACCTGGGGACATGGTTGTAATGGAGCAGAAAGAGCTTTAGAGATAGCTATTGCCTTAGAAGTGAGAAGAGTTCTGTAGTCTCCAGTTGCTCCGGGTGCCTCAAGGATGTCTACGCCTAATGAGAGACCTAGACCTGCAATGATTTTAGTTGGAGCTACCATACATGGTTTCAATTCATGCCTATCTTCAAATGAAGGAACCTGAAAGACAAGCCAAGAATAAAAATTAGAAATTGTTCGAGGAACTAAATATTTTTATTTAGATAGGAAACATGTGACAATAAATTTTATTTATCTTTTGTAAGGTTAAAAGGCATGTTAATGAAAACACAACTTAGAAACTTGCTCACGAAAGAATTATTTTCATGCAAAATGTGAACTGATGTAACAAATATAATGCACTTAAGGTGCCTTTTTTTGAGCCTAGCCCTAAACTCAAGCAATGAGAGCACTAAAAGCAAAGCATATTGCAACCAGCATACGCTGCTTTTCCTTTAATTCACCTTTCCAGAAATCCAACAAATAGTTCATGAAATAATGACATGTTGAGTTACCACTAACCCAGCTTACTATCCCATTCTCGGTAATCTTTAACAAAAAAAGAATAGCAGGGCTATCATTAATGAGAATGAGGTTAGTCATTGCTCACGGAAATATCTGTCAAGTTTTTTGGGACTTCCGTACAACAATTAATGTTGACATGAATAAGAAATGAAAGAAAATAGTACCCTACTTACCTCTATTCGAATACCACAACCCCGTAATAGAACAACATTAGCAACGCTTTTCCCCTCTGCCACACGCTTCGCATTTACCGGATGAGATACCAGAATTTTTGATATCTCCTTTGAGAGTTCGTTAACAACAACCGCAGTATTCTTTGCTTCATCTGTATCATCAAGAGGTTCTGCTTTTAGTAGTAAGCGATTATCTTTTAGTGGATCTGTTCCTGATATATTCCCACTTAGCCTTGGACCTTTAACAACCACGCCACATCTGTGCTCAGTTGCATATCTGCGAAAAAAGTATTGTCAAACTTGAACATCATAGGCAGGCAGGAGCAGGACACGTACATATGAATAAAATTGATGGTTTTATGCATATTTAAAACTATATGGGCAAACAATGCACACAATATGAGCTCCTGTTCAATATGCCCATTTCTCAAATGGCCGCCATCACGACCCTTCCTAATCCTATCAGCTATCACTTGGCGCACGGTCGAAATTTCTCAATGAACACAGTAGCTTCTCCCTCTCATCTCCCTTTGGACTCTCCCTCCGCGTCCTTTGCCAATACCTCCAGCCTCTAACTCAGTACTTCCACAGCACCATAAGCACACCCGAGACTCACTCCTTCCCTCCACAGTGCCGCGAGGCAACTGCAACCAAGGTAGGTGGGGTCAGGGGTTGGGTCCAAACCGACCCGGGTCAGCCGGGGTCACAATAAAATAATAATAAAATAATAATTTTAAAACATTCACCGCGTCACGGTCGTAGGGTCAGGACTGGGTGGGTCGGTCGGCTCAAAAACCGACCAAGTCGGGTCCAGGTCACGACCCCGCATTCAATAACTGCAACCCTGCATCACCCTCAATCCCGTGGCCAGCCTCCCTTGCAGGTGTCAGATCGGTGCTGTTGCCATCTCTGCGTCTTCCTGATGGACCCAATATGACCAATCCGGTCCTAGTGGGTGGGGAGGGGAAGACCTGGGACTGCACCAATGCAACCTTGGCTGGGGTCAGATCGGACCAAAATCAGCCAATCCAGGCCAACCTAGTACCTTAGAGCCCAATCCCAGCAGAAGCTCGTTCCAGGATCAGGATCTGCCCCAATCCTGCAAACCATGGCTCACAGTGAAACTTCGCACCCACCCGCCTTGCCTCCACCCGCCGGCACTCACACGAGGGTTCACATTTCACAATGGTGTTCATAGCAAGGGGTTCAGGGTTCATAGCAGAGCATCACCGGTTCCACCTCTACCTCCATTGCGGTTGGCATTCACAATGCCTCTGCCTCCATTGCCTCTCCCCTTCCTGCATTTGCTCACAACCCAGGTATCTGCGGTCCACTTCTGGATAATCCCTATATTTTGGACCAAGTTATTTTGTGAGATTTATCTTTTGTGAACATGTGACTTTTATCTTTTGTTTGAAACTCAATTCTTCAATTAATCATATTTATTTTGGATTAGGTGTCTTATTTATTGTGTTCTTTATTTGGAATTTTTCGTTTGATAGTTAAAATATATCCGTACGTTTGGGTCCATATTATTAAAACATATGCATATTGCATATAATACTTCATAAGTATATCATGCTGAATTTTGAAGTGTCTAAATTTTGACTGTTTTTAAGATTTATATATGAATTATACTAGGGCTCATTTTTACCATATTATACTCAACCCGTATTTTAGCTTTGGACAGGACCACCATCATGAGAAAAATATAACAAAAGAAGCTAAACCCTCTTAGCACAGACAGCACTATCGTCCAAAAGGGTGATGCCCGGACATTGACCTGCATGCCAAGCCAGAGGGTGTGCCACAGGTCGTTTCCTTATGGGGTGTTTGGTTGCATGATAATGAAGGTTTTTGTTTTAATTTTTAAAAATTGTAAGAAAATTTGTTAAAAGAGGTGTTTGGTAACTATGACAATTTTATGTTTTAAAAGTGATTTTCTTTTTAAACAAAAAAAGAGGGTCTCACCTCTTTCTTTTTTCTTGTGGTCCCCCACTTTGTTTTGTCATGTGTGGTAGTTACTCTTTTTTGTAATCACATCCCTCCAAACATGATAATTTTATGTCATGAGTTGGTTCACTTTTTATTTTAATACAATTTTTTATCATGAAAGTGTACAAAAAATTATCATGCAACCTAACACCCTATTAGGCTAATGGAGAAGACAAATTTCAAGCTTGGTCACGTTTCAAGTCCTAGCCATGCACAATCATTGTCAAATTATGGAGCTGGTTCGACATTTTTGTCATCCATCCAAGTTGAAAGTGAATGGTCTTCTTAAAAGAGGTATTCCAAGTCAACATTCCTCTTTGACAATCCATTAGTGCATGCATCATGTCTTCGTTTATAAGGACTACCTATAAATCTTGTAAATCTTTCTTAGAAATTTTTTTTCAAGTCCTTAATGTTCTTCATTCTTAACCATTTGGTAATAACAAAACACTAGTTTTTCAATCTCTCACTCTTAAGTATGTTTCTTCTTTGTGTGTATCAAGCTGAAGGTGCTTTAGTTCCTCTCACACTGATGAATTAGTGCTCCAGTTTAATTCACGTACAACAATAGCGGCTGGTCGGTTCCATCTACTTATGCTATTTACTCGAATCCACCACTCAGCTACAAAAAAATAGTATAATAAGTGTGTAATCTTCTTACAAAAATGTTTAACATATAGCAAATGTTATCAAACATATCAGGAGAAACTTTGTCATATAAATACTATAGATCTAAATTCTCACATACTCTAATTTGGTGCGTATATGATGTCATTTGAAATACGATACGAAATAAAAATTAACTTCTTGATTTTCAAAACTCAATAAGTATCACGTAATAACTTACTTCGATTTTCACTTTTGTTTTATCTTATAAAGTCCTATTTAAACATTGTATCATTGACAATGTACCGCATATAGCATATGCATCATTAGATACTTGTCTGCAGTATTATATTATGAGGTTCAATAAATATCTTGTCAAAAGTGGAAGATAACTATTAATGACAATAATACATTACTACAAGACTTAAATGAATAATAAGACACAAACAATTAACATGTTGCATGAATATTGTGATGAAATGTTTTATTGCATCTGTTGTCTATAATTTTCCACTGTTTCTTATAACTCTTTGAATGTTTTTTTCTTTGATTTTCATCTTTGCTTTGTCCATTACATAAAATAAATATCTCATTTGGTTTTTGTTATTGAAATCCACCAATTTTAGCACATGTACTTGGGGTTTTATCATGGACAAAGAATATTACACTCTTTTCAATCACCTATTGTCCTTAATTATATGCTCTATCTTTATCTAAGATCTCAAACTAGTCCCTTCTACTATGTAACTTAGTCATGTAATCGATGTATATTGATGAAAATATTAACGTCTTAGCAAACTTTCTAAAATGAAATGTGTGACAAATCTCTTGGGACTAGGTTGCACTAGATCACGACCATCAATATGTTCTCTCATGATGCGTAGGAATCTAGGATGCCCATATATAAATGATGTAACCAATTGTCTTTGACTCACCAAGAACCTAACAGATGGCTCCTTTTCAATATCCTCCAACATCAAATTTATGGAGTGTGCTGCACAAGAAACCTAAAACCATGGAATGCCGGGTCGCGACCCGGGTCGCGACCCGGCCCCGACCCGGTCGGGTTTAGGCCCGACCGGCCCGGTCGCGACCCGGTCGGGGCGACTCCCCCGGCCGGGTCGCGGAGTCGTAGCCGGGTCGCGCGGGTCGGCCGACCGGGTCGCGCGACCCGGCCGGGTCGCGCGACCCGGTCTGGCAACGGTCACCGTCAGGTCGTTGGCAACGGTCCCAAGGGGCTCCCCTTACTCCCACCCCCCCACTCTCACTCTCAACCTCTCATTTGTGCTCTCATTGCTCTCATTGCTCTCATTGCTCTCATTTTGTTCCTCATTTACTTAATTATTTCATCAAGCATTTCATTAGTTCATTTAGTATATTTATTTAATATTAGTTCCATTGATTAGTGGGTTAAGTAGTTTATTCTTTTTAATACTTATTTGCTTACTTGCATAGTTAGTTAGCTAGAAGATTAGTTAGATAATTAGTTTAGTAGTTACTTAACACATAATTAGTTTGAAGGTATAGTTAATTACTTACTTAATCATATATTTAGTTAATCATTCATTTTATATAAATAAAAGTATACTTACATTAGTAGTCACTAATTAACGTCATTAGCTAGTTAAATAATTAATTACTTAAGTAATTATTTACTTAAAAAAATGTCTTCTCCAAGCCAAACAACCCAAACTACCGGCGCGAACACTTTACAAGTACAAGGGACCTCAGATCCTCCCATATCTCCTACAACGTCGTTACGTTTTACCGGCGAGGAGCAATATACTCATGCGACCCAAGATACCGATCATGGTGGAAGGCCACAAGGTAGAGGAGGTCATCGTAGCCATGGAGTTCGAGCAGAATACCACGATGCCTCCGACTATGTGTATGATTCATCCCAAGGCTCTTGCTTCCCTACATACGACCACGCGTACTCTGGAATGAATTACGTGGAGGCATCGGCTACTTCGATCCAATCAACCTATAGTTATGGTGACTCGTTTGGATCAAGTCTTAGGATAGTTTCGAGGACGGATGAATATGATCGTCGTATGTACATGTATCGCTTTGTACTCGACCCAAATGACGTGGAGAGTACATCAACTACCTACAAAGTGTAGAACACATCACGTTGGAATAAAATTGATGCATTATTTATTTAAATCATGTCATTTAATTTATCCAATTTTTATGTATTTTTTCAGATTTTTTTCGCATTTTTCTTATTTTTTTGAATTTTTAAAAAATATATTAAAAAAAGGGGTCGCGACCGGGTCGGCCTGGGGGTCCCGCGACCCATCCCTCCTTGCCTAAAACAAGTGTGGTCTGACCTCCATCAACTTCTTCCCTGTAGTCTTATAAGATACTTCCTTATCAATGACGAACCACACAATGTCTATTTTCTTGACAACATCCTCCATGAAACCAAATAAATAGTCATCATTTTTCATGTAGCCCGATGTATCAACACTCTTCGAAAAAGTGGTGCCCTCATAAGAGTAGACAAGAAAATCTTGAGGCTATAGCATAACGGTAGACACCGCCTCCCCACAGGGGGAGGTCTCGAGCTCGAATGCCCATTCTCGCAAGTGGCTAGATTATGTCGGAAGTGGTTAGAATGCCCATTCTCGCAAGTTCACAGAGAGAGGGTGCAGGTTTCAAGTCCATGTGTTTCAGGTCTTTGGACCTTGTTGCACCGATGCAGCATCTGATCAAAAAAAGATCACTTGTGATTCTTGTCCATCCATCGTATATTACCATGCAACTCCTTTCCTTCTAAATTGTCTTGAATTCATCTATTCACGAGGTCAACTAATCAACCTTTGCATCCAACCCACCCTAGAAGAAGTATTTTAAAGTTGAGACTTTTAATCACAATCCAGCATCACCAATAGCATCAACTATTGTCAGAAAATATGGGCTGGTGGCTGCATAAATTGGGACACCTACGACAATGACAAAGAATATATGGTTATTAATATTTGTTTCAAAAATATGTAAGACATATTTAAAATAAATCAAGTTTTACACGAGAAAAAATATACATGCATGTAAAAATCATTCGCAAATATGATTGACTGCGCACCCCCTTTCATACTCTTTTCAAGGCCTGCTTGATCGTTATTTAACCTCTATCACTATGCCTACACATGGACATATCCGCAAGCTAGACTAACTGTGACCAAGGATCGCGGGATCGGAATCGGAATCGGGATCGGTGGGTACCGATCCGATCCGATCGGACCGATTCCGACCGATCCAATGGAAGAAAATCGATCCAGAATCGGTAAGCAAAAAAAAAAAAAAAAAAACGATCCGATTCCGATCCGATCCGATTCCAGACCGATCCGGACCGATTCTGGCCGATTCGGACCGATTCTGGCCGATCCTGGCCGATCCAACTGGAATAGCAAAAAATGAAAAAAAAACGATTCGATTCCGATTTCGATTCCGATTCCGATCCCGACCGATTCGGCCGATCCGATTCCGATTCCGATCCGATTCCGATCCGATCCCGACCGATCCGGCCGATCCCGACCGATTCTGCCGGAACTTTTTTCCGGATCGGTCCTTCAGCCAAGAATCGGATCGGCAATGGCCGATCCGATCCAGGAATCGGCCGATTCCGATCCGGATCGGCCGATTCCGCGATCTATGACTGTGACTGACGGAACTCACTATCTCGGCCTACCTAAGGTGTAGAGTGTTAGGATCTACATCTAAACGTCTAGTGGTAGATCCTCATGCCCCCTTCTCCTCTCCTCGTATAAGCATGTTTGAGCTTTACTTGCATGTAATGCTTTTCTAACTTATGTCTCATCTTCATCCTCTGAACTTGATGTGTCAACCTCAACTTTAGCTTTTTCCTTTACCTTTTTGGCTCTTTTCAGATATGAGATGTGTGTTTCGATGTCCAAGCAACTCTTCGTGCAGGTTGACTCTATACTCAATTTGTATTTCTCTCTATGATACTTTCTCAATTAAACATACTCTCATCTTTTCTCTCAATTTTTAAGTATCTTATTGCACTTTTTCACATTCTCACTCACCCTACCAATGTGTTGTTTAAGACAATAAACACTTTCATTCATTTCCTTCTCACACCCTTTACACTTTACCCTCTTCTTGTCAACATCTAA
Organism: Cryptocoryne crispatula var. balansae; assembly: GCA_036172225.1. NCBI lineage: Eukaryota > Viridiplantae > Streptophyta > Magnoliopsida > Alismatales > Araceae > Cryptocoryne > Cryptocoryne crispatula. The sequence goes on from CM069930.1 coordinate 37,367,389, forward strand.
CATATGCCCATGTTGCCATCCGATGTCACGATGTGCACCAGTATCAGCACTACATTCCTTTTTCAACATTAATCCTACATAGATAAAAACTATAGTTCATATTAAATAATTATATTTGGTAGTGGGGAGGGAAACAACCAAGCAAACCGAACAAGTTACACCTTTAGGTGATAATGCAAAACCAAACAGTCACTCAACCCGAGGGAGTGACAGTCACCCCCTCGAGGTGACTAATTCACCCCCTTAGGGGTGTAGCACGGTTCCCCATAACTAGTGAAAAATTCCCCCCTTAATTTTTAAGGCCAACTGGAAGGGGGGATCCAGACTGGAGAAGGACAGGGGGAGGGGGAGGGGGAGAATAGGGAAAAGGATAAAAGAGAGCAAAAAATACCTTCAAAGGGAGCTTCTTAAGGTCACCGGAGGAGAGAGGGAGTCCTAGATCACAAGAGGGCTGCAAAAGGGGAGGGGAATACATGGATTGCAGAATCGGCCGATCCGGATCGGGATCGGACAATTCTTGGATCGGATTGGTACCTACCGATCCGATTCCAGCTAGAACTACCGATCCAGCTGGGACTCCCGGCTGGATCGGTCTGAATCGACCGGATCGGTCGATCCTGGACCGATCCAGGTGGATCGATCCGGGAATCGGTCGATCCCAGAAACCGGAAGGGTCCGAGATCGGATCGATTCAAGACCCCACCCGGACCATTTTCGGTCCGATCCCCCCCATAAGGGGGAGATCGGACCGATCCCCCTTCCCACCCCTCATTCTCACTTCCCCCCTCCCCTTCATTGTCTGTGGCTCCCCCCACCCCTCCCCCAACAATCCACCTTGAACATTGGCCGATCCCCCCCTAAATTTAGGGGGGGCTCCAATCCCTTCTTCCCCCTTCCCTTTACCACCATAAAAATAATTTTTCTTTGGGGGGCGTTGCCCCCCTGATACCCCCCCACAAGGGGCGCTGCCCCCTTGACCCCCGCGACCTGACCGCGCAGGTCGATCCGCGACTACTCTGCGCTCCGCTGATAATAGTGTAAACATATTAATATATTTCACTATCACTTATACTATCACATATATAGAAGATTCATAATCATAAATATATATTATATACTTAAATTTACATAAATATCTATTTAACTCTCTTCTCTCTCTCTTTTATATAATAATTTATACTTATATGACAGTTTGTTGAAAGGAACTTACGTTGTATGGCATGGTTTGATAGAATGTCATCCACATTGTTTTTAATTTTTTTTTAAATCTTTTATTTATTTCTATGATTTTTCCTGATTTTTTATGATTTTTTGAGAATTTTTATGATTTAAAAAAATTAAAAAAAATTTGCCCGATCCGGACCGATCCAGGACGCCCTTTCTTCCGGAGGATCGGCCGATCCGGACCAATCCAATCCCGATCCCGGTCCCGATCCCGATCCCACGATCATTGGGGGAATATAAGAGAATAGGATGAAAGAGGGTAGGATCGGCCAATCTACCCCTTGATGGGAGGAGGGGGAATCAGATTGGAATTGAGGCCAACATCAGATAGGATTCCAAAAGTTTCAGTTTTCCATCAGTCGATTCCTAACATGATCCCATAGAATTGGCCGATCCAAGCTAATTCTCTCGATCCAGGTTGATTCCTCCAAAAATTGATCATGGATCGGTTTCCAACGCATGGATTAAATTGATAGGGGCCGATCCGATCCAAGAATCAGCCGATTCCGATCCAAATTGGCCGATTCTACGAACTATGGGATACAGGATCACACTGCCTGAGTCCTCTAGAAGAAGAAAAGAAGCCAAAGAATCTGCCATTGGTGTTCACTGAGAATCTTGCAATAGAAATGCAGCTTTTAATCCATTGTATCCGTCTATTGTTGAAACCAAGACGTTGCATGATTCGAATGAGGCATTTCCATTTGACTGTGTCATTTACTTTTCAAAATCCAACTTTAATATAATACAATTCTTGTGTCTAATCCTCTGGTCATGAAGACATTCATGGGCTGTTATAAAATTATCCAAAATACATCTACCATGAATGAAGACGGATTGTGAAACATGTGTCAGTTTGTCAATATACTTACTGAGTCTATTGACAAAGATTCTTTTGATAATCATATAGCTGCAGTTTAAAAGACCAGATCGATGTAGGTATTTGATATCTTCAACCCTTTCTTTTTTGGGCACTAGAACTAAAGTAGTGGAATCTAGGAATTGAATGCAATCCGGGTTCTTTTCAAACTCTCTAGTTAGAGCCAAAAAGTCATCCTAGATAATGTCTCAAAACTCAAAAGTGAGAATAAAAGGCACTACACAATATGATAAGTACATTTTGTTAACAATATAATAAACTCATACGAAAACAAGTAAATAACAAACACAAATAACAACTATACAACAATAAAAATAGATACTAAAAAACAAAAAGTAGAAATGAAAATTAAATCTTAATGATCTAGGACATCTTTGTGAGAACCTCGTTTTTTACATTTTTATCAAAACGATTTTCGTATCTCCTTTGGACTACTTAGGAAAATAGATGATAACCTATAAATGTATTAAATAGTCCAACGATACATTTAAAAGTATTAGAACCGAGGTTCGGGTTCTATGAAAATTTAAATTTGACCTTTCTCCGTCGGATGGTGCGAATATCCGACGTTAACTTACATCGAGCAACTACTCGAATGCCCTTGATTAACCGCCATAGCAAACTAGTTTGAAAGAACGTGCACATCCACATAACAAAAGATAACTCAAAAGGGTCTAGCCTTTCGGGCCTAATAAGATGCGAACAAATTATCTTAAATTTGTTGGATGTTGATTTTATTTGTTTGGAATTGATTTTTTGATTCAATTTTGAAGTTGGTTTTATTTGGTTTGAATTGTGAATTTTCATATTTGATTTTTATGTTGATTTTGAATTGTTTGATTTTGATTTTGGTTTGATTTAATTTTGGTTGCTTTTATTTTAATTGGTTGAAATTATTTTTTGTTTGAGTTTGGAATTTGATGGATTTTGATATTTTAAACAATTTGACTTATTTAGTTTGATCAACATATGAATTAAGATATTTTTGTTGTTTTCTTATGTCAGTTGATATTTTAGTGTCGGTTTGAATATGTTCGGTGTGTTTTAGGTGTTTTGAAGTTTTGATTTGATTTGATCAATTATCTGATTTTTTGTTTTATGACTGCTTTTTAATGTTTTAAAGTATTTTCAATGTGATTTGTTTTATTGTTTTGAATTATTTAATTTTCAATTGATTAAGGAGTGGATTTTTATTAAATGATTTTAATTGAAATTTCCAGATTATTATAAATCTGAGTTTTTCTTTCATTTTTCAGATTTAATGACATGTTTTAAGGTATTTTCAGATTTGATTTATCTCTTTGTTATGTTCGGTCCGCATCTCATTCGGTCCATCAGGCTAGCATCGGTGCCCGGTTTGCAAACAGTCCCATCGGCACTTGAACTTTGCACTGATTTCATTTCATGTTGGTATACATGTCAGTCCACATCGGAGGCATGAAAATATGAAAATAGTCATCTCTCTTCCCCCGGGATAATTTTCCATAAGATCGAGAGATAAGTTCGGCATTACGACGGCATGCCGACCCATTCTCATTCAAATGGATATTTACCCTCCGACATGTCAAGTCTTTCGACTAGCTATGTTGGGGGAAGGGTCCGTCTGCACTGGGAGCGGGTCCCATGCCTACGCCCGGGTCAACCTACCGGAAGCTGGTCCGGACTAGCCGCCCAATTGTGGAGCGCCCACGGTGTGGTGCTAACTCCTTAGTTTTTTCTTTATTTCATGTTCAGATTTGATTTAAAATTTATTTTGTGTCCGATGGGCCCAATGGGCCGGTACTTGTCCTTCTTGGCCCGGTTGGCCGGCTTCGAGTTTTCATGGGCCCGGTGGGCCTGCCTCAAGTCTTCATGGCCCGGTTGGCCCATTTTCAGCATATTGGACCTTGGCAGCCTGTTTTGCACCACATCGGGGTCTGTTTGCCATGATCGGACCAGCAGCTGTTTGCCGACCGAACCAACACCTGCTTTGACACCGAACTGGCACCTGCTTCACCGACCAAGCCAGCGCTTGCTTTGGCACGAAATCGGCACCTGTTTTGTCATCAATCCAGGACCTGTTTTGGGACAGGACCAGCACCTGTTTTGGGGTGTTTCAAGGACTGATAGTAGGCAAAAACGGGGTGACTTGGACTGGTTTGGAAACCGGTTTCAGGGACTGCAGCAGGAGACCAGTTTAGGGTCTGAATTGAGCCACTCAGAGGCTGTTGTGGGGGCTGTTTTTTTAGGCTCTGATTATGGGACTGTTGAAGGGGTCTTTGATAGGAGGAAATTAGGGCCACCCGGCTTAACTCTTGGCCCGTCCGGCGGATTCCAAGAGGCCCGGGCTGTCACCCTTATTCCCTCTCATCAAAGAGGCTAACCGGTTTGCTTTGAGGTGATGTAAGAGGTGTTTGGAGGGGCCTGAACAGGGGGCTGTTGAGGGAGGGGGTCTTTGATAGATGGAGTTCGGGCCACCCGGCTTAACTCTTGGCCCGTCCGGCGGATTCCAAGAGGCCCGGGTTGTCACCCTTATTCCCTCTCATCAAAGAGGCTAACTGGTTTGCTTCGAGGTGTTGTAGAAGGTGTTTGGAGAAGTTTATGTAGGCCGAATGGGGTCATCTATGGACTGTCGGCCAGGACTTTGAGGTATGGCTGGGGGATTTAAGGTGCCTGCATAAAGAGTAGTAGATGGTGCTGTTCGACAGGGGCTAAGGGGCCTGTTTTAAGACCTTTTTAGGGGTCTGACTGAAGGCGGATAGATGGGGTTTTAAGGGTACTATGCTTGCTGTTTTATTGCCTGCAGAGGGGACAAGACAATGGCATATTTGGCCATGGAAGGGGACCTCAAGGGGAGGCCGCAGGAAGCCTGGCATAAGGGGATCTGTCCTGGCTTGCATGGAGAGGAAGAAAAGACGGTTCGGCCGTGGCAAGAGATGGAGAATAGAAGAGAAAAGGGAAGAAAAGTTGAAGGTTACATGGTGCTATTCTTTTTCTTACCTTTTCTTTCTCTTCTTCTCTTCTTCTCTTCTTCTTCCTCTCTTGGACGTTGCAGCTTCTGTTAGGAAGAGGACCAGTCTCCTCCTTTCTTCTCCTTCTTTCTTCCTTGCGTAAGTGGCTACAAAGCTTGCTTGGGATCCCTACGTGCAGGTGGCTGTGTTGGCAGAAGACTGGATTTGGAAGCTTCTGTTGTAGGCCTTCGCTAGATGCAGAACGTGGTGTTCTGTCTCCTCTCTTGGACGCTGGGTGCCGAAGCCTCCTTGATGCGCAGCAAGTCTTGTTGGAGATGTATGGATGAAGAGGCTGCTGCTCTTGTTGGAGAACCCCCGGAGCTGTTGGCGATGAAGGCCCTGATCCTATGCTGCCTCTCTCTCTCCCTCTAGCCGTCGGACTGCTGAACCTCTCCTCCCTGTTGCTGCAGATGGGCTTCCCCTTTTTTGCTCTCCTCGGGTGGCTGCCGTATATCCCCTTCCCTCCCCAAGGATAATGAGGAAGGAGAGGATTGTTACGTGGGAGGAAATCACGCGGAGGAGAGAAAAAAAAAAGAAAGATGTTTACGTTGGAAGGAAAAGAGAGGGAAGGAGGATGAGGTGGCAGGTCCATTCCTTGATTTTCTCATCTTTTTTTATTTCCTTCATTTTCTTTTGAATGGAGATCACGGGAGATAAATGCTCATTGTCATCTCCTGGATTATAGGAGCTAAGTGAGAGATGGGAGTGTCGTACGTTGGCAGGTGAGAGGATGCTGGCGGCTGACCTTATTTAGGTCAAGTTCAACCTAAGATCAAGATGACTCCGATCCAACGGTCACTATTAATTTCGGACGGAATTAGTTAAATTAACTCCAAAATTAACCAACATAATCCAGAAGATGTCTTAATAACCGTCGATCTTGTGTGCCATCGAATCTACGACCAAGACCCCTCCAATCGTCCAGAGATCACCGATTTGATGAAATTTTCTATCGGTACGATCTCGGCCTTCAAAAATTCCGAAAATTACACCAAAAATGCAATCAAATAAGAATGCACCAAAACTTTGGTCTTCACGCAAAAATAATCTGCCAAGGACTTTTTGGACAGATTTGCCCTTGTCCTATGATGCGTGCGAGCTCCGCAAATTTTTGAATTTTGTCCATAACTTCCCAGATATAGATCGGATTGATAATCCGACTTCAACATTGCTCTTCTGGATGTCGAGCGGACATTCTAGTGGCGTCGGTTGTTAATGGGCCTGCTTGGATTTGTCTAAGCCCAATTGGGACAAAACGGTCATTTTTTCGCCCAGAGTCAGATTCCGATATTCGAAGTACCGTTGCGGAGCTTGTGACTGAGACAACACCGTGGGCCCACTTGTTTGATCATTCGGACACATTAAGCCTTGCAAATACTGTCCAAAAGTTTGCTTTCACTATTTTGCCCATATCTTTATGGATATGAGTTGGATTTCCAATCCGACTTCAATGTTGCTCAAGTTGGGATTGGGCGGACCTAGTGAAGTGCCAACATGCTATCGGACCTGCCCCGAATTGTCCAAACCTAACAAGGGTGAAAGACACCATTTTACCGTTCGGGGTCCTATCGAAATCGGATTCTGACAATTGGGGTACCGTTGCGAAGGTCTCGACCGGTACAGTCCTATGGACTCACTTGTTTTGTCTTTTGGGCCCAATATGCCCCCAATAAGGTCACCTGAAAATTGACTTTCAGTGTTTTCCCCATAACTTCTCAAATATAGGTCGGATTTCCGATCCGACTCTGGCATTGTTCATCTGGAAGTCAAGTGGACTTTCTGGTGGTGTCCGATCGTTATTGGGCCGACATTTGGTCGGTCGGATCCAATAAGGCTTATTGGGCTCGTTTGGCCCTAAATGCAATGAAAAATAGATCCAACTTGTCTGTTCGGTTTTATTCAATGCATTTCGTCTGAAACTTGTCATTTTTGGTGCTGTGACATTTTTAGGTGTCAACAATCTTATAGTTTGTTTTCTGACTAGGCAATGCCCTGCTTGCAAAATGGCCTTGTGTGCCCTAGGCAAGCACTCATCTCCTTCCACCTTGGTGCTGGTGGGTGCTTTACTGCCAACTATCTTGATACATACATCCGGATTGTAGACGCTATTATTCAGAAAATAGTTGCCAAATTAAACTCTGAACTAGCAGGTAAGAACCAAAGCCAATGTGACATGATTAACTTTTACCAACACCATCCTTTTGCCCTCTAAATCAGGAAGAATTGGAGGGCAAACAGCTTAGTGAGATCCACTAGACTGAAAAAAGCCTACTGATCAACGTGCTTTGAACCATATACATAAACTTCAATGGTCAAAATGAAATTATTTAGGAGAGGAAACCCAAAGTCAGTGGCTCAAGATATGAGGGCAAAATAACTTTTCCAAATAACTTAGACATGATAAAAAATAAAATAGAACTTAAATATTTGCATTGCCGGTGCATAGGACCAATGATTGCATTATTGCTTATCAACATCATCTCAGAGATGCCAGAGAGATGAGATCTCGTGAGATAAGGACGAGACAGGTGCAGAGGGTGGTGAAGAGAGGAGTGTTATGATTAAATCAACTAACTGGCCCAACAACCATGTTAATTCGTAGCCTTCCTAGGAGGTCACTCATCCTTGGTCTACCCCAACAGGGTGTGCTTAACTTCAGAGTTCTTTCAACTCAATCTCCAAAAAATGGTTAACCGATGTTATTAGTAGTCCACTAAATTAATCACTTACCATATTCACAAACAGAGTGTTACAAATTACAATCTACTTCTCTCAAAGACTTGAGGTCCTCGTCAAAACCACATACACGTCACATATCACATACACAAGCAATTTACAATGGACCTTTTCCGGCTGAGTAGTATTGTGATATCATATGTAACAAATAAATCAACTAATTGGCACAACAACCGTGTTAATTAATAGCGTTCCCAAGAGGTCACCCATCATCGGCTTATTCCCAGTAGAGCACGCTTAACTTCGGAGTTCTTTCAACTCAACTCCCGAAAATGGTTAACCAATGTTGTTGGTAGTCACTGAATTAATCTCTTAACCATTGATTGTAGAATCGGTGGAATCGGATCGGTTGATTTCTATCTGATTCTTACTTGAAGGACCGATTCTGACCTGAATTCCGTCGGAATCGGCTGAATCCATATTGAATCGGTCGAATCGAATCGGAATTAGAATTGGTATCAGGTCGTGATTTTTTTATATTTTTTAAAAAAGATTCAGGCCGAATCGGACCGAATCATAATCGGAATCAATTTTTTTATTTTTTTTAAAAATCCCGACTATGGATCAGTTTCTCTTCTTGAGAATCGGACCGATCCGATCAGATTCGAATAGGAGTAGTACTGACCGATTTCGATTATGATTCTGGATTCTAACTCTTAACATATTCACAATTAAACCAAGGTGTTACACAGAGGCATTTATCGTGTCTTCTCCATAGTATCAGGCAAGATCGGATCCGACACAACCTGTTAAGTGGGGATCCCATCCATAGTTGTCAAGGCGACAAGGCGCCCAAGGCGTTGAAGGGTACCGATTCCGCTTAGGCGACAAGGCGGCCGCTTAGGCGTCGCCTAGGCGGTCAAGGCGGTATTCAAGGAAGGCTGAGTCGGGAGGTTGTTATATATATAAAAAACATAAATATAATTATATTTGTTATGTTATAATTGAATATGAGTGTTTTATCAATGCACATAAGTAAATATGATGTGTGTGAAAGAGAAGAAAGTTAAATAAATATTTATAAAATTTAAGTATATAACTCATTTATGATTATAAAATTTATATATGTGCAATAGTATAAGTGATGGTAAAATATTGTTATAATATTATTAAATGGGGGGGCGTAGAGTAGTCGCGGATCGACCTGTTAAGTGGGGGGTTGTCAGGGGGGCGAAGCCCCCCGAACCCAAAAAAGTATGTAATAGTATAAGTGAGACAAAGAGAGAGAGAGAGGAAAGAGTTGAAAAAGAACTTAACTAAGTATATAATATATGTTTATAATCATAAATCTTAAATATGTATGATAGTATAAGTGATAATACAATATATTAATATATTGAAACTATCATTAAATAAGTGTCCCTTGTGAGGGGTATCAAGGGAGAAAAATTCCTCAAAAACTTGTTTTAATGATGTAAAAATATCCAAGGCGCCTTGCTTGGGCGCCTTGGGCGCCTAGGCTGGCGCCTTGGGCGCCTTGGGCGCCTTTTTGGCCCCAGACAAGGCGCCCTTGCAAGGCGCCCTTGGAAAGGCGCCTTGCTGCCTAGGCGGCGCCTAGGCGCCGCCTAGGCGGGCGCCTTGACAACTATGATCCCATCTAAATAGCCCAAATGGGTTTGGAATCTGGAACCTGCATGGTCCATCTTCCCACCCAACTAGAAGAGGGAAATGCCACTATGGCGGTGCCTCCTCCTTTGATGCCCTTTATTGCAGCATGTCGCCACCTCCGGTACCCTGTTTTGCCTCTCTCATATCATACAGCCCGCCGAGAACAATAATCTTATGAGATCTTGACGAGATGGAAAACCATGCATAGTAGTTCCACATGTATCTTGTCTCTTCGGAAGTTAATAGGATGTTTACTTGCACGACAATTTGAGTTTTTGTTATAAAAATATGTTTTCGTGACAAAATTTGTTAAAAAGGATATCTTGCAATCATTACAAAAATATGTTTTATACAGAATTCCTTCTTGAACTAAAAAGAGTTGAGACCTTCTTTCTTTCCCTTGTTGTCCCCCACTCTTCTTGTCATTATGTCTTACCAAATATTGATAATTTTATGTCTTTAGCTATCTTATATTATTCTAGTATAAAATTTTATCACGGAAGTGTATAAAGAATTACCAAACACCTTACAAGTTGTGTTCTCAGTTTTCATGGTAACTTTTTCTCTGCCCAACCAGCTGACCTCAGTAAATATGTTCATGTTGACTGTTCCACTCAAGGACAGTGGCCACATTGAGGACGGTTGAAGAGGTAAGTTTCCTATAACATTCTGAAGAAAAGTGTCCAAAATTGCCTAAAGTGAGGTGAAATTGTTATTCATATGTAATCTTGACCAGTTTTATCGAGTTTTCTTGAACCAAAAAAGAGGTGAGACCTTCTTTCTTTCTCTTGAGGTTGATGCGGGACCGGAAAGCAGTTGTTTCTGCCTGCTGAAACTGGTGGCTGATCAAGCGACGTCACATGAGTGTGGAGGGCTCACTCGCATGTAGGTGTAGTGTAATTGCACCACATCATCAACCAGATCCAGATCACATGGAGGGGGCTCTCGGGTGCCTTGGCAAGAGAACAGGGCTGACCACCTGATTGGGCAAAGGCTACATAGGTCTGGATGATGAACTGGCAGAGCGGAATCATCCGGCACAAGATGATGAGATATGAGAAGTTCAGGAGGCACCAGAAAGTTTGTGAAGGTGCGCAGGGTTTGTAGTCTTGCCCTTGTCTTCGTTGCCTCGTCTTCCTCACCATTTGGAAAGCAGGAAGAGCAGGTAGGTGCAGGCAGTCACCGAGCATGTTTGGAGGTTAGTGGAGACAGAAATGGATGAGAAGAAGATATGAGAAGCATCGGAGAGAAAATAGGTGCCGGGGAGGAAGCAGCCATCCAGGGATCACCGGATGGTGCAAAGGAAGCTGTGTGGTGCTGGATCCAGTAACGTCAAAATGATGTTGAAGCCCACCATGGCAGCAATGGACGAACCGGCATGGGACAAGATCGTCAGATGGTTCTATGACAAAAAAAATTGCAGTTTGTTGCTGAAGACTCCGGGGTTTGCCGGAGGCCACAACCATGCAAGCTCCTTCGGTTGACTGAATCCAAGAGAGAAGAAGTTGTTGGAGCCGTTGAAGAAGATGTGACAGTGGTTCGGTGGACTACCATTGGTGAAAACCCATGAAGAAGGGGAGAAGGAAGAGGAGAAAGAGATCGGAGGACAGAAGGTGAGGGAAGGAGAAGAGAGTGGCCCTCCTACCCGAGGAGGAGGAGATTGTGAAGGGAGAGAGAAAACTAGGGCCAAGCCCCTTCAGCAGAAGATCCACCAGAAGGCTCCAAAAATTCACAACATTCACTCTACCATTGAATCCTAAGTACATGGTCTTCTTATATAGAAGTCAATTATTACAAGAAAAACTGGTAAAACAAAAAAAAACAAAGATGTCCTTGTAAGGACTGAAATGTAAAATTGACTCTGAATTTCCTAAAATCGATCCTCATCCCCACCCTTTTTAGTTCTCTGTGGTCCCCACTAGGGGTGTCAACGGGCCGGGCTTGGGCTGGCCCGGCCCAGGCCAACTTCAGCCCATATATATAGAGCCCAAGCCCAAGCCCATCTAGAAAGCCCAACGGACTTAAATGGTGTAACTGGGCTTTAGCCCGCCAAAGCCCGTTAGCCCAACGGGCTTCATCATCTTCTTCCTCTTCTCTTTTCCTTCCACTTCTTCCCGATCACACATACACAGAGAGAGACATAGAGATGATACAGTTGCTGTTCGTGGTGGTGTGGGCGGAGGCCGGAGTAGTGGTGCTACTCCTGGTGAAGACCCCGCTGCGGAGGCTGGTGTTGCTTGGACTCGACCGGATCAAGGGGGAAAGAGGCCCCGTCCAAGCCAGCACGGTGGGAGGAAGAAGGGGGAAGGGGCGTAGCCCCATGGCGGCGGTTGCAGGCCCGAGTGGCGGCTTCTAGAGCGAGGAGGACCGGGCGATGGCGATGGCCGTGCCGGGTGCCCAGGCGTTCGGCTACATCACCACCGGCTGCCATGTCCCCCCCAACGGCGCCGCCCTCACCGCCGTGGCCGGCGATCCGGATCTCCAGACCAAGCTGGCGTCGCTGGTGGACGGTCCCAACGCCGCCGGCCTCACCTGGAACTACGCCATCTTCTGGCAGGTCTCCAGGTCACGGTCCGGCGCCGTCGTCCTCGGCTGGGGCGACGGCCACTGCCGGGAGCCCCGGGAGGGCGAGGACCCCTTCCGCCCCGGCCGCCGCCGCCGCCGCCACGAGGAGGCCCACCAGAACATGAGGAAGCGGGTGCTCCAGCTGCTCCACACCTTCTCCGGTGGCTCCTACCACGAGAACTTCGCCCTCCGACTCGACCGGGTCACCGACACCGAGATGTTCTTCCTGGCCTCCATGTACTTCTCCTTCCTGCCGGAGGCGAAGGCCTTGCCTGCGGCAGGCACCTCTGGATCACCGACGCCACCGCGCCCAAGGCGGCCTCGTCGCCAGATTACTGCGTCCGGGCGTTCCTCGCCCGGTCCTCCGGCATCCGAAGAACGTGGAGGCAGTGACCAGGAAGAGCAGGGTGGCGAAGGAGGAGAGGAATGGCGCTCTGAGGGTCTTGATCGCCCGGGGGCGAGAGCTTGGTCGGCTGAAGGCCAGCATCGAGGACCAGAGCAGGGCGGCAGAAGAGGAGATAAGCGGCGCCCTGGGGCTCTTGGCCGCCCGCGACGCGGAGATTGCTCGGCTGACGGCCCGCATCTCGGACCGGTATCGGGCGGCGGAGGAGGAGAGAAGCGGCGCTCTCGGAGGTCTCGAGCCTCCCGACCGCCCGCGACGGCAAGATTGCTCACCGAAGGCCCGCATCGCGGATCCGGGAATCGAAGTTCAAGGCCGGGCCGAGAGACGCCGGTGCCGCCGACGAGAACGCCATGGCCCCGAAGAAGCGGCCGGAAGGATTCCTTCTGGAGGTCTCGAGCCTCCTAACCGCCCGCGACGGCAAGATCGCTCGGCTGACGGCCCGACGGGCTTCAAACGGGCCAGCGGGCCGTGCTCGCCGGGCCAGCCGATAAAACGAGAATGGAAATCGATTCGTTAGTTAAGCCCGTTTCAGTTTTTTGAGCGCTCTGAGCCCGGCCCGCCATGGGTTTTTTGACGGGCCAACGGGCCCAGTCCGTTCATTTGACACCCCTGGTCCCCACTCTTTTTGTTATCATGTCTCAACCAACATGATAATTTTGTCTTTAGCTATCTTATATTTTATTCTGATGGAAATTTTACCGCAAAAGTGTATAAAAATGTGTTGTGCAACCAAACACCCAATAAGTTGTATACTCAATTTTCATGGCATCTTTTTCTCCTGCCCAACCAGCTGACCATAATAAATATTGGGATGGTTGCACACGTAAGTTTCCTCTAACATTCTGAAGAATAGTGTCCAAAATTGCTTAAAGTGAGGGGAAAATGTTATGCTTATGTAATCTTGGACTAATCAAAGACAAATACCATTGAGCATTTACAGAAGATGCAACACCTTTAAATGATGCTTGCTTACACTCTTTGCCAAAATCATAAAAGTGAAACCAAGGTCGCTCTATTAAATAAAGGGATTCTTCCAAAAATTTGGATAGAAGTGAAATTTTTAGTCTGATAACAATCAGTATATGGCTCCAAAAAATGCCTTCACAACTAAATGATCAGCTTTATAATCCCATCCATTTACATGTTGGCTCTTCCCCTTTTACATTCTTTATTCCTGGTTTATCCCTATTATCAGCAGTAATGTTAACACTTAACAGACAACATCTTAGAACACACATTCTTTATTCCTGGTTTATCCCTATTATCAGCAGTAATGTTAACACTTAACAGACAACATCTTGGAACAAAAGACAACTCATCTCACAATTGTAGAGACTCCATTGTACACTTTACTTCTTTTTTCTTAAGGATCATTTCACATTATGTATTGTGACACTGGTAGCAAAAGGGAGGCGTATAAACATAAACAAAATTTCTTAGACAATAATATGCATTTTTCCTTTGCTATATTATCTTCTATAGGCATCATGAGAAAGTTCAGCACCTGACCCTCACTTCATATTCTGGAAATGATGGAAGCTTCATTCCATCCAAAGCTGAACACAGGATAGGACCTTCTTCTTCAAAATGTCTATCAGCCCTTCTGCTGGTCACAATTACAGTGCTTTCATCAAGCGTAGCAAAATTGGACTGAATGAAAAGAAAAAGGCATGTCAATCACAGTAAAAGTGAATGCAATGAAAAGGCAAGTTAAAAGCCACATAGATAAAACATGTTATAAATTTTATATACGACATTAAATTATATTCAAATTCTATCTTGCGCAGTAAAGCTTGAATCCTAGGTTGACGACAGTACTTCTGCCAATTGCTCTCTGATGCATCTTCTTCATATGCAATAGATTCAGGAAGTGGTAGCTTCAATTTGGGTTTGAAAACCAAAGTTTTGCCCATGTTTTCCACATTTTTCCATTAATCTAGGAGAACATGAAATCAGTTGCTATAAATTCAAAATTTTCCTTGCTATTAACTGTATATACAATGGCTCCTCTCAAATCCTTCTTTCGATACATTCTTTCTTTTAGGAGTTACCTAACTGCCACGTCATTGCTTCACAATAATTACAGTGATGGGAAAGGTAACCCTTGTGAGAAGTTAAAAGAGAAAGCTGCGCATAACTCCCAAACTAGAACCATTTGAAGATCCCAATGTTATAGTTGTAAAAAAAGAAAGAGCATATTTATCGATACAAATATTAACATAGATTTTAGTTCCAATGCAGGTGTTTCGTGCAAAATGTGCAAAGCAATGTCAAGTCCATCAAAAAAAAATATTTCTGGCAGGAGGTTTAATCTTTTCATTCATCAAATGTACATGATGAAAATGGTAAAACATTCACCATGGACGTACAAAAACCAAGTCAAATATTGTTTTCAGTCTTATGAGTCTGACCTTGAATGAATAAGAAAGGATTACCTTGAACGCGATGTCCCCGGGGGACATGGCAAGTCCTGCACCCATAGATTCAAATGCACCACGACCTCGGTAGTAGACTCTGGGGTCGTAACCCAGTAAAGATAGATGTGCCGTATCACTGCCACAAGCTAAGCCTGCCTCTACAGGGTCCATAAGTCCATTAACACCGGCTGAAGCAATTGCATCCAGGTTGGGAATATTGGCCACCTGAAGAGGGGTCTGGTACTGGAACCTTGGGAGAGACACGTCTCCTAATCCATCAATCAGAACAAACGCAACTCTCCTTTTAACCTCCTGGGGAGCACCCATCAGATTATTTCTTTTCTCTTCTTGATATCACTAGGTAGGTGGGGAAAGAATAATATCGGAAAAAGACAATGTAGAAGAGTGGTTTCAGCCTATGGGAACCTGCAATTACAGAGTCGACTCAGTCGATATGGCAATTGCAAAAATGTCAAGAGAGGTTTCAGCCAATGGAAATCTGCGAAAGATGGTCTCGACTCAACTTTATCACACAAAATGTCAAGACAAATAGGAATGAAATCCGTGTAGATGGATATCATGCAACTCAGAACTCGATGCGCAATATCTACATGAACAAATGTGAAGCTCGCACAGAGAAGAAGGAAAAACAAGACGCATGAAAATGGAAACATGAAAGTCGGACCATTTGTCGCAAGCAAGAGACCTCCCCGAGCTCAAACGATCACAAGCCAAGAGCAAAAGGATTCCCAGTGCCCACAGGCAAGTCGACATCAAGACAACCAACATGCGACGATGCAAACAGACGGGGAACACAGAAGAACTTGCCGTCCTGCACTAACCCATTACCTACCGATCTGAGACGGGTACGCGCACAAGTGAGATCGCACAGATAGATTCCCCGCGAGGTGAAGACGCCGAAGGCATATAGAAACTGCCTTTCTCCTCTTCCTTCGAAGCTGTATGCGCTCTACGCTCTTTTCTCTGCCATTTTCCCTCTTGCTCCGTTCTTCTTGTGCTGCGACACGGATCAGAGGAAGAACAGATTCTCCCAGGCTCCCCGACCCGATACGTGCGGCCAAATACGACGGCTTGGTTCGATAAAAAATAAGAATCGGATCCGATTTTTCTTGAACCGAATAAAAGTAGGGATATCAACGAAATTCTATAATTTGAAACAATTTCAATAAAATTTAATAAATTTAAAATTTATTCATACATCATATAAATTATCAAAATAAAAATCAAATATCTCGATAACTCAT
Organism: Cryptocoryne crispatula var. balansae; assembly: GCA_036172225.1. Taxonomy (NCBI): domain Eukaryota; kingdom Viridiplantae; phylum Streptophyta; class Magnoliopsida; order Alismatales; family Araceae; genus Cryptocoryne; species Cryptocoryne crispatula. The sequence goes on from CM069930.1 coordinate 37,383,477, forward strand.
CAAAATCAGAATCAATTCATTCTATTTCATTTATTCGATTTTAATAAAAATTAAATATATATATAATAAAATAAAATTCAATAAATTGTAAAATATGATATATATTAATAAAAATTTTATAAATTATATTAGATTTTAGTAATTATATAAAAATTATTAACTTATTTTAAAATAAAATTTTTATCTAATATATATTTTAAAAATTATTAGATTCGATTCTAATTTTGAATGAATAATGATTTTGACATTATCAAAATTAAAATTTTTTAATCAAAATTAGATTCTGGTCATTCTATTATCGAATTTGACTCGTTCGCGGTCGTAAATAAAAATAATAAGAGTCGAATCAGATCGGTGAGAGGTTAAATAAAAATAATCTGAAAACGAACCAAAAATACACTCACTCCACTTTGTTAGGTTAAATAAATAAATAAACTTTAATTCATTAAAAGAGTCAACAACAAATTTCTGCTCCCCTGAACAAAACTTACGAATCGATATTTATTTAAAAGATAAAGTATAAATATTAACATTTATATGTTATCACTTAAATATATAAAAAATCAAGATAAATTTTGATTTGAGTTTAAACTGAAATCGAATTTTATAAAAATTTTAAAATTATAGATATTTTTTTATTGATTTTGAGTTTAGTATAAATTTTTTATTCAAGTGGGAACGATAGTTCAGTCTGATCGTAAAATAATTTAACTTTCATTTCTTAGATATAAATATACATTAAATAAAATTAAGTTAATTTCAAACATAGATTCATCGAGATAGGATAACAAAATATAAAAACTATACCCAATAAAACAGGTCATTTGTTGAATTGACCGATTAATTTATCATAGCACCGGTCGAGCGTGGCTCGACTGGTACGGGGGCCTGCGCCTGGGGGCGCAGGTCGGCGCTTCGAGCGCGACGCCTCCCGGCGGCTGTTCGAGCCGGGCGTCCCCGGGGGGGACGATCTGTGGGGTTCGACCGGGGGGTCGAACCCTCGCCACCCGCGGTGCCAGCGGGGTTCAGGCCACTGGGCCACCATGACCAAAAAAAAAAAAATTTATCATAGCACACAAGCACTCATGATTAGTTATTTGAAATTCCGGATGGTACTTTGTATGAATTTCAGTGTCACTTGTGAACAAAAGATATATATATATATATATATATACACACACAATGAGGAGTGGCTTTTAGACTAATTCAATATCGGACTTTAATTGTTAAATATTTAGGGCTCTTTAGTTTGGGTAGTAAAATTAGTACAATATTACGAGAGTATTTGGTCGTATGATAATTTGAGTTTTTGTTATAATTTTATGTTTTTGAAATAAAACTTGTTAAAAAAATGTTTGATAACCGGGATAAATTTATATTTTTAAAGTGATTTCTTTCTTAAACAAAAAAAAAGTATCAACTTCTTTTTTATCTTATGGTCCCCCACTTTTGTTTAGTCATATATGATAGTTACTTTTTTTTGTTATAACATCCTTCCAAACATGATAATCTTTTATCATGGGTTAGTTCATATATTTTATTTTTATATAATTTTTTATCGTGAAAGTGTGCAAAAAAAAATATTGTGCAACCAAACACCTCATTAGATTTTAATACCCATCAGACGCGTCAATGTTAAAATTTGCATAATCAAATACCAAAATCAACCGTGGTATAGAAACTGCTCGGAAAAACATGGTGATGTTGTTGATGACGTGTTGGCCGCACAGTAATTTTTTATTTTTTTCTGTATAAAATTTTATATTAAAATAAAATATAAGATAGTCAAAACCATAAATTATCATGTTTGATGAGATATAATAAAAAAAAAGTGGGGACCGTATGTAACTACGAAAGATAGGGAACCACAAGAAAAAAAAATAACTCGCCTCTTCTTTGTCCAAGAAATATTTTCCATAAAAATAAATTTTTATAATCATTGTTAGACACCCCTTTTTAATTTTATTATTTGTAACAAAAACTTGGAACCAAACACCCCATAGGAGTTTTAGGTGGTCACCAATCACCTAGTTTTAAGAAGTCCTTTATCAGGACATAAACTGATCACATTAGTCAATATACCTTCCACTAGGGCTTCATCGGAAGCATGTAAAAGCAAAATGAAGTAAAATTTTACCTAGATTTTAAATGCTTTTCAATCAGTTGATTAACCTAGCTTTCTAAGAAATAATTTCTAAGAGATGTTGCAATTGGAGAGGGAGAGGGACTTGCAAAAATGTTGTTAAGAGGGAAGACTATTAGATAACAAACTCAATTTGAGGTCTATCCATTTTTGCACCCCTCAGTTGATCAAGTTATCTCTTATAAACTATCCACTTATCTTTTTTAATTGTCAGTTAACTTGAAAAGAATAGTTGAATAATGGGATAATCGATTGTCATTCACAGCCTACCAGGAAAACACCAATTCAGATAAACAGACCATGCTAGATATAATATTATCATATCATCAATAAAATGATGCTATGGAATGCTTCGTAGTAAAATAATATATTATAAAAAGTACGTATAACCTAAAAATAAATGCGTAGGTAATTATTTATTTAAATATTTAATGAATTTTAAATCAAATCGAACCGATGCCGTAGACGCTGGGTTTGAGGGAGGGCGGGGTTCGAGGACGGCCGATGGCGCCCGGCCCTCCCCCGGGGGGGAGGGTTTCCTGGTAGGGACCGAGCCAGCGGGGGCTCGATCCCCCGTCGCCAGCGCGCGCGGCGGGCTTCCGGCCAACGTGGCCATGAAAAAAAAAGACCATGTTTAGTATCGAAAAAGGTGCATGGGCAGACTGCCCTAATGATGATGACATGGGTGATGATAGTTGGGGAATATTTTAGAGCGATCGGACAATGAACAGATTGTTGAAGAGACTTTGGGCATGTTTGATTGGGATCCGTTTGTTTCGGCTTAGGTCCATTTGTTAAAAGTAAGATTTTATGTTCCTCGAAAAATTAAAGATATATTTAAGAATTCAATTGTTTTATTAAGTCAAATCAAATATCATCTTAACCGACGTCTAACCAACGAGAGATTAGAAGTTGATATTTTTGATAAAATATTTGAATACAATACTAATTTCTGATGAATCACTAGTTTATGCCCTGTTTGGTAACACTATTAGACATCTCTATCATTATTAATTTTAAAATTGATATTGTTGATAATCACCTCGAAGTGTTTGACTCATAGTAACAATTTTAAAATTTGTAACATAAACAACACATGTTATGTAATACAAGTGTCAACTTGTATCAATTTTGATATTGATATTTCATCTTCTAGAAATATCAATATCAATACTAATATAGTATCATTTTTGATACTCTAACTAAACAGGCCATTAAGTGGTTCACCGTAACTCTTTTTTTTTAAGGAAAAAGATAGCTAAGATTTCTTATTGTACGGTAGACTAATGGGGTGTTTGGTTGCATGATAATGAAGGTTTTTATTTTAATTTTTAAAAATTGTAAGAAAACTTGTTAAAAGAGGTGTTTGGTAACCATGACAATTTTATATTTTAAAAGTGATTTTCTTCTTAAACAAAAAAAGAGGGTCTCACCTCTTTCTTTTTTCTTGTGGTCCCTCACTTTATTTGGTCATGTGCGGTGGTTACTCTTTTTTGTAATCACATCCCTCCAAACATGATAATTTTATGTCATGAGTTGCTTCACTTTTTATTTTAATATAATTTTTTATCATGAAAGTGTACAAAAAATTATCATGCAACCAAACACCCTGTAAGAATGGAATTAAAACTTAAAATCTATCATCAAGTCGAATCCATCCACTTCATATGAATATTTGCTAAGAGGCCTAACCTCTGAGCTTCGTTAAAATTTCCAAAAACCAAAATTTGACAAAACGTGTGGACTGTGAACCCGTCACTTAAATATTAAAAACTACTTAATTTCAAGTGACTTGTTGTACTTTCTTTAGAGGCAGGATAGTCGACAGATCTATTAACAAAATAAGAGATTCAAAATAAAATTTAAAACAAGCTGTCCATCTCTAAAAGATGGAAGACATTTTTTATTAGGTGGGTAAAAGAAAATTGTCGCCAGGAGAAGAGAGTTGTCGTCATGTCTACCAAGGGCTGACAAAATAACCAACCACCACTTCTCTCTTTTTCTTTTCTTTCTGCCACTATGCGGCTGCACCCAAAATTCAACTGATTAAGAAACCTCTTTAGGGGCTTGATAGATGTCGGAAGAAAATTACCAAAAGGAAACCACCTCTGACTCTGATAGAAACAAGCTAAGCCGGTCCAGTTTTTTTTAATGTTATTTTATCTTAATCTATACTTATTTTAATATAGGAATTAACGCCCAACTTTAACTAAACGCTCTTTTCTCTACAAAATAAAAGAGGCCCAAAAATTTTAAAATAATTTTAATTATAGATTACGAAGAAGATGCCCAAATATAAAATGGAAATGTTTCTTTGTTTATAATGACACCATAACAGTATGTGGGTGGTGGCAATATTAAATATCTTTATCACCCTTAATCTTAAAATTAATATTGATATAAACCATCAAAAGTGCTTGTGAGTGAGAACATGTCCAACTATATCCATTTTATAGAACCATTTTTCATACTCTAGCCAAACAAGGCATATTTTTTCTTTGATATTTGTGAGTGAGAAAACTAAAACCCAAGAAGCAAGCTGCGAAAACTAAGTTTCACCCTCCTCCCAACCCCCCCCCCCCCCAAAAAAACAACTCAAACCCAAGAACATGCTGCAACGTCTATCTAGTTGAAAAAATAGAAAATAAAACCATGCTAACACAAAAGACATGGCACCAAAAGAATGTCTCAGCTATTCATTTGGGTGTAAATTTTCAGGTTTCAAGCACCGAAGATAGGTAGGTCAAAAAAGTTATGGAAGCGCAAATGGTGCATTCACTGCAGTTAATTTACCTCCTACAGCTGACCATCCTTAATCCTCTCAAAGAAGTACAGGTAGCCCATGTCCTTGGGGAGGTTGACGGACGCCCCCACCTTCGTGTCGTTGAAGATCACCCATCTCCCCTTCTTACGCACATGTGCTACGTAGTGCCCACAGAGCGTCGAGGAACCCATATGGCTTACAAGCGCCATGAGCCTGTATCCTGCAATTTTTAAAAACAAAAACAAAAATGAAATGAAAAAAGCATACTGTGATGAAGGGATGATCCAGCTGACAGCATTGCCCGGCTAAGAACTGATCATGATATTGTTTTAGGCCATGTTTGGTAAGAGTATAGATAGAACATCTTTGTCACTGTCCATTTTGAAATTGATACAAACGACAACGGGTGTTTGGCTATCAAAATCAATATTGAAACCCATGGTGCAAACAAACATGATATATAATGCAGGTGTCCACTTGTATCAATTTTGCTATTGATTCAATAACCAATATTGTATCATTTTTGATACGCTGACCAAATAGGGCATCAGAGAACCTTGCAGTGGCAAGTTGTAGCAACTAACACGAAGAACTGGGCTAGCAATTGTGAAAATCCGCTTTATCTAAAAATCAGACATCGCACAGAAATGAACAGTCTCATACGAGTTGCCACAATTTCGGTCAAGGTTCGGAAAAGGAACTCATTTTGATGTACCGATGAACATCCATCGATATCTGTTACTAAAGAAGAGTTGAGGTATTGTTCAGGGAGACTCACTCCCGCCACCATCCGGAAGTTCTGAATCCAGAGCTGCCTGAGTGCTGCTCGACGTAGTAGCATCCATATCTAGTGAGCTGGAGGCATCCGGGTGACTAAATATCCAATCAGTAGCTTTCTCAATGTTCCCACCCTGTACAAAGAAATCCAACTAAAGCAGTCAAAACCTATACGGGAAAGAAAAAGAAGGAAACAAAATTGAAGGCTCTACGCAAGTGCCTGTTTGGTTAAAAAGTGCCATTTTTTTGTATTAATACTGGACATATGGACAGCAAAAATGATGCTATTAAATACCAAAATTGATGCCTGAGGCCCCAAGGATACTGTATTAAAGACGAAAATCAATATTATTTTTAATATTTCATATTGTATATTGTAGTAACCATGTGCCTAGTGCCAATATCAAAAAGCAGTACCATATCAAATCTAATATGCAAACCAAACAGGCCCTAACATTAATAAACGACCCATTAATCACTAAATCCGAAAATGAAATGGTCAGAAAAAGGAGAAAACGAATATGCAGGTCCCTGAATCAGAACGGAGACATTGTAGATACCAAAATCTCAATTGCCTCCTCTATCTACGTCACTAGAACACCAAGCAGGTCCACTGATAATCAACTAAAAATAGTCAAAGTGGATCTTACCGAAGCCTTCAACGCTTTACGAGCAACCTCTTCTTGGAACCCAAAAGATATCAAAGTCTCTACACTTGCTTCGTCTACGGTCTGGGAATCAGCATTCCCAGACCCATGCGGAAGTGGATCATTTATGTCTGAGAAAGAATTCAATTTAAGTTCATGAATCTCAAATTTGTCACAGAAGTACCGAAGATTAAAATGACAGAAACAAAAAAGATATGGTAGACCTAAGTTAACTTGGAAGAGGATAATTCAATCTAATTTAGATGACTCACATATCTCTGAATAAGTAACTCAAGTTGTTTAAATATCGACCTGAATGGAGAGAGAATCCATATGGATAACACCAAACCAAAGTTTGTCATCTCGGATCTCGGCTTCGTCTCAGGAGGGTGAAAGAGGAGATCTCGGAGAGATCTCGGAAAAATCTCGGGAGATCGGATCTCGGGAGATCAGATCTCGGATTCTCGGATCAAAATGTATATATGTATGAAACATGACATAATATCTTATAAAGATAGGACTTAGGAGTACATCAATGAATTTACATGAAAATATACAACACATTTATACATCAATTGTGTGAATGAACAATTACAAAGTACTCTTAATACCAAAAAAATGATCTTTGCGCTTTTAAAAGATTTAATCTTGCATGCAATTATATTTAAATACTAATATGGTATTAAACTTGTAGCACATTTTTATCCGCGATGGTATAAGTGATAGCGAGATATATTAATATGTTTACACTATCATAAATGGGGGGCGCAGAGTAGTCGCGGATCGACCTACGCGGTCAGGTTGCGGGGGTCAAGGGGGCAGCGCCCCTTTGTGGGGGGTTGTCAGGGGGCAAAGCCCCCGAAAAGAAATTTTTTGGTATTATGTATAAATTTTGGGGGACTTGCCAAAAGGCGTTGGTCAAGTAGTGCCTTGTTGCCCGCCTTGACAACTATAGTATCAGGGGGGCAAAGCCCCCCCGAAGAAATTTGTTTTTCGGACCAGGCTACTTGGGACGAGATCTCGGCAATCTCGTTTCTCGGCCCCTTGGCGAGACCGAGATCTCGCGAGATCTCGGCGAGATCTCGCGAGATGGCATTCTGATGGGGAACAAAATGATCTAGACTAGGGAATTTACTAACTGTTTATTGAAAACCACAATCTAATTAAGAACTGTAAAGATTAATCAATAGGGAATTAGAATATCAATGTGGTAAGTAAAATTGTTATCACTAGAAATCAGTCCGAATTGCATTTCCATAAAACAGAACAAGGAGATTTGAGAACAAAACCAATGTTCAGATTAACTCACCACACAGTCAGAAAAAAAAGCAAACAATTAACAGTTTCAGATTTTAAAGCTAACAAGATTAAGGCAACTCAAGATGGAAGTAGTTCCCAACAACACTTAGAAAGTAGCTAGAACCTATTACTCAGGGAGCATGGCATCATACAAGATAATAACAAATGATCACTGAGAATGGAAAAATTACAGAAGTACCTGGGTGCTTTATACTTAATTTCTATTTCAGATTTTCTTGATCCTTCAGAAATGAGAATTTCCAATTATCCAGAGACTTGAACCAATTTGCAATCAAATTTAGCATACCATTACGCAGACTAATTGAATTTCAAATATGATCAAAATATGGAAGGCTCTAGTCATCATCATAGCACAGATCGATCGAGCGAATTTCTCAAATAAGGAATATTCTCGATAGTGGATCGACAAGTTTAGATCAACGGCATCTTGATAAATCAAGTCACCAGGGAGATCTTTTCAGGCTCGTCATCATATTCATCAAATAACCATCAACAGCCAACAAATATCCTTCAACCGAATTCAGATCTTGAATAAACAAATCGATCTGGTGTCTATTCAACCAGATAATATCAAGATCATCATAGATTTGAAAATCAGATTGCTAATAGCAACATTCAGCAACTGTATTAACATCCAGCAATCGGGACAGTAAGCAGCAGAACCGAACTGGAGTGGACCAGTATAGGCAAAATCAGTTCACTGACTGGAGTGGACCAGTCTCACTATTTCTTCGTCGTAATAGCCACGGAATCAAATCCAGCGGGAGATCGATCTCAGAAAATAACTACCGAGGTAGTAAACCATCACAGAAGCCAGCAATATCAATGGAACCGGACTGAAATACATATGAATCGACTGAAAAACCAACTCAGAGGATGTCCATCTGGCGGAACATAATCATTTCTTAAGACCGCACTCTGGCGCAATCAAGTGTAGTATGGTTCTGCGTTCTTCAGCTCAGACTGAGCTAAACAGGAGGGGAGGAAGCCTTAGAATGAACGGAACCACTTAGAAAACCGCAGATCTGAAGCTTTTGCTACCACACGTTGACGTAGCAAACAGGTTCAGTAACGAAACAGAAGATCCGTCGCGTCCGCTCACGGGAACAGGCCTTCCGAGATGGAAACTTGACCCCCGATGTAGCATATAAGACCAAGAAGTAGATCTGCTGAAGAGACAGTCGAAACCATGGTGGTAGAAGCGAGAAAACCAGCTAACACTCGTCCGATGGAGATCGGACCGAAGGGAGAAATATAGATCTGGGGATGGAGAAGACTTTTCTCTTCAAGGACCAGCTCAAAATCTCACGGGAGAAAGGAGATCGGGACGGTGGAGAAGTGGCTAGGGTTTCGCCATCGCCAGGAGGAGAGAGGAGCTCGCGGGACCGTCGACATCGAATGCCGGGAGAGAGAAAGCCAACACGTTAAGTCACGCGGGACCGGGGTGAAATGGGAACACGGGAAGGTTCGCGAAGAGGTAAAGAAGCGCAAACAGGGGCAAAATGGAAATCTCGATCAATATTCACTTCATTTCATTCAACCATCTCTTAAACGTATACATGAGGGCTCCTATTTATAGGAGAAAAAATGTTGTAAATGCAGTAAAACACTGAAAAATGAAAAGAAGGTATAAATAATCAAGAAATGCCAACTTTACAGACATGACTCAAAAATACTAGAAAAATCAGTAAAATGCTAAAAAAAATGTTTAAGGCCTCCCCAAAATTCCGTAAAATTCATAGATGCTCAAGAAAAATTATTCGAACAGCAATTAATCTAAGAAAACATAATCTCCCAACCAATTGATCCCAATGGTCCTACGCCGGTAGACTTTGCCAAAATAATCTTTGCCCCGGTGTCCTCACCAATTCTCCCCGAAGGAATTCGACTCCGTCGAATCTGGAATGAAATATTTCTCTAAACGATCCGGTCAATCCTCGAAATCATCCTTGGAAAGCCAGAATCCTCGGGTTACGATGCCCCTCCGTATACCTGGAACGTGAATAGTCCCATCCCGAGTTACACTAACCTGGTTCATCTATTATACTCTCAATCATCATACGCTCACGAGATGTAGGAAATTGAAGTGGACTCTCGTTGTTCACTCGAAAAAATTGGTTGTTGGTCGAAAACTCACTGTGTAGTGTCGTTGGTTCTTGGAATGCAATCAAATCGAAACGTTAAAAGTCGAGCCGATTCCATAATCGAATTGGGTGTCTAGAACATATGCATTGTTACCAACTCTCTTGATCACCTTAAATGGTCCAAACCTGATTTATGCAATTTCTTAACGGTTCCCGATGAGAACCGTTCGGGCGCACTCGATGATAACAAAATCTCCCACTTGGAATTCTTTTTTCCTTTTATGATGATCGGCCAATTCTTATACCGAATATCGTGGTTTTCAATTTCGTTTGATATGTTTATGCGGACCTTTTATACGCTCTACAAATGCTTCACCGATGCAGATGTTCTATGAATGCTAGATGATGGAATTAAATCTAAAGGCCTTTGTGTCAGAAACCCGTAACAATCTCAAATGGTGTATGCCCTTTGTTGTTCTATTGATAGAATCATTATAAAGGCAAACTCGCTAATGGAAGAATGGCATCCCAAGTCTATGACTCTTTGACTAGGCATCTAGGAGATCTCCTAAACTCCTATTCACCACTTCGGCTCGACCATCTGTTTGTGGGTGATAAGCAGTAGAGAATTTCAGTTTGGTACCCAATAGATGCCAAAGAGTTTTCCAAAAATAGCTCACGAATCGGACATCCCGATCCGAAACAATGGTCTTTGGTAGACCATGCAAGCGCACAATTTCTTCAAAAAATTCTCGCTATGATAGAGGCATCAAGTCTTGGCATTACATGGTATGAAGTGTGCCATTTCGGGAAAATCTATCAACAACCACAAAAATGGAATCATATTTCCGAAGAGTACGGGGTAGACCAAGTATGAAATCCATACTTATGTCTTGCCAGGTGTATCCGGAATCGAAGTGGAGTATACGGACCGTATTTTCGCTTCCTCAATTTGGATGTAGCACAAGTATGGCATCGAGCCACAATCTTGGCAACATCCCTTTTCAAACTAGGCCGTAAAACCTATGCTCCACCGGTTCTATGGTCTGTTCTCGCCAAAATGGCCAGCTAACCCACCGTACGCAGTTCCCATACAAGAAAATCCGGACCGAAGTCCTAGGTACGCACGATGCGATTCGTAAAACGAGATAGTTTTCTTCGCAACGAGAAAATTCGGGGAAAATCTCTGGTTGGACCCGTCTGCATGAGAATATATTTCGAAAAATCGACGTGTCCCAATATTCTTCACGAATTTGTTCAAACCCAATCACTTCATTGCTAAAGGCTGAAAGTAACATAACCCGTCGGCTAAGGGCATCAGCTACCCTATTCTCCACACCAGCTTTATGTTTCAACACAAAAGTGAAGGCTTGGAGATATTCTACCCAACGGCTATGTCTTGGGTTGAGTTTTTTCTGGGCTTGCAAAAATCGGAGGGCCTCATGATCGAAAAGAGAATGAACTCTTTAGATAAGAGATAATGCCTCCAATACTTCGAGACTTTTGGACAATGGCATAAAATTCCTTGTCATAGGTGGAATACCTAAGCTTGGCATATCCGAAAGTTTCTCACTAAAGAAGGCAATTCGGGATGTCCTTCGAGAAAAGAACTCCACCTATCCCAATTCTGAGCATCACATGCCACTTCAAAACTAAAGAAATACTGCAACTTCAAACAGTGCTTGGGTCATCGGATTCTTAAGGCTAATGAAAGCCTTGTCGGCTGTACTTTAGTCCATACAAAGACCCCTTTTTTTAAACAAATTACATGGGTGCGGTGGCTACTAAATCCTTTCGATAAATCGCCCATAGAAAGTTGCCAACCCACGAAAACTCCCGACTTCATGTATACTCCGGGTATAGGCCATTCTAAAAGACTTTGACCTTTTCGTTGGTCACCAAACTCCCTTCTCAGAAACAATAAAACCCAAAAAAGTAACTGAAGAAGTGAGAAAAGCACACTTTTTCAGATTGCCAAACAGTTGTTCCGACCTCAAAACTAGGCAAACCTTGCTAAGATGAACAAGGTGTTCATCCTTAGACCTCACCAGATGAGTATGTCATCAAAATAGACAACAACAAATTGTCGATAAAAGGTCTAAGGACTTGGTGCATAAGTCTCATAAATGTCTTGGGAGCATCGGACAAACCAAAAGGCATTACCATCCACTCATATAGTCCATCCTTAGTTTTGAATGCGATCTTCCATTCATCCCCCGGTCTAAGTCTAACGATGGTATCCACTTTTCGTATCTATCTTAGAAAAGATAGTGGCTCCAACCAACATATCAAACATGTCATCAAGTCTAGGAATGGGAAACCTATACTTGACGGTGATTTTATTAATTGCCTGCTATCTATACACATTCTCCAAGACCCATCTTTTTTCGAGCAAGAAGGGCCGGAACGACATGGGCTCAAGCTTTCCTTGATGTATCCCCTATCAAGGAGTTCTTCCACTTGTCTCCTGAGTTCTTCGTGAGATTTCGGATCCATCCCAGTGGGGAAGATTGGGCAAAGTGGAACCCGGAACCGTGTCTATAGCATGTTGAACATCCCTCATTGGTGGGAGTCCGGGTGGTAAGTCTTCAGGAAAAACATCTGAAAATTCAGTCAGGATTTTCTCTACCTCAGGATCAACTTTCTTCTCTTTAGTTTCAGGTTCAACCTCCCTTGCTACTATAGCAAAGATTGCTGTAGAATTGGTACCTTTTTCAAATTCATGTTTTCCTGAAATGTGCAAGAATCTAGGTGGACAATCCTTAGTTAACAATCGACTCGATTGCCAACGATGGGAAGTGATGGATTTCTGTTTTGATTGGTTGAGAACTCAAAGTTGAGTTATGAGAAGAAGAAGGTTCATTCTGAGGACAAGGTGACACTTTGGGTCGTACTATGACCCTTTGGAATTGAAGGAGGAGAAGGATCGAGCCTAACCATTCGACCATTATGGATAAACTCACAAACATTAGTTTTCCCATTACGAAGTGGCATCCACATCGAAGAGCTGTCGACCCAAGATGATACTACCTACTTCCATAGGCAAGACATCACACCAAATGTTATCCTCATATGGTGGTAGATGAATAGGAACATAACAGCGGCTTTGAACCGGAATTGAATTTGAATCCACCCAAGATACCTTATAAGGATTAGGATGTGGGTTTGGAATAAGCCCTAACTTCTGAACTGTGCTAGTGGAAATTGCATTTATGCAACTCCCACTATCAATAATGAGCTTGCAGACTTTATCCTTAGTCCTAAAGAATGTCTGAAAAATTGAAGTTCTTCTCCAATCTTCAGTGGTCACTTGCTGAGCAAAGGCACATCTGACTACCCCCAATCTATTGTCAACTTCTGGTTCTTCTTGGGGTAAACTGGTTTCTTCCTCCTCAAATTCATTCAAGAGATTAAGATCAGCTTCATACACAACTGTAATCAATGTTTGGATTCTGGTTTTCTAGGTTGTTATCCTCTATATACAAGGTCCTGTTCATGGGACATTGACTCTTGTAATGCCCAGTTTTTCCACATCCAAAACACTGGACCCGACTCTGATTTCCCTCAGCTGTTAAAGGTTGTTTACCTTTGTCATCCCTCCTTAATGGGACATTGTTAACTGGAGGTCTGTTGGAAGGTAGAGGTAAAAGGGCCTCCCTTTGGACAGATTGAGAATTGTTCCTATTCGAAGGCAAATAAGGTTTCCGAGAGGGTTCGAACCCCGTTCGAGGTTGTACAAACCTCTGGACAATGTTTCTATTGTCATTTGAAGTATTTTGAATATATACTTGCTTTCGATGTTCCATGAAATTTTCAAACCGTTCAAATTGAGAGACTACCTCATAGGTACATGGTCCAAAGTCATGGAATCGATTGTCCGTACGCTTCTCTCTTAAACTCTTGTCTAAGTCCTTTCCTAAACCTAGACAAAGTCATTAATTCATCCTCTTGAATTCCACACTCGAGCATGTAGTCATCAATTCCGCAATATAGGCTCGGGGACCGACCTATTTCCTTGGCTGAGATTTTGCCATTTATCCACTAACATCTGTTTATAGGAAGAGGGCTGATACTTTTCCCTAAGTTTAGCCTTCATTTCTTCCCAATTCTGAATGACTTCCTGATGTCGTTGCCTAAGCAACCTTTCTATATTGTTCCAATGGATTTTAGCTTGGCCAAGGAGTTTCATTTTAAAGAAATCCGACTTTTCTAGCTTCGAAAGATCGAACCATTCAAAATAATGGTCCATTCCCGATTCCTACCTATGTAGTCTTTAGGATCCAATGATCCATCAAAACTAGGAGCATCAACTTTGATGTTCCTGAAACACCCATCTTCAGCTTCCCGAACCTCTCTTCCATTCCTATACCCATTCCCATGATAACCAAAATCAGGTTGAGGGGGTTGGTGAAAATCTGCAGGACATGGGTAAACAGGTTGTTGAGGCTGATGGAAAGCAGGTCTGAAAGGATAATCCCTTTGGTTTTGATTCCGGTTAGGAAAATTCCTATTTCTGTTCAACCGGTTCGTTCAGGACGGGCTGGGGGTCTACACTCCTCCAGATCAGGTGGAGCTTGCCTACCCTCCACTACAGTCACCCTATCTGTCACATCATTGACAGATAACTCAAGCTGGGTGAATCTATCATTCATGTCCCTGATCATTCCCTCTAAAGTTCCAAACCTTTCCAATAACCAGGTAAGCCGCGGATTCTACGAGGAAGGGTCACTAGACGAACTGTCACGTGGAATGATATCGCAAGACCTACGCGCGTCATGCAATCCTGAAGTGCCTAAGTGGATGAGACTGAATGACTAAACACAATGCAAACAAATTAAATTCCCTAAGTCAGCTAAGCTCTGATACCAAAGTTGATGGGGAACAAAATGATCTAGACTAGGGAATTTACTAATTGTTTATTGAAAACCACAATCTAATTAAGAACTGTAAAGATTAATCAATAGGGAATTAGAATATCAATGTGGTAAGTAAAATTGTTATCACTAGAAATCAGTCCGAATTGCATTTCCATAAAACAGAACAAGGAGATTTGAGAACAAAACCAATGTTCAGATTAACTCACCACACAGTCAGAAAAAAAGCAAACAATTAACAGTTTCAGATTTTAAAGCTAACAAGATTAAGGCAACTCAAGATGGAAGTAGTTCCCAACAACACTTAGAAAGTAGCTAGAACCTATTACTCAGGGAGCATGGCATCATGATAAGCATAATAAGCAAACAGGCAGTCACTTCAGAGAATGGAAAAATTACAGAAGTACCTGGGTGCTTTATACTTAATTTCTATTTCAGATTTTCTTGATCCTTCAGAAATGAGAATTTCCAATTATCCAGAGACTTGAACCAATTTGCAATCTGAAACAGACAGTCACAGCAGACCAATTGAATTTCAAATATGATCAAAATATGGAAGGCTCAATCATCATACCGCCTGGAATCGAAGACCGTAATTTCTCAAATAAGGAATATTCTCGATTAGTGAATTTGACAAGTTTAGATCAACGGCATCTTGATAAATCAAGTCACCAGGGAGATCTTTTCAGGCTCGTCATCATATTCATCAAATAACCATCAACAGCCAACAAATATCCTTTCAACCGAATTGGATCTTGAATAAACAAATCGATCCGTGTCTATTCAACCAGAATAATATCAAGATCATCATAGATTCAAAATCGATTGCTAATAGCAACATTCGGCAAGAATCGTATTAACATCCAATAATCGGGACAAGAAGGCTAGAACCGAATCCCAGTGGACCAAGATAGGCAAAATCACGGCCAGGTGGACCGGACTCGCCTATTTCTTCGGAACAGTAATAGCCACGGAATCAAATCCAGCGGGAGATCGATCTCAGAAAATAACTACCGAGGTAGTAAACCATCACAGAAGCCAGCAATATCAATGGAACCGGACTGAAATACATATGAATCGACTGAAAAACCAACTCAGAGGATGTCCATCTGGCGGAACATAATCATTTCTTAAGACCGCACTCTGGCGCAATCAAGTGTAGTATAGGGTTTACCGTTCTTCAGCTCAGACTGAGCTAAACAGGAGGGGAGGAAGCCTTAGAATGAACGGAACCACTTAGAAAACCGCAGATCTGAAGCTTTTGCTACCACACGTTGACGTAGCAAACAGGTTCAGTAACGAAACAGAAGATCCGTCGCGTCCGCTCACGGGAACAGGCCTTCCGAGATGGAAACTTGACCCCCGATGTAGCATATAAGACCAAGAAGTAGATCTGCTGAAGAGACAGTCGAAACCATGGTGGTAGAAGCGAGAAAACCAGCTAACACTCGTCCGATGGAGATCGGACCGAAGGGAGAAATATAGATCTGGGGAGGGAGAAGACTTTTCTCTTCAAGGACCAGCTCAAAATCTCACGGGAGAAAGGAGATCGGGACGGTGGAGAAGTGGCTAGGGTTTCGCCATCGCCAGGAGGAGAGAGGAGCTCGCGGGACCGTCGACATCGAATGCCGGAGAGAGAGAAAGCCAACACGTTAAGTCACGCGGGACCGGGGGTGAAATGGGAACACGGGAAGGTTCGCGAAGAGGTAAAGAAGCGCAAACAGGGGCAAAATGGAAATCTCGATCAATATTCACTTCATTTCATTCAACCATCTCTTAAACGTATACATGAGGGCTCCTATTTATAGGAGAAAAAATGTTGTAAATGCAGTAAAACACTGAAAAATGAAAAGAAGGTATAAATAATCAAGAAACTGCCAACTTTACAGGACATGACTCAAAAATACTAGAAAAATCAGTAAAATGCTAAAAAAAATGTTTAAGGCCTCCCAAAATTCCAGAAAATTCATAGATGCTCAAGAAAATTATTCTGAACAGCAATTAATCTAAGAAAACATAATCTCCCAACCAAATTGATCCCAATGGTCTACGCCGGTAGACTTTGCCAAAATAATCTTTGCCCCGGGTGTCCTCACCACATTCCATGCACCAAACAATTTGGGATTAGGCATGAGTTGAGAAATATCGAATCCAAATTAAAGAATCTACAATATCTTGTCAATATGCACTAGACTTGAAATTTCCAATTCCCTAAACTGATCAAGTTTATAGAACTAAGAGCTCAATAATCTGTCATTAAATAGCCATCAGCCGTTTGCAGGACACCAGAGTAACCAACCTGGATCCTCCATGTGAGAAAGCAACCAAGTCATTGCTGCTTCTACTCCAGCATTTGAAGTGTTGATAGCAGCTTTTTGACAATGAAGATAATCAAAACCCATCTCAGCAAGCTTGGCAACAATATCCACATCAGCAATAGGCTGGATAGACTCTGATTCATTCCCTCTCATCACTGCTTACATTACGATGAACAAATTCAGCATATGCATACTAAAAAACAAAATAAAATAAAATAGAAACTTGGGGAAGTAGAAAAACATCTCACCTACTTCCGGTAGAAGCTCTTCACCTGGCTGCATGCCTTTGCTGCGCATGTGTGTGATGTCAATAATATCAGGCACATCTATGTACACATCTGGAAAGTCTCACGCAGATTGTTATTGTTTGGAGGTGTAACAAAACCATGGAAAAGCAAAAAAGTACATAAAACAGTAAATTTTGAACGTATATTACTTACCAAGCTTTTTGGGCACCCATCCTTCCCCCATTACAAACTTGCGCATGTGAAGCACCAAGTAATCAGGGAAGGTACGCAGGCCAGCAGTTCTGCAATAGAAAAGTCATGAAATGAACCGCTGCTTTTGCCGTCAGGTAAACAATTTATTTCAATGGATAATTATTTCTAATTAATGGTAACACTAACACGACATACAAGGAGTCGATGCTCAATAATCAATATGCTAGGGCATACCTTAACAAATGTAGACAGTATCAGATAGCATGGGATCATTCTTCCCTTTTCTGACAGCAGAAAGGAACTATATTTCCCTAAGAAATGAAATAAGAGTAGTGTAGTGTTGCATTGAACTTGTTGGATGAATTTTGGACTGTTCAACTCAAAACAAATGCTCTTTTTGGTAGAGATTCAACGTATGTATCACTATTAATTTTAAAAATTTTATTAATATAGAACAAAACAAGGTGTTTGACAATTATCAAATTTGAAATACGTAACAAAAAGGCATTAACTGCAGTACAAGTGCCCAGTTATAACAATTTCCTTGTTAATACTTAAGAAATATCAATATCAAAATTGATATAGTTGAAAAGAACAACTTTAAACTGACCAACTTCTATTTTTATTAATATATAAGTAAACACGATTTGCTAAGATCTCTTTCATCCTCATTTCTCCATAATACAAAGATTTTGAAAAAAAAAATCACCAATAGCATAAGTAAAGAAGATTGGAATATCTAAATCGTCGTAGTCAAGCAGTATCCTGGAACATTATGACCCTCTAATTACTAATAAAATAAAGGAAGCATCTTTGCACTATGCACGCTCTTCAATTCATTCCTTTTTAGTGTTGATTGTGTGCATCGTTGTCAAGGCGCCCGCCTAGGTGCCGCCTAGGTAGCAAGGCGCTTTTCCAATATCACCTTGCCAGGGTGCCTTGTCTGAGGCCAAAAAGGCTCCCGCCTTGGCACCTAAGGCGCCCAAGGCACCTGGCTAAGTGCCAAGGTCTCATTCATGGTTGTTTTTTTCTTTCGAGGGGCTTTGCCCCCCTGAAACCCCCCACAAGAGACGTTGCCCCCTTGACCCCCGCAACCTGACCGCGCAAGTCAATCCGCGATTCGTGGGCATCGATTTAATAATATTGTAAACATATTTCATTATCACTTATACTATTACGTAAGGTTAATATTTGTTATTATAAGTATATGTGATATACTTAAAACCTAAGTTCTCTCTTAATCATCTTCTCTCTCATTTTGATATTAACTATTTTTCATAAAATATATATCAACACATTCATAATTATAAAAAATAAAATTATATTTACATAATATATGTATACATGTATTTATGTTTGTATGTATACATAAATATATATAATATTAACATCTAATTATATATATTTGAATACATTTATATACACATACACATATATATAAACATCTAATGTCACTGCCTTGACCGCTTAGATGGCGCCTAAGCGGCCGCCTTATCACCTAAACAGATTTGACACCCTTTAACGCCAACTATGATTGTGTGTTAGAATTAATGTGCAGTATCTAAATTCAGAATGTCCTAAAGAACGGCATTCTTAGTTTCTTACAATGGATCATCCATCAATTGAAGAATGAAACAGGATCATCATAAGACACTCAAACAGGATCATCATAAAACACTCAGCTTAACCTGGCAGTAAAACTACTTAACGTGGATCTTGCAAGTCCCCCCTCAAATTTCCACAAAAAGCAAACCGCTAGTCTTGGTTTCCTTGAAAAACATGTAATAGAGAAATGCTTTTTCTATATAATAGAACATTATCTTTGCCATAACACATATGAAGGTTTTCCACTGCCAAAACGAAGTCTTTACCATATGCCAAAGTCCCCAGATCATTGTTATTAAGAAAAATCTGATGGCATAGGCAGGTTAACAATGTTGAACCCTGCCATCAAACAATGTATTCAAAGATAATGACATTTAACTTAAAATGGACATGACAAGAAAAACTACTCAGTCATAGGATGCCAAAGATTTGATTGTCTATCCCTTAGGGGCTGTCTGGTCAAGATTAATTTGGGGATAAACCAGGTTTATCATTGATGTAACCTCAAATTTAAAGATTTTATGTTTTGTTTCGGAAATTCATTTTCCTTTTGAATTTGAATTAGATTTGATTAGACCTTAGCATTGACTTTGTAAGAAAATAGATGATATTTCATAAAAGTACTAGCTAGGGTCAAAATTATATGTTGAGGTTGTTAGGTTCTTTGAAAATTTGTTTTGACCTCTCCCCGTCGGATGGTGCGAAGATCCGACGTTAATTACATCGAGATTACTCGAATACCCTTGATTATCGTCATAGCAATCCATTGAAGTAGAAGACATGCATCCACAAAATAAACATTCACACATAGGAGAAAACAACCCCATGAATTTGATGGAAGGGCAAGCACTTAATTTGGTTTTGAATTTGATTTGAATTGAATTTATTTGAATTTTGGTTTGATTAATTTGAATTGTTTTGATTAAGTTTGACTTGGATTTGATTTGGAAAGTTTGATTTGTATTTGAGTTGATTTGACTTAGTTTAAATTTAAGTTTCATTTAAATTGGTTGAAATTTGGATTTTAGTGTGTGAGTTTTAATTTGATTTGAATTTGATTTAATTTGAGTTGATTAATTGATTTAAGTTTGTTTGGAATGAGTTTGTTTGGAATTGATTTACTTGAATTTAATTTGAGAGATTTATTTGGTTGACTTTATTGATTTAGATTGAATTGAATTTGATTGAAATTGAGTTGGTTTATTTAAATTTGTTGGATTGAATTTTGATTTGATTGGTTAATTTGAATTTAGTTTGAGTTGAATTGATTTGTATTTGTTTGAGAGATTTGAATGTTGAATTCTGAAAAAAAAAATTGGATTCTGTGACAGATTGATTGAGTTTGGGATTGACTTTTAAGAAGTTTGATTTAAATTTGCTTGACAGGACGAGGGTTTGGAGTTTGCTCGAATTCCAGATCTTGGAGTTGGATTTCTGCACTCTTTTTAAAGACTTTTAGATTTCAGATTTTTGAATTAGAAATTGCAGATTTTAAAATTTGGAGTTCATGTTTCAGATTTTTAAACCTTCAGATGTCAGATTTACAGACATTTCAAATTTCCCAGATTTCGGGCATCCAGACCTACAAATTACAGATTTTTGATCCTCGGCTGCAGGTTTATGAACTTCCGATGACAGTTCTGAACTTTACAGTATTAGGTTCTGATTTCTGATTTTTAGGCTTTCCAGATTTTTAGATTTGAAATTCTGCAGATTTTTACAGGCTTCGGTTTCTTATTTTAGATGTGAAGTTTCAGATTTTTTGATCTCCTACAGATTTCAGGTTTTTAGATTCCTTGCAGATTCTGCACTTTTCAAAGATTTTCGGACCGCAGGTCCTGATTTCAGGTTTTGTTTCAGATTCCAATTTCAGATTTGAGTGTTTAGATTTTCAGATTTGTGCATATTGTTAGATTTCATTCTCTGGATCCCAGATTATGGACTTTTCAGATTTTACAGTTTTCGATCTCTCATTTTTAAATGTGAAGTTCAAACTTGCAGATTTTGGATTTTTCAGACTTGTATGTTTTAAGTCCAGACTTCAGATTTCAGATTTACAAGTTGGATTAAATTTTAGATTTTGGAGTTCAGATTCTGCACTTCCTATTTTCAGATTTGGGGGTTCATTCGATTTCTTTAAGTTCAGATTTTTTACAGATTCTGTCGGAACATGAATTTTCTGAGTTAGGTAGCAGTTTCAGATTTATGCGATTTGATTTTGAATTTCAGATTTCCAAATTGCATGTTTTTTAAACGGGTTCAATTCAAATTCAGATTTCAGATTTTAATCTTCAATTTTCAGGGGTTCAATTACAGATTTTTTAATCTCTGGATTTTAGAGGTGATTTTCAGATCGACAGATTTCAGATTTATGTGATTTGATTTGGGTTTAATTTGATTTGTTTGAAGATGTTTTCGTTCATACAGGTTGCAGATTATTAAATTTTGTATATTTCAGATTTTTTTACAGATTTTTATAGGTTTCAGATTATGTTTTTCAGATTTGTTTATTGTCTTGCCTTCCAGGAGTTTCATGTGATTGCTCTCTCCTTGTAGCATCAACATGTGCACCGAATATGAATTTCTCTTGTTTTTCTCAATATGAGACATGATTTACAACTTGACCAGCAATTTGGGTCTTTCTGAGTCATAGAACTTGTTTGATCAATTTGAGATGGAAAGACACCCGGTCTTTGATAGACTTGTGGGCATTCCTCTCACTGATTTGAGATTGAGCATGTCCCGGCCTTTGATAGGCTTGTGGAGACTCATCTCCTTGTCTTGAGATTGAGCATTCCGGTCTTTGATAGACTTGTGGGAAATTAGCTCATATCCATCTTCATGGATCCTTCATGAGTTGATGAACTTGTCATTTCATGGGTGGCATGTACCCGGTCTTGATAAACTTATGGGCATCCCCCACTGTTTTGATGATTTCACTAGCATATGACCGGCATGATAGCATATTGATTATGCTTGAGCATTGCATAGCTTGGTGAACTTGGTAAGACATTGGGTCTTTTATAGACCTTTGTATGTCTACCTTAAGGACGTAGGGGCGGATGGTTAGTCGACCCCCCAACTAGTCCAAATTTTGAATTCTTTTAAGTTAAGCCGAGACATAGGGGCGGATGGTTAGTCGACCCCCCAACTAGTCCGATTTGTTGAATTAAATGTATTTTGTTATTTATTTTTACTTGATTGTTTATTTTAAAATATTTTTTTTTGTTGAAAAGGAAGCCCCTGCGTACATAGCGCAGGGTTCTGTTCAGCTGCAGAGGGCTCGGCTTTGGCGGAGGGGCCGGCACTGTTTGAACCGGCCGGTCTGTTGTCCCGGACCGGCGGTCTTCAGCGAAGGGGGAGGGGGCCGGCTTCGCCCGGTCGCCCTCTCCCCTTTTTTTTGCGTTTTCTTTTCCCGGTGGGCCCAGCGGCTTTTCCACGTAAGAACATAGTATGGAGACATTATTTCCCCATCTACAGTAAGCGCTCGGCCTCCTCTTCGGCGCCCGACGGCAGCGCGGGCATCCTTCGCGGCAGCTCTCAGCGGCAGCGGCACCGGTGGAGGGGAAGGATGGTTCCGGCGAGCTTTGGAGGAAGTCCCAGCGACGGCTGCTGCTGCAAGGGGGGTCTCCGGCGATCACAGCGCCGGCAATAGGTGCTTCCGGCGGACTCGGCACGATCCTCCGGCAGCTCTACGGTCCTCCGTGGGCTTCAACGGTCTTGGAGAAACTTCAGAGCTCTGGCCATGGCATTGGAAGGGAGGTAAGGCCTTGACGGCAGTCCCCTCTCTCCGCTCGTCTCTCTTTCCCTCTCCGGCTTCCGCACCGTTCGCCCCTTCTCTCTCTGTTTGTCGATCTCTCTGGGGGTGTTCGCCCACGGGGCGGGGGGGGGGGGGGGGGGGGGGTATTCACGCAGTCTCTCTGCCCCCTTCCCTCTCCTCCAACCGGGTTCTTATAGGCCTCCGCCGTATCCTCCCTCCGTCGGGAGACTTCCCGCAATGGAGATTGCGGCCCCGAGAGGGACTCGGAGCAATCCCGGATTTTTTGGGATCGACCCCTCCTTCCTCCTTATCCGCCTACTGCCTTCTTACGGCAGTCCCCCGCTGTCGTTAGAGTCCGGCTGGGAGTTGGCTTCCTCCCCTCGTCCCGACAGTTTCTCTCCATTAATTTTTTTTATCCATCATTTTTTGTGTGGGCTCCTCTTGCTCGTACGAGACTTCTTCTGTCGTGAGGCCTATATGGGCCTGCATTTGACCGGGTCCACAAAGTGCTGGCCACCCACTGGACTACTTCTGTCGATTCAGCTCCCGGCCAAGGATCGCGGGATCGGAATCGGAATCGGGATCGGTGGGTACCGATTCCGACCGATCCAATGGAAGAAAATCGATCCAGAATCAATAAGCCAAAAAAAAAAAAAACGATCCGATTCCGATCCGATTCCAGACCGATCCGGACCGATTCTGGCCGATTCGGACCGATCCTGGCCGATCCAACTGGAATAGCAAAAAATGAAAAAAAAACGATTCGATTCCGATCCCGACCGATTCGGCCGATCCGATTCCGATTCCGATCCGATTCCGATCCCGACCGATCCGGCCGATCCCGACCAATTCTGCCGGAACTTTTTTCCGGATCGGTCCTTCAGCCAAGAATCGGATCGGCAATGGCCGATCCGATCCAGGAATCGGCCGATTCCGATCCGGATCGGCCGATTCCGCGATCTATGCTCCCGGCCGCTTTTTTTGCTGATAAATGGATTGAATTTGTAGACTCCAGACATGTTTATTTATGTGCATATGTCCTCTGCATTTTTTTTCTTTTAATCTCACAATCTGAGCAACCATTCGTGACCAATTATTTTCATATTGTCTACTCAATATTTGTGAAATTTTGAGGTGCCAACAATCATCTAAATAATCTTGTGCCAAAATAGCCCTTAAAGACCAAGATATCTGATTTATGTAGAGCAAGACAATAAATAATAAATATGCTTCAGGAATAAGTTACTAAAATGAAAATGTTAGACGGATGGGTATACTGGATTAGATAGAATAAAGAATAAATATATTAGTGAAAATGTAAGAGTAGCCACAATTGTAAATAAATTGAAAGAAAAACAGAGATTGAGATGATTGAGCATAATAGACATAGACCTAAGGAAGCTCTAGTTAGAGAAGTAAAAAATATCAAAATAATGAAAAAAAAGGATATGGGAAGTTAACTTACAAAAATAAAATTCAATATGATTTGGATGATTTAAATATCTCTGAAGAAGTAACTCAATATGGACATGAGTGGAGAAGAAGGATATATATGGTCGACCCCAAATAGTTTGAAATTAAGACTTGAATTTAGTTGTATAACGAAACCAGCTAGATTGAACAGGCTTTTACTAGCATTCTCAGTTCTTGCTGTAATCAGACAATTTCACTCCCATGGCTCATCACTATGGGCTGCTGACCTGATAAACTTATCTTGAAAGAAAAAGGTAATTACTAACCAAGTGATTATTGAACTAAAGTCATTTTCTTCTAGAAATTTTAAATGAAGAAAGTGAGAGATACCCTTTTCCAATTCCCATGCCCATTTCATAGACAATACAATTCCAATCATCTAAGAAAAATGAGCTAACATATCAAGTTTAAAAGTAAAACAACAGGTCTTTATGGGTGTCTGACCCAAGACTGCAGAGGAGTCTCCACCTTCACAATAAGTGTCACTAAGTCCAGAATTTGATAATGGTATACAGTACATACCGATTACATTTAATGGTCAATATGGAACTTCAACTTACTTGATTGCCGTTATTTTTGCATTCAATGCACTGCTGTAAAAACCATGTATCTCCTCAGGAGCAGAAAATGTCGCAAGACAAGCCTCTAAAGGTACCCTTGGGCGTACAATATTGTCAGATGGACTGTAAACGTAGATTACTATGATGAATATATTTGTAGGAAAAGGACCAGAATAATGGAGGTTGGTGATACGTACACTTCATTTGCTTCACTATTTGCTGATCTCAATATGTGGACTGCCTCAAGCTCCTCTGGAATAAAAAAATGCAGTTCGTTATGGTTGATAGCACAAATGAATCTATACATAAATGTTAATGACTCTAACAATGGATAAATCCAGAATGGATATAGCCATGGGGCACATCATTCACTCACATCTAAAACCTAAACCTAAAGCACCCATGACACAAGATTAAGGTTGTGGCAAATAATGAGAGAAATGAACATAGATATCTGGATGAAAGCATGACAGCTAAGTTTAGAAAGACAAACCTTTATTAGTAGCTTCATGCAGGGGTATATTTAGGGAAAGAATGTAGTCGTTTCTCTTATTATAGGCAACCATTCCAGAAGGGCACTGAAGACGTTCTTCGATACAAAATCTGAAGCTCCTGGAAGGGTCAAATTCAGGTTGTCCTGCATTGGCACGTTCAACTTGATCAAGGAAATGCAGAAAAAACTCCAAAGCATCCTGCAAGGAAAAATCACTTTGTATGTAAAATGCCAAATTAATGCAAAAATAAATATGTGCCCACTCACAGAGATTCAGATGTACAAATAACATAGAATAACTAAAAGCAGAAAGAAAGAACATAAATCATGAAGCGATATCTTCCTACTAAGGCAGCAAGAACATATTCAGCAGAGATTCAGATGTAAGCCACGAATCAAGATTGTATAACAACTACAGTAGTGGTGGCTGTAAAGTGCATAAAGAGCACGTTTATAGCTAATCTTCATGGCAGAGATAAGAAAGAAAGGAGGGCTATTGTTGTCAGACAATCAATAGAAAACATGCAAATAAGAAAACATTGAAACAATGTCTAAAACATGCAGATGATTGTAGTAGCACCGTTTGACTGAGAAATGGATACTAAATAATATGAAAAAAAAATCGTATCGAAGGTGTATGCAGTTAAGCGGCAAAAGAAACTGTATATGTACCATAGTAGAAAACAACATGCAAGAGATAGAAACATGCAAAACATGGTAAGAAGACAACTAATGCCAATATTTGTGGCCAAGCAAACTGTTAAACATTCTCTATAAACATGCAGATGAGTCTGTTAGATAAATCCAAAATTACAGGCCTTTCAGAAAGTTAAATGTTCTTTATATGAGTTACGCTTGTTTTACCTGCTGCCTCATGCTTGAGAATTCAGGATGGTTAGCAGCAATCACAGACTTGAACATGCGAGGTGGTATTCCTTCTTGTCTCTGGAGACAGAAAAATTAAAGTCAGAAGATATTACATGGGAGGATAAAAATGAAACGACAATTCTCTTAAATTAGCAAAAAAAAAGAACCAGCAAAGCTAAACAAACACACATTTTCAAGTCTCTCTCTCTCAATATCACATTTGTTTTCTTTTATACGTACCTTACCTCATGGTTCACCCGATTGGAATCAGCCAATCCTGATTTCACCATGGTTGGTCGAACCAAATCTGATTCCAGCTAGAATCAGCCAGGATCATCCAATCCAACTGGACCCAATTCTGCAGGGCTGAGATCAGCCAAGATTGGGACCAGCTGATTCCAGCTTGACACGGTCCAAGTTAGACCAAGTCAGTGCTGACTCAGCCCATTCTGGGCCAATATGAATAGGCAGACCAGACCCGATACAGAGCGGGATCAGGCTTGACCAACCAAGGTCCCATTCCAACACCTTGCCTTACAGTCCATCACGTCCTCCTACAAATTATTCTTCCAAACTGGACATTTGCATTTGCATGTCATGAGAAATTACAAGTGAAACTTTGTGAAGCTGCAACATTACAGCGATTCCACTAAACCTTGAAGGAAAAACAGAAATAGTCAACAACTTTCTGCTACCCAACCCACAGGAAAAAAACAAGCCTAAAAAAGATCCTTTCCCAGTCCCATAGCAGTTCAGGAAAGTGGGCGTTTGTTGTTTATTGTTCCGGGACAAACCAGCCTACTCATCCAATGCTCAAGCTAATGGGTCTGTTTTCCAATATAAAAATCTTAAAAACCTAAAGAGAAATGAAAATGAAAGGGATGGGAGAGTCTTCGTGCTTTTATGCCTCTGCAAGACCTGAGCCAAACTCAAGGATTGAAGAGTTGCGATCAGGATCAGCCAGTCTGAAGAAGATCCCACATCAACTCTTCCAAATAACAGAAAACAACATAAACAAATTACACAGGATGGACCAGTGCTTGGGATAAAATTTGTGCAGGGAGACAGCAGTATGGCACCATGGCCCATGTATTCCCTGGGCCCGCCCATTACTAGAATCAGCTGATCCGGTGCGTTAGAGCCCAACTGATGTGAGACTGTCCAGGCGCCAAATGCCAACTAGCAACGAACAACTAGAACAATGCACCAAACAATTAAAACAAGCTAAGTAGATCCGAAATGCGATTACATACTAACAAAAGAATGCCCAAGAAATGGTCCCTCGAAGTGGAGGACTAACAACATGTGGATGCTACCAATTTAGGACACTCTCGAATCAATGAAGTCAACCTAGATAGTCCAAATTTGAGAACTCAACGCACACCAGCAACAAGAAAATAAACAAGCTAAAGTAACCTGCTGGTATGGCAAACAATGCATAATGAATAAGCAAGTATAAAAGCAAATTAGGAACATACCTCCACGCTTAGGCATAGGAGTCGACCACCAAGCTGCCTATCCGACTGATTTTATACAAATCAAAATACAATAAGAGCAAACCCACACCTCGTAGGATAGTAAAAAGCTACAATCTATAAGGAATCACCCCACCCTATAAAATTTGGTGCAGCAAAAGCGACAATTGTTTGAGTTCATGTTGATCTTGTCTCCGATTGGAACAAAACGATGAAAATTGAAAATCAATTAAAACAGATTCAAATATACCTACTAAGAATTCATCAAATCCCTTAGAGAATAAGAGGAAGAACTCTTAAGCTCTTCAAATCATTCAATTGCCTAGTCTCTAATAGTATCCACACAAATTTCATCCATAGCAGGTCCTCCTTTCACACCGAGCTCAAGAACTCTTTCCGAATGGAACTCCATCATCCACAGGCATCTTCCTGATAGAGAAGGAGATAAGAAAGAAACTGAGAACGTAGTTCTCACCTTTGACTTGATAGAGTTTGACTGTAATCATTAATATCTATAGAGAATTTAAAATTTTTATAAAAATTTAAAATCTCTATAAATTACGGCATTGTCCCTATACTTATGGATAAGTCATTATGAGTGTGACACATTAGGCCCAATAACCTATTTAGTTGAGGCCTAATTAAAATAGAACAATTCTATTTAATCATATTAAATCTATTATCCGATAATGAATTAATTGGCTTACTGATCATGATACAAGCCACATCTTATGATCTCAAATGACTATGAAAATTATCTTATCTCCATTAAGTCTTTCTATCATTAGTTACCGCACAGATATAAACTCTTGCCCATCCAATGACCCAGTCAAAAAGGCGTATGGCATCAACTGTCAATTCTTTAATATACCAAACTACGGGATCTTGTACTCCGTATCGGATCAATTGAAAAACTTTTCCTCCAATTATTATATTTATCATGCCCAGGGATTAAAGTACTATCTCATAAAACATTCACTCTCACTTATCAAGAGTGAATGATCCCTTCTTGTCCGCTTAATTGTCTCCATCGGATTTATCTTGTACCCAATCCATCGCTATATTGAACAATCTATACAATGATCCATAAGTTGATGGTTGAAGCACAAGATCCGCCCATCAAGACATTTGGCAACAAAGGTCAATTATCTAATTGTACAACTGTGATGATAGAAAATCCATAATTTGATCAATTCAGTGAAATCATTTGATGAATGAGCATCTGTATGTGTATCTTAGTGTCTCCACACTAATAATCAATGAAATCAATTAACATCATCATATGAGAAGACATTCATACACTAGTCTATCTAGATCCTTGATGTCCCGTCTTAAAGATCCTATGACTAAAAATATTTAAAACACATACCTTTAAATGATTGATCCCATTATCATGATTTCATCATGATTCAATCACCATTACATGTAATCAAAAACTGCATTACGATGTACGCATCTATAAGCGCTAGTAATGATAATTTATCTATTTAATTGAATGAGATATTTCTAGAAATATCAAATCACATCATATATGATTAGTTTATAAAACATACATTTCTATCACAATCACAAGAACCAGTCGGTATAGGCAGGTTGACAAAGCCCAGTTTCCGCGTTCAGTTGCCTATGGTATGACCTTTCTTGTAGGAAGCAGCTCCTGGTTGAAAGCGCCCATTGATGACTAGCTGACCCAGAGAGGGATCCACGTGTTATTGATGTGATCGGATGGACACTGCTGAGGTGGACCGTGGACGGCCTTGATTCTCTCAAGAAGAGGACAAACAGTTGAGGCATCATTGTCATCTCGTACGACATCATCCTTGACTGGGAATAGAATGGCAACACTGGCCACGCCTGCAAGGTAGACCCTGCACTCATAGGTGACAAAAAAGCTCTTTCGGGCAAGAACCGTACAACATCAACAGCCAACATAATGCCGGGTATGCAATGGCAGGGTCACTCGAACACTAGGGCCTTCCAGACGCCGAGGATTAGACCGAGAGGCAGAGGCATTGGGGTTACATGAGGAAGAGGGACCACGCGGGATTGATGCCAAAGGCTGTCCGGAAACCACAGCGGAGGGTGGGTTCTGTTGTGATGGAGCTATGCATGCCAGGGCTTTGCCGCCGTGACATTTAGACTGGGATGGTGGACACGGGCAGGTTCGGAGGGGTGGAGTTGGAGTCGCAGGATGGTAGTATTTCTGCGTGGGGTGGTTCTGGAGGTGGCAGGAGGTGCATTGATCAGAAGTGACGAGTCGGGCCGAACGTGAAAGGGGATCGGCGGCAAAGTTCGATGGTACTAGAGAAGGGACCGGAGTAGAGGAAAAACAAACATGACTGAGAGAGAGAGGTGCTGGCGGCAACAGAGGACAGTGACTGGATAGGTCCAACGACCTCCGGGGATGACAATCAGAACTATTACCCACAGAAGGCAGAGAAGAGGCCTCCGCTGTGGAGAAGGAGGGGTAGTGAGACCAGAACACTACTGGGGGTGAATAGGGAGAGGCCAGTCATTTACCAGAGGTGGAGAAGATGCTGGAACAGGAAAACAGTTGGCTACGCTTCCAGGCCCCTCGGGTTTTCATCGTCGTCATCCAGCAATGCTCGCACGCTCCTGCAAATGCCAACTTCTTCACTGACCACCAGAAAGGGGATGACAGATGAGCGCAGAACTGGAAAGAGGGTGCCGACAGAACGTCAATGCCTTTTTCATTCCATCATAGCCATCGTATGCATAGGAGGAGCCTTTTAATCATTGATTGCAGAATCGGCGGAATCGGTCCGATTCCGACCGATTCCGGAATCGGTCGGTGGATTCCAATCCGATTCCTGGCGGAAGGACCGATTCCGGGAATAATTCCGCGGAATCGCCTGGAATCGGTCGGAATCGATCCGATTCCGACCGATTCCTTGTGGAATCGGTCGATCCGACCGATTCCTTCAGAAGACCGGTTGAACCCATTGATTGCAGAATCGGCCGATCCGGATCGGAATCGGCCGATTCTTGGATCGGATCGGACCCCTCCGATCCGATTCCCGGCGGAATTATCGATCCGGACCGAAGATCGGTCCGGATCCATGTTTGTAGGTAGAATAGGGGCCGGAATCGACCGAAATGGTCGATTCTGGATCGATTCCGGCGATTCCCTCGCCGGAATCGACCCACAGACCGCCGCGGAGGCCAACCCGCCGCGGCGGTCGTCTTCCCCGCCCTATCGGGTGGGGAAGACGGGGCTACCGGGTCCATCGGGACCCGGTAGCCCAGGATCCGGTGACTTAAGTCACCGGATCGACTGGACCGGACCGGTCGGACCGGTCCGGTCCGGTGACTAAGTCACCGGATCCGGGCTACGGGTTCCCGATGGACCCGGTAGCCCCGTCTTCCCCGCCCGATAGGGCGGGGAAGACGACCGCAGCGGCCGCGGCGGCCGCGGCGGCCGCAGGGCCGCCGCGGCACCATTTTGGGGGCGATTTCAGGCCGATTTCGCCCCCAAAATGCTCTAGGATGGATCGGAATCTTGCATAGAGTGTTATTTTTGTATTTTTTTTAGGTTTTACCACTGTTTGAAGGACCGATCCGGAACGATTCCGGATCGTTGTTTCTTCCGGCGGATCGCTCAGAATCGGACCGATCCGATCCGATCCGGATCAGATCGGTACCCACCGATCCGGTGGCCGATTCCGATCCCGCGATCCTTGGTTGAACCGGCCCGGTTCGATTCCCGGTTCGATTCTGGACCGGGAATCGAACCGATTCTGGCCCTTTTAGGGCCGGAATCGACCGCCGCAGTCGATTCCGTCGATCCCGCGGCGGTAGGGCTCGATTCCGGCGATTTTGCGGCGATTCCAGCATCGATCCGGCGATCCAGGCATCGATCCGACCTGCCAGCACCGATTCCAGAAGGATTAGCGATTCGAGCACCGATTCCGGCGATTCCGGCGATTCCGGCGATTCCAAGCGATTCCTTCAGCCGATTCCGCCGATCCAAGCTCCAATCGGCCTTGAATCAACGTCTTCTTCGATATTTGACCGGTTTTTGGTAAGATTTCTTCGCCGAAAACAAAGGTGACTGCACGGAAAATGGGAGGATTTGCAAAGTTGAAAAAAACTTTGGGTTCCGGACCTTCAGGTACTTCAGAGATGGCTGAAGAGGTGAAGAGAAGGAAGCTAGAGGTCAAGCGTCCTGTCGGCCCAGATGACAGCACGCAGGCTCCTTCTCATTCCTCAGGTGATGATGACGAGGAGTGTATACCAGCGACGCAGCCATCAGCAGCAGCTGAGTCTCCTGATTCACGGCTTCCAAAGCCGTATTACACGCTGGATTCGGATACACATGATTCTTATATACAGGAGCCACAGTATCCAGCATTTGGCCAGGTTGACCAGCAGTGGATTACACCACTAGCTCCACCATCCTCTGCTTACGTCCCGGTCGTCCCGCAGTCCGATCCATACGACCTTGATGGCATGGCATCGGCATTATTTTCATATGGATATGGTCCCGGACAGTATACAAGACTGAGCACGAGGGAGGAGCGTGAAGCGCAGAGGAGGAAGACCCATATTTATATCCTAGATTTTGGTAGTAGATTGATATGATGTAATTTTTTTTTCATGATGTATCATCTCTTTGATTTTTGAATCAATGGAATTGGAATATGTACTTAACTTCAAGTCTTCAATTAGAGTTCATTAGTATTTAGTCGATGTGGTCCTGTGGATGAATGCATTGGTTTTTTTATAAAAAAAAATCTAACTCATTTCCTATTTTTTTAGAATTTTTATGAATTTTGTGAATTTTTTTGACAAAAAAATCAAAAAAAAACGATTCCGGACCGATCCGGAATCGATTCTCTTCCCAGGAATCGGCCGATTCCGATTCTGGAATCCATGCTTTTAATAGGCCCAGTATGGCAGGATAATGCCAAATAAACCCAAAAAAACAAACTTCCCTATGCCCCTCGTTACCCAACTGTGTAAAATACTGACTAAGAAATGTGTGTGTGACTCAATTGTACTTAAAATGAAACCCAAAATGAAAATGTGTGCAACAAAATGAAGTAGGGTGTCTACTGTCCATCAATCCACAATGAAGCCTCAGTGCACCGATGTCGCCAATAAATGGGGTCCAGGTCAAACCGAACTCGAGCGCGAGTGTCCTCACCATCAATCCCAGTGGAAAGTCCTTAATTGGTCCCTCCAGGGATCGGGTCGGTCTATGCCGACCCCAATCCAGGATTGGCCAATCCTGCAAACCATGGCCAAACTCAAGTGGCATGGCAAAAGATGCTACTGTAACCTCAGGGACATGCAGGAGAGAAGACACAAACTAACTCTGGAGTCTAGACACATGTTGCAAAAACACTAGCAAGATGTTTTAGACCAGGCAAAAAGATCAGCAGAATCCAATTCCAATACAGATGGGCCTAGAACCGGCCAGAAACGGACTGAAACTGCATGGAATCAGCCAGATCAGTCATAAGTCAGGATAAGAGAGGGTGCCAATCATGATGTGGACCACAACAGAAAGCATAAAGCCCTGCCATTGTAAGCTGATGCCTGTAGGGTCAGAACCCCATTATTAAAATAAGAACCCTCCTTGCATGTGCGGTACACTGTACTATCTCACTTGTGACTTGACTCATCAAATTCATAAAATTGCTCTTATATTCAGAAAATGAGATGTATGTCGGCCACTATAGATAAGACACGCCGGTCAGCTATTTCATTATGAAAATGACCAGGTGTAAAAAATTCCAGTCAATTGTATTCCTTGATTCTTTGTGATAATCATTACTTCAGCAGTACACATTTTAACTCAAGACCCCTCATGAATTAACATTAACTTGACATGGATGACTTCAACTCAAGGAACCCCAACCCAGATCTCAAGCTCGCCTTGGAGAGGTTGGAGAAAGGAGATCCAGCAGCAGAGCTTCACCGGAGGAGGGACTTTGGGCTGCAGCAGTGAGTCAGCTCTGCAGTCGCCGCTGCATTCAACCTAGTAGCGGCCCAAAGGACCTGATCCGCAACTTAAGTTGTGAATCCAGGCTTTTCAGGTGCTACTGAGTGGTCCAAGAATCTGGACATCACTAGTGCTTCTTCCCAGCCCAATAGGGAAGGGAAGATGGCACCCAGTGGCGCCACCATCCGCTGCGGCAGCTCGGCCACCAGTCCAGCGGCAGCTTCGCCTACCTCAGATCTCAGATGCCTGATAAGACCAATAACCTCACGAGATCTCGCCAAGATAGAAAACCATGCTTCCACTACAAGTTCCATCAGGTTCCCACACTCACAAGACTACCAAACCGACATTGAATGAATGAACATGAGAAAAGAAAATGAGATCACTCTTTAACTGGTTGTCAAACATTTAAAATTGCAACTATATAAAGCTGCATGTCCCATCTTTGAATCAATCATTCAAGAAATCTCAAAAAAGACATACACTATAAAAATACATTGTTCAGAAGGATAAAAGGACAAATATCAAACTTACATTTGATGTTGAAGTGATATTGGTTCCAGGCTCATCTGTCTGGTTGCAGATGGAATGTTAGGTCAAATACGGAATGGCAGATCTTAATTCAACAGAAGATGTATATACCTCTGGAATTGGAAGCGAATATTTACCCGATAACAGGCCGTGGCCCAGTTTTGCCCTAGCGAAAAAAACAGATGTCGCGACACATGTCAAAGAGATATCCAATCAAAGATGATAAACCATATTCAGAAGAAAGAATGACAACCATGAAAAAAATCAGAAAGAGGCAATTTTAAAAGAAACATAATCAAATCAAATGCATGGGGAAGTTGAGCCCAATGATGAAGAGACTGGCCGTCGGAAATCAAACAGCTCCCAT
Source organism: Cryptocoryne crispatula var. balansae (assembly GCA_036172225.1). Taxonomy (NCBI): domain Eukaryota; kingdom Viridiplantae; phylum Streptophyta; class Magnoliopsida; order Alismatales; family Araceae; genus Cryptocoryne; species Cryptocoryne crispatula. The sequence goes on from CM069930.1 coordinate 37,417,943, forward strand.
TGAGGCAGACAAATGTAAGAATTTTCTGTTAGCTGTGGAATATTTGCATTCACCACAAGGAACTGGTCAAGAAAGAGAACCCAAAAAACATGGATGTAAAAAGCTTCTGTCCTCACTAGATGTCTGTTAGCGCTTCCAATTGTAGATTTCTGCATCTTTTTTTCTTTATTGTCCATTTCTGTTTTTGTAAGCATATTCTTACTGTTTAAGCGTTAATGGAATTGTGGCACTTTTGCCACCATCAAAAAAACGCTGTATTGCAGGACCTCTTATCCATTACTCGCCTTGTTGGTCCTTTCTGCTGTGGTAACTGGGATCTCCTCTTTTTGTTGGCAGCATCCAATGCAGATATTGGCATAAGCTCACGGGTGAGTAATGAGTTGAGTACAGGTTGGCAGGTGGAAAAGTAAATTAATCTCTTATGATGGTGAGTTGATCACATCTTTTCTGCTGGATATGATTTTGATAAATTGTCTTTATATCCTGCTTTTGTGAAAAAAAAGTTGGGCAGCATCAAATGCAGGTTCCTACAGAACACTAGAAGTAGAAGCAGGGACTGGCAAGATACTGATGCAGCCAGAAGTGAAGCAAAGAGGGTGATCTTTTGCTCAAACAAAGGTTTTTGAGTCGAGATTGGCTCCTGGATCGGCTGAGCCAAAAGCAAAACTTATCAAGGATTGGTTCTTCCAAAATCTTTAAAAAAAATGGAGTCCCAAACACATCCAGGGTGGATGGGCGGTCGATCCATGGTCAGCTCGCCGCTGTTTGGCAGCAGAGGGAGTGGCAGCACCACTGCCCAGGCAGGGAAGATGATCATAAGGTCCACGAAGGGGTGGGGGACACCACCATCTACTGATGAAAGTGATCTCACCCTGAACACTACACAAGGCAGGGAAGATGATCAGAAAAGGTCATCCCCTTCCAGTTCCACCAGAGCATGCCAGGGCAACCCACCTCCACCGCACACCTCCGTTTTCCTTCTCTTCTCCTATTCTCCACTTCCGGCTTCCCTTACCCATGCAAGGACACCCCAACTGACACCCGACCACCCTTGCTCCATTTGCTCTGCCTGCACCCCCCTGTTCCCTGCCATCCGGATGAGCGAGGAAGATGAAGGAGACAAAGATGAAAGCACCACCTCCTGACTATTTTGTTGAGCCCCATGATGCCCTTCACACGATTGCCCTTCCTCACAGTCGCCACGACACCCACACTGGCCGAAGCTGCCAGGAGAAGCCACAACCCCCATCCGGGGTTAAGTCACACTGAGCCAAGCTGGTCCAGACACAGGTCCAGCCAGTTCAGGGCCCAAACCACCCGGTTTGGCCCGGTTCAACCAGTTTTCTACCAGTTCAGGGCCGGTTCAGCATGGTTTGATCCGGTTCAGCCCTCTCCAACCCAGTTCAGGCAGGTTCGAGGCATTTTAGACCGGTTCATGCCTAGTCTTCTTCATTTCTGTTCAATGTCAGTTGATCTTTGGCATTCTAATGTCATTTTTCAGCTTTTAGCCCGGTTCCACCACATTGTCCTACATAAATTTTTGGCATCAGAGCAAGGGATTAGCTCATTCTTATGAGTTGACTTCAGCGCAGGAATTGCCTCCTTCACAGTTCACACAGATAGAGTTCAAAAACACCATTCAGTGCCAACACTTCTACCAAATGTTCAACGTGGATGAAATCATATTGGGAAACCTTAACATGTACGAATAAATATAGACTCTGAAAAGTATGATGTCACAGCATCTTTAGTACGATAAGCTTCTCGGTGGGTTCTTCAGTAATTGCATCCAATATAATAAGAAAGCAGCAGATAGAAACGCACCGATGACCACAAATCTTAATAGAGTTCCTAATAAGAGAAAACCCTCGTACCAGACACAATTATGTACACCTAAAGTATACACAAATTACTGCCCAAAGAGCAAGTCACACAGTTGCAGCATAAATATAACATTACAACTAAATACAAAGTTAAAAAATTAACATAAAAGAAAAGGAACACAACGTCCTTTACTTCATACCTTCAAAGGCATATTTATCTCAAGTAGAACTGTCAATAATTTAATATTATCGGGTTACAGAGTACTTAAACACGGTGTTCATCTAAAAAAGACACTGAATTAAACATCACTTGCATCTAAAAGAAACAATAAAACAAGCATTAGTTACTCACAATTGTGTATTCAAGTCTACAGTTGGATCAGAAGGAGCATTTCCAAACGCTGACTCCAAACTCAGCTTTTCATAGTATCTGACAGAACAAATTTTGGCAACGAAATCAAATGGTATGATTTGGATACAGTGTACAAGTAATGCTGCTAACCATACTAACCGTCTACAGAAAGAATCAGTTGAAAATACAACTTGCATAGTTGACGCCAAATAGCAGCTAAGTAAAATAAAAAAAATAAAAATGTTGTCAAGAAAAAACAAATTTAAATGTATAGTATCTATCCATACAAAAAAACAGATAATTACCTATTCCCAAGATTAATAAGCCCTGTATAACCTGGTCCAAATAAAGGTTCAACTTCATGTCCGCTTTCTTGAATGCGGTTCCAATCAAAGTTAGTATTCTGGTCAAGTTCCCGCTCGGCAGTGGTCATTTCAGTCTTAAGAGAAAAAAAGTTTTCAAGGTTTAGCACGTACACATCATACTCAGAATGAAGAAAAGTAATGTAGTAGCTTAAAGATAAGAATTAAAACCGAAGTTCTTAAAATATAAGAATGAAAAGCATTCATCTTGAAATCACAAAATCAGTATCAGGAGTCAGGACCAGCTAACTAAGAGTTTAAACTGCAAGTAATGAACACTCATTGTGACATACATCATAACTCATAAATACTAGCTCAAACTCTTAAACATAAAAGCATTTATCTGTTTAAAAATACATATATATATATATATAAATGAAGACACTGTTATACCTGTAAAGCCCAAAGATATGGTGTATAGTTTTTATCTAAAAGTACAGCAGGACTGATGCGGTTCCGATCAGACAACCCGTACAGAAGATAGATCTGAGAAAACCTGGCTCTACTAGACAAATCCCATCAAGATCAGATTCAAATTTATATAGTATAAAAATATTAATTGTTTAGGAACATTAAATTAGGAATGTCTTAAGTTATTAGAAACTTTTAAAATATTTTGATTATTATAATCGGCTATATCACTAAATAGATCATATTTAAGATAAAAGTTTACTTATTTAACTTCTAGGAAATTTTCCTTAAATTTTGTACTCAAATGGTCTAAAAAAGTCCCCAAGCGGATGCATACAGGATATGATGTTTTGGAGAGAAAAAAATGAGAAATCTCAATCCCCCCTCATGTTTCTTCTCCCTCAGCTTCCTTCCCTTCTCCTGTGCTGATGGACCGCCCCCCTGTTTCCTCTTCCTCATGTATTCTTCCTTCTTTGTTTGCTTCTTCACCTTCCCGGTTCCCTCTTCTTCATCCTGTCTCCTTTCTCTCCTCCGTCTGCTCTCTCTCTCTCTCTCTCCAGCATCTGAGAAACCCCCTCCTGTTCCTTCTTCATCTTCTCCTTCCTCCTGTCTCCTTCCTCTCCTCCGTCTGCTCTCCCTCACTATGTCCGTCCAACAGAAGCCCCCTCCCACCCCCTATTCATCCTGTCCCAACCATCACAGCACCCTTCGTCATTGTCGTGCTCCTTAGACACCCAGCAGATCCTTGCAGTGCCAGACGACACAGCCTAGGCCAGTCTCCTCGACACCAGCCACAGGGGCCAACCCCGACGGAACCACTGCTGTAAGCCTGCACGGCCTGCGCCAGCCCCACACCACCCAACGCCGCCAGCCCCTGCTTCTAAACCCCCCTGTGCAAGATCACCTGAGCACCAACCCTCCCCATCTCTTTCACCTTCGTTAGAACCACCACATTATCCCGTCGCGCCGCCTCCACCTCCACCTCCAACGTCGACGTCCGCCTTCCCCTCTGCCAACATCATAGATGACCGCCTCCTTCACCACCTCAGACGTTGACGCCATCTACCTTCTCTACCCCAATCTAAGCAGCCCATTGCCCACCTCCCCCGTTGCCAGCAAAGGCCGTCAGCCTCCGCACCACCACCGCACAGCGACCCTTGCCCCGCTGCCTCCGTGACCACCTGAGGTGGCTACAGTAACTCTAGGGTTACTATAACACCGCCTCCAGGAGGACAAAAAACAGAAGTGTTGAGAAAAGGGGACCGCATAACAGTTGGGCACCCACCTTCCCCTGCGTACAGACTGACAAAGCAGAAACATTAACCAAAAAACAAAGCAGAAACAAGGAGAGAGAAAAAAAGGAAAAAAGGACAAGGGAAATAAAATGTTGCATGAAGTTCGAGATATTAAATAGACATCAAGTCAGTTTATTTTATAAAAAGGTGTGCAAGTCAACTTGATTTGGAGAACAAGTTATTTGACAAGACGACTCAATTGGATTGCATCAGTTTTTGACTTGTTCAACATTGCGATTTGTTCGAGTCATTTGACGTGATAAGATGGGCCTTACATATCCATCCCACATCAGGGACTGCTTCATAACACTTCTGATATAACCTCAATTTTTAAAATTTATTAAGAAAATTCATGTTTCTTCCTTGTTGGGAAAAAAAACTTTTATTTGGGTTTTAGCTTTGACAACTATAAAAATAAACACTATTCCATAAGAGTATAAGTTGACTCATGATATGCATAAAATAAATGTTGAAGTTGTTGGATTTTTATTTTTATTTTTTTTTGACCACTCCCTATCAAACTTGCGAAATACCGATGTGAATTACATCAAACAATCATTTGAACACCCCTGATTAATCATCATAGCAATTCGTGCGTAGAAAACATACATCCACAAAAATAAGCATTCGGGAGCCAAAGCCCCATGAACTCAATGGAATGCAAACTTAATATTTTGAATTTGATTTGAGTTTATTGAAATTGATTTGGGAGTTCGATTTATTTTATGTCAAGACTTAGTCTTTTATTTGGCAAAGTCTTTATTTTTAATTTAAGTTATTTAAGATTCCATTTGGGATTTGGTTTATTTAAGGTGTTTATTTTAATTCAATGTATTTTGGGGGATTTCAGTTTAGAATTAAGTTTTAGTGAATTTTCAGATTTTGACTTTCAAATCTTAAGTTTTAGATTTTTAAATCTGAGATTTAAATTATGTGGATTATAGGTTCGTTGTTTGAAGGTTTTTAATCCCGGGTTCGGGTTTTGACATTTCTTGTTTCTATGTTTTTTTAGATGTTGCCTTAAGGATTTTTCAGATTATCGATCTTTCGGGTTGGAGAGTTTTGAGATTTGAAGTTTCAGATTTTCAAATTTGAGAGCCCCTCGATTTAGTTCAAATTTCAAATTTGGGAACTTTAAGGTTGAGAGTTTTATCCTTATGTTCGGATACAAGATTTGGAGTTTTGAGTTGGGTTTGGGTTTATTTGTATTTTTTTCGTTAAGGCTTAATGAAGACACGTGTCTTTTATTTTTGGAGTTTGTTTTAAATTTGACTATCGGGGTGTTTTGGTTTCCACCCTATCTGACTTGTTTGTCTTTCATGTCAGAATCTTTTTATTTAGATTTGAGATTTCGTTAGTTTTTCATTTTTTCATTTTTTTTCCTTTGTTCCTTTCTTGCTTAAGTCTTCTAGGCCTCAGTTTTAGACTCAGACTCCGAGTCGGTGGCTTAGAATTTTTCTGTTTGGATTGAAGTTTCAATTTCACTTTTTTTGTTTCTGCTGGTACAGATTTTGGTGGTATTGGAACCTCAGGTTTGGACACAGATTACTGAACTTTCATATTTGGCATCTCTTGCATTACCTACAACTTCAGGATCTTCAGAAAGTTCCGGTACCCGTACCCTAGTGAGATTGCTTTGAATTTAATTTATGTTAATTGAAGTTTCATTTTTTTTGTTTGTTTAAGATTGGTTGTTCATTTCATTAAGATTTAGTGTCTTGTATTTTATGTTGGCTTGTGTTTAAAAATTATTTCAGTGTGAAATTCGATGGAGGTATAATCTGTTTTATGTGGTGTTTGTTTTAAAGTGTTTGAGAAATTTTCTGATTTTCATTTCATTTTTTTGTTGCAGGATTTCAGAATTCATTTTTTCCCATTTTTGTTTGTATTCCTCCAGGTTTATAGGGCTATATTTGTGCTCCCTTCACATTGACAATGCACCAAACATGGGATCTTCATTGCTTGCTCAATTTAAGATAGATATGTATAGAGAAAAAAACATGGAAGCCATAATTTCCAGAATCTGAATGAATTAGGATTGAAGTCATTTGGCCTGTACTAGGTGTTACAGAGTTTATCCTATTGATTTAGGAAAGAATGCGCCCGACTTTAAATACGCATGTGAGGATTCTTCCCTTTGATTTAGGATTGAGTATACCCCGGCCTTAGATGGACATGTGGGAACTCGTCCCATGCTTTATGAACCTCATTAACTTGCGATTCAGCATGTCTGGATGTTAAACATGTATAGCCTCCCAATAGCTTAATGATTACATTTCTCCCTTAGCAAGGACATGGTATGACCTTTGTTTGTCATCCATATAGAGCGTAGGATGTGCACAAGGCCGGCCCCAATCAGCTCTTTGTTATAATTACCTTTAAGTTATACCAAAGCATAGGACATGCACAAACCCAGACCCCAATTAGCCTTTGATTGTTTGATTAAATTTTCAAAGACATATGGCATGCACAAGGCCGGCCCCCAATTAGTTTTGGAATAGATTATTATTTAAATTTAATTAAGACATAGGGCATGCCCTGCAGGACCGGCCCACAATTCGTCTCAATTTGAATTATTTGTGATTTTATTAAGTTTAGATGACCGTAAGGCCTATTGTCATCTCAACAGTCCGCTGATTGGACTCCCTTCGATCAACTCACACTGCTGACCTGCTACAGGATGTTGTGCAGTCTTCGTGTCCAGATCACATCAATCCCCTGTGCTTGCTCATATCTTTCTGATGTATCCCAGCCTCATTTACTGAATACCATGTCTTCTAGATGCTGCCCAGGTGACTGGTAGGGTTTCATTTTCGGGCATTCAGGCATTTGGCTGTAGGGATAGATGTTTGGTTGGTGTTTGCTTGGATGGATGACAGGATGACTAAAAATTGGTATTTCATAGGCTCTCGATGGTTTGAAGTGAGGTCACATGACAGTTGACATAGCTGGGGTGTTTGTGATATGGTGCATGAGATGTATCGGCCAGAGCTTGAGAGAATTTTGGATTATGGGAGAAGCTGACACCAGTTTTGATACAAGGGGTGTATATGTGGGGTCGAAGGAGGGGTGTTTAGTGAAAAGAAGAGGCTGGAGTCGAGGGTGCAGCTTCAAAAGATATTTACTTTACCTTAGTTCCTTCTCCTCTTCCTCAGGTATTCCTTTTGTCGGCTCTCTCAGGTAAGCTCGCAACCAGGGGGCAATAGGGGAGCCTCTTCTCTCTTCCTCCTTCGCAAGTCTCCTTGTGCTGAAGGCAGCAGGGCCTCCACAGAGACTGAGAGAGCTTTGGAGCTTTGCGGCTAGCCCCTGGCATTATCTCTCCATGGTGGTGGCAGCAGCAGCTCCGGCCAGAGGCTTTTGGAACTCTCCTGCTTTCTATCACTTCTTCGGAGGCTCTTGGTTGATCGTCTCACCTTCCGTATGGCTCTATGCTTCAGAATCTATCCCTCTTTCTCCTCTCCATCACACGATGCCATGGGCCCGTTTTTATAGGCATAGAGCCCTTTCCCCATCTGAAGTAAGCCTCAAGGGACTCAGCCCTCCCCAATTGGCAACTGTGCCTTCTACAATTGTAGCAAGGCTTGAAGAGCCATTCAATTCTGCTCCCGATCTTCCTTTGCCCCCGCAGCATCGGAAGTAGACTGCTCTCCAATCAGGGAAGTCCTAATGAGTGCTAGGTACCATCGGGGTAAGACCCTTGCATGGAAGGCTTCCAATTGCAACCTGGCTACCCCGGAGTGCTGCGATGTTAACTTGCTAAAAATTATGATCTTCCTATTATCCTTCAGCCTCAATGCTTCGCAAGGACTTTCGAGAGGATCTAGCTCAGAGGCGGAAGCCACACGTAGTCCGGAAAGGAATCTACCCATCATCTCGCTTCTCGGATGTCCATAACTAGTAAGACTACTATATCTGATGGCTTCTAGCTAACTTTTAAAATCATCTGGGATCTCTCTGATTTCCCGCTGGATATGCATGCCACCCAACCTCCGCTATAACTCCTCTACCTTGCGATAGTTGTGGGCTTAGGCTGCGGTAATTGTGCTTGCCGCTGAGGACCTCTATTATGATTGGAGCCTCCTAATTCATCTCCAATTGATCTCCATCATTAAAAACAGCAAGGAGAGGTTCAGACTAAACCTGTTGAGGTGGCAGGAGATGCCAGCGGGAATAGGGTCTGCCCGCTGCTGGTCATGCCAATATTTTCAGACAGGCCATTATGTGAGCAAATAGGAAATGAATGGGCCACAATTGAAAGTAACATAGGTCCATGTGGGAGTTAAAACATAACCCATTAAGTGTATAAAAAAGCTACCAAATTGGCTTAAAATTTGGGCTATTTCCAATAGATAAACATTAAAGTGGGCTCCAACTATTGTAAAATTTAGGTGCCAACAACTTCAAAAGCTTAAGAGCCAAAAGTTCATTATTTAGCATGTGTCACTTTTTAAATGCAAATAATGATTGATGAAACTGGGCATTATGTGAGCAAATAGGGAATGAATGGGCCACAATTGGCAGTAACATAGGCCCATATGGGAGTTAAAACACAACCCATTAAGTGTATAAAAAAGCTATCCAATTGGCTTAAAATTGGGCTATTTCCGATAGATAAACATTAAAGTGGGCTCCAATTATTGTAAAATTTAGGTGCAACAACTTCAAAAGCTTAAGAGCCGAAAGTTCATTATTTAGCATGTGTGCCTTTTTAAATGCAAATAATGATTGATAAAACTGGCATTATGTGAGCAAATAGGGATGAATGGGCCACAATTGACAGTAACAAAGGCCCATGTGGGAGTTAAAACACAACCCATTAAGTGTATAAAAAAGCAACCAAATTGGTTTAAAATTGGGCTATTTCCAATGAATAAACATTAAGGTGGGCTCCAATTATTGTAAAATTTAGGTGCCAATGCCAACAACTTCAAAAGTTCAAGAGCCGAAAGTTCAATATTTTGTGTGCCTTTTTAAATGCAAATAATGATTGACAAAACTTTGCAGTTTGCACTTGGGAATAAACATCAGCATTTTATAAAGCTTACCTTCTGTAATGAGGAAAAATCAATCCCAAAGAATGCCAAATGCTGAGCTAGCAGCGGATCTTCAACAGTATCATCCTCCGGGTAAGAGAAAACATCTGAGCTGTCACAATAGTTGGAAATAGATAAGTAGTAAGTAGATATGCCAAAATGAATGCTAAGAACGCTATGCAGTACTATATGATATAACTAGCAGAAAACTTGTCTAGTTTTCACTTCCATAAAGGTATGAATGCTAAGAACACAACTTTTTCCTTATTTAGTTACTGTATTTCAAAGTAAATATAAGAATAGATTATGTAACTTTAAGCAAGAATATACAAAGATTTAAAGATTAAAAAAAGTAAAAAGGAAGGTAGATTTTAACACATCATTCAGATGTAAAAAGAAAAAAAATAGATATAAAGATTAAAAAAACAAAAAAGACCTTTGAAAAAGAAAAATGGAAAAAGAAAGGAGATTCTCAGCCATGGTGAATAATTTTGCTTGCTAATATTTGAACAATCGGGGTGGGAAGAAACCAAAAATGCTTCAAGGGAGAATTCTTTATAGGCTGATGTAATCATAACCTCCATTTAGGGAAAACTGAGAGGTGTTGTGCAAAGGCTCCTTGGTCCAGTATGTCCTGTGCTCTCTTTTCTGGAAAATCCTTAGCACCACACGAAGTTGGTGCATGAGTTTTTTGTACATTATCCACCTTATTCTTTGTGTGGCTTGCCTAGTAAACTTCTTTATGTGTAATTCCTAATTTATCAAAATTATGGTACCAACCACTTCAAAAGATGACACTATACAATGCATAATTATTGACACCCAACCAACTCTCTTAAGAACCTCAAAGAAGTAATGGAAAGTGAAGGGTTGTAGCAGAAATTTTAACAGTGTTCACAAAACTTTAATCCAAATCTGCTAGAGTCAGCCCAAATCAACCAATTGTTGCCAGATGGTTCCAGACCGAGTAAGCCACTTCCGATAGGACAGCCAGCTTGGTAAACCATTCAACCAAATAGATCACCCAGAAGGTGCAATACCATTTCTCATATCAATAATTCTCATTCATCATGGAGATGCAACACTAATAATCGTTTATTTTTCGAAGGCTAACAGCAAAAGAGTTAACAATTCATTGAAGGACAGAGAAAAAGGAAAATACAAACAAAACACAAGCAAGAGATATATCTAGAATATAGAACTGCACAAAAGACCAAAAAAGTAGCCTCCAGAAACAGCAAAGATGAAGAAAAAAGCCACAAAACACCACTGATCATGCTGACAGCCAACAAACAAAAGCCGGTGGTCAGAACAGGAAATCAGCAAACATCATGAGATGATTGATGAAGAGGCAAAATTTGGGGTTTCTCCATCCCACACAAACCACCCACTCTTGAAACAGACAGCAGAACCAAAAGAGTAGCTGACCCAGATGGTGTAGAGGTGTTCACTTCTCAGGCCAACATTGGAAACCGAACCGGCCCATCCAGAAAATGTCTAGTTGAGTCGGCTTGACGAATCGAATCCGGTTAATTGGGTTTAAACGAATTTAACCAGAAAAAAACCTTACCCAAATCCTATGTGCGCTGCCCGCTGTGCTTAATTTTGGTAGATTGTAAACCAGAGAGTATATATGGTAGATAATCTCCTTGGAATGTCCGATACGGGACTAAGATGAGTCCTCCAGATGGCATGCCAGGCACAACACGACAAGATAACTGTACGAGTGCTTTGATCCCACATTGCCTATCACCAAAAGTGTGTTCTAAAAAAATTATAAAAGAAGTACCCCTTCGCTTGCTGGTCTTCGGGCTGCTTTATGGGCCTTTAAAGCATGTATGGGCCCGTTAAGCATGTCAGCAATGTTAAATCATGGATAACCATAAATGTTAACTATTATATCATGTTGATGTGTTGTTCATCAATCATTTTAAATTTAAATTTTTATAAACTTTGGATTAAACAGAATCAGCCCGAGCCAACCCGATTCAAATTGGTTGGGTTCAGTTCACATTAAAACAATGATTCGGGTTGGTATGGGTTGATAAAATTTTCACTTGACCCAAACCAAACCAGCCTGAGAACACCCCTAATATGGTAGAAATTTGCTTCGTAACTTCTCATGTTCCTGGGTGTCCAAATGCTCATATAATAACTGGAAAAGCATCCAATAAACAAAATCTACTCATTCTAGCTTCAGGTTACTCCAGACACAGAGTTTAAATTTTGGTATCCTCCTTGCCCAGCAACTTGCTAAAAATCCCAGAACATGCTTGCCACAGAGTGGCTGACCACGTATTTGTTTCAGGAATAAATAGTCTTGGTCCTCGATGGAAAAGCAAGAGCCACAAAAGATGCATAGATGTTCAATCCGGCCATCAAGCTACACCAACCTAGCATCAGTAGGGAGTCTCTCTGATAATCTCAAACAAAAAAGCTGAAACTTCAGTGAAATTCAGTTTTTCCAAGCTTTGACCAGTAAACTTTCACTCACCAGCACAACGAATCTTAGCAATAGAATTACAACAGAATACATCATTAGAAGTCCAAAACCAGAGTCCCCTATCGTCTTCAAATATTTACATAAATTAGTCCAAACACTAATTATCCTTTATGTCCTTTCTGTATATGCATTTTTCACGTAATGCATGATTTTGCCTTCAATTCCTTTGCATTCATTTTTTAACTAATCCTATTTCCTCTAATTCAGAATCTCCCAGCAGAGGTGATGGGGACATATTTTGCATATTTTGGGTTTTCTTTTACTTATGTCCCTACGAGGACAAGTTTGTAAATAGAAATCTTAGAGGGTCTTTTTTTTTAATTAGTCATCTCCTCCCTCTTTAAAAGAGGACCCGATGTACATATGGAAAAAGCGATAGTGAATTTTTGGAGCCTTTGGCTTGGTGTCCCGAACAGGGGGCTCTGCCCCGGGTCTTCTCCCTCTCCACCCCCCCTATGGCGATATCCAGCTTCTTCCTCCACCTTCCGGCGAGGCCGTTCCTCTCTTCTTCCTCATCCTCTGGCCTCCGTGCCATTCCTCCCCTTTCCCCTTCTCGGTTCTACATCGGCAGCTCCCACAGTGCGGTTCCAAGAGCTCTGAAGGAGGTGGACCTCCCGGCGATCCCCGGGTCACTCTCCTCCGGACGAGTTCTTCCGCCGAACCCAAGTGGCCATCGCAGAGAGTCCTCCGGTAGTCCCCTCCATGGCGGACAGATCCAGCGGGTACCCTTCAGATGGCGCCGAGGAGAAGTAGAAAGCGGAAGAAGAAGAAGACGGTGAGGGAGGAGGAGGATCCGGCGATCCCCGGATCCTCCTTCGCGTTTTCCACCCGACGTCGTCCCCGGCTCCATCCGCTTGTGCGCAGCATCCTGTCGGACAGCGCTGAAGCCGCCGAGCTCCATCGCCCCTCTCCCCTGATTCGTCGGCGCAAGCAAATCAACCGAGCACCGCCTCCGTGAGGCCGCCGACGTCGGCCACCCATCTGCTCACTTCCCCACCGCTCGGTTTCCCTGTTCTGCTCCGCGACGACCGGCACTTTCCGCCCTGTCACCTGCACGATGCGGCCGCCGGACGAGGCGACGACGACGCCGCGGGCACCCCCGCTCGACCTCGCCTCCTGCGAGGCTTTTGTCGCGGCGCGCGGCACACCCGGAGATGGCGCCACGACGACGGACGTGGCGACGGCGTCGATGCGGCCACGCGACCACCCCCCACGGGTGCGAGGAAGCGCCACGACCCCCCCCCCTTTCAGTTCGGTTCGCGCGCGGTCGGCCGCGCGGTTCGACCGGTCGGTCCGCGGCCCAGACCGGCCGGCTGGCCGGTTCAACCGGGTCCAGACCCGGCCCAAGCCGGTTCAGGCCAGTTCGACGCCTGAGCCGCCCGGTTCGGGCCGGTTCGGGCCATCTTGAGCCGGTTTAGACCGGTTCAGCTTGGTTCGACCCGGTCCGGACCCGGCTCGGGACTGTTTTGGACCGGTTCGGACCGGTTTTGCTCCATTTTGGGTTCTTTAGATGTTTTAGCGGCGATTAGCGCCGGTTTACTTCGCTTTCGTTCGGTTTAGGACGGATTAGCCGGCTTGTCCCGCATCAAGAGGCTTGCTTCACTTGGGTGGCCATTCTGGAAGTTACACTTCAGACATGCCTCCAAAATAACACGTTTTGATTTATACATGAACGATAGACAATGTTTTGTTAAGTTGACCTAAAATAGTGCCATCAAGTACAATATCTGATAAGATCTATACCTGTGAGATTCCTGACTCCCTGAACCTCCTAGAAATTTTAAAGTACTGGACCTGTATGGCTGTATCCTTCATTCAATTCATCATTCATATAAATCACAACGTTATTTGTTGAAAATGAAAATAAAAAACTCAATTGCTAAATCTAAAACAAGATCTTAAGCTAGGAAACTGATGGCAGATCACAAAAGAAAACACTAAACCTTAAAACAGATACTTAATTCAGTCCACGATACAAGGACACTTGCACAAAGTGCAACAATATTATTTTGTTACATCCTAAAAGAAACTATTACAGTATTACCTGCTCCCTGTAAATCAGCAGTGATAGTTCCAAGCTACACAGCAAGTGGATACTTGGTAGCATTGAAATGTTAAATTGCATGATTATTACCCCCAGACCTGTCCCAATTTCTCCTCCCACAGAGGATCATCACAACAGTTAGGTTAAGCCAGAGATTTTCAGTTTTATCACATTTCTTTCATTTCCACTCCACAGATCACAAAAGAAAACACTGAACCTTGAAACAGATTCTTATTTCAGTCCAACATATAACAATATTATTTTTTACGTCCTTTTTTAAAAGTGACAAAAGTCACAGATCTTTAGTAAAAAGATAAAAACTTACAAAAGGAAAAGCAAGGAAAACAGCAGGAAAAAACACAACAAAACCTAAAAAAAGTCCCACACTCTATACCAAGGTGGTAGAACACCAGGGAGACGTCCCCAGAAACCCCCCTGTACAGAACTCAAAACTCCCATACTACCTACACAAGCTCTTCCAAGCCAACATGTGATCAGCCCAGAACGTAGCATCTGGTATAGATCTTGAGAAGGCAAAGAACCAATCCTTCACCAAAATAGCAGCACACAAAAGAACCAATGAAGGGTCCTGAAAGTGATCAACAAAAACCCTCAGTTCCTTGTTGTCCAAATGGACCAAAGGATGGCAAGCATGTGAAGACTCCACAATGAAGGTCGGCTTCCCCATAGACAAAAGTTGTTCCAACACTGAATAAGATAAATAATTGATGAAGTGTCCTCCCGCTATAAATTCCAGCTTCAGAACCACAACGACCATAAACAGTTGATAATACCACATTGCATAAAGAGATGGTCAATGTCTTCCACTTGAAACCCACATAATACACATTGAATTGATCTTGTCTTAAAAATGTTGTTGAGGTAAACTTCAGTAGGTAGTCTTCCACAACAAATCTTTCACAGAAACAACCTGATTTTGAGAGAATACAAAGCCGATCAACCAATCCTCCACTGAGGCTTAACAATTCCTACCCGCACTAATCTCAAACAAGTGGATTTTCCTGAGAAAGAAGCACTCCCATTAGGAGTCCACAAACTTGTCCTTCTAGGAGGAAGTGCAAGAGAAATCCTTAAGGAAAATAAGCAATTCCGCGCATTCAATGACTTCCTCATCCTTGAGGTTTCCTTTAAAGGGCAAAGACCATTTATCATCCACGGTCTCATCTTTCCACATAAAGGATACCCTCGCCTCCTTGTCGGGTATTAAGTTATACACAAGGACTTCAAAATCGGAATCAGTCACCGAATCGGTGGGGAAGCCGACCGATTCTAACCGATTTTCAAAAAAAAAAACTGATCCAGAATCGGGGTTTAAAAAAAATCTGATTCTGATTTGTGCCGATTGGGTCCGATTTTGGCTGATTCAGTCCACTTCCAGCCAATTCGGGTTTTCTGGAAGAATTCAAGTCAGAATCGGTCTTTCAAGCAAGAATCGAATCAAAATCGACCGATTCTGTAATCTATGGTTATACAGTAGGGGTAAGTAGTTCATTAACTTCATATTGTCAGCCCATCTGTCCATCCAAAAGCAAGTTTCCTTGGTGTTGCCCACAAGTATAGAGGAGGATGCACAGAATAAGTCCCGATTCTGTAAGACGCTTTTCTAGCTCCTTGGCTATTTGTTACATGATCTCAGGTCATCAACTCAACCTCCGTCAACTGGCACCCCGTACTTGAGGAAAGAATCCTGCACCAAACAAAGTCACTCTTGTGGTTAAGTCTCCACACCCATTTGGTAAGGAGAGTTTTGTTAACACTTTCCAATGAAAGCAGCCCAATTCCACCCTCCTCTCTACTTCTATAAACATAATTCCAACTAACTAAATGAAGACATCTACCTCCCCTCCCTTGCCAAAAAAAAAAATTCTCTCTCAAGCACTCAAGCTTGTAGCACACCCCTTTGAGAAATTTTAGGATGGAGAAGTACAAAGGAAGACTTTCCAACACACTCTTAGATAGGATCCACCTCCCTCCAGCCGATGACATGTTACCTTCTATCCTTGTAATTTTTTTCAATCTTGTCCAAGGATCACGGGATTGGAATCAAGACCCAGATTGGTGGGTCATGATCCGATCAGGATCGAAATCGAATCAGCTAAATTGGCAAATTCTCCGGGAGGAAAACTGATCCAAAATCAGTTTGGATGGGTAAATAAAAAACTAAAAATATTATCCCGATTCCAACCAATTTGGCCCAATTCTTTTCTAAAAAATCTAGATTCCAATTCCAATCCAATCCTAGCCAATCCGGGCAATCCCAGCCGATTCCGCCAGAATTTTATCACAGATCACCCCTCTGGGCAACCTTCGGATCACCATAGGCTGAGCAGATCCAGGAATTGGCAGATTTCCATACAGATCGGCCAATTCTGCAATCTATAATCTTGTCTACAACAAGCTGCAATTCTTTATGTTTAGTGGCCTTATCGGACAAAAGCAGACCAGGTACCTAATAGAAAAAGAAGTCCACGGCATCTCAAATATCTATCCCAGGCACTCTTGCCCAGTATCACTGACGTTTACCCCAATCAGTTCACATTTTTCCTTATTGATTTTGAGTCTTGTGACCACTTCCAGAAAACAAATACGAATTTCAAGATTAAGGCACATGATCACATCCACATAAGAAAAGAATAGAATGTCACCAGAAAATTAGAGATGAGAATATGAGATATATGTTCACTGATGGATCCCAACTCAATCCCTTCAATTAGACCAGCCTGCACTGCCTTACCCCAAAGTAGATTCAGAACTTCCCCCACCAGGACAAACAGCAAGGGGAACAAAGGATCCCCCTGCCTGAGACCCCTGGAGCTACCAAAGAAGCCACAAGACCAGCCATTTAAATCAAAAAAAAAATTTGCCAAGGTAACATAACATTTAATCCAATCAACCCAATGCTCTTGAACCCCATTAATTGCATAGCACTACATAGGCAATTCCAGTTCACCCTCTCGTAAGCCTTTTCAAAATCTAGCTTGAAGCCAAACACTGTCTATTCCTTGATTTCTGATCATGCACACATTCACAAGCTGCCATGAAATTATTAAGAATGTTACTCCCAGGAATGAAAGCTGATTGGGTCGAAGATTAATCAGTAAATGAATGTGTTTGCTTAAACTAACAGCCAACACTTCCAAGATAATTACAGTAATAGTTTTTTTTTTACATCCTAAAGGAACTATTACAGTATTACCTGCTCCCTCCAAATCATCAGTGATAGTTCCAAGCTTTAGTGGATACTTGGTAGCATTGTGATGTTCAATTGCATGATTACCATCCCAGAGATTAAGCAAGATATTTTCAGTTTTATCACATTTTTGGCATTTCCACTACACATATAACAAAATAAAACATTAAACCTTAAATAGATACTTATTTCAGTCCAAGATATAAGAATACTTGCACAAAGTGCACCAATATTATTTTTTTACATCCTATAAGAAACTATTACAGTATTACCTGCTCCCTCCAAATCAGCAGTGATAGTTCCAAGCTTTACAGCAAGTGGATACTTGGTAGCATTGTAATGTTCAATTGCATGATTATTACCCCCAGATCTGTCCCAATTTCTCCTCCCACAGAGGATCGTCCCATCAGTTAGGTTAAGCCAGAGATTTTCAGTTTTATCGCATTTCTGGCATTTCCACCCTGATGGAGGAACAACAACACCATTATTAATCTGTTGTAGTTCCATGGCATATGCACTGACTTGCTTCTTTTCCACTGTCCAAGATGCTATTTGTTCCTTGCGTTCAGCACCCTCACTCATCAGGATAGCATCAGCAGCTAATCTGACCTGCAAAAGTTCAAAAGCAGAAACACTGACATCTTCATAGCATAATGATAGAATATAAATAATGTGTCAGACAGCAAATAAAAGTACCTTTTCTGGCAACTCAACTGAAGGAAACGGGAGGCAAATATGCTCTGGCAACACCACGATAAAATATGTTTCTTCGTACTCAGGTTCTTGATTGTCAAATCCTCCCTCTACACCTGCAGATTGCAATATATGATTAAAACAGTACATCTTTATAACAGCAAACCACACAATGTTATTTGATAAATTTTAACAAATGAAAGAAAGCTTTGGCAACGAACCCTAGTGTTGAGAAAACCTTGAATTTCAAAAACCAAGTTTACTTTTGTCTTATGGCATGTTACTCATCAGAGAGAGACTTGTTTTATTTACAAAACAAGTGAAGTTATTATGTGGGTCCACGAAAATAATATCGGACCTCTAGTCACCCAACTTCGCTGCTAAAATACATTGAGCGGCACTACTTATTTATTTTTGTGGACGTAATTATCTTTAAAAAATATATCAGACTGTCTCGAGGTGATGTTTTCAGCACACGATAAGGTTGAAAGTAACGAAACATCATATACAAGCCATCTCACGGTGAAAAATCACAATGTCCGTGATGCATCATACAGAAGAAGATACCGTCGCCAAATCGATGAATACATACCGATAGCCAGAAGAGCAGGCTTCTTCAGCGGCCGGTCCTCGGCGACATCCTTGCGCCGCTGCTGAATGTGCAGGTAAACGGGATTCCCAGACTTCTCGTAGTTCCACCGCACGTAATCCTTACCAAACGCCAGGAAGGAGCACATGTCAACGTACAGGCCACCCTCTGACCTCTGACGGGGAAAAAAAACCAACAGCAACAACAACTATCGTCAGCAAAGAAAACCGAACGAGCATGAGGGGGAGACTAAACACAGAGGGACAGAAGCAGAGAATGTGATACCGGGGTGTCGAAGGAGATGCAACACTCCTGCTTGTATATGCGGACGGTCGGCTCGGGGATCCGGACCCTGGAGAGGTGCGACCGCAACAGCTCCATCCAGGGATCGGCGAGAATTTTCCGACGAAGGCTGCGGAAGAAATGGGATTCTAGGGTTCTTTGCTTGGGGCGGAAGCAAGTCAAGCTCTCGGAAGGAGGATGCTTCCACCTACTGGCTTCAGCCCGGCGCTGCGGCGGGTGCAGAGGGCAACGTGTATTTATCGGGCGAGGAAGCGTCTCTCGACCTGTCGAAGTGGAGATCCGACAAATAATTATTGGTTCAATCCAAAAAATCAGATTGAATTAATTTATTAATTAAATTTTAATCAATAAAAGTTGAAGTATTTAAATTTACAATCAAAATAATAAACTAAATCATTTAAATTATATTAAAGATTTATTTTAAACGTACGTATAACAGCCGAGCTAAAGTATTTATAAGATAAAACTAATCATATATATAAATCTTAAAAAAGGCAATTTAAAAAAAACTAAAATGAAAATCATATTTCGATAGTGTATCTTGATGAACTATAGTTTGATATCAAATCAAATTAAATTAATTCTCAAAATTTAAATTCATTCAATAGCAGAAGAATACTACACATGAATAAGAACTATGAATAGCTAGCAGGTTGATTTTAAATTATATTAAATATTGATTTTAACGCACATATAACAACACCATCTCTATACTATTTGCATATGAAATAAAGAGCTCAAGTATTTCTAAGATACATTTAATCATATATATCTTAACAAAGTGCAATTAAAATCAAACTAGATGGAAATCATATTTTGACAGTGTATCTTGATGAACTACAGTTCGATATCAAATCAATTTAAATTAATTCTCGAAATTTAAATTCATTCAACAGCAGATGAATACTACACGTGACTAAGAACTATGAATACTAGCTATTCATTCGAATCATATTTTTTTTCCAAAAAAAAAAGAACTATGAATAGCTAGTAAGTTGATTTTAAATTATATTAAATATTGATTTTAACGTACATATAACAACATCTCTGTACTCTTCGCATGCGAAATAAATAGCTTAAGTATTTCTAAGATAAATTCAATCATACATATATCTTAACAAAATGTAAATCAAATCAAACTAAATGAAAATCCTATTTTGACAGTGTATCTTGATGAACTATAGTTTGATATATCAAATCGAATTAAATTAGTCCTCAAAGTTTAAATTCATTCAATAGCAGACGAACACTACACACGAATAAGAACAACTATGAATAGCAGGTAGATGAATAAAACACCGAGTAGCTGTGAATAGCAAACCTTTCGGCTGACAAGATATATATATATATATAGATGGAACAAGAAGAATCTGTGTATAAGCTCTCTTATGTGAAGACTACTTCCGACGAGTAGTTTGTTATGCCTACATGAGTTCCTGTTTAGCATTCGGTTAGTCAAGTAAGATCCTTAGATTTATATAGGTGGCATTCTATCTCTGCAAATAGATAGAAACCAAAGAAGTTCCTGACATCTTTTGATGTGACCTGGTTCTATTCTTTCCGGTGTGTTATCACAAAATATTGGGAAGGGCGTAGACAGAGAGTTGACAGAATCTTATATGTTAATATGACAGGAAAACTGTAAAGTAATAAGTTTACATGATATTGGCACAGAGAAGAACTCAGCAGGCAGAGGCCTCCTTTACACATGATCACACTCTTTTTCTACCGAGAAGGTGAATATTATTTTTACAATAGTGAGAGAGGAAAGAGAAGTAGGGCTCTCGCCGTAGACATATTAATTTGGTTTAGTTATGGAGACCTAAAACTCTTATTTCTATAAGAGACACTCCAATTTTCCGTAAAAGAAGTTAATTTTGGCTTTAGACCCTGACGTCACGAAAATTGACATCTAATGTCACGTTATCTAAGTATCATGATTTCCCTCTTAAACCCGACATCCCGCCACGGTCTAGCTGGAGCATTTAATGCGCATAGTACTTTTGATGTCCCATTAATAGGACGTCAATCAGTTGACGTGATGAAGTTGACGAATTTGACCTCGTGTTTAACGACATTGGTCAAATGCATGCATGGCACATTAAATACCCAACAAGGTTCTTGATGTTCCATTAAGGGAACATCATGTCATATAGGTGCTTCTTGCTCCTGACACCCAAAATCACACATGCTTTAATCACATTGCGTTAATTAGGGTGGCAGACATCCCGATCACACAACGTCTAATGTCACATTATACGGACGTTTTAGCTTATCTGACAAGTCCTCCTTTGGCTGTAAAAGGATGTCTCCCTCGTGCATTTCAATGGTTCCAAAAAAATCAAAGAGAGAGAGCCTATAAAAGAGATTTCAAGAGTCCTTATTCTATACTACCTAAACTCACTCCCAACCTCCATCAGATAGCTTTAAAACCTCTCCAAAAGTCCCACAAAGTTCACCCTACACACTATTCACCTCCCCTCTCTCAAAGTCTATCAATTCCCCCAAGGAGCCCTCTCCATCTACCTTACCTGAGAGCCATTGCTGGTGGAGACGCCTAGAGTTGACTGAGGAGCTGATAAGGGCAATCTCGCGGATTGGCACCTTAACGTCCCAACGCCGAAACATCTGATGTCATGCTGACAAGATGCCAAAATTTCCATAACTAAAGCTCTAACCACCGAATCCTTACTCTTACCCCTCTTTTGATCTTCTTAGTATTCTCTTTTATCTTTCACTTGCATTTTAGGTCCATGCATAAGTCTTTCATTTTATCTGTTTATATCATCACGCACAAAAAAACATCTAAACTAACAAGGGCTAGGAGTTAGTATCGATCCAGTCAATTCTTATCTTTTTGTTATTTCATACTAGTCACTTGTTTATGTTACTACACATCACACAACCCTCACCTTCTTTTCACTTGTTTTCTTATGTTTTTTTAATTTAAACATTGCAGAAAACACGGGATTTCTTGAGCTCCTTCTTAGCCAACCAAAGAGAAGGAAGTCAGGACCCACCGAGCACATCTTCATAAGTAAGGTACACATTCATCGAAACTCAAATCATCAAGCATTTTTTTTATTTTCTCTCTTATCATTTGAAGCCTACAACTTATGGCAACCACACTCAACACTACACATACATTCCACTATTCTACACTGATCCCCCTTTTATCTCGCCGTCTCTACTCCCCTATTTTCTTCTCCTCTTCATCTTCCACACGTCTCGAAATGCTCCTCCAACGCCCAAGTGACGCCAAAGGTTGATAGTTTAGGAACCCAGATAAGTGTGTAATTGAAAGGAAAAGAGTAAGAATAAGTATGATGCGTGTGTGAGGAAAGAAGCCCCCGTCCACATCTTGGCAAGAGTCATTTCATAGCCTTCCATTCTCTCTCATCTTTACACTTTATCTTTTCAGATGACTCGAACCGACTCTTTAGTATCCAAGTGATATCAAGAGACAAGCATTCGGGAAGCAAAGTGTGGAATGAAATGAGTGAGGGAGGAGAGCGACTCCGATCCAAGCACCGAACGCAAGCAGGACCTCCCACGAAATCCGTGCTCACACTCTCCTATAGAAGGTTGATGAAGGTTGATGTAGGTTGAGTCTCTGATGTCCGATACCGTGAAGCTTGGTCTACCCTTTCTTTTATAACCTTCTTGGAGATCTTCTATATATAGTATTCTAGATTGGTCTTTCCTATGACATTTGTCTAATTCTTATCTCATATCTTGAAATAAAATTTTTTAGATATGTTGACACCTGTCCGCTTTGTTATTTGTGGTGTGACATCATTGCCTATATATCTGTCTTCTAGATGATTATTTCTTGATTACTCAAAAAATAATCACATCCTCCTCTTCGATTGTGCATGATGAGTGCCGGTATATGTTTTTTTATCATGCCTTACCAAACTGCAAAGTTCCCACTTGCATGGATTATTGCCTCTAATTTTTCCCGTGGGTATATTGCAAAGAAATCTTTCAACTGATTTGACTATTTATTCAGTGAACATTTTCTGGTGGGAACTACTAGACAATTTTTGTTTTGATGGTGTAACCAATTTTTCCCTTGTATTAGCATTCTTTCTGCTCATTGGACAAATGTCTTGAGTCCCACAGATTAACTACTTATGGAGTTGTTTCATGATACTCTTTTGTATCCCAACGATCTATCGTCTTCTTGTAAGGGTCATTGAGAACTCCTATCTATATATAATATAGATTGCTTCCTAGTACTTCGATCCATAAACCACACGATGAATAATATTAAATTCACCGACCGACCTTTGGTCGGTTGGTACAGTCTGCCCGCCGGGGGGAGGGGCAGTAGGGCTGTAAACGGATCCGGATAAAATCCGGATTCGGTTCGAATTCGTATTCGGATAGGCGGATATTATCCGTTTAAGCTGCTCCGACGGATAGTTATTTCGGATTCGGATATTATCCGAAAACTAAACGGAGCGGATTCGGAATCAGTAGATCCGCTCCGGTTAAGATCCGGTTCGATCTGAGCCATTAGATGTAAGATCCAACGGCCATCTTTAAACCATAACCTTTCACCTCCGAATCCCTAATCCCTCCAGCCGGCCAGCGCCCGACTCCCCCATCCCGACATCCCGCATCGGCGCATCCTCGCGGCGCCTCCCGAGCACCCTCCCCCCGTTCGGCCTCCCTCCCGAGCATCCCGGCGGCGGCACGACATCGCATCCCCCCCGTTGGGCTGCGGCGGCGGCGGCTCCCGAGCATCCCCCCCCGTTCGGCCGGCGGCGGCGGCGCCTCATGATCACCCCCCGTTCGGCTGCGGCGGCGCCTCCGGATCATCCCCCCGTTGGGCTGCGGCGGCGGCGGCGGCTCCCGAGCATCCCCCCGTTCGGCTAGCGGCGGCGGCGCCTCGGATCATCCCCCTCCGTTCGGCCCTGCGGCGGCGGCGCTCCGAATCCCCCCCCCCGTTCGGCCGGTGGCGGCGGCGCCTCCGGATCATCCCCCCGTTCGGCTGCGGCGGCGGCGCCTCCGGATCCCCCCCCGTTCGGCCGGCGGCGGGCGCCTCGGATCACCCCCCCCCCGTTCGGCTGCGGCGGCGGCGCCTCCGGATCCCCCCCCTCCGGACTTTGCCTACCTCAACCAGAGCCGAATTGCAGCCGGCCGAGCTCGCTTGGTCTTGGTGCGGGGAGGGGTAGAGAAATCCCTGCTCCATCCTTCGCAGCTTGTCAATGGCGTCGATCTCTCCCTCCATCCCTTCCTGGTAACGGTTCTCGGTCTCCATGTTCGCCGTTGGGGGGGGGGCCGAAGCGGATATTATTCGTATCCGCTCCGTATTCGAGAGATATCCGATTGGGAAGATCCGCTCCGTATTCGAATTCTAACCGGAGCAGATATCCGATATCCGAATTGACTAGCGGAGCGGATTCGGAAATGGCATATCCGCTCCGTATCCGCTCCGTATCCGCTCCGTTTACAGCCCTAAGGGGCAGGCCTCCCGAGTTCGAGCGCTGGCTCGAACTCTCTCCAGCGTTGAAGCCACCTGCCCCTGGGGGGCAGGTCACCGGTGATGACCGCGCTGGGGCTCGATCATCCAACCGCGTCCTGTGCTGGACGCACAGTTGGCCACTGTGCCAGTCGATCAAAAAAATATTAAATTCTTTTTTTACCACGAGACTGAATTTGTGTAATTCTATTGTAGAACCTTGTGTATACTTTGACTAGCTCTTGATTTCTTCCATTTTCGGACATAGTCACGTAACACAACAATGGCCCCCTTGGGCGAAGTTTGGAGAAATTCCTGGTGATATATATGCTAGAGTGATATGGGTAAATGACACGAGTCTGCTCTATGCTGTAGAGGCTCTCAAAAGAACTAGCATAATCATCAAAGAAGACCGAGCTTTGATCTATGATTTTTTTGACCCTCGGTTCATAGTTTTTTTTCCCTCTCTTCGCTGCTTGTGTTGGTATTTGAACGAAATTCTTGGACCTTAAAAGCCCTGCAATTAAAGGTGTAGACAGAATCCGACATTTCGATATTCAGATTTGATTCCGAGAAAAATTAATGAATTTGAAACTTGTTGTTGTATCCTATAAGCTATCCAAATCAGAATCGAATATTCCGGTAGTTTATTGGAATTGAAATTAGAATTAACTATAAAATATATAAATAAATAAATAAATAAATAAAAATAAAGTGAAATAAATTATATAAATCAATATAAAAAATTTAAAAAGATAATATCAAATTTTAGTAATTATATATGAATTATTAACTTAATTTTGAATAAAAATTATTATTTAATATGTATTTCATAAATTATCGGATTTAGATCCGATTTGGATAACAGAATCGAAATCGGATCTAAATCGGAACATATGATTTCGAAATTATTGGAATCAGAACCGGAACGCCTTACCTCTTATCAAAATTGAAATCGAATTCCGATAATTCCATTGCCGAATCCGACCCGTTTACAACCCTACCTGCAATACTGTGTTGACGCTTTGAAGTCTATCGGTAAAAACTGATTGTACTGGCTCTTTTGAAGTTGAAGTTCCATTTATATGTTCCCTTTGGAACTTCTGGCTCTTTTGCTAGAATTATTTCTTGGTTGTTTGCAACAACTTTATTTTTGCAGCTAACAAAGTTGTCTAGTTCTTCTTTCAGGAAAGAAAGATTCTCCTATATTGCTGAATCTCTGTATACTTGCTTGTACTTCTTGCATTGTTCAACACTTGTCAGATATTCTTTTATCCATATATGTGAGTACTGCATCTAATTTCATATTAACTTCTCTTGGTCTTATCGTCATTCATCTGTTAAATTAACTGCAAGAATATAATAATTTTTCGTACATTTTCATGATAACAAATTATATTAAAATAAAAGGTGAATCCAAGGAGGGTTGGGTCGGGGGTCGCGACCGGGTCGCGGGACCCCCAGGCCGACCCGGTTGCGACCGGGTCGCGGCCCTAATATTTAATTAATTTTTTTTTGAAAAATTCAAAAAAATAAGAAAAATGCGAAAAAAAATCTGAAAAAATACTGAAAAATTGGATAAATTAAATGACATGATTTAAATAAATAATGCATCAATTTTATTTCAACATGATGTGTTGTACACTTTGTAGGTAGTTGATGTACTCTCCCCATGTCATTTGGGTTGAGTACAAAGCTTAATACATGTACACATGACGGTCATATTCGTCTATCCCTCGGGAAACTATCCTAAGACTTGATCCAAACGAGTCACCATAACTATAGGTCGATTGGATCGAAGTATCCGATGACTCCACATAATTCATTCCACAGTACTCTTGATCGTATGTAGGGAACCAAGAGCCTTGGGATGAATCATTCACATAGTCGGAGGCATCGTGGTATTCTGCTCCAACTCCATGGCTACGATGACCTCCTCTACCTTGTGGCGGCCTTCTACCATGATCGGTATCTTGGGTCGCATGAGTATATTGCTCCTCGCCGGTAAAACGTAGCGACGTGGTAGGAGATATGGGAGGATCTGAGGTCCCTTGTACTTGTAAAGTGTCCGTGCCCCCGTATTGAGCACCATCATCGCTGCTACTCTTTGACGACGAATCCTCGGACGTCTGGTACTGCACTCGGATGTTCGGCTCCGGCGTATCTTCTCGATCGTCTTCGACCGTATCAGCATCTGCAATATCAAAAGGATCACTCCGGGTCGCGCCGGTAGTTTGGGTTGTTTGGCTTGGAGAAGATATTTTTTAAGTAAATAATTACTTAAGTAAGTAATTAATTATTTAAATAGCTAATAACCTTAATTAGTGACTACTAATGTAAGTATATTTTTATTTATATAAATTGAATGATTAACTAAATATAGGATTAAGTAAGTAATTAATATTCCTTCAAACTAATGATGTGTTAAGTAACTACTAAACTAAATATCTAACTAATCTTCTAGCTAACTAACTATGCAAGTAAGCAAATAAGTATTAAAAAGAATAAACTACTTAACCCACTAATCAATGGAACTAATATTAAATAAATATACTAAATGAACTAATGAAATGCTTGATGAAATAATTAAGTAAATGAGAAAAAAAAATTGAGCAATGACAAGAATGAGAGCACAAAGGGGAGGTTGAGAGTGAGAGTGGGGGGGGGTGGGAGTAAGGAGAGCCCCTTGGGGGCTTTAAATAGCCCCCAAGGGGCTGAATGGGGGGCTGCGCCCCCCAACACCGTTGGCAACGGTCGTGACGGTTGCCAGACCGGGTCGTGCGACCCGGCCGGGTCGCGCGACCCGGTCGGCCGGGTGGCGCGACTCGCGCGACCCGGCCACGACTCCGCGACCCGGCCGGGGGAGTCGCCCCGACCGGGTCGCGACCGAGCCGGTCGGGCCTAAACCCGACCGGGTCGGGGCCGGGTCGCGACCCGGCATTCCATGGGTGAATCAACTCATGACATAAAATTATCATGTTTGGAGGGATGTGATAACAAAAAAGAGAAACTACCATATATGACCGGACAAAGTGGGGGACCACAAGAAAAAAGAAAGAGGTGAGACTCCCTTTTTTTGTTTAAGAAGACAATCACTTTCAAAATATAAAATTGATGTGGTTGTCAAACACCTCTTTTAACCAATTTTCTTACCATTTTTAAAAATTAAAATAAAAATTCCACGATCAAACACCCCATTAAGTTTCATTGTCCGGTAGAAGCTTTGCATCTACTTCCTCGAGATCAGTCGTCTCGGATGGGACATCTTACCACTGCAAAATAAGAAGAAGAAGAAGAGGAAGATCAGCTAGTGACTCCTCCATTAGGTGATTTGTATTCATTACTTTCTCAAACACAAGAGCACTGAGAATTGATTTATATTCATTACCTTTCTCAAAAATCATTACCTTCTTTTTGTTGGTTTCAGTTGCTTTGATTGGGTAGATGTCTGTAATGTCCAATTTGTGGGGGCTCGGGAGGGGGGAGTTTTATGGGCACCGTAACAGTGGAATGTTGTTACGTTATGTTTTTACCGTGATTGTTGCCTTCTTGTCGCTGGCATGATATATAAGAACAACACATCAACTGAGGCTACGAGATAGTGTAATAAAAATAGGTAACTCCGTTGTAAAACTTCATTCTGAACTGTAGTTGATTGTAGGGCTGTGAACGAAACGGATACTATGTTTCCGTTTTCGTTCCGTTTAATTATTCGGATAATTCGTATCTGATCTAAATCGCATATGAATACGGATTGGATATTATAAGTCGAATAATCTTCGGATTCGGAGCAGATACGAATAATATCTACTTCGGAATGTTGTTTAAATATTATTAAATTAATATATTTAATAATATACAAATACATAGAAATAAAAGCATAAAATATAAAATTTATCGTATATTTATCAACATTAACTTAGTATACTAATATATAATAGAGAATATTTAATCATATTTATAAATACAATGATTTTAAAGATATAATTATATATATATTATCAAAGATGAATTCGGAGCGGATCTTAAACGGAACAAAGCGAACATTTTCGTGTCTGCTCCGATTTACATTCGGATAACATCCGTATCTGGATATCCACTCCGACGGATATCTAAAATCGGATATTATTCACCTAAACGGATACGAATTCGGAGCGAATCTGGATTTTATCCGTATCCGTTTACAACCCTATGTTGATTGACATATGATCAAATATTTCCAAAGTCATCCCTATATTTTTATTTTTAATTGTGTATTGTGATTATTAACCACCATGCATCGTAATTGTCTGAGACGACAAGATGCTCAAGATATTCAAAGATGTTAATTCTGCTCAGAGGACGGCATAGGTATCAACTAAGTATTTTATTTTATTTTCAAAACGTCCGTATGAAATACTCATTCTCCGTCCCAAACCATCTCTATCCCTCCAGAGAAGGCATTTTGGTCAAAAAGAAAATAAAAATGTTCAGATTAATTAATAGTTCTCAGCTCCACAACCGGCTTAATATATAGCACGAGAAACATACCTATGTGTCCGAAATGATCAATGTACAAGCCTAGCTAGCCCAGGGGGTCGGAGTCAAACATTGTCTCTAAAAAGATTTGATTCTAGAGACATGCTTAGATCTAAAAGAGCATATTAATGCGTATGAAAACCTTGGTTAGAGATGTCAGAAGAGTCATCATCAGCAATGGAATGGCTTTTTTCAGTGGAATAACTTCGAATCTCTGAACCCAACTCAACTATAGTTTTAATCCTAAATTATTCAAGGTTAGTAATAAGAATTCTTAAGTTTGAGATAATTCTTCAAAAATATTTAAATTATCTAAATCTTAGTAAATTATCCCCTCCATAACAACTTAGACATGTCATGTTCTTT
Organism: Cryptocoryne crispatula var. balansae; assembly: GCA_036172225.1. Taxonomy (NCBI): domain Eukaryota; kingdom Viridiplantae; phylum Streptophyta; class Magnoliopsida; order Alismatales; family Araceae; genus Cryptocoryne; species Cryptocoryne crispatula. The sequence goes on from CM069930.1 coordinate 37,446,916, forward strand.
TCTTGTTAAAAGTATTTTGACATTTTCCAAAATTTGCTATAAAGCTTTCCTAAATTCATGTTTAGTATTTTCAAATCATCTTAATTTTTCTTTCTTTAGTGTATTTACAAATGCCACTGTTTTTATATTTTCTCTGATACATTCATTATCTATTCTATCTAATTAATAGAACAACATATATATTTTAACATTATTATTTCAACAACATAGTGATTGAAATCATGTTTTTTTTATTATCTAAAACCCACTGCCATAAATGTTACAAGTATTGTAGTTGTAACATAAAATTTTCAGTAAAATCATGCAGTCAAATAAGACCAATACCCTTTTAGTCAATCTCCACTTCATCTATTTTACTTCAAATATATCCCTAATGTGCTCATCACATTATTAACCGTCAAAAATAATTGAAGCAAAATATATAAATTAGGTATTTTGAGTTGATATTACTCCATCCAAACTAATTCTACCATCTTTTTTACTTTTATTAAATTTACTGTGCATATATCCTATCCTAATTTTATTTATATTGAAACTATTAAGAATATAAGTGTTTGGTTGCATATAAATTTTTATACATATTCATGGTAAAAAATTATATAAAATAAATATAAGATAGCCAAAGACATAAAATCGTTTCATATTTGGTGAGATGTGATGACAAAAACATTGGAAACTATGTGTAAGTAAAAAAAGATGGCAAACCACAAGAAAAAAAATCACATTTTTTGCCTGAGAAAAATATTTCTCTAAAAATACATATTTGTAATGATTGTCAAACACCCTTTTAAAAAATTTACTACCAGAATATTTTTGTAACGAAAGCACAAGTTGTCATGCAACCAAACACCCTATAAAAGATTCTTCAAAGCTACTTTCTATTAACACATCAGTCTCATTGTGTCTCATCTATCAATATAATACCATATGCAAACATAATACTTCATGGTATATCATTTTACATATTTTTTGTTGATTCATTCATAATCAATGTTGAAAGGTAAGGACTTAACGCATCAATTTCATTGTGTCTCATTTATCAATATAATATCATATGCAAACATAATACTTCATCGCATGCCATTTTACATATTTTTTTGTTAATTCATTCATAATCAGTGCTAAAAGGTAAGGACTTAACACAACAGTCTCATTGTGTCTCATCTATCAATATAATACCATATGCAAACATAATACTTCATGGTATATCATTTTACATATTTTTTGTTAATTCATTCATAATCAGTGTTAAAAGGTAAGGACTTATCAAAGATTCTCAATTGAAATAGAAAAATCCCTAAAATGATAACACTCAAGTACCAACAAAGACAAATCAAATGCCACACTGTCCATCACTATCGACAAGAGCACAAATCAGACAACCAAGACGTAAGAAGCTCTCTGTAAGACCACATTAGATACATTGATATCCCAAATATTAAATTGTCTTTTAAACTGCAGAAGTCTTAAATCAGGTCCAGCAACATTTCAAACCATCTAAAAAACATAATGTTAGCATATTACAAGTGGGGCATTAGATACCTGCCACCATATTTAGCAAATAACATCCCTGTACAGTTTTATCCTATAATAAATTGTACAAGAAAGTAATTAACTAGAATTCCTATGCATAAGAAAAAGAGGGAAACTGTTCTCTGTTAATCAAATCAAACAGAAACCGTCAACGACCAGCCTAAACTCAAATGCCATTTTCTTTGGCCAAGTTTATCCATCTCAAAAAAAAATCATAACCTTCATCGCACAAAATAGACAATTCCATCAAACCGCATTGTAAGCATTGTCATAGTCTAACTGGACTACTGCATCTTCCTTACAAGCCAATGTGAAAGTTACACATTCAACTATTTTCAGTTTTTTTCTTGTTCTGAATCTCAGTCTTCTAGAATTCTATAATTCTCACTGACTACCTCATGCAAAATCGCGTGTCCTTAAATAACTACTAACATGATAATTGAGAAACAGAATGAAAAGCAGAAGAGAAAGTACAGGTAAGAAATATGCTCAAACTTTAAAACCTTGAAAGCTTGATGTAAAAATAAATGAGAAATATGAGAGGTGACAAAATTTCCCCACAACCATGGCTGTTAGAGCCAACATCTCAGCAGTTCTTTTTAAGACACTGATGTAACCTCAAAATCTCAAAAAAGATTTTATTTCTTTTGTTTTTTCGGAAATTCATTTTCCTTTTGAATTTGAATTTGATTTGATCAGACCTTAGCATTGACTTTATAAGAAAATAGATGATATTTCATAAAAGTACTAGCTAGGGTCAAAATTTATTTATTGAGGTTGTTAGGTTCTTTGAAAATTTGTTTTGACCTCTCCCCGTCGGATGGTGCGAAGATCCGATGTTAATTACATCGAGATAACTCGACTACACTTGATTATCGTCATAGCAATCCATTGGAATAGAAAACATGCATCCGCAAACATTCACACACATGGACATAGGAGCAAACAATCCCATAAGATTGGTGGAATGCAAGCACTCAATTTTAGTTTGAATTTGATTTGAATTGAATTGATTTGAATTGAATTTGATTTGTTGGTTTGATTTTGATTTGAGTTGAATTTAGTTTGAGTTGAATTTAACGGGTTGAATTTCTTTTAATTTGAAATTTGATTTATTCATTTTTGAGTTACTTATTAATTTAAGTTGGAGTTGAATTGCATTAATTTGAATTTGGTTTGAACTTAAATTGAATTTTGTTTGGTTTGGGGAATTCAATTTGAGTTGGGTTGATTAATTTTAAACTTGATCTGAGTTTGATTTAATTTGTTAGAAATTTGATTGAATGTTTCCAAATTTTGGATTTTACAGTTTCAGATTTGCTTAGAGAAATTAGAGTTGAGTTTGATTTAAGTTCAATTTTGATTGGTTTAGATTTCAGTTAAATCTGCAGATTTTGACAGTTTCTGGGTTCTCTCTTATGCAATTTTCAGATTTTATGAAATGATTTGGGACGGCTTTGAATTTGAATTTTCTATGGGTTTGAATGGTTTGGGACCACCTATCTACGGACCAGCTTCTGATTTGTACTAGTTTCAGTTTTTGAAATTCATATTTGAAACCTCAAATTGCAGAATTTTAGTTCCAGTCTCCTGCAGACTCAAATTCTATACATTGCTCATCTTCTGATTTTCGGCTGTAGGCCTTAAACTTTCGGATTTTTCATTCACAAACCTCAGATTGCTGATTTCAGATTTCGGATCTGCACATCTACAGCCCCCAATTCCTTGTTTTTAAATGCAAAGTTCAGATTTGACCTCTTCAAATATCAGACCCCAGATTCCAGATTTCTGCATTTTCAGATTTCTGCATTTCAGATTTGCAGGGTTTTTTCTTAGATTCTGTACCAATTCAAACTTCAGATTCTAATCTTCAGGGTTTCAATTGCAGATTTCTAGATTTCAGACTCCTGAAATGGGTTCTGGCTTCTGGCGCCTAGGCTCTAATTTCTGATTTTTGGTTTGGTGCAGATTTGGATCACAAATCTAAGTCTGGCCTCAAAGATTTGAAAAATTCAGATTCTATTCAGATGGTGACTTTGTGTACGGATCCAGAATTCAGATTCTGCACCACTCCGAATTCAGATCCTTGTTTCTCTTCCAAAATCTCAGCCTCCAGATCCTGCAGCAACCAGATTTTCTTCTCGTTTTGAATCTTCTGGAATTCAGATGTTGAATCTCCAAATTCTAGAATGCAGAATTTTATTTAGCTTATTTCAAATTTCAGGCTTCCTGCAAATTCTGCACGTGGATCCAGATTTTTCAGACCCTGTCTTAAACTCCAGTTTCAAGTCTTAAGCCTTCTGATTTTGCAGATTCTGCAAGCTACAGGTCCAGAATTTTGATTTTTAGAATTCAGATTCTGTTTATGGATTTAATTGAGTTCGTGATTTGTTTGAGTGTTTTGATTTGGGATTTGGTTGTATAAGGATTTAGATTCCAGATTTACAGGTTTTAAAATTTTAAAGTCTTTTACAGGTTCAGAATTTTTTAAGGTTATTTGAATACTTTGTTATTTTTTTTTGTTGTCTTGCATTCCAGAAATTCCATGTGATTGTCTCTCCTCATTGAGACATCAATCTGTTTACCGAACATGGATTTCACTTGTTCAAAAAATGAGACATGATTTACAACTTGAATAGCAATCCGGTCCCTTTGAGTCTTTGATGAACATGGAACTTGCTTGATCAATTTGAGATGGAAAAACACCCGGTCTTTGATAGACTTGTGGGCATTCCTCTCACTGATTTGAGATTGAGCATATCCCGGCCCTTGATAGGCTTGTGGGGACTCATCTCCTTGTCTTGAGATTGAGCATCCCGGTCTTTGATAGACTTGTGGGAGATTAGCTCATCTCTATCTTCATGGACCCTTCATGAGTTGATGAACTTGTCAATTCGTGGGCGGCATGTACCCGGTCTTAATAGACTTATGGGCATCCCCCACTGGTTTGATGATTCCATTAGCATATGACCGGCATGACGGCATATTGATTATGCTTGAGCCTTGCATAGCTTGATGGACTTGGTAAGACATTGGGGTCTTTTATAGACCTTTGTATGTCTACCTTAAGGACGTAGGGGCGGATGGTTAGTCGACCCCCCAACTAGTCCATATTTTGAATTCTTTTAAGTTAAGCCGAGACGTAGGGGCGGATGGTTAGTCGACCCCCCAACTAGTCCGGTTTGTTGAATTAAATGTATTTTTTATTTATTTTCATTGGATTGTTTGTTTTAAAACATTTCCTCTTTTTTTTTTGAAATACCTGCGCTATGCAGGTTCTGTGCGCAAAGGGCCCGGTCCACTGTTTGGACCGGGCCGGTTCATCTCTGCGAGGGCAGCCTTCAGCGGAGGGGGGCCGGCCGGCTTCGCCCGGTCGTGCCCTTCTCTCTTCTTTTTTTGCGTTTTCATTCTCCGGCGGGCCCCACCTCAATTCCACCGTGGACTATAGTCGGGGGACATATTTCCCCCGGCTACAGTAGGCACTCGACCCTCCGGCATCCTTCACGGCAGCGCGGGCATCCTTCGCGGCAGCTCTCGGCGGCAGCGGCACCGGTGGAGGGAAAGGATGGTTCCGGCGAGCTTTGGAGGAAGTCCGCGGCGGCTGGCTGCTGAGGGGTCTCACGGCGATCGCGGCGCCGGCAATAGGTGCTTCCGGCGGACTCGGCACGATCCTGCGGCAGCTCTACGGTCCTCCGTGGGCTTCAACGGTCTCGGAGCAACTTCAGAGCTCCGGCCATGGCATTGGAAGGGAGGTAAGGCCTTGACGGCAGTCCCCTCTCTCCGCTCGTCTCTCTTTCCCTCTCCGGCTTCCGCACCTTTCGCCTCTCCTCTCTCGTCCCCTCTCTTCGGGGTCCCCCCCGCTGGGGAGCGAGCGCCGGCATGCTTCTTATAGGCATGGGCAAGGCTCCGTCTTTGGTTAGGAATGTGGTTCCGGGTCCGAGAGGGACTCGGAACTTCCCGCATTCTCCCCCAGAATTCGGAAGAGATCGGGCCTTCTTTTCTTTTTTATACACCTCGCGGTCGTTGCCTCATTGTCTCCGAGTGGGACTCGGACCTACCACAATATCCGGAATCGGATGCGATCGGGATTCCACAGCTCATCGACACCTCCGCGGCTCTTGATCTCCTGCCTTGTTCCAGAATTCTCTTTCTATTTTTTCTGTCGAGCCCACCCTTGAGCAGACCTGCGGGCTGACTTCTTGGCTTATTTAGAAGACTATCCATCCCGTTTTAAGCAGGCTCGTGGGCTTTGGAGATGGCTTGCAAATGGGCCTCTCCAGCCGGCCGAATTGGGTTAATTGGAATTCCCTTCTGGGCTATGTCGATGGGCACTTCAGGTGGACTGAATTGGGCCGATCAGGGTCCTGTTATGGGCCTTGGAGATGGACTGAATTGGGCCTGTTTGGGCCGAGCATGCCATTCCTTTTGTTTTCTCTTTTTCTCTCTCTTTTTTTTTTTTTGAAAATTTTCAGTTACAACAGACACCATTCAATAAACCGATACATCTAGGGTCATGAAGACTTCACATGCCTTCTACAAAATGAGGAACAAAAAAACCTTAAAGACAGCTCTAAGTTTAACTCTCCCTTGTTGAAAGTTAAATATCAACTCAACAACCCAAAGTGCCGAAAGAAAATCGACATAGTGTTTTAACTTTTACAGGTTGCAAGGTTGTCCATTGCACCCTGGCATAGAAAAGCATGCAAGAACAACTTTTGCTCCTTTGAACTACCTGGTAGAGAGCCCTCCAGTGCATCAGGGAACCTTCAACTTCAGATCACCCGAAGACCATCCAGAGACAATACTTCATGTATAATGTGTCAAAAGGCATGGCATCTACATCGTAGTACAGGCTACACTATTTAGTCAATGCCAGGTAGCTAACTAATAGTTCCTAGCAAAGGCCACATTGTTAAAGAAACTGTATATGAAGTATGACCATTAAAAACATGTCTAAAATCTTTAAATTGTGAGGAGACATCATGGCATATAGAACATTAATAATTTAGATGCCCCTTAGCTGAGGCCATGTGTCTAGAGAAAATGTTTGTAATTAATAGTGTAAATGAGTTTCATATATTGTATGTTACAGGACAATCAACATATAGTCATTCTACAGCATGCGAGAAAAAACATCGAAGTCAAAGAGAGTAACCTGCAAAGGCACAACAAAGTCAATCCATAAAGCACATGATATTGAATGTTCATGTTGACCTATACGCAGAGAGCGGACACATTTAAAAGATTGGAAAATTTTGAAAGAATGCAATTCTCTATAAGATGCATGCTTTTAACAGTTTGAACCGGTATATAACATAGTACAAAAGTAATAGAGAGACCACAAATTTTGAATCCTTGTAGGTGGCAGTATAGACATCTTTGCTCATGCATGTATGATTTGTTGGACCAACATTCACTATTTTCCCACAGTGATGGTGAAGAGATAAAGCTTCAAAACCACAGCCAGAGCCACTTGCAGCAGAAAGATCCCAGCTACTACTAGAAACCACCTTTCTCCAGAAGATTTGATGTGAGTACGAAGGTTGAGAGCAACAAAAGATGCTGACATGAAACCAGCAACTCCTGCAACTATCCATCTGAAGATTTCGATAGGCACAATAGATAAACACTGCAAAACAAAATAGAGGAAGAGACTAGAAATTCACTCCGTTAAAGTTCGGTACGACAAAGAGAACAAATTTCAGACAGAATGCTACCTTCCTAGGTCTTGGGGGAATATACCATAAAAGCTAAATATTCTTCTACCTATTATTTAAGCACAAAACTCTTTCTTCCATTTTACAATATAAAGTGAAAGGTGTCAAGGCATGAATATGTGGATTTGAAGATGAAAAATATCAGTATAATAATGGAAGAAAAACTAAAATTCTTCCCTTGCAACGTATCCAAGTTTTCATGAAGAACTAGCTCCAGGTCATTTACTTGGTGGATGAAGATTCATGCAACCTAATCTTACAATGTATCAGACAGCCGATACTAGTGAAAAATGGAATCTATATAGTTCTTTGGATATTTGCAAATTCAATGAAGACTTACCGAAGCAGGAATAAATATAAAAAGAGAGTAGCCATATAAGCACAATAATTGAACAAGCCCAGCTGGCACGGAGAAGTACTTCAGAATGACATAAAGACCAAAAGGAACAATGGTGGCATAGCCATAGAACAAGCCAGCAGACCATGTCACCAGGTTTATATCATAGTCCCACTCTTTCTTTTGCCATTTATGTGCCAGATACGTGACAACTGTGCCAATAGATGCTGCTACAAAAATTAGGGTGGTGCATATCCAAAAGGGTCCATATCTGCGCATACAAACAAAATGAAACAATCAGATACAAGCATCCCAAGCATGCTCATGCTGATAAGGAACATATTTTAAGGAATTCAGGGTCATAAGTTTCCCTTACAAACATATATACACATCTATATATCAATCAGTTTGTTCTTCCAGAAATATGACCAAAATAGCAAGAAAAAAACATATTTGAATACAATCAGTCATATATTCATGGCTATATAGATTCTTCTTACACACATTATAACCCAAATATAGGACGAGTAATGAAACATACGCATAATAAATACATAATTGACGAAATTACAAATAGTATAGGCGTGATCACAATTTTCTTTGTTTTAAAATAAATTAAATGTTCATTGGAATACATGTATCTCATAACTATTATTCTATGTATTGCTTTTTAATCAATTACATGTAAAACAAAGAAAATTGCAGATTTTAGTTCAACCATAAATAGCTAGAAATCACTATGCGTGGCAATTTGCTTAGCTTACAAGTCGGGGTTGTCAACGATCCTCTCAGTAAAATTACCCTTAAAAGGGAACAGCGAATCCATGATCCTCTCCAAGACATCTGCGGTATCGACGTCAAAGTACGGTTTGTATGCCTCCACTGACAACGCGTGTGTCCAGCCGCCGCCACCACTTCGAGCGTCATTTGAGGACCTCCCGGGGGCTGGCTTTGAGAATGTATCTAGCGGTTAAGAAAAAAAAAACCCACCTCAACTAGTAAAAAGCTGACAACTTCGGGAGATCAGATCAAAAATATCAGAAGACGAGAAATGGAAGAGCACTATCACCATCTGCATCGGGAGGCGGTTGGAAGGTGCCCGAGATCTTCCCCTGTGCAACTGACGAGGGGAATGCCTGCAAATTCGAATCTGAACCAATTAACCCAAGTCAGTACAGAACAGCGACGAACACAGAAAATAATGCAAATAAGCAACGGCCGCTTCTGACCTGCGAACTTCACGGCAATGTTATCCGGGATCGTCGGCACCACCTGCCCAGACGAAATCAAGAAGGAGATAGTGACCGGGAAACTAAGCAATGGAACATGGCATGAGAGAAAAGAGGGAGGAGGCCATTACAGGGACGGATCCGGAGATCTTTTGGTCACCGATCGAGGTGTAGCCGCCACCGGACATCATCTTGGGAGAGAAAGCGAGGAAGAGGAGAGCGCGCCAACGGCAGATCTCCAAGAGATGATCGCAGGGGAGACGAGGTTCCTTTCGCTTTCCTCGTCGCGCGTCTCCTTGCGCCGGACTCGGAAGTTCGAACAGAGCGCTGTTCAGTTTTCCGTCTTGTCGACGGAGCTGTAGCTTTGGTGCTGTTTGGCTTCCGGAATCGAGAATCCGGGATTTTCTTTTTTGCCGGCTGGATCCCATTCCACTGTTTGGATCTTGGAAGTCTTGAAAATTTGATGTTTATTGCGGTTGGGTGGGGCTCCACTGTCTTGGAGGCCTTCGAAAAAGATGTCAGTAAAAATTTAATATTTTTTTATTTTCGAGGAAACAAAATTTTAACTAAATAAACACTTATACGTAATGCATCGGTTTAGTTTTAGTCTAACAATTATTTTTAGAAAAAAAATGTTTCTCGATCCAAACAAAAAAATTATAATTTTTTCATTTCATTTTATCTTTTTCTTACATGCAAACAAGGTGATCAGCACAAGCATAAGAATATGATATGTAATTAGTATTTTAGTAGCAACGTCAAGGAAACAATTTCCTTTTGTATTTGTATCCCTTGATGCGGTCATTGTTTTAAAGATACACTGATTAGTCAATAAGTAAGTAGATTATATATGGAGTTAAAAAATGCATATTTTTGAACCTACGTTATTCACAAGGAATTTTAACATTTCAGTCCCCAGGATCATTTGTATTTCCAAATATACCGTCGTGAAACTTGAAAACAATGCAATCATTTGTGTTTCCAAACTAAAATACTCCCATATTTCATAGAATGAGAGGAGTAGGATAGAGAAGGAAGGGAGTTAATGTCGTACAAGATTGTTTTTGCCATAAAAATAAAAGTAGTAAACTAAAAATATTTTATGGGTTTAACTAGTAAGTGGTACGAACTTTTTGTTTCTCAACAATAAAATATTTTAGAAATATTTATGGGGTGTTTGGTTATATGATAAATTTTTGTACATTTTCACGATAAAAAATTATATTAAAATAAAAAGTGAACTAACTCATGATATAAAATTATCATGTTTGAAGAGAAGTGATAACAAAAAAATAGTAACTATCATACATGATCAAATAAAGTGAAGGACCACAAGGGAAAAAAGGAAAGAGGTGAGATTCTTTTTTATATTTAAGAAAAAAATCATTTTCAAAACATAAAATTGCCATGGTTGCTAAATGGCTCTTTCAACAAATTTTCTGACTATTTTTAAAAAATAAAATTAAAATTTCTATTATCATGCAATCAAACACCACTGTTATATTGTCAGTTTTTGCGAGGATATATTCGGTACATAAACAATTATACGTATCCATGTTTATAAAAAAAACTGTGCTAGAAAGGTTAGCTTAATTTGGCTTGAAAGTTGAAAGATCAAACATGTTTAAAATATAGCTCCGGGACACATGATAAAATTAAAATAACTTAGCATCACAGTTTCACGTAATTATCCAGAAAAAGTCCGCTTATCGGCCCAGATCTCGAACAATATCGGATCCTCATCCGACGGCTAGGTCGCCATCAAGAAGGATCTGGACCGTTCATTAAGATGGGTGAGATCGATACCTGAGAGGAGAGGGTGAGAAAATGGGGGAGAGGGAGAGGCTGGATTGAATTCCCGAGGCGTCGAAACTGGTGATCCGCGGGAGGAAAACCCCTTTTTGACAGCCGGAGGTCAGCGGGGGTCTAGATCCCCAGATGGGTTTGTGGTCCACTCGAAGGGGAGGCCGGAAGCGAGCTCCCAGATCCCGATCTCTTTCTCTCGTCTCCTTGTGGCGGCGGCAGTCCCGGTAACTAGTTAGTTCGTTCGGTGATTGTGCGCTGCGCGGGGGGGCGGCATGGGGTGCTCCTTCTCGGGGTTGAACGCACTCTATGACTCGGTGAACGGAGGCGGCGACGTGTGGATTAATGAAAACCGGTTCAGGATCGTGAGGCAGCTTGGGGAGGGAGGATTCGCCTTCGTCTACCTCGTCAAGGAGGTTATCGGCGCCGACGGAAGGGGAGTTAGCGGCGGACTGGCTGCCAAGAAGCTGAAGAACCCATCTCATGTTTCAGGTGCGCGGTTTCTTGGATATCACTGTTTCTCGCTGCATTGGTAGGTCGGATTTGGCTTCTTTTGGGGGTATGACGCTTTTGGTAAAAGCTGGGTTTTCCCCCTATTTTCAAGGGCACTTATATTGGGTGATAATTCGAGAAGCTATCTTTTGCTTGATGCAATGCTACCACAATTGATCGAGTAACGTGGTTCTTTCATGTTTGTTCAGATGACGGGATGTATGCAATGAAAAAGGTGCTGATCCAAACAGAGGAGCAATTGGAATTGGTGAGGCAGGAGATCCGTGTATCGTCACTGTTCAGTCATTCCAATCTGCTGCCTCTTCTCGATCATGCAATTATCACGGTCAAGGTAATCAACTTGAGTGTTGTACGACCTTCTTTGATATGCTTTGTTTGGAAAGACTGCCATAGAGCCTTGATCTGTAAGTGTAATGTACAAGATTCTTCTAGGAAAGGTCGGTGCGTATTCTGGAAAAAAAGCATTGTGATCACTCATCATGTCTAAACTCCAAAGACTAGATGTACCTAGTCTTGAAGATTAATGAGTCCTATTCACTAATTATATTGTGATGACTCTAAAGATATATTGTTTAAAGAATTCATCTTAGTTAGCTTGAAGTCATTTACTTAATGTTTTATATTAAAGAACATTCCTTCTAATTGCATCATGATTGTGGAGTTTTGCCAAATGTACAATCCTGTGGACAAACACTATCAACTTTCCTGAATGGCATCTTATGCTGGAGGGGTGGTCATTCCCATCAATTTTGAAGATCATATACAATAGGACCATTTTTCGATATTGTAACTATAATGACTTTGATGAGAAAATGTGTCCAGAATGTGAAATAAGAGCAGCAGGGTGTTTGGAGGCGAGGAACGAGGAGTGTAAGGGAGGTCCGAAGGCAGTAGAAGGTGTGCATAATCCAGGAATTAGCTGTTGTACAAAATCCATAGCCAATAGAACAAGTATGAGAATGACGGCACAGACATCAAAAGGAGGGGATAACACCTTTTTGTTGATCCAAAATGTGAAGGACTTACACGAGGAGGAGAAGGTGGAGGTAGTGTAGGAGGTAGATAAATGTAAATTTTTTTATGTTTAATGGTTTAAGAGAACAAACATAAAATGTGAGAATGTTGATTAAGTCATGTTAGAGCTGGGTCATTTCACCTTTTTAAGGGTACTTACTTCTCAGCTGTGGAATTCAGGCAGTGTCCTAGTGCTATGCATTTTTGTGTGTGAGGGGTGGCGGTGGTGTAGGATGTGGATAAATGTAAATATTTTATGTTTAACAGTTTAAGAGAGAGAAAACATAAAATGTGAGAATGATGAAGAAGAGCTTATGTTAGAGCTGGGTGTGGTCTGTAGGACTGACCGATCCGGATCAAGATGGCCCATCTAATGCTAGGGGAAAGCCTGATTCGACACCAGGAGTTCCTTGGGATTGATCTGGATAAGTTTAGATCGGGACCGGATTGGCCTGAATTGGCCAATCTTGGTGATCCTGCTGGGAGTGGCATATCACTGCTCCTGTGTCTTTCCCACCCAGAGTGGTCACTCCCAAACCAACCTTGACTGGGGTCAGATCGAACTGGAATTGGGTAATCTTCATTCCTTCTTTTTTAATGTTTTTTCTCTGTTTTTGGAAGTGCCAACTCTGGGCCAATCTGGGATCGGATTATTTCTTCCCTTGGATTGACTGATCTGATATGTATTGTGATCAGGATTGGTCCTGATTTTGATAAAAATTCCTTGGATCTGGGACATTTCACTGTTTTATGAGGCATTCTACATTTTGTTCTGAGCTGTGAAATGCAGGCAATATCCTAACTACCGTTATGCAGTTTTTGGTGCAAGAGGTGGTAATCAGAAGGAAAGCAGATATATGATCAATTTCACTGACTAACAAAATTGCATTGTATCTTAATCCCCTATTTGTAGTCGTGCAATACTTTTGTATTCAAGTTGGAAAGTGAATACATAACGATGGTTCATCCTTTTTATGATTATATATATATATTGATGTACTCGGATGTATTTAGACTGTTTATCTATAATCTATCCGTTTATCTTCATATGCATATTAGTAAAATGCACTTGCTCAGGCCAAAAGTTGTACCTTGTCCATGGTTCAAATTGTTCTATTCACCTGCTAAACAGACTTTTGCATTGCTGATTCCATTCAGTAAATAATCTACATTTACTACACTTAAGATGCTGTCTACCTACAATCTCATTCTTTGTGCTTTGTAGTATTTTTCGTGTAGCATGAATCCAAGTTTCTTTTCATTTAAAGGTATCATGTTTTCGTGGATTGGTCATTTTTTTTCACTGTGACAACCTATTAAGACTAAGTTTCTTTTAAAGAATTCTTGGTCGCTTTCAGTTGATCTTTGTTGGTGTTTTTCTTTCTTTTCCCCATTTATCCATCCTGTAATCTTTGTTCTTTTCTTTCTTTATCAATGCCCATTATTTTGAAGGTCCGAAGACTGGATTTCTATTAATCATTAAAAGGGTCCACAACATAGAAAGAGAAACAAAGATGTAGAGAAGAGAGAGAGAAGAGAAAGACCCTTACTACCGAGACAATAGTGGGATGCTGAACAGAAATACAAATTACAAGAAGAAAAGTTATGTCCTGATGACAAATCCTTGAACTTTGTAGCTTCCCAATAGTTCCCAAATTGAGCCAGTGACCAGTCCATAACATATGTAGTTGTTAGGTTGAAGATGAACTTCGGATCCTCAAACTGATATTCAAAAATGCAAGTGTTCCTTGTGTGTCAAATTGACCATAACATAGCTGGGAGTACAAATTTCTATAGAACAACATCAGAAGGCCATGGATTCTGAGGCTTGGCCAAGCCTGCAAGAAAGCAATTGTGCTAATTGGTTCCATCTATGTGATGCTCCAGCTCTTGGACATAATATTCCACAGGAAGTTAATGAATCCCACATTTAATGAATAGATGATTTATATTTTTCTTTCTACATCTTCAGAAAACACAACTGGTAGGCATTTATGAAGGTGAGTTCTAGTTGGCGGCTTTCCCTTCATAATCTTCCATAGGAAAATTTTGATCTTATTAGGAATGGGTTGATTCCAAACTTCTTGATGCCATGGAACCTCCATCCCGCCCCTGGTCAACCTTCCTAAAGCAGTCTTGACAGGGAAAGCTGATTTGTTATAGGGCCGCAAACGGGTTGGATTCGGTATTGAAATTGGTACTTTCTGATTCTGATTCCGATAAAAATTTATTGTTTTTGATTCTGATTCCGAGATCGAAATTGGAATATTCCAATATTGGTTCTGATAACCTTGAGACCTAGTGCAACAATAATTTCCAACTCTGAATAACTTGTACACAATGAAAGATCAAAAGCAAGACATCTGAATAATTTACACAACCCAATGACTTGAAGGAAAAATATATAGTTGTAACAATAACTGTTGAAAAATGATTTTCATTAGAAATTGCCGAACAAACTACAACAATATTTAATCAACATGTTGATATAATTTCGTTGTCCGAACAAAATACAACAAATAGAAAAATAAACAATGAATAGCATCAGCAATAATAACAAAATCAAGCAACAATTCACATAAAGGGAATATGAATCGCTGAGAGCTCGAGTAGAATCCCTGCTGTTGCCACCTCCAGCCCTCCATTGCCACCACCACCTCCCGTTCTAACATCAGCGCCACATCTTCCTTTATGCTGCTGCGCTCCTCCAATCCATCCTACTCAAGAAGCCCTTTTTGGACACATCTAAAAAGTCCCACATCCTTCGCATCTCTTCCGATCCCTGAAAGCCTTCCGTCCTCTGTCTCTTTTCTGTGGAAGAGCTCTTATTCATATAATCATATTTGAACAGTACTCTCAAATCTTAAATCATCGCCAAAGCAATCCCTGCTGCCATGGTGGTGGTGGGTTTTTACCCTAGCATGCTCTCCTGCTCGTCTGTGTAGACCCACCACCCTCAACTCTTTGAGCATCTTGCAGCCCCATGGTGGTGGAGGTGGAGCTCTGTCTTCCAGATGTGGCAACGCATCAGCAGCTCTCCAATGCGCTAGCACAGTGGCATCTGCACACTCACCTCCAGGAGAACCTCTTGTTCAACAGTGCCTCAGGTGAGTTCTCTGCACATCTCCAGCTCACAACGGCGTCAAGCAAGGAGAAAGCTGAAAGGGCTGTCTGATTCATATGGTTCTTACTGGTTATGGAGAAAGAAGTGTTGCGCCACGCCAGTGATGGAGGAGCTATGGCTGGCTGCCGATGGCTGGGATACGAGAAGGGGGGAAACGGTAGAGCATTTGGAGGAAGGGTGAAAACAGCGGTACCCCGCTAGGGTTTTCATTCCATGGATCCTCCAGATGTGGGAAAACACAGCATTTGGAAGAGGGGAAAACAACAGTGTGTCTTGAGACTCTCCGGATGTTAGTCACTGGCCCGCTAGGTTTTTATTCCATGTTATTAAAGACGAACAGTTCATATTCATCATCTTAAAGGCTTATTGGAATTGGTACTTATCGGAATCAGTTATAGGTAATTCCGATCTTGATTTCGATAACTTATTGGAATTCCAATTCTGATTCTGATAATCAATCAGATAATTTATCGGACATCCATTTAGTGTTAAGCTATTCGAAATCAGGTCAGATTTTTGGGATATCGGATATCGGTTGCAGCCCTAATTTGTTACAAGTGGGCCAAACCTGATTGTCTGCTCTGAGATCTAAGCACCCATGGTCATAAAGAATTACAAGTAGGTTAGGGAAGTCATCAATCTTTACCTCCTTGAGGTTCTTTCTGAATGTAACACAACAGTTGAAATCTTCATCCCAATTGTCTTTGACCCTTAAAGTAGGATTGCAACTCAAATTGAACAAATCGAGTAACAAAGTTAGAGGAGCCTGCCTTGCTGATCCTCCTAGAAGGAGGTTCTTCTACCATTCCCTAGATCAATGGAAGTCATTGAATTAAAAATGTCCCATGTATGAAGAATATCTCTCAAGATGTTAGAAAGTATGTTGCAACTCCTGAAATCTTTAATCCATGACCCATCCTCTCCTATGTTATACTTGGAGTAAATTATTCTGGCCCATAGTGAATCCCTGTTCTGATTAACCATTTCGTTAGCATTGCATCATTAAAGACTCAAGTGGAACGAGGCCCCCCTCCTTCCTTTGTGGACCTACGGACATGGCTCCATTTGACAAGATGCAACCCCTTATTATCCTGATTACCTTTTCATAAGAATACAGCTCCAATTCTTTCTAGTTTCTTTAAAATACTTCTAGGCACACTCAAAATAGATAAAAATAAAGTGACACACTTTGCAATACAGTCTTGGATAGTAGTCATCTCCCACCCGAGTACAACATTATGCTTTTCCACCCTTTTAACTCGCCTTCAAACTTGTGGATTACACACTACTCGTTTTTGCTTTTGGTTCTCTTGTCTGGTAAAGGTAATCCGAGATACTTAATGGGAAGAGAAGTCCACAACATTTTGAAGATACCCTGCATCTGAACTCGCTGCTCTTCATTCAGATTGATCCCAATAAGATCACAATTTTCTTTATTGACCTTCAACCCTGTAAGTTTGTGACATGTCGTAAAAAAGCAAGGATGATTTTCAAGTTCACACATTTGTCTAGACTCGCTGATGTGAAAGTGTCATCTGCAAATTGGAAATGTGTCACTTTCCCTGTAGGCTCCCGCTTCTTTATCCTCTATAAGATCATGCTACTTGACTTCAGTCCACATTATACTCGAAACTTGGCCCATTAGGATAAAAAGTTGAGGGGAGATTGGGTTTCCTTGCTTTAGACCTCTTGAAGGTGCAAAGAAACCAAACCATTTATTATTAATGTCAACTATGAACAAAGTAGTACTGATGCAACACTTTATCCATCTGATCCATTTCTTGTTGAAGCCCATCAATTGCATAATTCTCAAGCAGCAAGACCATTTAGCGGAATGCTCAATTGCATAATTCAAAGTCCACCTTCAGCAGAATGCTCTCCTTTTTCCTGCTCTTCTGGTTTTGTAAACACTTATGGGCAGCCATAAAATTGCCAACAATGTTTCTACTAGGCATGAAAGCAGATTGTGTAGTAATAGTCAACTTACCAATGAACTTACTCAGTCTGGGAGCAAGGACTTTTGTGACAATCCTATTGCTATAGTTTATAGGTTAATTGGTCTAAGACCTTTAATGTCCTCCACGAACTCCTCCTTGGGTATAAGAACCAAAGACGTAGAGTTCAATAGTTTAATACAACTTGGATCATTCTCAAACTCTTTGATGAGATCCATGCAGTCTTTCTTAATTATGTCCCAACAATGAATGTAAAATCCAACTGAAAGATCATTAGGGCTTGGTGCTTTGTATGGATCCATATCTTTAATCTCACAAAGACTCCTGTTTAGAAAAAGCTCCACTAAGAGATTCTGCTTCAACATTGTCTAAGACCAAACCTTATCATCTGAGAAAAGGATTTGTAGAAATTTGCTATATGCTGGCTTATCTGATCGGTACCTGCACAGTTGATGTCATTGACACGTAGTCTCTGGATAGAATTAGTCTTTTTCTGTTACCATGGAATGGAAAAACTTGGTATTCTTATTGCCTTTCTTCAACTACAAATCTTTTGATTTTTCCTTCCATTTTATCTCCTCCTTTGGACACCATTCTCCATAGTCATATTTGACGTTATTCCATTTAGCCTTGCTGTTATCATCAATCTGGCCTTTGCCATTTAATTTCTTGAAATATTCAATCTTTGCTAACCACTCCTCCGTTGCATCAGCAGAGTTATGAAATATCACCCTCACCCATTTCTTGAGGCATTGCTCGATCCATTTAAGTTTGCTAACAAATCTCCAAGTTGCTGAGGGTGAATTCATCTCATTCTCCTCCCACCACTTTTTAACTAAAACATTGAACTTTGGATCCCTGCACCAAGCCAGCTCGAATCTGAACTTGTTGCTCATTACATGTTTGTTTTTGCTGTAGGTGATACCTAGAGACCACCGTGGGGATGAAAAAATCAGCTGGAATACCATAGGCCTCAACCCATGCCGCTGACAAGAAGAATTTGTCTAACTTGGATTTAGATTTGGACAGTCTTGCTTCAGCAGGTTTCGGCTGAATAATCTTTTTGAGATTTTAACACAATTCTCACTTGGCTGCTTTGCACAATTTCTATTTATTATTTTTTTTTCTTTTAATCTGATTAGTTTTTTTACCTAGCTATAAATGTCTTCTTGTTCCAGCTGCTAGTCAATGTAAGCTTTTACTCTCATTCTATGAAGATCTTGCAAGGTTGTTGCACAAAATGCTGGATGGGTACAACTATTTATTGTTGTTCTATCCAACTGCATCGCACTTCCTTTATCTTTTCCAAGTGGATGTGTTTAGTTCAAGAAAGGTAGGATCATACTCAAAAACTGGATCTGTTAGTGCCAATTCCTATCTGATCCGGATTCGAGACCACCGTGGGGATGAAAAAATCAGCTGGAATACCATAGGCCTCAACCCATGCCGCTAACAAGAAGAATTTGTCTAACTTGGATTTAGATTTGGACAGTCCTGCTTCAGCAGGTTTCGGCTGAATAATCTTTTTGAGATTTTAACACAATTCTCACTTGGCTGCTTTGCACAATTTCTATTTATTAACTTTTTTTTCTTTTAATCTGATTAGTTGTTTTACCTAGCTATAAATGTCTTCTTGTTCCTAGTCAATGTAAGCTTTTACTCTCATTCTATGAAGATCTTGCAAGGTTGTTGCACGAAATGCTGGATGGGTACAACTATTTCTTGTTGTTCTATCCAACTGCATCGCACTTCCTTTATCTTTTCCAAGTGGATGTGTTTAGTTCAAGAAAGGTAGGATCATACTCAAAGACTGGATCTGTTAGTGCCAATTCCTATCTGATCTGGATTAGGTTGGCCAAATTCGCCAATTCAAGGGGAGAAAAATTGATCTAGAATTGACCCAATCAGTCCTTCAAGAAACAGAAAGAAAAAAAAATGGCATATGGATTCCTCATGGGAAGAGAATATGTAATGGACTTTCATCTGATCTGAGCACCGTAGATAACATATAAGATTGCATGCAATGAGAATGGATAATAGATGGTCATTCAACCTGATAAATGGTCTATGTTTTCTGATGTGTCTAGGGTGGACCTGAAAAATCCTGCAATAGTGAAGCATACTTGCTTTTTCCTGTTCATCTGGATGGTACGTTGTTGGATAATGCCAAAGTTATGCAAGCAAAAAGGGAGTTTTTCTCCACTCTAACAGTGCTTCAAATATTCAGACAGGTAAAGAAAAATATCTCACTGCAGTTTCTTTTCTTGAGATGTATTTTTTTTCTTGATTTCAGTGTTTTAGCTTATTTCTTTTGGTTGAATACCACGTAAATGTAGGTAACTATTTCTTTCTCAATTGTTGAATTTCTCACTTCGCTTGATATACCCATGGTGATTTACTGTTTCAAGGATTCGGTTTCATGTATCATTGTTCTGGGTGTTCTGTTTTGCCCCCTCTTGTGCTATCATTTCATATTTCATGGTGGTTAGATGGTAAAAGTACAGTGCTTCTTGTACCTGGGTGTTTATGAAGGCATTAGAGACTAAGGTGAGGCCTTGTGATATTGGACTGCTACAAAGGCCATCATAGGCTAGCAAATAAACAATATTTACGATGTGTTAATGCCAAATTCTAGCGAAGAAGATAGGTAAATGCCTAAGTATTAATAGAAGCATGCCCGATATGTGATCCCTAAGTGGGTGGACCAGTGTAGAATAGATGCTATCAACATTAGGACACCCTCAAATCAACATAGAATAGACAAAAATAGGTACTCGCTCACACACTGGCAATGAAGGAATATGAGCTAGAGAATCCTACTCGCTCAACTGGCATAGCATACAATGTATAATGGACAAGCAAGTAAATAAGCAAGTCAGGAAATGTATGTCCACGTCTTGGCATGGGAGTTGACCACCCAGTTGTCTAATCCAACCGATTTATGAAACTCAAATTATAATAAGCAATTAGTCCACACCTCGCATGGTGGTAACAAGCTACACTAGAAATATTGGTCGACTTTGGTTGACGGGTCCCAAATGCTCCTTAATATCAACATGGCCAGGTATCAGCCCATGTAACCCATTTGATTCGAGCTCTTGTGAGCAATCAGTGTATTGGCTCATCCATATTCACGGGATCCTGTGCATCGGATCCAGGCTCTTGCATAGCTGGTCAGACAGTACTGTAGGGTTGGCTCAATGCGGTCAGAGGTGGTCTGAGGCATCGGACCAATGCTCGCACGAACCTGATTGGATACGAGTGGTGGTTGTGTCTGGCACTGGTCTGCACGGCCAGCAGATGAGACGGTTGAACCAATTGGCGGATGGTCATGGTGCAACAACGAGGTATGTGCGAAGGGATCTTGATGTCACTATAACCCTGATGAACACTTTTGAAAAAGCTTCTAAAGGTCGCACGTAGCTCCTCTTTCATCTGGAAACAAGAGGAGAACAGGGTATACAGAAATGTAGAGGAAGACGGCTGGCAGGGTGATTGGGTTTCATGAAGGAAACTAGGGGTGGTCTCAGGTGATCGAGGAGTTGAATTCCGGTGGCTGATGTGAGATTGTAGTGGAGATTCAAATGGCCAGTGATGTAGTTGATGGCAGAATTAGGCATAAGCAGACCGTGGCACCGAGTAGTGACTCCTCGGAGGGTGGGAGAGTCCCAAACCATTGCATCCGGTTGGTGTACACACGGAGGTGAGGAAGGCTGGAGAGGAAAAGCCAATCAGGAGGAATTCCAATAGGTGAAGGAGAACTGAGATCGGACAAACTCCGGAGGAAAAGAAGGAAACTAGGAGCCGGTGATTTACCGAAGGTGGAGAAGAGGCCTCCACAGAGGAGGGGGTGAAAACTTACCTACCGAGAAGGGAGGTGGCAGGGCCACCATGAGTGCCCTTTGAGGAAGCTTTGGTCATGCCAGGGAGATGGAGGTAAAGACGAGAGAGACTGCGCTGAGTGCGGGAAGAGGGGGAAGTGTTTTACGCAACCAAAATTCAATTCATTTCCATCACGTCCGTCCATCGGCTACAGTGTTGGGTTTTATATAGAAACCCACATTTACATTTAAGACCCTACTAAAGATCTTATTACGTATCTGCTCCACATATATTAAAAGGAAAGTGCAGAAAATAACACTAAATCCTACATGTATTTAGAATACAAGTATGCTGTTCTCGCCAAGTTCGAATGGCAATGTTTCCAAATCTTTTGTATGTCGGATCGGATTTCATTCTGATCATCTTTTCTTTTGGTTTGCTAGTGGAAGATATAGCCTTCTGCAGCAGATGCTCTCTTCTATGGTTTGTAGTGAACAATTTCTTGATGTCTAACTGTAATTTTTCATTTTCATTGGTTCAACAATTTTTTATGTCCTTGAATCTTCATCCTAATGCAAATCATTAACAGCTTTGTGCAGGATTAAAACACATGCACACTTTTGATCCTCCATATGCACATAATGATGTTAAACCTGGCAATGTCCTGATTACACATAGAAAAGGGCAATCACCTATTGCAATTCTAATGGATTTTGGGAGTGCCAGACCTGCCAGAAAAGAGATTCGTTCTCGATCTGAAGCACTACAATTGCAGGTACCATCATCTCATCCATTTACATGTATGGTTAATTGAGTGAACAATCATCCTTCTATAAGTGATTCCTTCTGGTGTCTCCGTCTGTTATGTTATGCCAGACAGTTCTCTTATGTTTATTTGTTCTTTCTTAAAATCTGCTGTACATCTGATAGCAGTAGCGTATGTTGAATAGGACATCACGTGCAGTCATGTTCTACACCTGGAATCTAACTGCTGTGGTAGATGAAGAGAATGTCCTGGAATTGTTCCCAGTTCAATTTACCTATTCTTTATTTGTGTAATTTGGTGTGTAGGAATGGGCAGCTGAGCACTGTTCTGCACCTTTTAGAGCACCAGAGCTGTGGGATTGCCCAAGTCATGCTGATATTGATGAAAGAACAGATATCTGGTCGCTTGGGTGCACTTTATATGCAATAATGTAAGGTTATTCTACTCATTAAATTTATCCCTGTGGACATCTTGTTTTGCATTCGCTAATAGTCATCAGCATCTGAAACAACCGGAATAGATGAAATAAAAGAAACAAAGCACTCACATTTGCTGTTCTAAAATCATTACCTATTTCTGAGCTGTCAGATCAAGCATTTTCTATATTTCTCTGCATTTTAGGGGATGTTTGGTACAAGATTAATTAGGAGATAAACTTGGTTTATCCCCTAAATAATCTGGTACCAAACGGGTCCTTAGAGTAGAGTCTAACAAAATGCTTGTAGTCTTGGCCACTTTGTTTAGAAGGTGACCAAGATTTCATTTCATTCATTAAGAAAGATTGATACAGTAAGTAAAAGAGTACAAATAAGAGACCAAAGCAAAACAAAACCACAAAAAACACCCCAACTACCAAGGTGGTAGTAAAAAGACCACCCGAAATGGAAGAACAAGAAACTCTAGAGACTAATTCGTTTCCACAAAGTAAATTGCTCCTTGAAGACTGCTCCATCAGGTCATTGGCAGCAAAGAACCAACCCTTGACTAGCTGGGACATGAGTTGCATGATACACGTTGGGTTCACAAAGAGGTCTTCAAAGATTCTCCCTGTTTCTAGTTCTCCAAATGGCCCAAAACATTGCTGGGAGTGTCAGTGTCCATAACATTGGTTCCACTTTCCAAGGTGACTTTACATTCCAAAACTGAAGCAAAACTGAGACGGCTTTGGTTCCTCCCAACCAACTCTCCAACTGTGGAATTTTTTTTTCCAGATATACGCAATTACCCCATATCGGAAAAATAGGTGATCAATGTCCTCAATGTCCTCTAGGCCACAACCACAAAAAGTACAAGTACTCACTTCCATAGGAAACACCTCACTCAGAAGGCCCTTGTAGGTAGTCTACCTCTACATACTTTCCATAAGAAAAGTCTAATCTTAAATGGAATAGCCGGGTCCCAAACACTCCTCCACCATCCTACAACCTCCCAAGCATAATTTGTGGCTAGCTGATCTCACTGAGAAAGAATAATCCCTTTCTGGATTCCATAGGAATTGGTCCTCTTTTTCCACACATTTGAACCTCTAAAGAATGACCAACGTATCTGCAAACTCACCTCTACATCCTTCAAGCTGTTGCTGCTGCTGCTTCTTCTTCTGGAAGGTGGCAAAGACACAATTTCTATTAAAGCAAAGCAAAGTAAAAAATAAGGGAAAAGAAGAACAAAACAACTACTATTCATCCATCTCAACTACCGAGGTGATAATTGAGGGAGGGCATTACAAAAAAGGAGCTAAAAATAAAAATATTGTTCATGAAAATTTGCCGCCTCCAACCAAAACCCAGTAAGCGCAGCTGCGCAAGGGACCAATTGTCCAACAAGACAGAAGTATCCCAATGAGAATTGACACAGGCATTCTTGTTTTCAGCTAGCCTGAACAAATTAGGGTACTTTAACTGGAGGACCTCCCCATCCACCCAACTATCCTTCCAAAACAATGTCCTTTTTGCCCTTACCCAAGGCAATGGATGAGTATGAAAAAATGCCAATTGAGAAAAATACGCTTCTAAATACTAGACACCTGGCTAGAAGCAGCGATGTTTTCTATCTCTGGGAGATTACCCCCAATCCTATATTTAGCACGGACAACATTACACCATAGTGAATCATTACATTTGTGCAATTTCTATAACCACTTGGTTAACAAAGTATTATTCATCAAATCAATGGGAATGAGGCCCATCCCCCCTCATTAAAACTCTTGCAAACATGACTCCACTAGATGAAGCCTTTTACACCGTTTTTCCATGTTAGAAGAATGAGGCCCACAAGTGCTCTAATTTGTTGCATACCCACTTGGAGATTTCAAGAATGGAGAGAACATAGAGTGGAATATTCTGCAACCTGCTTCTCCACAAAATCCATCTCCCCAGCAGACATCATCCTCCCCTTCCATCCTTGAAGTTTACTCTCCACCTTTTGAATCATAAGTTGCCAATCACTGGCCCTAGTCCCTTTGTCAGACAATGGAAGGCCTAGATACTTGAGAAGAACGGAGCCTCATTGCATACCAAAAAAATCTCTGCAGCTTGGCTTTAGTTTCCGCATTGATGTTTGATCCCCAACATTTCACATTTGTCAATATTAGTTTTAAGTCCTGATTCTGCTTCAAACAAAGAGCAGAATTCTATGCCTGATGCATTTATCCAGTGAAGCCAAAGAAAACAGCAAAGATAACAGCAACGTATCATCTACGAACTCCAGATGAGTAATATGCAAACTGTTAGAACCAATATCAACCCCCTCAATAAGTTGCGCTTGTAGAGTCTTATCTCACATTGTACCAAAGACCTGTCCAACCAAATCAAAGAGGAAGGGGGACACGGATCACCCCACCCTGTCCAAGTCCTCTAGTACCACCAAAGAATCTAAACAGTGTTCCATTGATGTCTACTGAAAACTTTGCTGAACTTATACACCTTTGAATCCAACTTATCCATTTTCTTCCAAACCCCATTAATTGCGTAGTTCTGTTAAGACAACTCCAACTAACTCTGTCATAGGTTCAAATCAAGTTTCAACAATTCACACTCCTTCCTCCTAAATTTCTGATAATGAATACATTCAAAAACTGCCATGAAGTTATCCAGAAGATACCTTCTCTTGATGAATGCTGATTGTGTCTCCCCAACTAATTTTGCCATGAACGAACTTAATCTATTTGCAAGGACTTTGGTAAATATTTTGAAGCAACAATTAAAAGGGCTGATCGGTCTTGAATCCTTAATGCGTATGACACCATCCTTCTTTGGTAACAAGACCAAGGAACAAGAATTTAGAATTCTAATACACTGGTAGCCTCTCAGTTTCTTACACCATTTGCCATGGAGTCACTTTTGATGACGCTCCAACAAAACCCATCTGGCCCTGGTGCCTTGAAAGGATCCATTGACTGGATAGCGGCCCACCTCCTCTTCTGAAATAGGCACTACGAGGGTGTCAGCTTCATTCTCTGCAAGCCTTTTACACAGATTCACAAATTCAACAACGGCCTCCAATCCCCAGCATCTCTAAAAGGAGTCTCATAGTAGTCTGCAGCAGCCACACCAATCTGCTCAGTACCTACTTTGACAATACAATTGAAGTACAAAGAGTCAAGGATCTTCCTTCTACTTCTGATGGATGCATGAGTGTGAAACAATTTAATGTTATATCCCTTTCTTTCAGCCACCTTTCTTTGAATCTTTGCTTCTACTTGATCTCTTCTTGAAGATTTCACTTGATATATTCCTGTTTCAAAAGTAACCACTCATCTCTTTGGACATCAGATAAGACTTTGTCATTAAGTTGCTCAAACACTTTGAGCTTCGACATTAGTTCTTCCCTTTTCCTAGCTAACTGCTGAGCAGAAGAACCTGCCCAGACTTTCAGCTGCTTACAGAGAAACTTTAATGTTGAAGCTGGGAATGCGAAGTTCCATGGGGTTTCGGTGAAGCCCCAGACAAGTGCCAGAGTGAGGGAGGACGAGCAGCTTGATTGTCCACAGTGGCAATCTGATGCGGAGAGGGTTGGGGGTTAACCCCATGGAACTTTGCGTTCAGCAGCGGAGCCTACTTGGACGTCTTGGCCACTTGGCCTATTGTTTAAAAGAAACATCTTATTTCCATTTCTATCTTCCTTCTGTTCACATGGAAAATTTTGTTTCTTATTATCGTTACTTGTCCAGGAAAAACCAAACAAAGGCATCGGTGTTAACCTGTTTAGGAATCTAACATTCCCATATCACATATAAAATTTCGTTTCTCATCACTATTACTTGTCTAGAAAAGCCAAACAAAAGCATCGGTGTTGCTGTTCCTGTTTCCGAATCATACAGTTCTTATATCTAAACTGTGGTTGGATCAAGCATTTCCTGTATCCCTGTGTTTCCAGTGTCAAATAGATGGGCTATTATACTCCAGTTGGGACAGAGATAACGTGTTAGAATGGTAGGGAAGCCAAGGCTTCGCAGTAAGGCACTGTCATCTACTTATTATAATCCTCTCTTCCTTTCTCTGGCTGTGTTTTTATTGCTATCTATATCTCCTAATAGGTGATTAAATGTTACATAATGCCGCTTTCATATTTCAGAGAGGTGTTTCAGTAAGGATGTTTTGCCGCCTACTGGGTAGTCTTCACCCTTTATTTTGCACAATGGTGAATCTAACTTACAAGCATTGCCACTTTCTTCCTTCTCATTACTGCGAAAAGCTACGGTCTTCTTCAGCATTTCAAAATGTTCAGAAGTTCTGATACACGGTTACAAAACCACATACACTTTCTCTAACTTTGTTGGCATTTCTAGGTACGGTGTATCACCATTCGAATATGCTCTAGGTGAATCCGGAGGAAGCTTACAATTGGCTGTCATGAATGCACAAATTAAATGGCCTCCTGGCCCTGAGCCCTCCTACCCAGAACAGCTCCGCCAGTTTGTAGTGTGGATGCTGCAGCCCCAGCCTGCCATGAGGCCCCACATTGAGGACATTGTCATCCACGTTGACAAGCTCATAGCTAAATTCTCACCATAGCGGTTCGAGATGCTGCCTTGACCATGGATCACCCGAGCTTTTCTCTTCACAGTGGTTCTTTTTCTTTATACACATCTTGAAAGAAACATGGGTCACTGACTCCAATATGTTGAAACATGCAAATGTTTTTTGTAGATTAAGAGGTAAGGTATCTGTATGAAGTTGTATTCCGTTTCTAGCACATGACGTCGTCCATGTAGAATGGGGAAATTTGGTGTCTTCCCAGGGACAAATAATGCGCCATCTAGCCCTAGATTCACCTGGATGCGGTAATTGGATGTACCTTGGAGTGCAAAATTTTATCGTATCCGGTGCTTCTACTCCCTCACCCTTCTTCCTCGACTTCGTTGCCCAGCGAAACGATGTGAGATCTGGGCGAGGGCGGCTAGATGGCTTGGCGACAGGAGCGGTGGCGTTCAACCGACAGCGGGGCTGTCGAAGGGGGCGACCCGTCACGGTGGCTCCGTCGAGAGGGTGGCGCGAACTTGGCGAGGATGGCGGAGATCAGCGGCGACAGGAGGGCAATCGGGGTCCATGTGCCGGCCAAGGTCGGTGCTCTGGGGTGAGGAGTCAGGAAGGTATTAGCGGCGGGATGCACTAGTGGCTGGGGCTTGCCGAGGTGGAGCTAGGCGGCCGGCGAAGGGGGAGATGATGGCCGCTTCCGGCGGAGGAGACGGTCGAAGCCCCGGAGGAGCGCCGGAGCGAGGGAGGACGAGCGGCGCGATTGCCCGCCGTGGCAATCTGACGGAGAGGGTTGGGGGTACCCCGATGACACTTCGCCAGAGCCTACGAGGGTATAAAAGTCATTTTCTCATACCATCAACATATACTTTACATATAATTAAAGTTAAACCATCGATAATTGACCGTCAATGGCGACCAGTTAATAAAATAAATGTCAAGGGCTTTTTTGGAAATGAACATGCATCTTTATCATGTACTCTTGGTGAAGGTGAACCTTAAAAAAAAATAGGGCTTGGTAACTCATATTTTTATCAAGTCTTTTTTATATTATATTTCATTGTTTATAATATCATATCATAGCTCAAGAATGTGTATGTATTTGGATTGTTTGTGAATTTCGTAGTAATCGTTTTGGGTGATGAATACATCAGTAGGGTTATATATATATATATTCTACAAAGGATGCTGTTTATAGATTTAGGGGCTGTTTGATTACGCTGAACAATGCTCTATTGTCTGATTCGGTCAGACTTCTACGAATTTAACTTGTTTGATAATGCATCTGATCCAATGTCTAACTGTATCACTTATGTCTGAAAAAGCTCTGATCAATTCAGATATGGGATTTAACTTTTTCTGGATCAGAGGTTGCAGCCTGTGGGGCAGGATATTTTTTCATATGCTACATGACAGACATCATAGCGTAACGGGGTTGGTCAAATAGAATGTTTTTATTTTAAATTTTATTTAAATATTATACTCCACTAATATTTTTCTCAAACTCATTTTTTATATTTGGAAAATATTTGATCAATAAATAAATTTAATTTAAAGATTATAAAGTTGTTCAACAAATTAAGTTTTTATTATAAATACTTTTAAAATAATTTTATAAAAATATTATTTGATGATTGTGTAAACAAATATTTTATCAACGTTCTTGTCAAACAAAAGAAATCACTTGTATCTTAATCAACCTAAATAATTTTTACCATTAATTAGGATGTTAGAGATGAAACTAAAATTTTATATTTTTAGATGTTTTATCAAACAAAAATTATCACTAATATCTTAATCAAATTCATCACTTTTTTACCACCAAATAAGAGGTTAGAGGTGAAATTAAATATTTTTACCAGTTATTTAAAAATTAAATCTGAAATTCAGAGTTTAAATTTTCAAATTAAACTAAATCGAACTTTCACCTTATCCTTTTATTTATAATAAGTTTAAAATTTTTAAATTATTTAAGTAAGATATATGTATGTTAAAAGGGGAAATAAAAATATAAACACATTATATCAAATTTTATTAGTAATACAAGCTTTATTACCTAACTCATTAATAAAAATATGTATCCTTAAATTAGTTTGAGAAAAAATATTTATATATATTTTAAATTTATGTATTTCTCATAATGTTTTGTGTAAATATTATATATATTAAATTTGTATATATTTAGCTCTTGTCTAGATAGTACTCATTCTATTAAGTTTTTACTATAATATA
Organism: Cryptocoryne crispatula var. balansae; assembly: GCA_036172225.1. NCBI lineage: Eukaryota > Viridiplantae > Streptophyta > Magnoliopsida > Alismatales > Araceae > Cryptocoryne > Cryptocoryne crispatula. Next base: position 37,475,934 of record CM069930.1, read on the forward strand.
TTTTTATAATGAAATTTATTAAAATATTTTTTGACTCGTTATATAATAAATTTTAAATGTTACGTTCAAAATTTAAAAATTTTATATGTTCTATGGACACGTGCACATGTGATCCAAAAGTTTAATGTGGAATTAGTTTAATTAGATGTTGATTTAGATGTTTTATCAAACATACTTATCACTTATATCTTAATAAAGTTCAGTACTTTTTTACCACATGTTAAGATATTAGAGGTGAAATTAAGAGGTTAGATTTTCAGATTAAGTCTAATCAAACACCACCTTACTCTTTCGTGTAGAAATGAATAAAACAATACCATGTCAATTTATAATTGTTAATATTACATGGAAATTTAATTTAGTAGAATTTAACAGGCATGACACCGTCATAATTGATATTAACATAAAGGGAACTTGTCTCACTTGACCTGTCCGACATCTATTTTCTCGTTGTCTGTCCTTATTACTATCTTTATTTCAATCAAAATTAACGGGTCTTTTTTTTTTGAACAAAACACAATATAGTATTAAGATATTAACCCGGTAATTCCTTACAATACTGATGCCAAGCCTTTGTCGGAAAAAGAGAGGGAAACATATCCTCAGTATTTGAAATCAAAATCCATCTAACTAGTATGTGAGTCAGTTGATTACAAGAGAGGCTGCAATATGAAAGATGTACGGAAGAGGAGGAAGATAACAAGAGAGAGCATCTCAAAATAACCTCCCGTGAGCATGCCCCCTGGCCTGTAATGGCGTCCACCACCTGTTTGGCATCGCTTTCGATCATCGTTGACTTTTCAACCGCGGCTGCCCATAAACAAGCTTCTTCAATCGTCATAGTCTCCAAAACCTGTGAATGCATTACATTTTGATAACTTAGTCTTCCAAAAAATTAATTTACCCCATTCATTCCTCACAACCAGGCTGATAGCAAGTGCAGACTCCAACGTAGCATAATCTACATTGATTTTTAGAGAATTTAGGCTAGGAGGTGATCATGAAGGTTCCGATTGGTTATCAGCTGCAAGAGCATATTCCATACATAAATCCACAGTTAATTGAGCTAAATGATAAATTCGGACAGGTGTATCATGCTTTGATTTGAAAATAGATCTGCACCTAACTTTCCAAATATGCCAAATAAGAGAAAATGCACAGACTCCCAACCTGATTAAATAAGAATCCTTCGAAAGAACCCAATCCAACCATTTGTCCAAAAGAATAGAAAATGATCGTTGAGACCAAGACATATTATTACCAAGAGGGGAGAGCATCCATACTGCTCTACTTCGGGAACAATTAAAAAATAGATGTTCTAAAGATTCAACTTCATGATTACATATGTTACACAAAGGGGCAACCTGAGAGCATCTTCTATTGATTTCTAAATTGGTTGGAAGATTACCCGACAATGCTCTCCAAACGAAATAATAATTTTCTGAGATAGAAACCTTCCTAACTTTGGATGCCATAACTTATGCCAAATAGAGAAGTTGGAAGGCCCTGGAGGAAATTTTGCCTCTAATAAAAACCTGTATGCCAATTTAAGAGTGAACAAACCTATTGAAGTAAACGGCCAGATAAGAGTATCATGTACTAAATTATCATATATAGGTGTGTGCATAATACGAGATGTAGTTCTATCATCAAAGCAGGAGGAAATAACTTGCTCATTCCAACAACCTTGAGAAATTAAATCGTTGATGGTTCCTGGGAAAAAATAACCTGGAATTCTAGGAATCAAAGGTCCTTGATTATCGAAAATCCAGTTATACTTCCAAGGTTGTATATGAGAACCATCTTTTACCTTCCAAAATGCAGCCTTAAGAATTAGTGGTCTAATTGAAAGTAGAAATTTCCAAACATGGGAATCTGTTTGCTTTGCTTTAACATGCCAAACATCCTTACTGCCTAAGTACTTAGCCCCCAAAAGTTTGACCCAAAGCCTTTCCCCATTATGCAAAAAATTCCAGAATAATCTCATATCGGAGGCTAAGTTTAAAGATTCTAGATCCTTAACTCCCATTCTTTTCGGAAGTTTGATAGTTTGCCAATTGGAAAAATGAATTTTCCTCTTTTGAGAAGAGGCATATGACCACCAGAACTGCCTCTGAATCAATTCTAATTTATTCATAGTCTTTGCTGGCAGCTTAAAAACAAACATCGCATGAAGAGGGATATGACTAATTGTAGAATTGAGTAAAGTAGTCTTACCTGCAGTAGATAGTAAATGCGCTTTCCAACCAACCATCTTTGATTGGAAGACATTGATGATATTAGCCGATTGGGTGAATTTCCCTTTAGAAGGATCCCAAGGTATTCCCAAATATATGTCATCATGTGAAGCTAACTGAAACCTGTGAGCCGGCAGATAGATGCAGAGAGATCGGTAGAAACATTTCTACTAAAGCAGATCTTTGATTTAGTATGGTTGATAGCTTGCCCAGAAATATATTCATATTCATGAAGGATATGTAAGAAGTAAGCAACTACTTGGGGATCAGCCTTACCACAAATCATAATGTCATCTGCAAACATAATATGAGAAATTTCTGGACCTCCTCTAGCAATCTTGAAACCAACAATCCTTTGCAAACTGGAAGCCTGAGAAATTGTAGCAAAAAGAACTTCAGAACATAAAATATAAAGATATGAGGATGAATGATAGCCTTGCCGGATGCCTCGTTGGGGATAAATTCTGTCTGAAATATGACCATTAATATTTAGGGAATAAGCGACTAATTTAGAACAAGTCATAATCAGATTTAGCAAATGAGAAGGGAAACCCCTCTTCAAAAGAACATGATAAAGGAAATTCCAACGGATCCTATCATAAACTTTATGAATGTCAAGTTTTGTCACGAAGTACCCAGTCTTACCCCTCATCCATTTAAAAGCATTTCTAATTTCTTGAATGATTATGACATTATCAGTAGCTTGGCGACCAGGATCAAAGATTGATTGTATAATTATGCTTTTTCCAATGAATTAAGTCCCTACGAAGCACCTTCGTCTTATGACCATATTGATGAATAAGATAACGGGTCATAAAATTGAAATAGTATCCGAACCATGTTGTCAGCTAGAGATTGTTATAGACAATATAAATATATATATTTTGAAGAATATCAATAAGGTAGAAAGTATCAGTAGCAGAGCACTCCTGAGCCAACATGTATCAGTGGATAATAATAATAATAATAATAATAATAATAATAATAATAATAAGCTGACGTGGAAAAGGGGCGTCCAGAAATACGGAGCAGAAAAGCGGATAATGAAGAGAGCAAAAAGCAAAAAGAGCTGGTAGGCTGACTCGCCGACACGTGGCACGGAGCAGCTCTTGGGTGGTATTCGCCTACGGATCCACGTCAATACCATGCCCAGAAACTCTCGGCTGCCCGCGGCCCGGCCAGGAGCCCACGTGGCAGGATACTCTTGGCTCCGGAACGTCCCACGTCTATCCTGCTCCGAGCCGATATCAGCTTTGACTTTGACTTCAAGTAGCTTTTGGACAAGTCTCGGAACAGCCGGATAAATTTTCTTCTTTTTATTTTTCAAAAAAAAGGAGAAGTTGATAGAAGACGACTTCCCCCTTCTTGCTAAAAAGGTCACCAGGCGGGCCCCACAGGGGAGGGCGCATCCTGACCTCAACCCTCCCGGTGCCACGCCGGCCACAAGATGGAGCCAGCGACAGCTTCCACCGCTCGTTGACCGCCACGTGTCTTCCAGCTGGATTCTCCCCCCCCCCCCCATCCGGCTATCTCCCCCCCTCGCCCTGCGCGAGCTGGTAGTTAACGCCGAACCCCCGGCCCTCCCCTCCGAGCTCCGGCGGAAGGCAGCAGCACGGCGGAGCGACCACCTGGACGGCGGCGGTGCATGACCCCTCCGGTCGAGCTCTCACCTTCGTCCCTCGAGCAGCGTCGGCGAGGCAATGGCAGCGGTGGTGGCGATGGTGAAGGAGGAGGGCGACTCCGGCGGCTGGGCCCGGCCCTGCGACTCGTGCCGGTCGGCGGCCTCCGCCATCTACTGCAGGGCCGACTCGGCGTACCTGTGCCCCGGCTGCGACGCCCGGGTGCACGCCGCCAACTGGGTCGCCTCGCGGCACGAGCGCGTGTGGGTGTGCGAGGCCTGCGAGCGCGCGCCCGCCGCGCTCACCTGCAAGGCCGACGCCGCCTCGCTCTGCGCCGCCTGCGACGCTCGGATCCACGCGGCCAACCCGCTGGCCAGCCGCCTGCCGATCTCGCCCATCTCGGCGGCCGCGGGGGCGGCGGCCGGCCGCCTCTTCGGGGCGAGCCCCTTGCTTGGCCACCGCCACCACCCGCTCGGCGGCGGGGTAGCGGAGGACGAAGGCGGCGAGGAGGAGGAGGACGACGAAGTGTCCTCTTGGCTGCTGCTTAACCCGGCTAAGAGCGGCAGCCAGAACAGTACCGGCAGCAACGGGTTCTTGTTCGACGGCGAGGTCGACGAGTACCTGGATCTCGTGGAGTACAACTCCGCCGGAGAGAATCAGGACAAGGGCGGCCTGGAGAGCCATGGGAAGCAGGACGCCGGCGACGGCGTCGTCCCGGGGCAGTCTTTTGAAGGGACCTTCGACCAGCAGCTGCTGCAGCAGCAGGGCTTCCAGTTGGAGATGGAGTACGCCGGCGGCCTTTACCACAGCGTAAGAGACCTTCTCCACGGCTACCACCAGTTTTTGCGTCTTGTTTAAGTTAAAACGATAAGGATACTAAATGAATTTTTGATATTATATTTTTAATGATTAAAATATCAATATCCAGTACAGATAAAATACTTGTTAGTTTTAGCTGTACAAGTTTTAAAATTAATATTACCGGCCAAGTATCTCTTGATGAAAGAACCTGCTTGGATGCATTTTTTTTTTACTTTTTCTTTTAAGGAGTTAGAAGGGCACCGAGGCTTGCTTGGCCGTGGCTATTTTAATTTTGAGTAAGAAATCTTCCAGACATATTTATTTCATTTCAAGAAAATCAAGAAAGTGTCTTCACATTGTTACTATCACCCCCCATTACGGTTCTACTATATGTCTTTTGACTTTGAATGCATATTTTAGCACATTGTTTCTCGTATTTATAATGAATAGTTATTTTTATTCGATAAATTAACGGAAAACATCTTCCATTCATCATCAGAAATAATTATGTAAGAATTACTTTTAATTAAAAAACATAACAAAAATTAAATTCAACGAATTTAAATCAAATCATTTCATAAAATAATTAGCTAAAAACTTATAAGGCATATTATTTTATTTGATATTTGCATATCCGAGGCTAGCTACTTACATCGAAGTTTAATGTTTTAGGCTACTTTCGCATAACTGTGAGCTTTTTCTGTGAATATATAAATCAGTATATCGCCAAATATGTTTATATAAATCTCAAAAATCATGCCACATTTAATAAACAGATTAAATATCCTTGTTGTTGATTTTAAATTTTATTTATTCTTACTTAGAATAACATGTGACTTTTCTACTGACCTCCTTCACGTACGGTCTTCCTGCAACGTCGACTCAGGTGTCGCTGTCGTCGCTGGACATGCCGGGAGCCGCCGTCGGCGGCGGCGAGGCGCACTGGCGGCCGCCGAAGGGAGCCGCCGACCTCTTCGCGAGCCCGGGGATCCAGGCGGCGGCGGCCACCGTCTCCGCCATGGACAGGGAGGCCCGCGTGCACCGGTACCGGGAGAAGAGGAAGCAACGGAGGTTCGAGAAGACGATCCGGTACGCTTCGAGGAAGGCCTACGCCGAGACGCGGCCGCGGATCAAGGGGCGGTTCGCGAAGCGGACGGGCGCGGAGCTGGCGGCGGCGGCGGCGGAGCACATGTACCCCGGCGGCGTCGCCATGGCGGAGAACAGCTACGGGGTCGTCCCCTCGTTGATCTAGTTCTCTCTTCTCTCCCGTCCGTGCATCGCCGCCACCGTCGTCGTCGGAGCATATAAATGCATGCATGGCGCTACGCTGCATGCTCGATCTGCCGGAAGAAGGGATATCGATAGATCGATGTCTTGCATGCATATATATATATATATGCATGTGACAAGAGAGATCTCTGATCTCCGCTCCCGGATGAAATCGTCGACGTCTACCTTTTGATGTGCACGATATATATATATATATATATATGCTTAATTTCAAGGGTGTGCTTAATCAAACACTTGTTATATAATTGGCCTCATGATAATGCTTCGTTTTCGCTCTCGAATAATCTTTTCTATGTTTTCTATTTTTCCCGGCCGGAAGAAACACAATACAGAGGTATGTCTAAATTGCACGCCCTATTTTCATATATATTTAGACATATATATATTTGTGTGCGTATCAAAGAAGTTTTTTTTTAAACAAATAATATCGACCTTTTTGAATAAGAGTTTAATCAAGAACGGACAAACTACAAAAACATGTAACTTCCCATATATAAACAAAGTGTCACAGTACTCTATAAAGATATATATAGGTGTGCACGAAAATAAGCATTGATGTTGCACCAAGTCTTCTGAGCCAACTTAGTTGAACATAGTCACATGTAGTTACAGATTGATCAGATGCATTGACCATCTCTATTAACAATTTTTTTTTTAAAAAAAATTGACACTTGCAATGAGTCCGAATAATCACATCGTATGAATATGGATATCGCATAGCCGGACCATAAAATTAGTTGAAGAAGAGACAACAATTGATAACCAAAAAGTAAAAAAATTTCGACAAGCTCGGATAATACAGTAGATGCATCAACACCAATGTCAAAAATAATACAGTATATTAGCTCAGAAAATATTCAAGTGTAGCACTGAAATGGACGAGAGACGGTGAAAATGAGGGAGAAAAAAACAACACAACAGAAGAAAAAAGAAAATCGCGAGAAAAGAGTAAATACATTTTTTTTCCAAAAAAGACAAGTGAGTTAAAAGAGAAATCCGTCCGTCCATGGGATCACAACGGTCGGTGGATTGAACCAAGGAGGGAGGGGTCGCGGGACCCAGGCCGACCCGGTCGCGACCCTATTTTTTAATTATTTTTTTAAAATTTCAAAAAAATGAGAAAAATGCGGAAAAAATCTGAAAAAATACAGAAAAATTGAAACAATTAAATGACATGATTTAAATAAATAATACATCAATTTTATTCTAACGTGATGTGTTCTACACTTTGTAGGTAGTTGATGTACTCTCCCCATGTCATTTGGGTTGAGTACAAAGCTTGATACATGTACACGACGATCATATTCGTCACCTCGGGAAACTATCATAAGACTTGATCCAAACCAGTCACCATAACTATAGGTCGATTGGATCGAAGTATCCGATGACTCCACATAATTCATTCCACAATACTCTTGATCGTATGTAGGGAACCAAGAGCCTTGGGATGAATCATACACATAGTCGGAGGCATCGTGGTATTCTGCTCCAACTCTATAGCTACAATGACCTCCTCTACCTTGTGGCCTTCTACCATGATCGGTATCTTGGGTCGCATGAGTATATTGCTCCTCGCCGGTAAAACGTAACGACGTTGTAGGAGATATGGGAGGATCTGAGGTCCCTTGTACTTGTAAAGTGTTCGCGCCCCCGTATCCAACACCATCATCGCCGCTACTCTTTGACGACGAATTCTCGGACGTACGGTACCGCACTCGGATGTTCGGCTCCGGCGTATCTTCTCGATCGTCTTCGACCGTATCAAGCATCCGCAATATCAAAAGGATCGGACATAACTTGTTTACCTTTTCGCCTACTTTGCGTACCTTGACTAGTTCCTTCTCCAGTCCTCTGGCGCTTTGCTAGAGAGGGAGGGATATGGAATTCTTCGGCCAAAGGGACATCGTCGAGCACTCCTTCAGCCCATTGTCGGTCTTCTGGGTTGAACTCCGGTTCTCCCAACCCTTCTCGGTCGTTCACCCAAGCTTCTAAGGAGTTCTTCTCGTAGAATATTTGATCCAAATCGATGTCCTCCTCTTCAATTTGCGGCTCCTCGACCGAACGTCCCGCCGCCTGTGATATCCAACTCTTTTGTTCCATCTGGTTCTGCTTCATTCTTTCCAAATTCTTCAACTTTAACCTCATGTTGTAGTGACAATACACGAGGTCTTCAAGTTTCCTTGATGTCAACATATTTCTTTGCTTTGTGTGAATCAAGCTGAATGTAGACCAATTTCGCTCGCGGCCGAAGCCGAAGTGGTTTGACTTAGGACCCCGATGGCTACGTCCGCCAAGTCCTCATACCACCGGTACTTTACCATGGTCCATCCACCAATCAGCTGCATAAATTGAATGTCTTACATTATTATCTAAGTAAACTTTGATTAATTAATTGATGAAAACCAATTCTACTTTGATTACATTATTATCTACGTACCCGGACTTAGTAGCATCACAGCTCGTTCAACTCTGCTCGTTCCAAAGTGAAAACTCCGCATTCTGTAATCATACAACTTGTTGCAAGCGATAATAGACCGGTCGTCGTCACCAAGCAACCGTCGGATGACGCTCTTCACGTCATCTAATAGCTCGTTCGTTGCCTTAAAATGTGGACTATAGCAGTATCAAAGGGCTGAATGGGGGGGGGCTGCGGCCCCCCCCATGACCGTTGGCAACGGTCAACGGTCAATGACCATTGCCAACGGTCAGCAACAGTCACATGACTGTTGCTGGCCGGGTCGCGCAACCCGGTCTGGTGGGTCGCGCGACTCGCACGACCCATCCACGACCCCGCGACCCGGCCGGGAGAGTCGGCCCGGCCGGGTCGCGACCGGGCCGGTCGGGAGTAAACCCGACTGGGTCGGGGCCGGGTCGCGACCCGGCAAACCATGGATTGAACTATTCTTCAGCTGGAACTAAAACGTTGAAGATCACCGCCGCCGGAACAGACGGAGAGGAGCAGCGCGGGCGCAGGAGGGGCGGCGGCGCTTGCACCACCGCCCGCCCGTCCCAATCCTGCCGTGCACTCGCCGGTCGCCGGAGTAGCTGTCGGAGAAGTTGACTTCGGTCTCTGTCATCTGGCGAGAGAGAGAGAGAGAGAGATGAGCCGGCCGCCGACGTGAGGGGAGTGCCGGAGGGCTGTCGCTGGCCTCTCTTTCCGGCGACGGCGACGGCACTCTCCGATGTTCTTCCCAGCTCTTCTCACCGTCTCCTCGGCTGCAGAGAAGTCTGATACTCGGCACAAGATGGGATCCGCTGTTAGGGGAACCGGTCTTAAAACAACGAGGGGGGTCGAGTCGATCCAGCCTTCAGAATCTTTTTAACACCAGTTCTAGACATTGAAGACTATATATTTTTTTACTCTATTTTCAGATGCCGACATTAAGAGCTTGTAAAATAATATATATATATATATCTAGTTTTTTTGTTCACTATTTTTTTGGCAATTTCACATTTTTTGTTCTAATATCTAATCGAAAAACTTAAGCCTAAATGACGCATCAAATGAAGCGTAAGATTATTTGCTAATACATTATATCTAGAATTAAAATAAATAACAAATTATTTTATGTTTTGTATGATTGAAAACAAAAAATAGATATATTTTAAGAACAAACCAAATACAGCATAAAATTGTGTCGAAAAGAGTATAATAAAAAAATATATTAACAGTGTGTACGAATCATGTAATGTTGCGGATAATTCATAAATATAGTTCCATATATGAGTTTACATTTCGAGCGATTTGGAAAATATTCGAGTAGTTATAATATGTAATTTGCCGACCGTAGCACGGTCGGCGTCGCCGGGTACGCCTCTCGGCGGCGACAAGCCGGGCACCCCCGCTGGGGGGGGTGACCTGTGGGGTCCGGGCGGGGGTTCGAACCCCCGCTGGCCTGCTACGCTGCAGGCATCTGGCCGCTGGGCCACCGTCAGTCAAAAATAAATAAATTATAATATGTAATTTATGCAGTGTGTTGTACACCGCACTTATATCAAATTAGAATTAGTGCGCGCCCATGGACAATCAAGATTAGAATAGTGCAGGACATCTTTTGATCCCAGATATGATTAATTACATCACCGTTAATTAGATGTATTACAAGATTTAACTTAGTTATATTATTATTTCTATATATGGTATATCTGTATAAGTTCTCTACATTGTTACATATGCATTGAGACATATGTATGCAAAATAGTATCCCTTATATTTTTAATGCGCGGAAGATATGTTATTTAAGCCATTTTGTATAAGTCTAAATGTTTTGCGTGTGTTGACATAGTAGATTTACATGAAGGTCAAGAGTTCTCATTAAATATTGAATTTTGACATCTAAATTAGTAGTCAAGAGAATGGTTAGTTGCATCATCATCTAGTTAGGCATCTCACCTAATTAAATAAAATATAAAAATACGCATGTGTGCTTGCTCTAGAATTAAATATACTATCCTTAGAAAATAAAAAAAAGTTTATAAGATCACGTCAAATCTCGATGGTATCAAATTTAACTCGAACACGTTTAGAAAATAATCAAAACACACTGGAACATCATACTGTTATGTCTGCTGGCCCTCTGCTGAATCCCTCAGACTCCCCTGTAAGCATACAGGTTCATAAATTATGATGGAATAATCAATCTATCTCTTGGCCTCTTGGTCAAATTTCAAATTGAAATCTCACCGCATTGAATGGTAATTTAGTCGGTAACTGAAAAGACCTGGGCATGCTAAGCACTTGCAAAGTATTAATGAGGGAGATAAGAATATGATGACCGATCAACTTTGGGTGGATTGGTACCAACCTGCTCATGGGGGGCAGGTGCCGTGGGTTCAAGCGACCGCTCAAATCCCTCCTTCAGCCCGTTGGGGCCAGCTGTCCCTAGGAGGCAGGGCAGTATCCAGTGGCGATCGAGCTGGGGCTCAGCTCGATCGCTCGTCTACGGGCCTTTGGCCACTAGGCCACTGTGACCAAAAAAAGAGATAAGAATATGATGGTTCATCTAGACATTTTACATTCAAAGTGTATTAGCAAAGAAAGAGCAACAAGAGTTACAAAAGAGAACCAAATAGTGACGCAATGGCTGTCCGGGAGATTAACCACAGATGATCTTGATAAATGGGTCGACCAATTCTGATGGTGAGGACAAGAATTCCAGAATAGCGTCTGAAGGACCTTTGTCCGGAAAAAAGGGAATGGAGAACCTCTAATTTGCCTTGAAAATTGCTGGTAATCTTCTGAAAGACCATTGAAACAGGCATCTGATAAACCTTCCAGGCTGATGGCGATAGTGTCAAGTTCAATACAACCATGCTGCAGAGATTGATGAACTGGAAACCGTCAGGAGTTCCATCTTCATGAGAACTGAAGCCATAAGGGATCTAGATGGGTGACCACGGATAAAAATCGATGGCCACATCCCGCTGGTAATGGGAAGTTGGGGAGAATGAGCAAAAGGCACAGATGTGCATGCCACTAGTCAACCTCCACAGAACACTGTCGAACCTCATCTTGCGGATCTAGTCCTCATGTTCATCTTCACCTTCAGAATCTACATAAATAACAAATCGTTTCAAAGTATCAGAATGCTTGTGGTGAGAAGGGTGCTTGTTCATTACACGTCACAGATGTTCTGATATAAAAGGGTGATAGGATTTTGCAAATATAAGCTGAACTTGTTTATGCATAATAGGTGGTGATGACCAGCATACCAGAGCGAACATCATCCCCTACATGTCCCCTTGATTTAATCTGTTTCACAAGCATCCGGAAGATCAACATCCACCAGTAAATATGAAGCACAAGCAATGTAAAGAGAAGTGTGTTGAAGACATAGTAATATATGGATCCTTCGATCTTATGCTTCTCTTTGTCGAGAGCTAGCACAGATTCATAACTGCCAAGTGCGAAGAACAAGGAACAATTTAAACCATCACGAATGGCAAGCATTTTATTCAACAAAAGAATAAATTATCAGAAAAAAGAAACATCTACTCCGGTACTTGCAAACAACAGATGAAATACTGGAACTGGAAGACATGGTGGATAATCATATTACTGCCACCCGTTCTCAGGTATGTGGCTACACCAAATGTTTACTTGCAACTAGTTCCCTAGCATCTTCCATTTCAGTGAGTGATTACAAGGGATTCTAGAGTATCTCTTAAGCCAGGATCATTAGAAGTGTCATATATATTGTACAGTGACAGAGAAATTAACATAGCCATCAATATGAGTATAATCCCAGGATCCCCTATAACTGATGTCTGCAGCTAAAACACTATCGTCCAAGGTGGAATTGTGCATATCATCTCAAGTAGCTTGAAAAATCTTTTCAAGTCCATGTTGTCACCCTTCTACCTTAGATAATTAAGACGTAATCCATGTTATGTGAACTGCTATTCCAGTCTTCAGTCAATTGAAACCTGACCTCCATACCATAAACAGCAGCCTCATACTTGAGGTAGAGTAGCATTGACTTAAACCAAACGGTCAGAATACACAGGATCATCAATAGCCATAGCCAAGTCAGTATTATCAATATCACGGTAAATTTCAAGCTGTCATGTATCTATGTATTTGAAAGTTGAAACAATCAAGGTGGCCGGTATTTAACTTGTCCATAGTTTTCTAGATGAAATGAGTATGAAACAGACACCTGAATACACCAGGAAGATCATTAAGCACAGCTCTGCAAAAAAATTGTCATTGTAATATCCAACATCAACATGCAAGAAAGAATTACCACCTAGTCTGCACTTTGCTAATAGAATTGTTGACAAAATCTAGAAATTGCCGTTTTACTACCAGATTATAACCAACACGATAAAGTCTAGATATTTGGTTTGTATGGTAAATAATTCTTTGCTCAATGAAGTTCCACAAGTATGAATTTTAACATTTTTTAAATAAACATGAGAAGCTAAAAAAGAAAATGCCGTACAGTCTTTGGTAGCTAAAATTAAGTCAACTTTGGAAAATTCTACATGCTATTACTCAGTAAAATGCTGCCATCACTTCATTGTTAGTAGATAAAGAACAATTACAAGTTATCTGTTTCAAAATATTGAGGTTTAATAGGGGGATGTTTCTAAATCTGAGGTTACAAAATAACTTGAGAATCTAAGTTGTACAAGAAAGGTAGATTGAAGAGATTTATCACAAAGCAATCACTAAAACAAAATGCTACATGCCATAAAGCTGACCAGTGAGCCAGTAAACAATGTGAATCAAGGTCAGAATTAGCCAACAAAATAAGAGAATCTTTAAGTTATAAAGCATGCAAAGAATGGCTTCAATTTTGTGCTTATTTCAAAGAATCATGTAAATGAAATTCTTTTTGAATAAAATTTTGATAAGTAAAATATGGTATATGACAGTTTAAACGTATCTATCTTCTAGATATTGATGACGTAGATCCATAGGCACATTCCCATACTTATATATCATTAATAACTTGGTGTACACATGTTGACAATTAGAAAGTCCTTAAGTATAATTCTCTTAATATTAATGTTCCCTAACCAGCAACTCCAATATGTGGGCATCAGTTTCATAAGTTCTCCAGTGTAGAAATTGCTCCTGGTGTATGCATGTTCACATTTGACTGACACCAAGTATACTGCATGATAGCTTAACACTAGCCGATTAGCATTCCATATCTCTCCAAGTTACCAGCCATAGAGTTGTTTCTTGACTTTTGGAGCTATGTCTAACTCAACTTCTATTCCCATTGAGCTTATATGTTAAGATACAAATAATGAGCTAGTAAAGTTGACCGCCTTCACCAACAATGGCTCACAGAATCAGATTGACATAGACCAATCCTATTTAGGAGGAGAACTCTGATCCCACCCAGATTTCTGCCTGAATTGGTTGAAATCAACTGGATCAGTCATGGATCAGACTGATTCAAACCCGATTTAGTCAAACTCGGCAGTGCTGCTGCACCTTCCTCACCCTCGGTATGAGCTGGATCTGTCATCAAAGATAGCGATATCGGGTCCCATGGACCCTGTACGATTGCTGGCGGAGTGGCGGGGAAGGTGCAGTACAGCTGATGTGGCGGTAGCCCCACCCCAGCACAAATTTGGCCCCAAATGGGTCAGATCAGAGCAGAATTCCATGGAGAAGCTATTTGCAAGGTTTTTCATGTTTTTTCATTTTTTTTCTTGTTTTCAAAGAACTGATCCAGATAGATTCTAGGTTAGTTTTTCTCCCATGGAATTGGCCAATTCTGCTGATCCAATTCGGATCGGATCAGAATCGATACTAGCCAATTCGGTCCCTGTTCCGATTCCACTTTCCTTGACGCCAACTGAAAAGACATCTGAAATTTGATGTGAAATGGTTGTAGTGGTGCGGTAGTGCCTTTGGGGGGGGGGAGGTTCCTTGGAAACGAACCGTCCAGTTACATCTTACAATATGACGTCTCCACTAATCAGCTTCCACTCAAAGACCCTCCTTTTCCAGGTAAAATGATATGGACTCAAATGACAGATAATTAAAAATATCCAAAACCCCAAGAGAGAGAAATTCTCAGAGAAGACAGAAAAATCATGTAGAAAAAGTATAACAGTATCTCCACAGAAGTACAAGATTAACTTTCTACAAAAGAGAAGGAGCATAATATCCTCAAATTGATCTCTTTAACATATGAACAAATGGGGTTGTGGATCTTTTCATATTATAAGGAAACATGGACCTTTGTTGAGTTATGCAAAAAAAGTTAATATGGATAGAAATAATATGATCTCAAGATCTCTAAAAGTGTGCTTTTATGAATCAAACCAGAGCAATAAAAGATATAATATCCATAAGAATAAGGCTATATAACTGTTTTCAAATGGTAAACAATAATGTCAGATAAAATGTGCTTTATGAATCTAACCAGAGTAATAAAATATATAATATACATGAAAAATAAGGGTATATAACTGTTTTTAAATGGTAAACAGCCATATAAGATGATGTATGAAGAGCCTCTGTTGTTGCAAAATTAGGACGAAGAGACAATCACATGAAAGGACCACAATTTTTGGATCATGCCGTCAAGTGTTTTTTACAAAAGAAGTAGGTCGTCACTTTTGTATCACAAAAGGCCAATTTATATGCAAAAGGGTGATAATCAAACTCCATTATCAGGTTTCACAAAAACTTCATAAAAGAATTACATTTCATTCATCAGATGCTTGTCATTAGTTACCTGGTACTCCAAATGATCCAGAAGGGGAAGTATATTAGACGAAGAAGAACCCAGGCTATAACAAACAGAAGAAAAAACACTGTAGCAGGAAATTCAGAGCCACTGTATTTGAACATCTTTGCCATTTCCATGAAAATGTCGGTTGCATCATGAAGAGCTAACACCATAGAACCAACACGAGCAAATCTGTGAGAAGAACGGGAAAATTTTAAGTACAAAATAAGAGAATCTTGTAAAGTATTTATGGTATCCTCATCACTAAAGTCAAAAGGGTTACCTCTCCATTAGACAGAAGATTGTGGGATTGTCTTATTTGAAATCAACTACACTATTAAAAAGATTTCTGGACATTTCTCTTATATATCTTGTGGAATTGTCTTTTATGCACTTTATAAAGGCATTTCAGGAAAATCACATAAAACCGTGTAGGTGTAGCTTTCACTCTTACACGTTAGGAATTTGTGAAAACCAGAAAGATCTACTAACGCATATGACCCTGTCTATCCAAGTCTGTTACTTGTGCGTAGCGCAAAATGACAGGACTTGATGAAGAATAGATGGTACGAACTTTCAAAGGCCCCAAGATGTGTTCATGCATGCATGCATGTGTATGTAGCTAAATACATGTCGCTGGCCTGAAAGTTTTAATATAATTTGGTGTAACGCCCGTGCATCTAAAGATCAACAATAAAGCCCATACATATAGAGAACTAAAGACATGTTCCTGATATTGTTGAGGATCGCGGTGGGCATCACCGATATAGTGCGGAACTGTAAGCTGACTCCGCAAATAATAAATAAACATATATATATGAGAAGTAGAGATAGAGATGAGCACACCGGGATTT
Source organism: Cryptocoryne crispatula var. balansae (assembly GCA_036172225.1). NCBI lineage: Eukaryota > Viridiplantae > Streptophyta > Magnoliopsida > Alismatales > Araceae > Cryptocoryne > Cryptocoryne crispatula. The sequence continues at coordinate 37,491,935 of CM069930.1, forward strand.
ATATAGTTTGGAGGTGATATGCTTTCCTACGTCTATGGACGAAGACGAATAACTTCCACTATATGAGAATCAAGTACAAATGATAGATAATCTCTCAAGACTCGAAACCCTTTACCCCTACGAACTCTTTCTATAATATCTCTTAAGAGAACACATGAAATAGAGAGAAGAAGAGAGTAAAATGTGAGAAATGGTGGTGGCTCTCTTGTTTGTTGGTTCTTATCCCCTTCACACGTCTTCTCATATCTTATATAGAGGTTATAAGAACATTTTAGATATGTCTAGAAGATACCTTCTAAATTTTCCTAGAAAATATCTAAGCACTTTCTAGATGTGCTTAGAAGATAGCTCTTTCTAGTTATGTCTAGAAGAGTCCTGAGAGATTCTTAAGTTGACCAAGTCAACTTTTACAAATTTTCATTTTTGGCTTGGTCAACTAGAATAATGTCTGTCTTTTCCAAACCCCTAAGGGTATATTCAAGTGTTGTGAATACCAAACAAGTTCAAGTGGTGCTTGAACTTAACAACGGGAAGAGGTTTTGTTGACATATTTGTTGGATTGTCTTCCTTTTTTTGGAAGACCCATTTGCAGCTAACGATTTTCTTTTCTTTTGGAACCTCTACTAACTCCAAAGTTTGATTCGTGTGAAGAGTCTTGATCTTTTCCTCCATAGCATAGTTGTCAAGGCGACAAGGCGCCCAAGACGTTGAAGAGTACCAATTCAACTTAGGCGATATAGCGGCCGCTTAGGCGTCACCTAGGCGGTCAAGACGGTATTCAATGAAGACTGGGTCAGGGTTGATATACATAAAAATATGCATAAATATAATTATATTTTTATGTTATAGTTGAATATGAGTGTTTTATCTATGTATATAAGTAAAAATGATGTGTGTGAAAGAGAAAAGGGTTATAATAGAGTTTTATAAAATTTAAGTATATAACACATTTAAGATTAAAAAATTTATATATGTGCGATAGTATAAGTGATAGTGAATATTGTTAAAATATTATTAAACGGGAGTGCAGAGTAATCGTGGATCGACCTGCACGGTCAGGTTGCAGGGACCAAGGGGGAAACCAAGGGGGAAATCTAGGCAGCTTAAATACAGCCAAGATATTAAAGTGATGCAAAAAAAGGGGGGGGACCAATCCTTCAGATATCAGAATTAAGGTAAAAAAAAGCATTAGTAAATGAGACGTCCATTCCATGTCGTCATGCAATTCTAAGAGGAGGGACATGCAGGGAGCTTGAGCTACGTGAAGACCTTGTTGGAAAAAGAAGGACGTAGGTGGAGGAAGGAGGCAGGCTGTTGGAGTGAGCTACTTAGTGCAACGCCAGCAGCAACAGTCCTGTGGCACCTGGTAGAGCCGGAAAAGTCTATCAGACAGGACAAGAGGGATTCAATCCTCAGACGTGGCAGGACAAAGCCATACTGAACAATAAAAAAAAGGAGGAAAAAAGAAAAAGAAAGCAGATGCCTCGGCAGCCAAATCAGTTTCCGATCGCATCCCATGTTGAACCAAACTCACCCGAGGGAAGGGAGTCTTACGGGAATGCAAGAGGGTCGCCTACACAGGTAGGAGAAACTGAATCCCATAAATTATGGATCCGTTCGAGCTCGTCTCGGGGCAAAATCCTACTGTACGGAAGTTTCCAGCACGATAGAAAGAATGGGAAGAAGAGGGGAGTCAATCCCACAAATAGCGGACCTCTACGAGTCCGGCTCAAAGTCGGAAACACTGTTCGGCAGGTCTCCTACGGAGGAAGGGGGAGAGGAGTCCTACTCTGCGGAGATTTTCCAACACGAAGGAGTCGGAGAAGAGAACGGAAACAAATCCCATAAATCCGGGACCTTTCCGAGTCCAGCTCGAGTGCGGAAGCCCCTGTTCGGTAGGCTTCCTAACATAAGAGGGAGAGCCGAGGGGCCTATAAAACCCCATCAGGGCAGTCACGCGGGGGATACAAGAAGAAGGGACCAGACATTGGAAGCCCGAAGGAGAGAACAGAGAAAGAAGAGAGAGGCGGAAACAGGAGAGCCGGAGAGATTACCAGGGATGACAAGTCCTATTCGCGCCGTCCAAGCTTCCTTCTCCTCCTCACATAATCGTAGAAGGCGGCTGCTCCTCCCAAAGTCACATTCGAGCCCGTCCCCAGGCGGCACCGGCGAGTGGAGGGTCTTCTTCTTCCGGTGAGCCGCGAGGGGTTCTGCCGCAACTTCGTGTCCAACAGCCGCCGGTGTCCTTCCCGGCTACCGCGGATGCCGTCGAGACCCACGGCCACTTCCAGCGTCGTCGTGAAGGGCCTCCACCCCTTTGGCCGAGCTCCCTTGCGGTCGTCGACAGCCACCTCCGCCGTGATCGAGTGCCGAGAGAGAGGAGTTGTCCGCTGTGAAGAGAGGAGGTCGGAAGAATTATTTTTCCCCCCGACTTACGTCCAAGCTGGACATACAACGGAGGGGGGGCCCGCGTGAGAGAAGCCGCGGCCACGCGCGTAGGTACCCGCGTGAGGCTGTTGACCCTCGGGTCAACAGGATGGTGGGGCCCACCAGAAAAGCTGTTTTAAAAAGAGAGAGAAGAGGAACAAGAGAGGTAGCGGCGAAGCCCAGCAGGGAGGAAGCGGATGGGCCGCGAGGGCCCACTCATAGATCGCGGAATCGGCCGATCCGGATCGGAATCGGCCGATTCCTGGATCGGATCGGCCATTGCCGATCCGATTCTTGGCTGAAGGACCGATCCGGAAAAAAGTTCCGGCAGAATCGGTCGGGATCGGCCGGATCGGTCGGGATCGGATCGGAATCGGAATCGGATCGGCCGAATCGGTCGGGATCGGAATCGGAATCGGAATCGAATCGTTTTTTTTCATTTTTTGCTATTCCAGTTGGATCGGCCAGGATCGGCCAGAATCGGTCCGGATCGGTCTGGAATCGGATCGGATCGGATCGGAATCGGATCGTTTTTTTTTTTTTTTGCTTACCGATTCTGGATCGATTTTCTTCCATTGGATTGGTCGGAATCGGTCTGATCCGATCCGATCCGGATCGGATCGGTACCCACCGATCCCGATTCCGATTCCGATCCCGCGATCCTTGGGCCCATTTGCCCCGGATGAACAGTCTTCCGACATTGAAATTTAAATTTTCAAATCGATTTAATTCAAACAAACCGAGGCAAGCATAAGGCCGGTTCTAAACCCACCTCATGGCTTCGGCTTAACTTAAAAGAAATCAAAATAAGGGTAACCAGGAAGCCGGTTCTAAACCCACCTCCTGACCCATGATTAAAAAAAACGGAAATAAAACAAACAATCAATTTAAATTAAATAAAAATCCATTTAATTCAAACAAACCGAGGTAAGCATAAGGCCAGTTCTAAACTCACCTTATGGCTTCGGCTTAACTTAAAAGAATTCAAAATAATTGGGAAACTAGGAGGCCGATTCTAAACCCACCTCCTGACCCATGATTAATTCAAAAATAATAATAAAATAAACAGTCAATTTAAATTAAATAAAAATCCATTTAATTCAAACAAACCGAGGCAAGCATAAGGCCGGTTCTAAACCCACCTCATGGCTTCGGCATAATTTAAAAGAATCCAAAACAAAGGGAAACCAGGAGGCCGGTTCTAAACCCACCTCCTGACCCTCTTCTTAAGGTAGACATCCAAAGGTCTATAAAACAGACCCCAATGTCTTACCGGTCCAGCAAACAGTTTATCAATTCATGAAGGAGTCTGAAGATCGACATGAGCTATTTTCCCACAAGTCTATAAAAGATCGGGACATGCTCAATTTCAAGACATTGAACAAATTTCAGGATGCCTATCAAAGGCTGGAACATGTTCAAGACAACAAAACTCAAGAGCGACAGATGCTTGATTTCAAGTTGATAGAATGAATGTCATGATGCTGTATTTCAAATAATATGGAAATTGTGTTCGGTGCAAATTCAAAGGAAAAGGGAGTTCAATGACCTCATGAAATGTTCGGAATGCAAACATAAAGATTTGTAATTCTGGGTTCTTAAACAGAAACTTGAGCATCCGGTGGGGGATCCAGAAATATTAATTGAATTTTCAAATCAGGGGGGGAGCCTACGCTAAACAAGTCAAATGCCAATCGAACCTTGAGCCAATCAAGGGGGAAATCTGTAATCTAAAACCTGAAAACTGTAAAAAGTTCTGAACCTGAAATAAAAAAACCCTCTGAACTTGAAATACACAAGGTCTTCAATATAAAAATCTGAAATTTGAATGTGCAAGTGTGCACGAAATCCAGAAAACTGAAAATCTGAATACCCCATAAAATCTGAAATCTGAATTTGTGCAGAACCCATTTAAAAACCTGCAATCTGGGAATCAATTAAAAATGCAGAATCTGCAAGAAATCTGGAGTCTGAAATTTGAAAAGATCAAAATCTGAACTTTGCATTTAAAACAAGGAACCGAAGGCTGTAAGATATGCAGAATTTAAAATCTGAAATTTGAAATCAGCAATCTGAAGTCTGTAAATAAAAGAAATCTGAAAGTTTAAGGCCCATAAAACCTGCAGCCGAAAATCAGAAGTCTGCAACGTGCAGAATTTGTAAGAAACCTGAAATCTGCAGGAGATCCGAACTAAAAATTCTGCAATCTGAAATTTGAAGATTCAAATATGAATTTTAAAGATTCAAAATCTGAGCTTTATTCATAGATAAAAAATCTGAGAAAAGTTTTTGAGGGGATCAGCAAACCAAATGTATGAAATTTCTGGAATCAGAACATTGCAATCATGAAACTCACAGGCCCATTCCAAATCTGAGCCTCCTAGATTTAAATTAGAACAAGTCAGAAGATGATCTGCAATCAGGTAGTCCCAAACCACTCAAGCCGATAAGAAAATTCAAATTCAAAACCGTCCCAAATCATTTCACATAAATCTGAAAATTGCATAAAAGAGAATCCAGAAACTGTCAAAATCATGAAATACAAATTCTGCAGAATTAACTGAAACCAATGAATCGAATGAACTAAATTCAACCTAATTAAAATTGAACTCAAATCAAACTCAATTCTAACTCAATTCAATCCAAATCAATCAAATTCAACTAAATCAAATCAAATTTCTCTAAGTAATCCAAACCTAAGCAAATCTGGAACTGTAAAAAATCCGAAATCTGAAAATCTGTGATATGTACAAAATCAGTACATTTCAAAAATCTGTAAGGTTCAGGGGAGCCAAAAATACTTACAAACTTCAGGTTCGGTTAAATCTGTAACAGAAGCCCAGGTTGGTTCAGATTAAATGAAACATGATCCTAAAGAGAGTCTTCTAAATAAATCAAATCAATTGAAAAGAACACACATTTAAATCACAATCAGCACATAAAAGATCAAATCCAAGCTGGTTCTGACAGCAAACATTCAAATCAAATTCAATCCATTCTCAATCAAACAAACTCAACTCAAACTAGGTTGAACCAATCAGAAACCAGTGAGAAAGTCCAATTCTCCAAACCAGTAAACCAAACAAACTCAAATTTTAATTAAACAAATCAATTTTCTGACTCAAACTCAAATCAACAAATAAATTCAAATTGAATAAAACATAAATCAATAAGCAACTCAAACAAATTGATTCAATTAAGATGAACACATCTGACTTCAACCCAAACCAAAAGCAATCAACAAATTAAATTCAACTCAAACAGATTCAAATTAACCAAACAAATCAAAATTCAAACCAACAAATTTAATTAAACCAATTCAACTCAAATTAAATTCAAACAAATCAAAATGCTTGCATTCCATCAAGTTCATGGGATTGATTTCTCCTATGTGTGTATGTGAATGTTTATTTTTGGGGATGCATATTTTTTGTTCCAATGGATTGCTATGACGCTTAATCAAGGGTATTCGAGTAATCTCGATATGATTAACGTAGGATCTTCGCACCATCCGACGGGGAGAGATCAAAATCAATTTTCAAAGAACCTAACAACCTCAACATATAATTTTGACCCTAGTTAGTACTTTTATGGAATACCATCTATTTTCCTAAGAAGTCAATGCTAAGGTCTAATCAAATCTAATTCAAATTCAAAAGGAAAATGAATTTCCAAAACAAGAACCTTAAATTTTTGAGGTTACATCAATTGGGTAGGGAAAAAATGGTGCCCTTTTGCACTCCTTCAATGGTCTCGCAAGACCATTTTGGGTCTCTAGGATCATGGCAGCCTGCACCTAATATCTTGTGGATCTCATCGAGATTGCCTTCCATGTCTTACAGTTTACAAAGAAAAATGCATGGACCGTGAAGTTTTTGCTAATGCACAAGGTACTGGAATAAAAATATTTCATCTTCTAAACATTTATTAAGAATGCATGAACTGACGCATAGTCTCTGTTCATGCAGGCTAAAATCTTAAACTTTAAGAAAGATTAAATTGAAATTTTATCCACACTGGAATGTACTGCCCAAATTATGGTCAGAAATAACATTGAAAACATGCCAAAAGCCATCTTTCATACAGGTTTTTGTTGAAAAATTGCTTAAAAGTATAAACTAATAGCCCACTTTTAAAATACTTCTTTTAGACACTTGAATTCCATCTGAATTAAAAATTTTGGTACTGGCAAATTGTTCTTTTCCCACAGGGATGAAACGAGGAAAACTAAGTCACTAACTCTTCTTTCATGAACATACGAGTATATGACAATATCAGGTAATACCGAGAAGTAAATTTATGTCCAAATGAGGTACATACCTAAAGGCATAAGATAATATGATGAGTGTAACGGTTGCTAAGTGATGGGACATTGATACTCCGAAGTCTGTCCTTCTAGTCTCCCAGAAAAGTAATGCAAATATTGAGTACGTATAGAATCCAGCAGCATACATGTAAACTCCCTTTAGTTTCATCCTGGAAATAAGGAGTGATCTAATTGGCATCATTCACAAAGAGTTCAAGTTATATCTAAAAACGGAAGTAGGCACATACTTCATTTTCTGATCAGGCCAAGCCTGGTTTCCTGGTCCAACCCAGAAGTTTCTAGTCCTTGTAAACCAGGGTTCATTGTACGTTACAGATAGCACCAAGGTCTCTGATGAGAGAAAATACACTAACTTCCATGTTGATTCCTTGAACTTATTTAGTTTCTTCCTCGTCTCCTCTTCATCAACATCAAATTTGTCATGTTTCTTCCCAAGTACAAGTCGCCTTGCTATTTTCTGCATGGCATGGATTGTTAAAGAACTTGATAGAACTTGTGAATGAAAGATGTGATATTCATCTCACCATGTACAAGACTTTTTAACTTTCAAGCATGTAATAGTTTTCTTAAATAAATAAATAAATAAACAAAGAAGAAATCTTTCAATTGCTTTCTATCCTTGAACAGAAAATTTCCCTGCAATGGAGATCCCTGTAAAAAGATGATGTCACCCTTACAACCATCCATGCCAGCAATCCTTCACTTGCCATCCGACAATTCGCCATACCCCCTCACTCAGAGAGAAACACTACAAGGAAATAGGCTAAACCAAACCGATTACACCCCTACTTCCCCCCCTGCATTTTCGTTTCCCCCTCCCAGTAAGATCTAATCTTGGATAGTCCAAACCCTAAGCCCTGTAGCACGTTGACAGCGAAGCGATGCTACTAGGAAGAAGAGGGGTGGTGCTGGGCAAGGCTTTGGAGGCAGAGGGGCATCCAACGAAGCAGCTTGAGGCGGAGTAGCATGGCGACGGCGCTGCCCTGATGCTGTGGTGGCAGGCAGAGGAACTCAGCAGTGCTCGGGCTGCAGCGGTTCTCAGTGGCACTGCCAATGCTACTGCTGCCAATGCTACTGTCAGAGATGGTTGTGCAGCACGGCAGAGGACTCAGGACAATGGCTGCAGCTCTTAATGGATTTGCATTTTCAGTGGGTTTCTTCTTTCAAACCCTTTCTCTCTCACTCTGGCTCGAACCAAACCCTAAGCCTTTTCTCTCCCACTCTTGCTCTCAGCCCTCTCAAGCCTCTCTCATCCCACAGCCACAAGCCCGCAGTCTTCCAGCAAGGAGGCAGACGACTCACAAGGCGCAGTGCCGATCTCATGCCGCTGAGGCACAAGAGCAACCATAGTCTGTGGAACTCCCGTGACCCATCGACAGCCAATGGCCCGATGCAATGCTTTTCCAGGTTATCGGAATCGGTATCGGAATATTTCAATTTCAATAGAAATCGAAATTACTCATTTCAGCCCTACTAACTAGATGACAGTAGCCAAGCTTTAAATGTCAGCCTATTCCGAATCTGAATCGCCATTGCCATCTAAAGACTTTTTCTCCTTGGACAAGGATCCCAGGACAGAGATCCCTCTGGACATGCAGGTTCCTGGTTACACGCACCTCTACCCCAATGTCTTTCATCTTCTTTCCATCCTCTAATAGATGTTTAAATGGGCATGGTTTCTGCATCTGCATATCTAACTACATTAGAAGCTACTACTATTCAATAGCCCGAAAGCAGCCAGTCAGCAACAAGGAATTTGTCAGCAGCAACAGATACAAACTTGATCACAATGTTCTACATTCATAAGGGCATCCTTCGTTATGGTTATGGAAATCAGGTGGGCACAAACAAGGTCATGTTGTCATAAAGGTTACCCTTGAAAATCAATAGAACTATCTTCATGCATGTAGGATAGTCTCATATTCCGCCATTTGCGGAGCCGAAACCATCTCTTGATGAAGATCTCAAGAAAATCCAAATACAACCACCCTCCAAGTAAGCAACGACCCAAAGCGGCAAAGTCTAATCTTTTGGACCCATGGCTACCCATGAACAAAATCCGGAGCCCGGCAACAAGCTAGAAACTGGAACAAGAAACTCCAGTAGAGAGAGAAGGCACAACCCATGTCAGAACCGCCCGCCCAGCAACTGCCAGGGTTACATCCAAAACTGCAATCTTTCTTCAAATGTAGCTTACCTCGAAGGCTAACCTGTCGAGCAGGATCCTGACAGATGGAAAGAAGACCACAAACAATGGGAGGACCAGGAAGTCCTCGTAGGCCGGGTAGGATTCATCCTGCCCGTTGAGAGACGCCAACAATTCTGTGAAGCTCATCTCTGAGATCCGGACGAGCCTGCAGAGAGGGTGAGATGAGGGAAAAGAGAGACGGAGGGGTCTAAGATTTGCCTTCACATGCCTCTCCCTTTGCTCGGTTCAGCATGCGGCTGCCCTCCGACGCAGCTGCTGCTGGGGACTCGAGCATGGCCCCCAACTGCAAGGACATGTGAGGATCCAGCTGTGCATTTGAAGGATTTAGCAAGAATTTCTCAAAATCCAGCGGATGGAAGTATAGTGAGGTTATAGCTCACTGTTTTTACTTCTGAGTTTTTTTTTCATTTTATATAGGATATTATTTGGATAAACACCTGAGGCCGGGTGTGAATTATACGTAAGAAGGTGACGAAGAAAAATGGTGTCTCTACATTTTTATGTATTGTTCTAGGCCCAACTTTGATAGAGTATCAGGTAACTATAAGTCAATATTGTGTTTTTGATATTTGGTAGTGTAGAATCATGTACTACTCAATCACTTCTGTCCAAAAGGTTCTCTTAATCTTTCATTTGCAGCCACCAATCCATGCAATATTAAAAATGAAATGAAATAAAATGGGCTCTAGAGAAAGAAAAAAAGTCCAGTCCTATTTTGGTCTCCACATGATCCTTCTGAATGTGGTGTGGGTTTGTGGGGTCCTCCCCATGGGAAATTGGGCCAGCTAGTCTTGGTCCCTCAGTTTCCATTACCTACATTTATTATGTCAAGAAAATTATTGGCATCTGTTGTTGCCCAAGTATCCTCACCTTGGAATGATCTCATATTCCACTTTCAATATCATTTCTCAGATTCTCTTGATTTGGGAAATGGAAAAAAGCTTAAGAAGTGGACTCAAAACCTCTCTGGCTGGGCTGAAAACCATTAGTTCACTATGTTTGATGAGTCATTTACTCTGTAATTATTTTAGAGGTTCAGATTCATATTTTGGGTCGTTTGACAAAATGTCTAATCTAACGTCTGAATGTATCATTAAAATCTTAGAAATTATTTAACCTTGAGTACTGGCGTGCTTTAGTGTTTTTTTTTTAAAAATCAAGTTAGGATTCTTCTTTTTACAATATAAAAACTTAGAAGTGCATCAAAACCTTAAATATTCCAGTAACTCCATGAATATTCAGCATTGCCACCGTCCAATCCCACTCTGGCAGATCATTTACAGCCTTGTTCTTCCACATTATCATAACTCCCTCTTGCGTACTACCACATTGTCTCTTTCAGTATTTAATTGAACATTTATATCGACAGCTAACTTCTTGACGCCCAGCTTGTTCTCCTTCGTTCAATTCAATGCCCCCTTGCGCCTAGGGGTGTAAACTGTTCGGTTCGGTTCGATTTGGCTATTTTTTTTCAAACTGAAACCAAACCGATAAGGCAAACCAAACCGAACCGAACCAGTGAGCCCTGAACCGATTGTGGTTCGGTTCGGTTCGGTTCGATTCGGTTCGGTTCGGTTCATCGGTTTAATGTATATTTAAATAAATAAAATAAAATAAAATAAAATATACATTATAATAATTATTTAAGATAAATATAAAGACCAATACTTTATTTATAATATATAATTTTATCTTTATACTAATTAACTTAAATTTATAATAATATATATTTAAAATTGATATAATATATATTTAAATGTAATATAATATGTAAATAAAGTGGGTCAAACTTTATCAAATCGGGTCAACCGGTTTACCGGTTCGGTTCGGTTTGGGGAGGTGCCGAACCGAACCGAACCGATAAGAAATTATCGGTTCGGTTCGGTTCAAAAAACCGAATACATAGCCTATCAAACCGAACTGAACTGAACGGTTCGGTTCGGTTCGGTTCGGTTTACCGGCTTTAGATGAACACCCTACTTGCGCCTCGGCAGTAAACGGGTAGTTGGGTCCGGACTCTGGGCCCCGGATGGCTCCGATACCATATCCAGAACCAAGTAGGGGTTACTAGGGATCTTCATGGTTTGATTTGATTTAATTTTTGAGTATTTTTTCTCAAATTAAATCAAACCAAACTATCTTCCAAATCAAATCAAACTGAACTAAATTAATTCGATTTGGTTTGGTTCAAACCATATTTTATTAAGGTACAGTAGAAATATTAATATATAATTTTATTTTGTTAGTTTTAAATCGTATTCTATTAAAATCTTGTGTATATGTTTATATATTATATTAATTTTGCCTTAAAAATTTTTAAAACAAATTTATTTTTATAAGAAAAGATACATAAATGCTATGTTATATATAACTTAAACTAAAATATTTAATCTAATTCGAATTATTTGATTTACATATTTAGCTTAGTTTGAAAGATCTTAGAAATCAAATCAAATTAATCGGTAGTTCAAACCAAACCAAACTAAATCGAAGTATTGTTTGGGTTTGATTTTTTGGGTTGAACCGAATAGTGAACAGTCCTAGGGTTACTCATTTTTGACTATTGGATTAGTCTACATACTCATAGAAATAATTATTTAAATCATACATCTGTCCAAGTCACTCTTTTCTTGAATATTAATACTTATCTTCCTCGCACTGCAAAACTGCTGGTTCAAGTCGTTGATACTCAGCAGACCCGTCCGGGAGAAGTTCAATGTCAATGGGTATTAGCGACGGTTGTAACCTCCTGTTTGGTTAGAGTTTCATTTTTTGTACTATATTAATATTGATATTAATATTTTCAAATGTCGGAGTATCAATATCAAAAGTAATACAAGTTGTCACATGTATTACATAATATGCTTTGTTTGCACTATAAATTTTAAAATTAATACAATTAACCAAACACCTCTTAATAGTTCCTATCAATATCAATTTTAAAATTGATAGTGATAGAGATACCTAATAGTGTTACCAAACAGGGCATTAACTATCGCTAATACTGATGAGGGACGACTTTTCTTATGCCCTGTTTGGTTAGAGTTTCATTTTTGGTACTATATCAATATTGATATTAATATTTTCAAATATTGGAGTATCAATATCAAAAGTAATACAAGTGGACACTTGTATTATATAATATACTTTGTTTGCACTACAAATTTTAAAATTGATACAATTAATCAAACACCTCTTGATGGTTCCTATCAATATCAATTTTAAAATTGATAGTGATAGAGGTATTTGATAGTGTTACCAAACAGGGTGTTAAGTCAAACAGCCGTCCGCAATGAGATGTATTATTAAAATATTATTTTTTTTAAAAATAAAAATATGTATAAAACCTGTGTATTCCATGCAAATTTGACTCGTACAACAATATGTCATACAACAACGTTCACACAATATATACAACTTTTGTACATTAATCTGTACATACAATACATTTACAAATAATATTTATACAACCTATTTGGTACACTTTCATAAATAACATGTTTCATACTGCCTTCTTACAAATATACAACCAGTTTCATACAATTTGTTTTGTACATTCTTTATGTACAACCTGTTTCATACAACTAAATTATTTTTGTAAAACATGCATATTTCTACATAAACTGTATATTTCAATTTTATCTTTAGTACAAACTATGGAATTCAAACATGTTAAATACACAAGTTATAAATTCATTTAAAATATGTAATTCGTACAATATGCGATTAAGACAAACTAGAATGCTACATAAAACGTGTAGAACTAAAACTTATACAAAAATAATAATGTCTAAACTGTATTATTAAATTAAGTAAAAAGTAATCAACACTAATAAAAAAAATCACTCATCATCTTCAAAACACTTGTCATCCTCGTCTTTGTTCTCTTCATTCCTTTCCCCAGAGATTACATTAATGTGAATAGATTTTTATCTCCTTGAAAGGTAAATTTATTATATATAAATATATCTAATATTTGTTGAACTAGTTGTTTGAACATGCCTTTAAATGAGTTTTTTTATTTGACTACATTAATATTTTAATATTTCTAAGTGATAGGAATATATTCAAAATTATAGAGTCATTGACAGTATAATGATCTACTAATTTAGTTGACTGGCCCAACAACCGTATTAATTAGTAGCCTTTTTAGAAGGTCACTTATCATCAGTTTACTCCTTACAGAGTATGCTTAACTTCAGAGTTCTGTCAACTCAAACTCCAACAAATGGTTAACCGGTGTTGTTGGTAGTCCACTGATTTAATCTCTTAACATATGCACAAATTGAGACGTTATCTACCCCCTCAAAGGCTCGACACCCTCATCAAGATCACACACACCATGCCCTAGTCAGTTGACTGGTACAACAATTATACTAATTAGTCACCCATCCTTAGCCTACTCCCAACATAGTATGTTTAACTTCGGAGTTCTTTCAACTTAACCTCCAAAAAATGGTTAATTGGTCTTGTTGATGGTCAACTAATTTAATCTCTTAACATATTCACAAACCAAGGTACTACAATTTATCCCCTTAAAGACTTGATGCCTTCGTCAAGATCACACACACCATGCCCTAGTCAAGGGATTGGCCCAACAAACTTACTAATTAATAGCCTTTTCAGAATGTTACCTATCCTCGACTTACTCCTAATAGAGCACGCTTAACTTCGAAGTTCTTTCAACTCAACCTCCAAAAAATAGTTAACCGATTTGTTGGTAGTCCACTAATTTATCTGTTTAAAGACTTGATGCTCTCGTCAAGACCACAAACATTACATATCACATACCCGGCCAGGCGAGTCACATCGGATCTTTTGACTGAGTTATGCTCTGATATCATATGTAACGATCGCTAATTCAGGTGGCTAGTCCAACCACTGTGCTAATTAACAGCCTTCTAAGGAGGTCACCCTTCGTCAGCCTACTCCCAACAAAGCACACTTAACTTCGGAGTTCTTTCAATTCAACATCCGAAAAATAGTTAACTGATGTTGTTAGTAGTCCACTGATTTAATCTCTTAACATATTCACAAACTGGGCTGTTCCAGTCACTAATTATTAAGATTAAAAATTTTCAATAAACTATACTCTATGATCAAAAGTATATGAACTTCATGCTAAATTTTCTTATTATAAATATATATGAGTATATTTTCATTCTTCAAATTTATAAATTAAACAAACCGGCCATAATTGGATGATCTTTGAGTGTAAGATAAACATAATGTTATCAAGATATGGTCAATAAGGCGATCCAAATCAAAATAATATTTGAAGTAGCATATGCCAATTTAAGCTGTAGTTTAAACATCATATTTAAGAAAGGTGTCAACAGTTGTATCAAGTTTATATATACATAGCAGGTTGTATCACATAAATGTGTGGACTGAGTGGCCCCGGGATTAGCTTTTTTTTTTTTTGTTCACCCCCGGGATTAACTACAATGGCCTTTTTCCTTCATATCTAGCTACCCATTAATATAACCATGTTTTGTTTATGTCCAATGATCAATCATTATGGTATCAAGTTAATTAACGGAAAATAAGTTGAGCAGGAGGATGAGGAGAGGATGAGACTGAGAAAGCTTTGGTCATATTTTATACAAAAGGGAACATCTTTCTCTTGTTTCTCCTGGATTAATACTTCCACTTCCTAAGCTCATAAAGAACCACAAACAGATCAAATCCCAGTCCTTTGTACCCCACTTAAATCTCACAAAGGGATGCCTCCATTTGCATGCATAGCTCAGTTGCAGATTGCCTAGTAAGCAGCTCAGATGATGCCAAACAAGGTAGGAGAGATAGAGGAGAGCCCAATGGGTGTTTGACTGCATATTTTAGTAACAAAACTTGTAGAAAAAAGTGTTTGATAATTATTAGAAAAAAATATATTTTTGCAGATAATTATTTCCTTTTTAAATAAAAAAGAGGTGAGATTTTTTTTTCTTTTTTGTGATCTCTCAGCTTTTTTTATTTATTCATTATCCCCATCCTTCTTCTAGCTTGTTATCATATATCTCAGGAGTCATGATAATTTTATGTCTTTACCTATCTTAAATTTTATTGATATATAACTTTATAACGACATTGTATCAAAGAACATCTTGATGATCTGTTGGAATGTGTTGATATATACTTGCATCATTCCCATCGTTCATACATACATACAAACATATATACATACATACATACATAGAAAGTTTGAGTGAGATAAACATATATCATGTGATTATAATTTCGCATAGTAATCTGTTTGGTAACGACATTAAACAGCTCTATCATTATTGATTTTAACATATGTGTAGTGCATCAATTTTTATTGATACTCTATTTTCTAGAAATATCAATTTTAAAATTTATATTACCAATTTTAATACTTTATGGCCTGTTTGGTTAGAGTTTCAAAAATGATACTATATTAGTATTGATATTGATATTTCTAGAAGATGGAGTATCAATATCAAAATTGATACAAGTTGACACTTGTATTACATAACATGTGTTGTTTACAATACAAATTTTAAAATTGATATTATTAACCAAACATCTCAAGGTGATTACCAACAATATCAATTTTAAAATTAATAGTGATAGAGGTGTCTAATAGTGTTACCAAACAGGGCATTAGTCAAAAAGGGCATAAAGCATGGGCATGCATGCAGTGCATGTTTAGCTTGGGTTGCAACTTCATATTTTCTTTTTGGGGCAAAATATATATCTTAAAAATTGACAGACTTAGGTGTCGTTTTATTTAACTTAATAAAATATTTAAAATCTTAATTTAATCTTTAATCTCTCCTGTGGAACACAAAATCTTAATTATCTACCTCTGAAAAAAAAGTACAATGAACCACTTAAAATCAAGTCATTTTTCGAGCTGTTACTATTTTATTCGGACGTTTTACTAAATGGTTGGTCTGAATATAAATAATCTATCATACATTAATTAGGAGATTGATTAGACATGATAAATGAAGGGGGGAAAAAAACAAATGGGGCCTTAAAATGTGTATGTGATTAAAAACTACATATTGTCCTTTGGTGACCTTATAAGCAGGGTGCATATGTACACATACACAAGCCCATTAATATTAATGATAATTTTCTAATTTTGATAAATGATTGCGCCCTGCTGTCCATCGCATCCATGCATCTTGCAGCAAGAGTATAACAATTTCCCAAGCTTTACAACCATATATATATATATATATATATATATATATTTCTTATCTTTATTATTATCCTTATCTCGGAGATCAACTATATATGTATATATTTATATGTCGTAGATATTACCGTACAAGGGAATTAGAGCAAACGTGTTCTTCTCTCATAGGTAACCATATTGATTTTAAGTAATGTTAAGGACATTGCATCCGATGAAATCGATTATTACAATTAAGAATTAACTGGTCAGTTAATTACGTACGATGGAGATGTGAAAATCTAGAACTCAAAAACATAAAGTTAGGTAAAGGTTATTGGGGATGTTTGGTTGCCCAATGTTTTGTTTTATATATATATATATATATATATATATATATATATTTGAGGGACTAGGGGGGGGGGAAGAAAGCCTAACATTTTATCTATCCAAAGAGAATATTTTCTATATTTATAATATTGTCAAAACACTTTTAACAAGTTTTTTCATATAAATATATATTTTTGATAAAAACTCGATTTGTTGCGCAATCAAGAATCCATGAGTGAGAGGGAACAAGAGGCAAGATAATGAAGTATTAAAGAAAGATAAGCACTTGCTCCAATACCATCTTAAAAAATAGATAATCCAACTCAAAATCATAAAACAATGAGTGGAGTAGATGCCACAATTATATCCTCACAATTTATTTTAATGTCCTCACAATTATAAAAATATTACGTTTGAAAATTAAAAAAATAAAGCATTCAACTTAAACTTAAGAGTTTTATTAAGAAATAAAAGATGTGTTCAGGTAGTAATTAAGATACACATGCAAATAGTCTAAATAAATTATAGCCCACTTGGTTACCCTATTAAACACCCCAATCAATCTCAACTTTAAAATTAATATTGATATAAATCATCATGTGGTGTTTAGTTGTTAATATCAAATTTGAAATTTGTAATACAAAGACAATAGGATATGCAATACAAGTGTTCTTGTATTGATTTTGATATCGATATCCTATCCATTAGAAATATTTTTAGATATTCATTTTGATATTCTAACCAAACATGTCATCAACCTCTAAGGTGCTGTTTGGCACCAAAATTTTTTGGGGATAACCAGGTTTATCCCCTAAAATTTGAGGATAAACCTGGTTTATCCCCAAGTTATCCTCATACCAAACATGACCTAACTGAATAAGAGATCCGAGGTATGTTTACATGAATCAAATGTAAGGCCCTCTTTTTTAAGAGTATAAAATTATTATATTGATTTTGACTTTGATATTTTTAGATAATAATCAATATTGACATGATAAATGTGGACACTTATATTATATAATATGCATTTGTATGTACTGCAAAATTCAAATTGATACTATTAGCCAAATGTCTTTTTGTGATTTCTTTTCTTTTCTTTTTTTTTAAAGGATGACACGGTGGTCAAAATTTGACAGTGGTAGTGATAGAGATATATGAGAAGGTTACCAAACAAGTTTTACAACTTTATATTGTTCTTGGTTAGAATACCAAAATGATATATATTCATATATATATAACAATTTTAATATCCATATTTGCAGCGGATAGGATATGATATTAAAATTGATGCCGGTGAATGATATTAAGAATTTCAATATTGATAGCCAAACACAAATGATGATTTGTATGATTATCTCAATTTCATGATAGAGGTTCACAATATATGCATAATGATGAGTGGTACATGGGGTCAGATTTTTTTTTTACAAAAAATTATTTCATATAAAAAATAAGATTTTCTTAATACTTAACCTAAAGAGTGGACTCGAGATCAATGGCGGACCTATGTTACTCACTTGACGTCACCGAATTTTGAAAAAAAACACATTAAAATTTTAAGATTTTTAATAAAAATTATTTAAATTAGGATATGTTACGGATGAGTGACTTCCGGAAATTGTGCTCCGGCTTGTATTTCTTTTCAAAACTTAATTTGTATCAAAATAAAAAAAACTCAGTTATATTATTATTTTAATTTTTATCTTGTGTTAAATAATTTTAGGATGAAGATGCAACTTAAAACTATCTTCTTGTTTTATGGGTGTCTTTTGTAGATATTTCTAATATGCACTGTATTTTATATTTTAATTTATTATTTTAATATATTAAAAAAAATTTGTTCACCATGGTGAGTGGCCAAGCGGGTGTGCCTTTCCGCACGCGACGAGGGATCGGCTCGATCCCCACTTGTACTCTTCTCCAGGGAAAGGTTGGACTCTTGCAGCCCTCGAACCCCGCCATTGCTCACGAGAACGAGGGGATATGCCAACCGAGCCACGATCAGTCGACATATTAGATTGTTACATATACTATTTTTATATATCTCTTGACTGTCGCTTGACAATCTCTTAACATATAGCTAGCAAAAAAAACAGTTCACAAATATACCCTAATAGTGATAAATAATAAATAATAAGAAAATTTACTTATTGAGTTTACATGTGTAATGTTTTTACTAATACACTCAACAAGAAGTTCGAAACTTGGTTCGATAAAAATTCGACTCGATTTATTTATTATGTTAAATGAACAAACTTGAACAAAAAATAAAGCTCGACTCATTAAATAAGCCAAGTTTGAACAGACTCCTGTTCGGCTCGAGAAACTCGCGAATAGCTCGATTAAATATTATATTGTATATTTATTTTTAAAAATTAAATTATGAGTATTAACAATTATATATTATAACTTAAATATATTAACTAATTTAAATTTTGATTTTAGATTTAGATTGAGTTTCATAAACAAGCTAAATCTAGAGTTTCACAAATAATTTTTTATTAATTTTGAGTTTTATAAACGAGTTTGTATATAACTGTGAAATGAATTTTATTCTAGCTACTATTTGAATTTGAACTCGACTCGGCTCGATAAATAAACGAATCACGTTTGAATAAAAGAACAACGTACTCGTTAAAATTTGAGCTCGAACTCGAACTCGAACTCGTGTAAAATAAACGAGCCACACTTGAACATCGTACTACTCGACTCGACTTTACTCGTTTGCACCCATATCCTCGTCAACCGTTGTGCCGCATTATGTTTAGGGAAAAGTGATGCCTGATCCAAAAAAGAAGTCAACTAAATTAATAGTACGTTGACCCCATATGTTTAACACCCTCAAGGGATGTCAATTTAATATATCCAGTTTAAATTTTTACCAACTCTAGATCCACTTCGTCACCTTCTAGGTTAACTTCTTCCTCTACCACCAAAATTGCCTTCCTCAACATTTTTAGATTAACATAAAAATTAAAAAATTATCGCGGATCGCTTGAAATTAAATTATTTTTTAAAAAACTATTATTATGTTCGGATATATATTTTATCAAAAGATCCGAACACCCGACTCGTAACCATCAAGCAGGCCTTATCTGTACATCATATGCCCTTCGCAAACAAAACTAGGGCTGGACTCGGCCCGAGTCAGCACGCGCCAGCTCAACCCGAGTCGGTACACCCACCCGTCCCACCAACTCGGACCGACCCGGACCGGATCACGTGCAAACCCGGCGGATCGGATTCCTTCCGCCGGCGTTGCATGATTGCCGCTGGTTCGCCGAACGCGCCGCGCCGCGCCATGTGAACTCTCCATACGATCACGTACCGGAGCTCGCCGGCCGGCCGGCACACCAGCTGGCGCCTCCGTCTTTCTGAGCTCGCCGGCCGGCCGGCTGCTCTGCTCCCGCCTACGGAGAAGCTAGAGAGAAAGAGAGAGAGAGAGAGAGACGGCGGAGGGCCGCTGAGGGGTTGCCACGATAACGAGCTGAATTAAAGCGATGTAACGGAGGAGATCGATGATCGGGCGGCAGGGGCAGCGGCCCGGGCGCCGGCGGGCTGGCAGGCGCTCGAGCTGTGTTGCCCACAATGATGACAGCAAGCTCCGGCGCGGCGGGGGCGGAGAGCGGCCCCGGCCGGCCGTACTCCGCCCATCCCGCCACGGCGCGGGCGGTGAGAGGGACTTGACGCCAGCCGGGTAGTACACGGGCGGCATGTGAGGGCGGGAGGGGAGCAGAAGGACGCGGAGCGGTGCCGCGCACAGTAATGGCGGCATCTCTCTGAGAGAGAGAGAGAGGTGCTGTACTGTACTGGCAGTGCAGCGCAGAGCCCCTCGAACCAGAGCCAGCCATGGCGGGAGACGACGGCCGGCGGCCGGCCTGCTGTCCCGTCTGTCCTCCTGGAGTTCCACATGTGTGCCCGTCGTCCCTCCGCAGTGCAGCATTATGCGCCGGAGCGGAGGAAGAAGAATTGGGCAGCCGGAGATAAAGAGGCCGACGACTTAAATGGCGGCACCGGCACCGGCACCGGAGCCTCCATCTCCTCCCCAATTCCCTCCGCCGGAGACTGAGCGAACCGGGTTGTCCCCCGGAGCCCCGTCTCCCCCCCCCCCCCTCGGAAGAGATCCGCCCGCAAGGTGTTCGAAACGGGGTCCTGCCCTGGCCCAAGAACATTCCGGGCTACGCCTCTCTTATGACAGGGCAACCCCGCCGGCAGCTGCGCCCTCCTGTCGAGATCCCCCCCGGCTGTCTGCCGGCCGACGGGCACGCATCCATGTGACGCAGGTTCGGATCAACTTTGTCAACAATAAATTTATTAATGAGTTAATAAATTATTATTAATCGTTATCGACATTTTATAAATTTATTATCGATGAACAGTAAATTAGTGAAATATCGATAATAATTTTATTTTTTCAATAATAAATTATCAAATCTATTATTTAAATCGTCACTTGAATAATTTAAGATCGTGATTAGTTTTAATTAAAGATTAAAAATACGAAGTTGAAATGATCCGAACTGGCCATGTGACGCAGAGCGCCCTCGTACATTCCATCGAGCTCTCGAGAGCAGCACGGAGAAGGGGACAACCACGGCCAGCTGCGGGGAGAAAGAGCGCGCAGATGTTCCGGTGTTGGGACATTTATTTGATTAGGGTTCTGTGCCTCGACAGGACAGCCTAGATTGAGGGCGTGCCTGGTATTTAAACCGGCGTACAGGTCAAAGCTCGAAGCCCCGCCCATTTATTGTGTTTTGCCCTGCTCCCATGTGGAAGAAGCAGATAACAACGACACATTACAGAACATCGTCGACGACGACGAAGAAGAAGAAGAAGAAGAAGAAACCATTACATACATACATGTATATATAATTGCTATTCCACCGTGTTAATCGGCAACATTGTTCGGTTGACGCGATTCGAGCGGGCACAGGACAGGACAAGCAGAAACAGTTGGGTGATGGCAATTTCTTTACTGCTTCCCACGCGGGCATTTTGGCACGCAGAGAATTAATTAATTGATGATGATTTGGGGATGAGCATAAGCTGTCCTTGATCCCTCTATCTGTGAAGGGAATATCGTATGGGAACCAAGGAGAGAAGAGGAGGGAGGAATTTAAGGGTTCCCTTCTTGCCGCGGAGCAGGTTCTCCTCCTCCTCTTTCGCCTTCTCCTCCTCTGATATTGTCTCTCTTGCAGAGCTCGGCGCAGAGATGACTGTCAGATGATTCAGACATGCTGGAGTTTCTGATCAGGTAGTAGCCCTTACATTTACTCGCGCCATTCAATGATGTAGGTCTTTGTGCGTGTTCTTGAGAATCTTGCCCAGCTTCTTCTCTGGTGCTGCGTAGACGAGGGACGTCAGAGAAATAAACACGCCCATACTTGTTCATCGCCGGATCAGAATTAAGCGTAATTAATCTCTCTCTCTCTCTCTCTCTCGGCTATATATATACGGGCTTGCTGTTCCTTCGATTTGCACCGCCATAGAATAAGCTGGGTCTTCCATATTATTCTCTCTCAGGCTGCTGGGTTGTCGATCTTCTCTTCGTCTCTGGTGGCGCCGCCGTCGCCTCCCCGCGGCCGTGTCGGCGGTAATGGAGTCGACGTCCCAGGTCGTCGGAGTTGCAGAGGGATGCAGCAGCAATGAGTCCGGGTGGACCATGTACCTCGCCTCCCCCATGCACGACGACGACGACGACGACGACGACGTAGAAGAAGAAGAAGAAGCCCGAGTCGGAGACGGCAGCGGCGAGGGAACCGACGGGGGGTGTAAGGGCGGCGCCGCCCACGGAGGCGGCAAGGAGGAAGAGGACGGAGACTCGCTGGCGTCGGACGCCTCCTCCGGGCCGCCCCACCGCGGGCCGACCCACAAGACGAACGACGACGACGACGGCGCTGGCGGCGGGGATGGAGAGGACGGGGGTGGCGACGACCCGGGGGAGGTGGTCGGGGTGACCAAGAAGCACGTCCCTGCAGGGTACTGCTCCCGGCGGAAAGCCCGTAAGCGCGCGGAGAAGAAGAGGGACGCCGCCGCCGCCGTCAAGGTAAAGAACAGCACTGCCGGGAAGAACAACTAGCTGTAATCAGAGACCAATTTCTTCAATATGTTCGTGTTCCTTTCCCCCACAAAAGCGCGATCATCTTCTCCATGTCGGAGCTCCGGTTTCGAGATCCGGTCGCCGATTCGGTGCCGCCTGCCTCGTTAGAGCCATTAGGGTTTCTTACACGCGTTCGTGTGACCGGTTCAAACGAGCTGCGCCCCGCCCGCAACCCCTCGTCCCTCCCGGCGACGGCGACGGCGGAGGAGGCCGCAATGAATGCCGCCGCATGAATCCGCGCGCGGCCGCCGACGAGAGCTACGCCTAGGGTTTCGGCTCTACGCGAGCACCGGCCAGCGGCGGGTGGCGGTGTTGGGCGGCACATGGAGGAGGGGAGGAAGAGACGTTAAATTGACAAGACAGATCGGGCGGACATGATCGGCCCGAGCGGCTGTCGTCGATCAGCTCGCGCCGGATGAGAACGAAAACAAAGCCCTAGAACGTACGAACCGAACGGGGGATCATCCAGTCTTTATAAACAAAAGACGAAGTCTTTATGAAAAAGAAAAGGCGGCGTTTCGATCTTGCTAGCCGGTAATCGCGGCTAAATTTTTACATCCCGTCTGATAACGTCATTACGTATTTTTATCACTGTCAATTTTAAAATTAATATTGATAAAAATTATTAAAAATTGTTCAATTAATTATATTAATTTTGAAAGTTATAGTATAAATAAAATAAATTATGTAATATAAATGTCTCTTCTTGGGAGCAGGGCAAAGGAGATCATCTCGAGCGTCGCTCGATCTCTCGCAATGTTACGGGATTTGCGATCATTGGAACAATGTCCAAAAAAAAAAGAAGAAAAAAAGAGACAAGTTGGTATGACACAACGTTATGGTTTCCGGTAGATACGTGTATATGACACAACGTTAACCGCAGGTTTAATTTATTTTGAGTTGTTTTTAAAGGAAGTGCAAGGGTGTGCAAGAGAATCTAGTCTTTTTTTTTGAAACACAGTACTAAATTCATTCAGACTAAGCAACGAACGATACAGAGAATCTAGTCAAGTTGTTAGTTTATGTTTGAGCTGAGCTGTGTCAGTTTGTCGATCTACGAGTAAACTTGATCTATGTTTGCGTTTATAGTTTGGTATGTTCGAGCGTGACTCGTTTATTATTATTATTATTTGATCCAGTTGAATTTAAGTTCAAACTCAATTGTGAGTTGGGTCCAAATTTTGGTTTAAGCTTGTTTCGAGTTTCTCATGAAGTTTATTTTACTTCAATTATAAAGTTCGAACCTGAGAGTTGGGTTTGAACTCACCAATGAAACTCGAAGTTAAACCTGTTTATAAAATTCGACCTCAAGCTTGAGTTGATATTGAGTTTAATTTTGGCTCATTTAACGTGTTTAATTAATATTATGTAACTATTAATATTTTAAAAATATTTTAAAACATAATCAAATAATTAGTTGAATGCTCCGATGATCATCCATTCATAACTTTTATCAAGTCTACTGGAGTTCCACTCGTTAACAAATCGGGTTTTTTTTTCTTAGTCAAGGTCACACTTTGTTTGATCTACTTATATGTTTGATATGATAAATGAGCGGAGTTAAGTTTTTATTGGGTGTATGGAGCTAGTCAACGGGTTAGCTAGGGTATGAAAATAAGTAAATTTAAATACCGAAAACTCCCTAATAAATTTTTTTTAGAATTGTGTAAGCTATGTGTAGCCTCACCAAATATTACCAACGACGGTCTGAAAAATTTGAGTATCGTCTCTTTTTATTCGATCGTGAAATAGTTTGGATCACCTCAATTCTTAAGTGGAGGGGGTAATTTTAGTCTCCAATTAAAAATGGTCATGACCCCGAGTCACTTAAGTGACAATTCAAACAACAAATTTAGTGAATCATTATCGAAAATAGTTGAACTGTTATCGATGTCTTACTAATTCGCTATCCGTTGGTGACGAGTTATATTAAGGTCAATAGGGAGTTAGTAAAGTGTTGGTAGTAGTCCAGTAACAGTTTACCGGCTCATTAATTTGTTGCCGATAGAGTTAAATTATTATTAACTTACTATCTGTCACTTAAGTGACTAGAGTCGTAGTCATTTTTGATCGAGGACTGAGGCTACTCCTTCCACTCATGGATTGAGGTGATCCAAACTCATCGGGAAATGTGTAGAGATCATGCATGAATGTTGTTGGTTAACATATGCTAAGAAGTTTATGTTCTAATCAATGGCCAGATGCGATTTATGATTGTCCTTCGGGAGCTCGCCGTCTGGTACATATAATATAATCAGAGAGAGTCTAATTGGAGCTTTTTTATTGCAATATTCTCTAGTTTGAAAAATTATTTATTCAGTGAAAACAAAATTCTTTTTAGATTTTCATAACAAAGGTAGTAAGTCACAGGTATAATATTAACCTACATTTTTTTTCCTCCAGGACGAAAATCGAGGTTATAATATTGTTGTTAATTAATTTTGTTTCTATCAAATCAATATCTATGGTATGTGTAATCATTAAATCTTGCCCAGCAACTGTGACAGCTTTCTCAGGAGGCTGCTCATCATTTAAATTACTTCCCTGTAAAACATGCCTAACTTCGGTGTGCTCTTCAAGAGTCGACCAATCAAAGATGGTTAATCATTTAGAAGTTTTGGTAGTCCGCGAATTAAATCATTTTAACTTCACTACAGGAATTAAAGTCATTAGCGACGGCTTACCGCCGTCGCTAAAAATACAAAAGCCGTCGCCATAAGGCAGTAGCGACGGCTCTTCCGCCGTCGCAATACTGTCGCAAATAAGCCCGTCGCCAATTTTAATAGCGACGGCTCAATATAAGCCGTCGCTTTTAGTATTATTTGCGACCACCAAAGCCGTCGCAATTAAGTTATTAGCGACGGCTGAAACCGTCCCTCATAAAGTTTTTCGCGACGGCACCAAGCCGTCGCAAATAATAAACCCTTAATAGACATTAGCGACGGCTTATCGCCGTCGCTAATAACCATTCTGACCCCGGCGACGCTCGCCGGGGTGCATTCTACGGTTTTGCGACGGCCGGGGCCGTCGTCGCTAATATCCCCGCGGGGTGCATTTTACGGTTTTGCGACGGTGAGAGCCGTCGCTAATCACTCAATTTACGGCCCGGCGGTGCCCGCGGGGTGCATTTTACAGTTTTGCGACGCTTAGGGCCGTCGCGCCCCGCCCGGGGTGCATTTTACGGTTTTGCGACGGGCCGAGAGCCGTCGCTAATACCCAATTCTGACCCGGCGACACCCACGGGGTGCACGGGTTTTGCGACGGCTAAGAGCCGTCGCTATTATTCATAGCCGTCGCTTAAAATAAGTTTAGGGACGGCTGTTAGGAGCCGTCGCAAATAACTTACAGTTTTTAAAAAAAAATTTTCATTGCAATCAATTGTATTCTCGTAGCAAGACCTGTATACACGAATAATTTGTCGGTTTGCCCGATCAAAGCCATTAACATTCATTCATACATATTAAACACTGACATTCTTTAATAAGAAAAATTCATATTTATAAAACGTATCATTACACAACAACTATCTCAAATACAAAGAAATAATAAAATAGAGAGTAATAAACTCTCTCACTCATCCTCCCCAAAAGAACGCTCGTAGATCGTCTTCGCGTCCTCGTCATCGTCCTCCTCCTCCTCGTCCCCTCGTGCGCCTCTATAGCCTTGGGTTGGCCTCGAACTAGACGGATGCGGTGGGAGCTCATCTGTTTAATTGGGCTAACATTTCTTGTGTTAGCCGTGTCATCGACTCTTGAAGCTGACCGGACGTTGGGCGTCCGGTTGTTGTTGGAGCGAGTCGATCATCGAGTTTTGTTTCTCGATTTGTGTAGCTTGAGCATCGACTTTGTCCACCAGCTGGTAGCCCGGACCCGCGGTACTCGCACCTCCACGCGCATACACCATACCGGAGTGTTGCGGGTCTGTCCTCTCCCCCCACATCGGATCCGTCCCGGCCTTTGTCTCTCGCCGAACACGGTGATAAATGCATCCTCAGAGAATGGGCGCTCGGAATTCCGAGCATCGGTCCTCCCGGCGGGGGCATTCATCAGCGGCGCATCTCATCCTATATAATGTAAATATAAAGTCGGTTGTTATATGAAATAAAAATTGTCTAATGTTGATACGAACAAACATATTGCGTACCATAACTTGATGACTTTCCTCGTTGCACCATACGAGGGATCCATCCTCTGCCTCTTTCGTTTGGGTCATCTCGAAGACCTCTGGAGCGGGTAGGACGACGCCCTTCTTTGTTTGTCACATTAAGAGAAAACATTATGAACACATTAGTACTATTATCGAGATATACAATAGTGAATAATAATAAAAAATTATAAACTTACAAAAATCAATCTGCGGTGATGAATGTTAGTTCTACCTCGCCTATAAGGCATGCTCAAAATTAGCATTTGTTTTATTCCTTTGGCTAAGTGCCTACAAACAAGTTCATAACACATTAATTTTGTTAAGACAAGCTAATAAAATGAGTTATCAAATGTGGATTACTTTTAAATTAAATAAATTATTTACCTTATTGTCGTCCCTCTCGCCATATCTCGCACATATGACGCCAGCTTGGTCCGGATCGCATTGTGGAGGCACAACGACAAGTGCCTCCTCCGGTGAGCGTCCGTAAAATACCGTACGCCAAAATTGTATTAGTTACAGAGACAAAATCGTTTACTAAAAAAATAAATATGAAATTTTTACCTTCTTCTTAAGATGACCCCTTTGTTTTCTTTGCATCTCTCCCGTATACGCCTTAAAATTTCCGCATCTATGGATGGTGACCGCTCGGAAATGTAAAATGTTGCTACGGGAAAAATACATAGATTAGTAATTTTAAAGTGAAAAAAAACAAATAAGCTCAAGTACTTTTATTTACCTCGAGGTCTCTAAATATCGCCTCCTTCTTGTCATCCTGGAAGGGTCATGTAATCCTGTTGCCATAAGTTGCAATGTACCTGTTGCAAACTCCAAGATATGAGGTGAACTCTGGCCATTCGGGCCTACACCCGATCCTCCAATGACCCGGACGTTCAATGTCTCCCCCGAGCGCTAATGTCCGCACATTATACGCCTTTGCGGGACCTCTCCCACGTCTAGCATCGTAGCTCGCATGCCAAAAATTTTAACACATTTAAAAATTGATATTTATAAATCTACAAGATATATAAAAAATTGATATTTACCGGAGGCGGAAGAAGATGGACAGTCTGTAGGGGACGTCACTGCAGTAGGGCGAGTGTCAACCGCCCAGGATGGTTCACTGATGGCATCGCATCCTGGGTAGGTTGAGATGGGCCCTGAGAACCACCGGCCTGATCGGTGGATCCACCGGCTGTCCCACTCCTCGATGTACGTCGACTCTTGCTAAATTTCTTCATCTGCAATATAATCTTTAAAATTGCAATCCGGCCTCGGTGTGGTGTGTTATGCATTTTTCCAAGCTAACCGGGCGGTTTGGCCGATCCAAGCCGGAATCCGGCTTCGATCGAACAGCAACCGGCCTCGGGGTGGGCTGTTATCCATTTTTCCAAGCTAACCGGCCGGTTTGCCCGATCCAAGCCGGAATCCGGCTTCGATCGGGCAAAGCCGCCTCGGGGTGGGGTGTTATGCATTTTTCCAAGCTAACCGGCCGGTTTGCCCGATCCAAGCCGGAATCCGGCTTCGATCGGGCAAACCGGCCTCGGGGTGGGGTGTTAGGCATTTTTCCAAGCTAACCGGCCGGTTTGCCCGATCCAAGCCGGAATCCGGCTTCGATCGGGCAAACCGGCCTCGGGGTGGGGTGTTATGCATTTTTCCAAGCTAACCGGCCGGTTTGCCCGATCCAAGCCGGATTCCGGCTTGATCGGGCAAACTGGCCTCGTGGGGTGTTATGCATTTTTCCAAGCTCACCGGCCGGTTGCCCGATCCAAGCCGGAATCCGGCCGATCGGGCAAACTGCCTCGAAGGGTGTTATGCATTTTCCAAAGCTAACCGGCGGTTTGCCCGATCCAAGCCGGATTCCGGCTTCGATCGGAGCAAACCGGCCTCGGGGTGGGGTGTTATGCTATTTTCCAAGCTAACCGGCAGTTTGTCCGATCAAGCCAGTTCCGCCTGTCGAGCAAACCGCCTCGAAATGGTGTTATGCTATTTTCCAAGCTAACCGGCGGTTTGCCCCGATCAAGCAGATTCCGGCTTGATCAGACAAACCGCCTCGGTGGGGTGTTATGCTATTTTCCAAACTAGCCGTGGCGGTTTGATCAAGCCGGATTCCGCTTCAGGGCAAACCGGCCTCGAGTGGGGTGTTATGCATTTTCCAAGCCTAACGGCCGGTTTGCCGATCCAAGCCGGAATCCGGCCCGTCGGAGCAAACCGGCCTCGAGTGGGGTGTTATGCATTTTCCAAGCTAACCGGGCGGTTTGCCGATCAAGCCGGATTCCGGCTTCGATCGGGCAAACCGGCCTCGGGGTGGGGTGTTATGCTATTTTCCAAGCTAACCGGCCGGTTTGCCCGATCCAAGCCGGATTCCGGCCGATCGCAAACCCGGCCTCGAAGTGGGGTGTTATGCTATTTTTCGAAGCTAGCCGGCCGGTTTGCCCGATCCAAGCCGGATTCGGCCGACGGGCAAGCCGGCCTCAGTGGGGTGTTATGCTATTTTCCAAGCTAACCGGCGGTTGCCGATCCAAGCCGGATTCGGCCTGATCGAACAAACCGGCTCAGTGGGGTGTTATGCATTTTTCCAAGCTAACCGGGCAGTTTGCCCGATCCAAGCCGGATTCGGCTGATCGAGCCCGCCTCGATGGTGTTATGCATTTTTCCAAGCTAAGCCGGCGGTTTGCCGATCAAACGGAATCCGGCCCCGTCGGGCAAACCGGCCTCAAGTGGGGTGTTATGCATTTTCCAACTAACCGGCGGTTGCCCGATCCAAACCGGATTCCGGCTTCGATCGGGCAACCGGCCTCTGGTGGGGTGTTATGCTATTTTCCAAGCTAACGGCTGGTTTGCCCGATCCAAACCGGATTCGGCTGATCGGGTAAACGGCACCGCTCGAATGGGCTGTTATGCAATTTTCCAAGCTATCCGGCCGGTTTCCCCGATCCAAGCCGGAATCCGGCTTCGATCGGGCAATCCGGCATTCGGGTGGGGTGTTATGCATTTTTCCAAGCTATCCGGCCGGTTTGCCCGATCCAAGCCGGAATCCGGCTTCGATCGGGCAAACCGGCCTCGAAGTGGGGTGTTATGCTATTTTCCAAGCTAGCAGAGCCCGGTTTGCCCGATCCAAACGGATTCCGGCTGATCGGGCAAACTGGCCTCGGAGATGGGGTGTTATGCATTTTCCGAAGCTAACCGGCCGGTTTGCCCGATCCAAGCCGGAATCCGGCCGATCGAGCAAACCGGCCTCTCAGTGGGGTGTTATGCATTTTCCAAGCTAACCGGCCGGTTTGCCCGATCAAACCGGATTCCGGCTTCGATCGGGCAAACCGGCCTCGGGGTGGGTGTTATGCTTTATTTTCCAGCTAACCGGCCGGTTTGCCCGATCCAAGCCGGATTCCGGCTTCGATCGAGCCATTTCGGGTGGGGTGTTATGCTATTTTCCAAGCTAACCGGCCGGTTTGCCCGATCCAAGCCGGATTCCGGCTTCGATCGGAGCAAGCCGGCCTCGAAAAGTGGGGTGTTATGCTATTTTCCAAGCTAATAGGCGGTTTGCCCGATCCAAGCCGGATTCCGGCCGATCGGAGCAAACCGCCTCCGGGTGGGGTGTTATGCATTTTTCCAAGCTAACGGCCGGTTTGCCCGATCCAAGCCGGAATCCGGCCGATCGAACAAGCCGTGCCAGTGGGGTGTTATGCATTTTTCCAAGCTAACCGGCCGGTTTGCCCGATCCAAGCCGGAATCCGGCTTCGATCGGGAACAAACCGCCTCGGGGTGGGGTGTTATGCATTTTTCCAAGCTAACCGGCCGGTTTGCCCGATCCAAGCCGGATTCCGCCTGATCGAGCAAACCGGCCTCTGTCAGGTGTTATGCTATTTTCCAAGCTAACCGGCCGGTTTGCCCGATCCAAGGCGGATTCCGGCTTCGATCGGGCAAACCGGCCTTCGAAGGTGGGGTGTTATGCTATTTTCCAAGCTAACCGAGTTTTTCGGACAATCACATTTCCACTTCTATCTGATAGGTTGTTTGTAGTTGTACATCTTCATCGGCTACACCAAATGCGACGGGTACGCTCACAAGTTCATCTTGATATGGTTCTACTTCATCATCGCTTCCTTCCGATAAGTTGTAGTAGTTACGTGGAAGTGACTTCACTCGTATTATCCATCCCTTACTCATATTGTCTTCCACATAAAAAACTTGTTCGACTTGATTTGCAAGTGCAAACGGTTCATCCGTCCCCAATTGCCTTTGTGTATTCAATGAAATAAATCCATACTCATTAATCTTAAATCCTCTGTCCTTATTGTACACATCCCACCATTGACATTCAAACAATACTAAACGACTATTCCTATCAAACGATACCTCTACTATATCTAAAATTCGTCCATAATATCCATCACAACCTGATGGAAGTTCTGAAGTTACAATGACCCCACATAGTTGAGTGGCCTTGGTTGAATCCGAATTCATTGTCCGAAATCTAAACCCATTGCAAATATACCGGATAATGAAGAAGCGAAACGGGATGGACAAGTGATAAAATCTCTAGATCCTTACTATATCTAGAAGACCCTGTGTTTCTTAATTCTGTAACGTGTGCTCTAAACCAAACCGAAAAACTACACTCATTCCTACCTCCGTTAATAAGAGCATCATTATATTTTTTGACGAAAATACTCGATATCTTCAATTTGATTTAACACATATGAATGGATTAAAACTTGTTCTCTTTCCGTCAACATAATAGGTACACGGGTGCATCTCAACGGACGTCCAACTGCCTTAAACATTGAACCCTGCTCACGATCATCGTCACAGGGACCACCATCGCAGTTCCGTTCTTGCTCATCTTCATTTTCATGTCGCATGTACAAAGAAATAAGCTGCGTGCACTCCTCTACCAAATAGCCCTGGGCAATGGAACCTTCAACTCTCGCCTTGTTGCCAACATAATCTTTCAATCTCTTTAAATATCTTTCAATCGGATACATCCACCGGTATTGAACTGGTCCGGATATCCTAGCTTCGTAAGCCAAATGCACAACAAGGTGAACCATAATATCAAAAAATGACGGTGGAAAGATTTGCTCTAACTTACACATTGTGATTGCAATCTTTGATTCCCAATCCCTTAAAATACTAGTATCTAAAACCTTAGCACAAATTACTTTAAAATACTGACATAACTCTACAATGGGCTTGAGTACGTCCTTTGAGTACGATCCCTTGAAAAGCAAGAGGAATAATCACTTGCATCATTACATGACAATCATGACTTTTTAATCCACTAATGATCCTACTACTTAGATCTACGCACCTACTCAAATTTGATGAATACCCATCCGGCACTCGAATGCTCTTTACAAATTCGAGTATGCGAGTCTTTTGTGCGTTACTCAGCTTATAGATAGCATCTGGAAACCTAGATGAACTCTCATGTGGATGTAACTCTTTCCGGACTTCTAACTCTAC
The DNA here is from genome assembly GCA_036172225.1 of Cryptocoryne crispatula var. balansae. NCBI lineage: Eukaryota > Viridiplantae > Streptophyta > Magnoliopsida > Alismatales > Araceae > Cryptocoryne > Cryptocoryne crispatula. The sequence goes on from CM069930.1 coordinate 37,524,090, forward strand.
CAAGTCTTTTCTAGAGTACACGTTGTCTTTATCCGATCCGTTTAGGTTGAACATATCTAAAATATTGTCACACACATTCTTCTCGATGTGCATCACGTCTAAATGATGTCGGACAATCGGCGATACTTGATATGGCGAGTCTTTCAAAGAAGATACTTCTTTTCTTCCGATTCTTATTTTTTGTCAAATTCTTTCTCGAAGCTCTCCAAATCTTTCTTAAATGTTTTTCCGAATCTTACGGGGTCAATCTCCCGTTGTTGTCTCCACATCTCATGTCCGGTTAGTATCTTTGGTGTACCCCTCTCACACCGGCGACCATCAAATAGATATACGTAATGATTCTTTCTCCACCGATGTGATATGGGTAAGAATCGCCGATGTCCTAAATAACATTGTTTTCGACTATGAACTAGTCGAACCGAATTTGTTTCTTCATTACATATCGGACATGCTAATTTTCCCTTAGTACTCCAGGCCGGAAAGGTTGGCATAACCGAGGAAAATCGTTTATGGTACCCAACAATATAGCTCTCGATAGAAAAGTCTCTTTCGCTAAAACATCATATGTCTCCAATCCGATCTCCCACAAATTTCTTAACTCTTCCACCAACGGGCTGTAAGTATACATCGATATCATTTCCGGGGCTCTTGGACCCGGTATTAGACATGAAATCATCGTGTTAGCCGCTTTCATACACATCCATGGTGGTAAGTTATAAACCAATGTAACTATAGGCCACACACTATACTTTGAAGACATGTTCCCAAATGGGTTAAAACCATCGGCGGCCAATCCAAGCCGAATGTTGCGTTTTCGATGCAAAATCCGGATAAAGTTCATTCACTCTTTTCCAAGCGGTGGAATCTGTGGATGACGCATTTCACCTCTCGATATATACGAACGTTGCTCACTATGCCATGACATCCACCTAGCATGATGTTTGTTGATATAAGCAAACGCTGCAACCTATCTTTTAAAGGGAAGTAGTGTAATATCTTCCATGCCACCTTCTTACTCTTATGTTGTTGATCATTTTTGTATCTCGGAGACTCACAATGTGGACAACTAATTCTATGTGCATTCTCTTTCCAAAAGAGAACACAATCGTTCTTACATGCATCTATCTTTTCATAACTAAGTCCTAAGTCCTTAACAATCTTCTTAAGTTCATACCAAGTGTTAGGAACACTTGCATCCTTCGGTAATACATCCTTAAATAAAGACAATATACTACTCATGCATTTTCCGGTCAAACCATTCTTGACTTCAAGCTTGAATCAAGTTTAAAATAAATTTTAACTTAGATATTTGTGTGCAAGCTTCATATAATGGTGTTTGGGGATCTCTTAATAGCAAGAAATGCTTGTGTGTTTCTATACTTGGTTCACCTTCATGATGAATAGATGGTCCTTGAATATTTTGAATGTCTTCAAGCATTTCTATTACATCGTCATTTAAATTCTCATGTTGTGCTTCATCTAATCGAACTTCATTATCGATACTTAAACTAGGTTCAATTTCTCCGTGACTTATCCACGTTCGATAATTGGACCATATGCCATCACATATTAGATGTTCTTTAACTACATCTCTTTTTAAAGTAAATGTGTTACAACACCGTCTACATGGACATTGAATCAAAGTTTTGTCTAATCCATGTCTAAATCGAGTCCTACATTCATCGTAAGCATAATCTAAAAATTCTTCTACTCCTTGAAGATACCTAGGACTTAATACGTTAGGAATATCTATCCAAGACTTATCTAAAGCTCATCGTCATGTGTTAATATAAATAAAGATATATATGCACAAAAATAAACAATGAGATAAGAAAGTCTCGAAACAAAATAAACACAAACCAAACCACCTCCAAGAGAAGAAAGTCTCGAACGAGAATGTCGTTTGAAACTACCTGAAATAAGAATTAAAGCCGTCATAAGATAAACATATTAATGACATTGAGTTTCATTAAAAAATTCTTATAAATTTTTTTTATCTTCTACTCTTGTTAAAGAAAAATCCAACTACGTAATAATATGTAACATAATATGTATTTATAATAATATATATTTACAATTGATGTAATATATGTATATATATATTTAAATGTAACATAATATGTAAATAAAGTGGGTCAAATTTTGACAAATTGGGTCAACTAGTTTACCGGTTCGGTTCGGTTTGGGGAGGTGCCGAACCGAACTAAATCGATAAAAAGTTATCGGTTCGATTTGGTTCAAAAAACCAAATAGATAACTTATCAAACCGAATCAAACTATATACATATTATTTTTCTTAATAATAATGTAATGTTTTAAACAATTCGATTCAAACAGTTCGGTCCGGTTTCATTCGATATGATTGACCACACAACTAACCCTAGCCGATATGAAATGAAGCATTTATCAATAAACATCCACTTTTCATGAGACTACTTAAAAAATTCAAATAGAAACTAATGAATAAACTAATTTCACTTAAAATATACCTTGGAGGATAATGGCCGGACGGATGTAGGGAGGGGAGGGCGCCGGCGCGCGGCCGGCGGCGGCGCAACAAGGCGGCGGCGGCGGCGCGCAAGGAGGCGCGCGGCGGCGGCGCCGGCGGCGCTAAGCGGCGGCGGCGGCGGCGCGCGCGGCGGCGGCGGCGCGCGGCGGCGGCGGCGGCGGCGCGGCGGCGGCGGCAGCGGCGGCGCGGCCGGCGGCGGCGGCGGTGCGTCGAGAGCAAGGGCGGCGGCGTTGCGTCGAGAGCAAAAGCGGGGGGGGGGAAGAGGGAAGGTGCCGGACGGGGTTTTGTAAACCCTTAATGTATTAGCGACGGCCGAAGCCGTCGCATTTAATGCGTTTAAGTACAACGGCGACGGCTCGGGCCGTCGCAAAAATTGTCGACCGTTGAACGGGCGAAAAATTTTTTTGCGACGGCTTCTTTCCGTCGCTAATAACTAAGTTGGCGACGGCTATCGGTAGCCGTCGCAATTAACCCGGACCGATGGGTGTTCCGGGTGCATTTTCTGGTTTAGCGACGGCTTAGGCCGTCCCTAATAAGAGATATTGCGACGGTCTCATAGAGCCGTCGCTTATATCTTTGTATTTGTCGACGGCTTTAATAGGGACGGCTTAAGCCGTCGCAATTAACTCTTATAGAGACGGCTTAGTAAAGCCGTCGCCATTAAACCGTCCCCAATAACTCTATTTCTTGTAGTTATTGTTAAATTAGAGTGTTGCATTCAATAAAACACCAGAGCATGCGAGGTTATTGATGGAGTGGAGTGAATAGAATATTAGACACAACTTGAAATAATGTGATCACCTTACCATCTGTGAAAATTGATTCAAACTAGCCACAATTCTATATTTTAAATGATAAATAAATTTTTACTACTGACCACTGACTTTTTATCAATTATAAAGAACTTAGAGGATGTATGGTCACAAAATATGTTTATGCACCTTTTTGACAGGATTTTATATAGAGAGAGAAATGATGGGTAAAGACAAGAAAAAGATCATGTTTATTGTTTGGTGAGATATGATAGCGGAAAGGGTGCTGGCAATGTATAAATGAGAGAAAAAGAAAGAAGTGACCGTATCCTAATAATCTTGATACTTATGGGGTGTTTGGTTGCATGATAATTTTGTGTACACTTTCATGATAAAAAATTGTATTAAAATAAAAAGTAAACTAACTCATGACATAAAATTATCATGTTTGGAGGGATGTGATTACAAAAAAGAGTAACTACCACACATGACCAAACAAAGTGGGGGACCACAAGAAAAAAGAAAGAGGTGAGACCCTCTTTTTTTGTTTAAGAAGAAGATCACTTTTAAAACATAAAATTGTCATGGTTACCAAACACCTCTTTTAACAAGTTTTCTTACCATTTTTAAAAATTAAAACAAAAACCTTCATTATCACGCAACCAAACACCCCATTAGTTTTTCCACTCCAAGTTATTTACCGGGCTGAGTAGGTGATTAACATTTCCCAAGAGGAAAAGATGACTCACTTTTTCCCCCTTACAAATTAGTCTTTCTCTATGTTGAATAACACTTCCATCTTAAAATATACTTGTACTGAGAAATTCAATTTATGGGGTGTTTGATCAGACTATTGAAAATAACACCATATCAATTTTGATATTGACATCTCAAAAGAATAGAATATAAAGTAAGTGGATATCTGTGTTACAATTTGTCTTGTTCGTACTGCAAATTTTATGCATGATGTTTTCATCAATATCAGTTTCAAAATTAATAATGATATGGGTGTCAAATGATGTTACCGATCAGGTTGCTTGTTAGATGAGAGTAATACACCCACGAGAAATTGATGGAAACAAGAGAAAAGAATGATTGAGCAGAACACAATGCCCTTTCTTCTTCCATTTGTCATATTCTAGATTTTGCTGTTAGGCGGAGGTCACCCATCTAGCCAGCCGGCAGTCTGTTGTTTAACATAGTGATAGAAGTTTTGGGGGACCAATGTTTCAAACGAACTTGCATTTATTTAAGTGGCCGCTGGGGACGACCATAACGCTCCTATTTTATACAATATTAGATTTAGGGCTCTAAATATTCAATCAGAGTAGGTATATTCACATGTATCATGATCAACCAAAGCCTATATAGTACATATATGCACATGAGACATCCAAATGTAGTCTCGAGGCTAAAAAGTTTTAATGAAGGGTTCCCCCTTTTTTTTGGGGGGGGGGGACTAGGTGCGTCAGCATCTCTCTATTTCTACTCTTAAACCCAAGAAAAGGTTAAAGTAATATCCACCTAAAAGTTTTCATTACATATTGGATGCTACAAGCGCATAACGTAGGGCCTTCTTGGTTTAAATGTTAAAACTGATATATAACAGTTAAATTGATACTATTAACTAATGAAACTGATTGTTATAGGGGTTGTAACACTACCCACGAAGGGCCTTGGATTGTGAAATCGATACTATGAAAACCCATAAATGTATATAGCCTGCATTTAGCAAATATTAGCATAAAAACAATAATCCTCATACTTCAGTATCAACCCTGTCTTCGTCCTCCTAAAAACTCCTGCTTATACGTTCATGGATTGGGCGCATTGATGTCCTGAAACTCAGAGATGTTATGCAAGTAACCACGACATGCATGTCCAGGTAAAGCCATTAGTAAATCTATGATACACAGTACTCAGGATTCTTCTGTATTACTTAAAAATTTGGGATAAGGTAAACCTATAATACTCAGTTGTCTAGTGAAAAAATTACAGGACAAAAAGAAATATGTTTTTAGTCACTGCCAGAAAAGATAAAAATCACCTGGCAAAGTGAAATGGGCCTCTTGGCTTCCAATTCAATCGGGGCGGGAGAAAACAGTTCCCAATAACAGGTGCTTCTCTGTATTATCCAGTATCAGTTGGTAAATATCCCACATATCAGTAATGATTGCAGCTGGAATTAAACATCCAGGGCAGGTACACAATTCAAGATTTCAAACAAGAAAGTTCGAGATGGATTGATTGCCAACTATATATTCTGTGCAACGGACAACATTTGCACTCAAAAAGAAACTCTGTCTTCGACTAAGAAATTGAACTTTGGGAATTACAGGAGAACTCAAGGCATACGACACCTTATTCCACTCTGTCCGAGTATTAATCGCATGTGATATAAGACTTCAACTGCACTTTGTTGGTTCAAAAAAAATAAGCTCAAAGAAAAAATGATTCTAAAGGATTTGTGGCAGTTGCCGAAGAAGCAAACATATAACAAAGCAGAAAGCAAACTGGAAGGTAGACATCCTCATATTGCAGTTCATGGTGAATATGACTTGACAAGAAGAAAAAAAGCATCAGACTTTATCTATGGTTGGGTCATAACATGTGCCCATGATGATCGTATGTTTATTTTTCCATTGAAAAACGTTCATAGCAAAAAAGACCCAGAATCAATTCTTCGACTTTTGAGCGATCTTGAACCACTCAGTGTGGAAGGACCCTGGCATGTCAACTCTCTCATAGGTATGAGCTCCAAAATAGTCCCTCTGAGCCTGCACCAAATTGGCTGGGAGCCTTTCCCTTCTGTAGGTGTCAAAGTAGGCTAAGCTTGTTGACATGCCTGGCATACTAACACCAGCATTAATAGCAAGACAGACAACTCTACGCCAAGCAGCCTGCCTATCTATAATCTCCTTTGCAAACTCAGGGTCAACAAGAAGGTTAGACAGCTCAGGGTTTCTATCATATGCTTGCTTGATCCTATCCAAAAAGATGGCACGAATAATACAGCCACCCTTCCATATTCTCGCAAGTTCACCCAACTTGAGGTCCCACCCTTTCTCAATGCTCTTAGCACGAATCAAATTCATCCCTTGTGCATAGCTACAGATCTTTGAAGCATATAAAGCCTGCCTCACGTCATCGATCAGCTTCTCTCTGTCGAGAGATTGTTCACTCAAAACATCAGCAAGACCACCTGACTTAAAAACCTTAGCTGCCTCAACTCTCTCATCTTTTAATCCACTGAGAAACCTACAGTCCAATGATGCTGCAATAGTTGGAGCTGCCACCGATAAGTCAGCTGCTTGCTGAACAGTCCATTTGCCAGTTCCCTTCATTCCAGTTTTGTCTAAAACCTTGTCAACCAGATAACCATCACCCTTGTCATCCTTAATCCCAAAAATATCTGCAGTAATCTCAATCAGGAAGCTGAGGAGCTCCCCCTTGTTCCACTCTGAGAACACCCGTTGCAGCTCATCATTTGAGAGCTTCCCCACTGTCTTCAGCACATCATAGGCTTCAGCAATAAGCTGCATGTCACCATACTCTATTCCATTATGTACCATTTTCACAAAGTTCCCAGATCCTCCCTTGCCTATGTAAGTAACGCATGGGCCGCTGTCAGGGACTTGGGCAGCTACCTTGAGAAGGATATCTTCAATGTTCTTGAAGGCCTCATAAGATCCTCCAGGCATCATAGAAGGGCCATGCCTTGCACCCTCCTCTCCACCTGACACTCCCATCCCAAGATACAGAAGGCCTTTCTCTGCCATGGCCTTTTCCCTTCTCTCAGTGTTCTCGTACCATTCATTACCTCCATCGATTATACAATCACCCTCCTCCATGTGGGTGGACAGTGTCTCAATAGTTTGATCCACCGGTGCACCAGCTTTCACAAGCATTATGATGACACGAGGCTTCTGGATTGAGAGGACAAAGGACTTGGGATTATGGAACCCATATAATGGAAGATTCCCTTCAGCCTTTGCGCGCTCCACAGTCTCGTCAACCTTTGATGCAGTACGGTTGTAAACAGAGATGGGGAAGCCTTTCTCGGCAATATTCAGGGCCAGGTTCTGCCCCATAACGGCGAGGCCGGCGAGGCCAATTCTCGTGGGAATCGCCATCCTTCCCTGAAGCAAAGGAACTGAAGAGTCACAAATTATGCAAATTAAGTATGTTCTAACCGTGTACAACTGACCTGAACAAGCGATTTTATTACAAAGCAAAGAAATACACACAATCTATGAGCGATATCTCCACTGGTGACTGTAACATGACAGGAAAAGAAAATTTTGCCCTCCCGCCAAGCAAGCATCGAAGTTAAAACTCGAAATGTGAAGGGAAAATTTTCCTAGGAGGACGCTACTTTTCCCTCAATAAGATCGTACGAGGTAAAACAATAACCAGATACAGATATCTAAATCCGACAAGCACAGATGAAAGAGAAGGACTGTGAAAGACACCACGCAAAAACGCTTTCCGGCACGAGATGCAAGCTTTAACACAAGAAAAGGTCGATCAAAATTAAAAATTGCACTTCACAAAATTAGTGAATAATTCAGAGGATGCACAACTAGAGCCAACTACAATGGATCCGAAAATTAATTTACAACCCCAGCATCCTCGCCCGAACCAGTGCCCCAGTCGATCCGCTGAAATCGGAGATGAAAGACCACAAATCCGCTGGAAACAAAAAAAAAAAACCCGCGGAAGGACCCTTTTGATGATCCCCCCTCCACCCTTGTAAAAGAGCAAAATCCACAGCGAAAACAGAATTCTTTTTGCCGGGCAACAGAGAGTAGATCAACCAACCTGGGAGGCCTGAAACCAGTGAACGCCCGCTTGCGACGGATAGACTCCCCCCGAGCGCAGAACAGGAGATCTGAGGAAGGAAGGAGAGAAGAAGAGAGGAACGCGGGGCGCGCAGTTCTTCCTAGGCTAGAGGGGAATTAAATAGAACGAGCAACCCCCTCAACCACCCCCCACCTAAAAACATTTGAAAAACTATATTATTTATATATTTTTATTTAATTTCTAAATAGACAAAAAAAGATTAGAAGAAAAAAAGAAGTTTAAAGAGGCATTCTCGCTGTGAAAAAAATTAAATATTGTTTTGAATTTCGAAAGAGGTTTAATTTTCAACAATAAATGTTTATGAATTTATTATGATTTTTTATTTTAACAATACATATTAAAATATGAATAACTGATTTGGATCATAAGAGAAGAGATTATATATTGTTTTAAATTTCGAAAGAGATTAAATTTCAAGTCAAAACTCGTTTCTGTTTCTGAATGCTTTCATGCGTTAAACCGTTGTTAATAAGTATCTTATCTGAAAAGCATGCCTTTTTCTAAACAAAAATAAATAAATAAATCAGAGAAGAAAAATCCACGTCTTCACACTCCTATATTTTCAAGTTCATTTTTTTATTGCACCGTACGAGTGTGAGCTTGGTGAGGTGAGGCCGTCGGATTCCGTCACGTGCACGGTCGTCTTTGACCGTTGGTTGGTTGGTTGGTCAACGTGACCTGCCTTGTTTGACTTGCCACGTCTTCCCGCGTAGAGCTGAATCTGAGGGCAAAAATTCGGACCAAAGTGTCCGAACGTTTATAAGAGGAGGGCGGATCCCCTCGGGTGCCTACCTGAGGGGATCCCCTCAGCCTCTCTCACAAGGGGCTGAGGTGACAGTGATTTGATGCATGTCAGATCACTGTCTTGTCCTAGTCATCTCACCCTCCTTGTGAGGGGGCTGAGCGATCCCCTCAGGTAGGCACCTGAGGGGATCCACTCTCTTATAAGAGAGGTGGAAGAGTTCCCTCCATCGTCTGATAGATGAAACTTGAGTTGGAAGAAATGTCTCTAGTTTGAGTCATAATAACATCTATTAGTAACGAGCGATCACAGTTATCGGAATCAGAATCGAAATCAGTTGATTTTGTTTTCAATAATTCGATTTCGATAAAAAATAAATATATAAATAAACGTAAGTACAATAAATATATAAAAATGATAAAATCATGGAAATTAAATTTTAAAAATATTATATTAAAATTTAATATTTATATGTGAATTATTAACTCATTTTTGTATAAATTTTAAATTTTAAATTTATCAGATTTCATTTTGATTTTGATAATAAAATTAGAACACAGTGAATTCAAAAATATTAAAATAAAAAATAAAATTTCTTAACTTTTATCGGAATCAAATTTTGTTACCGAATTCAACTGGCTCTAGCTACGTGTCCCCGACGGAAGGTTCTGCGGATCGCTAGAAGCTTCTGGACGTTGACCGTGGGAAGTGGGGAGGTTGACTGTCGGAAAAACGTTCTCGGAAGCTCAGCTGCATTGCGACCGGAGGAGGGGGCGTGCGACGTAGACTCTTCGTTCGGATTAAATATGTTATATTATAAAATAGTATGTATGAATATTTATTACGCATGTATATATGCAGCGGGAGCGAATTTAAATATTCTTCACTTTTAATGTTCTCACTTCACATATATAAATTTATAAATAGTTTTGCTTCGTGATTAACTAGAAAACCAACTTAAGTCTATAATCTTTCCTTTACAGATTATAATACGCATGACTCGGCTTGTTCCGATGGTAGTCAGTTTGGGAAGAGAAATAATTTGCACCGCTTATTTCACTTAATTCAGTATAATAAAAATTATAATTTATTGGCTGTAAAAAATGGAATGAGTTATATTACAATATTACGTATAATTCAATGATTTTAAACATGTACATAAATGATATAGGGTAAGATGATCTAATAGATAAGAAGGGGGAACCGCCGCCTGGCCCGCGCCTTCTCATCCACGGTTGGCACGCCTTCGTCTGAAGTTCCTCCCCTTCCCCGTCTCGACTGCGCTTTCCATCCAGGTGAGGTAAATTTTCATTCTTGATAGCGACGCGCGCTAAATTATTTGAATCACGACCCGAGGATGTTTGGAAAGGAGAGATTTTTGCTGTTAGATGGATGCATAATGGTGCTTTCTTGTTTAACTGTCTTCTTCTCGTATGTTTCTCCAACGTGCCTTTTCTTCTCTATTGATTCGATGCTTCGTGTGGTGTCCTGTGCGAGTGAGCAAAGCGGATAATGGCGTTTGCATTCTCCACATCACTCGATTAGGGTGGTGTCATTAACAAGATCAAGGAGGGGAGCCATGTTATTCCAAGGGCTTCTGCCACTTGGAAGTTGAGATCTTCACCAAGCCGGAGGAGGGCACTAGGTTGGATAGTTATAAGAGCGAGGATTGAGAATGCCTCTGCTTGGCTGGAAATTAAGCTCAAGAGTGATGAACGAGGAATGTGAAGCTGCTGTCGTGGGGGGTAATTAGGCTATTGGGAATAATCCCTCCTCTAATATAATTGTAAACATTACATAGGACTGGTTCTGACTCCCTCACCTTCTTTTTCCTTTTTTATTTTGTCACTGCTCTGGCACCTTCTTGGTACTACTGTACCGTCTTGTTTTGCTTTTAATGAAATTGTTGTTCTTGTTCTGAGACCACCTTCCAAAACAGAAAAACTACCAATTTGCATAAAAAGGAAGTGTTGAGAACTTGGTGGCATAGTTGTCAAGGCGACAAGGCGCCCAAGGCGTTGAAGGGTACTGATTCCGCTTAGGCGACAAGGCGGCCGCTTAGGCGTCGCCTAGGCGGTCAAGGCGGTATTCAAGGAAGGCTGAGTCGGGAGGTTGTTATATATAAAAAAAACATAAATATAATTATATTTGTTATGTTATAATTGTATATGAGTGTTTTATCAATACACATAAGTAAATATGATGTGTGTGTGAAAGAGAAGAAAGTTAAATAAATATTTATAAAATTTAAGTATATAACTCATTTATGATTATAACATTTATATATGTGCAATAGTATAAGTGATGGTAAAATATTGTTATAATATTATTAAATGGGGGGGCGCAGAGTAGTCGTGGGGGGTTGTCAGGGGGGCGAAGCCCCCCGAACCCAAAAAAGTATGTAATAGTATAAGTGAGACAAAGAGAGAGAGAGAGGGGAAAGAGTTGAAAAAGAACTTAATTAAGTATATAGTATATGTTTATAATCATAAATCTTAAATATGTATGATAGTATAAGTGATAATACAATATATTAATATATTCAAACTATCATTAAATAAGTGTCCCTTGTGAGGGGTATCAAGGGAGAAAAATCCCTCAAAAACTTTTTTTAATGATGTAAAAATACCCAAGGCGCCTTGCAAGGCGCCTTTTTGGCCCCAGACAAGGCGCCCTGGCAAGGCGCCCTTGGAAAGGCGCCTTGCCGCCTAGGCGGCGCCTAGGCGCCGCCTAGGCGGGCGCCTTGACAACTATGCTTGGTGGTAAGGAGATTTTAGTGATTCGGTCACGTTCCTTAGAGGCCTTAGTCATCAAGTTGTTCTACAATGCATGAGCTGATGCATTGGCCTCATCCTCATGTGGATCAAAGTCCTCCTTTTGCCTAAATACACTTTAAGCTTCTCTTGTTCACTTTCGTATTATCCTCTACTATCATCTAGTCATGTTTTCTAAATGCTTGTAGACAAGGAAATTTCAGAACCACAGTGGGACCTCCTCTCTGGTCTAATCTATTTGAATTGCTCTGTTCATTCTTTTTATGAGATAAATCGTGAGATGCTACACCAGTTTTAGGGCCTAGTGAAGCCTCAATGCATTGTAAATTTAATGAAAACCAATGAGAATAAGGTGAGGGTGTTAGTTTGGATGGGGGAATATTATCTCACAAAAATTGGTTCAAGTATCTTGGATCAATTATTCAAAGATGGAGAATATAATGAAAATGTTAATCATAGAATTAAAGGCGGGTGGATGAAGTGGAAATTGGCTATAGGGTTCTATGATTGTAAGATTCCACTAAAGTTGAAAAAGAATTTTTATCATACAACTATAAGACCGACAATATTGTATGGTAGTGAATGTTTAATAAAAGAAAAATATGTTTGAAAATAAGTATTGCTGAAATGAGAATACCCAAATGGATTAGTGGTCATATCATATTAGATAGAAAATGAAGTGAATATATTAGAGAAAATGCAAGAGTAGTGACATTTGTCGACAAATTGAAAGAGGGGAGATCGAGATGGTTTGAGCATGTTAAATAAAGACCTAAGGAGGCTCAAGTTAGAAAAATAGAAACTATTAAAATAACAGAAACAAAAAAGGACAAGGTAGACCAAAATTAACTTGGAGGAGAGTAATTTAATATGATTTGGATAATTTAAATATCTTTGAAGAAATAACTCCAAATTAATGTGAGTAGAGAGAGAAAATCTATATGGCTGACCCCATATAATTTGAGAATAAGGTGGCATTTGCTTGGCTTAATCTGAAAATCTAACTTCTTAATTTCACCTATAATCTCTTAACTTGTGGTAAAAAAATACTTAATTTAATTAAGATATAAGTAATAAGTTTGTTTGATAAACCATCTTATTAAGCTTATTAAGATGAGTTCATGTCAGGACATATGACATGAAGTCAATTAACATAAATATATAATCTAAACCACAAACATAATATAAAATTTTAATGTTATAATATTTTATAAAAATATTAATATGTATAAAATATTTAAAATACATTAAAAATAAATATGATGGGATTGCATCAAGGATGATTTTTTTTGGTAGTGGTAAAAAGGTACTTAAGATGATTAAGAAATGAATGTTTTGTTTGACAAAAATGTTAATAAAAATATTTGTTTGTAAAATAGTTAAACAATATTTTAATAAATTTTATTATAAAAATATATATATTTATGATAAAAACTTAAAAATTCATACAATCAACTATTTTATTTAACGTGCACAAACCATCTGAAATAGGTTTGAAATAAAATTTGCAGTATTTAAATAAAAATATAATAAGAATTTAATAAAATGCTTCTGACCATGGTACACCCACATGCCAAGTGCCACGTTGAGTAACGTGCACATCTGAATGAAGAAAAGCTTCATGGCATATCTGAATCAGTCAGAGGTTTTTCAAATGTAAGATGTTGGTTAACCTGTTGCAGCTTACCAGGTAAATTGGCCAACTTTGTTCTCCATTTATTTTTATTTTTTAACCATATATTGTCCTTCTAAATATCAATATTAAACATCAATGCTGAAACTTGATTTTGGCTATGTTTATCTAAATAGTTGGCACTTAGATTGGTGTTCATTATTGGAGAAAAAGTAAAAACCATTTGCAAGGTGTCAACTGGAGCATGGCCGTCAAGCATTTGGTGGTTTGGGGCAGGGGATACAGCAACTGGAAGACACCTTAAGAATGGGTTCTGCCAATTGTTCTTGGTTTTGTTTCAACTTTCATGTTACATTACTTTTGTTGCTGTCCAGATTAATCATGCAAATAGTTTAATATTTTATTTGGAAATGTGCGATAAAAAGATGTATTCTTTCATCCCATTCTACCTTGAAGTTTAAATACAAGAAGGCAAGTATAAATTTTAGTGGAGCTTTATATCCTGACAATATACTCAATGATATTATCAGGCCACACAACTCAAAACATTTACTTTTATGATGAATTTAGTTCATTCATCTTGATTTCAATTCTAGGGCTCAAGAAGTGCGTTGGCTCTGCTCACTCAATAACAGGTAAAATTTCAAGCACATGCAAGCTTGGAGCATTCTTTCTTCATCAATGTGTCTGAAAAAGCTACTAATGCTGCATTTGGGAATTTCAGTGAGTGACTGAAGCCTAAAGCAACTTTCAGGGAAGTTACTTTACCAAGAAGCACTTTAATCTACAGAAATGCAAGCAAGATTAGTATCATTAATGAAAACAAGATATATTAGTTGATGAAGAAAGACAAAAGATGGTTTATGGCACAGAACAACAAGATGATCGTTATGATGATGTTGGCAGTGACATAAAACCAAAGGTATCCATCAGCGGGTCACCTGCTGGTGATGAGAAAAATGTCAAGAGTGGTTGTTTAGAACCACTTCTGGAGTTGGTGGGAAATTTTCTTCTATGAGAGGTGTGTTTTTGACTTAGAAGTGGAAGAAGATAGTCAATTGGTTCCTATTCTAAACGAAGTCCTTCATTAAAAAAGCCTTCCAAGCAGTTCCCAAATAGACTCTAAATAAACACAAAGCTAGGAAGGAGTTCTTCATGTATTTTACTGGGCTGAGAGAACAAAATGCTGTTGGAAACTAGGTGAGAGGGCGAGCATGCATATATGCTCACCCATTTTGTTGGTGAAAACTTGTACCAGAAATCCCTGTTACCACTTATAGAAGAAAATCATATAGGGAGGTGAGTGGTGAGCTCACGAAGGGAGAGTGGAGATGCTGCTTCTCTAGCAGGAAGAGTGAAGGGGAAGGAATGGAAACTTGTTCAATTGGTGGATCATTCACATTTAACTGATTGTAGCAGTTGACTCACAATCTGCTGGTGGCAAACCAGATGAGCCCAGTGTCAACCATAGTATGTAGGATCAGCTGATATGTATTGGAAGAGGTGATACAATTATTGGAACTTGTAATGGCTAACATTTTAGCAAACCAATAACCATTGTAGTGTGATTCTTGTCAGGAGTCAACCTGCTGGATCAGCCAATCCAGACTCAAGTTCAGCTGACTTGCCTGAACTGGCAGGTCTGGCAGTTACAGATCAGCTAGGATTTGGTTAAGGTTGGTATATCCTGAGTCTCAATCAGCCAAATCTATCTGGATTGATGGACCTGGCAGAATCCTGGCTGGGCTGGAACCCTGATCCTGGCTTAGTCGGGCAATTCTTGGATTCTGCAATATATGCTAACTCAGGTGATTGATGATCCATTAGCAATCTAATCAGATACAACCTGTGGCCTATTCTAGGTTGATTCCTTTCCCAGCCTTAATCTTTGTGCAGTTGCTACCCTCAGATGTCGATAGGATGAAGAGCAACGTGGTGACAACAAATTGGTTGCCAGAACAATGTGCTGAATGTGTGGAAGTGACACCAATGAACGCAGTGTCGGATCGGGATGTTCAATCTGATTGGATCCAGATCCTGCTATGGATGATAGCAAGCTGGGTGGGGGCCATACAATGGATATGTGCTCACCATTGGGGGTGGGGGTGTTGAAGGTGCCCAACCCCAAGGACCTCTTCGGGCCTCTATGTAACACCCCCCCTCTTTCACCTGCATTCTTTACCAAATTAGATGCTATTTTCTCTTCCTTTACAACATGTATAAATTACAAATTTTTTAATTTCACCTCAAGTGATGTTAGTGAGCTGTGAAATCGGCAATCATTTGGCACAGCTCAGGGGGCAATTGAGTAAGCTGCCAGCACCAGTGCGATCACAGATATGAAGGAGAACTGATCAATCTCTACTGATCTCTCCAAGAGGAGGACCAGTCACTGGAACAGTGGACAGAGGAAACAGAGAGCTGACAGTCTGTAATGAGAGGGAAAATGGGTGGAGAGACCTTAACTGTCTTCGCACCTTATTTCGAATTAATATTTATAGCTGTTACATGGGCTCAATTAAACTTACACCTCATTCATTGTGCAGCGCATGTAATTTCTCCCTAATAGCACCTGGCTGTGTCTTGAGTCTAGCAATCATGCAACCAACCCCCATCCACTTGACTTTTGACATTTGTTGTGCAGACCTTCATGCAGTTTAGCTTGCAAGATGCCAGCAAGTGCTAGCTTTGATGAGTGCAAGAGCCCGTGCCTGTCGGACACCGGTCGTATCAGCTGATGTGTTGGTTGGAGCATAACACAATACACTCTTGACGCTTTACACTTCAGTGGTGCTACCTGATGCTACCCTCTTCAGTAACTGATGTTGACACTATTTCTGGATAAATAATATATATTGGTTTACTAATATTGTTAATCTATTTCAACAAATTGAGCAATTCGGTAATTTTGTATACTGATCCTATGCCTGTGCAATGAAGTACCTGACTTACAAGATCTTCCACACTGGTCTTGTGCCAGAGTGCAAAGATCCCTTCGCTAAACATATTTAGAGCCTGCACCATTGAAGACATAGGGAGTCTTTGATGTAAGCAAGTGATCGATGTGGAATAGAAGTCACCCAAGTTATGACCTACGTGTCACCTACAGCTTTGGGCATTTTGACTGTCTGAAAATGCTAGAAGATTCGGGCGGATTTTCTTCCCTGTCAGCAGTAATCTGCTGACACGTGCTTATTTGGTCCAAGATTTTTGTTTTCTGTGTTTGATTTTGTTTTTCTTACGTTGGGGTTCAATTTGCAGTCTTCAGTTGAATTGCAGAAGGTGAATGAATGGTAAAAATAGTTTGTTTAGTTGGGTTGTATCTAATTGGTTTTACTGATGCTAGTAAATTAGCTTTTTGTTCCTTGTTCGTGGTTCTAATTTCGTTATCTCATTCTATTTTTTTTCCATTTTTTGCATCCAATGATTGGTCATGTCTCAAATGATGTACTTCAAAAAGCTACATAGAAGTGTGAGGTGCTTTGCCTCAGCTGCTTTTCCCATCCTTTTTGGGTGATTGAGGTGACTAGTTTATTAATTGGAAGTAGCCATTTAGGCATATAACAGTATATGTATAATAAGAAGTGTGTTAAACTAGGTATGATACATTTAAGTATTACTGTTTTCATCAAATTATTAATTTAGGAACATTAAAAAATGGCAATAAATCAGTTGTGGTGACTGACAAGCATCTGAGACGGTGAGGGGCCGTGTGACCTAAACTAAGGGGTTAGACAGGCATGCCTCAGTCACCTTCTGTAACATACAGTGATACAACATAAGGGCTTAGTTTCCAGCCAGGGGTATGCCAGAAACTCCATTTTGAGCATCATTTTCTTATCATGATATCGCTCTTAAAGGGAAAATCTCCATGATCCTTTTCCAAGCATGAGATCGATTGTTGAACCTTACTTCTCAGCAGTCCCCACTTTAAAAGCATCTTAGCTTAAAGATCGACGCCCATACAGCAGATTCTTCCCTTTCATTATCTCCACAATCATTTCATTAATTAGCAACGATCTGTTCATAGTTTATGCCGGAATAATCCATTTTTCCTTTCAATTTTCAAATTCATTCCCAATTAATCGAATGAACCTCTCTACTTAAAAGGGAACACTCCTCCGGAAAAAAAAGAACTGATATCACACCTTCAATCTCAGGCAGATAGAATTAAGCCCTCAAGAGAAAGGAAATATGACCAGGTTAGGCCAAAGGGGCCGTCAACAGAACCCACTATTCAGATTATGATTCCTGATATTCTTTAATCCATTTTCATATTAGGAAAGATATTTGAATTGGTTATAATGAAAAAGACTACTCCTTTTATACTCTTAAAAATATAATATGTTTATATAAATAAAAATGTCAAGTATATAAAAATTACAAACACTGAATACATTATCTAGACTTAAATATTATTGAAATAGTTACTCTTTTATACTCTTAAAGTATTAACCTAGCTTTGTTTTTTCATACAATATTGAAGTTTAAAGAATTAATAATTGATCATGTTTTGTTTTGATATATACTAGTTGTTTAGGGTTTGTTTGGTTAGAATATCAAAAATAATATTATATTAATATTGATATTAATATTTCTAAAGGTTAGAGTATCAATATTAAAAATGATACAAGTCCATACTTGTATTACACAACATCATTTGTTTACGATAAAAATTTTAAAATCGATATTATTAACCAAACATCTCTTATTAATTGTTATCGGTATCAATTTTAAAAGTGACAGTGTCCTACATATTTTGTGGATTGTTTGATTTTTATTCAAATATTCATATATTATTAACATAATATTTATATATTATGTTATTGTCTCATGAATGATTTTTGATTTATCTCGAGTTTTACAAAAGAGTTCATCTCTAATTTGAATTTGTATTTAGAATGAACTTGAGTCGATTTGTTATTTGAGTTCATGCTCGACTCGATTAAACAACGAATCTAATTTGAACAAGACCTCAACATGCCGGTAAAAATTAGTTCGAATTCAATTTAAACCCGTATAAAATAAACGGGTCGAGTTTTAACAACACATACTACTCGGCTCGACTCAATTCATTCGCGCCTTGCACCCGATTGTGCTCTCCTAAGATAAGGGGTATTTTAGGAAATTCCAACTAGGCCCAAAATTCACGAAACGGTTCTATTATTAAGGTGATATCGAAATTTAATCTATTCCGAAAGTGGGCATTAATTCTAAACGGGACTAGTGTCAATCTTCTCTCTTTCCTCTTTTCTCATAAAATCTTGGACTTGAACCTGGGCGCCCAGGTATAAACAGCTGCATGCTCTTTGTTGGAGTAAGGTGATGTCCTATCTACCTGCTGAGTGATCCCATGTAAAGCTGAGTTGCATCCCCCTATGACTCGGCCGTGACTCGGACTGAGCATTCTCCCAGCACTAAAGGGCTGTTCCATACAAGATTAATCAACGTAGATGACATCATCTCAAGGACCTTACAGTATGCTGGGTGGATGCTCGTGCCATTGCCTCCATCGCCGGACAGATTTTACACGTGTCAAAATGCTGGCTGCCCAGATTCAGCGGAGTTAGGGCGCAAACGAACCAATGCACTCCCCGAGTAACTCGCATCTCGGCTCGATAAAGATTCGACTCGATTCGTTTACTATGTTAAATAAACAAGTTCGAACAAAAGAATAAAACTCGAGCTCGAACAAGCTCCTATATATTCTGCTCGATAAACTTGCGAGTAGCTCGATTAGATATTCTGTAAAAAATTTATTTTTAAAATTTAATTATGAATATTAATATTTATATATTAGCACTTGAATATATTAAATCATTCAAACTGTGAGTTTAAACTTAGATCGAGATTCATAAATGAGCTGAATCTAGAGTTTAATATATAGCTTTCATTAATTTGAGTGAGTTTTATAAATGAGTTTGTAGATAACTTATGGGGTGTTTGGTTGCATGATAATTTTTTGTACACTTTCATGATAAAAAATTGTATTAAAATAAAAAGTAAACCAACTTATGACATAAAATTATCATGTTTGGAGGGATGTGATTACAAAAAAGAGTAACCACCGCACATGACCAAATAAAGTGGGGGACCACAAGAAAAAAGAAAGAGGTGAGACCCTCTTTTTTGTTTAAGAAGAAAATCACTTTCAAAACATAAAATTGTCATGGTTGTCAAACATCTCTTTTAACAAGTTTTCTTACAATTTTTAAAAATTAAAATAAAAATCTCAATTATCATGCAACCAAACACCCCCATTAAACTTGAATGTTGATTGAATTTTACTTCAACTATTACTCGAGTTCGAGCTCGACTCAGCAAGATTAACAAACGAACCAAACTTGAACAAGGATCCAACATACTCGTTAAAACTCGACCTCAAACTCGAACTCGTGTAAAATAAATAAATCAAACTTGAATACCATACTATTCGGCTCGACTCGTTTGCACCCCTAAGCAGAGATGTGTGCCTCGGCAGAGTTGAATCGGCCCGAGTCAAAGTACATAGAGGACAAGAAAGAACATGACTTATAAATGAGGGCAGTTCACCTAAGGAGGACTCTTGGAGTTTTCTCAACTCATCTCACAAATCTAATTAAACATTTTCATCGAGTCATATATTTAATAAATTTTGTGTGAATCGCATATCTTAAAAATTAATTTTTTCCTTTTTTCCTTTCACAGAAGCCACCGTCGTGTTGTTTTTGCTCGGTCAGTTCGTCGTCTTCGTTGCTTCCGGTTTCTGTGTGGGAGAGGGGTTTTTTTTTAAACTAACACAGTTTTTTTTTCTTTTTTTAAAAGTAGCACGGTAAAACTTTTAATCGCAAATCTAGCACAGTTTGGTCAAAGTCGAGTTTTGAAAACTCGACTTTGCTCCTTAACAAGAATCTCGCGTGATTCCGTTGGGTAAACTGTATTTAATAAAAGTCGAGTTTTAATAAAACGACTTTGAAAGTCGAGTTTACGCAACTCGACTTTCAAAGCCGTAGTTGGGTGAAAGTCGAGTTCACCCAACTCGACTTTCAAACAGCAAAAGAAAAAAAAAAAAAACGAGCGCGCGCGCACAGTGCAGCATTAAATGCTGTACAGTAAACGTTAACATTTTTTGATCAAAAAATAGAATATTCGGATTAAAATTTGTCCGATCCACTCGGACCAATGAATTCGGAACATTCGAAACTATAGGATTAAACTTTTAAATTTATAAAAAGTGCAAGTTTTATCATTGGACGGTCCAGGATGCTCCGATTTAATATTAAAAAATCTAATATTAAGTATTTCGATATTCTAAATTTATTGGACGGAACGGATCGTTCAAATTCAATCCCGATAAATTATAATTTAAGAATATAGATAAATACTCTGACTGTGCGCCGCACATCAATTTATATTTTTAAAAAATACAATGTATAATGTATTTAATGCTGTACGCGCGCAGAGTATTTTTTCCTTAAAAACAATTGAGGAGTCTTTATCTATATTCTTAAATTATAATTTATCGGGATTGAATTTGAACGATCCGTTCCGTCCAATAAATTTAGAATATCGAAATACTTAATATTAGATTTTTTAATATTAAATCGGAGCATCCTGGACCGTCCAATGATAAAACTTGCACTTTTTATAAATTTAAAAGTTTAATCCTATAGTTTCGAATGTTCCGAATTCATTGGTCCGAGTGGATCGGACAAATTTTAATCCGAATATCCTATTTTTTTAAGTGGAAGATCAAAAAATGTTAACGTTTACTGTACAGCATTTAATGCTGCACTGTGCGCGCTGGTTTTTTTTTTTTTTCTTTTGCTGTTTGAAAGTCGAGTTGGGTGAACTCGACTTTCACCCAACTACGGCTTTGAAAGTCGAGTTGCGTAAACTCGACTTTCAAAGTCGTTTTATTAAAACTCGACTTTTATTAAATACAGTTTACCCAACGGGATCACGCGAGATTCTTGTTAAGGAGCAAAGTCGAGTTTTCAAAACTCGACTTTGACCAAACTGTGCTAGATTTGCGATTAAAAGTTTTACCGTGCTACTTTTAAAAAAAGAAAAAAAAACTGTGTTAGTTTAAAAAAAAACCCGTGTGGGAGATGGTCAGGCCGTGAGAAGGAGGGGGGAACGATGAACCACTGTTCTTCTTCTTCGTTGATTTTCGGCTGATTAGGGTTTCTTCGGCCCCGGCTTGTTCATGGATATGTAATCGTGAGCTTGTTATTGAAAAGTCGATTAATGGAAGCCCCATTACAGAGCCTCCCGATCGACCATGGTGCCCGGCGGTGCTGCTGCACTGCACACCTTAGGAGGAGGAAGACGAAGTGCACCGCGGGTTTCCGGTGGCTTTGCAGGCGTCTTCTTGCAGGACGGCGCGAGTCGCGTCCGCCTCCGCGCGCTCGAGGCTCTGCCGGAGGCCGGAGGCCTCGTCCCGGAGCCGGCCGTTCTCCCGCAGCATGTCGTCCCGGTCGCCGACGACGCGGCAGAGCTCGTCGATGAGCCGGCGGTTGATCGACCGGAGGGTGGAAACCTGCCACCGCAACTCGTCAAGGTGTCTCTGCTTCCTCATGCGCGAGCGCCGGGCGGACTCCCTGTTGGATATCATCCTCCGCCGCTTCCTCTCCTCGAGCATGCTCCGCCGCCGCCCCTGCGGCGGCCGCCGCCGCCGCTCGCCCCCCTCGTCCGAGTGCGAGATATTGCTGACGGACGACGCCTGCGGCGGCGGCGGCGGCGGCGGCTCGTGGGGCTGTGGGGGGAATAACATACCCAGGTGGGAGGGAGGGACGTCGTCGACGCCGCCGCCGCCGCCGAAGTGGGAGCGGTAGCGGTACGGGCCGGGGAAGGTCGGCGGCGGGAGGTACCGTAAGCCGGCGACTTCACCTGGGTGCATAGCAGAACTCGAGGCGCGGCTGCGCGCGAAGAAAGAGAGCTCCGGCCGGCGGGAAGCAGGGAGGAGCTCGTCGCGGTGCCGACTGCTAGCTCTGAGGGGCAGGGGGGGGAAGAAAGCTCGAAGCTCGGTGGCGTCTTATATATAGAGAGGTTGGGGGGGGACCGGATCCTCTGTGCACTACCGTGTGCACCTCAATGCACACCACTTCAATAATCTATCTTATATTACACTCAAAATAATTAGTTTTAATATTTTTAAAATTATAAATATAAACAAAGATTATATATCAATAAAAATATAATATTATCAAATATTTTTAACATTTATATTTTGTTATAAGTTAATTATGTATTAAATTCAAATAAATATGTAAAAAATATTTTTGATATTAATTTATATAGAATATAATATCAGATGATACTTATTTATATTTGTAATTTTAAAAATATTAAAAATAATTATTTTGAGTGTAATATAAGATAGATTATTGAAGTGGTGTGCATTGAGGTGCACACCGTAGTGCACAGAGGATCCGGTCCCGGTTGTTGGGGGTGAAGACGGCGGCGGCGGCTTCTGAGACGCCACGGCGAACGAACGAAGAAAATATTTTAAAATAGGACACTGGTGTTCGGTTGGTTTTTTTAAAATTAATATAATCTTATTTTTTAAATCAAGAATTTTTTTGTCTCAATTCAAAATTCAAAATTCAAAATTATAAAAACGCAAGTTTTGCATGCTTGGCAGAACTTTCACGATTTTTAAAAATTACATAACAGTGTTGTTTAGAGACAATTTTAAAATTAGAATTTATTTCAAACATTATATAAATGCGAACGAAAAATTACATGTGGACGCAATTTCTATATGAAATATCAACTTACAACTCTCCCTACTAACAATTTCGTCTATATCATAATCATCTCACACTTCAAATGTTATTTAATACGTAATTCTTTTCCAAATCTATTTTGATGATTTTTTAACATGATGCTTCTCAGTAGGATACTCTATTAAATTTATAAATATTCAAAAAATGTTCATTTAGACCACTGAATATCCGATCTATCACATTTTTGGCATTCTTGAAAGAAGTACGTCTTAAATTAATAATTTTATCTGTATTTTTTTTCTAAAACTAACACATTTCGAAAAAGGGACGGGTATAAATATTTATGTTTGAATACAATAAATATATTAAATATTAAACTTTAATATATCTAACTGTACATATTTTAAATTTATAATTTTTATTACATTATAAAAATATTTAATTTGTTACATTAATTTTATATTTATCACATTACAAAAATAAATAATATTTTTTAAAATATATTAAATATAAAAATATAATCTATATTATAAAATTATAAATAATATTTATAACACATATAGTTAATATTTGTAACATATAATAATACAGTATGTAATAATATGTGATATCATATATACATATATTGAAAAAACAGTGTGTTGTTTTTAGAAAAAAATTTATGGGGTGTTTGGTTGCATGATAATAAAGGTTTTTGTTTTAATTTTTAAAAAATGTAAGAAAACTTGTTAAAAGAGGTGTTTGGTAACCATGATAATTTTATGTTTTAAAAGTGATTCTCTTCTTAAACAAAAAAAGAGGGTCTCACCTCTTTATTTTTTCTTGTGGTCCCCCACTTTGTTTGGTCTATGTGTGGTAGTTACTCTTTTTTTGTAATCACATCCCTCCAAACATGATAATTTTATGTCAGGAGTTGGTTCACTTTTTATTTTAATACAATTTTTTATCATGAAAGTGTACAAAAAATTATCATGCAACCAAACACCCCATTAGTGTGTTATTCTTACAAGTAAACTTTTGAAGTGTGCTATTTTAACAATTTTCTCCACAAATGACAGCACGCATGCATGGGTGCCTGCCATTCACATATGGTCATCGGCATGCATGACCAGAGACTCCACATGCAGGACCATGCATGCATGCATCTAAAATTTAATTTGGGGATAATCTTAGGTCTTCCTCTAAACTTTGAGGGCATGTTTGATACGGGGACAACTTGGAGATAACCTTGGTTTATCCCAAAAATTTTAAGGAATAAATCAGGTTTATCCCCAAAATTTTATGGTGCCAAACCGGCCTTGAAGGCTTATCCTGAGTTAAAGCCCTACCAAACAGCACAATAAATTGAGTTTTTGCTACAAAACTTATTAAACAAAAGGATGTTTAATGGGTGAGATTGTCTTTATTTATTTATTTTTTGGGATCCCTCACATCTTGTATGGTTGTACACGGTCTCTACTCCTTTTAACAAGTCATGTAGACACCTCATTATTAGGGTCATGGTTACCAGGAAAATGAGTTGCTTTTGTCAAGTTTTCTAGAAAAATGAATCTGATCAATTATATTTTTTTGTAAAATTTAATTGGTCCACGAAGAATGAAAAAGATAAATTCACATAATCAATTCTAATCATTTGGAATTAAGACTCTGAGTTTGAGTTAGTTTCAATCGACTCCGCCAAGATATGGATTTTGGCATCCCCAAATTCTATGCAATGCCAATAAATGAGAAGGTGCGTCTATGAGCATCTTTTTCTTAAAAGTAAGTTATAATACCAAATCATTTTACTACTTTATAATATTGGATTAGTTTACTGTCAAAACCTACAATAAGTTATATACAACATGTTCCTATCACATCTCATAATGTCCACTTTAAAGCTGTTCATATCATAATACAAATTCCGTACTCAAGATAAAGAAGATAACAATCTCGAAGAAAAAACAAAACATTTTGTGCCATGAGACTACGTTTTACATAAACACACTTGAAATGATGAAAATTTTAACATCGCATGATATTTTACAAGGAAACAAATTAGGACTGAAAATGTTTTTTCACGGCAATCAAACAGCATGTTTATATAATTTTATTTCCCCGAAAGCTGTCTTGAGCGTTAATATACAAGCACACATCACAGGTTTGCACTTGGCACTGTCATAATATATATATATATATTTATGTTCGAAAAATAAATGCAAATAAGTTGGTAAAATATAAAGGAAGGTTGAGTAGATATGTTTAAGCCGAAATGTGAAAATGTTCTTCGTCCTGGACTGGACTTCCCTCCAAACCGTTGACTACGAAAAAGAAAATTTCATTTTGCCAGGATGTACTATGATAATAAATTAATATGACTGATATATATATCTTCCGAGATCTCCGACTGTGACCGAGATCAGACTCATGTTGGGACCTTAATTAATTTACTTCCATCTCTCTCCGCAGAAAACAATCCACAAAAATCGATCGATATTTAGAGGGCATGATTTTTGAAGTTTACGTTAATGTTCCGGACTCATTTTTAATGTTCCGGACTCATTAATTTTTATCGAAGTGGACTAGATGTGCAAATATGATTGTTCCAAGCACTATAGAAAGAAATCTGGCATTAGGGCATTAGAATGATGTATGGGAGGAGCCGAGTCCAGTAAAGGGTAAGGGGTTGAGAAAGCAAATGGCCCCCACCTTCTCTCCCCCAGTGTCGCCTGCTAGACCGTAAACGGAGCGAACATATATAGAGTTCGGAACATCTCAGTCTCTGGGTGGAAGGAGCTCACACAGTCCTCAATAGTGTGACTCGTGAGGACATGTGGTGTCACAGAAGACGAGACGATAGTGCGTTTTAAAGACAACGTGACGTCCTTTCGGCTTCTCAAGACCCTACTACCTAGTTTAGTTTAACTTGCTCCTTAACCTTTGAGGACTTGCTACCGAGACCCATTACCAAGACTCTATTAAGCTGCTACTGAGCATTTGAGGACTCACTACTGACCACCTATTAACTCGCTACCAAGCTACTAAGGCTCCAAAAACCCGTTAATGACCCTCTATTAAGCCGCTACCGAATGATGTCACATGCACTTTACACCCTCATTAAAGCACAATCCCGTTTCATCTTCCACAACACCGCGGGTCCTCATGCCAATAGGGACTACGGGAGCTTCCTTCACCTGAGGTGATCCGAACTTCATATTTTCGTACCCACTCCATTTAGTTAACAATATATATATATCTTTATAAATTAAGTACTAGAGAGTGGTCTTTATTTTGATTTAGGTGGCATTTATTTGAGTCTAAGGTCCTCGTTCTTTTTGTTATCGTATATTTCCGAGTATGATAATTCTTGTCTGCTAGTCATTTTAGATTTTATTTAATATAGAATTCTACCATGAAAGGGTGCAAAAATATCGTGCAACCAAACTCCCACTTAATGTTGTGTTTAACTTCTTTATTTATGATAAAAATACTTATACATTGATTAACTTATTTACTTAATGTTATATTATATGATTTTATTATTCTCTATAAAAAGATTGTAATTAAAATTATATAAAAAAAACTAAAACACACAACTTAATGCGTATGGGAGAGTGTCTGGCTGCATGATATATAAATTGAGTTTTTGTTATGATAATATATTTTTGTAACAAAAGTTGTTAATAAGAGTGCTTGACAATCATTACAAACATATATATATACATATATATTACCGAAGATTCATTCTTCGACTCATACAAGAGGTGAGATTTTTCTTCTTCTTTTTTCTTTGTGATTTCAATCTTTTATCGGGATACATGGTTTCCAATCTCCAAGCCCCGATAATGTTATGTCTTTAACTATCTTAAATTAAATTTTAATATAATATTTTTATCATGAAAATGTATACACAAATTATATATTGTGCAACCAAACATTCCATCCCATGAGAGTTTCATTAAAAATATAGGGATATACGCATTTAGAGATTCCTTAAAACACATAATCAAACAATATAAATATCCCAAGCTCTCACCAAATCAAGTGGACGTACGAATTAAACACAGTCTACGTCATTTTGTTAAACAAGTTTAAATGGTAACATCTAATGGGGGGTGTTTGGTTGCATAATAATTTTTTGTATATTTTCATGATAAAAATTATATTAAAATAAAAAGTGAACCAACTCATGACATAAAATTATCATGTTTGGAGGGATGCGATAACAAAAAAAGAGTAATTACGGTTCACGACCAAATAAAGTGGGGGACCACAAGGAAAAAGAAAGAGGTGAGACTCTCTCTTTTGTTTAAGAAGAAAATTACTTTCAAAACGTAAAATTG
Source organism: Cryptocoryne crispatula var. balansae (assembly GCA_036172225.1). Lineage (NCBI taxonomy): Eukaryota > Viridiplantae > Streptophyta > Magnoliopsida > Alismatales > Araceae > Cryptocoryne > Cryptocoryne crispatula. The sequence goes on from CM069930.1 coordinate 37,551,395, forward strand.
TCGAGGTGGTGGGACACCTCTTTTAACAAATTTTCTTACAATTTTTAAAAATTAAAATGAAAACTTTTATTATCATGCAATCAAACACCCCATAAATCTCCTAATCCTTACCTGTTTTGTTAAACAAAATATTTTTTTTTGCTCATGTTTGTTCATTTAACATAATAAGCGGGTCCAGTCGAACTTGTGCGGGAACCTATGATTTAGGGTTTAAGATTTAGTGTACAGAGTTAGTTTTGTCCGGTGTATTGGCTTGAATATTGCACCCCTCCCCGGTGTCTCTGAAGCCAAAACCTGCAACAGGACTCTCTTCTGCCTGGCTATGGATGAGAACGAAGCCAGCAGTACTGCCTTTTATTTTTATTTTTATTTTTTGGTGGAGGAGGGGGGGGGAGGGTTAGTTGTCATACCATGCATCACTCTGTAGATCGTGTTGCCACACACGAGAGCAAGCAGAAGGAGATGGGGGGCGCAGGTTCTCGTCTCCACTTCCGCCCACCCATGTCCACCTTTCTCCTTGTTATGGTAGTTTCATACGTGGATACATATAAAAGAAAGAGATAGTTAATACATAGTTGCATTTTGAGGATACGAAAGGCAGAGATTGCGAGAATCCTCTCAACCGACCGAGGGGACTCGTGTTCTAGTGAAAATATAATTATGGTGTGCTTACTCAACCCTACTCACTGTCTTACCACTCCGAGTTGTTGGATATGACCCAACAACGTACTTTAGCGCCGGCCCCTTCGGTCCTGTCATGGCGTCGCTGAAACCCCCCCTCTAGATTCAACCGGATTGGCCGGGAGAGGATAAGCTCTCCCTCGAAAAAGGCGACCCTCCGCTAATTAGCATCCCACGATCAGCAGCGGCATAAACACCGGCTAGTGAAAGATGATGTTATATGTATTTATCAGATCCAGCTAACCAGCATCGACCGCATCCTTTTCTTCTCCCCCTTTCCACGAGCTCCTTTATTTAATCTAAAGAGATGGCAGCGAGAGAGAGAAAGGAGAGAAAGGAGGAGGTCCATGACCTAAAATCGACGTGAAAACCCGTCTTACGTACGTGAACAACCCACGAACTGGTATATATATTACTATATTTCTGCTTCCGGCGGCCCGCCCGGCCGACGCCGCCATGCGCGGCGACCCTCGGGAGAGATCGGTGCCCAGGCCCGCCCGCCGGCGGCGGTAGGGCCGGCGAGCCGGCCCGTTGTTTATGGATCTTGCCGTCGCGGCCCCCGAGAGGAGCGTATCGCCACGGCTAGCTTCTGCGTCCGGCAAAGGTCGTCTTTTTTATCTATTCTATTCTGTTCTCGAGAGAGACGATCGATCGTTCTCTCTTCCGATCGACTCGCGCATGTCTCCGCTATATATATATATATATATGTATATCGTGGTGGTGGATGCATGCTTACGCAGAGCACGGCGGATCGAGAAGAGGAACCGCCCCCGATCCACTACCGATCAGGACACAACAAAGATGGGTTTTTTATATCCACGGCTGTTTTCTGAGAGGAGGGATCTGGCGTCACCTTATGATAAGAACGTTGTGTGTTAAATCTTCCCCGGGGCCGGGTTGGCCGGTCTGGCCTTCCCGTGGCCTCTTCCTCCGCCGTCTCCGTCGAGACGTCGATCGCCCGTTCTGTCGTCGTCGTCACCCTCGCCGTCGGCTAGCTAGTAGTTGTTGCCGCGACGCAGCACCGCTCGCCCGCCGTCCGATCCGGGCTCTATCCGAGGGTTCCGATAAGTAGGTATCCGCTCCGATGGAGACCCGCGGGTAAGAGAAGAATGGACAGTAAGCTTCCGATATGTTTCCGAGCGGATACGGATAATATTATAAAGATAATTTTATGTTGAATATTATAAATTTAATTTTGTGTTTATATGTCTTGGGTCTTTCTAGCTCAGCATCATAATTTAGGATTTGTAATTGTTGAAGGGCTTTGTCCCATGTTGGCCACTGGAGAAGTATTTCATACCTTTATTATATCTTGGACCTGAGTCTCCTCAGTACACGTGCGTTTTTGAAATTTCACATGATATGATAGTTGGTTAAGCTCCGTCCTCCGATGGATTTACTCTTATTTTTGCTCAACCTTGCCCCGTGTATTCTCATCGTGACTCTGACGATGGTGGCTAGTCGAGAGGGAGAGTGTTGAAGGATTTTACCCCATCTTGACCATCGGAGAGGTATTCCATACCTTTATCGTAGCCTGGTTCTAAATCTACTCAGCGCACATGCGTTTTTGGAATTTCACATATGATATTAAAGCGGACACTTATCTTACTTTAGTACTTAATTATCTTACCTCTTATTCTCACTGTTCACTTTGACAGTGAGGGAGAGTGTTAGAACTGTGAGGATAATCCTATATTGAATATTATAAACTTGATATTGTGTTTATATGTCCCGTGTCTTTTTACCTCAACACCATGATTTTGGAATTTGCAAGAAATATTAGTTTCTTACGAATTCATATTTTGAACGAGATTTTTCCTATTCTACATTGTAAAACTCTATCAAGAAATTGATATATTTTTCCTCCACTTCCATTGGTCATATATGGTTTCTCTCTCTCTCTCTTTTTGGTCATCGCATCTTCTGAAACAACAAGACACAATTTTACATCAACTAGTTTAGATTTTATTTTAATGTAACTTTTTGTCTAAAAAGTTTAGATAAGAATTTATGGTCCAACCAAACACCCTACGAGACATTAAGCGAGACATAGGTATCATATATTATATTTTTTTGATATATTATTTGTGCTTTTTATATTAGATATTCTAAAATATATTTACATGTATAAGTCAGATATTTTTAGTTGAACAAAAAAAAGTGCATGTATGAGATAAGATTTGGCTTGAACTAAAATATTTTAAATATTTTTGTTGCACTATTGAACTCAAACATATTAAGATACTAAGATAGGCATCATACTTATATTTTAATCCACATTATGTCGATAAAAGACAAACCCATTTTGACTCCTTTAACCCCACTAGTTAGGGGTGTAAACGGTTCGGTTCGGTTCGGTTCGGTCACTTTTTTTCCAAACCGAAACCGAACCGATAAGGTGAACCGAACCGAACCGAACCGGTTCAGTGAGCCCTGAACCGATTGTGATTCGGTTCGGTTCGGTTCGGTTCGGTTCGGTTCATCGGTTTAATGTATATTTAAATAAATAAAAATAAAATAAAATAAAATATACATTATAATAATTATTTAAGATTAATATAAAGTCTAATACTGTATTTATAATATATAATTTTATCTTTATACTAATTAACTTACATTTATAATAAAACATATTTAAAATTGATATAATATATATTTAAATGTAATATAATATGTAAATAAAGTGGGTCAAACTTTATCAAATCGGGTCAACCGGTTTACCGGTTCGGTTCGGTTTGGGAAGGTGCTGAACCGAACCGAACCGATAAGAAATTATCGGTTCGGTTTGGTTCAAAAACCCGAATGCATAGCCTCTCAAACCGAACCGAACCGAACGGTTCGGTTCGGTTCGGTTCGGTTTACCGGTTTACCGGTTTTACATGAACACCCCTACCACTAGTTACCAACTAGACTTCTTATATATGTCACTTCTAATGTTTTTTGTGCACCTAAGGTGAGGGTTTCAATTTGACTCAATGAAATATCGAAGGCTTATGGGGTGTTTGGTTGTATGATAAATTTGTTTTTTGTTACAATTTTATCTTTTTGTAATAACATTTGTTAGGTGTTTAACAATCCTTACAATTTTTTATAAAGTGTTTCTTCTTAAACAAGAAAAAAAGATAATGTCATGATAAATTTGTTTTTTGTTACAATTTTATCTTTTTGTAATAACATTTGTTAAAATAGGTGTTTAACAATCCTTACAATTTTTTATAAAGTGTTTCTTCTTAAACAAGAAAAAAGATAATGTCATGATAAATTTGTTTTTTGTTACAATTTTATCTTTTTGTAATAACATTTGTTAAAATAGGTGTTTAACAATCCTTACAATTTTTTATAAAGTGTTTCTTCTTAAAAAAAAAGAAGATAATGTCATCTCCTTTTTTATCTTGTGATGCCCACTTTATTTAGTCATATATGATGTTCACTCTTTTTTGTTATCATATCTTTCAAAACATGATAATTATTTTAATACAACTTTTTTTCCGTGAAAGAACATAAATTTTATTGTGCAATCAAATGTCCCGTTAAATTTCACTTCTAATCTCTCCTATGAAGCACAAAACTCTAATTATCTACGTCTAAAGGTAAAATTATGATAACTCACCTAAAATGAAGTTATTTTCAAAAAAATATTATTATATTCAGATATTTTACCGTGCAATTTGATTGCCTAACCCTTGACCGGCCGGTTCGAAGTTTTGGACGTAGGCGAAGCCAAAAAAAGAAAAAAGAAAAGAAAAGACTAGGACCAAGTCTTTGCCATTGTCTTTCACGTAAGAACCAAGAATGGTTGATGTGATCAAAATCAGCAGAAACCATTTACTGGTTATAACCATTATCCAGCTTTTGACTAAACCTGCCTTCGTGCTCTACATGCCTAGGGAGCTTTCCAGCTCCGAAAGTGGCGTGCAACGGCACCCTCCATAGATCTAACTAGCTCCCAACTAATAAGAGGTGTCAACTCCGAAGAAGGTCTGATCAAGGAGGTGGGGTTGGGGGTCCGGAGTAGGTCGGTTGGGCTCAAATCGATCCGAGTCGGCCAGAGTTGGGACTCAGCTGGTTAGGACTGGATCAACTATGGTCGTAACAAAAAAATCATCTTAAAATATACACCGGGTTGGGTCCCGGGGTCGGGACTGGGCCGGTTGCCCTGACAACCGACCGAGTCGGACCCGAGTCACGACCAGACATTCCGTAAGAAAATTTTGGATTGAGATTTGATCTCGTCCGTATCATATTAATAATGTTGACCCAACCGAACTCAACAACAAGTTGACCTGGCCAAGAACTCATGTATAGATTTTGGATTGATTGGACTGACCCCAAGTTGTGGTTTGGCGGTTAATTAGACCCATGCATCTATAAAATTCCAAGTTGATTCGACCCAACTGATCACATTGTAATATTGACAGATGGGTAAAAAGGTTTTAACTTGGCTTGATCAAGCACGTGACTGGGTTCAATTTTTTTTATAAATATATTATCATCAAATTTAATAAACTAAAAATTGTTTAATTATATGTAAACATAAAATCTCTAAAGATCATTTTTTCTTTAAAATTGAAACGTCATAAGTTAATCGGTGACATGTAAATCAATCTCCAGGCAAACATGTTCCTAATAATGTATCACTTTACTCTCAAAAAAAATACAACACTTTTTATTTTGCTCAATAAAACAGTAAATCTTATTATCGAAAGCTTATGGGGTGTTTGGTTGCATGATAATGAAGATTTTTGTTTTAATTTTTAAAAATTGTAAGAAAACTTGTTAAAAGAGGTGTTTGGTAACCATGATAATCTTATGTTTTAAAAGTGATTTTCTTCTTAAACAAAAAAAGAGGGTCTCATCTCTTTCTTTTTTCTTGTGGTCCCCCACTTTGTTTGGTCATGTGTGGTAGTTACTCTTTTTTGTAATCACATCCCTCCAAACATGATAATTTTATGTCATGAGTTGGTTCACTTTTTATTTTAATACAATTTTTTATCATGAAAGTGTACAAAAAATTAACATGCAACCATAATGACTTTGAGGCTTGTTTGGTCTACTCTATCCTGGCTTGGCCCAAATAACAGCCTCATGCTGAACTATCTACATGGTGCAGGGACCCATGGTGGGCCTGCCACAGCCCAGCCCAGCCCATTGCCACCCTTAGCTTGTATCAAACAAGATGCTCACCTGAAGACTGGTGCCATAAAATATTTCTCAGTTGAAAATTATATTATTTTTCTATTGAAAATGCATTCATTTGATGTGGCTTAATTATGTCAAAACTCTCTAAACTCAAAAATCAAATTAAACCAGTAATGTAGTTTTATATATTTATTTATGGGTTCAGGTATGATCTCTTGTGCCATATACAAGCACAAGATGCCTAACTGACATGCCTCTGTTGAAAATTTTTATCCCTAAAAATATCAGGTTAACCCTATAACTAGATCCAGATATGGGGAATCCTGTATTGGCAACAATATGGTAACCCTTTACCGAATAAGCAAAGAACTCCAATATAGCGGCATCAACTAGTTACAGTGCCATTTGATTTGACTTAATAAAAAATAAAATTTTAGTTTTATTTTTAATTTCTCATATCGACCATAAAATCTTAATTATCCACCTTCAAAAATAGCGAAACTTGAGGTGAATCACTTATAATTAAGTGGTTACTATGAAGTTGCTATTTTATTTAAATATTTGACCAAAGATCGCAATGTGTAAGCTTTGTCACATTTATAGATTAGATATTAATCTACATGTCAGGGACATGAATATCATCGATACCTTAGATCATGGTTCGTCGGGTTGCCCGATCCGGTCGCTTTTTAGACTGACTGACCCCGACTCGGCCCCGACCCCCGACCCGGTTATTATTTTAAAATAAATTTATTATTATTTTTTTCCGACTTCGACCCGACCCGGGTCGCGACCCCAACTAACCCGGGTCGATTTTGGGGCCGACCGACCCGTGGCCGACCCCCGACTATTCCTTCCTTGTCATAGATGATAAACTTTACTCTAGAATGGACGGCCACATAAACAAAAACTTATCTTGGAGCAAATGTGTCTTTTGCTTCGTTGTTGTGACTATGTATTATTCTAGAAGGGCATACACATTTCATTGGAACAAGGTAAATTACTAAATTTTATGTCATTGAGGTGTGTTACCAAATGGAGCGAGGGTTTGTTTGGAAGGAATTTTTAAGTATACTTCAATCATTGAAAATCAATCTCTAATATAAGTTGAGTACTTAATTAAACTAACCAACTTTTCATAGGTTCGTGTGGATGAGAGATCTCACAAGTTGCGAGAGAGAAAGAAAATAAGAAAATCTTCAAACGGAAGGGACAGTACACTTCGCAAGAGAAGAGCATTTCAAAGTAAAAAGATGTTTTTACGGGGGTGGCAATAGATCGGGCAGATGTGCACGTTCATGTATAGGTCGATCCGATCGAACTACGAGCTAATAAACCCGTCAAAGATTTTGGTCCACGGGTTTTAACCGGGTGGACATGGGGCCAAAACGGCTTGAAATGGGTCGAAGTGGGACAAAATTTTTTATGTCATATCTTGATTAAAAATAACATATTATCTGTTAAAATATTTTAAATTAAATTATTGCCAATTTCACAATGTTATCTTAAATAATTAAATTTAGCATACTTTATAATTATATATTTTTAAAATTAAAATCGGACTAAGCCCGGTCGAGCCTGGCCTAAGTTAATAATTTTTGTAGGTCGGGCCGAGCTAACAATATGATACGGGTCGGGTTGGGCCAGCCCGGCATATTTTGAACTGAGCTGTAAACAAGCCGACTCCGGACTAGGCTAGACCCAGCTCATCGACAGCCCTATATTTTTATCCTTGTGTTTCATATTTTCCAAGAGAAATTTAAATTTGTCAAAGAATAATAATCAAGGATAAAACAGATGTTTGACTAAAAATCCCATGCATGACCAATTATTATGTTAAATAAGATTCCAACACTGATCAAACATTACATAGAACGCGGGTGAAATATATCCAACAGAAGGCACCGATGAGATCTTCGTAGAATCCGACCTAAATCTAAAAACAGTACCATCATTCTAATCAGATTCTACTGGCGGCACATGCATACATACGTGTATATATATGTATATATATATATATATGCGTATATATTTTCACTCAAGCTACGTACGTACGTCGTAGACGCAGGAAGCATGGAAGAAGAAATCACGCTATCCGATCCAAACGGATCCCCAGACTGCATCATCAGATTCCGTGGGAATTTCTTTCGTCAGCAGAGAGAGAGAGAGAGAGAGAGAGAAGCACCACCGCCCGGGATTAATTGCCCTCGATTCTCACAAATCCGATTCTTGCACGCCATCCTCATCCCCTCCACCTCCGATCGCTCTCCCGAGCAACCGCCATGACCCAGCGCACCCGAGACGAGAAGAAGAACCTCGCCATCGCCGGCGCATGGAAACCTTGAGACATACCGGTAAATTTAATACCTCGACCCGTGCGCCACAGCCATCGGAAGAGGAGAGTGGGGGCTCTCAGCAGGGTAGCTATCCGAGGGTGCACCGTCGTCGTCGGTTTCTTTCTTCGCAACGAGGAATTATTTAATATCTGATTTGATAGTTAATTTAATAATTATTCATCTCTCGAGATATTAAATGATTCTTTTTTGTGAGGAGTCCGACGCTACACTCTTAAGTAACTATCCGAGACTCTCAGGGTAGCTATCCGAGGGTGCACCGTCAGTTCCTTCACGAAAGAGAATCATTTATGGCCTGTTTGGCACCTAATTTTTTTGAGGATAAACCAAATTTATCCCCTAAGTTTTGGGGATAAACCTAGTTTATCCCCGAGTTATCCTCGTACCAAACATGCCCTTAATGTCTACTTTGATAGTTGATTCGATAGTTGTTCATCTCTCGAGAGACATTAAATGGTTCTATTTTGTGAGGAGTCTGACGATACACTCTTAAGTAATTATTCGAGGGTTCCCACCGATGGAAGAAGAGAACGTACGGATCTCACGAGAAAATTTCGTGAGAGATTCTCTTAATTTTCTCGTATAAATAAGAGCATAAAAATATTAAATCACCCAAGGGAGAGAAGTGTTAAATCACTTTTTCACTCTCGAGGACCGAAAAAATTCGTTCAAACATTTTTCATCTTCGAAAAAAAAAATAAACTCGTCGAATCTGTCAAAAAGTTACTACTGATCTGATGCGAACTCCTATACTCCGATACACATCATGTATGTGATGTCGATTTAATTTGTTATGGAGATTCACTAGCGAGACTCAATATCAAAATTTCAAAAGCTTATTATTAAGATTTAATGATTTTTTACCATGGATCTTCTACCGATGAGATGATTCGAGACTCCAAATTCCAAAGACGCAAAAGTGGCCGGCCGCTACGTGCGAACTCCTATAAGAAAGGCCACCCCGGGGGGTCGTCTTCTCCGTCGCCGGCGGCGTCGATCCCCCCCCAGAGTCAGTAGTCACGTACGCAGAGGGCTAGAGCTATCGGTCTCGGCTTCCGAGCCCAGCCCGCCCTAAAATCCATGGCGTCCCCGGTCGTTCTCCCGCGCGGCTGCCGCATGTGGGTGCCCTTGCTCCTGCTGTGCGCCGTGGCCGCCCGTGCGGCGGCGTCCCGCGGCCCGATCTCCCCGGCGGGGGCGGAGGAGGACGGCGACGACCCCCTGGTGGCGGAGATGCACGAGGGGTGGATGGCCGAGCACGGCCGCGCCTACGAGGACGAGGCGGAGAAGCGCCGCCGCCGCGCCGTCTTCAAGCGCAACGTCGAGCTGGTGGAGTCGTTCAACCAGCTCGAGGGGCGGCTGTACGAGCTCGGCGTCAACAAGTTCGCCGATCGGACGGAGGAGGAGCTCAACGCCGCCTACTGCGGCTTCCGACCTGCCTCCCGCCGGAGATCACCTGCCGGCGCGGCCGGGCGAGGCTTCTTGCACGGCAACGCCACCGTGAAGGAGCTCCCGTTGCAGAGGGACTGGAGGAAGGAAGGTGCCGTTACAGGGGTGAAGGACCAGAAGGGATGCGGTCATCTCTCTCTCTCAAATATTTACATGATTAAACCCTTTTATAAAGTCAGATGTTAGACTATTCTCATGATCATTCTAACCTCTTTTTGTGTGTGTGTGTGCGACTACTAATTAATCAAATAGTTGTCCCCAACTGCAATGATTCTTAACCGTTTGTAAAGACAAAATATATTTGTATTGAATTTTTATTGAAATTTTATCTTTTTATAATAAAATTTGTTAAAAGAGATGATTGTCAACTATTACAAATTTATATTTTTAAAGTGATTTTCTCGTTAGAGAACAAAAAAAAAAGAGAATCTCATCCCCTCTCTCTCTCTCTTTTTTAACTTGGTGTCTCCCCAACACATCCTTGTAAGACCAAAGTGTCACAACATCTGGGGGGGTCATTAAATAGTTCAAAGCCGACCCAATTAAGACCTAAAATATACAATTAATCGGCACAATCTATCCCGTATGATATATGTTGCTGGTCCGGCCTAATTTAGGTTGAGAAAAAATGTTAACTAGTTAATCATTAAAAAATTTTATCTCCTAAGTATATTATCATCAAATTTAACAAACTTAGCTAATCATTTAACATCTTCCTTTTTCGTGTGAGCCTAGTCGGCAAAGTTCCAGAGTCTTTTTCTTAATTTCTTTCACAAAAATCTAATAAATATACCGTCAAATCATGTTCACCGCTTTCCTCTCTCATGTTGTTAATTCACGAGCAGGGTGCTGCTGGGCGTTCTCCGTGGTAGCAGCCGTGGAAGGGATCACCCAGATGAAGACGGGGAGCTTGATCTCTCTCTCGGAGCAGCAGCTCGTCGACTGCGACACCGCCGGCGGCAACGAGGGCTGCAACGGCGGCACCACCGACGAGGCCTTCCAGTTCGTCGTCGACAACGGCGGCCTCGCGTCCGAGGAAGCTTATCCCTACCGGGCAGCCGACGGCGGCACCTGCAACGCCGCCGCCGCCGCCGCCGCCCAAAACGGCGCCATCAGCTCCTACGGCAACGTGCCCGCGGACGACGAGCGGGCGCTGCTGCAGGCCGTCGCCCGGCAGCCCGTCGCCGTCGCCGTCGACGCCGGCGGCGGCAACTTCAAGTACTACAAGGGCGGCGTCTTCACCGGGCCGTGCGGGGCGGACCTGAACCACGCCGTCGCCGTCGTCGGCTACGGGGCGACGAGCGCGGGGACCAAGTACTGGCTGATCAAGAACTCGTGGGGGGACACCTGGGGCGAGGCCGGGTACATGAGGATGCTGCGGGACGCCGCCGGCGACCGCCGGGGCCTGTGCGGCATCGCCATGATGGCGTCCTTCCCGGTCGCATGACGAGCGCAGACTGCCGCGCGCGCTGAATCTGAACGCCGCCTGCCTCCGAGGAAGACGATGGGGTACGTACGTACGTACGTAAGAGTGCGTGCGTGCGTGCATGCATGCAGGGCCTCGTTTCTACTACCGTGGAGAAAAATAAATAAAGGCAAAGCTGCCTTGTCTTTGTTATGAAAGCAACGTTGATGATGTGATGTATGTACCAGGTGGTAGATATGTTAAATAAAGGCAAGGGTCTCGGTGTATTATGGGTGTATGCATGGTAATATATATATATATATATATATATATATATATATTCAAGAGAGGTGTGCTGTAGCATGCATCTAGTAATTTGGCAAAAAAAATAAAATAAAGTTATGCACCATATATCGAGTACTCAGGAGATAATGTGAATGATTAAAATCTTTTGAGAGGTGAACCAAGAGAGTTATTCTCGAGGAGATCAATCTTTCCTTGGGTAATTTTCCGATATTTTCAATTGTTTGGATTAATAAAAAATATTATATTAAAAAATTAAATATTTTTTCATATCTTTCACAATTTTAGCCAAGCAAAAATCTTATTTTAAAAACTAAAAGACGGGTGATTTTAAGACAAGAGAATTATAATAAAACAAGCAAATTTTTTACAAATATATTCCTACTTTTTTAGATATTTTTATTTTAAAATATATTAAAATAAAACGTAAACTAATGAATGACATAAAATTATCGTGTCTGAGAAGACCCTTAACAAAAGCAATTGGGAGCAAGGTAAAATCAAAAGAGGTGGGGAACACAAAATCAAAAATAAAAGAGGATCTTACTTTATTTTGCTCGAGAAAGAAATATTTTTAAAAACATAAATTTAGAGTCGTTGCCAAACACATATTTTAACAAGTTTGGTTACAAAACATAAAATTATATTTTAAAAAAAAATCAATTTATCGTACAATCAAACACTCCATAAAAATTCGAGTAATCAAGCCAGTCATCTGAGATGTTCATCAACCTCAAACTAGCTAGCTATGATAAAAAACTCAAGGTGATGTGCATCTTTAGTTTGGTGCACTACAAAATACCCTCACATCCTTGACATCTCTAGATATAGAAAATAATAGCACATACAAATAGCTTTTATAGGAATAAATTTAGAATATAACATTTACACCTTTCTCATACGGAAGTGACTAGCTGGTGGCTACCTACATCTCCCGACATGTCATGCATGATCTGACAATCTGAAAGAATATATACATACATACATATATATAGATATAGATATAGATATCGATTTCCAAAGTGATCCTTCGATCTTTCTTCAAAAGTTAGCCAGATTACATAGAACTGCATGTACTTAAGCTTATTTATCAATTCCTGAAAACTAAAAATAGTTATGTATGCCGGATGCTTGCATTTTGACCCAAACTTGTATAAGTTTGCAAGTTATTCCTGCTAAAGAGTGGGACTTGATCGAGGCCTAATTCCAATTTATGAATGCTTTTATCAGTTTATGAATCAAAATGAAAAGACTCAAGATAGAGAAATTTATTTCTGATTTCCCACATTTTTCAGAGTCATACAACTCAACAGATGAAACCAATCACAGGACTAGGGACAACATAGGAATCCATTGAGATATTATATATCGTTGCGTTGAAAAAATAGAATAAAATTTAAATGAAATAAAATAAAATAAATTGTGTCTAGCATGCGGTGTTGAAATGGAATAGCAGTAAGCTTTGCAGTAAAAAATAAAAATTTTAACAGAACTTTGTGAATACCCTATAAATGATTGCCGAGTGCCATCAAACTGTCCGGTGAACGCTGTCAATACCCCTGCAGACAAGCCAGAAGATAAATAAGATGCCCTTTAATAATTGAACTTCAAGAGTATGCTTTTACAAGTCCAACATTCTGAAGAGAAGTTCAAGAAAATGTGTTAACTCTCATTTTTATACTGTTTAATGATCAAAGAAAAGCATATGTAGTAAATCGGTGGGTATGCTCAATGACAAATTCATGTAAACAATGATGTTTCAACTGGGTTCCAAATTTCCAAACAAGTGCTGTCACCGTTCCACAAAACAAGCTGATGGTAGAGAATAGAATACAATTATGCTGAATCATCACGAGTAAGACTCAAGATCGACTTCTATTTATTGATAAGAATCGGATATTTTTAAAGGCCAAGAAAATACTGTAATTGGTCTAACATGTTGCAGCTGCACAGTCACAAACTCTAGAAATAAGTTACCAGGACAATATGGATCTGTAATTCTAAAAATTTAAATCAGGTTCATCTTAACAATCAATAAGTGTCTTTTCATGAGACAACATCTGGATAGAAAAAAGAGCTTATAAATACAAGTTGAATCAGTACCTGGTCTTCTGAGGAAAGACTCGCTGAAGCATGACTGGCAACAGCTAGTTCGTCTTTGAAAGCTGCTGCCATGACAACCGCCCCACTGATAGATAGGATATCTCTGTAGAGTTTTCAGTCTAGTTAGTACCAGAGATAACAGAAACAAGCAAGGCATGCATTCAAGTCTCTGAATAAGAAAGTGAATGATCTAATGAGCACATGAAATCCAAAAAAATAGAATTAAAATGAGTTAGGATTTAGGAAAGAAGTAACTGAGAACTTAAGGGGCAAAGTTGAATAGTTGAGTAGGAGACAATGTAAAGACCACTTTAGTTTGAGAACTGAGAGACTCCAGTATAGAACAGTTATGCATAAATAACCTGATAGAATTAAAAATAAAACAGTAAACATAACTGTTGGCGTCAATTTTTCTCAAAAGAAAAATCAGCAAAGAAAAATGGGCTGGTTCAGCCCTCAATTGGGCAAATCAGGCCCTCCATGGGCCCATCGGCCCAAATTCTAGCTGACCAGCCTTTGTTTGCATTTAAATAATTATTTTCTGGCCCTCCTTGAAATCCACCTACGTACAGCCCATGGGAAGAGAGAAGTGGACTGTGGTCAAGGCCAATTGGCCCAGTCAACAAGCCCAGCTGACCTGTCCAACTCAGCTCACTCCTCCTTGCGCACATAACCTGCCACCTCATTCTTGACCCATTAATTGCATGGGGAAAGCCAAGGAACAGCTCAACACTTAATGCCATGGGAGAACTCAAAGGTCAAGTCAAATATTGAATGGCCTAGGAGAAATTCAAGGAATTAAAGCCTATTGACCACCACCCAAGGCCATCTTACGTACACCACAACCTGGCCCTTCATCTCCCCCTCAGCTCCCTATAAGAAGGGAGGGCGCGCCAGGTTGAAAGGAGAGGCTGCTGGAGACGCCGCCAGGCTGCTGGACTGCAACCTGCCCCCCCTGCTGCCTTGCGCCCTGCTGCCCCTGCTGCTGCTGCTGCTGCTGCCACCTGCTGCCTTGCATCCTGCTGCTGCTGCCGCCTGCGGTCAAGGAGAAGGAGAAGAGAAGAAGATCAGGTAGGGGAGAGCGGTATACCTCAGCCATGTAGCCCTTTAAGGGCTTGTTCTTTCCTATTTCTGGCTGTCTCCCTCGCCCCTTTCTACCCCTCCAGAAAGAACCTATTTCGGCCCACTTATAGCCATCAAGAAGCAGGCCTATCCAGACCCTCTGCTCGGCCCATACTTACCCCCATGCTGGCCCATCTTCAGGACCTTAAACAGCCCTTTTTCAGCCCCCTCTGCGGCTTACCAACACAGCCAGTGCGCAGGTCTCCAAACCAGACCCCGTCCAGCTCAAACCAGGCCCAAAAAATGCCCCTTGTGCAGGCCTACTCTCGGCCTAACTAAGACCACCTGATCACCCCCTTTGTGGCCCATCAAACCGACCCCAAATCAGGTCCTAGAACAGCCCCTTTGTGGAACCTATTAGAGCCCTAGGTGAGGGTGGATGACCCGGGGATTCTTGGAGACCGCACGACGGCCCAAGTCTACTCCGGGCAGATCCTCAAGCCCCTTGTTCTTATCCCCTTTGAACAACCCCTAATTAGGCCCAAAACCAGGCCATCCAATAGCCCTTTGCGCAGCCCAAAGTCAGGCCTCCAAGCTGTCCTTTGTACAGCCTCCAAGCTGTCCTTAAAGCAGGCTATTCTCAGCCCCTTCTTGGCCCATAGTTCTGCCGCCACAGCAAAAAGGGGAGTGCTCCAAAACAGGTTCTGCAGAAGCCGTACCCCAGCAGGGCAGCAGACCAGCTTGAAGGTGACGGCCCGGCACCCCTTGGAAACCGCACGACGAGCCAAGGGCATAGCCGGGTGGCCTTCCAAGCCGGTTCCATCAAGAAGCTCCAGCAAAGCAGCAGAATTTCAAGCAGGCCCGTTGAGCCTATGAAAATGAAGCCCGGCTTTGAACGCCGAAGGAATGGACCGGCCCGAACTGGCCTTCAGAAAATTAACAAATAAAAAATCAGAAATGCGAAAGCAACATTAAATTAAGGAGATTCACCCCTAGCGGGGAACTCCACCTTGGGCGGAGGCGCGGGCATGCATCCCGTAGCTGGCGACCCGGACGGAGGCGCGGGCATGAATCCCGTAGCCGTCGATCCTTCCCCCAATATGGCTAAGCTAAGGCTGGCTATTTTGGATGGGTAAATTTTCACTAAGTTGGAAAAATAGCCGGCATGCCGTCATAATGCCAAAATTTTTCCAAAGTAGTGAAGATAAACCTATGTTGGGGGAAGGATCAATCATATTGTACACCGATGTACTTCACCCCATCTTTCAATGAAATGAAACTTTGATGTTCATATTGATGCATGAAATCGGGCATTCAAGGTGACCCGATGGGTCGGAGGCGATGCAAACCGCCAAACAAGAAATAAAACAATTTCAAAGTCAATCTGGAAAATTCAAACAGAAAATTAAAAAACAGAAAATCAAATCTGAAAGAAATCTGAAATTCGACTTGTCCCGGTTCAACAAACAACCGATCTTCAACAAGATTGAACCGGTTTTGAAACACATCAAATCAAAATCAGATTTTTATCAAATCAAAACAGATAAAATTCAGATTTAAATCAAAATTGTCAACTACCAAAAAAATCAGATTCTGAACCGTACTGAACATCAAAAATCAGGTTTTCAATAAAAATCTGTCAACCACAAAACCAGATTCCAATTAAATCTGCAACCAAAAAAACAGATTTGAACAATCCTTCAAAACAGATTCTAACCGACTTCAAAAAAATCTGGTTTTAGCAATCTGAAAATTAATTTGAAATCCACCGAACCTTGTTCAAATAAATGACATAAATCAACTCTTTCAAAAGAAATCAAATAAACAACTCCAAACACCTAAAATGGATCCAAAAAAAACCAACTCAAAACAAAAAATCCAAAAATCTGAAAAATCCAGAATCTGAAAATTCAACAAACCGATCAAACAACAAATACCAAATATGCTTAAAACACTTTAAGCACATCAAAATCAAAATCAAAATAGGTTCAAAGCAACCCAAACTGGTCAAACCAAATAAAAAAAAAACTTAAATCAAACAAATCAACAAAACCGACTTTCAAGTCAATCCAAAAATCAACCAACAAACAAATAAAACAAACCCGAACAAATCGGTTTGCATCTCACCGGACCCAAAAGGCCGCTGCCCTTTTGAGTTCTTTACTTTTTTGTGGATGTGCATATCTCCAAAAACAGGTTGCCGCGACGGTTAATCAAAGGCGTTCGAGCCGTTGCTCGATGTAAGTTAACGCCGGATACTCGCACCATCCGGCGGAGAAGGGTCAAAAATGAAATTTTCAAAGAACCCGAACCTCGGTTCTATTACTTTCAAACTATCACTGGACTACTAATATTTTTAGGATATCACATATTTTCCTAGAAAAGTCCGGAGATGTCTTTTTTTCTAAAGAACAGACGCAGAAAAAAGAGGTTCACACAATAACATATCGGCCATGTGCTCCAGTGCATTTGATCGACTAAGGACCAAAAAAAATAGTTTCAACACACAGGGCAAAAGTAAAGAAAAAAATTGGCAACTCCTGCAGGCCACATGGAATAGACATATGCCCATCATTTCCAAGCATCCAGATGCTATATGTGGCGTGAAACCAGGTCGCATGTTGCATGCTGAATGAAATACTTGTTAGTTGCAGGCCTACATGTTACAACACCCAAAACCCCTTTTACACCCCTTATATTGCCGAAGTGTGCATATCCTAAAGCTTTTGGTAGCTTGACCTGATTGTTGTCCAGATGACAAAAAATAATGATTAAACATAAGCTTAGAAGATATCAGCTAATCACAAAGTTTTAGCAAGTTTTTTTAAATAACAGCTTTTCAAAAAGCTAATAATTCATCCAATGGAGTATCCTATATAACATTTGGTTGACAAGTTATCACTTCAAACTACTTGAGCTATATGTAATTTAGTCAAAAAAAAATTGTGAATTTATGGCAAAAAAATTTAACAAATATCCAAATAAGTATAAATTACAATGATACTAAAATGAAAACAGCAAGTCATTCAGATAAACAGAACAGCGAGATGTCCCTTCCTAGTTCCTTCACCATATTATTATGTTGTAAAAGGTGCCTGAGGCTAGGGAGGGTTCATGTTGGCTTAGGCGGCTGAAACAGGCATTTGTTGATTTATGTATTTATTATTTTATTTGCAGGGCTAGAAAAAGAGAGGATAGGCAAGAGAGTAGTCTGATCCACAACTGATCCAGGTCGAGACCCACAGATGCTAATCAGATCCATGAGGAGTCTGATCCCTGGGCCAATTTTTCTTGGGATTCATGTATGCTCTTGGACCAGCCTGGATCAGTTGATTTCAGATTGATCCCAGTGTGACCACTGCTGGGAGGCAGTGGAGGAGTGGCCGCACCTTCACCTTGGAAAAGTGTGGAATTTTTGTGCTCTTTTTTTCAATTTTTGGAAGAACCAATCCAGGACAATCCTAAAGTGGATATCCTTCCATCGGATCGGCTGGGATCCCGATTGAGATTGGTCGTGGCTGATCTTGGGGCTGATCCCAACCCAGAAATCTTTGGACCATAGGGGAGAGGGAATAGCGGAGGAAAAGATTATTCACCGTGGAAGGGGTCTCTATCATGCGGAGGAAATGATCCCAAATAGGTCTCTTAAGTCTGGATCTGGATCCAGGAATCGTAGTACCAGATCCTGAAGACAACCAGCTGGTTCAATGTTTCATACGACCAATTTGGTGTTAAGTTCCAGGCCACGACTTAAGTTTGGCAGATATAGAAATAGACCTGCTTGAGTTGTTTTCACAACTGGAGAGAGTTCCTTTGAGGTGCCAAACCAGGTGCCCACCTCAGTGATGGCAGCAGCACAGCCGATCAACCAAAACAATTTGGACAGGGTCAATTAGCGAAGTGATTGCCTTGCCTAGACTGTTGTTGTAACATTTTTGATAGCATAGCTAGCATTAGTAAGTTAAGTATTTGGAATTCTAGAAACAGACAATTGCAAGGGACACTGGATTATGCACAAACAACCAGAAAAGATGAAGATATTTCCATCTTTTCAAGGATTCAGGATCAGGATAAGACTTGGGGGTGAACAGGGGAACCAGGATCGGCAAAGATCTGGCTGGAACCAGCCTGAGTTGGTCATGATTAGGCCAAATCTGGTGGTAACTGGCCAGGCTTGGCCCAAGTCTGGTAGCATAGAATTAGCCAATCATGGCTGATTTCGTACTGGGACCGGACAATTACAAGCTGGAGTCAGCTGATTCCAGCTGATTTAAAGCTAATCGAACCTATCCAGCCAGATTAGCATACCATCATCAATTGGCCAATTCCAGCCTGGATTGACTAATCCTTCTATACAATCAGCAGATTACGCTGATCCATCCAAATTTGGCCTGGAGTCGGTCCATGGCCTAAAAAATCAGATAGGCATGGTCAATCCTGATTTCGATAAGCCAATTATAGTCCGAATCAGACAATTCTACATACATGAATCTTTTTAGCATATTTCGTTTCGGATCAGTTTGTTAACTTGCTGTTTTCAAATTTGTTGTAAACATGTCTAGTAAGTGGTTAGATGCATGCTAAATTAAGAAGGTTGAATACATTTTAATTAAAATTTGATGAAGAGCTAATCCCTGAACTAGCCTCACATAAGCCTGACATGACTACCAACCATAATTCTTAATGGTCTAAGGAGATGGCATGGAGTGACTAAACAGTCAGATAGGTAGATAGAAATCATTTTTATGTCCTCCCTCTATCATGATAAGTCAATGAGGCATAAACATTCCATAACGATCTACGAGTTAGTCTAAAGACAGCTAAAATGTGAAGATAATCTGATGAGATCACAGACCTGCAAGCCACCAACAGTAAAAATGCAGAGACTGAAATTTGTAAAAGCAGCTAGCCATCCCAAACCAAATCAAGTGCTGCAACCTCTGCCTCAAACTGCACTAAGTTCATAGAGGATACTCAAAATAAGTGCATGGAGAAAAATTCTGAAGCTTTTCTTTGCCCTGGGCCATATTACGTATAACAGATTCACAGTTGCTCCAAACGCAAGTCCTATTCTAGTCACTAGTGGCTAATAAACAGAGTTTGTCATTTCACAAAACAGCTGCTTAAACTTGGTAATCATAACAAACCTCACTGTTATTTGCCAGCTACTAAAGGGATGGCATGACACATGAGAGTACTCAGATCCATTCTCACCCTTACATGGATTAGCAAAAGTAATTTCAGACTAACTTAGGGACGCCAGGTGTGAAACCAAAGCAGTCCATCACAAAAGCACCCTAATTGGTGCAAGCAGCATTCATCAACCACTGCTCTCATTGTCAAATTTATTTATACTGGAATTGCTTAAAGATACACATAATTTGTGATTGTGTCTGGAGAAAGTTGCAAAGCTGTATTTATAATGCAATATTCTAATCTAGACACGCATAGAAAAAGAGGTTGACAACTCAAAGTCAATCAAAGCTTTCAAAGTGGGTATTATCAACGGTCTTATCCAGGCAAGTAAGGAAAACTCATTGCAGTGAATAATTGGTACAAAATGAACCTCATGACCAACTTTACTAAATTATCATGGCAGGTCCAAGACTAGGGATTTTTTTTTCCTTTGTTATGCAGCTTATGCTTACTGACTACCAAAATTAACTTGTTCATCAGTTGTCGCATGCACATTAAGCTGCTCTTGACTATATCCTTGATCTTCTTCCCCATCAAGGAGGCTGAAGTCTACAGTAGGTAGGTATCCAGCCCTCTTCATCTCATTAATAAGCACGCTAAGAATCATGTATATGTCTCCACATCTTGGGTGAGCTCCATCTCCAACGATAAACGTATTCACTACCCCTTCAACTTCAATCCAGCTACATCCTGGTTCCTTCTTTAGTTTATTCTGCCTCATTGTCTGCCACATCCTTGAAACTTCCCCCCATTTGCCAGCTTCCGCATAAATATTTGACAGAAGAATATACGTAGCAGTATCATCAGGATCAAATTGCAAAATGGAATTGACAGCAACTTCTGCTATCTCCACATTTCTTTGGGATTTGCAGACATTCAGCAAAGTCCTCCATATAACAGCATCAGCATTACATGGCATATTGTAAATCAGCTTTAATGCATCCTGGACATGCCCAGATCGTCCAATTATGTCTACCATACATGAATAATGTTCCAGCTGTGGATCTAATTCAAAGTCCTGAAGCATTGAATGGAAGTGACATATTCCTTCATTGAACAAACCAGCATGTCCACATGCACGAAGAACTGCAACAAATGTTGCATGATTTGGCGTTACATTTTCCGTTTTCATGATTTCAAATATCTTAAGTGCTTCCTCAACAAGACCATGTTGTGCATAGCCAGAAATCACAGCATTCCAGGAAACAGCATCACGTTCATGCATCTCTGCAAACATTTGTAAGGAGTCTTGCATGTTTCCACACTTCGCATACATATCAACAACTGTGCTTGAAATGAAAACATCTCTCTCTAACTGTTGCTTGATGATTTGTGCATGAATTTGCTTTCCAAGACCAATAATTGCAAGGTTTGCACAAATATCAAGCATAGTAGCATATGTGAAGTTGTCCGGCTTCAATCCCTTGTCTAACATTTTGGAAAATAAGCTTTGTGCCTCCTCACTTCTCTGAGATGAGAAACCAGAGATTAAAGAATTCCACGAAACAACTGTCTGTTCTTTTATTCTATCATGAAGTTTTACTGCTTCCTCAAGGAATCCACATTTGCAGTACATGTCAACAAGAGTGCTTCCAACAAATGAAGCAAAACTCAGTCCAGCTTTGATGATTCTGCCATGGATCCTAATCCCATAATCCGCATGCAACAAGCTAGCACACGCTTTAAGCACACTTCCATAGGTGAAATCATCAGGCTCCATCCCATGATGAAGCATCAAATCAAAATGCACTAATGTTTCATCATATTTTCTATTTTGTTCAAAGGCTGAAATTATAGCATTCCAAGAGACAGCATCTTTTTGGTACATCTGATCAAAAATGTAGTATGCTTCAACCAATGCTCCACATTTTCCGTACATATCCAAGATAGCATTTGCAACGCATATGTCTGAATCATGACCATTTTTAACAGCTAAAGTATGGATCTGAATGCCAACAGTTTGCCTGTCAGCCCCTGCACATGCTCTTAAAACACCAGATAAACTGATTTCATCAACTGCTATACCAGACTTATTGATGAGCTGAAATAACTCCAAAGCCTGACGAAATTGAAAATTTCTAGCATGACCAACAACCATGGCATTCCATGACTGCAAGCTGTGTTCTGACAGCAACCAAAATGCCCTTTTAGCATCTTCCAAGCTGCTACATTTTGCATACATATCCAGAATAGCTGTACCCACTATAGTGTCACAGCTGAAATCACTTTTTACAGCATGCGCATGTATTTGCTTACCCATGTTTATTATCAACAACTCTGCACATGATCTAAGCACACTGGCATACGTTGACTGACTTGCCTGCACACCTGCACGTAGCATTTCTTTAAACAACTCAAGGCCATCTATGAGACGTTCATTCTGGATGCACCCTGCAATTGCTGCACTCCAGGACACCAAATTTCGCTGGCTCATACCATGGAAGAACAAAAGTGAACCTTCCAAGCATCCAACTTTAGCATACATGTCAACAATCGCACTACCTGTCATAACATCACCATCTAAACCCACCCGAACAGCAAGTCCATGGATCTGGGTACCCAGCTCCAGATCCTCCAAGCACGAACATGACTTGAGAACTAAGGCAAACGTGGTGTGGTCTATACCCACATTATCTCGCCTCATACACACAAACAGATCAATAGGTACCCTGTGATGTCCTTCTTGTAAGTACCCCGAGATGAGTGAATTCCACGAGATGACATCCCTAGAAGGCATCTCGTTAAAAACCTTCCTTGCGGCACCCATCAAACCATTCTGTGCGTATCCACCTATGATAACATTATGCGATGTCGTATCTCTTATGGTCAAAGACTCGAATACATTGCGAGCGATGTCCAATCGCCAGCATCTCACATACATGTGGATCAAGCAGTTGGCAACAAAGACAGTCGGAGAGAAGCCAGAGATTATCATGCGGGCATGGGCTGCCGTGCCTGTGGCCAGGTCCCTCTGGGCGGTACATTCCTGGAATATGTGGGAGAAAGTCTTCCTCGGGGGGAGGGGTCCGCTTGAGGGAACGGAAGAGGAAGGTGAGAGCTTTGAACTGGTCGCAACCGCACAGAATAACCTCCTCGGCAGCAGGGTAGGCGCAGAAGAGAAAGGTGAGAGATTTGAACTGGTCGCAACCACACAGAATAACCTCCTCGGCAGCAGGGTAGGCGACATTCGGATTGCTCTCCATGGCTTTCTCGATCAGGACAACGATACGGGATCCAGAGAAAATGGATCAATTCCTCTTCCGGCCATCTAGTCGAGCTCATCAATCAAGTGCTCAAATAGCCAAATAAGTTCCCAGCAAACAGCAAGCGCAATCAATGCACGCCTTGAAGTACTTGCGAGACAGCCTACGATCACCGAGAAGGATGTTGTTGAAGACGGCGACTTCAGAACCAGAAGTCCGCATGATGGACGCCGGTCGCATTGAAGGTCTACAAGAAACGGGCCCCCGCCGGCAGCAGCACAGGGGAAACACGCCCGGGAGGTGCGGATGAAGCGGAGGATTCCGGCGAAGAAAGAAACAGGGCCGCGCCGCCCGAAGACGCTGCCGAGCGATGTTAGAGCTTCTTCCGGATCAAAGGCCCCTTCGCCTGCTCCGAACTGAAGATAATATACCGACAGAGCGACTCTCTTCGACTCATTTCGTAATTTGATATTTCAAAAAAAAAAAAAACTTGCTTGGCTTTTAGAAGAAAATTCAACGGATACGATTTTCATCTGTAGAACACTCGAACGTCACCCTGAGTGTCTGGGGAAGCTGGAATTTTTTATGCTACAAATATTAAATGCTCACCCTTTTAGCACTTTTTTACCCTTCAAAGAGCATTTTTTTTACTTGATTTAGTGGCATAAGATCATTACTAAACACATCAACGTCAGTCGAGGCACCGGAGCAAAGATCCAGCTGATGCTAGAAACAGGATTTAAGGCTTATTTCGAGCAAGCAGTCAGCCGTATCTTCAGCTATTACAAACTCTTTCAGTAACTTCGGATTCAGACCAAAAAGAAAGACAGCGGTTTTCACAGCCCAATGATAGAACAGGATTCCTTTTATTGTACACATCTAAGTGAACATCAGGCATTGCACAGGAGATTAAGAGTTCAGCTGTAGCACTTGTATACAGAAAGAACACCGTAATGGCAAAAATCAGGAGATGACACCTGTGGCTTAGAGTCTAGTCAGTCTGTTGCCCTGAACCAGCTGAAACCAATAATATGCTCAGGCCTTCATTCTTTTGTTGGCACCTTCAGCTTTATCATTGTCGCCTTTCTTCATCTTCTTGATAGAATCTAACAACGAAGATTTGTCCTGGTTAGTCGAGAACTTGGCAAATGGATTAACCGGCCGTGCAGACTGCGTCTGATGGACTTCCTTTGGTTTGGAATCACTGGTGGTTGCAACAGGTTTTGTTCTCACTCCAATCTTCGATATAGCTTCCACCTTTTCCTGCTTAGATAACTGAGGTAGAGACACCCCATTCTGTGCTGCGCTTGTTTGTTCAGCAGCCTTTTTACTTTCTGGTGTATGGGAATTACTGTGTTTGGCATTGTTCTCTAGTGCAGATGGAAGCTTGATCTCTGGAGAAATTGCCTTGTGAACTGAATGTTGAACGGATGGAGCACATGTGGTTTCACCCAGCAATCTTTCCTGAAAGAAGATATCAGTGATAAAGATTATCCTCCGTATGAAACTGCACAACCAAATAGAAACTTAAGGGTTTAAGAGTTACCTCCAGTATGCCATTGAATCTCTCGGCCAAAATTGGAAGCTTTAGTGCAGTAACAAGTTTTATTGCACCCCTAATTGATTTTTCTAGCACTAGTGATCTAGCCAGCTCAGTTGCTCTCACAAGTTTATCACCTGCAGCATCCATCAAATCATACATGCTTTAGGGTGTAATGAAAAGGGGATACTGATGCAAACCATGGCAACTTAAATTGACATTTTACCAGTACAGCAACTGGCAATAAGCCTCAAAATGCATCTGTCTAGAGCAGCCTCCAAATCGAAGGCTTTATCATCTAGGTCCTTGGCATCCAAACCCGAAGCTACCATCTCCTCTATTTTTCTCTGAACCTGTTGGTTCAAATATGAGTTGGCAAAAGCAAGCTAGTGTACATATTGGCAAGAGATAACGAATAGACCTCACCTGAGAAAGGTGAAGGTTGCACATGATAAACTCATTCTCAAGATCAGTGGCACCAAGATCAGATGATGCAACAGGGACTGAGAGGCTAATTAGCGTCAGAACTGGCTTTGGTGCTACCTGAAAGCTAGTGTTAGTCTGATGGAAATGAAATAAATATATATAGCACCGAAGCAATTTTACCTGTGGGTAGAAATCAGGTGATTTGCATACTACGCAAAACAAGTTGGTCATATCCAATCCCACTACCCAATAATTTTCATCTTCAGACTTCCTCGCTTTACTGGCACTGCATAGTTCATTTCATATACGGCATGAAGTCTCCAAATGAAGTAGAAATCAATTATATCAGACAAAGATCGGTTTTGTTCATACCTAAAAAGTGGCTGCCAAGTGCCACCAAATTGGCTGATGAACACTCTCAACACCCCCTAGACAAGCCACTAGACAAATAAGATTCCTTAATGTCAAAAAGATGTAAGGGTGTTCACTCATCAGTTCAACCCAATGAACCGAACCGAACTAGTCACTTTGGTTCGGTTTAGTTTCATGAACTAGTGAAATCAAACCAAACTACTAACCCGAGTTTAACTTAAAAATAAGTTACAATACTAATAAATGATAATATGTGTATTTTTATTGTCAAATATAGTTTTTACAAATACATCTTATAAATTAATATTTTAAATATATGTAAATTATCTTTATATTAGTTCTTTAATTATGGTTTGAACAGAACCCAATTAGAACTGGTTCTGTTTGGGTTGGCTACCAGTTCGGTTTGGTTGGGAAAAGAACATCCTACCCAAACCAAACTGACTCATGAACACCCCTAAAGAGATGCATATACAGCACAATGCAATCAAAGGATACCTGCGAATCATAGGCACTTAGCTGGCCTTCTTCACTAAATCCCAACCATGACAAAGTAGACCCAGGTGTCAATGGAAGCGGACATCTAATAAGCTGGGTTCCATCAGCAATATTAAACAATTGAACTTCAAGAATCTGCATTTGAGAAAAGAATATCAGCTGTGAAAAATAATGCTAATGAATGATGAGATGAACTATGAAGAATTCAACATTCCCAAAAGTTCAAGGAAATGCATAGACTCTCATTTTCTACTCCTTAATAGCCAAAAAAAAAGCAGATGCAATGCATTTGTGAGCATGCTCGATGCTATTTCTGCATAAATCATAATGTCCTGACTGGATTCCAAGTTCTTGAGCAAGAACAGCCACCATTCCACAAAACAAGCTGGCAGTAGAGACATGAATGCTAAGGCAACATGAGTCAAGATTGGTTTGACTTTATTCGTAATAGTTTCATACTTGAAAGCCAAGAAAATACTGCAATTGGTGTAACATGTTCCAGTTGCCCAATCACTACCCTAGAAATAAGTTACCATGATAAAATTGGGTCAGTAACTCTAGAAATTCAAATCACCATCATCTTAAAGATAAACAAGAGCCTATTCATGGGATTACATCTAGATAAAGCTTAAGAGCTTATGAATACTAGTTAGCTACAGTACCTGGTCTCCTGAGGGAAGACTCACTGAAGCACGAGTCACAATAGCTAGTTCATCTTTGAAACCTGCTGCCGTAACAACTGGACCATTGAGAGATAGAATATACCTCTGTAGAGTTTTTATCATAGTTAATACCATGGCAACACAGAACAAGCAAGCATGCATTCAAACCTCTGAATAAGAAAGTGAATGGTTTAATGAGCACATGAAATCTGAAAAACGGAATTAAAATGAGTTACGAAAGAAGTATCTGAGAACATTTCAAGCTAAGAGAAGTGGATAACAGAATTGGTGACAATATAAAGCCTACTGAAGCTTGAGATGCCAAAGACGAGTATGCACAAATTCCCTGATAGAATTGACAAAAAATCAACTGCAAACATATCAAATTGGCCGCAATTTCCAAGCATTTGGCCCACCAAGGACCAAGAAAAAATAGTTCTTTCTCAAGATATAAAACACTAGTAAAAATAAAAAAGTTTGGCTAATCCTACAGGCCACAGCCTGGCATTTAGCTATATCCATCGTTTCCAGGTATCCAAATACTATATGTGAGCTTGAAACCCCGGGGTGTGCCTGTGTGCCTGTCCGGGATCAGACACCCTGGGAGTATGCCCATGTGCATGTCTCACATAGAATGTAATTGTTTTGATGACTTCAATATGTTTTTTTTGTCAAGGGCCTTGGTGGCCTGATGGTCTTCTTGGCCCTGGTGGCCTGACATCTGATCATGAAATGCGATCTCCCGAGAATCTCTCGAGATCTCCCGAGAATCTCTTTTCTTCTGTGCGTCTGAGAAACGAGATCGCCGAAACGAGAAAATCTATGTAGTACATGTGATACCTTGATCTTCTCCGCCTATTATTATCCCCAACTTGTTAGATGATCTTGTTAAGTTTCTTTCTTATATTGCCAATTTTATTATGGAATCCATCTAAATATTCATCTAAATATTATTGTTTGATAAAATTTCATAGCTTAATATTTTAATGACTATATATGTACAATTGGCCCAAAATGTTATCAATCTCCTATCCATATTGTTCAAGATGAAACTTTGGTCTGACATAAGATCCTTTGTAGGTCTCGTGCTAACAATAGTTCACCATCTCTGTATTACACTTTTAATTCTCTCACAGCTTATTTTAATTTTTAATATGAGTTCTCTTGTCCTTTTCAAGGAGATTATATGACATTCTACATTTAAACATGCACATTGATTGGTATTTCTAAGATCTAATCTCTTGAGATTTTTTCGAGATCTTTTATCTTCAATCTCCGTGAGATAAAATATAGATGTGAGATGACAATCATTGGGTAAAGTATAAATGAAATCCGAGATCCGATCTCCCGAGATTTTTCCGAGAATCTCACGAGATCTCTTCTCTTTCACGCTTCCGAGATGAAGCCGAGATCCGAGACAACAATCCTTGCATCTGATGGCAATTTTCATAGGCCTTGATGGCCTGCGGTTGATCTGCACATCCCTCCCTCATCTCTTGTGCTTGAGAAGTTTGCTAGACTGTCCCCTCCCCTGTTTGCTCGGGCTTCTTGCCATCTGTTATGCTCTGACTGTCTGATCTCTGCACAATTGGTTTTCGGATTGGATGGGTAAGAGTGTTTGGTCTGCCACATGCCTGAGGATAGTCTGCAGAGGTCAAGTAAAACAAAGAGCCAAGGCAAGTGCTTTTCTGACCTATTCCTCAAGGACATCTGATAGGTTGAGGACCTGATTTAGAGAGCCAAAGAGACGGGTGTTTTCGGGTTTGTGATAGGCTTGATTGCAAACCATTCTAGGCTAGGTCAAAGTAGGCTTAGTATTGGTTATCGGATATACCCTTTGTGGAGTTAATACGAGGTTAGAACCATAGCCATGTTGGGGATTGGATGATGTCTATTCTATGTTGATACATGGACTGCGCATGGGTTGAGGTGTGGCATGGTCAACAGGCAGTCACAACAGGGGTTTAATTGCTCTAGATTCAGCTAGAAATAGATGTACATGAGTATAGAAGAGTGTAGCTGAAGGGCTTCATGGTTGACAGGTATTTCCTACCTTAACTTCTTCTTTTCTCTTCCTTGTCCACTTCTTTCTGACCTCAGCAGCAAGTGGAGGCTTGGAGAGTCCTCTCCTCCTATGGATCTTCTTCTCTGGAGCTTTATGCGTAGCAATGGCAGAACAGTTGTTGACTTCAGAACCTTGTGCGATCTCTCTGAAACCCTGCCAATGATTGCAGTGCTCTTTTACATAGAGGCTGGAGAAGAGTCAGTCCCAATGGGGACTGCTGTGGATCTCCATTTTCGGTGCATCATGGGGGAGGTTGGAGCAAGAATAATCCATATCTCCTATTGCTTAGTATTTATGACGAGTTCCCTTCGATTTTTTTGTTAGGTAGTTGCTTCGGTGGACTTCTCTCATTGGCATAGGACTCGAGTGAAAGATAGACCTTGACCAAGGGAGTACCTGTGGGAGATATTCCCATCGAACTAGCCCCATTCTCCCCTATCTTCTAGAGTCTCTGATGGCTCTCCTTGACTTATCAATTTGTGCAGTTGTCCTGATTTGTGGCACCTGCGAGGCAGCCTTTCGACTTGGTAAACAAGCCCCCGTGCAGCCCATCAGTCCTACATTTTAGGACTAAGAAATTGCTGCACACGGACGTTTAATTGGTCATGTTAAGATCTGACATGAGCCTGATTTCATACTAATTTCCAGCCCGTTAACATAAACTTGATTATTATGCCAATAGGCATTTGAAATCTGGCTTAATCACATCATCCATTCTCAGCCATTTAATATTGCGCAAAGAGGCTTCATAACTGGGCTTTATCTTCCATTGATGTTTATCCCATTTGATTAGAAACTTGAACTTGAGGAAATGGGCTTTAATGATCCATTAATATCTCCACTAAATTAATACTATACCATGACATTGATAGTCTCAATTCCATTAAGATTAATTGCGCAATCTTAGTCCTATAAGAATTAGGATTTGATGGCAAAAATATTCAATTTGACAAAGTATTGGAGTTGGCATTGCTCAAGTTATTAAAATGAGCCCCTCTTCTTGCAAATTTGATACAAAAACATTCTTTGATTTCCTTTTCCTTTCCTCTTTGAATCCTTTTGACTTCGGATATCATCTTGATCCGTCAACATCTAATTAAATCAAGCCCCTGATTATATATGTTGCATGGCAATCACTACATTGATATTGGGACCACTTTAAACTCCCATTGAACTTGGTATTCAATTCGTATTTAGCCCAATTAACATGAGATGTAAGGGCTTGCGCCAATGGCTTTGGGCCTGCTCTCATATTCATTCTCAGCCCAATAGCCATAAAATATGAGCTTGTTCAAATGGGCTTCCAAATTGGGCCTAATTTCCATATTGGTGTTCAGCCCATTAACATATAATTTGAAATTTTTCTCAATTCCGGTGCAAGGATACACCCATGGCGTTCTCTTTCTCTTCTCCTTTCCCTACTACCATGGCAACCACTTCTGCTACAGATCGTTCAGGCCTTGTTTCTGCTGTCCTGGGTGTTCAGTTGGGCATCTGCGAGGCTGGATTGGAGGGGAGACAGCCTTCAGCTATTATGAGCATCTTCAAGACCTGTTGGATCTTGCAATTTTCTTCTTTGGGCACTCAACTGTCCATGGATTGAGCAGGACAAAGATTCTCCTTATCCACCTTGGCATCAGCAGTGGTAAGTAGGTTTCTTCGACTTCTTTATGTTGCTTCCATGGTACTTAATGGATGCATAAATGATCCTCTGCTGTAACTGAATGCAAGAGGATATATCCTCTTCTGTTTTAAACAGCTTCGAGACCTATTAAGTCCTGTTTATGTTCTATTCTTTGTCTCAATCGTGCTTGGATTGTGCGCCAACATGTTCTTTCTTCACTGTACTGTGGGGAAGGCTATTTTGACTGCTTGTGCCTTTGTGGGCCTTGTAGAATCAGATCTTCCCTTGCTTTTACACCTGATCAGCCAATTGATGCTTTGGGACTCGGAGAAAGAAGTTTCTTCCTTTTGTCTCCCATCGGCAATATCAATTGGTGCATAATAAACAAGCAGTTAATGAACAACGAGGCAAGACTTGTACCTCCGCACATCAGATGTTGCTTACGGCCAACCCATGTCAAATGGTTCCTGAACTTATTGGCAGTGGACGATTTCTGCATCGAACCAGCCCGTCGAGCACCAAATCCTCTGATTTCTGTTCTGCAACTGCGAGCGGCATGGTAGAGATCCTCCAAGCAGACTGTGACTGTGTGCGACACTACAGCACTAGCAGAAATCCTCCAGCCACGGTCGACAACTGCCAATGGCGTGCGACGGAAATCCTCCGGCTGTCACCGAGCAGAGGAACCTCTCGGTCGGAGATGGTGGAGAGCTCACCGGCCCCAACACCGGTGGTGGAGGCTAACCTCTACAGCTAGGGCTTTGGAGACAGCTACTGAGCTGTGGTCACGCCGCCTTTGTAGCCACCCTGCAGGGATGACCAAAAGGGGAGAAGACAAATGGATAGACCGGAGAGAAGGAAGGATGACCCAAAGTTTTCTTTCATTTCATCATACTTTAAAATATGTAAGACGGCCCTTTATAGGTTAAAAGTAAAAGTTCAAATAAACCTAAAAAGACCAACTATAACTCTATGTGCCCAAGCACTCTATATATATGTCATATCAACAAGTATGCGAGTGTGTATATGACCAACCTATTCAAAAAGAAAAGATAAATCCCCAAAATACTCGAAATGTGTCGTGAGCTAAATAATAATAATATATGGCTACTACTCATTTATCCATAGTGATGTAATTAGACGTCGTCGTCGGTAAGCAAACACTGAGTCGAATTGGACACTGCACAAGTGTCCTCACCAATCCTCCTTGGCTGGGAGGAACTCGACCCCGTCAAGTAAAGGCCATAGTCGCTCTGATAGCACTCCAAGAGATATGGGGCATGCTGCTGCAACTCTACTCGTGTGATCTAAGAGACCTCAGAGGGTGGTTGACCTCTCCATCGCACAAAGAAGTGTTGGTACGCTCTTGCTTGCGTCATCCCAACCTGCTCATCTATTATACACTCGATTTGCTCGTGTCGTGAAGATACAGGGGCTGAAGGTGGACGCTTATGGGTGGACTCACTTGAAGGAAAGGGGTGGAGGTCAGAATCTCACCTATAATCGTTGCCAAATCTCGATAAGGTACTAGATCAGAAACATTGAAGGTCAAACTAATCTCGTACTTAGTAGGCAAATCCACAACATATGCATTGACCCCAATTCGTTTTAACACTCGGAAAGGACTAACTCCTCAAGCTTGAAACTTCTTGACAACCTCTGATGGGAATCGTTCAGGTTCAAACCTAACCATGCATGACATAGTCGCTAACTTGGAACTCTTGAGCTCGTCTACGCAAGTCAACATGTCGCTTATACTGTTCATTGCTAACTTTTATTTCACACCTAATGTAACCATGCAAGCTCTTAATGTGCTCAATAAGAGACTCGACGGAGACTGACAGAAGGGTGACTAGTGGCAAAGGGGTAAGATCTACAGGTCGCCTAGGTCTCTGACCAGTGACTATCTCAAATGGGCTCAAGTCAATGGACCTATTGACTGAATCATCACATGCAAACTCTGCTAATGAGAAGATAAGATCCCAAGTGCGGACATGGTCACCAACAGACAGCACAGGAGGTCGCCTAGACTCTTATTGATGACCTCAGTCTGGTCGTTGGTCTGGGGATGGTAAACTATGAAGAAATTGAGTTTGGTCCCCAAAAGATGCCAAAAGATTTTCCAGAAGTAGCTAGTAAATCAGACATCATGATAGGAGATGATCACCTTAGACAACTCATGTAAGCAAATAATCTCAGAAAAGTATATGCGGGCTATCATAGAAACATCAGATGTCCGGTAGCAAGGAATGTAATGAGACATTTTTGAGAATCAATCTACCACCATAAAGATAGAGTCGTGGTGGCGCAAAGTATACGATAACCCAAGGACAAAGTCCATACTAACATCCTGTCACAGGGACTCTGGAACCAAAAGTGACGTGTAGAAATCAGCATTCTACTTTCTTTGCTTCGATGAAGCGCATGTGCAGCACTGGGCAACAATGCAGGTCACATCGTGCTTCAAGCTCAGCCAATAGAATTGGTGCTCCACAAGTTTGATCGTCTTATTACGACCAAAATGTCCGGCTAAGCCGCCAGAATAAAGCTCCCAAATCAATAAATTTCGGACAGAAGTCAAGGGAATGCAAAGCAGAGAGTCTAGGAAGAGATATCTGTCTTGAAGTAGGTAACTGCTCAAATCACTAGACAAACCAAAATGGATGGTCGAGAAGATGGAACCGAAGTCAAGGCAATCAGGGTACGCATCCCTAATCCTCTTGAACCCAATGACCTCAACATTGATTGTCACAAGTAGGAGTACTCGCCAACTCAAGGCATTAGCCACCCGGTTCTCGACTCCAACTCTATACTTGAGAACAAAAGTGAAAGATTGAAAATACTCAACCCAACGACTATGTTAAGGGTTGAGCCTCTTATGAGGGAGAAGGAAGCGGAGTGCCTCGTGATTGGAGAAAAGGGCACACTACTAAGAGAGAAGATAGTGCCACCAATGCCTCAAGACTTGTATCACGGCGTAGAACTCCTTGCCATACATAGAGTACCTCAGCTTGGCATCTGGTAATTTCTCGCTAAAGTAGGCCACAGGGTGACCCTCTTGTGAAAGGACTCCACCTATGTCAATCTCAGAAGTATCGCAAGCAACCTCAAGCACCTTAGCATAGTTGTCAAGGTGACAAGGCGTCCAAAGTGTTGAAGGATGTCAATTCTACTTAGGCGACAAGGTGGCCGCTTAGGCAACGCCTAAGTGGTCAAGGGGGTAACTTTGGATATTTATATATACATAAATACATATGCATATACATATACACAATTATATGTATAATTAAATGTTAGTATTATATGTATTAATACATACATATATATATTCATAAATATAATTATAGTTGTATGTTATAATGAAATCTGTATGTTTATGTGTTCATATATTTAAATGTGATTTTATTTATATAATTATGTATGCATATGTATATATTTATTTTGAGAAATAATTAATCTCGATAAACTTGACGTGTGAGAGACAAAGAAGAGAGTTAAAATAGATTTCTATAATTTTAAGTATATAACATGTATTTATAATTATGAATCTTATATATGTGCGACAGTATAAGTGATAGTGAAATATTGTTATAAAATTATTAAACGAGAGGCACAGAGTAGTCACAGATTGAATTTTTGGGGCGCCAAGACGAGTGCCTTGGGTGCCTAGGCTCTCAAGACGGGTGCCTTTTGGCCTGGCAAGGCGCTGGCCAAGTAGTGCCTTGCCGCCTAGGCGAGCACCTTGACAACTATGACTACTCATCTATCCATAGTGATGTAACTGGATGTTGTCGTCGTTGATAAGCAAGCACTGGGTCAAACTAGACACGTGCACGAGTGTCCTCACCATTAAGATTTATAATTATAAATAGATGTTACATATTTAAAATTTATAAAGTTCTCTATTAATCCTCTTTTCTCTCGCTTTCACTTAGTTTATCAAGGTTAGTTTTAAAATACTCACACATACATAATTACATAAATAAAATCGCATTCACATGTATGCACACATCACACGCATTCAATTATAACATTAAGATATGATTGTATTTATGTAAATATGTTTGTATGCATCAATATATATAGTATTAGCAACTAATTATATATGTTTGTATATATTTACATATACGTATATATACACATGTATATATATATCTATGTATCTAATGCACCCCTAGGCAACACCTAAGCAGCTACCTTGCAACCTAAGCGCATTTCACATCCTTGAATGCCTTGTTGCCTTGACAACTATGGACGGGTGACGTAAGGGAAGCCGAGATGGCAGGATCAGCCAAGAGTTGGCCAGAATCAGCCTGACTTGGCCAGGCTTCACCCAAGTCCTGTGGAATGAGCCAATCTTGGCTGATTGTATCTGATCTAAAGCCCACTGAGCCTGTTCAGCCAGATCAGCATATCCCAATCAACATGGACTAAGTTCCCATCTAGATGAACAAATCTTGGTATAGAATCAGCACATTCTGGCTGATCCCATCTGAAGCTGGCCTGTGGTCAGTCCATGGCCTGCAGAATCAAATTGACGGTAGATGATCCCCATCTGGATCAGCCAATTACCATCCAAATCTGGCCAATTCTCAAACATGAATCTTATTGGCACACTTCCCTTTGGATCAGTTTGCTAGCTCGCTGTAGTGAATTTTTGAAAATGCAAGTCCGACAAGTGGTTAGATGTATCCAGAATTAAGATGGTTGAATACATTTTAATCAACAACTAATAAACATCTATCCCAGCACTTTGCATTAACTAAGCTTGTCACAACTATCAACTATTAGCTCCAACTCAACTTAACTCAAGCCTTGACCCCAAATTATTTGGGATTGGTATGTTGATTCTCTTTCTCCACTCACATCAATTTTGAGTTATTCTTTCAGAGAGGTTTAAATCATCTAAATCATATTGAATTGTCTTCCTCCGGGTTAATCTACATCTACTCCTATTGCACGTTCTTTTTTTGCTTCTACCATGTTGATATCCTCCATTTGTAACAGAAAGGTAATTGGAAGTCATTTTTATCTTTACCTTCTAATGTGATGAGTTAATAATGGCATAAATATTTTTGATGTTCGATGAGTTAAACTAAAATGCAATTAAAACATTAACTTAAACTGCTGACATCACATACCTGCAAGCCACCTTCAGTGAAAATGCGAAGAAAATTGAGATTTGTGATAGCAGCTATCCATCCGGAACCAAGGGCTACAACTTTTACTTCCTCCACTTCAAACCGCATGGACCACTACATTCATAGAGGTAACTCACAATAAGTGCACAGTGAAAATTCTAAAGCTTTTTTCCTTCCAGATGGTCATATTACAAAATCACAGTTGCTTAGAGATGTCCTATAGTAGTAACTAATAAACAAAGCTTACAATTTCACAGAAAACTTATTTAAAATGGGTAAGAATAGCATACCTCACTGTTATTCGCCCAGCTACTAAAAGGGCGATACATGAGAGTACTTGGACTTTTCTCACCCTTGCATGGATTTGCAAAAACACTTCCAGACTCGTTTAAGGATGCTAGGGTGAAACCGAAGTAGTCCGTCATAGAAGGTACCCTAGGACCCCTCCCTGTATCATGAAAATCTATCTGTTCATACAGATGGTAAATTATGTGAAAATTTTCTCCAATAATTTCCTGGAACAAAAACTTTAGATTGGTGATGAAATTTATCATAATGGAAATGGTGTAACCTCTATGTGTGAATAGCCCTCATTTTCCACTGTTGTTACAGTTCCAAGCATGGTGTAGCAAAGAAAACGCCTTTTGCCTATCTGTGAAGGAGTACAGCATGGCTGAAAAGCTTCCTGCATTTTTAATACCTCAAACTTTAAGGAACCATTAGAACATTCTTTGCTGTCTCTTCTATCTCTATGCTTATGTTTTTCACTTTTTGTGTGTGTTTCAAGATGATGAAGTATATCATCTTGCTCATCACCATCTTCTTCCAAATTGTTATGCTTGGACAGTCTCCTCGACCTTTTGTGGCCACTTGACTCTATTTCATGTGAAGTGTTCTCCATGTCGTCATGTATGCTACGAGAAGCACTAAGCTCTTCACTTTGGTCATCTGAAAATAAATGCCCAAGACTATTTCTTGCCTGTAGATCTGGCACACCATCTGTAGGAGATTTCATATAAGAAGGAACTGGGCTCTCCCAGACACTAAATCTACCCATAGCATCGATAACAGCCAAGGCATTTCCAGTTGACTTCCATGCCAAACAAGTTATACGTTCATCAAACTTCTGTCTGTCAATGTCCTGCCTGAGACCAATATCCCAAACAAGAACCTGACGGTCAATGCCAGCAGTAGCCATGTACTTCCCATTTGGTGACCAAGAAAGAAAGCAAATAGATTGCTCGTGATCCCCTTTTAAAGAGAACATCTTTTCAGCTGTATCTCTGTCGTACATTACCACATCGTTTTTCAAACCAGGAACAGCCAAAGTTTCTCCGTCGGGGCTCCATCCCAGTACATTCAAAATGGACGCATCAGAACAATAGTTGGGGGCTATATATTTTAGAGTGTGCACTGCCTTTCCGGAGGACAGTTCCCAGTAAATCACGGTACCAATGCCATCAACTGATGCCAAGAACTCATTTTTTGGATCAAAAGCAAGCCCAGTTACGGGACCACTGTGTCCCTTCAACACCCTTGAGATTGAGTTGTCAATCGTAGCAATCAATTTTATGCCATCGTCGTCACCAGCAGCAGCCAACAAGCTCCCCGATTTATTAAAAGCAAGACATCGGATCGGTAATGTGAACCTGGTTACATTGCTTTGAAATTCACCGCCTAATCAAAGATGAAAACTCATATCAGCTATGTGAAAAGCCACTTAATGCCGTATCTGTCTAAAGTACAAGATAATCAGTCAGGTTCTATGGTGTAAAGAATTTTTAATTTGCATTTTATGGCATTGTCATTCTAAAGGCCACGGAATTGAATCAATCAACAGCAGAAAGCAAAATTTTCCGTAAAACAAGAGACAACCAAGGGAAGAGGTTTACAGGGACGGGTTGAGCTTACCCGGGAAGCTGTAGAGCTTGACGGAGTGGTCGATAGAGCCGGAGGCGAGGCAGGCGGAGTCAGGGCTGAGGGAGAGGCAGGTGACACCGTCCTTGTGGTCACGGAGGATGGTGGGAGGCTTGGCCGGCTGAGCCGCGGGCTCGTGAATGGCGATCGAAGTGTCGCCGGAGGAGGCAGTGACAACATGAATAGCCTCCTTCAAGTCCCAAAGAATGGAGCAGGTGGCGGGGGCGGCAGTCTTGTGGGCTTCTTTCAGCTTCAAGGTGCGGCCTTTCATGGTGATCCTCCTCTAACCACGGTGCGCGATCGTTCAGGACCGTTCTGCCTTCGAAATCCAGTTCTCCCTCTCGACCTCGCTGTCGAGCGTTTTAGGGTTTTCTCGAACTGCGCGCGAAACCTCGCGCGCCCAATTTTTGCAGCAATTTGGCGGGAACTTCTCTCTCTCTATCTCCACCCTTCTCAGCTTCTCTCTCTCTCTCATATTTTAGATTAAAAATTCTTATAAATACCCTTTTTTTACGTATACCTCTGGCGAGATATTTATTAATTATTATTATTAACATGTAAAATTGTACACTACCACTCTCACTTCAGAGCGTTGATATTTATTTTTTTTTCAAGGTTGGAAGCCATCGACAAAGAGAAGAAAAAAGCTTGGGAAAATCAAGTTGATATATGAAAAAGCCAAGAAAAATACTAACCTGACATTTTCACTAGGATCCACTTGTATCAAATTTGTGTGCTGATATTTTGTTCTTTAGAAAATATCAATATGAAATTTGACGTAATATTTTTAATACCCTGACCAAACAGGGCACAAAGTTAACTCAAATTAAGCATAAGAAACGAATAAGAAAATGTAAAAGTAAAAAAAAGTGTAAAATTTTCCTTAGGAAGGATATCCAGGTGATTATCGCAAATATTATATCCATGTGGTATTTTATTGCCACAGAGTAAAATGAATTAGAAGTCGACATATTACCCATCAAAAAACGGAGATCCATCTAAGCTGGATGTGATCGTATTGTCCGTAACCTGGGTAAATTCACATATTCTATTTATCATATTATTGTTTATATAATCCTTGAAATCTAGACACACATATTTGACACTTGATTACTTGCGCAACTCATCGTCTATCAAACCAAAATAGGAGTTGACTCAAGATGGTTTAGCAAAGTAGGCAACATAGACATCATAAGAAAAACAGGTGATCTTAAGATCAGACCACATCAGAGAGATCACAGCTGAGGTTTCTCAATAAATTGCATTGTTCCCAGTTCATTCAAGTTGTTAGCAAGTATCCTAGAACAGGAAAATGTGTTGATATATCGGGAACTAATCGTACAGGGCATTGCAACATCAGTTAGTTCAAGCCTCAAACAGGTCTTTCCAGTTGAAAAACGTAGGTGCCACCACATATGGAGATCACCAGAACGAGCAGTGCAAGCAGGAGCAGCTTCGAGTTTGGTTGACCAGCGTCGATTGATCTCGTCACGGTACGGGCGTTCGATGCTGCAGCTGTTGCATCTTCTTCCACAGAGGCGCCACAGACAGCTCCGGCATGATTACCAGCCTGCTAACAGCAAGATAATCACATACAATGGCTTTTATCCTCATTGACATCACATTTTGTACCAAGGAAGGACTGGTAGTGGGATCGGAATTCGGAACAGCCCGGTCCCAGCCGATGCAAATCGTCCGATATTGGCCGATTTAGATCTGATCCGGATCAGCCAAGGTCAGGGTGGATCCGAAGTCCGAACCAACTAGCCAATAGACTAGCTGTTGGGCCGATTAGGCCAGATCCTTACTGGCCGGCCAATACTGGGCGATACATCCAATACGGTGATCTGTTGAGCTGAATCGGCCAATAGGATTGGCCGGTGTCAGCCGATCCAATCTGATAAGTCTTTCCATGGTTTGTAGAACAGAGAACAATACGCTCTGGTTCTACCAGACATATTAGACAGTTTGTGGTAAAGAAAAAAACATGACTAACCTGTGGAAGTTCACTAGAACATAGAAAGAGAAGGAAATACCTGAAAATTTGTTGCGGATGACTCTGTTACTGATTCTTCAAATGATTCGACAAGAACTTTTTCATTCGCATGCATCTCATGACATGAAGCACAAACGCTACCTTTTCTTTTCCACCATTCCTGCCCCAAAGTTTGATTTTCCTTTGCCAGTCTAGATATCTGCAGAGAAATGTTTGTTTATGTTCTGTTTTAGATCTTGACTAAACACATATTCAGTGCTGCAAATAAGATCCGAGGTGCCAATAAAAATAAAAAAACTCACCAAATTGTTCCCTCTAACTGCAACAAAAAAGTGGATTTGGGTTTCTATATATATCACATCTATATGAAATACATCGAGATAAAATACCAAACTGCAGATTATATTCGAAATACATCGAGATAAAACATCAAACCACCTTTCCAAAGGAGCACAAAAGAAAAATCCAGCCACATATAAAATTCAATCATTCACAACAATATATAACTCAAAGCATATACTGAGAACAGAAACAGAAAACTTCTAAATCTATGTATTCGAATCATAATTACTGATAAATAACTATGATCAACAAAAGCAAGAAATGAAGCTTGAACCTTGAAATCTTAGAAGCTCGATCTAAGATGACAAAATAAATAGAGGAAGAAAAAGAAAGGGGATGGGGCTGTTTTCTGCAAATAAATTAACATATACCTAGAATTGGATATATCACGCTAGGTAAGCACTTCAGGGTAGAGTAATCAAATACACACACGAAGGCATACAAAAGTAGCACATACCTATAGAGAAACAACTTACAGGCAAATTTTAAACTTGATTTTGGACTTTTATAAATTTAGTGAATGGTTTATTAGTCTCTCTATCCCGGTATTCATGTTTGAAACTGTATAAGCTTGTATAAAGTTAGATATAAATATAGAAAATAATATATGTCCCAAAAATAAGTGACATTTTCCTAAGCATTACAGGGACCAAAGTAAAAAAATGCAGCATACAGAGAACAATATAGAATTCACTACATTTTCCGGCTACAATACCAATTTATAGGGCTGAACACAAAACCCGGTGAACCCGTAAACCGAACCGACTAAACTGGTTTGGTTCAGTTTGGGAGATCAGTTGTTCAGTTTTTTTAACTAAACCAAACCAGTACGAATAAACCGGTTCGGTTCGGTTTGCATTCTTCCAAAACCAGGTCGAACTAGTAAACTGGTTGACCCGGTCCTGCTCCTCAGCCCTCAGACTCACCCTTGCAGCCTGCCTCTCCTCCTCATGGTCGCCCTTCTCCCCTCCTAACCAGTTGCTAGACTCGTCACCGCCTCTCCTCTTTGCTGCCACGAGCATTGTCGCCACCCTCCTCGTTGGTTGCCACCACCTCTACTCCTCGCCGCAGCGACACATGAGCATCGTCGCCAACTCACCACGGCCCTCCCCTCCTCCTCGCCACCATGAGCAGCTGAGCATCATTGCCTCCCTCCTCCTCCTCACCAGTCATGTTCGCCTTTGCCATCACCGGACTGAGATCTTAGATTGAGTTGCATTGTGTTGGCCATTGGAGGAAGGAAAACATGAAGAAGATAGGAAGAGGAAGAAGAAGAATAGTGTCGGAGAAGGGGAGCAGGGGACAGAGCAGGAAGGATAAGAAACATCAGAGAGAGAGAGATAAGGGCCTCTTTGTCTTTGTGGCTTCGCCTCGTCCGGAAGAGAGACTTCCAGGGGAAGGAACATGCGCGGTTGGACTCCCTTGGGAGAAGAGAAAGGTGGAGGGAAGAAAGGTGGTCTGCTGCCTGCTGCCGCACTAGTCCGCTGCCTGCTGCCGCACTAGTCCGACATCATAACTTTTACAAACATTTGTCATGAAGTTGCCTATAAGATAATGGCAATGCATAGCAAAGATTGATAATCAAGTATAATCTTGAGCTGTTTATTAATGGCTCATTATTAATAAATTTATTTTATTTCAACATATATTAATATTTATTCGAAGTATAAATATTTTAATTTATATATAATAAGAAACCGACGGTTTGAACTGAAACAGAACCGAATTAAATGGCTTGGTTCATTTTCAGTTTGGGATTTAACTGAACCAGTTCGGCTCTGTTTGGTCTATGATTCGGTTTGGTTTCAGTTTTCAGAAAATGCATCTAAAACCGGACCAAACCGAACCATTTACACCCCTACCAATTATATTCAAATAGATTAACAAGTTCATTGTTCTATTAGGTTATTTGCCTGATTGAAAAACGGCCTGCTGAGTACTGACTTGCCAAGCAAATGTAACATAGAAATGTGATGAACACAAAAGGAGGCATGCCAGTTACTGTAAAACAATTGGAGAAGCTATATGAGGTCTGAGAAAGAAAAGTAGTATCTGCTCAAATTTTAAATTGCTGCAATTACACGAGTTAAAAGCTGTTCGCTGAACAGTTAGTTCAACATTACAGTCCGAAACGAGATTGCTATTAGAGACTGCTACCTGCTTAAAAGAGAGACATGATTAGATAATCAACATTTTGAAATAGATGCATTCAAGAACAGAAGTTTTACATGATACATAGCGAGAAAATATGTTTCCCCCCACTCCTAGAATATTGAAATCTGTTTTAGTCCTTGGTGCATGCAATTTGTGGAGGACTTCAGAATGAATCAAGAACTTGTGAAAACCTTAATCCAAAAGGCATCATACTACAAACAAGTAAAAGCTAACGATTGCTCACACAAACAGTGTTGTGGGAAGTGGGAGAAAAAGTGAACAAATATAAACTTAATTCAAGCCTTGATAGGAACAGAGCAAAAGGAATGAACTGAAGATCATCCACAAGAGTTATAAGTGATCATGAGATTTCATTGAATTAGAAAGTAAATTTTAGTGTAGAAGAAGAAGATCCATAATGTTATACGACTGTCAGTGTAAGACAATAAAGAGAAAACAGACTTCCAAAATAAGTATGGCCAAAATGGGAATGTTACAGTGTATATACGGAGACACCAGACTAGATAGACGCCTAATGACTAGGAGATTGAGATGGTATGGACATATTGGACACAGAGCTAGAGAATATCTACTTGGAAAAATGAATAATACTAAGATAGTGGCAGCAAAAAGAGCACACCGTAGACTTTTGCTAATTTGGGAGACAGTTATTCAATATGATTTATAAAAATTAAACATTTTCAAATAACTAACTGTTGGCACTCAAAAAATTAATACGTATATCACATACGTGTTAGAAAAAAGAAAAAAGAGCGAAAATGGGCCAGCAATTGAGAGAAGAGCGGCCGCGCCTGGAACTGAGGTCCGGAACAGCCCAATCGGGCCAGCATCCATGGAGCCAGCAGCCGGCCCACGGATGCCATCTCCTCTATAACCAGTCCACGTCAAAAAAAAAAGAAGAAAAAAAAATATGATAAATAAAGAGGAGGAGCCGTCGAAGCAAGGAAGGAAATCTACTCTCTACCGGACTCTCCCCAAGAGCCCATGCTAGAGACGGCAGGAGCTGCCGTAAGGAGGCAGGCGGATAAAGAGGAAGGGAGGGTCGATCCCGCAAGAAACGGGATTGCTCCGAGTCCTTCTCGGAGCCGCAACCTCAACTTTGGGAGGTCTCCGGCGTAGGCGGGACAATGCCAAGCCTATAAGAAGACCCCGCGCGCAAACAAAAGAGGAGAGGGCAAGAGGAGCGGGAGGAGAAGCCGTAGAAGGTAGAAACAGCAAAGAGAAGAGAGGAGGAGGAAGCTTACCAATCGTCCGGAGTCTCGTTGAAGCCGTGCGGAGCCTTCTTCTTCTTCTTCTTCTTCTTCTTCTTCCGGATGCCGCGGGTCTTCCGCAAGCCGCCGCGACCGCCGTAGGCACGGGAGACTCCCCTGTTGCTGCCGGTGAGGGTTTTCCCCTCTTCCCCCAGGGCCGCCGGCCCCTTCTCCTTCTCCCTTCGGTGCCGCTGTAGTCGAGCAAGGCCGGTGCTGCTGCCGGAGGCCGCCGCAATGTCGTCGGGTGCCGGAGGAGTCGAGGAGGAGGCCGCGCGGGCTGCAAAGCGCGGGGGGATATGTCTCCCCCACTTTGGTCCACGGTGGAAAAGGGGTGGGTCCCGAAAAAAAAGGGGTGAAAAAAAAAAAGAGAGAGAAGAAGAAGAGAAGCCGCGTGAGGAGGAGCCGCGGCTGCGCGCGGGAGGCCTGTTGACCCTCGGGTCAACAGGACGGTGGGGCCCACCGATAAAGATGTTGAAAAAAAAAAAAAAGAAGAAGAAGGAGGAGAAGGAGAGGATCCGCGAGAGGCCGGCCCAGCGAAGGCCCATTGCCCCACGTGAGCGGTCTTCGGCACGAAAAATTAAATTTTCAAATCAATTTAATTTAAACAAACCGAGGCAACGTAAGGCCGGTTCTAAACCCACCTCGTATGGCTTCGGCATAATCTGAAAATAATTGGGCAGCAGGCCGGTTCTAAACCCACCTCCTGACCCGCAGGGTTAATTCGAAAAATAAAATAAAATAAACAATCAATTTAAATTAAATAAAAATCCATTTAATTCAAACAAACCGAGGCAAGCATAAGGCCGGTTCTAAACCCACCTCATGGCCTCGGCTCGGCACTTAAAGAATTGAAAACAAAGGAAACCAGGAGACCGGTTCTAAACCCACCTCTTGACCCTCTTTTAAGGTGGGCAAGTACAAAGGTCTAGTTAAAAGACCCCAATGTCTTACCATCCCTCGCGAGGGAGTTATTTTGCCCATTATGCCATGGAAGTGCATGCGTGATCAACATGTCAACATGCCCCGAACCATAGGCTAATGAGGATGACCAACCATGGGATGAGTGCCCACAAGCTTATCGAAGCCGGGTGTGCTCAATTTCAAATCAGTGAGATGATTGCCCACAAGCTTATCAAAAGCCGGGTGTAGTCAATCTCAAAACAGTGGGGAATGCCCATAAGTCTATCAAAGACCGGGTACATGCCGCCCACGAAATGACAAGTTCATCAACTCATGAAGGAGCCATAAAGATGGAGATGAGCTAATTTCCCACAAGTCTATCAAAGACCGGGATGCTCAGTTTCAAAACAGTGAGATGAGTCCCCACAAGCCTATCAAAGGCCGGGACATGCTCAATCTCAAATCAGTGAGAGGAATTCCCACAAGTCTATCAAAGACCGGGTGTTTTCCATCTCA
The DNA here is from genome assembly GCA_036172225.1 of Cryptocoryne crispatula var. balansae. NCBI lineage: Eukaryota > Viridiplantae > Streptophyta > Magnoliopsida > Alismatales > Araceae > Cryptocoryne > Cryptocoryne crispatula. Next base: position 37,595,711 of record CM069930.1, read on the forward strand.
AATCAATCAAACAAGTTCCATGTTCATCAAGGACTCGAGGAGACCTGATTTCGGGTCATGCAAGTTATAAATCATGTCTCATGATTGAGAGGAAATAAATGAAAATTCATGTTCGGTGCACGGACTTATGTTACAAGGAGAGGACTGCACCATGACATTTTGGAAGGCAAGGCAATAAAAAAATCTAAAAATATAATCTGTAAAAATCTGAAATATACAAATCTGCTAAACGAAAACATCTTCAAACAAATCAAACTAAACCCAAATCAAATCACATAAATCTGAAATCTGAATTTGTGCAGAAACCCATTTAAACCTGCAATCTGAAAATCAATTCAATGCAGAGTCTGCAGAGGATCCGAACCAAGGTCTGCAATCTGGAATTGGTCTGATTTTCTGGAGTTTCAAAGTCTGAATAAAACATTTCTGAAATTTAGAACATACAGCAAAACTGAAATCAAAATAAAAAATCTGAACTTTGCAGGAGGCCGAGGGCTGTAAACAGGTTTCTGCACATCTGAAATTTGAATAAAATTCTGAAGTCTGAATTCAATCCACTTAAAAATCTGGAGAATCTGAATCTGCAATCTTTGAGAAATGCAGAATCTGAACTCTAAAATTTAAGAATCTGAAAATCTGAAATCAATAGACTGAAATCTGTAAAGTTTGTAAATCTGGAACATAACTTGAGTCTAAAATCTGAAAACGAAATGTGAAATCTACCAATTTGCAGAAGCAAAAAATCAAAAAAATCAAAGCATCCAAAACTGAAAATTAAATGAATCTTAAGCCAATCTGCAGTAAACCCCAAACAGAAATCAAATCAAACTAAAACAACAAGTAAATTGAACTCAAATCAAACTCAATTTCAATTCAACTCAATCCAAACCAATTCAGTTCAACCAAGTCAAATCTGGAACTGTAAAAAATCTGAAATCTGTGATCTGTACAAAGTCAGCCCAATTCAAAACAATTCAATTTTTAATCTAAGCTCAAACCAAAATTCAAATCAATTCAATTCAAATAATTCAAACTAAATCCAAAACACATTAAGTGCTTGCCTTCCATCAAATTCATGGAGTTGTTTTCTCCTATATTTGTGTGAATGCTTACTGTGGATGTATGTCTTCTACTGCAATGGATTGCCATGACGCTTAATCAAGGGCATTCGAGTTATCTCGATGTAATTAACGTCGGATCTTCGCACCATCCGACGGGGAGAGGTCAAAATAAATTTTCAAAGAACCTAACAACCTCAACACATAATTTTGACCCTAGTTAGTACTTTTATGAAATATCATCTATTTTCTTACAAAGTCAATGCTAAGGTCTAATTCAAATTCAAGAGGAAAATGAATTTCCAAAAACAAAAGAAATAAATCTTTTGAGATTTTTGAGGTTACATCACTAACCTAGGTAAGTGAAGAAAGGGAATCTACATAGTAGGTCTTATATAATTTGAGACAAAAAGTAAACAAACTTGTAAGACAAACAAGAATCATGCCTGTGATTGAAGCCGTTCTCTTTCTGATGCTAGTTTCATGACAAGGTCAGTAATAACTTTAGCCTTAATACCAATATCCTTAGCGGTTGTCCTTTTTGCTTCATCAGCTTGACAGATCATCTTTTCTAGCACTTCCAGCCTACCTCTCAATAAAACCAACTCTTCATTTAGTTCCAAGTTAGTCTCAGTCAATAAAATACACTTAGATTCTGCACTTTCAGCTCTACTCTCTGCTTTTGAAAACTTCATTTTTAGATCCTCCATCAAATTCTCCATATCACCCAGTGCAGAGTAGAGCAGACTTTGTTGTTCCTCAAGGGCTTCAATTGATACATTTGCATGCTCCAATTGTGCTTCTGATTCCTTCAATTTGTCATCTAATAAGTTTTCCTTTTCTGATGAGCTTTTTTTTATTAAAGCTAGCTCTTGCCTAAGTTCTGAGTTAATTCCACTTAACAATATACATTTAGCTTCAGCATCATCTGCTCTTTGCTCAGCAGTTGCAAGAGTGCCATGAAGATGCTCTATGAAGTGTTTCTTTTCCACAAGTTCAGAGGACAATAAGCTTTGCTGTTGTCGACTTTCCTCAACTGAAATTTTGGCTTGCTGCAGCTCTTCATTAGATTCTTTCAACTTCTCTAGTGAGTTTACTTTTTCCGTCAAATTCAAGACTTCTAAATTTGCAAGAACATATTTCTCTTCAGCTTCCTTAAGATGGTTGTTTAAACTATTCACCTGCAACATGAGAGAATCACCATGGCTGGCACTAGTTTTCAGCTCCTCCATGGCACTTTCTTGTGCTGATAATTTCAGCAAGCTTTCTTGAAGTTTATGCCTCATTTCACTTTCCCTTTGCAATGAATTCTTCATAATGAATTGAGCAATCTGGAGTTTTGACATTAGTGCATTTGATATTCCCATTAACACCTCAGAAGCATTCTCTGCCTCGAACAACCTCTCTTGAATGGATTCCATTCTTTCTTCAAGGCAGTAGGTTTCTCTTTCTGCCAACTGAAGTTTTGATCTGAGTTCTTTCTCATTATGCATTGAATCTGTAAGTCCCTTTTCAAGATCAAGTTCTCTTGCCAACGACTTCTCCAGCATCTGTAGAACATCTCTTTGTTTCTCTGCAGTGTTCATTTTCCACTTATCCTTTGTCAAAGGGATGTGACCATTCTCGGGGAAATCTTTACCTTCACCATGCCCTAACAATGTAACAAATGAGAAATGGAAAACGTTAGATGCACTACATTTTTGAAATAGGATAACAGAATGGATTGTGCATAAATATAGAGGACTCACATGCTTCTTTCCTTCCTAAAGCTAAGGTGCTTTCAAACTTTGTTGCCTGTATCTTGACTTCAGCCACCTGCTCCTGCAGTTGCCTCAAAGATTCTCCAGCATCATGTAACTTCTCTTCTACTTCTAAATGTTCACCTGGTTTTACCTTACAAAGAGTATCAACAACTTCTGCTCTAACAGATTCCATGAAACTATCTAGTTCTTTCAGTTCAGTATATAAGATACCAGATAGTATGTCAAATTCAAAAGCCTTCTGGATAGTACCTTGTGAACTGGAACCATTTTCTAGGCTAAAATCCTCATAATCACCTAACCTACTTTCAACATGAATCAGAAGTGTGTCTAGGTTAATTGTCTTCTCAGAACAGTAAGCTAAATCGAGTTCTACTCTTGTAAGGACTTGGCTAGCATTTCCCATTTCAGTCAACCTATCTTCATTGGCTGAGAGGCCATCATTGACACCAATAATTGCATGGCCATCATCAACAGTCATGACTCTGTTTCACCTTGGTTATTACTCTGCAAAACTTACCCCAAAAATTTTAGGCGGTCATGAACAAGATTTTGAACCAAAAAGAAAGTAAAAAATGAAGAACAGCATCCAACTCAGCAAACGAGAATATGTTCCAGAATCCAGACAAAAACTAAATAATGGCATTCCGTCGACATACTTTCATCGAGCTGACCATGTTATCAAGGGTTGACAATGTCAGATCCAAAATATTGAATGCACAGTACATAGATTATAAAAGGAATAAACGCTACATCATGATGACTCAGAGATGGCACATCTATTGTTTGAGTAAGGTACTAATATAAAAGCCAAGAAACCTATAATGCATTTCTTTGGGAAATTGGGATTATTTTGCACCCAAGATTAGTCAACTATCTACCTACCCGTGATCCTAAACAAATATAAGGACCAACGTAATATTGCTTTCCTTTAATCCGAAAAGACATTAGCAGGCAAATATCATCCAATGCAAAAGAGGGCATGCTTTAAACAAAAAGGTTAGAATGACCCACAGAACGGATAATGATTTTTTGGCCGAAAAGCAGTTAGCTCGCTTATGAATGACCCAGCAAGAAAAGCAAATAGAAAACATCTCCATTGGCATATTTGCACTTTAGCATGAACCATACAGTAAAATAGTAGATAACACCACAGGGAAGATCCCATAACTAAGGACTCAAGATCTAGTCCTGAAACTGGATATAAAATTATCATGTTTCGCTGAGATATATTAATGGTTGAGAAACACAACCAGATTTCATTTGTTATGAAATTCTGCGTTTCTTGTAAACAAGTAGGATCTTTTTGAAGCACATGAGAGAAGGTAGCCAGACTAAAAATGATTATTGAATTAATAAACCCAAGCACCACCGTATACTAAGCATGAGGACGAACGGTTCCATCGAAATTCTAAAAGGAACTTCTCAGGGAACCAATTATACATGCGACTGGATCCAGAACTTCCATATCTATCCACAAGCCTTCCCTCTAAAATATCCTGATAGAGCTCAAGACCTTTCTTGGAAATCCTACCAAACGAAGTTCAATACTTCCCCGCATCACATCTCGCGCTCCACTCGTGACTCCTCCAATAATATCTCACTGCAAATTCCCCGAAGATCAATAGCAAAAATCAAATGTGAGAAAAGGGAGCAGCCGAGGTGGCCCCTCTCTCGACGGACGCGCTGTTCGAGCTCCAGCATTCCCACCTGATATCTGTCGGTCCGGCCGGATTCAGGTTCCGAGTCCGACCGCGAGCTACACAACGGCGTCGAGCAGGGACTGCGATCTCTCTCGCTGCCAGCCTCGAGAGCGAGCGCCTTAGGGTCTGGAGCGGAGCGGCGGGAGCGGGAGAGGAGGGTGATGGCTTGCCTTCTCAGCTGAAGGGGACGAGGATCGGGGACGAACCGCCATGGGAAGATTGCCACCTCGTCGCTCTTGCGTCAACCGACGCCTGTTGTTCTTTCGTGAGAATTTTATTATTAGCTCCTAATCTACTCATCAATCACGAAAATGCCCCCACGCCTGGTGGGCCCAACGATCCAACGGTGCACCATCTGCCTCGTCGGGCGCACGATCGTCGGGCGGCCCAATAGCGATCAGATGTCCACGTGGACCAACGGCCCACCAGACCCTGGGGGCACCAGATCACCCACCCGGGATTGCTTCGGGTTTGGTCTCCAATCAGGATTCGCCACGTGTGCCACGCATCCTGTACACGCGTGTCCTTTTCATGGCGATGTCGCCGTCTTGGGTCTTCTTACCAACATTCCTGAACCCAGAAATAAATGGATAATTATAAAATTGTGGGGCATACAATATTAAAAAACTTGCTTTATTTGTTTTGATTTAATTTAAAATTTTTAAATATTTGTTTTGATTTGATTTGAAGTCTTGAATTCTTAATTTTACGTCCAACCCTTATTTTGTGACACAATCAAATATTTAATTTATACAAATATTAATGTCAAAACTGATGCATCGTCATTTTTGATATTTTAACCAAACAGGCCATGACTATGATATCTATACGTTACTAAATTTAATATTTATTCAGAGATGTAAAATATATGTTGCCTTCAATCCTCTATGAAAAATTACATCTAAAAAATAAATAGTTAAATCATAACTTTATTTTTAAGAGGCTTATTAAAATATAAAATATTAATTTAAAAATTAATTAAAACAAAAAAGATAAACAACCACCGAAGCATTGATGGGAGGTCTATTAAGCTAAATTCGAACAAAATCTTTAGTCTCAAGTCTGTGTGAAATACGACAGGTAAAAGTATATGTGACAGCAGTGGTGAAGATTTTTAATCTGGTTCAATATTTGAGACGTCACAGAAATAAAATTATAAGAACAATCTTAAAGAATGGCATTTGCATTTGATTCAACCGGCATCACTTCGCATTATCTGGTTTAAATTCAAGGATCTGTTTGATATTTTGCATCAGATATTAGTAGTATTAAATTTAATATTTTTGTTTTTTATTATTATTTTTAAAAAAAAATTAAATAAGATGTGTTTTTTTAAAGCAAGGGCTTTTGTTTGATCAAAATTGGGAAAGAGGTGAAAACTAAAGTGGATGACCATGTGATCACCATGATTACCCATTTATAATATCTTTATTTTGGTTTTCACTCCAGCGGATGCAGAATCGTTCTATACGTTAATTTGGTTTATCAGAAATTTATTTCGGTTAAAATTCGGATACGGAGTGAATCTATATAAAACCGGATATCCCTCGGATACGGAGTAAATACAGATAATATTCGTTTTGCCCACGCGTATGCATCATGAAATACTAGAAAAAAGACTTATAAATTCATTAAAATACATGGATAAAAATTCGCTAAAAAATTTATAATAAACCTGCCAAAAACTTGCTTAAAATACGTCTAACTTAAATAATATGAGTCAAGAACATAATCTTTCGACTCGACGCCGTAAACAGATAAAACCATAAAATCATACAAATAAACTCAAATACATCGTATTCTCGCGTGTTACAACTGTACATATCTAAAAAAAATGACATAATGAAAATAATAAATATCTGCCGATCAACCCTCGGTCGGTTGGCACATCCTCTGCCCCAGAGGAGCAGGGGCGGGGGTTCGAGGGTCAACAAAACCCAACCATCCTTCGGGGTCGGGGACGGTTTCTAATGAGGATCGAGCGGAGACTCGATCTCTCACCTACGCTCGAAACAACACGTCCTTAAAAAATAATAATACATGTCTGATATTCATTAAGTTCTAAATACAACAACACAAATAGACTCAAGCGCATGTTGAGAAACACCCGAGGTAATCCAACTTCAAATAAACGCCATCAATCTTCACAACGCAAAACAAGTTATGTAAGGAAAACGAATCCCCCGAGAAGATCATATCTTAAAATTTACTTATCGGAATTTTATTCCTCGTGTTTATCATCTCGAATGGTATAATTGGAGATTACTCATCCGAAAATGATAAGAACAATAATAAGCAATGACAAATCATATTAATACTTGAGTGGTAATTGAAGAATAAACAATTAGTGATGACTCACGTTACAATTAGTGGCCGTGAGATATCTTCATAATTTTTGTCAAACTTTCTTGTATTAATGTAATGCAATATCTTCTCAAGAGAGCTTAACAGCAACATCTATCGTACTATGAAAACTATAGAGCTGTTTGAAATATATAACCTGTTTAAAAAGAAAGAAAAAAAAGTCAAAATAAACAGGAAAGAACCGTGCAACACACAATGGATCTGCTTAGGAAGAAAAACTAGCTATTGACGTCAGATTCTTATGGGGAAAAATGCAACTAGGCTAGAGAATCATAAATTGAGTAGAGATCACCTGTAATTTCTCAAGTCTCTATTTTTTTTTCTTTCTATTCAATCCAAACAATGTACCCGTATCATAAGTCACAATTCTGCATGCACTTACACAGAGAGAGGAGATCAATCAGAATTTAACCAAATGAGGGAACCCACCAATAGTAAGATCTTGAGGATAATAAGGAGTTAAGCTTAATAAGCATTATTCCATTTTTCAAATCTAACATGTAAATGTGTCAGACAAAATAATACAAGTGGATTGCTTGAGTCAGGGGTAAACCTTGCACCACATAGACAGACATTGAGCTGATGATGGTTGGACAGGGAGTGCAGCATGGAACTAACTCATAGCAACGGACAAGATGGAAGCAAGCCTTCAGAAACTTTGACAGGCTATGTACTCCAAAGATTGCAAGAAACAAATAGCAGCTATGTACTCATGAATACAGCTCTTTATCGTCTCGCTCCCACCTTCCCTGCCCCATACACTCTTGAGTAGTACAGAAGAACAAAGAAAGAAAGAAAGAAACAATAGAAATAATAGAGTATGTCTGAGCCCTTTTCGGCGAGGTTGGAGCCGATCTTAGTATGCTATGCAACAGGGTGGCTCGGAACTGCCGCTGCAGTATGTAAAGGAGACTTCGGCTAAATATGTGATGTAATCAGCCATTAATACATTGTCATATCTCAAGCTACACCTGCTGCTGCTCAAGGGGAGGGTCTTATTTTCCTTCCAAGAGTAAGGGGTCATCAAGGCTCCATTTTCATAAGAGGAGGAGGACAAGAGCCTGCAAGATTTCACGGTTACCGCTGGTCAGTGACAGGATTTGTGAATCTCAGTGGCTGCAATCGTTAAGATATGTCAATGTTGAGATTCTTTTTCCATACCCTGTATGTCTTGAATGCTGAGAGCAGCACTGCTGCCAAAATCCATATGTACAACGTTGTGGAGCTCGTCGTCCCAAGGGGTGGAAATCTGCACGATAAAGATAAGCATATCAAGGTCTAATGGAATCAACTCGAATGTGAACATCGGAACCATAAAAAACTTGCAATTTTTTGTATCAATTTCTAGATGGACAAATGCCAGATTCTCGTGTACTTCCGAGTTTCCAAGGAGAAACCACGTTCGTCAAGCATATAAATGTGCTTTAAGCCCTTTGATGAGGTCCAAAGTCGTATCTCCTGCACTGGAGCTTGTTTCTTTGCCAATTTGTCAAGAATATGATCCAACTTCTTGGAGGAAATTATCCATATGTGCAAATGTTAGTGTATGAAAACCAGCTAGGGAAAGTATTCCCTTTCTCCATATTGTGACAAGAATCATGCAAGATATTCTCCTTAAACTGAAACAATCGATGCTCCAAAAGAAACTTGCCTTTAGTCCTTGAAAGCAACCTGTTACCCTCTCAAAGTTTTGAAAAAAACATTGCAGAGAAGAGTCTAATCTGTCAAGGGGCACTTGGATAGACCGATATACCTGGTTTGAAGGTTCCTTGTATCCTCCATTCAAGGCAGTAAGATGGATGTTCATGGGTCGTCTGTGGCTGTCAGAAGGGTTCCTCATACCAGGAATTGCTGATTGAACAAAGGCCCTCTGAGATGAGTGCATCTGGTGATGACCAATCTCTGGTGTAAGACCAAAGGGCAGAGCATTAGCCCTTGACTGAAGAATCTGCGGTTGGGAAAGTCATTCAGTGAGATCAGCCAATGCCCAGCGTCTGAGTTTCGAAGAATTGCCAGTTTCTACAATGCAATTCAAAAGTCTAGAGATGTTCCAGATTAACAGAGAGAAAGTCTAGCAGTATATAGTTTATCCATATTAACAAAGATGAAGTCCAGCAGTTTCCAGATGATCTAGATTGACAAAGAGAAAGTGGAGACTGAACACTCCAGTGCTGGTTACCTCCTTGGAGAGGAGCCCTTCAATGTTGACATCCAGCGGTGGATTGACGGCAGCAAGCTTCATCGACAAAAACTGAGCAGGAAAAAGAATGATCGTTCCATCAATATCTCAACTTCTTAACCAGAAAATTAGATGATAGTACATGGCTGATAAGATAGAGGAAGCTCGTATCTTTAGCGATCATACCTCAACCTGACGTTGAAGTGATTGCACATAGTTGATGATCTCATCTAGCATTACAGCCTTCCCTGTGACCTGCAAGATTTTACTAGCTCAAGAATGGATCAAAAAGAAGCAGTTCAGGATCAAGAAGACTGCACTTCCACCCTCGGGAAGTCCCACCTTGCTGCATCCTGGCACAAGGTCTTGAAGAAACTTCATCCGTTCGCTGATCTTCTCCCTTCTCAGCTGCAGTTAAGGTTAGGGTTTTCAGGTATCTGAAAAATGGGCGGAATCCGACCAGAAACTCCGCCCTCAGATGCTTACTCTCTCTGCAAGGCTGTGGCTGTTAGTTGCCTGGCCCCGCCGTGCTCGGACATGGATGTAGTCCTCCTTGCTCGCGTCCGATGCGTTGTCCTTGCCGTTCTTTCCGCCGGCTTTGGCGGACGGCGAGGTCGAAGTTCTCCGGCCTCCCTTCTGATTGCCCGGGGCATTATCCTTGGTCTCGACGGGGAGCTGGGAAACCCCTTTGCTCTGGTCTTGATCCATTTCCTGAGATTGAAGAGCAATTGAATCACGGTGACGAAAAAGCAATCGATGTAGAGATGAGAGGAGAGACGCCCGAAGAACGAAGATGGGGCGCACCTGGTTCCCCCCCTTCCTCTTCTTAGCAACGAGTCCCTTGGAGGAAGGCTCTCCCCCAGCAGTATTATCGGAACTTAGGGTTTCTTCTCTTCCTCCACCACTGAACTCGGGGTCGCCGGAGTCGTTCCCGGCGATCCCGACGCCGTTCCCACGGTTGAAGGCGGCATCCGAAGAGATGGAGGCGTTCTGAGAGGCCTGTGCTCCAGCGGACCCCTTTTGTGCGCTATTGCCGTAAGGACTCATGTGGTCGCCAGAACCGAAAGGGCTCACCGCGCCGCCGAAGCCGACGCCGCCGAAGCAAGAGAACCTCGCCGCCCGTTCGACGAAGGCGGAATCGGTGGGGAACTGCGACGGCAGAGTGGGAGGGATGACACCGGCGCCATTCTGCAAGAACACCGCGCCTCTCGGCATGCCAGATTCCTGGACATTCCAACCCATGTCGAGGCGCCTCGGCGGCGGCGCAATGGGGTTTCTCGGGGACACGACGACGGCCTGGCTAGCCCCGCTCTGGATAGCACCGTCGCAGAAGGCCAAGCTTTGGGAATTGGTGGGGTGCACGCCCCAATGGCGACGACCGTCAAAAGTATCCGCCATGGAAGCTGCAGGAGTGCATTCCGACGAGGAGCCCATCTGGTCACCTTGGCAAACAGAGGGGCCGGGCGCCACCAAGCCCATCCGCAGATCGCCTAGCCGCCACTCTGTGGACATGCTGGTGTAGCTTTGGTGATCGGAGCTCATCTTCTCCATTCCAAACTCCTCCTTGTCACCCAAATCCATCTCCGCCCAAAACTCAAGCAAGATCGAAATAGAACGAGCAGAAGAAGAAGAAGAAGACGGTCAGGGGAAGGGCCTCCTTTTCTTCTTCGGAAAGAAGAGACAAGAAGCTCCAGAACTGCTCTATCACGCCAGCCAATAACAACAACGACGCATCAGCAGCCGGGGAGCTCTCGCCGCCTATTTAAAACAGCAGAAACGCATCGCCGTCGGAGATGGCAGCTTCTCCGGTCGCCGTGCCGGCCAACCCCGGAAAGATTCGGAGCTCACTCAGTAGAGAGCGCGCGTCAGAAGGAAAAAAAAAAAAAGCTAAACGTGACGCGAGTACTCCTGAGCCTTCATCAGAATGGAAGCACGGCAACACCTTGAGAAAGGGGAGAGCTTGCCCGGTTACTCCCCTGTAGATCGGAAGCTCCTCGGCGGTGATATCTGATCAACAATGCCGGGAATATCATCTCTGCAGAAGAATTGAAAACTACTAGATTAGACGTAAAGCTCAAGGCTTGAAAAGGAACACATCATATGCTGCCGAGGTGCCAACCCTGTCAAACTTTCGTTCCTTGGGACCATAGACTTTCCGAACTGAAGCGAGAACGACGGGTGACAGCCCCAAATCGAAGAAAGAAAAAGATTGGTTCTAAATTCTAATCAAGATTAGAGACGGAGGAGTCAAGATCAGTAAGCCAGTCGGTGGAAAGACAGCGTCCGACCGGAACCTAAAAGTTGAAAAAAGCAGAATAAAGAACACCATTTCAGATTCCTTTCTCCTTTTGTCACCCTCACCTCCATCGCCGGCCTCCTCCGGTCGTCCTCCTCCTCCTCCCCTCTGTCTCTCGTACGAAATACTAGGAAGAAAGGAGCCGTATGGAAACAAGGGTTGCAAGCAATAAATGGGGCTTTTCCCCCCGCCGATTGGGGCTTCGCTCCGCCAGCCGCTCGGAGATCGAACGCCCCTCGCGGCGCCTGCCGTGGAGCTCCGTTTCCTGCTCGTAAAACCCGAGGAAAGACGAAAGGTGTCGACTTTCGGCTGCGGAGAGGGCGGAGAGGGCGGACAGAGGAGATCAGCGCCAGCGGCGAAGGGTTCCCGGCATTTATACCCCCGCCGGCGTGAGAGGGAGTGCCGGCTGAATCGTCATCATCGTCCACCGTCACCGCCGCTGTAAACTAATGAAATCCAAAGCTAAAGAGTAAAAGGGAAAGGCGTAAACCAGCGGAGTGGATTAAACAGAGAACAATCTTCTCCTCCATGCTCAGCACTGGCAATCACTCCTCCTCCGGGCACGACCACCACTACCGCCATGCCTTTACATCTCTCCGAGCCAGAATTTAAAAAATATATATACTGGGCAGTTCATGAGTGGCGTTACATCCGGTCCAGCTGGTCTGTTTTCTTCCCTCCGGTGCTTTGTTCTCTTCACTGGCCGGCACAAGCTTGAGCTAGCTAAGCAGCTGACACTGCTGAGCCTTCCAACCCCCATTAAACAATCTCCGCTTCCGCTGTCCCGCGGGGCAGCGTAATCTCAAGGCTCGTTTGATTAGAATTCTACCGGAGACTTTTTCCCAAACTCCCTAAAGTCTTATGTTTATCAATTTTGAAAGATTTTACACAGATTTTATATGTTTATCTGTCCACCTCTTAAAAAGAATAAATAAACAATTTGAGTTAGACTTTCAAGATGACAGAGATTTTTAATATAAATTTATTTTTCAAAATCTATTCTAGGGCCGTAAATGGGTCGAATAAAATTTAGATCTACTTTGTATTCATGGATAATATCTAACTAAGATAGGGATGTAACCGGAGTAATACGTTTGATAAGTAGTTTCAAGTTTGACTCAATAGAAACTTGACTCAACTAGCTAAGTGAGCCAAATTCCGACACTCTTGCTTGATTCGAGAAGCTCGCGAGTATTTAGATTAAATTGAATATTTAATTAAAAAATTAAATTATGAATAACATAAGTTAAATAAATCAAATTACTAATAACATAAGTTATATATTGTTATTTAAATATATATATATAAGTCAAAACTAAAAATTAATTTAATTTAAATTTAGATTAAATTTTATAAATGAGTTAAATTTATAATTTCACATATAAATTTTGATTAATTTTGAGTTTTATAAAAGAGTCTGTGATGACTTTAAACTTAAATGTGAACTTAATTTAAGTCGATCTATTACTAGAGTTCGAACTTGAGCTTGGTTCGATTAGGTAACTAATCGAATTTGAACCAGAGTTCAATATACTCGTAAAAACTCGAGCACACGTCCAATCCGTGTAATATAAACAAGTCTAACTTGAATACAGTACCACAAGATTCGGTTCGACTCATATGCACTCTCATCAAGAGACATCCGTTGGAATGAATAAAGAGTACTCGAATGTTAATCGGAACGAATTCACAATCCGAACCAAACGATGTCACGAACGATCGGCGATTTGGGCCCGTAAGACACGCCGCCCGTTAACGTGCTCCGCCGCGGCAGCGGATCCGGTAAACGGACCGGTCCGGTCGGTACCCGAAGCTGAAAGATTCGGGAAGTTCTCGGCGGCGCGGGGGATTTCTCTCACGGTTTCTCGCGGTATTTTTAAACGGCGTGGCGTGACGGGCGATTCGCGGGCTTTTCCCCCGGTTCTGCATCGGACGGCGCGGATGGCAGCTTAATTTTTTTAATCTAAAAATTTTGTTAAAAATAATATAAAGAGCAGGAAACCCGATAAATTGATGCGCAAGGGAGTACATTAATCGATTCAACGTGTTAGATTAAGCTAAATTGGTCCATTATGTTCAACTTTTTTATTAAAATTTGATATCATATCAATTTTGATATCGATATTTCAAGAGAATAGGATACTAAAGTTAAAATCGATATAAATACACACTTTTAGATTACATAAATTTTTTTATTCGTATTAAAAATTTTAAAAATTGATACTATTAACCAGACATCTCTTCGAGATGGATAACATTATCAATTTAAAAATTGACGGCGATAAAAATTTTTGATACTGTTATCGAATAACAGGACTTTAAATCGATTTGGAGTTATACTAACGGGGGTGTTTGGTTACATGATAATTTTATGTACACTTTCGTGATAAAAAATTGTATTAAAATAAAAAATGAACCAACTCATTACATAAAAATATCATGTTTGGAAGAATATGATGACAAAAAAGAGTAACTATCATACATGACTAAACAAAGTGGGGGACCACGAGAGAAAAGAAAGAGGTGAGATCCTCTCTTTTTTGTTTAAGAAGAAAATCATTTTCAAAACATAAAATTATCATGATTGTCAAATACCTCTTTTAACAATTTTTATTATAATTATTAAAAATTAAAATAAAAAATCTCCAATATCATGCAACCAAACACTCCATAAAACTAACCAAACCAACTAAAATGCTTATGATTAGATACTATGGAATTAGTGCTATATTATTAACAAAACAATTTTATTTAAAATGTACGATAAAATAAATATTTTTATAACAAAAAATAAGTGTTGAGATCAAATCAAACCAAAATACACCCAACTTAATTGGCTGAGTTTGGATATCTAGTTCGAATTGGTTTACTTTGAAAAAAAAAAAGGGGGCAGATGTAGTGGTTGAAGGAGCACCGGCAGCAAAACATATGGTTAAGTTAGCCATTTGATTCCGGGTTAAAGAATTTTAAGATTACATAGATATATTTTACAATCGAGATAAATGTCAAGGACTGATGTGTAAAAAAATAAACTGAAAATATTATTTTTGTGAACTTGCCTTAAAAACTCCTAATAGTGGTAACAAAGGTAAATACCATAAATGGACGCGCAAGAGAGTAACCAGGTCGACCCGCCCGACCGCCGCCCGACAGCGCCGACGGGGAACCGGGACCACGTGGACCCATCGAACGGTCCGCGGGTGGCGGACGTCGGGATCCGACGGCCAGCAGCCTCTGCTGCTTCGGGCGCTGGGCGGTGGTCCCCGCGGGGGCCCACCAATCCAATGATCTGGTCCCCTCGGCGGCCCCGCGACCGAGGCGGATCCGCGGAAGGAGCGCACCCAATATCGGGTCGAATCCGGGTCACTATCCGGACACGTAGGCGGGTCCGGGTCCGGGTCCGGCTCCGAGGTGAAGAATTCCCAGGGGAGGAGTAGATCTTTAATTTTGATTTTTTTGACAGACAAATTCAAGCGTGACGTCATATCCTAAAAAAATTAAGATCGTGTAGAATTTCAAGGGTGACGTTATATCTTAAAGAATTATAAATGTGTATTTCTAAAAAAATTTCAGTACTAGTAATTTTTGCTATTATATATATGTGCTATTTTAAAAATAAAAGTATAATTTTTATGTTGGAGCCATCTAATTACTTGTAATTTGTGTTGTGTTTGGTATTGTATGTGTTTCTGGTATTACCTTGTAAAAATATTTTTTTATTTTTAACTACCAGTCTACCAGTGAATTTATGTTATGAGGCAGTCAGATATATTATAAAATTGCTATACGATTCGAACTCATAAAAAGCACTCCTAATTTTTGTTAAACGTATTAGTGAGGGATTTAAGAAAAAAAAGGACCCAGGCAGAGCCAAGTTATCACGGGTTTCTACCTCTCCTCACCTCGCTAGAGACGGTCCTAAAGACGAATAATAAAAGAGTTCGGATCATCTCAGTCTCTGGATGGAAAGAGTATCTTCAATCTCTAATCAAAATCGACCATAATCCTGAGCCACTTAAGTGAAATTCAACCAACAAATTTGGTGAACCGTTATCGAAAATGATTGAATTGTTACCGATATCTTACTAATTCACTACCCGTCGATAGCGAATTGTATCAAGTGAGTTTGTAAGATGTCGGTAACGATTTAATAATAATTCATTGACTCGTTAACTCGCTACCGACGAGGTTGAACCGTTACCGTCGTCTTACAACTCACTAGTCATCACTTGAGTAATCGAGATCGTGATCTTTTTTTCATTGAACACCGAGAATATTTCCTCCACCCGTGAAAAACTGAGGTGAACCTTACTCATAATAAAATTATCGTCATCCTCCACGTACGCATCGATATGTCTGCTCTGCTTCTTCTTCCTCCCTTCACGCCATTATCAGTTGCCACGGGGGCCTGAACCTGCCCGTACCTCGTCTGCATAAACAAAATACCCCAACCCAACCCGATCTCTCTCTCTCTCTCTCTCTCGCGATCTTCTCCATCATAATCCCGGTCTTTAAGTAAACTAATCCCACGGGGACGCAATCGTCTGCATCAGAGCACGGGCGGCCGGCGGGCCGTACAATAATGGCGTCTTGCTCTCGAGAACAGCCGGGGGAACGGAAGCTCTCCGGGCCGGAGCACCCGCGCGGCTCGCGACTAGTTTACTCGCACCCGCGAGGAGGGGGAATGATCAGGTGCATCCCGGGTGCGCGAGCGCTCTGATGTCTCCGACGGCGGCCGGGCTCCGGGCGGCGGCGGACGGGATGCGCTCGAGATCGCGCGCGCGGCGGCGATCTCGAAGGAAGACGGAGAAGAACACCAGCTGGCTACGAGGGTGATGCAGATTAAGATAGCGTGGAGGGAGATGCTCTCCGTCCATCTGTGTGTGTACGTGTGCGTGAGAAGTATTTAACGGCCGGTATTCACTGATCACGTATACATGCATGCACGTACAGCGTAGGCCGACGGCGCCCCGGCCGGCGTTTTCAGTCGGCTGTAACGATTGAATTATTTAATTGCCTCGACATCTTCGCTGATCAGCGGTTATTCTTCTTACTTATTTCTATAGTTCACATTATATATCTTAGGCGCTCGTAGAAGAGAAACACCTCAATTACTAACCAGAGAATCACATATCTTTGCCGCTTAATAAATTCTTTTATCTGATTATCAAACCGCTCTTATAACTATTAAATGGTGCGTATAATTACTAAATTCACTATTTTAGAATTACTAACCTCTTCTAAACTATTACTAAAATGTGTGTATGGCTATTAAAAGAATTTTAGAAGATGTTAATAATTCAAAAACAGTGAATTTAATAATTATATACACCATTTAGTAACTATATAGACAGTTTACTAACCAGATAAAAATAAATACTAAGTGACCAAAGATATGTCTCTCCTTGATTGATGACTGAGAGGCTTCTCTCATATGGACGTACGAGACAATCTGATCTCACTTATTTCAGCTTAAACTTCTAAAAACAAGAGAAAGTTAGAAGACTTTAATAAGTGGTCGTTGACGGAACACGTTTATGTCTGATTGGTGGACCAAAATTTTATTAACACTAGGTACGTTCCGTCTCACCACTGTCTGGTTATCCTTAACAAAATAAGTCAATTTCCATTTCTACCCATTCAATGTGCCCTAGTGTTCTTTTTTGCCCGCGGAAACCACAGAGGCTGTCGCCGGTGTCGTGGCCGCCCAATGTCTTGCAAAGGCGGCGGCACTAGACGGCGATCTCCATTGAAGGCGGCTCGACTTTACGGCGCAATGGTGAAACATCACCTTCCCGTAAGGGACACCTTATACTTAAACCCCCTCGTTGGAGAAGTCACGGGTTTCGGACGATGCACTTCGACCTTCGGACACAACTGTTCCGACATGACAAAAAAAGAGAGTGTTTCGGTTAGAAGGGTTAGTTGGAAGAGGAGCTCTACTTGATTTCCGAAGGCTCTCTCTTTCCTTCTCTGCAATCCCTCAACATACTCAGCATTCTATGTGTAGCACATCTTCACCTCATTTATATGTGATGGCTATCTTCCGTGTTTATAGGATTTATCAGGGTTGGATACCATCTTCCTTTGATAACAAGAGGTAGAGAGGTTGATAACATCACTAGATGACACCCAAAAGAAAGGATAAAAAATTCTTTTACCGCATGAGGGTAACAGCCATGGAAAAAAAAAATGAAGCGGTAACGGTGAAATTTTGGAAAAATGGACATGTGATTTCAAAATTGGACCTATAAAAAGGACCTCGTATTAATTTCCTCAAAAAATAATTAATTGAAATTATTGATTGCCCACTGATTTAACTTTTTTTTTGACCATGATGACTCCACGATCCCCACAGGAACCCCCTCGGGTGGCCGGGCTCTCCGGCCCTTCAAACTCACACTCTTGCTCTCCCCGAGCAAAGGTCACACACGAATTGACCCAAACACTGATTTAATTTCTCGACATATTTAAAAATAAAATAAAAATAATATTTTATTTTAATACATTTGATAAATATGTACGTACTATTAAAATCGATGAATAACATATTCGATAATGTACAAGTTTAATAATATATAAGTGTAAAAGCGTTATACTGATAAGAGCAGGTTTTGACTTTCCGGCCACCGCGCTGATCTGAAACAGAAAGTACCGTCCTGCTCGTGGGATGTCATTGGTCCCCATCGCAGTCGCCGGCGAGCGGTGCGGCAGTCGCGACGGCAACAAGCATCCACCACGGCGGCGCGGCCTCGCAGGTGAGCGGACTCTCGCTGTGATGGAGCGCGCTCATTGCGATCCGATTGCTGCGGGCGCCGATCGTGTCGGTAGAGCGAATGCAAATAAACAGGATAGTCCTGCGTTCCGTGCTTATTTCTCGAATTCTTTCTCAACGAGACATCAGATCCGTCTAGCAAACTCGATTGCGAACAAAATTTCCTATCAGAAGAATTACTGGGGGCGGAGGTGCTAATCCTTCCAGGGGTCGCTCTCCGTTCGCACTTCCGAGGGCTCCACAACCTCGGCCTCGGCCTCCGAAGCAGAAGCACCGTCTTCGGAGCTCACCTGCGGCTGCGGATCACCACCGTCGCCTGCTTCCTCTGACCTCCCCCACCTGCCTCCGAGGGCGATGGCCATCATCTGGTATATCTTGTTGCCCAGCTCGGCTGGGCTGTCAGGCTGCATCATTTCGTCACAAATGAATGGCGGGAAAAAAATTTGTGGACGGCTGTAGATACGGGAAGAGAGAGGCTAGGCGACTTACAGTGAATCCGCTAGAGATCAATGCGGTGTCATACAAGAGATCTACCGCTCTCTTTGCATCCGTGCTGCTGGGATCGTTTTTACAAGCAGCCTGCACAGGGATGAAATCAACGTCAGAATCACCGTCACAGGAATAAGCTTTTATCACAAGTTTTCAGCATTGAATGAGAACGATCTCGGAGATCGTTGATCAGGAATAAGCATCTTACGCTCAAATCCTTGATGATCGGATGATCAGGATTTATCTCCAATATCCTGCGACCCCTCATAAATTCCAGACTAGATGTGTCACCAAGGGTTTGTGCTCTCATAAGCCTGGATGCAGATGCGTATGCGTCAGAAAATCGACTGTGGCAACTTGGGAAAATAAAAATCGATGTCCATGCCAACATTACCGCTCCATGTTGGCGGACCAACCAAATTTGCCGGAAACAAGAACGCAAGGAGAAGAGCTGAGACGTCTGGACACCTGCACCTTCGCCACCTTGTCACCAAGCTGCTGCTTTATCCAGTCGCACAAAAGATTGTATTCTTGCTTATTTTCCCTTTCTTTTACCTCATCCTCGTCGCCTGAATCAATAGTTTCCATGGGTTGGAAGAGAAGGAAGAGAGAAACGGAGCAGCAGGTAGCTTTCATACTGTGAATGTGGCATACGCTTACCCAATTCAAGATCTTCCTTGCTGATGTCAACAAACTTTTTCTCCTTGTAGGTCTGTAAATTCTGAATTGCAACCTCATCAATAGGCTCAACCAAGTAGAGAACCTAGAAGAAATAAAAAGCAACGTCAAAAAAGGGAGGCAAAGAATGACAATCAAATAGAAAACCTTCGAGATGAAAATCGTCTGTAGTCTATACACACTTCAGTATCCTTTTGAACCAGTTTCTCCAGGAAGGGAGCAGTTTTAGCACTTTTGAGGCTGTCCGTTGCCAGGTAATAAATAGCTTTCTGGTTTTCAGCCATGTTCTCGACGTAGTCATCTAAGCTTATCATATCCTCCTCATTTTTGGAGGAATAGAATCTTAACAGAGGTGCTAAGCGCTTGTGATTTCCAGAGTCCTCGATGCAACCAAGTTTCAAAAGTTTGCCGAAGTTCTCCCAAAGCTTCTTGTAGTCCTGCAAAGAAACCATTGGGTTACTTGACTGCACGATGAGTTCAATGAGAAATTCCAGGTATTACAGATACCTCCTTGTTTTCAGCTTCAGAGATGTCCTGAATCATGTCGAATGTTTTCCTGACGAGCCTCTTCCTCATAATTCTTACCTGCAAATAAAGTGAAAAACATTCAAACCGATGTCCATCTCCATCCAACAAAAAGCAAATAAAATACAAATTTATGATAGCATTTGCTCATAAAAATGTTGCCTACTTACTATTCGGCTTTCTTGAAGAATCTCACGAGAAACGTTCAAAGGAAGGTCATTTGAATCGACAACACCCTTCACGAAGCTCAAGTAACGGGGGAACTGCAAGAAGGAAAAGTGAGTAAACACGGCAACTCATTTACAGTTTAATCTCTCATTTCTGACACAAGGCTCCTTACCAGCTCACCATCAAAATCATCTGAGATGAAAACACGCTTGACATACAAGCGTATATTTTTTGTCTTCGGATTAACAATATCTTCGTTGTTGAGCGGAGCCATCCCAGGGATAAAAAGGACACTTCTAAACTCCACTTCACCCTTTCCAATCAAAAGGAGTGAAAGAACAATTCAGATTTTGAAACAAATTCATAAACTAAACACATTTTGTATGCAATAAAATGCACACCTCGGTCGTGAAGTGTGTATAGCCAAGGGGGTCTAGAAACTCATTGAATGTCTTCTTATAGAACTCATTATAATCTTCCTTCGCGACTTCCTTTGGATTGCGCATCTGGAAATGAAGCATATACAAAATTGAAAAATATACATGATGCAGCAAAACAGATAAAATGCCCTTCTTAAGACTAGCTCCAAAATTTTATGCAAGCACAAATTGAATGGTTGCCTCCTTTAAACGGTGGATTTCTGTATCCAGCATTTCTATTAGGATGCCATTTTCCGAAACCATCCTCTCCTACCCGTGTCCATTTTCAATTTTAGTTATTAACAAATATTATGTTTCTAAATATTAGTTACATAAAAATTTCAATTATAAGAAAAAAGGATATTATAAAATTATTTTAGAATGATAAAGTCAGTAATTATAGAAAAATAGTGTATTTAAAATTCGTATTATTTTACGACTTTAGTTAAATTAAGTTCTGAAATATAAAATTTCAGATAATGATTTATAAATTAAAATATTAAATATTAACAATATAAAACAATTTATTGATAATCAAATAATAAATCATCACTTTTAACAAAAATAAATTACATCTTTTTTTTTGAAATAAAGATATGCATTAGAAAAGAAGGATTCTTATGGGATCCGGAAGCCTAAACGACTGGTAAACAACTAATAGCAGTATCACAGCTCGCCTCCAGTGCCCATTTAGCTAGCAGATGGGCCGCTTGATTCCCCACTAGGAGAGAGAACCACTGAACAAAAAACATTAAACAACAAGTGCTGGCAGGCAAAGATAAGGTGTTGTGCTCGCCAAAGCGAAGGACCAAATCCATCAATAGATGGGCAGGCTTCGAGCCTTAGACAACAGCTTCAGCTTCCAAGATTTGAGAATTGTCATACTGTGATTGTCCAGCAAACCAGTATACAGTAACACCAGCTGTATTTTGGGCAATAAGGCTAATACAACACCACTATTGGTGGCAGCAACAACATTAACCTTCGTATGGTTCATAGGTGGTGGTGTCCAGGTGGTAGGAGTCTTCTCAGCCTTGGAAACCCAATTGAGAACAGTAGAAAACTGAAACAATTTCAGCCCTTCTCAGAATCTGTAGGGGGCGGTCCCATTCGAGATTGAAGAGAGAATCACATATAGTCTTCCAGAACTGCCAGAGAATTGAGAGAGAACACTCCCAGTCTCCCATAAGTTTGAGATTAGGATCATCATGAAGGATCCATTTCACCCAATCCCCCATAGGGGTTGACACCCAATCCCTTCCACTTAAGATTGCAGCCAATAGGTGAAGACGACCACACAGCCCTGCTCCTGGTACAACTGAAGAACAGAAGGTCCATAGACTAAGATTCAACTAGGCACACAGTACTAATATTATCAATGTGAGGACACCTAGCAATCAGAATACTCGTTGGGAGATTCTTGGAAAGAACTTTCCACAGAAAGGTAATTACTTTTTGGGGGGCAAACTTTAGCAACAAATGGGTGCCACAGCAAGCGCCAGATGCCTTCATCTGACGGCTCAAGAGAAATGGATTCATCAGATGTGAAAGGCCAGATCAAAGAATCCTTTGGGATGATAGGACAGATGAGGTTTTGAGAATTCTTCCTGCTGAATGTGCATCAAAAGAGTGTTTGATGATTCTCATATTCCATCGACCATTTGTAATCAGATCCTTCACCCATAGCGGATGGAAATTGACAGGGTTATCAAGCATCGGGGGGACCCCTTCCGTCCATGAGCCATAGTTGATCCCAGATTTTAATTTGACTGTTATTCTTTACCTTTCCATACACAAGCTTTGCACGGGTCCTGCTGGGCCCCAATAAAAAAGCTCTTGATCTTTTGCTTCCCAAAAATTTCCAGATCTCAAATATTTGAAAAGGAGTACCCATACCCACAGCTTGTGTTTACCACGTATAAAGGACCCAGCCAGCTTTATTAACATTGCCTGATTCATGAGCTTTCATAAACTTGAATACCCAAACCCCCATTCAACTTGGATTGCATGATAGACTTCCACTGGGAGAAATGAATTTTCCTCTTACCTGAGTCAGTATGATCCCACCAAAGAGTTTTGTAGTATCTCAAAATTCCTTGGGGATTCTATTCACCGACATAGTGTGAATAGGCAGCTGGGTGAGGATAGATTTAAACAAACCAAACGATGGATTATATTTACAATTTTCGTAGAAAATTAATCCTTAGAAAATGTTTTACTTGATTTTATATTTACAAGGATCCATGATAAATGTAAAACACCTCAAACATTGGCTAAAGTTTCTATTTTTTGTTAAATCAGATAAAAAATAAACATACATATTTTATTACATGTTTAATAATTTAAAAAAAATGTAACAATATTCCATCATCCTGAGTGACATTAGCAAAATTATTCTCAACAAAATCTAAGACTCAGAGAATCTAAGTCAAATTTTAACATTGATTGGAAAAAAATCTTGATTGAGCAAACAAAGCATCAGTTAAAACAAATATAGCATTACAAAAAAGAGAAATAAACACAAGATCCAATTCAACAGATCTTTAACACTAGGTTCCGCCAGATTTTCACTTTAACACAATACTCGCTTTTCAAATTTATTTCATACTCACCCCAATTCCAGTTAAGTTGTTAAAGAAAAAGTCAAAAGACAAATTTTCCCATCTCTTAACCACAAGGATCCATCGTAATGCTCTCAACACTCCTAGATTAAACAAGAGAAAAAAGAACAATTGGAAAAAGGTAGGCATAATCTGTTGGTCTCCAGTGAACCAGGCACTGCGGGTGCTGCAGTGGAGACAGTGGAGAAGAAAGACACCAGCTCCAACAAGAAGGGCTCGTCCACAGTGTATGCACAGAAGCTTAACAAGGAGAGAGCCGACAGCACTGGATTGAGTGTCAAGGGAAGTAAGGCTGGCAATCCAGAAGGCCAGGGTGGCCAAGAAGATGAGAAGGCCATCTGCGAGAAGCCGCAAGTGGTGCATAAAATCAAATAGAGAGACCAGCAGGAAGAGAGGTCTTCCGCTGCTGAGGAAGCCCCGGCTAGCCGCGAAGAGGAAAAGAGGTTACCCACTCGAACAGTATCTTCCTTGAGCCTCGTCACCTTCATCTCACATTCAACCAAAAAATCTAATAGAGAGGTGAGGAGATAGAGGATGCCTCCGATCTTAAAGGAAATCTGAAAGTTCTTCTCCATCGATCGAATTGCCCTTGCGAGGGTTTGGGGGAGTCCAGGGGCATAGTAATAACTGAGTATTTTACATAAATCACACAAAACATCATTTCAAAAAATTTTATATGAAAATGGTAATAACTGAGTTTTGTATTTTCACTATTTTGGTTATTTAGTGTTTTTACAAAACTGATGAGCTATTTAAGATCAGATCCTACAGCAGGCCATATAGAACCTATATTGGGTAGAAATCAGCCATATAGGCTATCAGTTAAGAATCAATATCAGCTCAGTATACCAAATACTTTCTTACCCTTCTATCAACTACCTATTGATTCAACAAAAACCAATATCAGGTTCTTAGCTGCTTGTGTTTTGTAGAATAAAGATATCCAAGCGAGAACAAGCAACTAAGTGCATACCCATATAGGCTTTGTCTCATTTGCCAACTCCCAATCCCAGTACTTCTCGGTAACTGTCTTCTTTTTCTTCTTTTCTCCCTGCACATGAACAGTGAACACACATTCCAGATGTGTGTATATATTCATATTAAAATCAAATTGAAGATTCATTCACAACACCAATGTTTAGGTATCAGTATCACCTCAGGTTTTGCTTCATCACCTTCCTCTGGCTTCTCTTCCTCTTCTACCTACACATGCACTTAGTGAGTTTGCATAGATGGGAAAAACAAAAGGAAAAAACATGTAGTCAAGCTCGCATAGTTAGAAGATGTCCACCAAGAATACTATACAACTACATGCTTCGCTGAAGAATACCTCTTACCTCCACTGTTCTAGACTTCTCCTGCCATGTGTAGATGGGGAAGGAAACAAATTGCGAATAGTTTTTAACCAGGCTCTGGACCCTTGTTGGTTCTGCAAACTCAAACTTATCATCTGCCTGCAAGGTTGACAAAAAGTGAAAAGACAGCTCAAGCTACCAGTAACTTTATATACCGAGAAAGCCAAACCATCATACTCTTAGATAAAGTGTGATTTGTGTCCCTCGTCGTATAAGTTTCTCAGGATCAGTTTCCTCCCTGATCACATACGAACTGCTGTCAGCGAAAGCTTCCCAGACATACTGCTTATCTGATTTGGGATTTTTTGTTGACACAGCCACCTATAGCCAGTATGATAACGCAAATGAGAAACAAAATCCAACCTTGCAAAATTATCATGCACAGAAAAATGTTAACAGAAAACAGATTAAAATAAAGATCTTGTATGCTGCATAAACATTGTGGCATACCCTGTCTGCAACAAGGAAAGCTGAATAGAATCCAACTCCAAATTGACCGATCAAGCTATTATCTGCTCCAACATCTTTGTTTTCCTATAAGAAGCAAACAAGATTAGCATGGGATATGTTGAGGGGGCATACTGATTAGGCCCTCTGCAGAAAGCAAAAGAAAGGCCAACTAGTTTTCTGCATCTGACCATTACCTTTAAAGCCTTCAGGAATTTAGACGTTCCACTTTGAGCTATGGTTCCAAGACAATCAATAAGTTCCTCTCTTGTCATTCCAATACCAGTGTCCCTGTATATCCAAGTAATTGTTAACAAACGTAAATAGCAACCAGGAAAGAATCATTAGCTTTAGGAAAAAAAAAATTCCTTACGTGATTGTAATTGTCCCATTCTCTGGATCAGGTTTGATGCGTATTTCCAATTCACCAGCATCGCCAAGGAGAGAAGGTTCAGTAACACTTAAAAATCTCAATTTATCCAGTGCATCACTTGCATTACTGAAGTGTAAACAAATAGGTCAGCTACAATTAAATCATTTATCCCATGACACTGCAACCAAATACCAACAGAAACGCATACAAAGGAAGGAAGGATGGAATAACCAAATATATGACAAATGTTAACGGACCAATTCTGATTGATTATGTTCTTGCGATATTTCACAACAAAATCTATGCATCACTTATTGACACTAAAAAGCATCAGATACTCTTTTCGAGCAAAAAAAAATCAATTTAAGGGTACTTAAAGTTGCAGGGATAGTCATCTCTCCTAAAAAAGTTCTCCTTTCGTTGGAAATTGAACCAGGACTTTGAACTAAAGCTCCCAGTTTGGATCAGGAAAAAGTGTTGGAATAATATCCACATTTTTGCGCTTATCTTCGGAATAGTAAACTCATTTGGGAACTGGATCATGTTATGCCTGGTGTAGTGCCTTAGCAAGGTGGAATGAGGCATGCCATTGTCCTCCATGTAGTACATTAAAAGCATTATATTATATAAAAACCATCTTACACATTCACATATTATTTATATATTAAAATTATTTATTATAGGGTAATATGACCGTACGTTTACTATTATACATTAAATTATGTTAAACATACCACATTATATATCAATACTATAAAATGTATTGTATAAATAGACTAAAAATGTGAATATCTACTACGTAAAATAGACTAAATATCAATATCTACTAAATTTACTGCATCTTATATCATGATTAATCACCATGTATTATTAACTGTTTATTTCTTAAACATTTGTAATGAATCGGATTTACATAAAACACAGTGAGCAAAGAAAAATATGTGCGCCTGAGGAAAAAAAAAAACGAAGGCATCAAACTGACCTCACAAGCTCCCGCAGGAACACTTCTTTGTGACTGTACAAGCTATGAACAATCAAATCCAGCAACCGGCTCACCTAAACGAAGAACATGCCCACCAAATATTATGAACAACATCATCCTATGCTCGCGACCGAAGCCAAATTAAATAAAGACGAAACCAGCCCATCTTAGAATAGGGAGAAGAAAGAAAGAAAAGATTTAAACCGGAGTTTAGTTGACAAGAACCCTGAACATTAGGTTCAGGGAAGAAAATTAATACACCCCTACGAAAGAGTGTAGAGAAAAAAAGAAGAAGCAATTTTGCCCGTTTCTTTCGACAGCGGAGTAAAGCAACCATCCCTTTCCCTCTGCCATTCCCGGCAGGGGTGGAAGAATCCGGCGATGGCGAAGAGAAGATCCTTCCCCCTCACCTCCGCCTGGTACTCGTACTTCTCACCGGGAGCCGCCTCCACGCCGTCCTTCTCGGCGACGGCGGCCTCGCACCGGAGATTCCCCCCGCCCCTCCCCCTCCTCTCCAGCTTCCACCGCAACCGCGGAGCAGGGGAGCTCTTCCTCGGATAAGAGCCGGGCGAGAGCGGCGTCCCGAACCGCACCGAAGAAGCCCCGGTGCTGGCCGTCGCCAGGGGAGAAGAGGGGGCGGAGAAGAGCGGGGCGGCCGTGGGCGAGGTGCCTAAGCCCCTGCTCAGCGCCGTCGCCATCGAGCTCCGGAGCGGCGGTGACGGGGGGCGCCCCAAGCCTTCCGGTGCGTCGGAGGAGCGGAAAGGAAGGGAGCTTTGCGGATAGGGTGCGGGCGAGAGAGGGGAGGACTGCCGGGCGCTTATTTTGGTGAAACCTTCTGCGCCGGCGGAGGGTTTTAAGGTGCGACTGAGCTTGCTAGAGATGGGGGAGATGTTTCTAGAAGGAGCTGGAGAGCAGATTTTTTTTTTATTCCTTCTGCTATTTTATCTTTTCTAAATTTTGTAATTCTTTTAAATTTCTGTATATGCCGCGTCATGTCATATACGGGAGGTAGAGATGTATGCTATTATTATTATTTTTTTGATGACCAGAAGATCCTGGTAAATTATACAATTTTGATTCCTTTCCCCTCACATAAAAGGAAGACCTTTTATAACTTCTGTTTTCTTTTTCTTGCCAACTAAATAATTTACCCTCCCCCCTTTTCCACTCCATTAAATATTATGATGATGCTTGAAGTGCTCAAGCTTAGCTTTAAAGGGCGATAACGTCTTAAGGTCTAGCTTTCCTATCAGGTGACCAGACTTGTTGGGTTCAGAACTCATATAGTTGAATAATTTAAACCATTTAAAACTAAGCAAGTGTTTGAATGCATGAAACTTTAAGGTTTTGTTACTTCTATGAAAAAAAAAAGAATTCTTCTTTAAGGTTTTCTTTCCTTCTCTTTGTGATCTCTGGCTTTACATAGTTCTACATAGTCCCATCTTTTCTTGTTATTATATCTCATCAGACATGACAATTTTATGTCATTAGCCATCTTAAATTTTATTTTAATATAAAATTTTATCATAAAATGTACAGAATTTAGTGTGCTACCAAAGACCCTATACGGCATTACTTGTTTACGTTAGAAGCATAGATATTAGTCCGAAGATTTTTAAGAAAATCAAACACCTGTAAAAATTGAAAGCAAATAAAAAAATGAGAAAATTGATACTAAGGGCCTGTTTGGGGTGCAGCACATAATATACAAATTCAAACTAACTATCATTTGTTTACGTTAGAAGCATGCATATTGCTTTAAAAATTGAAGGTAAATTTGAAATGGGGACATAGATACTAGGAGCCTGTATGTAAAACGACGGATTTAAGATTTTTTTTCTATATTCCAAATGTTGTACTAGAATGAAATAAGTTAAACTTAAATGTATTTACATAGTTTTAATTTTCATTCTCTAACCACCTCAAAATACATGTGTTGATTTTACTTTTTCATTGCTTTGCAACAACCAAAAGTTCATATACATGACATTCTTGAAATTTCAAAATTTTGTAATCATAGTTTCTAAAATCAATAAAATACGATGCCCCCAAACATCTTCAAGGATAATAAGATTCTCAGTAGTAGGTACAAGAAGAACCCATTTTTATTTTAAAATAATTAAAAAATATGCTACAGAAATCTTGAAATAAGAAAATAAAGCCAGCCTTTGACCTGTCAAAAATGACATTTTCCATATAAATGACATACTTGTTTTATCAATTTTAACTTATTCAAAACAGATATATTTTTGAATTTTTCAAGTAAAAGCTACCTAAATCCAATTTCATATAGTATTTATTCTATCTATTCAAAATCTCGCCTGCTGATAGTTCCAAGATTAATTTTGTTTCCTTTATCTCATTTGCAATTCATTGCTAGTCCCTTCTAATTCATGTAGTAAGTGGAGACAAACATACCCTTAAATTTAATCAAATATACAGGTTTCAAAAATCAAGTTTGCAAACTATTTCCAAATGCCACCTAAGAAATTTAAATACAGAACAATTTAATTTCAGATCTCCGAAAAAAAAGATAGATTGTCTACTAATTCCTGTACGAACGATAATTCCCCATTAGCTCTTCATAGAAAATTTATATATACATATAGTAAATACGTAGAAGAATGTTACAGCTATGAATCGTAAAAGGTTAAATATTCTCGAAGAACCTGTTTGGTACAGATACAATTTAAAAAAAAATGTAAACAAAGATTATTCTTTACTTATCCTTTACAAAATGACGTCTAAAAGATCAAATCCACTTATCCTCGAATATATTCGACTAATATTAATGTCATCATCATAATATTTTCATATATATCTTACGCATCAAAATGTGGAGCACAGAAAATTAATCCGACAAAAAAGAAAGAAAATATAGAGGGGCACCGTAGACTTGGGTAGATTCAAGGCAGTGATTGACATGACCACCCTTTGTCAAAATGCAAGATCCTATCAACAGGAAGATAATGGGGTTCTATCACCACCTAACAAGCAAGCACCGGATCTTTTAGATATCGATAATGAAGAACAGAATAGACATAATCTAAATCAGGGCATTGCTAACAAGTCCCTTTGGAGTTGCCTTCTATATTTTCCATATATACACAGAGAAGATTTTGTTGAGGAGCTATACCCATAATCCAACCAATCAACCAATCCTTGAAAAAAAAATTGAAATACAGCCCAGCACAATCACTACCTCTCCCACAGGTTTCAGGCGCCGGTCGGTGGCTGCCTGAAGCAGTCCATATGGCATAATCCGACAGATCTAATCATCCCTCCGAAGCTGTAGAAACAATGACAGACCAACATCAGTGAAACAAATTTAGACAACAATAAGCACATATCAGGATGAGCAAAAGATGGGACCCAGAAAAAAAAGATAAGCGGAACATGGACACTTATGCAGTCTTTAAGATTTAACTAACCGATCAACGCTGTTCCTTGCTTTCTCTTGGTGGTCAATGCTGTTTCTTGGTTTCTCTAGACGGTCGATGCTCTTTCTTGATTTCTCTCTCTTTTCTGCACTGGCTCCTGCTTTCTCCCTTCTGTCTGTACTCTGCCTAGGCTTTTCTCTGCAATCGGTGCTTGGCCTAGACTTTTCTCTGCGATCAATGCTTAACCTCGGCTTTTCTGTGCAATCGGTGCTTGGTCTAGGTTTTTCTTTGCAATTGATGCTTGGCCTAGGCATTTCCCCTGGATCAGTGCTCTTTCTAGGAATGTCTGAATTATCAGAGCTCTTCCTACAGTCATCTACGACATCTATCCTCTCAACAGATTCAATCTTACCAGGGTTTGTTTTTTCCATGGCGGATATGAATCTTTTAAGGTGTCTAATGTACTGTGGATAAAGTTCAAGATCACAATGATCTCCTCCAAGAATCCACAAGGGTTCATACTTATTATTGGACACTTCATATAGACCACGTCCGTGAGAGCAATCAACAGTTCTATCAGCTGTCCCCTGCAAAACCATGGATGACTAAATATTTTAGCACCACCAGCTAAAAAACTGCCGATAAACAGTCATGTGGAAGTTGAGCTTCAACATAACGACCAGTATTTTTGGTAAAAGTTTACATTGGATTAAAAAATTAATAATCCCACCCTACAAACTTCATCAGAAAGTTTATCTGGAGTTATGTCATACACAATATCAAGAGCCAAGACTATTTGCATACCGATAGACCAAAAGGACCTTAAACCTGATGGTTTTATACTTTTCAGTTTCGACAAGTAATATTAAGAATCTTGATTCATCTACATGTAACGTACAATACATACACATAATATCAGGTAACTTACCAGCTAGCTGTTAATGCAAGTTCTCATGTTACGAGAAATACATTTTAACTTCCATTAAAACAGGATCAGTTATGGCGTAAAAAGAAGAAATCACTTTCATCATGAAAAGTAGAAGATACAGTTCCCAGAAATAAGTCCCATCCTTTCAAGTCAGACAGTAGCCCATAGCTTATCCTCTCACAAGGATTACCTTGCCTTGGCACCGGAAAATTCTGCATCCTTGATGCAGTTCAGCTGATACGAGTGATAAACAGATGGTGAACTGCACGCTACCGCACAACCACCTCACGTGATCCTGTGACCTCTCCTTTCTCTGACCATATTTCCACGGAGGCACATGGCTGATACTGGTGGCTCCTTGATTTGGTGTACATTCAACCAAGGAAGGCCAGCTCTGGGGTCGCGACCGGATCGGCCGGACCCCAGATCAACCTAGTCCGACCGAGTCGCGATTTTTATTTTATTATTTTTAAAAAAAATAAAAAAGTCAAAAAATGCCACAAATATCAAAAAATTACAAAAATAGAAAAAATAAGTAACATGATTTCAACAAATAATTCATCAACTTTATTCCAATATGACACGATCTATATTTTCTATGTTGTTTATATACTCCCCATGTCATTCCAGTTTAGTACGTAGTACGCTACAAATATACAAGACGATTATATTCATCACGCTCTCGGACAATCATCTTAAGATTAAATCTCAATAAATCAACATAACTATTATAGTCATACGTCGATTAGATCAAAGTATACGATGAATGCACATAATTCATTCTATAATACTTTTCACCATATGTACGGAATCAAAGTCTTAAGATGAATAAAATGCATAATTGAAGACATCGTGATATTGTCCTTTAGCTCGCTGCATACGTTGAGTTCCTCCATGTTGCAACCTTGCAACATGATTGTTGTCTTGGGTCGCATGGTTGTATTACTCCTCGCTGGTAAAGCGTTGAAACATTGTAGGAGCTATATCTGGATCCTGGGTCCTTAGTCTTTGTGAAGCGGTGACGCCCTCGTATTTAACTATATTGTCATTGCTACTCCTTGACGAAGAATCCTCAGAAATCTGGTACTGCACTAGGGTGTTTAGCTATGGCGTGTCTACTCGATTTTCTTCAATTGTATCAGCATCTGTAATGTTAAGGAGATCAGTCATAACTTGTTTACCTTTTCTTCTACTTTGCATACTTCGACTAGATCTTTCTTCGATCCTCTGTCGCTTTGCTGGGAAGGGAGGAATCTAAAATTCTTTGGCAAGAGGCACATCGTCAAGCACTCCTTCAGCTCGTTGTTGGTTTTACGGGTTGAACTTTGGTTCTCTCAACCCTTCTCGGTCGTTGACCTAAACTTCCAAGGAATTCTTCTCGTAGAATATTTGATCTAAATTGATATCCTTTTCTTCAATTGTTGGCTCCTGAATCTGTCATCTTGCCGCCTATGACATTCAACTTCTTTGTTCTATCTGATTTTGCTTCATTCTCTCCAAATTTTTCAACTTTAACCACATATTGTAGTGACAATACACAAGATCTTTAAGTTTTTTCGATGTCAACATGTTTTTTTGCTTCGTGTGAATCAAGCTGAATGTAAACTAATTTCTCTCACATCCCGAAGTCGAAGTGATTTGACTTAGGACCCTGATAGTTACATCCACCAAGTCTTCGTATCCTGGTGCTTTACTATGGTCTATCCATCAATCAGGTACATAAATTCAATGCGTTAAAATTTTATATTGTACATTTTGATTACGTAACTAAGTGATGGAGAAGAATATTATGTACTCAGACTTAGTAACATCACAACTCGTTCCAATCTTATTACAGGCGATAATAGATCAGTCATCATTACCGAGCATCCGTCGAATGATGCACTTGACGTCATCTAGCATCTCATTCGTTGCCTTAAAATGTGAATCGTAACAATACCGTGGGTTGAAAAAGTAACATATCAAGAAAATAATATTAAAAAACAACTTATATGTATCTGAAATTTAAACAAAGTAAATGACTAAGAAAATACACATGTTGCATATATTGGATGATGTAACGTGCGTTTTAATCGACGATCAATGATGTATCACCACTTGGCCAAATTAGACATCGTCTTCGAGATTTCTTCCTTCGCTCTCTCAATTACATCATATAAGTACTCCATGTCTGCTTTCCTATCTCTGTCGACTATCTTAAGTACCTTCACTAAAAGTTGGACGATGTTTAAGATCTTCTTTACAACATTCCAAAAATCTCCACTCTCTATTGTCTCCTTTACATTTCTCCCCGTTCCCTTATTGGAAAGGCTACACCTAACTATTCAACTACCTCATCTCGGTGAGATTACCATATAAGTTAGAAGTCTCCTTTGACTCAACAAGCTTTCTAGCAAAATTTAGTGGGAGGCAAACCAGGTTGCACTCGGCCGTAACAGCTCTCAACTCTTGATATGTTCCCTCACAAGGTTAAGGACGAAGTTATGGTTGTAAACGAAAGAAGAAAAAAAACTAAGCTAGCTTAACTACCCTATCTATTTGAGAATCCTTGCCGTTGTGATCATGCTTTGACGTTGTCGTGGTCTGGAAATAACGAGATCCACGAGACCCACTATCGGGTCGTCGTCTTAAGTGAGATCATGAATCGCATCTTTTGGTTGGTTATTGGATCCTCTTCCACTTCCTCGACCACTACCACTTCCTGACCCTTGACCTATCATTCGGCTGGTGTGTCAATATAGGTCTTTGTCGGCGAAGGATGTTCGACTTGCTTCCATTGCTCAGAAGATGTCGCCTATTTAAATTTATTTAACAAATTAATGCCAAATAAAATAAGAAAATGAACTACTTTTATGAGTAATACAATCGTACCATCGTCGAAGTCTTGTCTCAACTAATATCCGGTCGATCTTGTCTAGTCCCATAAATGTGTACAGAATGTCTCATCGGTTGTGGCAATTCTTCCCAAACAGTCTCCTTATGTTGTTTGAAGTTCTTTTTTACTTATTCCATCACTTGTAGGTGCTACAAAATTGGGCTCTTACCTCCGATGGAATCTGTGTGCAAGATGCAACATTGCCCTTAATGCCTGCAAGATAAATTTTCAATCGATAAATACCACCGAATATAATTTTGTCACAATATTTATATAGCACTTTTCTCTCCAATATAGAGATCAAGTTGCAATGTGCCCAAGCTGAATCATTCTGAGTCCCACCGGAAGTTTGGGTTGTGTGACTCGGAGAGGTTGTGTGACTCGGAGAAGACATCTTTAAGTAACTAAATAAGTATGTAATTAAGACTAATTAAGTCACTAATGAAGTAATTAGCAAAGTAATTAAGTAACTAATAAACTACTTGGTAAATTACTTGAATATCTATTTAACTAATTAACTAAGTAAATAATAATAAAATAATGAAATTACTAATTAAGTAACTAATGAAGTAATAAGCAAACTAATTAAGTAAATGATGAAGTACTTAATAAACTACATGAATATCTAATTAACTTACTAACTATTAACTAATTAACTAACTAAGTAAAACTAATAAAAGAATGAAATATCTAATGAACTAATTAAGTAATTAAACAGGGAAAAGAGCACAAAATTGAGAACAAGTGAGCATTTGAGTAAGCAAGAGTGAGATGATGAAGAAGAGACCCCCTTGGGGGCCTTAAATAGGCCCGACTGGGTTGGTTCAGTGACAAGCTTTATCTGCCAGAAAATGTTGTGGGTGAGGCCACAATAATGAGCCACCTGTGTACCTTCGCTTGTGACATGGACAGCACCGGTATGGTGTTAGACGCAATACAAAATGGAACTAATTTGTAGAAAGTGGCATTAAACAGCACCTAAAGCGAGGCACCATGGACAGGTCATTGGGGCCATAAGCATACGTCGATGTTCATCTGCTGAGTGCTGAATGCATATGCAAGGTTGCACTATGACTTCAGTTCAGAATGACCTTGTTGATATGTATGCAGCGTGGAGAAATTGAAAATTCTTTCAAGTTGTTCAATGGCAAGTTTAAAAGAGAAAAAAGTTGCTTATTAGACTTCCATGATAAGTATGTTACGAAGGGTTGTCTTGAGGAAGGGATGATTTCTATTTAATCAGATAAGAAATGTAGAAATCAGCCTAAAGCATTAACCTGAGTGAACCTCCTTGAAGGATGCTCAAATTTGAGAGCACTCAGATGGATTCATGGTTTCATGATAAAAAGATGTGTAACTCTCCGTGCATTTGAGAAACGAGATTGCCAAAACAAGAATATACATAGTACCTTTGATCCCTTGATTTCCTCCCCAATTACTATCCCTAACTTCTTAGCTCTATATTAGGCAAACTACCTATATCATATATATTCTCTCTCATTTCTGGAATGATAAGATGGCTTTTCAAGGATTGGTGGTCCAAAATGCCTAAAAGACTAAGTTCATATGAATCTGAAACTTGGAAGAATTTACATGTTACATATCCCAAAGTATCAACACGAAGACTACAAGCATAATGAAGAAAAATCAAGAGATGGGAGCTATGTTCAGATATCCAAAAATGCTCATCATCTGATCTATCTGACATCCCTTCTTTAATTTGGTCCTCTAATTCTAAAAGTTTGAAGGTGATGGTGTAAGGATCAGATTCTTGTAAGGAATAAATCCAATCAAACTGATGCAACGAAAAATTTTCAACTCCTCAAATATCAACGTCTTGGTCTCGATCAGAATCGAACGACGTAACCAAACTAGCATTTGAAACAATTTCAAATTCGAACCTCTGTGGAATTCAAATAATCCCTTTAGATCGAAGAAAATCGAGCATTTCTACGCTCGTTCAACTGCTCAAGCGTGTTGTCTCCAGTCGTATCTACATAGACTGCCTCTTAAGTTGGGTTCTCCTCAATGTCGGCTTCAACCATTTGTCCCGAACAGAACTCCACCATCCAATGGTGGTTGCCAGAATGAGAGAAGGAAGAGGAAAGAGCTAGGGACAAAATTAAGCAACCTTAGCTTGTGGAGCTCAAGCTCTCTTCGTTATTATAAAGAGAAAAAACCTCTTCTTTCTTTATATTAACACTAATGCTCTCAAACTAATGGATTAACTCATAAGTGTATGATCTTCAAGGTTTAATAACCCATTTAGCTGAGGCCTAATTAACGACTTACTGATCATGTAGAGTACAAACCACATTCCATAAACTCCTCTCCAAAGAGACTTTCATCATCGGTTATCACACGGATATAAATCTTCGTCCATCCAATATCGCGGTCAAATAAGAGTACGATATTGAATGTCAACTCTTAGTCATTATGATACTATGAAATCTTGCACTCCGAATTAAATCATTTGAAAAACTCTTTTCCAATTATTCTACCTATTTTGGACAAGAATTTAGAATATTATCCATATGATATTTTTCTTCTCCTACCGAGAATAGATGATCTCTTATTGTCTGTTTAATTATCTCCACTAAGTTTTTCATATACACAATCCATTAATTATACAAGATCACAATACTAAGTGATTTATAAGCTAATAGTCAAAATACATGGTTTACCCAACAAGATATTTTTGGCAACTCAGGACAAAGACCAACCGTGCAGTCGTAATGATATAATACCCTGATCAACAATTAGGTAAGACACCACTTAGAAATTATACATTAGTCAATTCAGTGAACTCATTCCTTTAATAAGCACACATATATATCTCAGTGTCTCTACACTAATAACCAATGAGATCGGTCATTATCATCATATGAGAAAATATAACACTAGTATTATCGGATTCTTGATATCTCATCTCAAAGATCCTATGACTATGAACATTTAGATCACATACCTCTAGATGATTAGTTTCATTATCTAGATTTTATCATAATCCAATTATCATTGCATGCAACTTAAGACTTTACTACAATAGATACATTTGGCTAATGCAAGTAATAAAAATAATATCACTATTTTTAATAAGATATTACAAAAATACAAGATCATATCGAATATGATTGACTTATGGGAAATACAATTCTTTCAATTTCTCACTTGTTCTAAAGCCTCATCAGTCCAAGGTGACCATTAAACACATTTTGTGGATCTACAATGTTATTTTCAGAAGATTATCTATAGCTATATCTCCTCTAACTGCAATCTCTCTAATCGAGTGGTAATATGTTTTGACTTCTGATGAGACCTTGGTCCCATAGCTTGTGTAATTGCTCCATTGTTGTCATAAAACAATGGAATTGGATCAGAGATGGAAGGAACAACTCCAAGATCTGACTCTCTGAGATGAGCTTATTTATCTAAACAGCTTCTTTGGTAGTTTCAGTAGCAGCAATATACCACGCTTCAGTTGTAAAATCTACAGTGGTTGCTTACTTGCTTGAAACTCTTATATCTCACTGCACAACCAGACAAGGTAAATACATACCCTAACATTGACTTGCTATCATCCTCATCAGACTAAAAACTTAAGCCAGTGTAACCTCTGAGTACCAAGTCAACTCCTCATAAACCAGAAATACATCCTTTGTTCTTCTTAAGTATTTAAGGATGCATTTCACATCAATCCAATGACTATAATCTGGATCTGCTTAATATTTGCCCGTAACACTTAGAGCATGTGCTACATTAAGCCGTGTATATAACATACATGATAGACTCTATAGCAGAGACACAAGATACTTTACTCTTATGCTCTCTATCCGTAGGAGTTTTAAAAGCTCCTTACTTAGAAAATGTAACTCTATGTCTCATAGGCAAAAGACCTCTCTTGGAATTTTTCATACCAAATATTTTGATAATGGTTTATATATACATAGAGTAGGTCACGCCAAGTATCCTTCTTGATCTATCTCTATAAAAATTTACCCTTAACACAAAGGATGCATCTCTCAAATCCTTCATGGAGAAGTTCATGCACAACTAAACTTTAACTGATGACAACATACATACATCATTCTTAATGAGTAGTACGTCATCCACATATAAGATCAAGGAGACAATATGGCTCATCTTCATTCTGAAGAAAGTCATAAGATTTGATAGTCTCATCAACATTTTATTCCAACTGTGAGATACTTGATTCAGTCCATAAATAGACTTCAACAATTTGCACACTTTATTTGGATGCTCATAAGATTCAAATCCCTGAGATATCATATACATCTCTTCCTCAAGATCACCAATGAAGATTGTAATCTTAACATTCATCTGCTAAACCTCATAGTCATAGTGTGCAATAATGATAAATGATATTCTAATGGATGTAATCACAATTATTGGTGAAAAGGTCTTGTCATAGTCAAAATCTTGTCTTTGAGGATATCCTTTAACTATCAGTTTTATCTTGAAGATCTCTACCTTCCCATCTACTCCAATTTTCATTTTATAGGTCCATTTGCAATTTGCACCCTATGGGGACAATACCTTCAGGTGAATCTACCAAGTTTCAAACTTGATTGGAGTACAGAGTTCATTTCGTATTTCATTGTCAATCTTTATTCCTTGTATTCAATATCAGATATTGCTTCCTCGTAAATCTTAGGATCATCAACCTCATTATATTGTGTCTCCTTTCTTCCATTAGATATATGTCCCACATATTTGTCAGGTTGAATAGTCATACGAGAGGACCTATGAGGGGCATGTGTGTCATCCTTTTCAAACACCCTTTCAGAGGTGTCTTTTGACTGTGGATTTGGAACCTCTTCCAACTCTACTCTGTTCTCATTATTTCCATCAAGA
The DNA here is from genome assembly GCA_036172225.1 of Cryptocoryne crispatula var. balansae. NCBI lineage: Eukaryota > Viridiplantae > Streptophyta > Magnoliopsida > Alismatales > Araceae > Cryptocoryne > Cryptocoryne crispatula. The sequence goes on from CM069930.1 coordinate 37,633,961, forward strand.
AGGAACTCTTTCTCCGAGAGTACAACCTATTTAGCAACATAAACCCTCTATTCATCAAGGTGGTAGAAGTAGTATACATAAGTTTCCTTAAAATACCTCCAAAAACCTACAATTATCGGTCTTAAATTCTAACTTATCAGAATTATGCCTTTTCACATGAGTTGGACAATCCCAGACCTTAACATGTTTAAGGTCATGCTTTCTCCATTTCCATATCTCATATGGAGTAGATGGAATAGACTTGAAAAATACTTTATTTAGAATATAAGCGGCTATTTCAAGTGCACAATTCTAAAGTGACAAAGAAAGTCCCACTAAGATAGAATTTCATTGTCTTTCAAGTATTGTGTGAAACTGGTACTCAAATATTCTCTTCGTCAATCAGATCGAAAAAACTTAATACTCTTTCTTAGTGATTTCTCAACCTTATTTCTAAATTTTTATAATTTCTCAATGACTTCGGACTTGTACTTCATTAAGTACATATATCAATATCTCGAGAAATCATTAATGAATGTAAGGAAGTAGGAGAATCCTCCTTTGGCTAGAGTTGACATAGGACCACATATGTATGAGTTCTAACAACTCATTAGCTCTTTCTCCATATCCACTAAATAGAGGATTGGTCATTTTTCCCATGAGGCAAAACTTATAAGTAGATGATGATTTAGAATCATATATCTTAATACATCAATTTCTATGGAGCTTTTTTAGTCTATCCTCATTAATATGACTAAACTTATGGTGCCAAAGTAGGGTTTGATCAATATCAACTTTTCTTCTCCTATAAAAAGTATCCACACACAGAATAGAGATTTCTATCAAACAAGTTGACATCAATAACAAAAATACTTGAAACTTCTCTAAACTTTCCTTTTACCTTCTTTACAAGATAGAGCTTACAATTCCTCTTCTAGTGTCCATGGCAGGGGAATAAGATGATGATAGTGATTAAAGGACTAGATCAACTGCTAACTCTTTGTTTAGTGAGAAACCAAGTTCAGTCAACCTCTCCACCCACTCAACCATCTTAAGAACTGTCTAAACAGATGTTCCCTCGTGTATCCTTGTCCTGAACAAACTCTTGGATCTCTCATATTACTTTGTTCCATTTTGTGCACCAAATAGCTCCTCAAAGTGAAAAAAGATGGATCTAGCATCCAGCTTCTCATATTGTCTCAGCAACTCATCGCTCGTAAAGGTTAACATGTAGCATTGTGCTAGTGATGCATCCTTCTTATACTTCAAATAAACATGAATAATCTCATCATTAGCATCATCAAATGGTTCATCTAGGATTGACTTTTAGAACACAAAAGCAATACACTCAACAGCAAGAATAATTCTCAAATTTATGAGCCAATTAGAAAAGTCGGAACCAATGAACTTGTTGGCATCCAATATGCCACATAACATGTGGGTCGCAATCGATATCTACAAAAAGATTTAACTAAATAAGAAATATTGTAGGTATTTAAATTTAAAATTAAGACATTGTCTTTTATACTAATTTATACTCCCACTAATTTTGGCGAGTTTGCATAACCCTCATTATGCAAAGATAAAACATCACGATGACATCCTAATGGGGACTAAGATCATATTAACCTTATGATAATGACTTTATGGTAACACAACAAGTCACCCCATACTTAATAGGTAGACAACTCTTATCAACTGCAACTATTACAATTCTTAGTCATATTTAGTCTCCAGAGTCATGACATTATGATAGCACAAGAAGTCATGTACTCTAGTTAGGTCAAATCCATTTGTTATGTTATGAGAATGGATTCTTTACACAACCCTTGTGATAGCACAACAAAGTTATGTAAGTGGTCCACCTCAAAGTTTGGCTGCTTGCCTTAGCCATAATCATTAATTCCTTATTGAATGAGCCTTGTTGTAGCACAACAAACACCTCCAGTCTAAAATTGGCTTTACCAAGACCATAACGACAGAAGACTACGTGGGTCATACTTAATTTCCCACGCTTATCAACCTAATTTAAACGATGAATTTTTATTTTAGTCACATCATAGTATGTACTACAAATAAATATATACTTTTGAATATCATATATCTAAGATATCTAGTACACATGTACATATTGAATATATAAGTTTTAAATAGATGATCATAGACTATCATCCTATTAATGCATGACCAGAGCCAGATTGGTATGTATTAAAGGACTCAACATCCTATGCCGGAGTTGACACATCATCAAGCCTTAGAGAACTTTTCCACAAGCATCCCACTCTCTTCTCCTCGACCAGTCTTCTTGTCATTACAAGACATTAAGGGTGCACAGGCCCATAAATGTCCATTAATCAAATAAGAAACATTGATCTTAATCAAAGAGAGCACATTTTTTAAGAAGGTAGAATATATATAATCAGAATTGATAAGAGAGGATATTAGGCACATAGATCCTTAATTATATACCAACATTAATTAAATATCATCACATGATATATATTATAAGTCTATGATCATCTATGCATTCACACATATATATCATCACATGAACATAGTGCAAATAAGTGATAATAATATGATACAACTATTATATCATAAAATTATGTTTGAAATTCTCAATTTTATGCTTGTCCAATTCTCATAAAATAAATGACATGAAATAATCATATAAATAATTTATACGAAGTATACAATCAAATCCAAACAATTTTGACAATTCATGCATTCTCAATAATGTACAAAACACAAAATCAATGTTCCAAATATCATTCTGAAATCTATTCTTTCAAATTAAATTTATTATCTTATAATAGATTCAACAGCCTACTAATTATGTAGGGTACAAACCACATTCTATAATCACAAACGACTTTGGAGATAAACTCCTCTCTAAAAAGTTTTTTATCATCAATTATCACACGGATATAAATCCCCATTCATCCAATGTCCTAGTCTGGAAAAAGTATGGTATCAACCGTCGACTCCTAGTCATTCCAACACCATGGAATCTTATACATTGAATTACATCAATAGGAAAACTCTTTTCCAATTATCCTCTATCTTGACTAAGGATATAAAATATTATCCATAGAATATTTTCTCTCACTTACTAAGAGTGGATGAATCACTGTTGTCCGTTAAATTTTCTTCACCAGGTTTTCCATATACTCAATCTATTAACTATACAGGATCACAATACTAAATGATCCATAAGCCAATAGTCAATGTACATAGTCTATCTGATGAGTCATCTTGGGTGACTTAGGTCAAAAATCCAACCGTGCAACTGTAATGATAAAATACTCTGATTGACAACTCAATAAGGCATTGTTTAGGGATTTTACATTAGTCAGTTCAGTGAATTCATTCCCTTAATGAGCACCTGTATATATATCTCAGTGTCTCCATGCTAATGACCAATAAAATCGGTCGTCGTCATCATATGAAAAGATATCGCATACACTAGTCTTATCGGAACTTTGATGTACCATCTCAAGGATCTTACAATTAAGAATATTTAGATCATGTCTCTAGATAATTTGTCTCATTATTATGATCATGATCTAATCATTATTGCATGCAACTTAAGACTTCACTATAATATACGCATCTAGCTAATACAAGTAATGAAGATAGTGACACTTTTTCTGAATAAAATATCATAAGAAATGTAAGATCATATCAAATATGATTGACTTGAAAGACATACATTTCTTTCAATTCCGTCATCGCCTTATCTTGTCAATCCAAGATTCTAAATCTCCAAGAAGATATAGACTCAGATTCAAATAAGGTAATACCAAAATTTGAATTTTTGGAGCCCAAGTCTTGGAGGTTAAGTCTCCCATGGATGGGTTGATAAATGAGAGATCTCTGAATGCCACGTTAATGTAATATGTTTAATGAAGAGGACACAGTCTGGTCATCGGACGTCATAAAGTCTAAATCTAAAGGTTTAATGCCAAAGCTCAGATTAAAAAAAAGATATGATCATCTGAAATATAGAGATATGATGATATGATTATCTAAAATAAATGAGTCTTAAAAATGTTAAGATCAAATAGCCATCTTCACCTTGAGAAAACATGAAATTCAATCCAAAAATGTCTACATTAGACCTTGGATCCAATAATTCTACTAAAATAGTAATACCACGAATTTAAATGGAAGCAAATGATTAGATTGTGATCTCAAGGATCCTTATGTCGAAAATGTTAAGAACCCACTGAGAGACAAATCCTTAATGGAAATCTTAAAATCACAAATCTCAAAATGAGAATTCAACAAATTATTTTAAATGTATAAACTTTAATATACTAAATTTGCATTATATTGAATTAATGGGGTTATAACTCTCATGTGTGTAAGTTTCATAGATGTATGTTTCTGTCTTATGAGTTGCTTATGACTATTAATTAAGGATACTCAAGTGTCTTGATGTAATTAACACCAAAAATTTGCACCTTCCGATGGAGAGAGATCCAAAGACATTTTTTATGAATCATAAATCTCAACATATTTATATTTGTATGCATGTCATATATTTTAGCTAATAGTGCTATGAAATATCATGCATTTTCATAAAATGTCAATGTTAACCAAAGACAATGAAAATTCTTTTCCCAAATGAATAGAAACCAAAAAAATGAATTTTCAAGCCATACCACATATTGACTGATTTTTAACGAAGTTACATTATTGTCATAAAAGTTGAGCCATGTTTGGCCCATTTTGACCCAATTAACAACCTGGTTAAGGCCCGACCCACAAGTCCACGAGCGGGCCCAGCCCATTGCCAAAAAGATCTCAAAGAGAGCCCCAATCCCTTATAGCTGAAAAGGTACAAGCAAGTAGAAGGGGCTAGCTAACTGAAGAGAAATTAAATGTAGATCTCTTTGACTGTCTTTTGTTATTAGGGGTATATTTGTAAATATTTTATTGTTCACTTTTTTGTCAAACAATAACTCTATATAAAGACTGAAGAGCCCCATGTACTCCCAAAACATGGAACGAATAGTGGATTTTTGAACCCAGTGAAGTTATGTCTTGTAGGGAACTTTGCTCCAGTAGTCTCGCTCCACCCTATCATCAGCCAAGGAGGTCCTTCTCCACCACCTCTTCCTTCACGTTTCAGCCTCTTTGCCATTTTTCTATTCTTCCCTTCTCCAGTTTAGCTTCAATCACATGCTTCGTCTTTGACAACGTCGATCAAGATCGGCACATCCAGCACAAGTTCTCTCACTTAGTATCAACATTGGCTCATCACCACAACACTTTCTGGCATCCTCTAGAGCCTGGCGATCCCGGAATGGTTGCTGGAGTTCATCAACGAGCTCGATGCCAACAGCATCATGATCGTCTCCAGAAATCGCCGAGGTCCAACACAACCACCTGCGGCAACATCAGTTTTTGTAGAAGTCCGGTCGAACTTTCCTGCAATCTGACTAGAGATCCACCAGAACCTTAAGCAGAAGTCCATCGTGAATCCATTGGGACCACTCCACATCCAGCCCTTCATAAAAAACAACATAGTGGTGTCATCTCCGGTAGATCTCCTATCTAGATCCTCCCGCTCTGATTGACCCCAACATCCCCCGTTATCTCATAGCCATCCTTCCTTCACCCTAAGATCGCACTTCCAACTTCAACCCCATAACCCCATTGCTGCTCACCATTCCCACCATATCCGCTCTGCTTTGTCTTCCCGATGCTAAGCCTGCCATTTACCTCCATTTCCCCATCCTCCTCCTCCACCAGCTCTGGCCCCTGTTTCAGCAATGAAGAGAGGATGGTACAGTAGCATCTCACAGAGCTACAGTAATCTGATGTTTCTGCTATTTTGTCCTTTTCTGGCACCTCTCATGCAACCCTGTGCATCGTTTTTGTGCACCCATCTTCCTCTCACCACGTGAGCACAGCATCTTTCCTTCTGCTTCTCACCATGCACACACCGATGCACCAAATTGCCTTCATTTATGCACTTCTTTTCTGTGTAACCAGGTGGATCTGGCCCCACCTGGTCAAGATGGCCAGAACCATCCAAAAGTTGCAAAAGGGCCAGACCCTGCCCGATCCCACCGGTTCGCCAGTCCAACCAGGTTCTTGTCCAGTCCAACAACCAGTTTTTATGGATCAATGACCAGTCCACCTGAACCACCCGATTCATACTAGTAACTGGTTGACACTGATTTTGACTGGTTCAACTCGACTTAAATCAGTTTGAACTCGATATTTAGTAAATTTCTATTAGTTTATCTCGTTTATGGCATTTATTTCGGTTTTTTTCATTTTTGTCCCACATCACAAACACAAGAAAGGGAGAAGGAAGAGAAAGACGCAGGGGGAAGAGAGTTCTACTGAAAGGGTAGTTCTTAAACAAGAAGGATGCTTATAAGAACCACTGCTTCCAGTAATATAATCAAGAATAAATGTTAACAGTACATATTGGAAGGAAAGGTCAGCTGTACACTCACGGACCAGGACTTAATATGACCAATTTAGCACTGCTCTGAGTTGGGGGAAGGGGGATCCTGACCAATTGGATCACCGAGCCAGAACTCAACACTTCAATGATTTAGTAAAAGACATATTTTCTTAAAAAAATACACCCACCCTCAACATAATTATATCAGGTACATTATGGCAATGGGGTTACTTTAGCCAGAAAGAATTATTGAAGACAGTCATCAAGCTACATTAGATAAAAGATAAACCTATGCATTAAATATTACACCACGAGCGAGAAAAAAAATAGTAAACAGGATGGTCCACTTCCATGAGTTATAATAATGAGGAGATGCTAGCAATGAGAAGGTGTCTAAACAAAAAGATAAGATGAACGGACAAGTCCATCACCTTGGTGGTCTTTTAGGTGGTAAATATGTCAATTCTTATTTCTCAAATGTTTGGTTTGTGATGCGGGACGAGGCAGGACGGACCGGCGACGTGGCGCTGCAGGGGGCCTTCGGGAGGCGCAAAATACCTAAAATGCATGAAATAAAGCAAAATCGGACTTAAACCGGTCAAAACGGGCCCAAAATATGTCGAACCATGCCCGAATCGCTCAAAACGGGCCTGAACCGGCCCCAAAATGGCTTGAACCGGCCTGAACTGGCCCCAAACTGGGTGAACCGGCCGGTTTAGGCCCTGAAACGGCCTCTGGACCGTCGAACCGGGCCGAACCGGGATGAACCGGCGGCTTGACCCGGTCTGGGGACGAACCGGTGCCGGTTCGAGCGAAAGGCAGGCCGGCCGGGTGAGCGGGGCGAACCGGTGCCCGGTTCGCCCGCGACTTAAGCGGGGGGGGGGGTCATGGCCCCGCGCGGTTGGCCGCGGGGGCGGGAGACGCGGCCGGCTCGCCGGCCGCCGTGTACCCCCGTTGGGAGGTGTCGTCGTCGTCGCCTTGCGCGGGCGAGGGCTTCCGGACAGGTGTCTTCGCGCGGGCCCGTCCTCGGCAGAGGGGGCGGAGGAGGAACCGGAGGAAGCCGCCGTCGCCGGAGCCGTCGCCAGAGGGAGGGGGTGCCGGAGGATTCCATTGTCGAGGACGACCTCGCCGGAGTAGGGGTGAGGGCCGAAGATCTTCAACGCCGCCGGGGGGGTTTCTAAGCGGGGAGGAAGGACCGGGGGAATCCGGTTAGCTCGCCGATGCTGTGCTGCCTTCGCCGGCAGCTGGGGGTCGACAGGAGGAGCCGAGGGGCCCTAGGAGGTGGTCCGACCTCCCCTATCTCCCCTCATCTTCTTCTTCCTCCTTCCTTATCCGTCTACGTCGCGTCGACTTTCGGAAAGGGGGTCTGTCGGAGGGGTTTAGCAGGTTCGACCGGAAGGGGTCCTTCCAGCACTTGGGAGGTTCGATGGAGGTACTTCGGGGATCGCCGGAGGTGGGGGTGGAAGGGCAGAGGAAGTCGAGGTCGTCGGAGACGCCGAAACGGACGGAGACGGAGGTGAACGGAGTCGGTAAGGGTTGAACTCGAACCTGTGAAGGGGGAAAGGGGAAGGAATGGCTCGGAGGCCGTTGGACGGAGGAGAAGGAGAAGGCACCCACGCCGGAGGGTTGCGAAGAGACCGGTCTGCACCGGAGGTGGAGCTGGACGACCTCCATCGTGGAGGGGGGTGAAGGGAAGGGGGGGCAGCGCCCCCTGCACAAGGGACCAGCCCTAGGGCTCCAAAAATTGACACTAACAACTCTCTCTTCATTTCAACAAGTGGCCCTCTTAAATAGAGGAGCCTATTACAAACAAGACATCATAAATGACTAATTACATACATGTCCTCTTGAGGACCCAAATAAAAAGAAAAGACCACAAATAAAACTCAAATATTTACAAACAAGTCCAAATGGACGTAAATGCAAATAAACCCCAAAATGGACCGGACCGGGTCCCCATCAGTTTGGTTACATGATTGTCTATGTTTGATTGTCTCCGTTTGATAAAGGATGCGCTGAAGACTGCAATGACCAGGGGGGATGTTGGAGGGGAAACAAGTACAATGAGAAGACGTTCCAATAAGCAGTCAAGTCTATTATATGTTGAGTAAGCCACTTTCTCAAATGCATATGGGTAATCTATAACGTGTATCCTGCCTAGGCAAAGAAAGGCATAGGCAACTGATGTGAGACAGGAAAGGAGATGCCTCCATCCGCACACATCGGTGGACTGAACAGGCTTAACCCTGAACAGACATCTCAAAGACATATACCTATTCGACACAAAATGGACTGAACAGGCTTAACCCGAGCCAAAATCCACTTAACCTGAGCCGAAATATGTTGAACCAGACTGGAACCCACTGAACCGAGCCTGAAAGGTGCCGAACTGGGCCCAAAACCCACTGAGCTGGGCCTGAATGAGCTAAACCATGCTGAAGCAGCCTCAGACCTACCTAAACAGGGTCTGGGAGCACTGAACCGGTGTGAACCAAGGTTGGACCACCCTGAAATGGCCTGAACTGGGATCTGGATCACCAAACCAGGCCTAAACCAGCTTGAAGCTAACAGAACCGGCTGAACCAGCCAGCCAGGTGGGAGAACCGGCTAAACTGGGTCTGCTAGATCGCCTTGATACGCAGACTGGTCGGCTTAGGGTGAGCCGGTCACATGGCCGCTCGACATAAACCCAATGGGGGTCGTGGAGAGCACTCATGATCCTAAGGATGGCAAACCCACAGCTCAGCCGCATACCCTCCCGCGTGAAGACAAGGAAAGTGGCAGCTAGGCAGAGACAGACCCTAGCGGGGTCGTGGCGACCGGTGGATGAATCCATGGGATCGTGAGGTTGAGGCCATGGGGCTCGTGACAGATTGGCGCAGTGCCTGACGGTGTGTGAAGGCCACAGTACATGTGGGCTGACTAATCTGGCAATTGGGTGACCAGCAGGACTTGTGCGGCAAAGGGGTGCCATGGAGTGCCTTGGTAGCACCCCAAGCGGCATAAGGTACATGAAAGGCACCCTCGCCCCTCGCGGGCGAGGACTACTTCCCCATACCCGCCTGTCCAAACAACAAAGGAGCAGGAGACAGGCAGGAGGGCCGCAAGGTGGTCGCAATGCTAGTACAGTCGAGAGGGGTCGACGTTGGGACTCCAACAACTTCTCCAAAAAAAATTTCCATCTTCTTTTGTCACCTCTGTCGTCGGACGAGCAAGAACAGGGGAAGGGAGACAAGGGTGATTGGAGACGGAACAAAGTGGTTCAACAAGGTGTAGGTGTGCGGTGGTGGGTGGTGCCCACAAGGAAGAGAGGGAGGATCGAAAGGGGTCGCGGATGGCAGAGGACTCGATGGTTTGCTCTTGGAGGAGTCAGAAGGGGGCAAGGTGCTCCATGGGGCATTACGGTGAAACTAGGAGGAAGAGATGAAAAGGGAAAGAGGAGGGGACGACGGTGCGGGTGCTCTAGTAATCTAGCGTGGTGACTCCAAATGGTGATGGAACACGGGTGCTGTGAGGGTGGGGACGTTGATAACGATCAAGAAGTGCTGACGCCAGATGCCAGAGCCAATGGCACTAATGGTCCGAATAAGGGAAAGGTGGTGAATGATGACAATGAAGCTGAACGCAGACAACGACAATGATGGGGGCCGTGCAACTTGCAAAACCATGGAACAATGAAAGAGAAGAATGGCACAGAGGCTGGAAGGGAGGAGGGGAAGGAGAGCTCATCGGAGCCAATCCATACTGGGGGTGATTGGAGGCACGCCAATGCTGGAGATGAGGAGGGAGAAGTCAGGGTCTATCGGTGGTAAGGGTACTGTGAACACCGAAATTTCTCCACAAGAAAAAATAATCTTTTTACTATTATTATTTTTCCTTCCATCTCAATTGAAAATCAAAAATCATTTGGAGTCCAATTATTCATTGATCTTTCTTTGATAAATCTCCATTCCCTTGCAATTCTGGCCCAATTTGAACTTATTGGCCCATTGGGCTCACTTTTTAAAGAAATAATATTTATCCTATTTTTTATTCTGAAAATAGGGATAAATATTCAAAATTTCAAGAAAAATACAATTCACACCCAAAATTCATTGAAAATTCACAGAAAATATCCAAAATCAATTTTCTGTAAATTCCGCATTTTTTTGAATTTGCTTCCAAAAAATACAGAAAATCACTTTTCTCTCTCTAGAAAATCCAATATTGGGTAAAAAATAATTTTCCATGCCCGATATTATTTTTTGGAAGATCTAGAAATATTTTATAATGTTTCCACACTTTTTGAGCTCGAAGATCTTTTTCTCTGCCTTTTTTGGGTATTTTCCTATTGAATAATCCAGAAAGTTGTTGGACAAACTTCAGAAATTCGGAGATAATCCAGAAAAATCTCAGAAAATATCCAGAAGCTTCCCACATCCATCTCTTTACGCTGGATTCTGTTAGGATGGGGTCCACCACCTAAGAAAAAGAGAAATTCGCGCTGAAAATGCTTGAAAAATAGTAAATCACCCCTATTTCTTCTCCACCTGATTTTATCTCTCGGTGGAGATAACTCTTGACCCCAACTGCCTCCCACGAGGCTGCATGACCTTCCTTCCCTTATAAAAGCATCCCTTCAAGGTCAAAAAAGAGGACGTACGCACAAGCCCCTATTCCAGCCGCTGCCAGCTTCTGAGGAGAGAGAATAGAGAAAGAGGAGAAGAAGAGGAGCTGTCTCAGCCTTCCAAGTTTCTACGTACCAGCATTGGCAGTCCAAGAAGGAGTCAAAGAGAAGGAAAAAAGCAAGGAGAAGGGGGAGGTCTGTCCCCTGCTGTCGCACCAAGAAAAGAAGAAAAAAAAAAGAGAAAAAAGTAAGAAAATGCCTCATCGGTTGCACCTTTCCTCCTTCCTATTCCCCCCCTTTTCTCCTTCTATTCTCCCTCAGATCCCTTTCAAAATGTCTCCAATTGCTTAGCCAAAACACCCCTCTTTCAGACCTGTTCGACCTACATTTCTGGCCCACATGTTCATCCCTTCATCAATCCCGATGTGACCCCATGTTGGTCCCCCTTTCAAGCCCCAGTCGACCAAAAGCCAGCACCTAATCAGACCCTTAAATCCAATCCCAAACAGCCCACAGATGAACCCTCAGTCAGACTCAAAAGCTGGTATTTAAAACAGCTCTGAAAATCCTCCATTATGCAGTCTCCTCGGTCAGCCCAATGACCCCAGATAGGACCTGTTTTCAGACCATAAAAAAAACAGACCTAGATCCCTTCCTTTTAGGGTCGACGCTTTGAGATTCTCGGAATCCGCCGGACGGACCGAGACTACTCGGGCGGGCCCTCAATTCTCTATCTGAAAAACAAGGAGGACAGGGTGAAGTTCAAGGTGCAAATATGCCAAACATGCTCAAGGAAATGCAAGTCGGATCAGCCGGGCTCACAAGAACATGAAGCTGACCAGCAGGGTCATGAATGACATGACAGCAGCCCAATGGGCCTTGGACATAAAAAATAAACTTAAACAAAATCTGAAATGCAAAATGCCAAATTAAATAAGGAGTTAGTCCACCACTGGACGCTCCACCTTGGACGGCTAACCCGGGCCCGACCCGGCATGTCGCATCCTGGACGTAGGCACGGGCCGGCTCCCGTTGTCGACGGATCCTTCCCTCGATGTGGCGAGTCAAAAGACTTAGCCATATTGGTGGTAAATTCTATTCGATCAAGGATGGGTCGGCGTGCCGTCATAATGCCGATTTCTTATCTTTGATCTTATGGAAATACACCTTGAGGGAAGGAAACCGTCATCTTCAGACTTAGTCCCATGTACCGACTTGATGTACTCCGACATGGAATGGAATGAAATGAATGATTCAAGTGCCGATGTGTATGTTTGAACTGGGCACCGAATGTTAACCCAATGGACCGGATGGGATGCGAACCCAAAATTAAATAAACATGGGACTAAGTCTGAAAAATAAATATAAAAAATGACATCATTAAATCTGAAAAATAAAAAATCAGATTTAACCAATCAGTAAAGTCATTTAAAAAATCACTTAATCTATGAAATTAAATTTCTAAACAAGTGATAATTAAATAACTTCAAAGAGAATTAAATAAACAATATTCAAAACATTTGAAAATTCATCAAAAACAGTTCTTAAACATTAAAAAAAATCATCATCAGATCACAAAACTAAATGAAACTCAAAGAACAAAATCAAAACATAACTCAAATGAGCCAATCAACACTAAAAACAAATCAAATCAAGATTAAAATCAAAATATACCAAAATCAACATATATCATGAGAATGATAACATCAAAAATCTGAAACATTTAAATCAATTTAACTGTGGCTTACTCATCAGATCCCAAAGTGTGATAAAATATTCAAATTGAACATAAACCAAACATAAGTCCAAACATAAAAACAAACTCAAATACAGTTGATATCTGTGTAGTTAGAGGCGGTCGCCTCACCCGCCTAGGCGGTGAGGCGAGGCGAGGCGGTTGAAAACCGCCTCGCGTTGGCTTTTCCCGCCTGAGGCGAGCGCCTCCGGCGCCTCGACCGTTGCAGCGAGCGCCTCAGGCGCCCTACCCGCCTCGCCCGCCTCCCCCTGCGGTCCGGTAAGAACCGGATCCGGTAAGACCGGATCCGGGTAACTTAAACACCCCATTCTTCTCTCTCCCTCCCTCCCGAACCCTCGTGCGCCCGGAAAGTCGCCCCCCGACGGTCGCCCCGACGCTGCTCCCTCCTCCGGACCCTGGCCGCCGCCTGCGGCTGCCCCCGCCGCCGCCGCCGCCGCCTGCGGCTGCACCTGCCGCCGACGCTACCGCCTAGAGCTGCACCCGCCGCCGCCGCTGCCTGCGGCTGGACCTGCCGCCCGACGCCGCCGCCTGGAGCTGCACCCACCACCGCCGCCGCCTGCGGCTGGACCCTGCCCGGCCGCCGCCGCCTGGAGCTGCACCCGCCGCCGCCTGCGGCTGCCCCTCCCGCCGACGCTGCCGCCTGGAGCTGCACCCGCCGCCGCCGCTGCCTGCGGCTGGACCTGCTGCCGACGCCGCCGCCTGGAGCTGCACCCGCCGCCGCCTGCGGCTGGACCTGCCGCCGCCGCCGCCGCCTGCTGCACCCTCCGCCGGCTGCAACTTGCTGCACCCGCCGCCTGGAGCTGCAACTTGCTGCACCCGCCGCCGCCTGCTGCACCCTCCGCCGCCTGCTGCACCTGCGGCCGCCCGCAGGCGTAGGTATATTTTTTTGTTTTGTTTTTTTTCTCTTGATTATTTCAAGCAAGCACTGATTAATTACGTAGTTATGTTTATTGACATCGCTTTCATTCGTATAATCGTATTAGACGATAATTAACATTTGATGAGTACATTTTGTGAGTTGATTTTTAACATTATGCTTTGTTCTTTTGATTTATTATTTTGGTTCATTTTAGGTTAAATTTTATCATGTCTCGAGCGCGTGATGACCGTGGATCGAGGACGAGTTCTAATAGTCAACCTTTGCGCCCGGCGACTACAAGTGAAGCATCCGGTTCCATATCAAGAGCACCTCCCTAAATCCAAAGATGTTGGATGGAAATATGGGATTTTAGTAGATCCTCGGAACCGGGATCTTGTTGGGTGTCGATTTTGCCCAAAAGGAGTGCAAAGGAGGCATCTATCGTTTGAAGCAACACATTGCGAGGCTTGGGGACGAATGTGAGCGCATGCGAAAAGCGAGCATAGAGGCTAAGGAGGAGATCGAGCGTGTATGCAACAAAGCGAAACAAACGAGAGTTGAAAAGGCAATGAATGTCGAGAGAGATGGAAGGGAGGGACAACCTCCTTGAGCGAGGAGTACAACGAATGGAGACATCTTCGCAAGATGCCTCGCGAGTGTAGATGAGCTTTCACTCGATTTCTTCCTCCCCGAATGAAAGGACCTATGGATCGTTTTTGTGCACCTCTGAGGAGTCCAAGCGAAAACAATAAAGGACGAAAACATTTGAAAGAGGAAAGAGAGCGATGTATCCAATACATCGCTAGATGGAGAAATGTACAGCGGGCATTTCTTTCAAACCTTGTCCGCCTTAATAGCTTTCGAAAGCAATGCTTAGGCGGTTGGTCGGTTTGGACCGGGCTTGAAAGGACCTAGTTATCACGAAGTAAGAGAGACTCTCTTGTCTAAAGAGATTGAGACCACGAAAGTTGGTGGAGAAGGAGAAGAGGCGGATTGGGTGAGATTTGGTTGTAGTATCATGTACGATGCGTGGACGAATAGAAGGGAAGATCGTTAATTAACTTTTTGGTAAACACTCCTCTAGTACCGGTTTTCTTAAGATCAATTGATGCTTCATCGGAGGTCGAAAGATGCCGAGGGTTACTAGCGGGTCTTCTTGATAAGGTTGTGGAGGAGGTTGGTCGTAAATGTCTGCCAATTGTTACGGACAATGAGGCGAGCTATGTGGTGCACGAGCCGCATTTTGATGGACACGCACCGCCATTTGTTTTGGACACCGTATGCGCTGCCTTGATTTAATGCTTGAAGATATTTCCAAGTTATCACAATAAAGTCCACAATTCGACATGCGAAATATGTCATGAAAGCTTCATTTATGGCCATACGAGGTTCAGCTCTTGAGGAAATACACGAATGATAAGAACCTTGTTCGTGCGGCTTAACTAGATTTGCAACTAACTATACGAGTTTGGACAGCTTAAACACATGCAAGGATGATTTGCGACGTATGTTCACCTCGCGAATTGGACGAACAACAACGATCGATGGAATAAAAAGGTTGAAGGAAAAAGAGTTGTGAAATAGTTTTAAAGACTACATTTTGGAAAGGAGTGGCTTATGCTTTGAAGATCTTCAAGCCACTTGTCCTTGTATTAAGGCTAGTTGATGGTGAAAAGCCCAAATGGGATATATATATGAAGCCATGGATCGTGCCAAGGAAGGAATAAAGAAGGCATTAGATGATAAAATAGATAAATATGGCCCGATTTGGGATATCGTGTGAGAAGATGGGATTTTCGGTTACATCGTCCGTTGCGTACTGCGGGTATTATCTAAATCCACGATTTCACTATGCCAATCCGATATTGAGAGCGACAACGAAATCAAGCGAGGTTTGTATGATTGTATTGAAAAGTTGGTACCTTTGCGTGAAGATCAAGATCAAATTTTAGGCAATTGGCAATGTATAGAGAGGCGCAAGGTATGTTTGGTAGGGACATGGCTATCGGGCTTCGAAAGACATCTACTCCGGTATGATTATTTGCTTATTTATTTATAAACTTGTATCAATCACTCTAGTGTATTTTAATATCAATTTGTTCTTTTGTAACGGAATTGGTGGGTAGATGGGGAAGCGCGACCCTCGATTACGAAAGTTGGCAATACGCGTATTGAGCTTAACATGTAGTGCCTCTAGTTGTGAACGTAATTGGAGCGCATTTGAGCGAGGTAATATTCCTTAACACATTTCAAGGCATTAGAACTAATCCTCTGTGTTTATTTGATTAATAGAATCATATTTTCTTGATTTTGTTGTTGTATAGATTAAATACAAAAAGAGGAATAGATTGGAACGAAAGAAGTTGAATGATTTGGTATTCGTCGATACAACTTGAAAGGCTTAGGGAAAGACATGCAATGTTGGAGAAATCGGAGTCTAGACCCCCGATATCCTTAGATGACATTGATGAATCAGTGAGTGGATTGCGAATGAAGATGAAGATCTTGTCCGTGAAGGCGAAGACTTGAGATGGAGAGATGTAGAACTTCTTCTTTGGAATGGATGAAGAGGAGGGGCCAAGTACGAGGTCGTATTTTAAACACTACATGTCTTATTTCTAGTTATTGAGTTTGGTTGTTTTTTGTTCTAATTTTGATGTTATGTTTTTACGTATTTGAAATGAATTTCTAGGTCTTGGGGAAAAGAGTTCGTCTTTAATGAAGATTCGGACGATACCGGTAATGATGATCGAGAAGCTCCCGAACCTTGATTCGATAGTGATTGCTAGTGACTCTTGACTAGTGAGTGATGTTTGTATTTGTATGGTTGTATTCGAATTAGACTTACTTCACTCATTATGTTTGGTTGTATGGTTGTATTCTTTTCTTATTGCATGGTTGAATTCCTCTTTTTAATGTTATATTTAATTGTCACTCTTGTTAGTTAATGATTCCATGTGTTTTATGTATTTTTTCAATTATCTAATATCACATATATCATTATTAAAATAAATATTATTATAATATTAAAAACGCCTCAGGCGCCTGAGGCGCCCGCCTTAGGCGCCTGAGGCGAGGCGCAGGGTCCCTCGCCTCAGGCGCCTCACGCCTCGGATAACATAGGTTGATATCAAATCTGGAAATAAATCCAAACCAAGTTAAAATCAACATCAACCACATCTTAAATCAATATGGTTGCATCTCATCAAGCCCATGGGGCTATCGCCCATTGTGTATTTATTTTATATGGATGTGCATCTTCTACCAATCAGGTTGCTATGGCGGTTAATCAAGGGTCTTCGAGTCATTACTCGATGTAATTAACATCGGATATTTGCACCATCCGACGGGGAGAGGTCAAAAATCAAATTTTCAAAGAACCCGATAACCTCGGTTCTATACTCTTTTAGTATCACCTGGACTATCTAGTACTTTTTATGGTCTACCACCTATTTTACTAGAAAATTCGGGTACGATATTTCAACATTTAAACAAATAATAATTTTAAACACATTTTAAAATAAAATGAAAATTGAGGTTTCACGGGTACCTACCGGGCAAGCCCTCTACGCAAAACACCAAGCGGATCTTCCGAATTTTCATTTATTTTCAACTTCCATCATTGAGAGCGGGGGCTCTTATAAAGAGCTTAACATTTACAAAAAAAAAGTCCTCTAAAAAGACTAAACACAAATGAGTCCTCTTAAGGACTGAAATATTAAAAAAAATTAAAAACCACGGAACAACGAAGGTGAATGATGACAATGAAGGTGAATGCAGACAACGACAATGATGGGGGCCGTGCAACTTGCAAAACCATGGAACAATGAAAGAGAAGAATGTCACAGAGGCTGGAAGGGAGGAGGGGAAGGAGAGCTCATCGGAGCTAATCCATACTGGAGGTGATTGGAGACAGGCCAATGCTGGAGATGAGGAGGGAGAAGTCAGAGTCTGTCGGTGGTAAGGGTACCTACGGGGCAAGCCCTCTGCGCAAAACACCAAGCGGATCTTCCAAATTTTCATTTATTTTCAACTTCCATCATTGAGAGCAGGGGCTCTTATAAAGAGCTTAACATTTACAAAAAAAAGTCCTCTAAAAAGACTAAACACAAATGAGTCCTCTTAAGGACTGAAATATAAAAAAAAAATTAAAAAGGACTCCAAACATTAAAGAAGGTGCGGGAAATAAACTGTAAAACTACTGACTGAAAACATTCGAATACGACGTCTTCTTAAAACCTGAACGACGCCATCTCCAAATACTCAGTTAATCCAGTCCAATCCAGTCTTCATCAGCAACCCTCCCTGCCTTAACTTATTAAGGTGGCCATTTCACATTATAAAAGCTGAAACATTCAAATCAAATATTTATCTTCATGTATGTAAATTTTATATGACTCTAGATGACTGAATTAATGAAAGCAACAACATTCATGTTGCTTACACATTTCTCTTCGTACTTGTCAGCGTGACTCTATCACTTAACTATGTAATAAATACTTATTACTATTGCACATTTTTGCCACACGCACACATTGCCAGGTAGCAATTCCCCATCTGGTATACAGAAGAAATGCAATTGCAAAATCAACAAAAAAGGGCCTGAAAGCTTCAAGTTTGATACAAAGCAAGGATGTTGGTAGTCATCCCGAATAATTCTGTAACATGCAAAAAAAAAAACTCACAATGTGCAAATGAGGATCAATTGATTGGACATACTTACATGGATTACTAAAATCAATTGATCGGGCATACTTACATGGATTACTAAAACAGGACAATTAACCAGCGGCATTTTGTCAATGTTCTGTAAAAAAAGAAGTCGGATCAGTTGAAAAAGGAACAAAACAGCATTAAAAGAATAAGCATGAAAGGGAAAAACCAGACCTTGTAAATGTCAAACCAATATGTATGCTTTACAGGGTACATAACACGCAGGCCAGACAAAATAGGACTGTGTAGAACGACTGCTCTCAATGCAGGCAATTGAGTTGCTAAATCGAGAGTTGGACCACTGCCAACTGACTGACCATACAATATAATGTCTTCCTCTGCTTTCCCGTAAGTCTCCACAAGACACTTAAAAGCAGCCTCTACGTCTGCGTAGGTATTATGTTCACTTGGCTAAGAAGAAAAGACTGAAGATGGTAAGATCCAGGTTGGTATAAGATTGCCCACAAGTACAGTGCAAAAATATCAAGGATGTGATGATCCAAACCTTTCCAGATGACCGGCCATAGCCAGAATAGTCATACCTGCAAGAAAAAGAATATACTTGAAATACATAATCTCAGTAAGATGAATCTTCAAGGTGATGCTCAGGTGCCACATTAAACAGATTTATAGAAACATCGTGAAAACCATGCAACTGAAATGGCAATATCTTCTACGCAGTAACCCTAATGCAACTAAAAGAAGCTACCTAACTGTCAACTGCCCTTTGTAACGCATATAAATAGCCGTTGCACCTAACTATTTGTCCCTTCCCACAAGGGATGCTTAGAGTAACTAATTCTGAGATATGCATTGAGTAGAGTATGTCAACATCTTAGTAATCTAACTAAATCCAAGAGAATTATGGCATCTTCTTCAACTGTTCAATAGCCATGACATGAACTATCACAAATACACAAAAATCTCCTTTTCCAGAAATACAATTAGATCTAATGCATAACAGTTTTCGGTAATGCTTGCATACATAGCTCTCAAGGTGACAAAATGTTCATAAGAACTAAGGAATCCTAGTGGTTAGGTGCTACACCTGACTGCTGCCTAGACAGCACTTTCAGATGTATCAACAGAAAAATATGTAGAATAAATACATAAATAAATGACGAAAGTACAATAAGTATATTCATAAAAAACAAATAAGAAAAATGTAAACACAATACTTCGAATTAATTAACTTAATGATCAATTGATTTAGAAAAAATCAAGTAATTTTTTTCATGAAAATGGACAATACCACAATATTATTTATGAAACAAGAGTGTCTGTAAGAATATCAATCCACCTGCAATGAACCTCTTACAAAGGGAAGCATAATACCCCCCCCCCACATATACAAAAGGAGGTGCCCACTCTCAAGGAACAGAAAATCTTGAATAATTAAAATTTAAATGACAATAAAGCCCATATCCCAAAGCTGAAGGTACTTGGACTTCCTAGTCCTAGCCCACCTTGACCTCGTGGCCTTCTTTCCTGAAGAACAGTGGTGTTGGCAGAAGGTCAAACTAATGAGTAATGAGGAGCAAGAAACTTTAGAGGTGGAATACAAAAATATAATTGTGTGTTTAGTTTACTTGTTCCTTGTTGAAGATAGGTGGAATCAGAGTAGGCACAGCCTGGTGTAGAACAAGAACCTTCCAACCAAAATCAGAATTTTTTACAGAAGGTCATTCAAAATGGGAGCCCAACTACTGATAGAAAGCCCACCAATAATCAAAATAGTGAGCAAGAAGTTGGAGAATGTTCAGTTCTTGCTAGAACACTCTTCAAAGGTAGCAAACCAAATAAAGAAAGAAGTAGATGTGGAATTATATGTGCCCACCGTAGAAGATAAGAAAATTGCTGGAAGCTTCAATTTAAAAAAAGAATAGCAAAATTTAAAGGGCAAAGAAAAAATAACTAACATTCGGGAATGCAGTTGCATCACAATCTATTAGTGGTACTCAATAAGAAGATGAGTAAATGGATAATAGGAAGGTCAAAGGACAGTCAAGCACCTACATTGCCAACTTAATGAAAAGCATTTCACAATTTCAATCCACATATACTAAAGCAGAAACTGCAACTGTTGTTTTAGATACAAGTAAAAAACATAGTGCAGCTTCTCAACCAACCAGTTCCTCTTGGGTCATTGACTCGAGCAATTGATTATGTGACTGATACCTCTTCCTTCTTTTCTACATATTTCTTAGAGTCAGGTCAAGATAAAGTTGTTGATGATGGCACTCAAGCCACTGTTGTTGGCAAAGGTACCATTAAAATGAAAAAAACAATGTTTTAAGTTAATCCTTCACAGGGATTGCAGAATCGGAATTGAAGACCGGATTGGTGAAATCAACTGATCCCATTCCCATGGAAGAAAAACCAATGCAGAATCGGGCTGGATCGGTTCCTCAAAAACAAAAAAACATGGCGGATGGATTTTCCATGGGCTTCCAATCCAATACAAGCTTTTTGGGGTCAAATCAGTGTTGGAATCCAGCAACAAGATAACGGTGGCACAGTAAAGGAGCTGCACTGTGTCGAGGAAGGTAGTCGTGTAGGATATAGGGAACCTGATACAACTAAGAAGTCATCAGTATCCGGCAATCCCGAGAGTGGGAAGATGCAGTCGTGACCCTATGGTGCCACCCCCACCTTCAGGTGAAAGTCACTAGAATCAGTCCGTAACATAGTTGTCAAGGCGACAAGGTGCCCAAGGCGTTGAAGGGTACCGATTTTGCTTAAGCGACAAGGCGGCCGCTTAGGCGTCGCCTAAGCGGTCAAGGTGGTATTCAAGGAAGACTGAGTCCGGGGCTTGTTATACATAAAAATAAGTATAAATATAATTATATTTTTAAGTTATAATTGAATATGAGTGTTTTTATCTATGTACATAAGTAAAAATAATGTGTGAAAGAGAAGAGACTAGAGAGTAAAATAGTTTTTTTATAAAATTTAAATATATAACACATTTATGATTAAAAAATTTAAATACGTGCAATAGTATAAGTGATAGTGAAATATTGTTATAATATTATTAAACGGGGTCAAAACTCCTCAAAATTATTTTTTAATCATGTAAAAAGATCCAAGGCACCTTGTCTGGGTGCCTTGGGCGCCTTTTTGGCCCCAGACAAGGTGCCCTGGCAAGGCACTGTTGGAAAAGCGCCTTGACGCCTAGGCGGGCGCCTTGATGCCTATGCCTTGAACTTGGAGAAAGTATGGCATATCAGTCAATTAACATTAGGGGTCAGGTCAAAGTCAAGAAATTTTTGTCGATTAATCATCTTTGCCACCTGTTCAAGTCATTGGGATTTTTGTCTCCCTCCTTGTTCAGGGATATTGATATCAAGTCTCTTCAGTGTCAGGCATGTCAAATGACAGAGCTTGTACATTCAGATGTATAGGGTCCTCTTATGCCTTCTAAGAATAGACATGGTACTTTATCGCCCTTATTGATGGTTATCCTCACTGTTGTGGAATTTATCTTATGAAATCCAAAGATGACAATGAGCTAATAGTGCCAGGGAATACTTTGAGGGGCACCTGAATATTGTTGAAGATTTTATCCATGAATCATATTATCAATACAGTCTGGTGGGGACACCAGACCCAACCAGCAGGTGGCCAACATTGCTCGACACAAGTCCAATTTTGTCAGTGAGTGTCACGTGAGATACTCTTAAGGTCTCATGTGATTGGCTTATCCAATGATGCTGATAAAAGAAAGTTGACCAACTTTTTGCTAATTTTTATGTAATAAGAGAACCTTCATTTAGAGGTGGTTCACCCACCCTCTTTGCTTAGGGAAGTGATCTTACATGAGTTAGGTAATTTAATTTTTTTATGTTTGACTTTCTCATTTTATTTAGGTAGGTGAAGTTTTAGTTTTTAGAGGGAAACATTATTGTAAAGTTTTGTGGCTATACAAACCCCCATGAATCTCAAATGAAGACAATAAATATAATGAGTATTGAGAAATGAGAATGAGATGCTCTTTAGTTTCACCTCTATGAAGAAGCTTGTGAGGGGTATTATTATCGCACTGTGAAGGGGAGGCAGTGAGGGATATTCATCGCCCTGTGAAGGTAAACATGTGAGAAGCAAATCTGATCCACATATTCCTATCTTATTCCCTTTATTGAGCTCAACTATGCTACCTGTTGGCACCCAAACTTTGCAAAATATATATATACACACATGTGTGAGAAGAAGAATTGGATAAAGACCCCAACAGGTAATGACAAATAAAAAAGCAAGAGCTTTGCATACGTAATTGACAGGTCAATAGAGAGAGAAACAGGGAAATAGATATGCTGTTATCTCATGTATTCAGCCATACGTATACATTCAAAAAAAAACATGGCATAGGAGAAGTAATGAATACGTAATGCTGCTGACATATAGCAGGAGGAAGAAGATAGAGTAATGAGATATACACAGTATATCGGGAGAAGAAGAAAAGAAAAAATGTATAGTCTCACCTATCTGATGGTCCGATGAGAAATAAGTAGGCTTTCCCTCGGACCAGCACCAGCAGAAGAGAGGTGAAGCCCCGCAGTATGAGTCAAAAGAAGCTCCTTTCAGCACGGGCAGGTTGCTGCAGCACCAACAGAGCCAGGAGAGTTGCGACAGGAGCAGGAAGGGAACCAGCCAGGGGAGAGCTCACGTATAAAGAAATCTGTCTCCAACTGGGAGACTAAATAAGACCTAGTCAGATGGTAATCCACGGAAGCAGCAGGTGGGAGAGTTTTTCTTTTAACGTTGGATAAAAGCCTAAACCATCCAACGGCCAAGATTGACCAGCAGATAAGTTAATTAGATCCAAATCTTATTAGATCTCTAACAAAGACAATGACCAACGGAGCAGCAGAATGGTCTTGTCGGATCTTTAGTAAGATAATATCCATTGGATCCAGTCTTATTAGGTATTTGATAAGGTAAACAATCCTCCCCACGTACTGGCCAATCAGTCCATCATCTCATCAAGAGTATCTGATCAAGGGCTGAGATCCACACTTATCATACGATGGACCCATCACCAGGTGAACTCAAGGAGGGAAGGGGCAGGATTCACACATCAAGGCAATCAGCGGCTGTAATCTTTTGGATAATTTTCACATTGAGAAATAAATATAAAGGAAGAAATAGAGAGGATATGACATGTGCGCATGTCTTCCTCCAGTGCTGACTTGGTCAAGCTAACCACTCTCCCACGATGGGAAGAAAATGGCCCCACGTTCACCTTGCATAAACTGCACGTCCCCAGCCCCTCTCTCGGGTGAACAGTCCCCATCCAGCAAGCTATAAAAGGACTCTCTTACGTACTGAAAATGAGGGCCAAAAAGTGCAGCAGAAAGAGGCATCAAGAGGTTCTGTCCGGTGAGCAACAGAAGCAAGTTCTCAAGAAAGGGAAGGGGTAAATCAATCATGGAGATTTCCTTATCCCTATCTCACAAGAGACTATGTCTTCCGCTGGTTCAAACCTATAGCCTTGTTCCCTAACACCTATCCTCCCTCTCTTAGTTCATACCTCAACACCTTGATCAAGTAATACAAACGTGGGATTCCTTTCTTTTTATTTTCTCTTATCTGTTAGCCAGAGGTCCGTGGCCTACCCCATTTCTTATCTCATGGCTAAACATCTTCATATAGGATGCAGGAATATCAGATTTCCTAAAATCTGGTGACTATAAAGGCAGCACCCAGATTTTGCATACAACCTATGATAGTATCCAATAGGTTATTGGCGCATATGGCCATCATTTGTCCCTGTTTTTCGGACATACATAAGTCCAATTGTGGTTTATGCTTGTATTCCCCAGTGAATGACTTTTAATTGGTCCCTTTAAGTGCTCCCTGTTCAGGCCTATATCGTGTCTGGCCAATTCATTCTTTCCTGCTCAAAAGCCCCTCGTCTCAGAGCTATGAAGACTCAAACTCAGAGCATTCAGAAAGTATAGTTTCGAGAAATCTCCATGAAATTCATGTAACACTGTGAGAATAGGGTTATATCCGGTAGCTTTGGAACCCACATGATGGACTAAAGACCTCCCCGGGTAGCCCTAATGAAGCAAAGAGAAGAAGTATAAAGTATATGAAAGAATGGCCAACCGAGCCTTGAAGATTTCAGTTGACTGAGTATATCAATGAAGAGATAGGGAAGCTACTTGCTGCCCCAGTCAGCTTGACAATTACGAAATCTAAGAGATCAAAAAAATTTCACATGAGGATGAATGCCCATGCTGCTTTCCATCAACTTGCCCTCCTCCTGCCTATGCCCATAGGCTAATGCTGTTTGTGTTGTCAATGGGACTACGCACTAGGAAGACCTCCACGTTGGTGCCGGTCACGTGGATGCAAACCAGATGGAGCTGGAGCCTATATGGCTGCAGCTCACCAAACTGTGCATGCTAATGTTGCTGAAGATGCCAGGTCTGGATGCCGTTGTTGTAGCCATGGGTGCTGTAGGGATCATGCTAGTGCAGGAGTTGCTGCACGTTCAAGAACCAATGGCACCTTTTGAAGACTTTTTACGCTATCATCATAGCAAGAGGTTGCAGCGGAGGCCATCTTCAGATTGCTGCTGTCCGATGGCTTATATCAGCCCCCTGTTCGGCCCTATATCAGATAATATGCCTAGCCCCTCCTTGCTACCACGATAATAGGAGCAGGAGGAGGACCCATGATGCAGGTGGAAGGCAATAAAGATAAGGCTATACCCGGCAGCTTTGGAACCCACAAGATGGACCAAAGACTCCCCCGGGTAGCCCTGGTCAAGCAAAGGAAAAGAGGCATGAAATAATGGCCAGCAGGGCCTCGAAGACCTCATACCAGCTGAGCACAAAAATGTGGAGGGACTGTTTACTGCCTCAGTCAGCTTGAAGCTCATGAAACCAGAAGGCCAAGAGAGCCTATAAGAACACTAAAGCCTATATCAGGGCATGACAGTGGCATATTTTTTGGGCATAGCCCAGTGCACATGTTCCGGTCAGAACTGAAACCATATGTTCAGTTCCTTGGTCCATCTCATAATAGAGAGGAAACAAATAAGCTCAATTATTAAGAGAGAATGATAGTTCCACATAGAGAGAAGGCCAATTACCGACCAAAACTCTATGATTTGAGTGAGAAATTTCCTTGGGAGAAATCCATGTCTATATAAGGTGATGGATATTCTTAAAGGGATGGATAAAATAAAATGCTATGATATAATGAAGATGATGCCTCCTCCGTCACCACCTATCCAAGTTCCTGCAGAACCTGCTGATGCAGTGGCCAGGAGCCCGTGCTGGTGACGATATTAAGAGGATGACATTGCAGTTGATGTAAACCAAGATGCAGGGTGTTGATGGTCATGTTCTGGCACCAATGAAAATGATGGACCAAGGATCCCCTGGGCAGCCTTAATGAAGCAAAGAAGATTTCATGAAGAGGAGGATCTGAAGCCTATGCAAATATGACTGCATATGAATCGGATCGATGCATGTCTTGTCCATCTGAATGCCACATTATATTCATATACATGGCCTTGCTCGACCTCATCTTGAAGTCATATAACAGCCCCTCGTATGCTCACCATTCAGCCCTCATCATAAAGACTATACAGAGCATACTTGACCCTCCCTCCATAACCATGTAATGCTTCCATGGACAGCATGCTTATACCCATATACAATGACCGAAGGCACATAAAAATAGCTCTATACTGACCCATATACAGGTCTGTCGTTGTCCTCTCATTGACCTATATACAGGCCATCATTTCAACCTCCATATTGCCCCATGTTCAGCTCACACTCGGGCCTATAACAATCCATGTAAAACAATCCCTCTACCTGACCCATATACATGTCACTTATCCACCCCTCTATCCGACCCATATACAGGTCACCTATTAGCCCACATATCGACCCATATACAGGTCACCCTTTCAACCATCTATCGACCCCATAATAGGTCGCATATCCAGCCCCTATCAACTCCACACATAGGTCATATATCAGTCCCCTATCACCTCATACACAGTCCATATATCAGCCCCTGTTCGACCCCATACACAGGTCATATACCTACCCCCTCATCACCCCATACACGAACCATATACCAACCCCCTGTTCGACCCATATACAGGTCACTTTCAGCCATATATTGACCTTATAACCGGTCACATATTCAGTCCCTATCGACCTATATACAGGTCATTTTGTTTAGCTATATATCAACCCCATAGTTGGTCATATATTTAGCCTATATTAACCCCATAGCAGGTCATCCTTCCAGTTTATATCGACCCCATATCAGGTCACTTTTCCAACCTATTGATCCCATAACAGGTCACATATCCAGAACCCACATAAACCCCATAACAGGTTCTCTTCAAACCCTCTATAAATCCCCAGCTAGTCATGAAATAGCTCCCGATGCTATCATCTACATGGAGAAGGAAGATGGACTGCAGCCAAGAGATAAGGCGATATCCGGCCCCCTTAGAACCCATACGATGGACTAAGGGCCACCCTGGGTAGCCTAAATGAAGTCAAAGATACTATGAAGCTGAAGATATGAAGACAAGACCAACCGGGTCTAGAAGATAATGAAGACTTGGTCACCCGGACCAAGATATGACGATGACATGATGACAAGGCCAAATGTGGCCCAGATGACATAAAAATCATAAATCTTAAATATTTTGACACAAAAAATATTTAAGATGCATAACATGAGCCTATACTTAGGCAATATTCATGATACTGGAACAAGTATTATCGGGTACGTCCCGAATTGTTTGTTCCGGACGGGGCTCCGAATATGCACTCGGTGTCATCGATCCATCCCAAAGTGGAAAGAGTACATACGCTCAATCCATTAGGGAAATTCTCACTCCATCTAGAGTGAGGTTAATTATAGACCAAAACTCCATGATTTAAGTGGAAAGTCCATGTCTACATAAGACGGGATATTCTCAAATAAGATGTACGAAATGACATGGTTGATGGGATTATGGCTATGTTCAGGCCTCCCCACATGATGATGTGATTATGTTTTGTGGATAACTGTTTCCTTTTATGTACGAGTTGCTACGACGGTTAATCAAGGGTGTTCGAGAATCTCGATGTAATTAACAACGAAAATTCGCAACTTCCGATGGAGAGAGGTCCAAAGACAAACTTTATGAACCCTAACCTCGATATACATATTTTATGCATATCACATATTTTGGCTAATATTTTCTATGAAATATTATGTATTCTCATAGTAGCCAAAGATAAGATAACGAAAGTTCATTTCCCAAATAAATGAAAGTCAAATGAATTTTCAAACCATGCCATACACACATATTTTCATACCAAAAATATATTTTTATAAAATCTCGAGGTTTCACACTACCATATTTTCTTTGTGCCACATGCCCCCTTACCTAACTGCATTACCTCCCCTCTTCCCTGCTCTAATGCACCCCCTTGCACTCCTTCCCCATAACACCCCATTCCCCCAAGCGCAATGACTGACTACCATCCCATCCCTTGCCAAAGGGTCCATCCTCATCCACCTTCCCCTAGTAAGGGTGTTAAAAGGTTCGTTCAGTTCAAATTAGGAAGCCTTTTTCCCAACCCAAATTGAACCAAAAGATTCGGTCAACAGAAATTCAACCATTCTAATTTGGCTTGATTCAAGCCATAAAATAAAATATAAATTTACAAATTCAAAATATAAATTTAACTTAAAAATAATTAAAAATGTATAGGTAATCAAATATATAATATTATTTATTAATATTATAACCTTTTTTAAATTATTTTGATGTTTGGTTCGGATTCACTAGTTTTCTGTAACAAAGCCAAACCAACCCCCAACTCAACCTGAACCAAAGAGGCTGATTCGGTTTGGTTCATCGGGTTGAACCAATGAGTGAACCATAGTTGTCAAGGCGACAAGGCGTTAGGGGGTGCGAAATAAACTTAGGTGACTAGGCGGCCGCTTAGGCGTCGCCTAAGCGGTCAAGGCGGACGTGTTTATATATAATTATAAAACCACAGCTAAAAACCCACAAACTGGATGCCATTCACACAATCCCACAACAAACCACAGCTAAAAATGGCAAAAAATATGAAATGGATCAAAAAGTACTCAAACCATAATACACAAACATCAAACAATGTCTACATAATGTATATATACTAAAAAATGGTCGAAAAAACAATCAACAATAAAGTCAGAAATTTTCAACGCACCGGAGACGTCCAAACTTACGAAATCTTCAACATTTAACCATAGAATGTGTACAAGAACATTAAAAACACTCCAATAGATGCTACAAGACTAAACTTAAAGGAAGAAAAAAAGATGCAGCTGGAAAAATAAAAAAACGTAAAACCTAACTTCTTACTGGAGGAGAATGATGGAAGAGCAGGGAGGTTGAAACGGTGGCTTCCCACAAGGCCAAGGACACCCAGGTGGTCGCGAGGCCAAGGCGATGGTGGCGGCTTCCACAACTGGCGGCAGCGGCGGCGTCTTCCATGGCGGACTCCGGCACCTGTCGGGGGCTCGGGAGCTTCACGCTGTCTACCACCGGTTCAAAAAAAAAAACACAGCCGCTGAGAGGCTGAGCGACACCAAGGCGTACGCCTTATGCATGGGGAGCAAAGCGCTCGACCCAGGCGTCTTCCAAAAGCCGCCTTGGCGCCTAAGCGGCGCTTAGGTGCTCGCCTTAACAACTATGGAGTGAACAGCCTTACAGACAACCCTCTTCTCCCCCCCCCCAAGAAAAGCCTCCCGAGAACAACTGTACATAGGCTAGTTGTGGAGCCCCTTCCCCACCATCTCCTCAGCCATAGATTGCAGAATTGACCGATCCATATCGAGATCGAGATCAGCCGATTCTTGAATCAGATCAACCTATGCCGATCCGATTTTCACCCAAGCAATCCGAGATAAAATCCCGACAAAATCGGCTGGGATTAGTTAGGAACAGATCGGAATCGGATGGGAATTAAAATCAAAATATCGTTTTGCCAAATCGACCAAAATTGAAATTAAAATCAAAAAAATTACTTTTTTAAAATCCCAATTCAGAATTGGGATTCCTCCTAGAGGATCAGCCGATGTAGATCGGATCGGTATCCACTGATCCGGATATCGATTCTGATCCCGCGATCTTTGTCCTCAATTCTGATCACCCCTCTCCACTAGGATCCGGCTGGGATTAGTTAGGATCAGATCAGAATCAGATGGGAATTAAAATCAAAATATTGTTTTGCCAAATCGGCCAAAATCGAAATTAGAATCAAAAAAATATTTTTTTAAATCCTGATTCCGAATTGGGATTCCTTCCAGAGGATCAGCCGATCCAGATCGGATCGATATCCACTAATCCGGATACCGATTCTGATCCTGCGATCTTTGTCCTCAACTCTGACCACCCCTCTCCACTAGGACCCCAACTCACCCATACTTAGTTAAAGGGTCTTACATACATAGCTTAGAAGAAGCCAATCTTACATGTGCACTTCTATTAACACCTATTAGCATGTATATCCCCATTTTTTAAGGCTACCCCAAACAAGATGGGAGCAATTCATTAAACAAAATATAAGCAGTTAACATAAAGTTAGGGGTCGGGATTCGAGAGCCGGTCAACCCAGCCCCAACCAACCCAAGTTGATCCGGATCCAAACAGGCTAGCCATGGTGATCCGGAGCCATTGGGCTAACCTTGGCTGACCTAAGTCAGACTGAGTCGGCCAACCCAATCTGACCTCACTGATCCGGCCAACCTGAACCGGATCGGCCGATTTGGGTCCCAATCGGGTCGATCGGGCCCAAATCTGACCAGGTCGGGGTGAGTCAGTCCGACCGAACCCCAACCCAGCCTTCCATGCTCAATTTTATGTACTAATATTGTTGTCTATAAATGTATACTTCCATGCTCAATGCTATGTGCTAATATTGTTGTCTATAAATGTATACATGTAAAAACCCTTTGTTAGATTGTCAAGATATAAAATCAGTATGTATTATAAAGTATAAAGGAACGTGTATGCCTAACTATAGACATTGTATCATCCAGAAAAAGATCTTACCATTAGTGCAATTAAGTTGCATAAAAATTAAAAATTACTATATATGACATCTGATGCGGCAAAAAACAACCTTGAGGCATCATACATATGCCTGGTGGGTTGCTAAAAAATAAAACCCCAATGATATTAGTTTATCTTATACATAGATTGTCAAGCTATGTGAGAGAAGTGATCCTCAGCCCCGATTGCCAAATCAATGATCCAGGTAATTGATTTTTTTGTGGTAATTTTAAAAAAAGGTTATTGATTGAATGTCTAAAAATACAAAATTTTTCGAGATTCATAAACGCACAATGAAATATAGGTGATGTAGCCCAAGAAAATTCTTCCTCAAGCACAAAAAGGCAATTCTTGGGTCCCAAATACATGAGGATGAACGAGAAGCAGCAGAACAACAAATGTGTATGGCAGCCAGTGACTGAAATGTTTGAAGAAATGATGAGGCGCAAATTGGAAGGCAACTAGTACCCATTGATCAAGAATTTGAAGAATGAAACATTACTAGGGATTCAATGACATTTTTTAAGTGTTGGCTGCCTAACAAGTTCATAAATGAGCATCCAAAACAGGCAACACTCACTTATTCTTTGCATGCACTTCCCTTTTCAAATTATGTCACCAGATTCTTTCTTCGAAGACATGTTCCTTTTCTTTGTGACCATTGGAAACTAGGTTAGCCTGTTTAAAAAGTGATGAGGTGATTGATTGAGGCACTGATTAACCAAAGGTTATAGCAAGTCAATAATTGAGACCTTTTCCTGAATCAAAACCATGTCACCATCTTGCCCCCATCGCTGAGGCAGTTGGCTTGGTTGCCTTCGATGATGTAGAACTATAATCCTATTAGCAATATGCAACTATGAATTTTGAAAGTTGAGTTGTACATGCATACTTCAAAATGAGCCATCAAAAATGGTTTTGCAGCAGAAACACAATGTATTTGTACTGTTTTTTAGGGTTTAATTTTAACATATACAAAGCTGCTGTATTTGTATATATACTTTTGTTAAATGTCTATTAGATTGTATATCTCTGACATCTATAAAATGTTGTGGTTATGCCCCAAGAGTAACTTTCTAGGATGCGTATGTGTTTTGGTTTGTATACGTACTCCAGAAAGTCATCATAAGGGCATACATACTACACTTTGCCCTACATATCCAAGAAACAATCATAAAGGCATAATAGCAACATGTCAGAGATGTTCACGGTGAATAATCCACAAGAACATAAATGCAAATACAGATATGTAGAGGTGCATATATGAGAAAATACCTCACTGTTATTATGTGCATGCAAGCGCTTAAGAATGAAAAGAGAAAGAAAAACTACAGTTTCTGTTATACTGACATTCTTGTCCTGTAAAAATAAATATTCATTATTATTATGCCTAAGACTGATGACTATTAAATGGTTGAGACAATTCGAGATGATGAGCTGCCAGGATCAGACATGTAAAATGTGTATTTCATTACAACACACACACACAGAGAATCTAAGAAGATGCCATAACACTTTAAACAACCCCAATGATATGACCACAGTACATGAACGTCATTAATGTTGTTACAGTCAAGGAAGGTTATTTCAGCTATCAGCTTTATCTTGGGGTGTGAGAGGGTTGGAAAGGAGATAGTAGAGGGAACTCTTGTGATGTCTTAGGAAGAAAGTAAGCCCTCAACAATGAATTCATGAATGCTTGACAATAATATAAACACTTTTTCGAAATGACAAAAAGAATGCAAGTGAAAGAAGGATGCTATGGTTTGGTTGCCCGGTAAGTGTTTGACAAGCAGGAGCACATAAAAGTATAGCCATTAGAGAAAAGGTAGAAGCAGTTAACAAAGAAAAAGTAAGGCCGGAAATTTTCAATTTTCCGGATACAACAAAAGTAAAGGGAAGGAAAATGAGGTTGTAATTAGAAAAGTGGAGACTACCAGCATGATAGAAGCAAAGAGAAGACAATAGACCAAGATTAATGTGAAAAAAAACTTAAACAGGAGTATCCAAAATTGTTTGGCATAGGAACAAACAATCCATATACTTCACCACAAATAATTTAGGATGAAGACTTCGTTAAGTGTCATGTATATATAAATATAGATAAATATATAGAGAGAGATGTTATGATTCACTTCCCTGCTGGCTTAAAATCCAAGAAATATTAAGGCAGCCCATCAAAAATGAATTATGTCATATGTGCCACCCACACAGATTGAATTTGTGTCTGCCAGGGGATCGCCATTTTCTATATAGATAGAGTGGCTACTGAGTCGGATCTGGTTGCACTCTGCCCCACCATCAGATCTTTCAATCAGATAGCCACTGCTCTCTCATTTTTACCTTGTAATTTACATTTTCTTGTACATTTGTTTTACGATAGTATAAAAGGGCAATTTAATTCTTTCCAGCATATCTTGACCCTAGACTAAATTTTAGATGCCATAAGCATATATATGTAATGGAAAACAATGGTACTTCCCACCCAAAAAAAGATTGGTATAGGGCAATGCAGCAGACTGCAATAGAAGATAGGTGTATTCTAGAAAAAACAAACATTGATTGACTAAAAATATTGAGATGGATCTCGGTTATCGTATCCTAAGAAACTGGAGATATTTCTCCAAAGAAGGTGCATCATGACTCATGGGGCCAGTTTCAGTTACTTAGAGGTTACTCGCTTCTTGAATTGTTTTCTAAATCGTGTTCCATTAATAAACACGAATACTAATGTACGATATTTTTGCAAGGCATAAATTACAATCTTTCTTAAATTGTTAAGGCTTGTGTCCTACTCTTACCCTATGCGTACTATATATTGCCAAACATTGGATGCCGTTGGGACAACAGATCCAACCCTGCGAGGGATCAGCCGATTGTCACAAGATGGAGACAAAATCAGCCCATGGGGAACTGAACAGCCTGTGGTGGCCAAACCATCAACCAGCTACACATCCCAGATTAGCAAATCCTGACCCAACTTAATTTTTTAAAATTTTAATATATTTATTTTAATGCTTTATTTTTAATTTAAGCATGATGTTGGATAGTTAACTATAGTAAGATTCATAAACTTAACTACAAACTATATTTTAAGCATCCATAAAAAGTTGATTAATACGAATAAAAATATAAAAATATATAAAGTAAAAGTATTTGTAATCGATTAAAATATCTATAGTCCTTTTCATTCCTACCTCCTATTAAATGAATTTAGTACTCTTTTCCCTCTCTAAAATATAAAAATCGCACAAAATATATCATTTTTAATAAATTTTATTTTAAAATGATAACAAACTATTTTTTATTATTTTAAAATTTTTACATATAAATAAGTATTTAGCATTGGATCTGATACCAGGCTGTATTGGTCTTATCAATCGGAAGTAGATCAGACCACTCCCAACACCTGATACTTCGTTGCATACCCGGCTGTATTGGTGGATCAGTCAGAAGCAGACAAGCCCACTCCCAACAGCCAGTAATTCGCTGCATAGAAAGCTAACTGAAACCTTCATCACTATAATGTCATAGGTTATGCAATCGCACATTATCTACAACGATTCCTTAATCATATATTACTTATCGTGATTATCATGCAACGCAAAGAAACATCCATCTTGCCAGATGCATGGTTGCCTCACATTAGTTCACTCATGTTGGAGCGCAATAAATTTGCTGATTCAAAATAATAATTCCCCATAGTTACCAACATGGGAAATGAAAATAGAAAGTGAAAGAGGAGTTGAAAGCAAGAAACGAGGCTCGAACCTCAAAATCCTAAAGAATTAAAAAAAATGAGAAAAATAAAAAAGAGATGAAGAGGATTAGAAAGTTCCCTGCAACTATGCTTTCCCTATACAAATAGTTACACTTGTAGGTATGATAAATTAATGTTTGATACATCCCAAAATCAATAATCTCATAAATTTCTTGCCCTAAAACAATTTAAAAACTAGTACATTGGGAAAGCCACTAAATAAATAATTATCCTCCCTAGTATCAAAAAAAAATAGAACCAGAAAGGTCCGGAGGTGTGGATGTGTTGCATTAAAGAGGTGAGGCGAGAAAGGAGCACATTGCCTTGCCAAGGCAAGGGCATCTAATAACTTGGGATGGCCTAACATATTTTAGAGCCTGCCATTTTCCAAGTGGTCCAAGCCACAATCAAGACTTTTTTGAAAAAAAAATTCAGGAATGTGCCTTTCAAGAGAAGCCCTTTAACTAAAAGTTGTTAAGAAAAGAGAACAAAATAAAAACAACGAGGATATGCAGTCAAAGACAAGACAATTTAGGCAACCACGATTGCCTCACCCCCATCACCCCAATGACGGAGGCAATCAAAATTTTGGTACTAAAAGTAGAATCTATATGAATAAAAATGGTATATTTATACCAATAAATATGACACATTAGGTTATAAGAAAGCTAGAAAGAATCTAACATTGTACATTTATTATTATAAGATCACTTTAAAATGAGTACATAAATTTAAGTACCATAAAAGGTAGTACTTTTCTCCTTGAAAATAAGTATATATGGAAAAATATTAAAAAATATAGAAAACTGCCATAGAAGGCCTTGGAATTGCTGCATTTAGTATGGGAGAGGTCACTTAGGCCTTGTCTGCCCTTGGTGCCTAGGCATTTGGCTTACCTAACTAAGGCTGCTACAACATTAGCAATATCAGATAAATTTAGGGGTGAGCATTAAACAGTTCAAGGCCTATTAGGTTTGGTTTGGTTCGGTTTGAACCATTTTCGTTTTGGTTCGGTTTGGGAGTCCTCCAAACCGATTTAAGCCAAACCAAACAGTTTAAACTGATTTAATTAAAAGTTATAAAAAATTAGTATAATATTAATAAAATGAGTTTTTATAATTTTATAATAAAATAATATTTATTTTGATTATTTTTAACTTAAAAACCATTATATATGTGTAAAAATTAATTAATTAAAATATGTTTAAATTTTTTCAGTTTAAACTGAACCAAACCGAATTGAAATCGGTTTAGTTTGGTTCGGTTTGAGGAGTTGAATCGGTTGGTTCGATTTGAAAAAAAATGGTCCAAACTGGACCAAACCGAACCGTGCTCACCCCTAGATAAATTAATAATCAAGAAAGCTAACACTATGTAGTTAAAAGCACGAGGTAGTAAAGTTAAAATAAAAATACGATAAATTAAGGCATAATAACCAAATCGCTTCAAGTTACTATTTAGAATCCCTTGGAAGTGAGAACAAAGCATATGAAAGAAACTACCATGTTTAATTTTTTAAAAAAAAAATTACAAAATGAAATTAACCACAAGAGGTGGTTTAGTTGACTGCTTCGATCAGCTGAGATAGGGAGGGACACCTGACCTAAGCATTTAAAAGTTGCCTCAAGCGCTCAACCACCTAAAATTCGGAGATCTACTTTGGCGCATGAGATGGATCTTAGCGAATAAAAACAACACCTTGAAGTCGGATACCTAGATCTTACACAAATTCGGATCCAGGATCTTACACGAATTCGGATACCGGGCACAGGGCAAAACCAGATTTCCGAGTCTCATCTCATTCAAGTCCATATGATAGTTCCAAGACATTCATATTCCAATTCCGTTTCGGATGAAATTTCAGACCCGAGGAAAAGAAAATGACAAGTTTCAGATTTTCCAAAAAATAGATGACATCAAAAAATGGAAGATGTGAGCTACAAAAAATTTATTTTCAAGGTCCATTAAAACCTATTTTCGGGCCAGATCTAGGGTATTTTTTTGAGCTCCATTTGAACCTTTTTTAAGGCATTTATGAGCATATAACATTCATTTTTTGTAGCCATAGTTGGGCCTACTTATGGGTAGGGGTGGGCACAAAACGGTTCAAACCGAGAAACCAAACCGAACCAGCCCATTCGGTTCGGTTTGGTTCAGTTTGGACCCCCTTTCGGTTTGGACCGGTTTGGAAAATCTCCAAACCGATTTAAACCAAACCAAACCGTTTAAAACGATTTAATCAAAAAAATATAAAAAAAATTATTATAGTATGAATAAAAATAATAATTTTATAAATTTTATAATAAATTAATATTTATTTTCATTATTTTTAACTTAAAAATTAGTATATATATGTAAAAAATAATTAATTTAAATATTTTTATTTATTTTCGGTTTAAACCAAACCGAACCGAACCAAATCGGTTCGGTTTGAGAGGGTGATTCGGTTTGGTTCGGTTTGAAAAAAAATGGTCCAAACTGGACCAAACCAAACCATGCCCACCCCTACTTATGGGCCACTTACAAGTCATAAACAAGCCCAATATGGACCTTAAATGTGACCACCTCATGGCCCACTAGGAAGTGACAAATTTTAGTTAATATCCCATAATTTGGAACATAAATTGAGAAAGAAGGCAGAGAGTTTCCTATTTGGAACTTTCCAAATCCAGGTGAATTCTTTGTATCGCAATCAATTCTAATCTCATGGAGAAATCAGCTAAATTCGTGAGTTAATTACAAAGGAAATATGGAAATCTCTTCTCTCCTGCCTAAAGTTACCATTTTAAAGCCTCCTCATCGTAGGAAATAGAGGGTGCCACCTCCCTCTCCCTCCTCTCTATAAAAACACAAGTTTCAGCCTGGGCTTCCAGCCTTGAGAAGTCCAGCCAACTCCTTCCCTCCTTTTTTTAAAATCTGACCAGCAACTGACCTCGAGGTGTGCACGAAACCGGTCAAACTACCAAACCGGTCGGTTCGGTTTAGCTCAATTTGAAACACCAGTTAGATTCAAATGGTTTAGGAATGTTCCATACCAAAACAAACCGAACCAAACCGACCAAACTGGTTTAAGATAAAAATTAATAAAATAATAATATATTATTAATAAAAATAATTTACATAATTTTTATAATGAAAGTATATTTATTTTTAACAATTTATAACTAAAAACTAAGTATATATGTAAATATTTATTTATTTAAAATATTTAATTGATTTTCAATTTTAAATTGGAACAAACCGAATTGAACCAGTTTAGTTTGGTTCGATTTGAGCCCTTAATTTGGTTTGGTTCTATTGAACCGGTTATTTGAATTTTTCACACCGAAAAAAATGACAATACTATAGCCACTATCACCTTCATTGCCAATGGCCACTGTCGTCAATTGTCATCACCCTTGGGAGGAGCCAAGTTCGCCTAAAACAGAGGAGAAGAGGAAGCATCATTGCCAACATCCTCACTTCTCGAAGTCAGCATCACAACCATGCCACCACCCTCATCAACAAGAGGAACCAACATGGGGAGGGGAGGACTTGTGTGACTCTAGTATGGAGCAAAAGCGACACACATGGTCAGTGAAGAAGAGAAACCTCGACATGCTCCTTTGTTGCCATCAATGAAGAACAGAGAAAGAAGAAGAAGACCTCAAGAAGTCTTGATGCCATTAAAGGAAAAAAAGTCTGGCAAAGGGACTATTGTCGTCCTCCTCGCTAGCAACTCCATTAGAAGCCAGCACCAGGTGAGACAGCAACCGCCATTGTTGACATCACCATCGAAAATGACTATCACCACCATCTGGCCTATCACAACCACTGAAGAGAAGGAATGTCAATACCAAAGAAGGGTAGAGTTCTCCACAGTCATTGTCATAGTCAAGGATCGACTCCACCACAACTGTTAGTTGTCATCAGACATCTTGCCATCGTCATCATTTTATGAAGCTAACACCACAGCCATCGTAGATCACGATCATCATTGTGGCCATCTGAGAGAGGATAAGAACCAGTGCAACCGCCTGTGACCATGGCTATTGCCACTATTGTAAATGAAGAATGCTGTCGGAGGCACACTCAACCACCACCACCATCGGGAAGGATGGTTGCCGCCATCAGAGACCGCCTCCACCATCGTCAGGACAAATGAGAGGGCTCTGCATCCAATAGAAGTAGCCTCGCTGTCATCACAAACACTGTCGGCGGAGGAAGAAGACCTCAAAAGACCCCTATCATGAAGACCCCCGCTCGCACTAGCCTCCCTATGCATAGAAGCAGTCGGGGAAGAAGAAAGGAAGTCGTCACCACCATAAACACCGCTGCCACAAGGTACTATTGTCGCCATCGTCTGCAAGCACCGCCATCGCCACACCACCTTGGGCTCCTTTGCAAGCCGCTGCGGTCAGCGAACCCTGATGGGTTCTTGTTGTGCATCAGGAAGAGAGAAACAAAAAGCGAGAAGAACGAGAGGGGGGCCCTCCCGACCAAACAGTCAAAGCAAAAAAGAAAATGTGGCCTCATGTGCCCACCGTCCCATGCACCCACACGAGGGCCCGGCAACCAAGTCAGCAAGTTCCGATCATTGGGGGTCAACTTACCCCGTTTTGACCACCGGTCAACAAAGCCCAAAAAATCCAAAAAAGGGAGAAAATGGAGGTCGACATCTCATGCCACGGTGTGGAGGTACATTTCTTGCTCGACTTGTTAATTTGCTCGTCTATTATACATCGATTGTCATGTCAATTGTGCAAGTGGACTACTTAGCTTGTCTATTTGATGTTGTCAACACAAGTTGTGTTATCCTATTTCAAACTACTAGATCAATTTCATTGAATGTCAGAGCATCCTAACTAAATAATATCCTCACATATGTTGGCTCTCTCATGTTGAGGGATCGTTCTTCAGACATGCTTATGTAATGCGTAGTTGTTGTCTTGAATTACTTAGTTCATTACAACTATTTAGCACAAGTTAAATATTGTTCGTTGCTGGCATTA
Organism: Cryptocoryne crispatula var. balansae; assembly: GCA_036172225.1. Classification (NCBI taxonomy): domain Eukaryota; kingdom Viridiplantae; phylum Streptophyta; class Magnoliopsida; order Alismatales; family Araceae; genus Cryptocoryne; species Cryptocoryne crispatula. The sequence continues at coordinate 37,673,131 of CM069930.1, forward strand.
GATTGGCATCCAGTCGGTGCCATCTGCCATGTCACTATCCCTTATTCAAGTTTTTATCTCTTTACTAATGAAATGTGACTTTTGTCACCTTCCAAAAAAGAACCCGAGATAACCTCAACAAAGACAAAATGTGGTCCAAGTCTTTTAAGCGATTGGGTAACCGATATGTCAACATTTAGATTCCTGAAACCCACTTCGTGTGTTCCTACTTATCCATACCACACCAATTACCTATACTCCTACGGTTCTATCACATTTTTTTAACCATAGTTGTCAAAGCTAAACAAATCACTTTCTTTTCAAAAAAAAACAAAACAAAAATTAAAATTTATTTAAAAAGGAGGTTTCGACACTAAACTGCCCTGTCCAGCCACCTAGTTCAGCAGCGGCATGGTCCAACTTAAGTTTCGGATCACACTGTTGCCAGGTCCGCAAGACCCAATTATTGATTCTTGTGGACTCTTATCTTCCCAGCCATAAATGGGGCTGGAGAAGCAAGTAGATGCCTGCAATGGTGGGAGAGACTACCTAAGCAACTTGGCATAGGTCGAGATGTTGAGGGGCCACCTCATCTCCTCTCATCTCGTCTCATCTCGTCTAAGTGCCGAGGTTGTCACCTCAACATCATTTGATAATATAGTTTTAGTTCATTCTTGGCTTGGCTCATTTTCACCTACTAATAGAAAAAACGTTGCATAACAATAGCACAAAAATGGCATTTTTGGTAACCTCTAATTTTGAAAAGGCTTCTAGGTCATCAGCAATTCCTTCTAGCTGAACTTGCAATGGCATCTACAAGAAGATCAACTCCTTACTAAAATTCCATAGAGCATCAACATTCACGAGGCAACCCAACCTAAGGAAAGGTATCATATCATTAACAGCCGTACTGTGTAATTGATAGTGACAGAATGGCTATGTCTATGCATTCTGATGAGGGATTGTAATCGTAGGGCAGTAAGTTCATGGAATATTAGATTTGCCAACATTTGGTTGGCTCAAATACATAGTTCAGTACATGAAAGAGGCCAGAAAAGTAGAATCCCACTTTATCTGAAATGTTTAAGCCTAAACTGGTATGAAACTGACTTAGGAAAAATACGAAGTCTACTTGAGATGGCATACAATGATTGATGATCGTTGGACTCAGACATGGCAGAAAATATTACTGCAGATCCCATAAACGGAAGAACTTAATAAGATATATTCTTCAGTTCATCCACAGAAGCTACTTCGAGATTCAATTGTCTAGGCAGATGGTAAACTCGTGTCTTTAAGAGAGAACAGAAATCTTTACGATCGGAGAAAGAAATCAAAAGGAGTGCAGACCAGCCGAACATGGCTCTACACACAAACTCATAAGATTAACTTCACCAATCTTATAGAGACGCAGGCTACCGTGTTCCATTGTTCTAGATAACGAATTCACAAAAAGAAAGTGGGACAGGAATATGCACAATTATAGCGGAAGAACTCTTTTGTAACGGACCGTCGACAAAGTGCACCTTTCACTCACCCCATCACATTGACGCAGAGATGGATGCTGAGCTGCACAAAAAGCTCGTAGAGCTGCCCTAGGTCGGCAGCATTCCCGTGCGAATAGAGAATCGTCAGCCCCGCCACCGGATTCTTTATGTACAAAGCCACTACCTCATTTCCCCTCCTAGTCTTCAACCGCACCACGTCCACGTTCTCCCGCCGTGGCATCCCCGAAATCGCCAGCTTTCCCGTCCCCCCCTCCTCCTCCAGCGTGTAAGACGGCGGCGTGGGCGGGAAGAAGGCGAACTTAGCCGCCATAGAGGACGTCACCGCCCCCATCCCCGCAAGAACCGACCACCACCACCTCAGATCACCTCTGCAAATCCACCACCGAAAACAACCAACCTTTACCGGGCTGAACCCCAAAAGAGGGCGGCGCAAAAACCAGGGATACAGAGAACACCACCTCTTCCGAAGGAGCCTCCTCGGCGGCGGTGCGCAGAGGGGAGAGGCTAGGGTTAAGGCTTTAACGACGTCCGTAGGAAGTCCGTCGCCGCCGGGTGCCGCGTGGTGGCGGCAAGCCTGCAGCACTGGAAAGGGGGCTACGGAAGAAGAAGGGAGGAGGTGGAGAAAAATTAATCTTTGTTGCTAAATCGACACGCATTTAATTCATTGCGGGCTGGATTTTAAAAAATATCCAGAACAATGAGGACAAATAAGGAGCAGAGCAGCGCCCGGCGGGCGGCGAAACGGAGAGAGAGAGAGCAGGCACGGGGAGAAGGACCGGAGGACGGAAGCCAGAAATTGGGGATTGGGGGTGGGGGTGCCGAGGAAGGGGAAGATCACGTGATAGTCGCTGTAGCTCACGTGCGGTGGCCGCAGGGGCCGCCTGCGCTTCCCTCCTCGGGTTTTGAATCAGGGCCGGACCGCGGCGAGGTTTTCGCGTTAACGTGGTCCCGACTAGACCGGGATCTTCGGACCGGCGCCGGTCGAGCCGCGGCCCGCGGATGCCCGAAACCCGACCGGCGCTCTAAAAAATGTTTATTATTCGGTAAGAAATCGGTAAAATATATATATATAATTGCCAGCAAGATAAGCAAAGTAAAACATACTTTTAGTAACTTGTGATTTTTTAATTATTTCACATAAAAATATAGTTCTTTTATTCCTGGCCAAATAAATCAAACAAGAAAATTTATTCTTATTGATTATTGTGGTGTGGTGAGAAATAGATCAATGGATACACCAACCATGGTATATAATACACATGAGTACAGATAAATGTCAGCTTATTTTATCAATTACAATATCTCTGTTACTGCTTGACCTTGGAAGAAGCATAATTAATACTCTAAGGCGCTCCCTTTAATTACTTGCTCTAAAGAGACATGATTTTATTAGAGATTTATAGTCTATTTGATTAGAGTATTCAAAATAATACTATATTTATATTTATATAATTTGAAATAGAAATATTAAAATCGAGACACTTTTATTACATAACTTTATTTATTTGCATTACAAAATTCAAAATTGATACTGTTAGTCGACCATCTTTAGGTGATCAAGATTAATATCAACTTTAAAATAAATAATGACAGATATGTTTAATATTATTACCAAAAAAGACAATAGATATTTTTAATATTTTTATAATATGACTTGCTTAACTTCTAAATGCATATTAATATCTTAAGTAAACCTTTTTTTAATCAAGTTGCATTTCTTTGTTTTACGTAAAAAAAATACTGTGATCAATATACAAACAGCTCAATCAAATCAAATTAAGCACTTGTTAATTCACTACTAACTAACGTCCCGTTTGGTTAGAGCATCGAAAATGATACTATATCAATTTTAATATTAATATGTTTATATTTCAAAATAGATAGCGATATAAATATATAATACTGTTACGTACCAAACACGGCATAAGATATTATAAATAAAATTAAAAGTTCATATTTTTAAATTAATCAAAACAAAAGGCGCCAACTATTGTATATATGTGCTTGGATATATTGCTGTTGTTTGGTACCAATATCAGCTCAAATTGGTGATGATAAATGAGAGAAGCAACGCTAGCTGTGTCATATGTTCACAAGACTACACATAATTAGGGATATAATTTTATGTGCTTACAAAGTACTCAAGTTTAAGAACAAGATTAAGAAGGTATTAAAGCTAAAGTTGGAGGTGCAATCTCACAAGATCTTGCGGAGATGTGTAGATCATCTGCGTTCCAATCTCACAATGATTTCATGTTCTTATACATCTGCATCTTACATTTGTGGTGTCAGGAAATTCAATTAAAAATAAAATCAACTTTAATGTGATGAGGGCATGATAGGATGGTCATTTCATGTTACATCTACAAAAAAAAAATTTATCAAAATATATTTATAGTGTGGTATTTCACATTTAGTCTTGAAATTTTGAGCTTGATAAAATCTTATAGCATCTTTGGCTGCACCATATTTTTTTATACATTTGTTTGATAACAAATCTTATTAAGAAAATGTGAACAAACCAATGACATAAAATTGTCATGTTTAAAGAGATGTGATAACAAAAAAGAGTGAAAATCTAAATGTAAGCAAACACTCCATAACATTGTACCAACTTTTTGCGAGAGTACTTACAAGAGTTGTTATTGGAAATAAGAGAATAAGGTGATGTTTGTTTTGGCTTGATTTAAAAATCTAAATGCTTCATTTCATCTATAATCTCTCATCTCGTGGAACACAAAATTTTAATTAGTCACCTCTGAAAACAAAAAAAAAACTATATTGAATCTCTTGAAATTAAGCGGGTTTTTAAGAGGTTCTCGATGTATTCAGGTGTTGGTTCGAATATCTTATCGAACGGTCTAAATGTCTAACCCCTGACCAAATCTCTAACAGAATCAGAGGTCAGATATTTTATCAAACAGTCGGAATGTTTAACATTCGACTAATTCAGAGACTTGATAACATTTAAGTATGAACAAACAAGTCCTAAGTCGTTAACCGAGGAATATACGTGCCAAGGGACGAATTTGGAGTGATTTAAAGCTAAGAAAGAGATGGGCAAGCTCTTGTTTGTTCCAACAACTTTTCAAGACATTCAATTCATATATCATACATATTGGATATTTTGGATGGAGATTGTCTACATGTGTCGAGAATTTGGATTATCCACAAGTGAGACAAAAAGTTTAGTGTTGTTTATCTAGGTAAGGATCGAATAATATGTTATTTTGAATAGACACCGGAAAAGTTACTAATGAGATTATGTCATATCAGTTATCCTTCTTGTAAATAAGCCAGATTAATTAGTGACTCATTAGAGGTGTCACACTTTGGATGTTTGAGGGAGCTATGGGAAATTTTGATGTATTTTTCAACTTAATGTCTGTTTGGTCATGTGTAAAAGATAAATCAAGTAAGTACTTTTCAAAAAACAACTTTTAAATGATTTTTGGAATCATAATTTCTTATTTGATCATTTTTATTTTTTTTTGTAAACAAGATCTATTTGTTGGCTACATATAGTTGGGTTTTTTTTCTGAAAAGCATTTCAGTCATTTGAAGTTCTGAACATGCATATAATAAAACCTGTTAATCATATATTTGTAACAAGGACAAAAAGATGGGTCCTAAGTGATTAATTTAGACAAAAATATGATTTAATTATTTTTCTTGAAAACAACATCTATTGTTTGGCTATAATTGTTTTTTTTTCTAAAAAAATATCTGAACGTGCGTATAAAACTTGATATTTAAAAACTTGTAACAATAACAAGAAGACGGGTCCTGAGTGACTAATTTAGCTAAGAATATAATTAATAGAATAAAATATAAAATATATTTTTTAGCACATAGCCGAAGTATTTCAACTCATAGACTTCAATAAAACTGGACGCATTCAAAAACAGAACAAGAACCAAACATTTTATAAATTCAAAGAGGGGGGGGGAGAGCAATATGCAATATACTCGATTCTCGCCATGCACGACGAGTATATAAATTTATCGTGCTTTGTGAGATACGATGACAAAAAGAGCAAGGACCATATACACAACTATAAAAGATGGGGGGTCATAAGAAAAGGTTCACAGTACAAATATATAATTTTAGTGATTGTCGAAAACTTATTTTAACAAGTTTGTTACAAAAAATATTGTACCGGATTGTATATACTTGAACTTCTAGGCTAATATCACCTCAAAAAAAGAAAAATTTACAGGTACGCCTCTTATTTAATGATTTAATTCACCTCTCTTGTGATAAGAGAGATTACACACTCAAAAAGGTACCCCTGCTCCCCTATCATAAGCCCAAGGGGCCCCACAGGGGAGACAGATCCCTACCCATGCTACCCACCCATGGAACAGGTAGATGCATGTCTATCTTCCCCAATCATGCTCTATTGGCATGGTTGGTCAGAGTGTTAAAAATGATGTCATACCATTTTTGATGTCAGTGTTCATGAAGGGTAGAGTATCAATAATAAGATTGGTACAAGTTGGTGCCTGCAGTACAACTAATATATTCTTCGTGCTGTAAATTTTAATATCAATATTAATAGCCAGATATTAATTTATGAAGCTTAGTATGCATGTTTTGGTTTTGTAAAATTGGAAATGGTGTTTTTTTGTGAAGCTTAGTTTAAGCTTAGATTATACTGGATTTTTAAGATGCTTACTTTTTTTTATTCATGAAAACTAGTTACGTATGAAATATTTAATTGTTTAATTTATTCGATTAGATATGGGTTGAGGGAAAAAAAAAACCCACGCTCTCGGAACAGAACCGACACGTCAGCAGCCTATCCGGTATCCACCGTCTCAAGAGAGTACACCAACCAGTCTGCGCCTGCTCGGTGGCGGAGACACGAGAGGAGACCGGTGGGTCCCGCGGCGATGACATGGAATCAGGCGCACATGCGCGGTCGGCGGGGATCCCGCATCCTTCGGTGCCGTGGGCCCCGCCGCCGCCGGGCCCCACGTACGTGCCCCGCCCGGCACCACGTGACCTCCCCCCCCTCCTTCCCTTTTTTTATTTTTATTTTTATCCTTTTTCTCGCTCCTGCGGCGGGCCGGTGGGTCCCGCGCGCGTGGCTCACCCACCCTCGGCCCCCGTCAAGACAGGCGTGCTTTTTGTCAACGGCCACCCCCCCCCCCGGCGGTCAACTTTCGGCGCCACCGCACGTGACGGTCCTCCCGCGCTTCCGCCGGGCGCCATCTGGCCCCACGTCGGCCGTGTGATCCGTGGGCTACCGCTGACGTGACGGTCATCGGATGGCCCGGGGTGGTCCCTCGCGCACGTGCCAAGACAAATCCCCGCGTGTTTGCTAATATGCTCTGCCGCGTGGCTGCTTCAAGTACCATTTAAATTATTTTTAAAAATTATTAATTATTATAATTATTGATATTTTTAAATTTATGCTTCTTAACAAAAGTTAGACCTGTAAATGGATCCAGGCAACCAACGGTTCAGCCTGAATCCGAAATAGGAAAAAGGTTTGGATATTCAATTGGCGGCTCCAAAATATCTCAATACTTGGATTCGGGTGAACCTGATTTGAACGAAATCCGAAACTCATTTATCGGGTTCAATATTAAAACCTGATAGAGGACCCGATCGTTGGATGGCGGATGACCGGATCACCTTTTACGCCTCTCCCGATGCTGGTCGACATGTACACACGACGAGATGATTAACCATCGTGGCAGAGCACACTTGCAGCGGGCCTGGGCGGGTCCTCGTGGAGGAGGGCGTGGCGGGGGAGATTTTAATGAATTTCCGCCATCGCCACCATGTCCCGCGCCGCGAGACACCATTGCATCTTGTAGTTCGCCTTAACCACCGTGGTGCCGCCTCTGCCCTCGCCGCCGCTGGCACTGACGCTTCGCTGCAGGATGCCACCGGCTGGACCCCCCTTCAAGAGTCTGTCCTCTGCTACCGTCCCCGCCGCCTCTCCCTCATGCTTCTCCGCCACCACCACCTGTCCGCCTGGCACAAGTGGCGCCGATGCCTTCCGCCACTTCTTGCCGCACTCCGACGCTCCCCCTGACTTTTACCTCGAGCTGCTGTTCCACTTCGAGAGCTCGATTCTCCTCTTTTGAGGATCGGAGGGGAGGGCCTCGATCTCTCTGGCTACTATCGAGAATCGAGATCCTAGCTGATCCTCTTTGGGCGGTGGGCGGTGGAAGGGACAAATGGATTCTACCACGGCGGCCTCAACTGGTGACGACGGCCTCACCGGCGGTGGTGGGGATCATTGTCGGGAGATCGGGGGCCATCTCCGCCGGCTTATTGACTCGGCAGGGGTTTCTCATCCTCCTCCGACTCCTCCAGTACCTGGCCTCTTCCTCCTCTCGGGCCAAGTCAAGGTTGATATGCTCCTGACGGTAGTCCTCGCTACAAAAGGGCATATCCCCCTATACATGAATACGTCGCAGGAGCGGCCGAGGGGCCTCCGGCAGAGGCGGTAGGTGTGTAGGAAGTGGTGAGGCTGCGCCGCCGCCGCCTCCTTGCCCGGTAGATCCTCGTATCCGCCACAACGCGAGCCCAACACCTTGTAGCTCCGCCTCCTCTAGAGGACGGATGGCGGGGAAGAGGAGAGCGTCAACGGGACTTCGAACACCATCGGCCTCCTCTCCATTGATAGCTCCCTCATCGGCGCCACACCATCAAGTGAAATTGTCCTCGTCGCCGGCGGCACAACGCTCGGTCCTGAATATGCTGGAGGGTAGAACGACAGAGACGGTGGTGCCGACTATGCGGGTGGCGATGGGGAACCTGAAACCTGAAAGTCACTTTGGATCCGGGTCAAAGACCTGATCCAAAAGTTCAGCAAAATACGTTTTGGATTCAGGTTTGGGTTATATTTATTGGATTTGGATCCGGATCCTCGTGGATCCGATCCAAATACAACCCGTTGACAGCTCTAACAAAAGTTATCATTTTTTTGAAATATTTATTCACCATCAATTTTCATGATGAAATTCTCTCTTTCTCTCTACTTTTTTTTCTACTCCATCGTTACCAGCAAAGTATATACTTCGGTAAACAAATAAAAAGTACTCAATCATTTATTTGCAATATAATTCATGACATTTTTTGTGATACACTTATATTTTAAAATAAATTTCAGAAACCTAAAAATAGAATGCCCGGTGAATCATGATGAAAACTTATTTTGTCATGCAATCAAACACCACATTTTATAAACTGATTTTTATAAACAGATTTTTTTAAAAATACAAATTTCTATGTTTTTCACAGAGATACGTTTTAAATTCTCAACAAAAAAGAGGAATGATTTCGTACAAAAATGAATTTAAAGGTGCCAAAACTCAAAACCAAGTGTGTCGAGAAAGATACAGGGGTACAGATATAAATAGACACGTAAGAGGGATGCGTACAGAATTTTCCGCGCGGAGCAGCGTGCGGCGGCGGCGGATGCTGGCGCCGCCCCGGAGCGGCGGAGCGGCGCGAGCGTTACCCGGCGGGCGGCGGACAAAAGGATTTATCAAAATTTAATAAATAAAGCGGTTCAGTAGGCTGGCTGGCGCCGCATCATCAGGAATCGGGAGCGGCGCGGCGGCCCCGCCGACTCGCCGGCCCTTCTGTCGCGCCTCTTCCTCTTCCCTCCCGCCGGAGAAGATCAGAAGACGGGAGGCAGCGCGATCTCATCCCGGGGATCTCGGCCCTTCTCCATCTCCTCGCGCTCAATCCGCATCTGCTTTTAATTTCGTCGTGTTCCCTCTCCACAACTCCCGTGGAACCATTCCGCACAGAACTACCAACGAAGCGGCTCTAGGTTTCGATTCGGGTTTTCGCTCCTTCTCTTCTCCGGAGATCGGTTCTGAATTTTGCTCCTGCTCGGCGTCCTCCCCCGGCAAGGTCGAATTCTCGGAGAACCTGTGAATGTAGGAGGTAAGGTCTCTGGGAGTGAGCGGCGGCCGACGCGCGTGATCGCGATTGCGTCGGGGAGCATAATTTAAACTGCCTTTTCAGGTTCCTTCTGGATTTTTCATGCCCATGCAGGACGAGTTTGATAAGGCGGAGGAGGATCGGACGATGTAGCACATTCCTTCTCGCATGGTTATGGAGCTCCGAGGTATCTATGTTCGCAGATCTGTGTGTAATTTTCCGGCCCGACTGCGGAGAATCGTCCGTAATTTCTCTGCGATTCCATCGATATCCGTCCTCGCGGTATTAGTTAACCTCCCGGAGACAGATCCGCTGTTGCTCTGCATTACTGCTGGCTGATGATCATGTGGCGCCCGGCAGGTGAAGAGGCTGTCACCCACGATTTCCTCTCGCTTTACAGTGATTCGGCTTCCCAGGAGGCGAAGACTCCTTCACAAGGTACTGCGATCCGATTTCTAATTTCCACGATTTCTGAAGACGAGGCTCGATCGAACTCCTCACTTTCGGTGCTCTCTCGTGCGTCGACTTCTTGTGAGCCTCGATCTTCTCGCTGCTAGCAGCTTCACCCCCTTCTTCCTTTTTGAGTACGATGCTACATAATTCTTGGAACCCTATTGGAACCCTACCTAGTAATTAGCCAGCGCTTAAGCGTCCGCCTCAGCCATGCGCAGTTATTGGTGTGTGTCCTCTCCGTCTTGCCTCTTCTCATCTCCAATTCTCTGAGCTTGTTGGAGAAAGTGACCAACGACGACATTGAATGTACCACCGAACTTTTGAATTCTGCTCAGGTTCTAAAATTTTTAGTGAGATTATCAAAGTAGGTTCTGGCCTAATTTACTTTTGAGTTTTGATGGCCTTCCCTTTTTGATCTGCGCAGAGTTATTGCACACAACGCCCGACTTCCTCCAGCCGCCGGAGCACTCGGAGAAGGGCGGCGGCGGAAGGGGGCCCGGCGTCGTGCACCCCGCGATGGTCGGACTGGGAGGCAAGTTGCCCGCGGCGGCCGAATCGCCCGCCCGGAAGCCGCCCGACTCGGCGGAGGCTCGGCGGCTCGGCGGTTTTTGCACGCAGGGCGTCATCCACGTGATGGGCCATAACCGCTCCGCGCCCCCACCGGCGGCGAAGCCAGACTGGTTCACGTGCACACCGCCGCCGCGTACGGCGATAAGCAGCGGCACCCGCCCGAAGCTGGGCAGGAGCAGGGCGGTCGCCGGCGCCGCTCCCCCGAGCTGGGGCGCCTACATGGGTACAGACGGCCGCGGCGGGTCTCACCCATCCAGGGAACCTGCGCTCACAACGGGAGGTAAGAAATCAATACCAGGTCCATTCTTCTGTAGGACCCAGTTTAGCCGGAGGTCTTAGTTTTCGAAAAAAACATTCAACACGAGGTCCACTGACAAGTTTTTTTAACTTCGGTTCCAATTTCAAGGGCAAACATTGAAACATGATAGGGTAATTTAGGAGGGAACAAAATGAAAATAAAAAATATCTTTTAATTATTTACCCTTCTATTCAACTAAGAAATAGAGGTTTGATCATATTTTTATTTTAAAATAGCCATACAATATTTTTTTAAGCAAGTTGTGTGTATAATGTAGTAAATAAGGAACATATATTTAAAATATGAAATACTTCGATGATCAAGGACAAAAATAATAATATATATTAAAAGAACCAAAAAAAATACAAAAACTTTTTCAAGAGATGATAAAAAAATGCATGGGCAACATATCTAAAGTTTTCACCAATTTAACAAGAAGATAATATTTAAGTGGCCTTAACACACTAATATAAACCTAACTCTAGATATTCGGGGTCATGTTTGGTTATATTAAATATACTAATTACGAGAAGAAAGCAAGTACCATATCAAGAGGAGGTGAGATCAGTTTATATAAATATAAATATATATATTATTGAATGTAAGAGCTTGAGAGGTCAATTTTGGTAATAAAAATACTACAGTATGGATCAAGGGACTGCAAAGTAAGCTGGTTTTATTTTTCAGTGTGAAAATAAAATTTCCCTTAACGAGAATCAGAAAAATATATAAATTAAGGTTCTTTGTTTTTCGAAGCTTTTGCTCGATTATGCCCCACGAGTAACTCTTCGTAGAAACTGCTGCGCATAAATACTTTATTAAATGAGCCATCTCATCTCGGGATCCCTTTTATAAGGTTGGATGAGTCATTCATGTATCTGCTTTGTATGCCTTCGTACCTAACATCGTGTTTACGGGTGTCAATGGGCCCGGCCCGGCCCGGCCCGAGGTCGGCCCGCTTAGGGCCCGATTCAAAATATATTGGCCCGGCCCAACTCGGCCCGCACTACATTGTTGGCCTGGCCCGACCCAGCCCGCAAAAATTATTGACTTGGCCCGACCCGGCCCGGCCCAACTATATATTTTACAAATAAATATTTATTAAATATGATAAATTCAATTATTTAAGATAACATTATAAAATTAATTATAATTTAATTAAAATATATTTTTAATAAGTAAAAATGCTGTTTTTGACATAAAAAATTAAAAGTTATTTGGCCCGTTTTAGCCCGTTTCTGTCCGTATGTCGGCCCGACTAAAGCCCACGGGCCAAAAATGTTTGGCCCGTCAAATGATCCGCATCCGGCCCGGCCCACGAACCCGTGGGCCGGCCCGGCCCATTGCCACCCCTAATCGTGTTTAGTTGATTAACAGACTGCTTGGGGATACAATATTAGCCACTAATACCATATTATTATTATTTTTATATTTAAAAAGCTAATGCTAATATTTTTATTGACAATATTTTTATTGATATCATATTAATGTAATACTTGAAATAAATACATCCCAAGACATTGAAATAATATAATATCGATTTTGATATCAACCATATACGGATCACTCTTAAATTTGATGCCATCAAATGCTAATCAGGTGTTTAGTTACACGATAAAATAGTTTCTTTTCAAAACTTATTCGCGTAACAAAAACATGTTTTCTTTTACTGTGAAAATATTTTTTTTATGGAGAGCTTCTGTTTATATAAAGAATAGGTGATACTGCCTTTTTCCTTTCCTTGTGCCCCCATCTTTTCTTAAAATTATACATGGTCTCCCACCTTTTTTTTGTTATAACTGCTCACCAAACATGATAATCCTGTCTTGAGCTATATATCTTAGGTGTTGATAGAAATGTATACAAATTCATTTCGCAACCACACTCTATCCTTGGTATCGATAGAAATGATTGAAAAGTGTATTCTATCTGCACAAAGCTTAAGTAGATGTTGGCCACGCTAATCCGAACGTTCAGACTGATGATTCAATTGCTAGAGTTATTTTAGTTCAACCGATTGCCTTGGGTTGCACGGATCGACAACATTAAAATTTCTCACAAGATACAATTATGTCAAATACATCACTTCAATTTCAAACTTTTCTGTTGCATTTATCACGAAGAAAGATATCGTTTCATCCTCATCTCTCTCCATCTTCAAAACAGATTTGTAAAGACGGTTAATCATTATAAAATGTATATTTTCAAATATAAATACATAGAATATCATTTTATAATAATTTATTTTGTATATATTCCTTGATAAAATACCGCTAAAATCACCGGTTCTAGTTGAAAGGCCAGATGCACGAATCCAATTGTTTAATAATAGGAAATGAACCCCATTCCGACCTTTAATAACTCGATCTTATCGTACAATCTGAATTAACAGACTTCTTTCTCTCTTTTTTTGTTTTGGACTGATCTGTGTTAATAAGGTTCTCGTTCAAGAGACGAATGCCACACGTGCCGTCACGTGGAATCACGTGACAAGAGGGCCTTCTCGGCTCAGCGCTCGGGCCCATCGACAAGTCGGCGCGAGCCGGCCGTTGTCTTGTACAGAAACCGGGTTCCGGACTTCAAAAGCGTCGCCACAACTCGATTCGAACATCTTCCCTTCGCGTCCGGCGCGTCGGCTCTTCGGCTCGCGCTCCTCCGCGACTCCGACTATCTTCTATTTTGTTTCTTCTCACCTCTCTGTTGTGCCTGCCGCTACCTCTGCAGAGCGCCACCAGCGGCCGGAGCTTCAGCTTCCCCCCCTCTCCGCGCTTCCCGCCGCTCGCGGCGGCGTTAGTGGCAGATCTCATCGCCCCTCGTCCGGGTGAGTATCCTCCCGCCACCGCGTTCCTCCGAGCTGATGTTTTTTTCCCTCGCTGAGTTGCGAGTTGGATGCCGCGGCAGGCAGCAATCTTCGCGGGATACGCGGCCGGCCATGGCGCTGGAGTCGAAGCCCGGCAAGGCCATCACCGACGACGACGACGACGACGAAGACGACGACGAAGAGCTCGTCGGGAGGAAGGGGAACCCGTCTCTTAGACGTTCGTTCTCTGCTTGTTCTCTATTCCTGGCCGCGAATGTCCGTCCATGTTGGAGGGAACGTGAATTTTGCATCTGCCACTGTCCCTTCTCCATCCGAAGGCGCGTAGGGCGGGGTTACAGTGGAGAGTGCCTGTAAACAGTCTTCTACTTATGCGTTCGCTCCTGTCGGGAAAGAAAGCATCCCTTTTATTTTGGACGCTTCCAAGCTAATAGTCTTTCCGCGCGCAAAATATGTCAGCTGTCTCTGTATTCGTGGTAGTTTCGTTCTCGAGATTTTAATTCCCCATTCTTCACGTAATAATTTCTTATTATTTGTACGGTAATACTAGCTTAAAATGCCTGCTTGTTTGTTTCAAAACTCTCTCTTGTTGTATAATATTTAGATTGTATCATTTTTAGTGGTTTGTTAATGGCAGTGTTCTCCGTTTATCGTGGTATCTTTCTGCTTATATCTGTGCGTCTTGTGGTTCATTGCAGAGATGATGGTGAAAGTAGACGGCGGCAGTTACGGCAGAAATTTCCAGGAGCAAAATGCCTCCACACCACGTTCAAAGCATTCGGAGACGGAGCAACGTCGGAGGAGTAAAATCAACGACAGGCTAGTTTTCCCCTTCTTCCTGGATACAACACCGTTTTATCAGAATACTCTTCATTGACACTTTGGGAGGTTCATAGTTTTATCGGAGCCCCAAGAAGCAATGCAGAAGTCGTGGTCGTCTTTTCCCTAAAATTCATAAATATATTTGTCTGGCGACATGCCTGCTTCATCTTCTCTGGTGCATGCTCGACGCTTTCCTGCGTATGCTAGATGATTAAGCATATTCTTACTGGAATAGGTTGCCCATGCTCAACAGACAGATGGATTATTGGCAAGTCATGGAAAAGATATGCTTTGTGGGATGTTCGACCAGGATCAATATCATCTTTTTTTGAACTTTGGAATCAGATCTTATATGGCAGTCATCTCACATATCTTCAACGTACAGGTGGAGAATCAAACAGATTTAAGGTTGTGGATTTTTGGATAACATGTGTCGAAACCATCTTAAATGACTCCTTACACGTGGAAAATGCTACCTCCAGCAATCCTGTGGGCCATATAAAAGGCTAAGAATTACAGAATCTTCAGGGCTTCTCTACTCCTATGAAGGACATCGTCTGCCAACTGCCAAGTGTTTACTTGTATTCAGGATTGGTTGTTTACCAAGGGGATCACCCTTTCTGGTGTCAACCCTGTTTGCCAACACTTGGGGGGGGGTAGTAATTTTTTCTGTCGCCTTGGACTCTCTAATGGGAGGGGAGTGCTATGGGTGCATCTGGAGTGGCTGCTCCTCTGGTCGTTACGAGCTTTACATGAGTACAGCCGTGCCGTTGTTTAACTCGCTAAATGTCTGCCTCTCAAAAATTGCATATATACCTTGTATACTGTATCAACTAAGTACCTGCATCACATAGTGCCATTGATATAGACTTCTTGACAGATCACTGTGATA
The DNA here is from genome assembly GCA_036172225.1 of Cryptocoryne crispatula var. balansae. Classification (NCBI taxonomy): domain Eukaryota; kingdom Viridiplantae; phylum Streptophyta; class Magnoliopsida; order Alismatales; family Araceae; genus Cryptocoryne; species Cryptocoryne crispatula. The sequence goes on from CM069930.1 coordinate 37,688,385, forward strand.
CACTTCTTGTTTCTTTCAGGTTTAGGATGTTGAGAGACCTTCTGCCCTGTAATGATCAGAGAAGAGACAAAGCCTCTCTCCTTCTAGAGGTATTTTTCTATGACATGGTTTATATTGTTTGCTCAAATTTATTAACATAAATTGCAGGCCATCGAATATGTGCAGCTTCTACAAGGGAAAGTACATAACTACGAGTCTGCTTATCCTGGGTGGAACCAAGATAACTCAAAGTTGGCACCTTGGGTAAGGGACTTGATGATATCCTTATTTGTTTCCATCTACATATTTTCGAGAACTTACTGGCAAGGACTGTTGACCAAAATGATCTGTAAGATATAAACCTTCGTTAATTGGCAGCCCAAACTCATCCAAAATGGAGAATGGGAATCTGCATAGTTGATCACTCATAATTTGGTACTAAGGCTTAGTTTGAAATGAGTAGAGTTGGTTATATGTGATATTAGTTTAAAAACCATGCACATGAAATTTAGAGCTACATATAAAATCTTTAGACCATATGGAATATGAAAAATGTGCTTGGAAGGTTCCTCAAAAGAAGAGAGAAAGATTAAGAGGCATATGGATGGACTTTGAAAAGAGATTTGACATTTGTTGCTAAATTTTCTTTTGTAGGCGAGTGGGGTGAGAGAAAAAGTTGAATCATGAACAGTCATGTCAGGGCTGTTCTTGTTATCTTTGGAACATGCAAGCTCAGTTGCTTAATGGTGATAATGTTGATGTATATGATGATCTTGACTTTGTTATCATGGATGAATATGTTTCCTTCTTGTACCATGCTTGGGTAGGGGATGTTTACTTTGAGGCTAAAAAAATATACGAATTCTGATATTTATCCTTCGATTTAGCCATCCATTTTTGTACCAAGGGAGACAGGCATGTCTACCCACAGCACCACTATTACCCTTTCTTCTTTTTATTTTGCATTTAGTTTACATTAGAAAGCAGTCATTATGACTTTGCAATCAATATTATTTTCAATTACAATGGTGAATAGGTATGATAATGAATATCATGTGGTTTGGTAAATCTGCTTGCATTTTTAGTAATTCAGTGCTAATTCAACATTTTTACATGCTTTGCAATTTTCTTTTTGAATCCCATTGGGAACCTTATGGGATTGCAAACCCATTCATGTGAGTGGAAATTTCCATTTTATGATGCCATTAACAAGTTCTTCATTTTTGCAATTCTTTGATTTGAGTGCAGAAAATCAATCAATCACCTCGAGAAATTATGGCTGATCCATCGCATGTAACAAAAAAGGTTTTTGTGTCCAATGACATCTCCTTTCCTGATGTAAGCCCAGTACGAGGTGCTATGGCATTTGCAACAAACAGTCAAGTTATGGAAGAACATGAAAACGTTTGCTCTGGTTTGCCGAGTAAATCACCATCTGTCTCTTTTACAATGCCATTACCTGCTGGGGGAAGTGGTGAGAATTCTCAATTTGGGCAAAGGCTTATTCCTGATTCAGAAAACATGCCACGACAAGAAGTGCAGTGGCCAAGGCCGGTGGAGAGTAGTATGAGCAGTGACATATTGAGTGGTGAAGAGGAGATGGCAATCGACGATGGCACAATTTCCCTGTCCAGCAAATACTCTGAAGGGTGAGTCTTCGCTATTTACAGCAGTTCTTTTCAAGTGCAGAGTCATGTCATGAATGATTCATTGGACTGGAACATTGATTACAGAATTGGATCTGATTTATCCTTCCTCTGGAAGATGTGGTGCAGATGAAGGTAGGTTTATCAGATTTAGAAGTTTATATAATAATGTGTATATAATCAAAGAATATATAAGGCCCTGTTTGGTAACTGTATTGACCACTTCTATCACTATCAATTTTGAAATTGGCAGTGATAGAAATCCTTCTCAGGTGGTTGGCTATCAATTTCAATATTGAAACTTTTAGTGCATTCAAAACATGATATGTAATACAACTGTCTACATGCATCAATTTTGATATTGATACTCTATCCTCTATAATTATCAATATCAAAATTGATATAGTACAAATTCGATACTCTAACCAAATGGGGCATATGATATTTTTATCTAATGTAAGTGTATAATATAGAGGAGAATATCATAACTAATTCCTCTGCCCAAAACCCTGATCTGAGAATAACCGATTAAGTGAAAAAAATGACTTATTTCAGCCCTTATTCCGTTGCTGAACGGCACCTGTGTTTTAGGACCTTAAAATAGATAGTCCTATTTATGTTTGCCGAAGAGATATATATATATATACATGGATAAAATTCTAGAAATAAAAACAAGAAAATTCTTGAATATGAAAACACAATTTTATTATGTCGTAAGTTCTGGGTTCACTGCTTGAATTGTTTGGAGTTTGGACAACCCTTTGACCCTGAGCTTTAAAGAGGGAAAAAGGGGGAATGCCAACTGTCATGACTCATGAGTATGTTTCAGCGCATAAATTGCTTCATCAGTCCGTAAATAAAATAGCAGTCTTTCATAATCAGTCATTTATATTCATTTATTGACATGGATTTATTAGGGTGGCGGACAGTTAAGAGATGACACAGCGCATTTCTCGTGTAGAAGCATTTTTGCCCCCTTTTACTGGTCAAAATTTTGAAGCCCGCTAACTGTTGAAATATTGTGTTCTGTCGAATGCTTGCCGGTGACCATTTGTTTCAATTGATTTCAATATCTTTCCCGTTGAGTTTCATTATTCTGATAATGTGTCGTTTGGAATATATTTTGGACAATGTTAGGTTATTGGCCACCTTAACGAAGGGTCTGAGGAGCTCTGGTGTTGATCTTTCTCAAGCAAACATCTCTGTGCAAATCAGTCTTGGAAGGCAAGCCATAAATCGGCCACAATCCAACCATAAGGTACCTATTCGGGTTCCATTTTGTGTCTTCTTTTCATGGTCAAGTTACTAGCTGGTCCAAACATGCCAAAAGTTTCTAGATTTTGTTTGGTTCATATTCTGCTCCGGGGACATTGTTGCCGTTAGGTTTTCGCGTCATCATTTATACAAATAGTTGGCTCACCGGCCTACTTTGCTTAGTCATCGCTATACAACATTGGCACATAGCTAGAAATGTAGTTGGAGGGAATTTGCATGTTAATATAATTGAAACAAGAAATTCCATCCAGCATTCTAGCAAGCATCTCCAAATAAACCATCTAAACCAAAGCAAGCATTATGCCGACGAAATGCTTGTCAACTGACAAGCCTATGTTGAAGACAAAACAAACCATTCCCTCTTTTTGCCCCGTAAGCTCTCCTCTCAGCTCCTTGTTAGAGCCCTGTTCATGCAGATAGACAGAGAATGTATCAGAGGACCTCCCTCAAAGCTCATGGATATGAGCTCCCGGATATTTTGAAAGAAGTCTATTAAACTACTGTTAGACATCGGAGCATCATAATGCTTCTGCGGCAATCTAGCAAGCAACTCGTGCGATGAAGATAACCAATGATCGAGAACAAGACAGAAGAGGAAACCATAAGGAGAGATCAGATTTACATGGTTCGGAGAGACGATGTGTCTTCGTACGCCCACGGGGAGAGCATAGAGAATTTACTAGAGGTAGAAGAATACAAAGTGGAAAGATATTCTTACATCAACACGGAGTGATCTTTTTTAAGATGGAGTAGTCCCGAATATAAGTTCTTTCAGGTGGCATCTTTAAATAGCTCCATAGAACGTCGAAATAGGTGATGTCACGAACATCACGATCTTTATGATAGAAGAGAACGTGAAAGACGAGAACAGTCGAAGAAGATTGAAGCCTCTTTTCCGTCAAAAGATCACAATAGCCCTCAATTTTTACCAAGTCAAATTTCACATCTTACCATCCGAACCAAACTAATCCTTGGTGATCATTGGTTATGAACTCATCGGATTTGGATATCCGGATCGGAGTGATTTTTTTATCGATTCTGGATCATTTTTTGTTATAGTGGAACAGTCTGGATCGGACCGATCTGATCTGAATCGGTACTTATCGATCCGACTCTGACGTCGATTCCGTGGTCGTCGGATTTCTCTGTATCTTAACGTACGTGTCTTCCGTATGATCGTCGTCTGTTGAAGGATCGGGACGGCGAGGCGCAAGGACGAGCGAACAAGAGGCGCAGGCGCTGAGACCATCTGATAGGACCCACCATTAATCACACTCTACCCGTCTGGTTTCCCTCGTCCGTGTACATTCTGCTGCCCGACGATGGACGGATCACGGATGTACCACCGCCGCCTCTACTCTTTTTGTTCTTCTCGCGATCCTGCGAGGGCGGGTTGCTAGCTACATCGGCTTCTACATCCGCACGTTCCGGTAGACGCTAACTTCAGAATCTGTGGTGCTCCTCGGAACCGGAAGGTTGTTGATATGTATTATTGTTATTCGCCGTCAATGGTTGGAGAAGCCTCTTGCCCGGGTCTCGAGTCAGTGGTCTGGTAATTTCGGAATGGCCGTGTTCCGATTCTGGTTCAATCCCGGTTCTGTTTTCAGGCTCGGATGCCCATGATTTTCGAAATAAAATTGTTATTCATACGTAGCTTAGTGATTTGTGTATATATTTGTCGATTTTTCTTATGATCTCTTTATAAGTTTATTTTTATCTTGTTGTGCATTGCATCGCACTTGAAGGTTATGTAGTTTATTTTAGTTAATTTTACTTGTATACCTATCTTTCATACGAAGGAAACCGACTCAGAGTATCTGATTCCAGTAGCTTATGTGATACGTAACCTACTCTCTCTCTCTCTCTCTCTCTCTCTCTCTCTCTTCTAACGGTTACTTTGATTAAACATGTTTATGTTGTAGTTTACAGCTAAAGATGCGAAAGAAGACCATTCGTTCCAATGGTTACTTTGATTAAGCATATTTATGTCGTAATTTACAGCTAAAGATATGAAAGAAGACCATTCATTCCCCATAAATCATGGGTCAGGTTGATTACCGGTAAAAGGAAAGTACAGATTTCCGTTCAGAAAATAGAAGAAGAGCTTATAGCCGATAATCACTAATCCTGCTTCTAGCATGGGCTTTGCGTTGTCAGAAGATGGGAAAAAGCCAGAATCAGATTGAGTGTAAAAGTGAAGCCCAAACATGACCAAATAGTTCTTCTGATGGTACTTCAATACCCAAATGACAGACAACTCAGTTTGAATCAGCTGCGTTTATGTGCATTGCAAGTGACCCTGTTCTTGCAAGTTTACTTGTATCGTTTGGTTATTATTATTTTTATCTGATATTTGTCAAAATATTTTTTAATGTAATACGTGTGTAAGATATGCTTGCGACCGAATTGGTTGCAGGATTTAGTTGGACTCCCTTATTTTGTTTGCACCGGTGGAATAGGCGGTGTATCACTGGTTTAGGATGTTTTTTATTATTATTTAATTATTTATATGCATTGCATAAGATACGATAAAAGATGATGTATTAAATATTTTGATATCATTTGTCGAAATAAATTTATTATACGCTAATATTATATGTTATTGTATTAAATATACATATCGATACTCCCATCTATTACCCATATATATGACAAAATTGCTATGAAATAAGTAGATGACTTTTCATTTTATGTCTCTTATTTCACGCCTCATTGTCAACTTTTTTTTGGTCATGGCCGCGTTGGCCGGGAAGCCCGCCGCGCACGCGGGCGACGGGGATCGAGCTCCCGCTGGCCGAGCAATCTGATATAATCATGGGTGTTCCCAGGTCGGTTTGATTTGGGTTCTTGAATTTCTTTCCAACCTTGATTGAATCCATAGGTAAGTCAACCCGAGCCAAATGGTTCTACTTCTATTTGATTTTCTTCAAATCGATAATTAAATAATTATTATTTTAAATATAGCATCAATTTGCAAGTTACAATATCTAACATTATATTTTTTTGATGATAACAATATATATAATATTATTTATCAATAAAAAGTTTTAACATATTTTGGCTTAATTCCAAGTGGCACATTGGCTAGGTTTCATTGGTCCGTGAAACCAAACCAAACTTGTAGTTAGGGGTGAGCATTAAACGGTTCAAATCGAAAAATCAAACCGAATTGGCCAGTTTGGTTTGAATCATGTTCGATTTAAATCAAACCAATTCGTTTAAACCGATTTAATTAAAAAATTATATAAAATTGTTATAATATTATTAAAAATAAGATTTTTATAATGTTTATAATAAAATAATATTTATTTTGATTATTTTTAACTTAAAAACTATTATATATATGTAAAAAATAATTGATCAAAATATTTATATATATTTTTTGTTTAAACCGAACCAAACCGAATTGAAATCAGTTTGGTTTGATTCGGTTTGAGGGGTTGAATTGGTTTGAAAAAAAATGATCCAAACCGGATCAAACCGAACCATGTTCACCCCTACTTGTAGTTGCTTCAACCCAAACTAAACCAAACGGTCGAACCAAACAACGACACCCGAGAGATCTAACTTTTTCCGGATTACTTGTTTCAATGCAACTCGTTCTCGCCCCAATTAGCTCTTCTAACAATTCCAAGGAAGTTCTTTCTCATGTGTCGAGATCTGAGATCTATTAAAATTGTGAGGATAATCTCATATTGAATATTATAAATTTTGATATTATACTTATACGTCCTGGATCCTTCTACTTCAACATTATGCTTTTGGGATTAATAAGATGGTATCAAAGTAAACATTTATCTTATTTTAATACTTAATCATCTTATCTTCTATTCTCATTGTCCACTTTGACAACGAGGAAGAGTGTTAAAACTGTGAAGAAAACCGGCAGATTTATTTATATAGGATTTTATTTTCATTCGCTAACCACTGAAAATAAAAAAAAACGGTAAGTGGTGTATTTACCATACAACACTTTGACAACAAAACAAAGTTTATGTATATAAAAAATCCTGAAAGTTGAGAATTTTGAGATCAAATATTAATACAATACAACACCATAAACAGCCCCTAAATTGGACCACAAATCCTGCGTCTCAAGCCACACCCGAGAGGCCTTACGTACCATTACAGACCACTCAAATCGGAAATTCGTTTATAACTTTAACAATCAACATTCTTGTGAGATAAAACAACAGAACTTTCCCAACAAATTTGAAATTTTGTTTAATTTTGACTCAGCAAACATCTGAGCCAACATCTGGCTACCAGCCAAGTGTGTGTAGTACTCAGTACTCACCTTTTGCATCCAAGCGATCCCAACCTGGAGCAAATTTCCAAGTCATGTTTAACCTATGAATGATCCTCACCAAGGAGAACAAACCTTAATGGCCTGTTTGGCACCCAAATTTTTTGGGGATAAACCAAGTTATCCTCATACCAAACATGCCCTAAAGGCCCGTTTGGCACCATAAAATTTTGTTTGGGATAAATCAAGTTATCCCCGTACCAAACAGCACCTGAAAGAAATATGCCATTGTCAAATTTGTCACTTTCTTTCATGGCTACTTATGATATTAATCGACTGGGGCCTGGGGGTCAACAATGTGCTGCTTTTGCTCTGTGTTTCTAGTATGCTTCACATCCAAAGGCAGCCTTCCACAATTGCAGCAATGAAATATGTCCATATTATGCAATAACAATCTTTCCTTCCATGTTGTTGACGCATTCAAATAAGCTAAAATTCAGCAATTGGACTTATTGAATGGACATTTGTTTCTACTTATTCCTTACCTTAAAGTAATCCAAACCTTGTGGGTGGTGCAAGATATGAAAATTCAGACGCAAGTACGTACATATATATTAGTTTCTATTAAATGTTACCACTGCAGTCTGCTGGCCATGCCTCAATTTTCCAAGGGCGTGTTTGCTAACACAGTAGCACTGTTAAACATCACTGTCACATCACATCATCGCAAGGTATTTGGCTATTAGTATCGATTTTAAAATCGATGGTACAACCAGAAATGATATGCAATACAAATGTCCACCTGTATCAAGATTGTTGTTAGACATTCTTTGTATTCTCTCTCTCTCTCTATTTTTTTTTTGAAACACAGTACTATATTCATTCATACTAAGCTATGAACGATACAGAGTTTATACAATCATACATCGACGACATTGAAAACAAACGATCGAGTTAACAAGAGAGTGATCTTAGAAAAAGAAATTTCCGAGAGAAGATCATACCACCATGAAATGACCAACACACAAACATGCCAACGGGGTCGGGTGGTAGAGATAGGAACTCCTTCAAGGGAGTTGAACAACTTCATCAAGACCGGAAGATCACTCCAAACAGGAGTGGATAAGCCCCAGACACACGGTCTCGAAAGATTCTTAGCGTCTAAGACGCTAAAATCAGTGGATGAAGAGACGAACCTTGGTCGCTGGACTACTAACAACAATAACATAAAGGAAAAACGAGAAAGACTTAAATAAGTCGAACCCCACGATTCCAACACAACAAAAAAGAACAAAATGCCTAAAAAAAATTTTAGGCAGAGTGATGGAAAAGAGGAATTGGGAGGGAGGGCGGGGCCCTCCCAAGACTAAACCGACCTCAAACCGCTGGGGGGGGGGGGATCCGCCGGAGAGGAGAGCCGCCGGAGAGGATGTCCGCCGGGGGAGTTGTCCGCCGGAGAGGAGAGCTGCTGGGGAGGAAGTCCGCCGGGGGAGGGTGCCGCTGCGGGGGAGAAGCGCACGCGATGTTCCGCCGGCGGGGATGCCAGACGAGCGTTCCGCCAGGGGGGATCCGCCGGGGGTTCCGCCGCGAGCAAAGGGGCCGCGGCGAGGGTTCCGCGGCAAGGATTTCGCCGCCGCGAGCGACATTCTTTGTATTCTCAGAATATCAATATCAAAATTGATATGGTATCATTTTTAATACTCTAACCAAACCGGGCGTTAAGCTTTTCAGAAAGTGGATAGGCACCGTTCAAGATTAACTGAATCAACTGATGAAGTGCGGATTTTGACTTCCCCCACAATACAAAAGATGAAGGTCGAGAAATGTACTCTGTTCTACATTCAAAATGCTTTCTTACGTTGATAGCATTACAAAATATTGATGTCCCAGCCATATACAACCTTGTTCCTGAATTACAGCTGCAGAAGACCCCCATGACAACGAACTGACACACCCTTGACAGATCCAACCAGATTTATCAAGCTGGTTGGTCATTCAATTCGATTCTCGAACCCCCATAAAACCAATCAAGGAGTAGGCAGATATCCCAAAACTTAAAAAAAAAAAGCCCTAGCAATGAAGAATAAACAAGCAGGAAACGCAGCAAAAGGGGGGGGGGCAGCAGAAGAACTCACCGTGGCACCTGCGTCTCCGCCGCATCAGCTACAATAGGTAACCGCGGAATCTGCCCCAGAACGCAGGAAGTGGAGCCGTAAATGAGGGAGACCAGCAGGAAGAGGAACACGGTGCTGTCGATGCTCATCAAGAGGTCGAGCCCCAAACCTTCACGGGGGGAGAAGCTGCGCTCAATAAGATCGGGAAAGATGAGGAGGACGTCGAGCACGATCGCCTGCATCGTGTTGAAGCGGACGTAGCGGCTGAATGCTCCCGGGTTGCGCACCACGGCGAAGTAGAGCGCGAAGAAGACGAGCGCGCTATTGAGGGGGAAGGCCCTGAAGAGGCGGATGGCGGGTACGAGCGGCTGCAGCAGCAACTGGAAGGCCGGGAACTGAGCGACCACGTACCTGCCGTACTGGACGCCGTCCAGGAAGGGGTAGAGGTAGCAGACGGCAGAGAGAACGCGGTCGGGGGGCTCAACGGAATCGCCGCCACCGCCGTCCTTGCGGGCGCGGGGGACAATGATCCTGGTAGGCGGCCTCGATCTGGCCCCCGACCGCCTCCCGGTAAGCGGAAGTGGTTGCTGGCGGCGGTGGCGGTGAGGGCGGCGGGTCCGGAGGGACGGCGACACCGCCGGCGAGGATGGAAGGAGGAGTAGGCGAGAGGAGGAGAGTGGAGAAGCCATGATAGGTGAGGGGCGATGGTGCCGCGGCCGCCGCTGCTGGGGCGGGCGGTGGTGGCGCTCCTGCCTGCGCTGCGTCGGAGGAGGAGAAGAGGATTGAGGGGTGGGGGGAATTTACAGATTTTTTTGCGCTGTTCCCGGTGGACCGGATGACCGGTTCATGACCGTATCGGTGGACCAAGAAACAACGAACCGGATCATTCTCTGAGAACCAAGTTGAGCCGGTAGGGAGGTGTTTGAAACCAAACCAGCCCAATAAATACAATCAATTTATATATTCTTATCATATTAAATATATTAATAATATTAAATATATCAGACAATATTGAATAATATTAAAATAATAAAATATTTTTTGAAGGCATTTCAGATCAGCTGCCTTTTATGTTCGGGCTCCTCCATCAATAATTGTTTCACTACCAATGTCAATATTGAAACTCTCAATACAAATAAAATATAACATGTAATATAAGTGTTTAATTATATCAATTTTGATATTGGTATTCTCAGTAGGGATGTGCACACAATGGTTCAAACCAAATCAAAACGCTAATTTGGTTCGGTTTAGATAATTCGAACCGAACCGATTAAGTTGATCAAGAAAAAAATCATAAGGCGATAATATATTATTAATAGAATTATATTCCTATAGTTTTACGATATAATAATATGTATTTTCATTTATAATTAAAAGTTAGTGTATATGGGTAAATAATTATTTGTTTTAAATACTAATTAATTTTCGGTATCATAGTGGATAAAATCTAGTTGAATTGGTTTGGTTCCGTTCAATTTAGTTTGGGAAAAAAGAGACCCAAAACGCATCTTGGGCCTGCCTTTGGTGACCCAAAGATGTGTGTGTGTGTGTGAGAGAGAGAGAGAGAGAATGGTATCTTAAGAAGCTAAGCCTTTTAGAGTGATTGCCACCTTGTTGGGGGAGAAGCCCACCATATCAACACTAGCATTTAGATTTATTATTTTCTTTGCTTTTTCTTAAAGGTTTGGTGTGTGGGTGATCATCAAAAACCTAATGCAAAATTGATACTCTATCATTTACGATTATCGATATCAAAATTGATATAATATCGCTTTAAATTGTTATTCTAACCAAATATAGTATTAGATGACAAATCATTGTGACTGATGATGCATTTTATTACCTGTAAGATTACAAAATTGACTCAGGTATCACTTTTGCTATTCTAACCAAACATGCTATTAGATCGCAAACAATTGCGATTAAATGTCGCATTTTGTTTACCTGTAAAATTAAGGGCAGGAATGAGATTTTCTTAGAAAAGTTAATCGAAATTCTATTTGGTTTCATGTAAAAAATAAAAATATGGCCAGCCAAAAATGATTTCAGTTGACCACAGGTCCACAGTTAGAATGGGGAGGGTTTTGGCATCCGTTAGAATGGGGAGGATTTTGTCATTTTCATTGGGCTAAACAACTGCTCCTTATCATTAGATATAATATTGGTTCATTTTAACAAATTTAATTGAAGTGAAAATAATATACTTTATTAAATAAATATTATTAAGACCTAAACATAAAAGTATACGAGTTGATAAAAAAAATTGTATTTAAACATCAGATAGTTCCTGATTTATTTGTCGAATAAAATAATTCCCAACAATTTTGACCAAGTAGTGAGACTCATTTTCTAGCACCAAAAAATCTTTATGGCCAGTTTGGCACTATAAAATTTTGGGAATAAACTTGGTTTATCCCCTAAATTTTGGGAATAAATCAGATTTATCCCCAAGTTATCCTGATACCAAACAGGTCCTCGAGGACTTATGAATTGTGTTTGTACAAGGACATATACAAAAAATGAATAATTATAAAAGAAATATCACAAATCTCTCGTTAGTGTAAAAACCTTAAACGTCACATGAAAAGATGTATTTTATAACAAATTATAAATGTATTTCTAAAATATATTGATTATTCAAAGCAGTGATTTTTAAACATATTTATTGCATGGTGAGAAGATTGGGGGGTGTTGGGAAGCCAAGTTTGGGTTGATCTGGAATGATACGACTAAGGTCTCCTTTGTTTTGGCTTAATTAATTAGTCAAAAGTTTATATAGGTTGTTTGGTTGCACAATAAATCTTTGTAAAAAGTTATATTAAAATAAAATGTGAATTAATCAGTGACATAAAATTGTTATGCTTGGTGGGATACGAAAAAGTGGATACCCTACATGACCAAACAAAGTGAGGGATCACAAGATAAAAAAAGGTGAGACTCTCATTTTTTTGTCTAAAAAATAAATCATTTTAAAAATATGAATTTGTAATAGTTGCCTAACATTTTTTTAACAAGTTTTATTACGACCAACTTATCATGCAACCGAACACCCCATGAGATATCGATATGGTTTGGTAAAATGTGTGAATATAATAATAATAATCTCATGAAAAAACTAAATTTTAAATGATTTATGATAATTTTTTTACTTTGCATAGGTAACTAAGATTTTGTGTTCCATAAAACAGATTGCATTTGAAAATAAGATTATAGACATTCCATTAAATTAAATCAAATAACACCGAAGATGATATAATTCATACTTAAAGATCAATGAAAACTCTGCAACCTAGATAAATTAAAAAATGATATGGTGAAACGGCTGACGTTGCTTGATCCCCTGGAATGCTCTCCATATGCAAAAACTCCCATGAACAAGCTTGAAAATAATATTGTTTTTGTAAGGCAGCCCAGCTCAAAGATGCCCACCGGCAGTGGTTCCCCTCCAATTAGAGCTGTAAACAGATACAGATAAAATTCGGATTCGCTCTCGTATCCTTTTAGATGATAATATCCGATTTAAGATATCCCTCGGAGCAGATATCCAGATACGGATATTATCCGAATGTTAATCGAAACGGACACGAAAATGTCCGCTTCACTCCGTTTAAGATCTGCTCCGAATCAATCTTTGATAATATATGTATAATATATATAATTATACATTTAAAATTATTTTTATGCAGGAAGACACAATCTTTTTGGTTGCGGCAGCCATACAGAAGAGAGCCTCGGCATGAACTAGTGCTGTGACTAGGAAATAATTCGAGGTTTCGCACTCCGGTGAAACTTGCGCGATACACGAAGAACAGGAGAAGATTCCTGCCTAAAAGAAAAGGAATTTCAGATCTTGTTGAGCTGAGCCTCGGTAGCTCGTTTCGAGAAACCGACGAAAGATCGAGCAGAGGTCTGTCACTGAAAAAATTTAGCTCTGGAAACCGTCGATACATTATCACTCCGACCGGGAGGTCCTTGATCTACTCTTTCTGTACTTGACTGCATCATTGAACGGCTAGTAGAAGCAATACAAGCGTCAACTCAGAAGAGAGATGACCGGATTCACCAACATCCACTCGAAGGTGTAGTGTGGCAAAAATGTCAAAGAAACCAAATACCACCATTGCTGTTATTCATACAAATCATGACAAGGTGTTTGGTTATTAATATCGATTATCGATTTTGAATTTTGTGCTTTGTAGAAGAAACAAGGCATGAACTGTGATACAACAGTGTCCAATTGCATCAATTTTGCTATTGATACTCTTATCCTTTAGAAATACCAATATCAGAATTGATATAACATCATTTTTAATGCTCTAACCAAGAACCCGCTATTTTGTATCTCCTCCTGCTTTTGCTTGCCGTGGCAGGACACTTTGCTCTCTCACCCCCGTACATGAATGTAACTTATTTTGATAGCATACATAGGACTATCATATTTTCTTATGGATGTACCACCCCCGAAGAAACTCTCGACCATGTACATATAACCTACAAAAATCCTTCAGCATAAGGTATATCATCTTCCTTGGACAGTCTGCCATGTCTCTGACCGTACAATGGGATCAATCATGTCTTTGGGAAGCAGATTGCCCGGAGAAGAATCATTCCGTAGTTCATTCACATCAACATTGTTTGGCGTAGTTCATTCACATCACATTGTGTGGCGTTCATAAGCCGGTGACAGGCATTCTTGTGGGTTGGCATAGAAATAGTCCTCTTCCTTGGGTCGATCAGGGATCATCAAACGTCTTGTAGGTTTTCCTGTTCTATTTGTATGAGTTGCTATCACTGAGGAGGAAAACTGATTCCAGTCCAACGATCCATTGTTATATTGGTCAATCAACCCTATTAGAACCTTTCTATTCAACAGAACCGTCCGCTTGTAACCCAGATACCTGAGTGGTTAATGTGAGATAAAAAAAATTATCAATATACATCTCTAGACAAAAAATAATGGAGAAGCAAGCATCGAATATTCTGCTGATGTTCACTTTCTTTTAATAGAGGAATGCAAGATAAAGCATCAGAAGAATATGCAACCTCTAGTGAGAATCTCTAATCCCATAAAAAATAACATTAGAGAGAGGAATGGATCACAAATTATGATTTAGATGTCATCCTGTAGTAACGCGTCACTAATGGGTTTGTTGTTGTAGACAAAAAAACTCGGCACCATGATTTATGGTAAGAAGGAAACTAAGATCTAGTTGTATGAAATTAAGATGCTCTATCTACACGATCAAGTGAGCCAATTGACAAGATTGCAGTAGTTATTGCATTATCCACATAATAAGCACAATACCTGCGATGGCCTTCCACCACTTTGGCCATATTCCCATCATATGTTGGAATAAATATATCACTCTCAAGAGAGACCAGATAATCCAATGCTGCCATTTGGGATGAATGATTCTTAAAGAAACTAAGATCTGATGGATCCAACATTGTCTCCTTTCTCACCTATCCAACAAGAAGCAATTTGGTCACACAGCAGAAACAAGCTCTGTACACAATGTATAGGCAACTATGCTGAAGAGGAAAATTATTTCCAGATTACTAAATCTAATCACTAACCAAGTTTGGGTAAGATGAGCTAAGACTAGACATTCTTCTTTCTCCCCCATGTATCTCTCCGGCTGCTATATAAATCTGGAAATCAGGATCAATGTTAAGTGCCCTTAAAACAAGAGCCGTTTCCTCAGGCGTCAGAGGGCAAAGGCCATCTCTCCTTTTCTGGTCAGAATCAATGACTTTTTCTTTCCACCAAGGATACGCGTATCTGCAATGGCATAATTCATAAGCTATTTAAGGAAATCATTAGTCTCAAACACATGTAGTGTAATTCATGAAAATAAGTGGAAAAATGAAGTAATGACCTCATTCTGGTCAATTCTTCTGTCTCTTGCTCAGTACAACCATGGGTACAACCTGAGAATGCCAACATGTCCATCTCATATCGGAGATGGAGGACAAGGAAAGGGCCATTTTGACGTAGTAATCTGATTACTCTTTTGGCCAACTCTTCTATTTGAGAAGTGAACCGGAGTGACTTGTAATTTACTCGGCAACGTAGCTTCTGAATATCCACTGGCAAGCCATTATTGGCAAGGCGAGCATCCGTTCTCTTGAAATGTACAATTTTGTGCTTCTGTACAAGAGGAAGAATCTGCTTCCAAGAAACCTTTGACTATAACTTTTGAAACTCAACTGAGATTGATTAAAAAAAGCTATCAAGAGGTAACGGACCTGATCTAGGTAGTAAGATATATTTGACCAGCTAACAGGTGGCATGGAATGCGTCAGCCCAAGCTCTGCCCTTCTCTTTAACCTCGGTGGTAGTCCCTTCAGTATCCGAACTTCATCTCTCAAGGATGTGATGAAATGTTCAACATCAAATATGTCCCGAAATTGACTGAATAAGAGAAACAGTTTTGTCAAAAGAAAGCACTGAAGATATAAAATCATAGTGTGGCAGCTGAGAGAAGCCATTCACACTTCATTAACATGTTTACATATCAAACTACATAATTCTGTGAGATAATCAACCTTGGATCAGCCCAGAAGGAAGTTTTATCAAGTTCGGGCACAATCAGAGTTACATTCATATATCTGGCAACAGTAACCATATCGCAGATCTGCAAAGAAATTCAGTGAAGTCCACAAGATTAATAGCCATGCACAACCTGAAATAAATGGGCATTTTCTGTTTAGCTTGAAAATAAGATCGATTAAAGCCCGCCGGTGATTACCGCTGCACGCATTTGATTCAATCCTCCGTTGCAGGAAACCATCAGATACCCATTGTTCTTGTAAATTCCTAATACAAACGAAATCCAAACAAGAATTCAGTAGGAAGAAGTCATCTGGTAAAGTTGACGTTCTAGACAAATGTCTCCAGCACACAAATGGCGGCTTTTACAACATTCCCTATGTTTGGACATAGTCATGCGAAAAAAGGAAAGGAAACAGTATTAGTATTAGTTTCCTCCTGCTGAAAGAAACGAAGTCAGAATAGAGATAAGACGAGCGTTAAGGAGAATATGGCAATAGCTCAGCGACCAAGGAGTGCTTAAAAATCAAAATTTCCACACACCTTTGCACCTTTGATGAATCAACTATGGTAATTGTGGATATATAAGCAGGAAGTGGCGAATAATTACATAGTCCGGGCATCAATCACCAAGAACCGAGTATGATAACCAGAAAGAAAGCGGGGGAACTCACTTTTTGGTGGAAGCACCATTTTGTCATCTGCCGATGGCGCCGACAACTGCCTCTCCACGGTCATGGTGGGTACGCCGGAATGGGTTTTGCAGCATGGCCAGCCTTGGAGCGCTCTCGGACCCAGCATATCTCTCGTAGCCGTTAGCTGCACGATACAGGTCCATAGAAACACCGTCGTCGTCGCTCGCACGATCCACATCTTCATCCGGGACCTGGACGGCATCATCGACCTCTGAAGTTTCTCCGCCATCGTCTCCTTCCCTGCAACCTCCAGAACCATGGGCGCCTCTCTCCGCCGACAGCCCGGCAGGTTATCGAGCCCGCACATAACTTCCGCCAGGGCCGCGCCGGTCACCCATGCGGCAGAGGAGACACTTCTCTATGCCTTCCTGCCGCAATGCAAGAACAAATCCAGGTCTTCGAAGAGATTCCAGGCACAGAAGCCACCGCCACCGCGCGTGGGATTTGCTACAGAGCGGGGTGGCTTACGCGCGGGGCAACGCCCAGGAAAGCAAACAGAGATGGATAGAAGCGAAAGAACCCCAGATCAGAGCGGCGCAACGGATCGACGAAAAGAGCAACCTTTTACCCAGACGCAAATGGGATGCGTCCAAGGCTTTCCGCTCGAACGCCTCGGAACCCAGATAGAACCGTAACAAATCAAAGGCCGTTTCTTTCCACCCACCCACTAATTAAAATCAAATCAATGGCCGGTTACCGCATCCCTCTGCGTCAACATTCCCCGGAAGCCAGCCCCAGGCGAAGAAGAACAGAGCAGGCTCGCCCAATCTGCCCGCAAAAAATGCCAAACAACGGCACCTAGCAGCGTCTTATCTTGTGGGCGTCGGAATCCGGGAAGTCACTACCATCCTCTGGACGGCTGTATGCCTGTATACGCCGGAAATTGAAACTCCGCCGGGCCCGGAGTGGGGAAAAAGGGTGCTGGGGCCGTCTGCGCGTCGGTGCAGAGTGACGCCGGCGCAACATTACCAGGAGACGACGCTGCCCGGGGGGGGGGGGATTAATCCCCGTTCTCTCGCACAAAGTTTCCGCCTTTTCACCGCGGTCGCCGCCGCCGTACCGTCGGTTCCCGTTCCGCCGCTGTCTGCTCGGCCGACGACCCACGGAGTCCCGACCCTACCAGCCCACGACCGTCGGTCCCGCCGCCGGCGATCCGTGTTGACCCCAGAGGTCAACCGACGAACCCATCGGTCAAAGATTTAAGGGGGTGTCTTGATGAATCTCTTAAAAATTACTTTTTTATTTCTTAAGCATATTCTTTTTATATAAGGTATAACCGCACAAGTCTAAAGGAAACTTAAGTAATACTAGACTGATAACCTGTACCAGCCAATTATATTAAATATTTATGCTATATGTCAAAATTGAGGTGGTGTTTGTTTTAACTTTATTTAGAAATATGAACTTGTTTGTGGTCAAATACCATATTTAATTTGATTAAGATATTGTTCTTTTTTATTAAGATATTGTTGATGATGATTAATTTAGTGTTTACTTGTACTGTATGCTATTTCTATCTCTTGAAAACTAAAAAAGTCAACCGGGTGTTTGGTTGCACTTGCACGCTACTTTTTTATACAATTGGTGATAAAATTTTATGTTAAAATTAAAATTACGATAGGTTAAGATATAAATCTTTAATGTTTGATGAGATAAGTTAGACAAATAGAGTGGGGGATCATGCAGAGAAGGTGAGGGATCACATGACAATAGAAGGAGGACCTAATCTCCTCCTTTTGTCGGAGAAGAAATATTATATAAAAGTATATTTTTATAATGATTATCAAACATGGTTTTTTTATATGTTTGATTACAAAAAAAAAATAGCAAGACTCACTTTATCATGCAACCATACATCTCCTAAGTTTTACATTTATTGTTAAAAATTTTATTAAGATATAAGAGAAAAATTTAACCATTGAATATTTTTTTGCTTGATTTAAAATTTTAAACTCTTTATGGGGTGTTTGGTTGCATGATAATTGAGGTTTTTATTTTAATTTTTAAAAATTGTAAGAAAACTTGTTAAAAGAGGTGTTTGACAACCATGACAATTTTATGTTTTAAAAGTGATTTTCTTCTTAAACAAAAAAAGAGGGTCTCACCTCTTTCTTTTTTCTTGTGGTCCCCCACTTTATTTGGTCATGTGCGGTGGTTACTCTTATTTGTAATCACATCCCTCCAAACATGATAATTTTATGTCATGAGTTGGTTCACTTTTTATTTTAATATAATTTTTTATCATGAAAGTGTACAAAAAATTATCATGCAACCAAACACCCCATTAACATCTGTTTGGTGCAAGGTTAATACGAGGAAAACCCAGGTTTGACTTTAAAATTTTGGTGTTACACAAGATTTATCTCCAAATTAATCTAATACTAAACAGCCCCATTAAGATGTTTACATGTTAATTGATTTGACATTTACTCAAGTTATGTCATATATGTCACTCCAACTCTTATAAAGTGTTTATCTATAAATATTTAAAAGTTAAAATTTAAAACTTATTTTTAAGATATTTATTGATATATAAGAGATGAAAGTTGATCAAACTATCAATCAAATATCTTAGATTTTTTGGATCGGAAAACATAATGGGGGTGTTTGGTTGCATGATAATTGAGGTTTTTATTTTAATTTTTAAAAATTATAAGAAAACTTGTTAAAAAAGGTATTTGACAACCACGACAATTTTATGTTTTGAAAGTGATTTTCTTCTTAAACAAAAAAAGAGGATCTCACCTCTTTCTTTTTTCTTGTGGTCCCCCACTTTATTTGGTCATGTGCGGTGGTTACTCTTTTTTGTAATCACATCCCTCCAAACATGATAATTTTATGTCATGAGTTGGTTTACTTTTTATTTTAATACAATTTTTTATCATGAAAGTGTACAAAAAATTATCATGCAACCAAACACCCCATAAGCATTCATAACAGAAAGGAGTACATATATGGCCTTACAGCAAACATAAAAGAGGAAAGACCTCCGACCAAATTAAGGATGGTAAAATTTTTGTTGAAATTTAATTTCTCTAAGAAACAAAGACATAACCAGAAATTGACCAACACGCACGAGTGCATAAACGGTAAAAACATCAGAGCTAAAAGACTTTATCAAAAGAGTTTGATAGCTACTACAAGATCGGATGATCACATTAAAAGAGTGTAGATATCACCTAGACTAATGATCTTGGGATAGAATTGACAACTATGAAACTAACAAGAAAAGATAACATAATAAAATTTGACTATACTACAACGGATACAAATAATAGATAAAATACACGAAACAGAAAAGATAAGTCGGACTACTTCATTCCAACGCAACAAAATGAGACAATCTACGTAGAAACATATTTAGGTAAAACATTGGAAAGAAATTGTGAGAGAGAGACATCCTCACTCTCCATCCAAAAATGATCTCAAGATAGTAAAAGGAATCCTCCTCCACAAAGACTTCTAAACAACGACTAGGGGAGGGGTTGGAGAGGACCGGGTGCGAAGGGTCTACAAGGGTGAGGGAGACTCGGGTGGAGGAGGGAAGAGGGTGAGGGGGTTTTGGGGGTGGCGAAGGGGGCCGAGGAGTAGGGGCCACCTTGAAGGTTAGAGAGTTGTGATGGGAGGCTAGGATGGAACTGTCGGGGGGTGGGGGCGCTCTTTCGAGATGGCGAAGTTTTCGTGGGAGGGTTTGTCGAGGTGAGGGGCTTCATTGGAGGGCAAAATGGTTTGCCGGGAGGGCAAGGGCTCCACGAGAGTGACGAGGAGGTCCGTTGGAGCAAGGGCTTTGCGAGGGAGGTGAGAGGGACGGCCAGGGCGAGGGGTCCATTGGGAGTGGCGAGGGTGTCTGCCGGGGAGGGGCTAGGGTGAACATACCCCGCGTGGGGTACCGATCAACTCAACCTATCCTTTGAGATCAATTCTAGTTAGTGAGAAAACTAGCCTATTTTGTTCCTGTCATTTAAGATCTGAACTTCCTATATCTACCAACCTGAATCAATCAATCTAAATCCGCCAACCACGCGAGCGTTACCAGGATTCAACACGTGGCACGTCCACGTTGGCCCATCATATTCATCAAAGTCTCCTTCAAAAAAATCGAGATACATAGGAAAATAAGCTGATACACTCAACCCAAAAAAAAACAAAAGAATTGATCCGATAAAAAATAAGTTGGAACAAGAAAAATAAAAAAGGGACACGGCTAACTTGTGCAGATCAACGACCGACTCGGTAAAGCTGATGATCAGCTTTCTTTTATCACCGAATTAATTATTTGAAATTAAATTTTATTAACCTACCATGAATTACCACGTGGCACTCGCGTCGCGTGCGCCTTACCGGGCGGATCGGTCTCCGGGCCGGGTCCGTTTCGTTAGATCCGTTTTATAACCCTGCCCGGGGCCGGAGCTGACGTGTCCCTCCGTCAGCCGACATCAGACAAATCTAATCAGCACGTTCTTTATTTTAAAAAAATTATGAAATGACGTCATCGAGGACAGACGGCCCTGCCCTGCTGACCCCCCCCCAAAAGGACAGACGGCCCGATCCAGCCGATTTGAGGTCACCGTTAAACCAGAACATCATCGTTCGATCAAGCTACGACAGCCGCACGATGAGTGTTCTTCGGAGAGGCCGTGCCACGTGGCTGTCGGCGGAGGCGGAACCCGGCCCGCGCCCGCGGGCGGGCCTACCGCGCCGGGTGGTGATCGTGAGGCCCACGAAGAAGCTGGGCCCGTGGAAGCTTCCGGAAAGGGAGAAGGGTGGGGGTTCGGGGTGTTGACCGTTCTCACGTGCGTGCTCAGAACGGTCAACGACCGGTGCGTGCGGGCAGAGGCTGGGCCTGCCAGGCGGCCAGCAAGGCGTGGGCCCCAGGCAGACCAGACCAGACCGACAGGCCAACGAACCAAATATTTAATAATAGTCCCCAAAATATTTTAAAGAGGCGATTTATGAGTTGATGTCTGAAAATTATTTATGTATGTTTTTAGAATGCATAAAATATCAATCATTTTCATCGCGATACATACCGTTCGAACTTGTCATCTCTTCACATTATTTTTAATGGAAAATTACTGGAATGTCCTTTAGAATCGTCTCGCTTGAAGAGATGACGAAGACAAGTTCGTTTTATTTGACACGGAATCGAATTTCCTAAGAATTTTGATGGCTGGATTGTTTTTTTAAGCACAAAATAAAATCTGAGGAGTTATAAATAGAGATCTAAGAGTGTGAAGATATATTTCAATGGATTGCACAATTATAAAAATGCACACTATATATTACTTTTTTTAAAAATTTGAGTCGATAATTAAAAAATATTTATTAAAATTTTATACAATCTCTTAATTTTTGTTTTTTATTTTATCTATCATATTTTATAATTTATTTAATTTTATTCAATTAATTTTACTTGTGTACGTTATATTTGTATCAAAATCAGGTGAAAGAAACAACATCAACTAATCCCGATTATGGTAACGTATATGATGCAAAAGCAAATTTTGGTCCCGTTAATTTATCGCAATCCAATCGAAGTTTCAAAATATCTATTTTCTTTAGGGGTGTTCGTGATTTAGTTCGATTTAATTTTGGAGTTTTTTTAAAAAAAATCAAACCAAACAATCTCCCAAATTAAATCAAGTCGAACCAAATTAACTAACTCGGTTTGGTTTGGTTTGATTTGATCCGGTTCAGATCATATTTTATCAAGGTACCGTAGATATGCCAGTATATAATATTATTTTTTTATTTTAAACCATATATTATAAAAATTTAGTGTATATATTTTTAAAATCCATTAATTTTATCTTAAAAACTCTCGAAACAAATTTGTTTTCATAAGAAAAGATACACATGTACCGTGTAAAAAGACTTAAAATAAAACATTTAATTTAATTCTAGTTATTCGGTTTGCATATTTAGTTTGATTTCAATAATCTTTAAGATCAAACTAAACCGGTCAGTAATTCAAACCAAATCAGTCCAAGCCAAATTACTAGTTTAATTCGATTTTTAGGTTGAACGGAATGGAATGGTTACACCCCTGATCACAATCTCATGATACGGATCAGGGTCAGAGAGCCCAGTGCATAATTGGGCCATCTGGGCACGGTTCATAACAAGTGGATTATCCAACTAGCTCTGTCGAACCTACCATTTCAATATATTATAAGATGATTGATATATGATAAAAATATGCTTTCTGCACACAAGTATGTTTCTGTAATAGAGTTTTTTTTTTTTGCCGGCCGGCTGCAGGCCGGTTGGCACCAGCCCTGTCCCGAGGGCGGGTGGACAGGGATCGAAGGGCGCCGAGCGCCCCCCTTCCCCAGGGGGGAAGGTTCAGGTGGGATCGAGTGGGGGCTCGATCCTCGCTCGCGTGCATGCGCAGCACGCTCTTGGCCTTTCGGCCACGGTGATCAAAAAATAAAAAATAGAGTTTTTTTTTATAAGCCAAGTGTTTGACGATTATGGTGAAAGTAGAAGGAATCTCTCTTTTGTTTTCTTTATTGTGGTACCTCCCCTACCTTTTTTTTGTTGGTATGCATGATTCTTACCTCACAAGATGTTGTTTTGAACCAAACATGACAATTTCCATGTTTCAGCTGTCTCTGACTATATTTTATTATAAAAGTGTGCAAAAATTGCATCGTAACATGATTATATGATATCTTCATGTTTCAGCCTGGTATTTATTTCATTTATATATTTCAAGTTAAATTAAAATTTACTCTGTAGTATTCTTTTAATAAATAAGTTTATTAAATTCAATAATAATATGTTTGTGAGGTATATAACTTGGTAGCTTTTGATAGTTGAGAGAGAGAAGATAATGTATGTATCCCTCTCCTTTAAAGTTCTATACTCTGTTTTTTTTCAATGCATGAGTGGAAAGACAACCAGATAAGTTTGGATGGATCATACAATGTTAGGCATTTTAATAATTAAAACATGATATCATGTCTTTAGCAATCTTAGATTTAATATAATAAAAAAAATTTATTACAAAATATATAGAACATTTTATCAGGCAACCAAACACCCCCCAGACATTTTACCATACACTTTGAAATATATAGCACCTTACCAGATCAGAGGTAAAATGATGGTTCAACATTGCCAATGGTTCCATTTCAAACCAAACATTATAGTTCTTGAAATTATCCGGAGCCATATGATTTTTTAAATGAGAAAATTCAATTTTAAATTCAGTAATGAGAGTGCCGGTTCAACTCGGATATGCAATCGTCTGAACCGAGCCGGAAAGCGAGCTCGTGACTCGGGACGGCCGGAGGCCCGAACCCTAGTCCGTCGGCCGTCCCGCTACGTCGCTCCTTCGTACGCATCACCCGGCGGCGGCGGCGGCGGCGGCGGCCATGAATCATGTCGTGAATCGGCTATCATCTCTGCTCTTCCGTCGCGGCACGGCCCCCAGGATGCCGTCGTCGCAGCAGTCGCCTTGGGAATGGGCGGGGGCGATGCTGGGAGGAGTCCGGGGCATAAGGGTGAGTGTGAGGAACGGCAACCTAGAGCAGGCGTTGGTGGTGATGCAGCGGAAGATGCAGTCCAGCGGCATGGAGCGGATGCTGCGCCGGGCTCGCATGCAGGATCGGCACCTCAAGAACTCCGAGAAGCGAGTCCTCGCCCGCAAGAACCTCGAACGCCGGATCCGCGCCAAGGAGTTCCACAAAAAGCTCCGCCAGGCTCTCGTCAACAAGCTGCGGTAAGTTATTCATTTGTCATTTCTGTCCAGTTCCCTTCATCACAATCTATGTCTCTCATTGCTATTTTCTGTAGAGGACTTCATGGAATGTTTAGATGTCGATGTTTGGTGATCAGCAAGCAAAGAGCTTCCTGCATCTGCATTCTGATCCCTGACGTCGTACCCGACGGCTGGTTGTGGTGTGGGCTATAACTCGGGCCTTAGTGAAAGTAATACGTCATTGTTAATTAACACGAGCCCGATAATTTGGTCATTTTTTGCCATTGAAGGTTGAACGGATTCCACTGCAACGCCGATTTTCTTTTATCCTTTTTTTGGGGGGGGTCGGTGATTGGGAGGGATGGTGCCTAGCAATTTGGTCCATTGATTAGAGAATAGTTCCAAGCATTGCGCCCTTCTTACCGGAGATTTGCGTAGTTTCTTCAGGGTTGGAGATTGGTCTGTCAATCATGATGCAGGTGTTTGGAATGTAGTGTTCATCTCTGATGATGATATTGAGGATACAAGAATTGCTCCATTGATTATTTCTTGAACATTTTTTGTAACCACTTGACGGCATTCTGTGTGCGCATCACAAGATTTATAGAATATTCTGCCACTGACTTGTGGAATTTACTGAATCATGGCTTGAATGCATAATGCACTGAATGACTTTCCTGAAACAAGCATTTACAGAATGCAATGTTCTCAAAATCTCCCAGTTTGAGCTATAAAATCACTAACTAGGTGGAGTCATGTAAAAGCTCAGGGCTTTCAGATTTTTTTGGGGTCTGTGGTAAAGAATTTGGAATGTGTGAATTGAAAAGCTCTTTGTGGTTGAAGAAACAAGATTGGACCAAAAAATATCTTATTGAACATGATGGGGTTTATAAATGAACTACCTTTGTTGTAAGTTGGATGTACAGGGCTCCTCTTGTTTGAGTTTTGCCAGTGTGTTTGGATCATTTGTCTCCTCCTTGCTCCTTGGTTATTCGTTGAACCCATTCCTTTTGCACAGAAGACTTAGCTATTTTCTTTTGCATTTCAGTGGTTATACTAAGCTTTTTCTTTTGAGATGAATATAAATTAAATGTATAGAAAAGTCATAATTGGAGAAATGACTGCCAAAAGAGATAGGTTTTGATAAAATGTTTCTGCACCAAGATGGTTCAATGCTAAGGGTGTAGAACACTAGAATAGACCAAAGAGAATAAAGCCAGCGATGGCTGAGGCAACCTTGAACACTATCCCTTTATCACATATTAATTAGCTGCCAACACCTCAAAGGTCTTTTTGCAAGGTCATCCACTAGATCTGACTATCCTCTTTGGCCTTCCTCATCCTGTTCTAAGCTAAAAGCACAGCGGAGCAAGAAGGAAGGGAAAGAGTCACACCATGCCTACTTAGCACAAGTTGGAAACAGATTGAGCAAGTTACAAGACAAATCGAACTAGTCTAAATGTCAACATTAAGCTAGTCAGTGGTCATGATAAGAAATCTACCAAGAGAGATCCATAATATTCTCTCCTGTCATCTATAAGCTTCTTTTGAGGGGTAGATGCTGGTAGATCTGACAATTGTACATTTCATCATCTTTTATTGCTTCTACAAACATGGGGCACCAAGAAGCCGAGGGTCCAGAAGCTAACACGTTTATGAAATAAGGAGTCCACGTCTATTGCTATCTTGAGCAAGGATGGATAGCTGACCCTGAAAAATACATTCGCAAAAATTAGGTCTTGCGAAAGAGAGCATTTCTGCCATCACCAACATGGATTTGTGTCCCTGTGCTAAAAAAATTTAGCTATTGACTAATCTGTCATGCTGTATATACCTTGAATATGGATATTAGCTTGAAGGATTAACTATGCTCTTCTGAATGGTGAACAGTTGTTGGCTTGAATAACTTTTGACTCTCAGAGAACTCTTGACTCTGTCCCAGCCGGGACCGGATCCTCTGTGCACTACGGTGTGCACCTCAATGCACACCACTTCAATAATCTATCTTATGTTACATTCAAAATAATTATTTTTAATATTTTTAAAATTGTGAATATAAATATTATTTATATATCAATAAAATATAATATTATCAAATATTTTTAACATTTATACTTTGTTATAAGTTAATTATGTATTTAATTCAAATAAATATGTAAAAATATTTTTAATATTAATTTATATAGAATATAATATTAGATGATATTTATTTATATTCACAATTTTAAAAATATTAAAAATAATTATTTTGAATGTAACGTAAGATAGACTATTGAAGTGGTGTGCATTGAGGTGCACACCGTAGTGCACAGAGGATCCGGTCCCGTCCCAGCCTATGGAACTACTAAGTAGAAGAGCAAGACCAAGTCATTTAATATCTTTGACCCCAAGTCTCCTACCTTCTTTGATCTATAAAAGCTGCCTGATTGATTTCGTACCAGAGTGCTGTCTTTTTCAATGAAACTCACAATATACCTATTTCTTTCTAGAAAGCCTTGCTGCCATACCAGAAGAAGTGTTCCGATCTTCTCCAACTTGGACAAAATAGACACTGGAATCACGAACAAGGAAGGCAATACACTGTCAAAGAATCCAGGACTGATTTAAACTCATGAAAAACAGAATGTCCGTAAACTGATTAGGAATCCATGACTGCTTTAAAGTCATAAATATCCTAAAGAAACAAAAGGGGAATTGCATTGAAAGGAATTTTTATTGACCAGTCGTAATTTTATTCCAGAACCCATAATTGTCTCAAAACATCCAATACACGGACATTATTGGGCCTTTGAGTAACAGTCACGAAGATCCTATGAAAAATTGAATATTTTTAGATAGAAGACCTGAAGATGTAAAGTAAATAATGGACTTTCTACAGAAGCATTAAAAAATGATATATCTAAAACTAAGCTTTTGTTTTATATATATATGACATTTATTTCATCTTTTCCTTTCTTTTTGTGTTATTTTATAAAAAAGTTGTATGTTAGGGAGGTTGCAGTTAAAGATTCCAGGATTGATTTGCTCAGCATCAACCTCCTGCCATGGAAAAGAAGCTTGTTCTTTCATCCAATCATCCTGTCAATCTTTCTAGATCTGCGAAGCAGTTAAATTAGTTGCTAAAATGAAGAAAGACAAGGAAGAGCATGACATTTAGGTAGTGTATAAGAAACTTCCTAGGAAGACGATAATTCATTAAACCAAAAAAAAAAGATACATTCAAACGAAGGGATACCAAGGACAAGCAGATTAACCCGGAAAGGGAAGACACAAAGTCAACAAAAACCAAGCTGGGAATACTAGAGAATACCTAGTACTCTAGTAGACATGTCAAAACCAATGATACTCTCTTTAGACCAGTTTCCTGCTTATTTATGTCTACCACACTGCCTTTTCAGATTCAACATCGACCACCGCTTTCTTTTGACTGCTTCAAAAATGATCTTACATGATAGAGCTGGTCAACATAGCCTTATGCAAAAAAACATGGTGTCAATAATATATTTGAAAGGTCGAGATATTCTGCTTGCTTCCGAAGTCCATTAAGAAAAAATGGTAAATGCTACACAGTACATACAAATTGAAAACAGGATCCCTTTGTCTCAAACATCTATCCAAATTGAGAGAAGTTGACTCCCTATTACCAACATAAACAAATTAGCTGAGGACATGCATTTCTTCAGCCTCCCTATCCACTTGTACCAAGACTATCAGCTTTGTCAAATTGAAAAGAAGCTGCCAGTTCACCGTAAGACATGACTTTTCAAAGTTGGTCCTAATGACGGAACCGATTTCCCTGATATTTACAGAGAGTGAATACATATTCCACAAGCTTTTTCCTTTGAAATCGATCAACCACTTGAAAGAAACGTCTTTTCTGAAGAGTTTGCACCTTTGTTGAAGCTTGATACGGTGAGGCGGCCTACAATCCAAGCCGACATATTTCTTAACATCTTGTGAAGACGAAAATAATCTGATATAAGTGGTCTGTGCATGTTGCATTTTACTAAACACGTCTGCCAATTTTTGGTCACGTCTCTGTTATAAACCCCTACTGTTGCTATTATGTGACTGATGAAATTTTCTGCTACACATCCGACACTTTCTGATCTTTCTAGATCTGCGAAGCAGTTAAATTAGTTGCTAAAATGAAGAAAGACAAGGAAGAGCATGACATTTAGGTAGTGTATAAGAAACTTCCTAGGAAGACGATAATTTATTAAACCAAAAAAAAAGATACATTCAAACGAAGGGATACCAAGGACAAGCAGATTAACCCGGAAAGGGAAGACACAAAGTCAACAAAAACCAAGCTGGGAATACTAGAGAATACCTAGTACTCTAGTAGACATGTTAAAACCAATGATACTCTCTTTAGACCAGTTTCCTGCTTATTTATGTCTACCACACTGCCTTTTCAGATTCAACATCAACCACCGCTTTCTTTTGACTGCTTCAAAAATGATCTTACATGATAGAGCTGGTCAACATAGCCTTATGCAAAAAAACATGGTGTCAATAATATATTTGAAAGGACACTTTCTGATCTTTTCACTGATCGCTCGTCGTCTTGTTTATGACAGGGGACTCTGAATATGTTCACATTGCTGAACGAACATGCTGTTACAACTTGACTTGATGTGACAAGAAATAACCAGCGCTCTCTCTCTCTCTCTATATATATATATCTAGGAACAAACACAGATTGAAAACCGTTGTCTTAGTTCATCATGCTCATGGGTGTGACTTAAATGCAAATACTTTCAGACGTTCAATCAAATTCTTGGCTGTTGAGATGGGGAATCCTTCTTCCCAACCAAGTACTGCTAAATCACAACTATGCTCGGGGATCTCTTCATTTAGGTCTATGCCCGCAGGGGACCGCCGGCATGGGAGGAGGAGGAACCTCATGGCCGCACCGGACGGAACCTTTGTGCTCGCGACCTTGGCAGGCTGCTGCATCGATTCATTCTGCCATTGACGGGAATGCTCCCAATCGGCTGATTCCACCTCCGGCACAAGGGCTTCCTCTGTTCATCGGTCAGGGCTGTAAACAGGCCAGGTTCGGCAGAGCATCAGCACTTGCATATATCCCTGTTTCAAGAAACTAGGGTGTTTTCAATTTCATTTTGATTAATTCTGAATTATTATGTTTCATTTTTGTTAGGCTTCCGATTCCGTTATTAGAATTAAAACTGAACTTGATAAGTTTTACATATATGTCATGTCAATTTTTTTCGTTCAGAAACAAATTAATTAGTATACAGTATGCTGATTAAAATTCAGTATAACCTTTTTTTTAAGTCTAGTTTTTCCTGTATCACTCTGTATGTCTTTTTTTATATAATTTATTTTTTGTTTTATCATAACATGTTAAAATAGTTGATGCTCACTGTCATAGTTTATAGGATGCATTGTTAAGTTTCAAGGTTATTGTTTTTTATTAATATTGAATTAGGGTTTTGGAATATAGGATTTAATTTGCACTCCTACTAGATGCCCCTTGGACAAGTATCAATTGACTTATCTACATCGGTGATACTCAATAATAAATACGGTCAATATGTATGAGCCCTAAGGGGGTTCATGATCAGCTGCCTCTTTTGAAGGCTATCATATATATATATATATATATATATATATATATATATATATATATATACACACACACACACACTATTATACTTATATGATTCCGTTAAGAGTCGCATCATCTCAAATGGGTCCTGCCCAATTTAATGCCAAAAGCACCCCCTCTAACTTGTGTCAACCCCCTCTAACTTGTGTCAACCACCTTTCTTCCAAAATATAGTTGTCGTATAATATTTTCAAGAAGGGTATCCGAAAAAAATGATTTCCCTTACTTTGAATTCCACTTCTCTTATTATTGTGGTCTTGGACAAAAATGATATTTTTTTTGTTTTGTATTATTTGTGTTAAATATATGTGAACCGCAATGATGTCATTCATGTAAACTAGAAAATCTGAATTTTGATGAGAATTGGTACAATTCGCTAATGGGGTGTTTGGTTGCATGATAATGAAGGTTTTTATTTTAATTTTTAAAAATTGTAAGAAAACTTGTTAAAAGAGGTGTTTGACAACCATGACAATTTTATGTTTTGAAAGTGATTTTCTTCTTAAACAAAAAAAGAGGGTCTCACCTCTTTCTTTTTTCTTGTGGTCCCCCACTTTATTTGGTCATGTGCGGTGGTTACTCTTTTTTGTAATCACATCCCTCCAAACATGATAATTTTATGTCATGAGTTAGTTCACTTTTTATTTTAATACAATTTTTTATCATGAAAGTGTACAAAAAATTATCATGCAACCAAACGTCCCATAAACCTGCAATGGGTACTTGGAATAATTTACCTTTTTAGAAGTTCTTACATCTTTCTTTTTTAAAAAAAAAAAACCATTGTTCGCTAAGATGTATGTGAATATGAGCATGCCCAAAGGTCACGTGACTAGTTTATGTGAGATCCAGTTTACATATTACTCTCAATATTTTAGGGATAAATCACGTTTATCTCCTTAACTTATCATGTAGCTAATGGGTCCTAAAGGAGCAGACTCTCGTATGAGGACCCACCTCTATCTTATCTAGAGTGGAGGGAGTTTGCAATATAATATTAATATCTCACTTATACATTGGGCTCATTTTTTAATCAACAAATATGAGTTATTGTATCAGTTCGAATTATATAAATATGGGTAATAAATTGTATTTAACACGAATCTACAAGAAGGTGTTTGATACGTGGTGGGACGTATACCACCCCTAAACCTACCAACACCGCCCACATGGACCTGTTAGAATAATTTCGTATCAAGGACAATATAATTTTAAAAATATAAGAAAAAATATCCAATCCAAAATAAGATTTTTTGAATTGAATGATCTATTTATTCGGAGTTCGGATCGCCTCAATCTCTCTGAGTGAAGAGAGTAATTTCAGTCTCCAATAAAAAAAGATCACGGTTTCAACCATTTAAGTGATGGATGATAAGTTTGTAAGACGTCGACAGCGGTTCAATACCGTTGATAACAAGTTAATGGGTCAGTGAATCATTACCGAACTGAAACTGTTATCGGCGTTTTACAAATTCACTATCGAACTTAATACAACCCGCTACCGATGGGTAGTGAGTTAATAAGGCGTCGGTAGCGGTTCAGTTCTTTTCGATAGCGGTTAACTGAACTTGTTATTTGAATCGCCACTTAAGTGACCTGGGGTCGTGACCGATTTTGATTGAGAACCGAAGGTACTCTCTCTACCAAGGGATGTGGTGATCCGCTCTCATTTATTTAGTATGATATAAAAACTCGTGATTTTATACAGACTTACGGGTGAGAGGGCGTGTTAAAATAATCTCATATTAAAAAAACAAAGAAAATTTAAAAATATGATAGCCCATTTGTTTTAAGAGAGCGGATTGTCTCAGTTCCCCGATGGAGGGAATAGCCGCAGTCCCCCATAAGAAGTGGTCGCATACTCTTGTCACTTAAGTGGTAGTTCAAATACCAGTTCGATGAACCGCTACCGAAAAAGATTGAATCACTACCGATGTCTTAGTAACTCACTACGAGTCACTGAGACATCGGTAGCGGATTAGTAAAACATCGGTAGTGAGTTAATAAGACGTCGGTAGCAGTTTAACAACGATTCGAGGCTTTAGAGTAACAAGTTAACATGTTACTAAATCGTTGTTGAACCGCTACCGATATCTTACTAATTCGTTACCGATATCTCAGTAACTTATTAATGATGAGTATTGAGTTACTGAAATATCGATAACGATCTAACTATTTTCGACAGCGCTGGACGAATCAGTATTTAAATTAAACCATCGTTCGAGTGACGTGGTCAGGACAGACGAGTCCAGCCCCACCTCGCCCCGGTCAGACAGACGACGGCAGACACCGCCGTGCACCTACGGCCAGCAAGGCCGACCGCCATCCCTTCCCCCCTGCCGGCTCGCCGTGTCACGGCTCTCCCTCCGCCGCGCGCTGCCGTGCTCGCGACGGCGAGCGGTAGGTCGGCAAGAGGGAAGGTGGACCGTGGACGGCCGGACCCAACAGCGACGTCCACCCACGCGCGCGCCCGGCGGCCGCAAGGGCGTACGCAGGGCGGCGGAGCTCCGCGCGGCGAGCCCCGCCGCGGGCGGAGGAGGGGACGCCCGCTCCGGTGCCGGCACAATTAACAGTGCGCGCGATCTCCGGTGGCGATCTCGGCGACGTTGACGGGTATCGACGACAAGTGGAAGAGACAAGGACGATCGCCGTGAAGCGCTCACTAGTCATTGCGCCATACGGGAGCACCCGTCGCCGTCGCCTCTCACCTCTCTCCTCTCTCTACTGTTATGAGGGAGATGGAAACCCTAGAAGACGACGCCGGAGAATGGGCGCGGTTGTGGGGGCGGGGAATCTCCTTGCCGTTCTGCAAGCAGGACATGGACGGGTACCTACCGGAACCGAGCTCCTGCTCGTCCGCCATGGACCCCCACCGCCAGCGTCGTCCCACATGCCATGTTGCCCTGTTCCGACGCCTTCTTCTTCTTCTTCGCCGCGCCGGCCCTCCCGCCCCGCCTAAGTTTTGGTTTCTTCGATGAAACCTGATCACCTCAGTCAGTAAACACACTCATTTTCTACTCCGAATAAATACATCACAACTCCTACGTCACTAAAGTGACCATACAGTAACAACTAATTTATCGTTACTAAATTACGCGGTTACTGAACCGATTCAATAATCCAATGACATCGGTCTTAGTAATGGTTTAGTAACAATTTATATAGATTTTACTAAGGGTTTAATAAGATTTCAATAACGGTTCGGTAACGTTTCGATAATATTCGATAACGACTCACACCGATTTTACCAACAGTTCGATAAAATTTCGGTAACGGTTCAATGATGTTTCGATAATATCCAATAACAATTCGCTGACGTTCGATAATAATTCGGTAGCGAGTTACATCGGCTTCAATAACATTTAGTAACGTTGCAGTGACAAGTTACGCTAGCTTCGGTAACATTTAATAACAATTCGGTAACGTTTAATAACAATTTAGTAGCAAGTTACATTGGCTTCAATGACATTTAGTAACGGTTCCGTAACAAGTTACACTAGCTTCGGTAACATTTAGTAATAAGTTATATTGACTTTAGTAACGGTTCAGTAAAATTTTAGCGTTCGGCAGAACTTCGATAATATCCAGTAACAGTTCAGTAACGATTTACACTGACTTCAATAATGTTGCAATAATGAATCATTAAGGGTTTAGTAATACTAAATCGATTGGTTCAGTAATGGGTGAATCGATTTTTATTGAACGGTCACTTAAGTGACCTATGAGCTGTGACTGTTTTTGATTGGAAACTGAGACTATTCTCTTCACTGGAGAACCGAGATGATACGGACTCTTCGTGAGTCTGATAATTGTTCACCGCAGATACAAACATCTATGTGAGATTCATGATTTGTCCACGAGACTCACTTGATTTGTAGAGTAGGCATCACATAGATGTTTGTGTTTGCAGTGAAGAAATTTTTGAGACCCACCTAATAGAGTAGGCACCACTTGGATGTTTGTGCCTACAATGGAAGAAATTCTTTCAATTGGGTGATCCAGAGAATCTGAATTTGCCCGCGGAAGAGGATGTGGATATATTTCTAAATTAAAATTTTGCAGTGTTTATCACTTGATCACCGTTGATTTGTTAATGTGATCCGAGATCTAGATAAAAGTTAACAAATTTTAACCATGCTTTTATGGCTTATAGATTATTGGAACCAGAATCGAATATTCAATAACTTATCAAAATAAAAAACACTTAATTCTCTGTCTCGGCTCGTTTGATTTCGATGAAAAGTAATATTTTTATAAATAAATATTAAAATTATAAGATGCGAAGACTAACTTTTATATTGAAAATACCAGAGACATAAGATTTATTTGTTGAGTTTTTATAAAAAAACAGTAGATACTATAGATTTTAAAAATTATCGAATTTTTTTGATTCCGATAATAAATTTGTTGAAATGGGACAAAATTAAAATACCGTGATCCTAATTTAATTCGGATCAAAATAAAAGTCATTTAATTTAATTAAAATACCGTTACCATTTACCATTAGCATACAATCCGTTTTCACATGACAATAACTTTAGCCGATTAATTTATAACCCATTTGGTACATGTTTGATTTAGAAATAATTTTGATTGATTTCCAATTCTCAGAGATAAATCGGGATTAATAATTATTTCCAACTTAAGCTTGTACCAAATGGGCTCTTGTGAACTGTTTGGTTTTTTTTTTTGATAAAAATATATTGTTGTGCAACTAAACACCCTTTTGGAAACAGAACATATGTTCAGCTTGTTTTTTTTTTAATTTCAGGATTCAGAGTGGATGCTGTTACTGGGTTCATGCTTACACCTTTTGACAGTGGTAACAAGTTAAAGTCTACCCTGCACATGCTTGTCTCATCCCATTTGATTTGAATATGTACATTGTCCATCAGACATCACATCTCTTGCCATATATACTCCTATGTTTATTTAATGGAAAAATTCATTTGTTGCTACATGCCTATTCTTCACAATATATACATCTGATTTAATTTTTTTGGTGACATCCAGAGGAGTTTACCAGCAATTACCTAGAAAGGGAAGGTGGGTGTCAATTTTAGGACTATAATTGCATTGACATGAGAATATATATATTGTGTATAACCAAAGCACCCACATGTTACATAGAGAACTATACAATTAAAATGATACATTACAAGTTAACCTGGTTTGGTTCCATTCAAGTGAAGAAATGTTCTTCTTAATAGCCGCACATTGTATGTCAATATAAATTTTAAAATCAATAATAATAGAGATGTTTGATATTGTGACCTAACTGTCGGTTAGGAGTGTAAATGATTAATACATTTGATCAGTGACTAGAAACTCGACTCGATAAAAGTTAAATCAATTAATTTATTATGTTAAACAAATAGTTTTTTAACAAAAAAATTCAGTTTTTTAAATGGTTGAGCATGATCAGACTTTTGCCGACTTGATAAGCTCGAGACAACTCAGTCAACTACTCAATCAAATATTTATTTTAAAAAATTAAATTATAACTATTTATATTTATAAAAGAGTTTATAAAATCTATGAAATAAGTTGAAATACAATTTAATTCGGGTTTAAATCCAGATCAAACTGTTAATAATAAAAAATATATTATTTTTTTAGTTGAATAAAGGTTGTAAAATAATGTCTATCCATCTTGTCTCCACCGGGCATCTTTAGGGTCTATTTGGCACCAATTTTTTTTGGAAATAAATCTGATTTATTTCTTAAATTTTAAGAATAAACTTGATTTATCCCTAAATTATTCTCGTACGAACAAAACATGACCTTAATTAATGATCTCACTTATCCCGCGACCCCCTCTTATTTTTTCTACCACCTGACGCGGCTGAGTTGACTCAGCTCCCGGGATTACTCTCTGAGCTCGGCTCCACACGTCCGCGTCGGCCGAGTTTACCAGGGGCGCGTCGTGGGTGGCGCACCGAGAGGTGCACGGCGCTTCGTACGGTGTACTTGATGGGTAATTCGGTAAATGCCCCGATGTACGGTCGACCCGGTAGGACAGCCACGAACTGGACTGATAGGGACTAGGGAGAGAGAGAGAGACGAGATATTTTGTCCCCGTGCCCGTCCACGTAGACGTCGACGGACATCTCCACCACCTCCTCCTCCTGCTCTTCTTCTTCCTCCTCTGCCTCCTCCTCGCCGCCGTGATCCGCTCATCCGGTTGAATCTTCTCCAGCTCTGCTCATCTCCTGCCGGCTTTCCGGTGCACACAGCTTGCAGAGAAGCCCGCCGCTCTTGGGTTGCGGATGCAGGATCTCCGCTCGGTCCAGGGTGGCGCCGCCGGCCGGGTCCTCGGCGAGGCGGCGGCGGCGGCGGCGATGGGGGCCTTGGAGCGGCGGCTCCGGCCGCAGCCGCAGCAGAGCCTGAGGTGTCCCCGGTGCGACTCTCTCAACACCAAGTTCTGCTACTACAACAACTACAACCTCTCGCAGCCCCGCCACTTCTGCAAGTCCTGCCGGCGCTACTGGACCAACGGCGGGGTCCTCCGCAACGTCCCCGTCGGCGGCGGCTGCCGCAAGCCCAAGCGCTCACCGTCCTCCAAGTCGCCGAAGTCCTCTTCCAACAAGGATCACCGCCACGATTCCGCCGCCGCCGCCGCGGACACCCGGGAGCCCGGCACGCCGCCCGGCACCACCCTCGGCTTCGACCCGACGGGCCTGCACCTTGAAATGAGTGCACCGCCGGCGGCAGCCGTCGTCTTCCCCGACACCGGGAGCTTCGCGGGCACGGACGTGAACTTCGTCGGCTGCCCGCAGCTTCACCTGCTCCCGGCGCAGCAGCCGAAGGCAGCCACGCCGCCGGCGACGGCGGGCATGCTGGACGCGGACATCAGCATGCCGGGGATGTCGCTGGCGCCGCCGACGTACGTGGATCAGATGGCTCACATCGGTGCGACGCCTTTGCCGGAGCCGGACGGGGTGGCGGCTGGCCCGCCGCCGGCGACTCTCGACTGGCCGGCCGGGGGTTACTATATGCCGGCGGGGCTGCTCGACGCCGTCCCCGCCTCCGTCGCCGGCGATCACGGCGGCGCCTGGAATTATCAGACCCAGTGGGGGGAGATGGAGATAGATCCCCTGCTCTTCATCCCTTAATCCGTCATTAAGCACTAACCTGCCCCCACAAATCACATCAGAGGGAAGGAAATATGATGTCATCAAAAGGAAAAAAAAAGAAGAAATGTGGGGAATAATATTATATATATATATATATTTCTCCTTCTTTTTCTTCTTCTTCATTTTGTCATTTTGGTTGATGGGCTTGTGCCTCCCAGATCAATAAAGGAGGAGGTGAGGTAATGATTATATATGAAAGGATATTTAAGAACCCATCTCCTTAATTTCTGTAAATTTACTTCTCCCTTGTTCATTTCATTTTTTTTGTGTTGAAGGACTGTCATTGGTGTTGATCTGAGCTGAAAAATAGTTTTTACCCCTTGTTTTATTTTGTCTTATCATATTTATCTGCTATATGTAACCAAAAGCTAGCACATGCTCATTGCTCAACATCCAATTGCAATTCTAACCCAAAAAAAATAAAATTTTCCAATAGCAATTGCTAAAATCCTTGGGGCCAGAACTTGAGAATTAGTCTTTTTATAACTTCACCTTCGGATTTTGTAGTAATATGTAATCTGTATCATTATATTTTTTAAAAAGTTGAGAGAGAAGATAATACATGAATTCATCTCTCATTTTTTAAAAATATCAAATTAAACCCAATCATTACAATCCAACATTCAGCCAAAATAAGAGATGGTGAGATGTTAGGGATTTTAATGATTGAAATATGAGAGGTAAAGTTGTTTTTAATCATCCACCTGTATCAAATTTGACACTGACATTTCATCCTCCACAAATATGGACACTATTTTTTTTGTATTATCAATATCTATACTCTGACTAAATAATAGATGGGAAGAACTACAATTTCTGGATCGTACAACCAGCGCTCACATAAAATCATAATTGATTTTTATAAAAAAATAGAGGGTGCGATTTATTTTTGTTACCTTCACTGCAGAATCAAAAATGATTCAAACCAGAAAAAAACATATCATAATAGTTTTACGTTGAATTTAACAAAAAAAGAAATAAGGGGATGCATATAATTAATCTTAGTAGAGTTCCATAATTGGTAAAGTAAGAAGATCTATCAAGATATAGGTGTCTGTTTCATTTATTGATCCAATAAATCGTTTTGTAAATACTACAAATAACAATTAATGATATTCCATTATTTGATGAGTAATAAAATAAAAAAATTTACTGGGATAAATATAAACTACGTAAATTGTCAGGTAATATGCCATTGAGAAATTAAATTATGAGTGGCACTGGTGTCATGAATTTGATTTATAAAAATATATATATATAAAAGGCACATTTTGGCGTGATAAGTGGGAACACCAAAAAAAAAAAAAAAACTTCTGATGCAGCTTGATAGAGGGAGAAAAATGCCATCATTCATTATCATCGTGACTTCTTTTACTGGTCGTTAAGGTTATTTAAAATTCTTATTTTGCCCTCATTATATCACACTTCTTGGTCTGATGAGCCCACTACGAGCCCAGCCCATTATTATGTGATGATAATACTGATATTATTTTGAAAAGTTTTCTGAGGTCGCAGAACATAATTATATTTAAGAAATCAATATTTGATAAATGTACAGAGAGGAGTCGAAGTAGAAGATCAAAAATCTTTTCTTGAAATACCCAATAAAAATAAAATATCCGTATTTTCTCCGCCGCCGCTCGCTCGGAGAGGTTCGTCTTCCAGGGCTGGCCTCTTTTGCTCCGGGTAGGCGCGCGCAGAGGAGGACGATGGCGGCGAATGCTCCGAAACACCGAGCCCTCGCGGATCCGCGGATTGAGTGGGATAAGCATCGCCGGAAGTCTGGCTTCCTTCTAGTCACTCTTCCGCGGCGGAGGATGGAAAAGGCGGCGGCGGCGGCGGCGGCGGCGGCAATGTCGATGCAGTCCTCCACAGGAAGCTTGTTGAGATGGTCCGCCTTGTGGATTCGCTGGTGGTGAGAGCCTTTCGTGCGTCTTCAAATCCGTCGTCATTTTTTGTTCACAATTTTTTTGTCTGTTTTCTTCTGTTAACTCTGTTTCCGTCTTGTTCGCCGGTGTGTTTAATGTAAACTGTGTTATACGCGAAACCATTCTTTTTTTATTTCAGGAGAGAAGGGAAAAAGCGTCATTTACTTGCAGAGCATCAATGATTTACTGTTGCGGAGGCGGAACGATTAGGATGGGTAAGAGTTAGATGCTCACACCCACACATGAGATGAAACTGTTGGAGAAATCGAACTCCTTGTGTCAAAGAGTACTCGGTTTCTTCACCAGTGGCTTCCTCGAGCACCCGAACCCCGGTCAAGCTGGGAACCTACTTCTGTATGCAACTAGGATGCACGCTGAAGGTCATCACATCCGATTGTATGTAGGGGCCTTCACTGTTCAGTTCAGCCCGAAAAACCAGTTTGGTTTGATTTGAACCATCAATCTATTTGATTTAGTAAGAGTCTTCAAACCAAACTAAACTGATAAATCTAATAACCTGAATCAGATTAAATATTTATTTTTGTTTATCATTATTTATATATCTTTTTCCAGTATAAATAATTTTGTTACAAGAGTTTTTAAGATAAAGCTCATGAAATGTGTAAACATATATGTTAAATTTTACTAGAATGTGATTTAAAGCAAACAAAATGAAATTATACATTGACATATATACGATATCATGATAAGATATGATTTGAACCACACCAAATTTGGTTTGGTTTGATAAAAAATCTTTAAAAGTCAAACCAAACCATGAACACCTCTAATTGTATGCATCTCTTCCACCCGATGATACATGCTCATGATGGCCATGAGCTTACCCTCTCAGTGGAGAAGCTTGATTATGGGCTTGTAGCCCATCTTGGACTAGGTATTCTCCTCTTGGTTTGGTTCACATACACCATTATAAACTTTTCTTGTCAGAGGTTAGAGAGAATTATGGAAAATTGTCACTCCATCCCATATGAGCCTTCTCATCTTCTAGTGTTTGTCAGATTTTTGGACTGTCACCCGGAGAAGTTTCAGAGTCTGTCTAGGAGCTACCTTGGAGACAATTATTGCTGTCAATTTAAGGTCTTTTGATCTGCATGTACTTTTTTTTCTATTATAATGATTCCCTCCACTTTTCCCATGGATGTAGGAAGGCATCATACATTATCAAACCATATAAATTTGGTGTCTCTTGCGTGATTACTTGATTACTGAGGAGTTACTCTGAGTTGCCGTACTTTTTTTATCATAAACGATTCTACAATTATCTTGCGTGTGCATTACACTTGCAAATGTATCTTATTTTTATAACATTTGGTATTAGATCTGTGGTTTTTCTATAATAAATGGTTCAATCTGTTTTTGGTTGGTCTGTTTATTGTTAGTATAAGGTGACTACAAAGTTGGAGACTGCAAAATATGATGGAAAGATTGACTTTAGTCTGTGGCAAAAAAGAATAAGGGCTGTGTTAGTTCAGAACAATCTACACAAGGCACTACTCGGGAAGGAGCAGTCTGGACTCTGGAGTAAAAGCTGAAGAGTGACCAGAATTAGATCTCAAGGCAATAAGCACTATTCAACTGTGTTTGACAGACGAGGTCTTTTACAATGTAGCCGATGCCGATGCCGATGCCGAGACTACATTAGATCTATGGAGGAAGTTTGAACAACTCTACATGTCAAAGACACTCACAAACAAGTTTTATGTCAAGAAGCAATTGTATAGCTTGCCTATGCCTGAAAGTGGCGTTGTGTTAGAGCACATGAATACCTTTAACAAGATGAATTTTCTGCTTCATAGTATGGAGGTGACGGTAAAAAAGAGGATCAAGTTGCTCTTATTCTTTTTTCTTTGCCTAAGTACTACGAGTCTACGACTATCTGATGACCACCATCATCTATGGTTGAGATATGCTGAAGGTGGATGAAATCAAGGCTATTTTGCTATCAAGTGGAACTAAAAACAGAGCAAGTTCTAGTGAAATATTGATGGTAAAAACGGTGGGTCAAGAAAGAAAACATTAAAAAGAAAAGGACGTGAAGAATATTGGGAGATCTCGATCTAAGTCAAAGGGTCTAGATAATCCTTGCTGTTACTGCAAGGAGGTAGGCCACTGGAAGTCTGATTGTCCAAGAAAGCTTTAGAAGAACAAGCATAAGTAAAAGGATCTACAAGATGCAAGCATTACTTAGTCAGAATTGGATGGAGATGCGCTAATCGTTTCCACAGGTATCATCCCAACTAGTGTCTGGATTATTGAATTTGGTTCTTTCTATCATATATGCCCTTGTATGGAATACTTTATGTGGAAACCTCAATTTTTCTTACCGATAAAAATAAAATAAAGTATGTTGATGGGAGTGTATATGTATGTGTGTCTATGGGGTTTGGTCTGATATATTTGATTAAAAGAAGTGTGTCAGGTTACGTGTGGGTTTTTAAAATCAAGGTTGGATCTCTCTACTAATTCTTGGGCTGATATGATGTTAATTACATTGGGCGACAGTTCGACAATTCTTGATTAATGGTCACTACAACACATGAT
Organism: Cryptocoryne crispatula var. balansae; assembly: GCA_036172225.1. Taxonomy (NCBI): domain Eukaryota; kingdom Viridiplantae; phylum Streptophyta; class Magnoliopsida; order Alismatales; family Araceae; genus Cryptocoryne; species Cryptocoryne crispatula. Next base: position 37,729,865 of record CM069930.1, read on the forward strand.
ACAAAATAACATTTAAAGTTAACATCTGACAAACATGGAATACGATAAAAATAATATATTCTTGATTCTTTATCTTTTAACAAAAGTGAGCAAGTATCTGTGACTTTCTTTTTTTTCTTCTCACCTTCATTCCTGTCCCTGATGAATAGGAGACAACTATGTTGCCCACCTGGATAGAGTTGATATGTTTACTTAGACCCAACTAGTGCTTTCGCTCAGACTTGATCAAGCATGGTTTACAGAATCGGTTGAATCGGATCAGCCGATGTCGATTAGATTTTGACCCGGAGCATCGATCCCATGGATTGCAGAATCGGCCGATCCGGATTGGGATAGGCTGATTCTCGGATCGGATCGGCCCCAGTGGATCCGATTCCGGATGGAACCAGCAATCTAGACCCGAATTTTGGGACCGATCTGGACTGATCCAGGATTGCTCTTTTGTCCGGAGGATTGGCCGATCCGGACCGATCGGTGGTCACCGATCGTGATCGCGATCCCGTGATCCTTGATCAATATAGACGCGACTCCATTTGGAATCGATTTGGATCGGTGGAATCGGTTGAGAATTGGCTGATTCTTTTGAATTGGTGCTGAATCGACAGATTCAACCGACCTTGTAGGGACAACTTAAGTCCTGGATTATTAATGATATCATGCCCGATTCTGGTCTGATATCTACTCGATATCACCCTTATACCGTGATACTAGGCTACAATTGAATCTCCCCTCTCTTCCTCTTGAAGGACCTAGGGCACCGATGATTCTAATGATTTCGACGGCAATTTTGATAGGATTTCGGTGATCCTACGGTGATTTAACTTGATCTGGCGGTGATTCAACTTCGATCCCCCACATTCTGGCGATCTTTGGGCAATTCCCCTTCACATTCTCTTGATTCCATTGGATTTCATCGATTTCCCTCCCCTTTAAGGGGCTATTCCACCTTTCCTTTCCTTATCCCCTGATCAAACCGAAACAATCATCAAGGGGTGATTGTTTCAGGTCGATTTTGACCGGAACAACCCCTTAAAGGGTTTTTAGTCCCCCTCCCCCCCAACCTTGACAATCCCCTGGCCCTGATAGTCACCCCTCAACCTTGATGGTTACTGGGCCTAACAGCCTCATTAAAGGGCTGTTCAAACCCTTCCCCATTTTATCGGTGAAGTTGAAAATAGTTTTTGATTTGTTAGACTCTTGATGTTGTAGGCCAAGAACTCAAGGAGCAATGGTCGAGTAAGAAGGCACTGATGCACTTCTTGTGACATTGGGTGGAAACACGGTCATATGGTGGATTTTGATAAGAAGAGGGTACAATTTAGGTGGTGTGGGAAATAGATGTATGGAGGTGTGAGTGGAAATGTCAAGAAATATGACAAGGTACCCAAGGAGAGCAATGAAGCTACGAGAGTATACCTTACTGGAAAAATCTCACGAAAGAGGATTCATGTTGAACAAAGAGAGGAGTTGCATGAGGAGCTTTTGGGAAGAAGACATGACAGACCTAGCAATAAAGTTAAGGGAAAAAGACGAAGCTCAGAAGGTTGAGACATCATTTAAGTCTGATGAAGATGAAGGCTTGAAAAGAACATTTCATGCTAGCAAACAATGATAGAGGGAAGATGTGGAGAGGAGAGGAACATGTGGCTATGGAGTTAGAGAGCTGGCATATCGTCTATCACAATCTACCCGACCCATACCCACTACGGATGTGGGAGGTAGAGAGGGGCATGATCCATTTTGTCGATTTGTTTCGATGTGATCCACTGAGGATCCTCACATGTTCAGGCAACAAAACAACTCGCTAAGGACAATAAAACAAGCCTTTAAAGGGGTTAAAGCAACCACTTTCGTTGCAAACAGTCAAGCATATTTATAAGTGGTTTCTACGTGCTAGTAATAATCTTAAATTGGGTAGCTCATACATATGTATTTTATAATGGGCCAATAACAAATTTTGTTTTCATCTTAACTTAAAGAAGGCGTTCCAGCACATGCCGTAAATAGCCACTACTTTCATACCATGGTTGATGCAATTGAGAAGGCTTTACTGAGATTAAAGGTCCTAACCAGTCGGTATATCTATGATGTCGACTTCGATGACGAAGTGGAGGAGCTTAAGGTCTACATAGATGACTTTAAATTGGTCTAGAGAGAGAGAGAGAGAGAGAGAGAGAGAGAGAGAGCACAATCATGTGCGATGAGTGGATCGGCATAACAAAGAGATCCATAATTAACTTTCTTGTGTATTGTTCAAATGTCACATCGTTTTAAAGTCCATTGATGCTTTAGGTAATATCAAGAATGTTGATTACATTTCTTTTTCCAATGGACGACAATGTGGAAGAGGTTGGGGAGGATAATAGTGTACGGTTTGTGACCGATAGCAAACTATCCTACAAGGTTGTAGTAAGGAAGTTGATGGACAAGAAACCGCTAAGTTTCATATGTAGCACTTGACATCACCTTGGTGCTAATTCGACCCCAAATGGGTTAGATCGGACATGAATCCGACGTAGAATCTATCTATGAGCCAATCTTTTTTTATTGTTTAATTTTTTACGGATAATCTATCTATTGTAGATCTAAAATATAAAATATAAATATTATATAAAATAATAAAATAAAATAATAAGCACATAGTTCATATTTTTGTTGACGATGTTTTGTAATTACTGATTCACATAATAGTTGTAAAAATATATTATATTATTATGTGTGCATTAATGCACTCCATCTTTACAAAATATTATGTTATATTTTATGCATGCACACATTTTAATCTCTTATTCCGATCTCCTGATATATCTTTGGGTTCTCTTCTCTTTCACCTTATGACAATCCTTCATCACGACCCAACCATCATTATCCTTGCAGAGGTTAAACCACCTTGGCATAACATATTTAACCTTGGATTAAATTTGCAAGTATCCGGTTACTCCAACCATTGGTCTAGTAGGTCTCGCACAGTGGCACCTCAAACAAGTATTCATATAACTAGATATTGTTGTACATTTCAACACAACCTTTGTTCTCTCGATTAACGTAGGAGATTTCAACTACTATCAACACCATAAACAAACATCACACTCTGTGCTCCAGTTCCACTTTAACAAAATTCATTATTTGCTGAATGGTATTACTCGTTTAGGACTTTACAATTGCTTTGTGTTCGTATTAGTTGATGAATCTAGCCCGATCTTGGCAGAAATTGACACCTGTCGATCTCAATATGGATTGGATGATCTATCAAACTATGGTATTCAGTTCCATTAACATAGTCATTGTTGGGAATCTATCTAATCAGATTGGCGCAATGAAAATTTTTCGATTCCTCGTATATCAATATCTTGGTCTTGATCGGAACCGAACGACGTCGCCAAAATCGGTATTCGAAACGATTTCGAACACGTACCTTTGTGAGATTCAAACAATCTCTATAGATCAAAGAAGATTGAGCATTCTCACGCTTGTCAAGCCTCTCAAGCGTGCGGCTTCTAGTCGTATTCACATGAACCGCCTCTAAAGTCGGGTTCTCTTTCGCGCTGACGTCGACCACTCATCCCGAACAGAACTCCACCATCGAATGGTGGCTGCTGGGGTGAAAGACGGCGAAGGATGGTGGCTGGGGCGTAGAGAGCTCCCTTGGCTTGATCGGGTTTGTGCTCTCATCGCTATTATTTATAGAACTCGGGATTTTTCATAAAAACCTCTCCTTATTCTATAAATTAACCCAAGCTCCCAAACTTACAGATTAGTTATTATGTATGTGACCTTTTAATCCCAGGAGCCCATTTAGTTGAGGCCTAATTAAAAGAACAACTTATTTTAAATTAAAGCTATTATCTCATAATAGATTTAACGACCTACCAATCATAAAGAGTACAAGCCAAATCCTATGATCCCAAACGGCTTCGGGGTTGAACTCTTCTCCAAAGAGCCTTTTCATCATCAGTTATCACACAGATATAAATCTTCGTCCATTCAATGTCCCGGTCAGATAGGAGTACGACATTAACTGTCAACTCTCAAATATACCGATACTATGGAATCTTGTACTCGTAATTGAATCAATTAAAAAATATTTTTTTAATTATCTTATCTACCTTAGCCAAAGATTTAAAGTATTACATTCTCTCTCTTCTACCGAGAGTGGACGATCTCGTGTTGTCCGCTCAATTGTCTCCACCAGATTTCTCATATATCCAATCTATTAACTATACAAGATCACAATACTAAGTAATCCCTAAGTCAATAGTCAAAGTACATGGTACGTCCGGCAAGACATCTTTGGCAACTCAGGTTAAAGATCCAACCGTGCAAATGTAATGCTAGAATACCTTGATCAACAGTTCGGTAAGATACTATTCGGGGATTCCATACTGGTCAGTTTATTGAACTTATTTCTCTAATGAGCACATGTACATGTATCTCAGTGTCCCCACACTGATAACCAATGAGATCGGTCATCCTCATCATATGAGAAGATATCATATACATTAGTCTTACCAGATCTTTGATGTCCCGTCTCGAGAATCCTACGATTAAGAATATTTAGTGTGCATATTTCTAGATTATTGATCTCATTATCATGATCTCATCATGATTCAATCTATCATTATATGTAATATAGGACTTCATTACGATAGACACATCTAGATAGTGTAAGTAACGAAGATAATACTATTAATACTGAATAAGATATTACAAGAAATATAAAATTATATCACATATGATTGACTTGTAGGGCATACATTTCTATCAGTCATGTCTAGGATAATAAATATTTGTCAGTTCTTTTATTCATTTTTTATCTTATATTTTTCTGAATAGTTGTGCTGTAAACACCTATTTATTTCTTGAGCTTGTGATAACACCCACTTTAAGTACAAAAAAAGAAATAAAGTATATCTAGCCACTATCCTCCCATAATACAATTGGAGAATGTATGATCAAGGAATTTTAAATTGGGATCGGGGTACCAGCCAATCTGAGGGAAGAAAAGCCGATTGGATTGATGCCAAAATTTGAGAGGATGGAAGATCAATCAATTCCAGTTTGATTTAACCCTGATCATCGAGGTTCAATTGACGCTAGAAGATGCCATAAGGCATTTCTGCCAATGCCTCTGCATCTACTAGCAAGTGCTTGAGGTGACTGCCTAGGTGATGAGGCGATGCAAGGCATTCTCTCGCCATCTTGATTTCTAGGTGGTCCCTCCCATTGCTGCCTAAAATGGTTCCTGTGCACCAGATGAGCTCAAGACTGGTCCCGCAGACCAGTAGGTGGGGAGGGGTGGGATCTGTTTTAAGTTTTTGGATCCCTCGTTACCAGGTTCACAAAACCTGTTAGTGTTGTCTTGCTTTTGCAAGACTGCAGCGGGAATGGGCATCCAACATTGTTTTCACCTCTAGCTACCCTTCTCTATTAACCATATTCCACCAATGACCTTGCTCTATCATTCTTAGCTGGTATAGAAGTCCCAAAAAACCTTTCTTCCTCGCTCTCCATTTGCCTCTGTTGTCTAGGGTGATCACCTGGGGTTCCTGAAGTGAGATGGACCCTTCCTTGCCTTAAGCCAATCACGCCTATGACAACATAGTTCCGTATCTTTCTCGCATCATGTCCATCTGGTGGACCCAATATCCTAATATAGAATCAGCCAAGCATTCAAGCCATGTGTATCATGCAAAGGGCAAGAATTAAGCTGTTTTGTTTTGCTTTATTTCTCACTTCAAGAATATCTTTTGTTCCTAGGCTGCAAAGCAATATTGCGTACACTTTTATGATAACATTATATATTCAAATAAAATCAAAGATGCCTAATGACAGAAAATTATCATGTTTGGTGAGATATGATGTGATAAGAAAAAGGACTGGGATTATGTATAAAATAAAAAGAGGTCTTTATTCTTTTTGTCCAAGAACAAATTCTTTATAAAATAATATTTTTATCATGACTGTCATACACATTTTTTAAAATGTTTTCTTACAAAAATATATTTTTTAGAGATCTTGTAAAAATTAAGAATATAAGGAGGGCTTTAGCAGTCTAGATGGTTTCCTTGCTGCTGGACTACTGCAGTCTGCAGTATACATCATACTATTCTAGCTTGCTGGTTGTGAGGATATCCTTAAATTTATGTTTCGTTTGAGGATGGATGCATTGCATCTTCTTTTTTCAACCTGTTGGGTAAATTCTGATGCAATCATATTCTGAATGTAGAAATGGATGCCATACCTTTGCCATGCCCTGTGCCTGTGGAGCTTAAGTGGACCTTTAGTTTCGACTGATGATTTTCCTCTCTCCGGCAGTTAAATCTTGGAGATAAGCGAGCAACATAGGAGAAATTAGACTGAATCAAAAGCATCTGATCAAAATGTTGAAAAACTTCAAGCAGACTTGGGTATTGTCGAAGAGAGCTTTATGCACATATTTGAAGAGCTTTCAGTAAGTGGTTTAACTGCACAGAGACAAAATTCTGACTTGTTTTCATAATTTCTATCACCTTCCAATTAGTAAATTTGATGTTTCCTAGAAGCCGTACATCATGTTTTTTCTAAAAGTGAGGTGGTCAACTGAAACTCCTACAGTTAATTCTGGTAGACTCACAAGGAACGCTATTCTATTTTCAAATTTGGGCATTTTGACAGCACGATTGTATAAATGTTTATCTAGATTTATTTATTGGAATTTGCTGTGTGTTTGTGTAAATGATACACAATTCCTGATGAGTCTATGGCCAACTTTAGGTTTTCTTTGAACATGAAAATGTAGAGGTAGCATCCCATGGGCTTAATTTTGAAGCTTTGAAGAGTTAAAAATGATATCTACCGCTGTAACATTGAACCACAACAAGATGTGGCATGGTGTTCCAAGGCTAGATTTGTAACTGAGAAGAAAGTGGAATTGCATTTTACTTAGTCTATCTTTTTAAGTCAAATGAAGACTTTCTAATCAGTAGCTTATAAGCCAGAGGCAGCTTTCAGAAGTAGATGAATCATGAATGCAGTACCTATTTTACATGATCTCCCAGCATATAAAGGTCTTGAGTTCTGATATAACAGAGGCAAAATTCCACATTACTTTACAAGACAGAGAAGCCTGAACTACTTAAATACTGATTCTGATTGATATATATGGACATTGCTGATTATCTGGAAGTGGAAGAATCAAGTCTAAATAGATTGGACTAAATATTGTCCGTGATGCTTGGATCAATCTCAACTCTCAAGATCAAGAAATATTAGAACCGCTTCGATTGCATTTCTACATTCACAAGGCAAATAGATCCATCCCTGTTGATGATAATAAATTGCTCAATGATCATACGATTTCAACAGAACAGAAATCATGTATGGTTTGGTTTTGAGAAAACTCTCCGAAATCCATCCACACCCTCATTTAACACCATCAGACATAAAAGTGAAAAAAAGTAAAATTAAACGATTTAAGGACAAGTATATTTCATCAATGATAAATGTTGGGGATTTTTCACGTTTCAATCTTCACAATTGTTTGTATCTCTAGATGTGTCTCTTTAAAATCAATAGAGCTGAACAAATCAAAGCATTGTATCTTTGCAAAATGATTATTTCTGCCTCAAACGCCTCAAAGATTGTGTTATTCAAGTATTTCTCAAAACTTCTCAAAGAAATACCCTCTCTTTTCTGGAGAGAAAAAGGGTGCTGGAGGGAAATTATAATTATTTAACTCATACTATTTTAAGAGTTTCTAGACGAAATAACTTATTGTCACCAACAAAAGGTTCTCAAGTATTTCACGAGGATATATGTTTTATAAAATATAAGACTGATATTACAAAGAAGCTATACGACAAAGTCATAACGTCTCTCAGGCGGTACGCCGGACAGGTGGTGGACCCCCCAACTGCTCGCCCTCTTGAATCTAGTCAACGTCCTGCAACGGCTAGTTTACCGGCCGCTCTTCCCCTCGAAGAGCAGCGTCGTCCTCTCTGTTATATATATACTGCATCGCCTTCGCCTCCCTTCTACCGATCGGAAGAAGAGAATCCTAGTCTTCTCCTGTGTTTCTGCGCCGCCATGAACGGTCTTCATCTCCTCCTCGCGCTCCTCCTGCTGTCTTTATCACGCCGGGGCTCCGCCCAGGCGCCGGCGCCGGCGCCGTCTCCAAGATCACTGCTTCTGTCGCCGCCGCCGCCGCCGCCGACGACGACACCCCCTGCGGGCGCCTCCCCAACGCCGCCGCCGACGACGACACCCCCTGCGGCGGCCTCCCCAACGCCTCCGCCGGCCAGGGCGCCGGTTTCGTCTCCGCCCAAGGCGTCCCCAGCGCCGGCTCCGACCGGGACGCCGGCGGCCACGTCGCCGGCCCCCGCCGGCAAATCCCGGCCCTCTCCAGCACCAGCTCCGACGGCGGAGGCGCCCGCTCCCGTCGCCCCGGGCATCCCGGCCGCTCCGGCGGAGGCACCACCGGGCGCTGGCGCCCTGGGCCCGCCCAGCCCTGTCGTCGCCGGGAGCTCCCCCGCGGCGTCGCCGTCGCCGGAGGCCGCCGCGCGTAGAGATTCCGGTGCCGGGGGCGTCCGGTGTGGCCTCGTGGAGCTCGTCCTGGGTGGCCTGGCTGCGGCCGCCGCCATCGCCATTTGATACATGATCTCTCTCTCTCTCTCTCTCTCTCTCTCTCTCTCTCTCTCGACCGTCCTTGTTTAGTTTAGAAAACTATTTATTTTATTCATTTTCTCCTGCTTGGTATGCCGTGCAGGCTGCTATTTTCTTTTATCATCCACTGTCTGTCTCAGTCTTGGAATTTTTTTGAAGTATGTACACTTCAAAATTCTATTTGCAGGATCAACACACTAAATTTTTTTTCTTCTGCAGAACCGAAATGAAAGTTAGAATTTAGAAAAAAAACCGATTGAAGATGTGAAATGATGAAGTTGGAGTTTGGAAATCTTACTTTCAAAACGTGAAGTCGGATTAAAAAAAGGGGGAAAATTAATTAGGGCCCAATTATCAAATTAACTTCAATAAAAAACTCATTGACTTAAATATTGTTCGTAATAAACTCCGTCAACAAAAAACTTATATTGAAAAGTCCTTTCCATCGAATCCTCCGTTAAGTCACCATTTCATTTGATATTTCCCCGTTCTATCCCTCGCCCCATGACGCCCATTTCTCTCGCTCCACCACTCCCTGTTTGGCGGCTCTCTTGCAAACCATGATGGTTGCATGTAGACCTTCTTCCTCGTGGCAGACTTTACGGCGGCGGTATTTCTTCCTCAACGGACCTTCTTCTCCACGACGACGGTGTTTTTTTCCTCGCGATGCCGGCCCTTCTTCCCAACGCCATCTTCTTGAGCCCTAGTTTCGGTGGCGGCGGCGGACTATCTTCTCTTCTTCTGCGCCCCCTCTTCCCATCTGCTGATCCATGACACTCTATTTGTAGCAGCTGGGGTCTAAAAAGGGCCTTGGCATGTAGAGAGTTGGCGGCTTAAAACTGTTTCCGTTGTTCTTCAAACTGTGGCAGATGCTTGGACAGATGCAGGATCATTTAGGGTGTGTATCTTCCTCTCTTTTTTCTCATGACATTCTATAAGATGTCAAGTTTAGGTCGATTAACATAAACGTAAAGTGTGGCATTTCTTTATCACAGAGTGTGGTATTCTTTGACTGGTGCGCAATTCTCACTGATTGGGGCTACTATTCGTAGACTATATTGAGGACCATTTTCAAAAGGTAAATAACTTTTTTCTAGTTAATTTTCAATTTTTACAATTTTATATACGAAAAATATGTTGAGACGATTCGACGTCAATTTTTCTTATATATTTTTATTTTATTTAAAATTTTTATCTTAGGATGTGACGATCCAAACTTTTGACAACAGACTCTTCAGCGTCATTTTTTTATATACTTTTTTTCTTTTGAAATTTTCGTTCATCGTGAAAAACCGACGATCCAAATTTTTGACAAAGGACATAAGTGTCTTTTTCTTACTCTTTCTAACAGTTATCATTCATATTGGGGTGGAAGTTATAAGAATGGCTCAAATACTCCAAAATAAAAATCCCTTTTCATAATAGAGACGACTTTGAGTTTGATTCAACTTCAAGAAGTTGGATTTTTTATTTCATTTTTTAGGAGCTTAATTTTTAAATTCCGACTTCAGTTTTGTGAGAAGTTAGATTTTTCCGAATCTACTTTATTAATTTGGGCTCTAAAAAGTAGGCTCGAATATTCCTAGTTCTATTAAAATGTGTTAGTTTTGCGGAAAAAAACATATTATATTAGTGTTGCAATTAAAATTTTGAAGTGGGTTGCTTTCAAAGAAACCTCAATTTTCTTATTTATGTATCATATTAGTCAGCTTGGTGGACATAGAAGAGAGCCGTGGTTGGGGGATTATTAAGAGGCATAGGTATTTTACATAGAAAGATAGAATAAACTTAAGTTATTTGACAAATAATTTATGGGGGTGGGGTTGTTACATGAATATTTGAGTTTTTGTTAACAAAAATGTAGTAACAAAATTTGCTAAAATCGAATAAAGAGAGATGAGATTTTCTTTTTTTAGTGTGAATCTCTAAACTTTTTTTTTTGTTATACATGGTCCCCCCTCTTTTTTGTCATCATGTGTCTCACAACACATGATAATTTTATGTTTTGAAGGGAATGTCCATGACAAAAATGAGTTTCCATTACAAAGATGTATTTTTGTGTACTAACCTTGCCAAAAATATTGTTTGGTATCTCAAATATATATTTTCATAAGAGCTTCTTAAATTTTAAATAAAAATGTGTGGCTCTTTTATGCTTATCTCATCAAAATTGTTAATTTTATGTTTGTAGCCATCTTAAATTTTATTTAATGCAAATGCTTACCCTCAAAATATATACAAATTGTGTTTTTTTATCATGAAACATGTTATTTAAACTCGTTGCCCAAACACACATTATGTATCCTTTTACAAAAATATTATCACAAAATGTATACAAATTGTATTGCAGTCAGACATTTTTATAAAGATGTCACACTAATTCATAAGTAAGTCTGTGAGGGTAGAGTTGTTCATTCAATCTGAAAAATCAAATCAAATTAATAATTTGATTCGGTTTGATTTAGTTTGCATTATTGATTCGTTTAGTTTACTTTTTAAGATCTTTCAAATCAAATCAAATTGATAAATCGAATAACTCAAATTAGATTAAATATTTATTTTAAGTTATACGATATTATTTATATATTTTTAATAAAAATTTATTTTTTAAGATAAAATTAATGTAATGCATGAAAAGGATCAAATTAAATCAAATTGAACCGAATTAATTCGATTCGATTTGATTAATTTGGTTTAATTTTAGATTGAGAAAACATATTCAAGCTAAGGGTCCATTTGTTTCACCGTAAAACAGACTGCATGCATGAGTTTTCCCGATCAATGGCTACGGAACTTTGTTTGGTTACACGTAGATATTATGTAGATGGAAAACATTTTACGTTGACGTCTAGCCTAACGAGGATTTTGGCATCCATGAAATTTTTGCGGACGCCGTTTTCCGATACATTGTCCATTTTGTATAAAGAGATTATTTCACCATACACATTACAATTCAAACATTAGATATTTAATAATATTTTGTTTAAAATTTAAATTTATATTAATATCTAAAGTTTTAAAAATAAAAATTATATTAAAAATTAAATTGCTTTATATATACTAAACTGTAAATACTTACTAGGATAAAAATAATTATAACATAATTTAAAATAAATTAAATATTTTTTACACAAATACTATTTATATAAATATAATAAAATATAAAATTTTATGTTGAACCTTCTAGGCGCCTTTATTTATGATGCATTTAAAGTAAAAATCAATTTGAATTGAAGTTAAGAGATTTTTTTTGGAGAATATATCATATGTAATATGCCACTTTTTTGTCATGCACCTTAAATATTTTGTAATAGAAAATTTTGGTAAAAAACAACTCTAGTGACTTTTCTTTTACTGGTAACCAAATGCATCCTAAATTAAAATAAAATAAAAAGTCTCACAGAAAAAACTGAAATTTAGATAAATAAAATAAAAGGTCACACTAAAAAATTTAAATTATTGAAATTAATAAATAAAAATTGTAATTTACTTACATTAAAATTTTATAATTGTATAACTATATGTTACAAGATTTTTTCAAAGTTGATAATCTAAAGGAAAGTGTGTGCAACCAGCAATGAAAACGTTTTCTAGTGTACCAAACATAGTATTCGTATTTGCTTTTCTTGGAAAAGTTAATCCCACGTAAATTGTTTTCCATGTTTCTTGTTTTACGTTAAACCAAATGCACCCTAAACCAAATCACACATCCCTATTGTGAGGGAGATAAGAAGAGAGTTCAACTCTGAAGTCAACGAAAATCACAACTTTACTGTTTTAGTTTTGCTGTTTCATCAACTATATGCTGAAATTTTATTTTATTTTATTTTATTAGTATAATATAAATTTTAACTTTTTATTAGTACGATACTAAAATTTAAAAATAGATATTATAAAATCATAAATCTACGGTTTTGATGGTAATATGTAAAAAAACAAGTTTCTTTTAATTTTTATCGAAATGGTAAGAATCGTCTATATGTTATATTTACACCGGTAGACCCTTCTGCGCAAGTCAGTGTCGGTGGCATCTGTCGGTGCTGACGTCAGATGATCTCCTGGACGAATACTTTACCTACACGTGGCAAGATCGATCGACAGGGATACTGGCTCTCCGCCGGCCTCTGCCACGTCAACGAAAGCCCTGCTCTTTCGGCAAAATTACTGAAATACCGACCTACCGCCGTCCCGACACTCCCCCCCCACTCAGTCGATGTTGTTCGTCCGATCCGACTCCGACGGCTAAGATGCATTCAGCGTTTGAGCGGTGAACCCACCAGCTTTACGTCTCCGTGCGGTAACCTTAACCGCCCGCGGCGGGGCCGGCGTGTCAGAGGGCACGCAGCTCTTGGGTAGCCGTGGAAATAAATAAAAAATAATATCACTACATATTAAATTTTCGTCGATCATTTAATATACAGGTTTAATTTTTAGACGTCAACCCGGTCAGATTCGTATTTTTTTACACATCTTCGTAAAATCAAATGAGCAAATCTTTCCGGTGTTGTTTGATACGGGAATAACTTAAAGATAAATTTAGTTTATTTTCAAAATTTAAGAGATAAATCAAATTTATTTGTCAAAAATCACGAGACGATTTCAGACAAGGACGTTCATCTGTCAAAAATCACGAGATTTTTATTTAAAAATTTTAATCATATAAAAGTGCAAAGATTATTATTTAAAAATCAGACTCGTACGTTCAACGGAACGGCCGGTGCCGCGTGCACGACGGAACACGTGTCCTGTTATAAGTGGGCCAGCGGCACGTTACCCGAACAGAGCGAATCTCACGGAGTGGCTGTGTTCGTAATTTTGTCCAAGAAGGGGCCCTTTCTATTTAACCTGACACGTCATACCTCCCCTACTTGACACCGCCGCACCGTCCCACGTACCGACAGGCCTTTCCCTTTCTTCTCCGTCGCCGGTGAAGCGCAGCGGCGGCGGCGGCGTCGACGGCAAGAGAAGCGCAATGCGGCTGCTCCTGCTGCTGCTCGGAGCTCTCGCGCTCTGCGCCACGGCGCCGGCGGTGCGGGGCGCCGGCGACCTCACGGCCCTCATGTCCAAGAAAGGGTGTGCGGCCTTCGCCAACCTCCTCGCCTCCACCGCCGACGTCGCGAAGACCTTCGAGGGCAACGTCGGCGGCGGCCTCACCGCCTTCTGCCCCGTCGACCAGGCGACGAAGGCGTTCATGCCCAGGTTCAAGAACCTCACCGCCGACGGCAAGATCAGCGTCCTGCTCTACCACGGCTTCCCCGTCTACATGTCGATGGAGATGCTCCGGACGAACAACGGCGTCGTCAACACCCTCGCCACCGACGGCGCCACCAGGAACTACAACCTGACCGTGCAGAACGACGGCGACGCCGTCACGCTGGACACGACCCGAATCGTCGCCACCATCACCGGCACCGTCGTCGACGAGCAGCCCCTCGCCGCCTACACCATCGACAGGGTGCTCGAGCCGCCGGAGCTCTTCAAGCCACCCAAGAAGAAGCTCGCGCCCGCGCCCGCGCCGGTTCCCGCCGCCGACGCCCCCAGCGCGGAGAAGCTGGTTCAGCCGCCGGCACCGGCGGGTGCCGAGTCAGCTGCCGGCAACCAGACGGCGTCGGACGACAATGCCGGTGCCGTCGCCGCCGGCGGACGGTGGATCGCATTCGGCGCCGCCATGGCCGCCGGGATCCTCGTGATCTAGATAGAGTCATAGAGAGATGCGTCGAGACCGGAGTGATTTTCTGAACCATCGAAGAACAAAAAAAAAAGAAAAAAAGGATTTTTTTTTGTTTATCTTTAATTTAGGGAAACAAGAACATGAACTGGTCCTGATCAGATCCCCCTTCGATTTCCGGTTGATTTCTATTTTGAGTCTTGTGTACGAATCTTTTCTTCTTCTTTCTTCTTCTTCTCATTTGTAATTTTCAGATCTATCCAGAGTGCTGTGTTTGCTGCAAGACTCTCTCTCTCTCTCTCTCTGGACAAGAACATATATAATGCAATATTCAAATAAAGCTGGGAATGCAGGTTACAATTCCTTAGCTTATCATTTGTAATTTAAAAAACTTTTTAAAAGTTTTAATGTGGATATTAACTTTATTTTCAGACATTATCTCTAATAAGTAGACAGGATGATTTTCGACTGATGGATGAAATGGACCAATAACCTGCCTTAGTCAATATAAGCAAAGATAATTAAGAGGTTATGTTATTTGTAACCAAAATTAAGAGAATTGAAATTTTGCTTAGGGGTTCATTTCCTTTGGTTACAAGTAAAACTAAACAGGGAAAGACTTTTCTCAGAGAAACCATGTTGGCCCAACTGATCACATAGAAGATGACATCTTGTCTTGGAGTGTCAATCAGCCTAGCCCAAGTCAGCCCAGTCAAGGCCCAGTTCCACAAGTCTTGGCCAGACGAGAATTTTTTTTTTTAACTTGGTCCAATCTGACATAGCTTGGTTCAAGTTTCTTTTTCATATAACTATGTAAAAAAGTGCAAACAACACTAAAAATAAATCATGTATGATACTTAACCTAATCCAAACACATATATAATACGATTTTAACATACAAATAATTTTTTATATAGTTTTTTTATATTAACATATATAATAGATAATATTGAGATATAAAAAATAAAATAGTGTGCAAAACATATTTCTTAAAATATATTGCTAGAAAATAAGCAACACGTATACCCATGAGGTGGAGTAGGTTACTAATTTTTAAATTTTATGAGCAATTCGCAATCCAAACATTATTTTTTTCAAAGAAATAAGTGAAGTGGGGACTTACTTAATCCAGGAGGGAAACATGGTTAGATGTCGAATTACACAGAGGCCCTTTTAACTCTAGTATTTACAGCTATCCCCCCCCAAAAGCCCCACGTTGCCGTCATCGTCAGAGACGAGTGGACAGAGGGAGATGGCTGTTGATAAGCTGCCCCGCGGTTGGCCGCCCGCCGGCCAGCCGGCGCGGCGCTGATCGGACGACGAGCATCGTCGAAGGGGAGCCGGCGAGGCGCGCAGATATCGACCCTTCTGTTCGGAGATGGCGGAGATGGCGGTAGGCCTTCTCCTAGATCTGCTGGCGGGCGTCGTCAAGGAGCTGGTAAACCTCGCCGGCGGCGGCAAGACGGACACGGCGGCGACGGCCAGAGACGCGGTGAAGGAGGTGCAGGCCATCACGAAGGATTTGAAAGCCATCCAGCCTCTTTTGAGAGAGGCCGACAGGAGGAAGCACCACGGCGGGGCGCAGCCCGTCCTGACGAGCTGGGTGGAAGAGGTAACGGAGGCGGCATACGCGGCGGAGGACATCGCCGACGACTTCATCTACTCCCTCGCCGGCAGCGGCCGCGGAGGGTTCCGAGAATCTGCCGGCGGCGACGTCGCCGTCCGCCATCCGTTGGAGGCACTCACATGGCGGCTCCGGGAGATCAAGCCCAAGGTGAAGAACATCCGGCGCATGCGGAGCAAGCTTGTTCTCAGACTGTTGTCGTCGGAAGATGAACCGGGTGATGGAGCCGGCCGCAGGCGGCCATGGCCATCTGATCGCTGCTGCTTCGTCGACGGCGAGGATCGGAGCGTCGTGGGTTTCGAGGACGACGAGGCCCGGTTGGTCCGCTGGCTGACGGAGCCGCCGCCGGCGGCGGCGGCGGCAGAGGACCCGAGACGGATGGTGATCTCGGTGACGGGGATGGGCGGCCTGGGGAAGACGACGCTGGTGCGGAAGGTGTACAAGAGCGAGAGAGTGGCGGCGCACTTCGACTGCCGTTGCTGGGTCTCTGCATCTCCGCCGTCCGGAGCAGAAGAAGCGTTGAGGACCATGGCCGGGGAACTCGCCGCCATGGACGAGCAGAGCATGCAGGACGATGATCCCGCCACCACGAGCGGCGAGAGTCTCACGACCCTGCTCCACCGCCTGTTGAACGGCAAGAGGTACATCATCGTCCTTGACGACGTGCGGCGGCCGGATTTCTGGGCGGAAATCTGCGGCGTCCTCCGGACCGCCGGCGTCAGGACGAGCAGGATCATCCTGACCACCAGAGATTTCGATCTCGCCAAAAACGCAGCCGCCGGATTCGAAGCTCGAATTCTTCCCCTCCGCTTCCTGGAGCAGAACGACGCCCTATCCCTCTTCTGCAAGCAGGCGTTCTGCAGAGATCCCGGCGATTGCTGTCCCGACCACTTGTCGGAGTGGGCTCGCAAGATCGCCGACATGTGCGAGGGGCTGCCGGCGGCGATCATCGCCGTCGGCCGCCTGATGGCTTTCAAGGAAAGGACGGCGCTCGTTTGGGGGAATTTCTACGGCGGCCTCCGATCGGAAGCCGCCGCCGCCGGCGGCGGGATGCTCGAGAGGATGAACCGCATCCTGACGCTCTGTTTCCACGATCTGAGCTACAATCTGAAGCGATGCTTTCTCTACTGCGGCGTCTTCCCGGAGAATCACCCGATCAGGAGGGGGAGGCTCGTCAGGTTGTGGGTTGCGGAAGGATTCGTGGAAGAAGGAACAGGGGTGGCGGCGGAGGATGTCGCCGAGGGGTACGCCGACGAGCTCGTCTCGAGGGGCCTGCTCCAGGCCGGAGACGCCGTCGAGGCGGGATCGAAAACTTGCAGATTGCCGGCTGCAATGAGGGAGATGGCTCTGATCGTCTCGGAGAAGGGGAAGCTGCAGGCGGTGTACCGCGGCGGCGCCGCCGGAAGCGGAGGGCCGTCGACGGGGGGATGCGGGTGTAGAGTCCTGTCGGTCCACGGACAGATCGGGGCGGCTCCGCCGTGCGCGGCGGACATGTCGCACCTTCGCTCGCTGTCGGTGTTCGCCGGCGGGGGGGTCTTCGCCGTGCCGGCGCTGCGCTCGAAGCTGCTGAGGGTCTTGGAGCTGTCGAACGCGCAGATCACGGCGATACCCGACCAGGTATGAATTTATTTATAAAACTAATTTACTTTAAAAATTATATCCTAAAATTAACATATCAAAGTTTTATTTTAAATACTAAATATTTTCTTAAAATTAAATTGCTAACATGTTTTTGAACTATGGAGCATTCTTATTTTTGTTTCTGAGATGTTTCAAACCAAACCAAATCAATATATCAAGTAATTAAAAATATATTTATATATCAATTGTAATACTTATATATCAATCGTAATACAAACATTATGCTAATATTTTTGATATAAAAGTAATGAAACATATAAGCATGTACACTAAATTTTAATAGAGTATAGTTCAAAAAAAATTAAATAAAATTATACATTGTCATATATACTATATCATAACAAAATTAACCCACCAAATCAAATCAATTGAGTTGAAGATAATTTGGTTGAGAAAATCCTCCAAAATCAAACTAAACTAACTATGAACAGCTCCTAATTTGGTTGAGAAAATCCTCTCTTTCTTTTGTGTTCAGTTCAACTTCATTTTCTAATGTTCAGAAGCTGATTCTACTTTTGGGGGGGGGGATAGAAATCAGATTATTTAAATCTGGGTTTATATTTTCTCCTAAGAAAATCGATACGAGCATTCCAGAGAAAATGTGTTGATTTTTGAGAGTAAATTTTTTATCTGATAATTTTAAAAATTATTTTTTTAAAAGATAATAAGTTAATTTAGATTTTCTCCGACCAGGTGTTCGACCTGTTAAACCTGAGGTACCTCGCCCTGAGGAAGACGACCGCCGGCAAGCTCCCCGGCGCTCTGGAGAGGCTGCAGCGCCTGCAGACCCTCGATCTCCGGGGGAGCAACGCGGCGGAGCTCCCCGGCGAGGTCGCCAAGCTGAGGAATCTCCGCCACCTCCTCGCGCACGACATCGCGGCGGAGAGGCTGCAGCGGGAGGCGGCCCCGTCCGGCGGCGCCGCCCTGTGGGACCTGAAGAGCCTCCGGACGCTGAAGACGGTCCGAGCCAGCCGGAAGCTGGCCGCCGGCCTGGCGGAGCTGAAGGAGCTCAGGAGCCTGTCGGTGAGCCAGGTGACCGCCCTGCAGAACGTGGACCTCTACCGATCCGTCCGGCAGCTGGACCGCCTCCGCCGGCTGTCCCTCGCGGCGGCGGCCGGCGCCAATCTGCGGCCGCTGGAGGGCCTGCCGCTGCCCCCGACCCTGCAGAAGCTCCGGCTGAGCGGCCCCCTGTCGCCGGCGCCCCCTCGCGGGTGGTTCCGCCCCCTCCGGAGCTTGACCCATCTCCACCTCTCCGGCTCGCGGCTACAGGAGGATCCCCTCCCCCTCCTGAGCGGCCTCCCGAGCTTGGCGGTGCTGGAGCTGGACGGCGCCTACGGCGGGGGGAGCCTCTCCTTCGCCGCCGGCGAGCTCTCCGGCCTGCGGGTTCTCCGTCTGAGCGAGCTGCCGTCGCTGAGGGAGGTGGAGTTCGAGGACGGCGCCCTGCCGAGCCTCCGCAGGTTGTACCTGTGCTGCTGCCCCGAGGTGAAGACGGCGCCGAGGGGCGTCGGCGACCTCGGCGGCCTCGATCAGCTGTGTCTCCGGCGAGCTGCTCCGGGGTTGGTGGATGAGCTGCGAGAGCTCAAGGCACAACGCAGACTGAAGGCCAATATTAAACATATTTAAAGAGAGTTCTAATCACTTTAATGGTTCAGAGAGTATCCTCAATCTCTAATAAAAAAATGTTAAGATATAGTTATGGGGTGTTTGGTTGCATGATAACTTTTTGTACACTTTCATGATAAAAATTTGTATTAAAATAAAAAGTAAACCAACTCATGACATAAAATTATCATGTTTGGAGGGATGTGATTACAAAAAAGAGTAACCACCGCACATGACCAAATAAAGTGGGAGACCACAAGAAAAAAGAAAGAGGTGAGACCCTCTTTTTTTGTTTAAGAAGAAAATCACTTTCAAAACATAAAATTGTCATGGTTGTCAAACATCTCTTTTAACAAGTTTTATTACAATTTTTAAAAATTAAAATAAAAACTTCAATTATCATGCAACCAAACACCCCATTAGTAAGAAGTTCGTAACGTTTCAACCGCGTTAGTAGCGAGTTAATGAGTATTACTGAGCTATCATTGACGTCTTATAATTTTACTATCGAATTTAATACAACTCGCTGCCAACGAGTAGTGAGTTAGTGAAATGTTGACAACGATTCAATCATTTTCAAAAACAGTTCATCAAATTTGTTATTTGCACGGTGACATGAGATCCTAACTAATTTTGATTGAGGACTGAGGATACTCCCACCACTCGAGGATTGAGCTGTTCAAATATTTGGTTGTAGTCTTTTTTTTCTGGTATGTGTTTACCTTTTTGGAAAATTAAAAAATATAATTCCATATCATATACCCGACCTTTCTTTTTTTTTTTTTGAAAATAGATTATGATAAAATCTGCTCCGAATTTGTTTCGAGGTATCCGCCACAAGTGAATATTAGCCTGTTGTCAAATGTAGTGTGCATGAAAATGTTGCTCTGTTTTAAATAGTGTAAGTAGTAAAAGTACGCATGAATGTACCGAAAGGGCATACTATTATCATATAGTTGAAGCTTGAAAATACCAAAAAGATGCTAGTACACTTGCAGGAGATGGAATGGTATATACACAGATAGTGGTAGTTAGTGACTGTAAAAAGAAAAGCAATCTATGCTAAAAGAGCGTAGTCATTAGACAGGTAAGATTAGGGGTGTTCATGGTTTGGTTTGGTTTGGTTTGGTTTTTGAGTATTTTTTCTAGAACCAAACCAAACCAAACTATCTCCCAAACCAAATCAAACCGAACCAAATGAATTCGATTTGGTTTGGTTTGATTCGGTTCAAACCATATTTTATTAAGATATAGTAAATATATCAATATATAATTTTTTTTGTTCGTTTTAAATCATATTCTATTAAAATCTTGTGTATATGTTTATAGATTACATTAATTTTATCTTAAAAACTCTTAAAATTTTTATTTTTATAAGAAAAAAATACATAAATACTATCTTATATATAACTTAAATTAAAATATTTAATCTAATTCGGGTTATTCGGTTTACCGGTTTAGTTTGGTTTGAAGGGTCCTAGAAACCAAACCAAACCGATCGGTAGTTCAAACCAAACCAAACCGAACCAAAGTACTAGTTTGGTTTGGTTTTTCGGGTTGAACCGAACAGTGAACAGCCCTAGGTAAGATCGAGGGAGAGAAAATGAATGATGGTTTTTAAATATTTGATAAAACTGTAGAAAAACTTCGTAGACATTATTTTACGATAAATGTAATATATTTTAATCTAGATACATAAATAATTAATTAAATTCAGAATTGAATAATATATATTTACGGGGGGAGAGAGAGAGAGAGATTACCCCGTTCCACCCACGACAGTGGGAAGCAAGCAGAAGTGCAGTTCGTGGAAGGTTGACCGAGTCGTACAGGTCAGCATGTGTGGGCCCAGTCCACGCGCCACGTCGGATGTCCACCCCCCACAGTCTTCGCAACGGCTACGACCCCCCTCGCCTCACGTCCGCGCCCCCCACTCCCCCCCACCTCTGCTCCTCGTTGACCTCCTCCTCCCCCGGCGACCTCCCGCAACCGCCCCCCTTCCATCTCCGCCGCCCATTTAAACCCCCCGCCGCCCCCGTTCTGCTCCATTTTCCGCTTCACGGTGCTCCGAGCGAGGTGCCGCTCCGGTTGCCGAGCCCTCCCGCCTTCCGCAGCCATCGCAGCCAGTCTCCCGGTACCCATGGCGGCCGCCGCCGCCGCCGCTCCCACGCGGAGAAGAGCTCAGCGTTGGCTCCTGCCCTTCTCCCTCGCCTGCGCCGCCCTCGCCTGCGCCGTCGCCGGGCTGGAGTTCCGGGTCGGGGGAGAGATGGGCTGGCACCTCCCGGAGGAGAAGGAGACGGCCTACAACCAGTGGGCAAGCCGGAACAGGTTCCACGTCGGCGACAGCCTCTGTAAGCTGATCACCTTCTTTCTTCTTCTTCTTCTTCTTCTTCGCCGCCGCCGCCGCCGTCGTCGTGCTCATACACCTCTGCGTGCAGACTTCAAGTACGGGAACGACTCGGTCCTGGTGGTGGACGCCGACGGCTACCGCCACTGCAACACCAGCAGCCCGCTGCAGGAGTTCCACGACCACAACACCACCTTCGAGTTCGGCCGCTTCGGCTACTTCTACTTCATCAGCGGCCGGCCGGGGCACTGCCAGGCGGGGCAGAAGCTGGTCGTCCGGGTGATGGTGCACCCGCTGGTGGCGAGCCCGCAGCCGGCGCCGGCGCCGGCGCCGGAGCCGGGCGCCGGCGGCGGGGGCTCGGATTCCGGCTGGAGCCCCGGGACGTCGTCCTCCCCGACGGCGAGTTCTTCCCACAAGATCTGGGTCGGTCTCCCCGTCGCGGTGGCCGCCTCTCCGGTTGCTTTCTGCCTTGCTCTGCTCGTTTAGGAAGATGAGAGATCACGAGAGTAGCGGTCTGGCTTGCTAGCTGCCCTCTGTTCTTCATTTAAATTCGTTCTGTTCTAGGGTTTATGTTCATCTTGCATCTCTTGTTCTTGCACCACGCCGTTGGAGACAAGAAAGTGTGGTTTGGTTTGAACTGAAATGACGTTTTGTTCTTTTTTTTTTCCTTTTTGAAAGATCTGTGCGCAGTTTTTATTCAGACTATTTTTGCTTGCCTTCCCATATTTTTCTTGCAATATTCTTCCACGAAATATTTTTTTTTTGATTATTTCACGTGGGAAACTTGCAGGGAAATTGTGTTTGTCTGGCCTGCTAGGTCGTGATTAAAAACTAAAATAGGTATCTATTTTTCTCTTCAAAATTAAAATCATGCAGTATATAGACGGTTGCTTTTCATTTTTCCAAATGATAAAGTAGGGAAGATGAGTAAAATAAAGCTAAATATTTTCCATGAAATGAGTTTTCAAAAAAAATTGAAAGTATCATCTGCTATTTGGTTATCTATATTATGTAATTCACCATTTAAAAATATTTTTTGAATAGTTGTGAGTCGTCCTCTAAAATTCAAGATTTCAGAGCAAAACACACACACACACACACACATTTTTTAAGTATTAAAATGTAACCCGATCTAGTAAGTGGGGGCTTTATTTGATTGTGCTTTACGTTAAAAGGGCATCCGTGAAATTTGATATACATTTATAAGGGTGTTTGATGAGTTTTTATTGCAATTTACTGGTCAAACAGGTGTTAGAGAACGATTATAAATTTATGTTTCTAAAGAAACCTTCTTCTTGAATAAAAGAAAGAAGAGATGAGGCCCTCCTCCCTTTGATTTGGTGGTCCCCCTACCCCTTTTGGTCATGGTTTCCACTTCTTTTTGTTATCACATCTCTCCAAAAAGGATTGGTTTAAATTAATTTATATTTTATTTTAGTACAACTTTGTATCATTTAAATGCATGCACATTTATTGTGCAACCAAACACCTTGCTGGGGAAAAAGCTCATGCAAGCAATATCATTTACAAGAAACCAAACGGTCCCATAATGTACATACCTTTTAGAGCACACATGACAAGTTGAGATTTAAGACTGTTATGGCTGCTAAGGGGGAAGCCTTTAATAATAATAGTAATAATAATCTAGACTCTCGAAATGTTGATTTTCCTCTCAAAAAGTCTGCGCAGGAGGTACACTTGAAGGACGCTGGCTCCGATGAGCGCCGCTGACTCAAAAAGCGCCTTGTGGACCGCCCTTCTGCTCATACCTTCATTCACTGCACAGAATATTTTCCAGCATGTTATGTTTCGTTCATAAGAGAAAAACTTCACAGAAGAGTGGCAAGCACTTCAAAATTATGTTTTCATAGACGACTCCTTGGACCAAAAAAAAGGGAGTAAGATCTTGTTTTTTTCTTCTCTTGCTCTTTTTGTTACCATATCTCACCAAAAGATGACAAGTTTATTTTGTCTTTGGCCATCTTAGATTCTATTTTAATAAAAAAAACTATCATGAAAGTGTACAAAAAATTAGTGTGCAACCAAACACCCCATATTACTGTTTTATAATTCAATCGCCAGTGCCTGTTCAACATCAAATTCATGTGTCTGCTTGTTAAATGTCGTCGGAGGTTCGGAA
This sequence comes from Cryptocoryne crispatula var. balansae, assembly GCA_036172225.1. Classification (NCBI taxonomy): domain Eukaryota; kingdom Viridiplantae; phylum Streptophyta; class Magnoliopsida; order Alismatales; family Araceae; genus Cryptocoryne; species Cryptocoryne crispatula. The sequence continues at coordinate 37,753,527 of CM069930.1, forward strand.
CTACCACATGCATAGGTCGTTTTGCTGCACCATCTCTATAATCTGCCTGAATGAGAGAGAACTCTGAAAAGTTTATCTCCAACTTCTAAAAAAGTGCCAAGATAGAGGGAGACAGGCAAGTCCGTCAACTAGTCAGGTGGTTGTGGTTCATGTATTACTGGGTTAGTCAATGTCGCCAGACTGCCAATAGATGTTGGTAATCGCTCATCACTGGGATCATAGTAGTTCTCTTGGGCATGCTGATCTTATTTAACTTTCTTTTAAACAGTCCCCACTCCCACCCCCGCCAAGGAATGAAATGATGCTAAGCTCCGGGAAACTCGATGTATCCAATATGTAATGTTCCGTGACAAAGAAATCTATTTCCCCTGACGACAACAGCTCATGTTTCCTCCCTGGAAACTAACACGGCTGATATGATGAGGACCGAGTCGGACCTGACCTACGAGAAAGCTAGTAACTTGGTTATTGAGTTTTGAGGCAAGAAGGTATCTGTAATTAGTAAGATTTAGATTTTATTCCTGTAATTTTCATGTTTTCTTGTTACTTCGGGACTAAATGATGTTCAGATCACTAAGGTCTTTTCGATAAAAGAAGAATAAGCTCATCACACTGTCTAGCAGAATAGTGAATGACTCTTAACCTAGGAATAGGAATGAAGAGTAATGAATATATTAAGAAAAATATAGAAGTAATGACAATTGTAGGCACAATGAATGAAGATTTAGATAGTTTGGACATATTAAACCTAGACCTAAGAAAGTACTAGTTAGGAAAGTAGAAAATATCAAAATAGTTGAAATGAAAAAAGGCGTGGTAGACATCCAAAGTTAATTTGGAAGATGATAATTCAATATTACTTCAATGAGTTAAATATCTCTAAAGAATTATGTCAAAGTGACATGAATACAACTCAACTCGATCCGTAGTCTCAAATAACTTGAGGTCGGCTATATGAATTCTTTTTCTCCACTCATGTTGATTTTGATTTACTTCTTCAGAAATATTTAAATCATCTAAATCATATTGAATTACTCACCTCCAAGTTATCCTAAGTCTATCACATCCTTTCTTAATTTATGTTATTTTAATAATTTTTATTTTTCTAACTGGAGTCTCATTATGTTTACATTTAATATGTCCAAACCATCTCAATCTCACTTCTTTTAATGTTTTTACAATTATGCTCAAACCATCTTAATCTCACTTCTTTTAATCTATTTACAATTGTTGTTACTTTTACATTTTCTCTAATATATTCATTTCTTATTCTATCTAATCTAGTATGATCACTCATAAATCTTAACATTCTCATTTTAGCAACACGTATTTTAGAAATATGTTTTCATTTTATTGTCCAACATTCACTATCATGCAACATTACATGTGTTATAGTTGTACAATAAATTTTCTCTCAACTTTAGTGAAATCTTGCAATTATATAGAACCTTTGCGGCTAATCTCCACTTCATCAAATCTACTTTAATTATTTGATTAACATATTCAACACATTATCTATCTTTTTGAATAATTGATCCAAAATACTTGAACTTAATTATTTGAGATAATATTACCCTATCTAAACTAACACCATTACCTAATTTTTCTTGGTTTTTATTAAATTTAAAATTCATATATTACAGTAAGATATATCATCATGTAAAATTTTCGTTAATTCATCAATAGCTAATGTAAAAAGATAAGAACTTATTGCATACCCTTGATGTAAGCCAATAGAAATAAGAAAAATTATTATTTCTCCTCTAATTGTTTATAAACTAGTGGTTGTTTCATCATAGATGCTGATGCGGGACGAGGAGGGACGGACCGGCGGCGCGGCGCTGCAGCGCGCCTTCAAGAGGCGCAAAAGACCTAAAATGCATGAAATAAAGCAAAACCGGACTTAAACCGGTCAAAACGGGCCCCAAAATATGTCGATTCATGCCCGAACCGCTCAAAACGGGCCTGAACCGGCCCCAAAATGGCTTGAACCGGCCTGAACCGGCCCGAAATGGCCTGAACCGGCCGGTTTAGGGCTTGAACCGGGCTCTGGACCGTCGAACCGGCCCTGAACCGACCGAACCGGCGGTCGAACCGGCTCGGGAGGCGAACCGCTTCCGGTTCGAGCGAGCGGATGGGCCGGCCGGGCGAGCGGGGTGAACCGGTGCCGCCGGCCGGCCGGGCGGAGGCGAACCGGTGCGGTTCGCCCGGCCGCGACTTGCGGGGGTCGTGGCCGTCGGCGGTTGGCGGCGGGGGGAGAGACGCGGCCGTCTCACCGGCCGCCGCGTACCCCCGTCGGGGGACGCCCGTGGACGCACGCGGGCGCGTCGTCTTCCTCCGTCTTCGGCCGCGCGAGGGCTCCTCTCGCGGGGGTTCGCGGCATCGATGGCCGCGGCGGAGCCGCGCAGCGGGAGAAGGGTCGCCGTCGCCGTCGCCGCCGGGGAAGGAGGAAGAGAGGAAGGCCGGAGGGGCCGTGGCCGTCCCCGGATGCCGTCGCGGGAGGAGGGAAGCCGGGGGGGCTTCGAAGGGCGCCGGAGCCCCAGGGAGGGGCGGTGCGGTGCTGTCTTCGCCGGCAGCTGGGGGATCGACAGAAGGGGCCGAGGGGCCCTAGGAGGCGGTCCTACTTCTTCTCTCTCCCCCTCATCTTCTTCTTCTCCTTCCCTGTCCGTCTACGCCGCGCCTGACTCCCGGAAGGGGTCAGCCAGGGGGGGGGGCTGCGCAGTTTCAACGGGGGGGGGGGTTGCGCAACGAGGGAGGAATGGGGGGGTACTCCGTGATCGCCGGAGGTGGAGGGGCTAGGGCAGAGGTGGTCGACGTCGTCGGAGGTGTCGAAACGGACGGAGACGGGGTGAATGGTATCGATAGGGCTGCAAAACGAACCGGTGAAGGGGGAAGGGGCAAGAATGGCTCGGAGGCCGCTGGACGGAGGAGAAGGAGAAGGCACCCACGCCGGAGGGTCGCGAAGGGACCGGTCTGCACCGGAGGTGGAGCTGGACGACCTCCATCGTGGAGGGGGTGAAGAGGAAGGGGCAGCGCCCCAGCACAAGGGGGCAGCCCCTAGGGTTCCAAAAATTGACACTAAAACTCTCTCTTCATTCCAACAAGTGAGCCCTCTTAAATAGAGGAGCCCATTACAAATAAGACATCATAAATGTCTAATTACATACATGTCCTCTTGAGGACCCAAATAAAAATAAAAGACCATAAATAAAACTCAAATATTTACAAACATGTCCAAATGGACGTAAACGTAAATAAACCCCAAAAAGGACCGGACCGGGTCCCCATCAGATGCCTTTTATCATTTCTATATACCTAATAGACACTATATATCGTCTCAACACCCACCACAAAATCTCTTTTGAAACACTATCATAAGTTTTTTTCCATGTCAATAAACACCATATGTAAATTTTCTTTATATCTCAATATTTCTCTATCAAGCTTCTTATAAGAAAATAGTTTCAACTGTATATCGACCATACAAAAATCCAAATTAGTTAGTTAAAATATTTGTACAATTTCGTAATCACCAGTCAATAACTCCTTTATATAATTTCATAGTATGACTCATGAATTTGATCTCTATAATTTGCATAACCTTGTATATCTCATTTTTTTTCTTGAAAATATGTATGATGATGAATTTTCTCCATTATTTGGTATTCAAATCGACATGAATAGAGAAAGAGAATTCGAATGGCCAACCGTAATTAATTTGAGATTTAAGACTTGAGTTGGGTAGCAATGAGGACATAATGGCACACTTAAAGCTTTAGGGCCATATTGGTTATATTAAACCTAGTAGAATATTACTTTTAATATTTATAGTAGATACATCATCATTATATTTCACAGTACCTACTATCAAAAGAACTATGATACCTGTGGTTAATAGTTACTCTACCCTGGTAAAAGTAAAATCTAAGCAAGCAGTACTTATAGTAATTCACGTTTCTGTTATGACTATGGAAAATTACATACCAGTTGCTTGACGCTCATTTTGGGCCTCCAGCCAGTGCTGCTCAAACTGTATATTATAAAGAGCTTCTTCTAACTTTGCTATTTGCTCCAATAGAGGAGCAAAGTGCTCTGAAATTAATAAACAAGAAAAAAAATTAGAGTGCGTACCCACCAAAAGATTTAGACAATTGACAAGTGAGAGTAAGCTACCATCTTTTGCATGTTGATCATGATATGAAAAATGTCCAACATGCACATCAAAATCAATAGTTTCATGATATGGAGACTTATTAGTGAAACAAAAGCGATGAAGTCCTTTCTTCTGTACTGTGAACTCAAACTTCCCACTTGTTTTGTCACGAGAGTCATGAATTTGTTCACCTGATGGACCTTTCACCTAATACATATAAATAGGCAAAACAAATACAGGTGTTAGTACAACAGAAAACTTTTATGACATTCCATACGTTGCACCCATCTGATTATGAGATCCACCAAATTTAGATCGTCAAAACTCTTCTTTCAGTAATGCATCAAAGAAGAGCTCTTTGATCACGTAACGAGATGGTTTCTGACAGGGATCATCATTACTCCTCCCAGGACAAGGCTTGAGATGACCTTGTCTACTTCAGACATACGTTTATAGTGAGGTAGGTAGAATTTACAAAGTCTAATGCAGTTATCTATAGTCTGACTAAAACGAAAAGGTGCTCATAACCATATTATGATGGACAACTTTACAGATCAGAAGTTCTTACTTCTTAGTCTTTGATTGATTTTTGACGTTTTTTTAGTAGATTCTGAGTAAAAGAAAGCAGCATACATTGCACAAGAGGATGTCTACCAAGTACCAATTCACCTATGATCTACACTAACTTGAGTGCTAGATTCCCATAATCCCATGCATTCCACTAATTTCATTTGCTTAATTTAGAAAATAAAACATGCAACTTGGACACAAAGCCTGCATTATTCATATTTCTGCCCATAGGATCTTTTTTCCCCCTTGGAACCAATGGTACAGAAGTCCTACAAGTTTAAGTTTAAGTCATTTCCATGCAACTTATAGGGGGGCAAAGGAAAAAACTTGTCTACAGAAGGATCATAATGTTTGTAGCATTTGTAAAAGGTCATCTAGGGGCATAAAATCGACAACGAAGAACAAAATTTGGCAGTCAATAAAAATTCAGTAGAGAGACCCCCTAGAAAAGATTGCATGTCTCTAATGCCTGGTGCCTTCAAGAATTCAAAGACCAGTCAGGCATTGCCGATTAATTAACAACAAAAACTGATCTACTTTTTTAATTTTTATTTGTGATCAAATGTAGTAATTGTAAGGAGGTTGTAAGAAGAGTAACAAGATGATGTTTTACTCTACTTCATCCATTAGGTCTATACATCATATTAAAAAGGTACTGCAAGAACATTCATGGTGCTTCTTTTTACCATGCTGATGCTTTTTTTTTCCTTCTGGAATTAGGTAGCAGCAGTTGCAGAATAGTTGATTCATACTGAAGAATGGACCAATCGGCCATTTCAATGCATCTTACGATAAAAAAGGCAAAACCACTTCATCAAAATGTACAAAATTAAATTCAAACTCTGTCGAGAAATGGGGGAAACTGTAAATAATTTACCTAAATTATGAATCAGTCGGTGTGTTCCTTTGTCAGAATTCTTTTATTTAAAATGAGTTTAGTGTAATCTCTCTTCCAAGATAAATAGAACAAGATTTCTTTGACTACTGCTGCATAAACTGTTCTCTTAAATCAGATTATTAGTCACAAATGTCTGAAAAATGGCAGATTCTCACTATCAAGTTGATCATTCCATATGCGACGTCACTTAAGCAAAAACAAGATTTTATAAGTCAAGTTCACCTCAACTATCAACTAATTTGATTGTCACCCTGGCTGCAAACCTGTCTGGAGAAAATATATGGAGTGCTAAGGAGAGTTGACTTCTGGGAATATCCAGGGTGTGGAGAGGATTCTTAAATAGTGGTAAACCTACACATGCACCAATCAAGTTACGGTTGGAGAGAGCAGAACAACTTAATGCAAGGAAAGTAGAGATGAAGGATGGCCTACGATGGGAAGGTTTAAAAAGATTTGTTACGTTCCACCATGTAAAAAGAGAACATTGTATATTTGTAGAACTCCTATAGAAACATCGCTATGAGGATTTGAACTTCAGTGTGAACTTCTCAGATACCTTGCAAATGGTAGACTATCTGATGAAAATCAGATTCAGCTCGGGCTAATCAACGGAAGCAAGATAAAAGATATGTTAGGAAGTCCTAACAACATATTTTCAGTCAATTCAACCCCGGAAATTCTTAGCAGAGATTTAATGGGGGTCAGCTAGATCAATCAGTACAAAACTATACAATTGACTCAGAAGATACAAGTAGCTGTGTGGAAATTTGTTTGGAAAAGTTACCAACCAGTTATAATCTCTTGACTCAAACATCCTATTAAGACAAGATAATTCCTTGTTTAGCTTTTACTGGAAGGGTCAAGATCATTTCTTTCTGATTTGAAATTATTGGCACAAAATAGTCAAATGTCATTATCTGGCTTCTAGGATATCAAAATTATGCTGCTGAAGTAGAATTCAGTCATACCAATTAATAAGGAATCAACTGTTTGGAAGATGATTTTGCCTAAAGCAGTATGGAAAGTTTAACTAGCAAGAAATGAGAGGGCATGGAAAGTTTAACTAGCAAGAAATGAGAAGGCTACTGAATGAATTCCAGGGTAATAGCTGTGATTTTAAGATGATCCTGAAGTTTTTGTCATGATTGGGTTCAAGTTCATGATCAAAAGGAGGACAACTGTTTATCACTGCTGCCCCTTTTGGACTCTTCCAAGAGAATATTTTGTTGGATTATATCCTATCATTCTGTTGGTATGTTATCTTGTTTCCCTTTCCTCTATTAACTGAATGAATATGTTTACCAGTTATTTCCTTGGGTTTATGTACTCTTTATACTTTAAATGAAATGAGACATGAACCTTACCCTTCCACGCACCAATATAGAGAGAGACCTGGTAGAACCATGTCAATGCTCTTAGGGTTGTGCTGATGTAGTCAGCAAGATGATGACTGTTATCCAAAAGAGAATTTTCTCTGCAAGTTGTGAGGACTGTATTTCAGATGTCACACCTTAACAAAGTATCTTCCACCATTTCATCAACTTCAGAACCGAACCCACAAACATATTTCTGACATAATTTCTAGAGACTGAAGCTACATAATTATCAACCACAGCGAATAGAGTAGTAACGTACCACAAGATCCACCCCCTCATCACCGTAATGCCAAGGAGTATCAGTTTTTATCACGACAAAAGACACATGAACTGTATCCCCTTCATAGGTAACCTGATGGGAGAAGCATTCTTCTCTATCTATCACGAATCTAAGGCCAGAAACTGACAGTGAGTGAAATAGAAGGCTCAATGCGACAGCTGCAATAAGTCTACGCTTCATCTGCACCAAAGGAAAAAAAAGTCAACGCGATCTGCTCGAGATTTAAGAGGGAATTTATCCAAAATACTAGAATGTTTCTAAATTATTTCCAGCAAGAAGCGATGTAACCTAATGCTGTTTACAAAAGTCAAACTTTTATCTCATCTTGAAACGAATGACTACAAACCCGTGAAATTTGAACACACCAAGTAGAATTGAACATCAAAGGCTACGTTTTACCGATACGAAACACAAACACTGTGAATCTATTCGCCGATCAAATGTTTAGACGACATATCTGCCAACGATATGACCACTTATCGTATACGAAAACCTCACTCCAGCCAAACAACACTTCCAAAGACAGGGCAACACCACGGGAACAATTATACAGAGCGTGAAGAAAACTTCAATCGACGTGAAAAGTGATCGCTATCCCGGGAACCGAAAACCCGAAACAGTTCCCTCAATAAGTTGAAGGGAGGAGGAAGAGGGCCAGGGGACCCGAGGAAGAAAGAAGAAATCGAGAAGAAGAGGCGTGCCTTCGGATCCTGCGGTGCGCGTCGAGCAGAAGCCGCCCAAGCGACCTGAGCTTCCTGGTCTCGTCCGCCAGCGGTGTAGGCGTGACTTGGGCAGCCGAGGAAGAAAGGAGGTGGACTGGCTCGCGCGGCTGGGGGGATGACGTGCGAAGGCAGAACTGTCAAAATCTGATTGGCTGCTCACAGAACACGTGGACGACAGCGTGTCGGGTCAGGCAGCCAGCGGAGCACCGGCTCGAATATGTTGCCACGTGTCACGAAGGACCTTCGGGGCCGGACTTTTTTCAAAGAGGAGTTGACCACGTCCACGCCACGTGTAAATGTTTCTAGCTGACCATGAATATCCGCATTTTAATAATTACGACGGAATTTTTCGAATACCCAACCTTACTTTTTTAAATATCAAAAAAAATTTATGTTAAAAAAATTAAATAAAATGGATTTTTTTGTCGTGTCAGCATTTTCTTCCCGATTCATTGGAAAAAAAAGGGCATCGGTGCCCTGGTCAACCTTTTTACCTTGATTTTTTTGGTCAAACGAAATTCCACTGAAAAATAACGTGGTCAATGCTTAATGCTTGATTTGGCCTTTTACTTATGAGGGTACATTTTCTCTTAAATCAGTTTATAGATTTCTTCACGATGCAACATTACCTCCGGGGCCTTCAAATTGTGAGATTTGGAGAAAGCTGTGGCATCCAAGAGTATGTATAGTTTTTCCTTACAAATTACAAATATTCTGGTGGAAGGGTTTGTCTGGTAATCTGCCCTTGAATGACGCTATTAGTAAGCGATGTAGTTCTATTAGTTGTTTATGTCCAGTGTGTGGTGTGGAATCTGAGAAACTGAACCATTTATTTTTTTCTTGTGACCGTAGTAGAGCTGTATGGTTATTGTCCTCTAGGGAATTAATTCTGCATTTGGTTAGACTGGATTATCCGTAAAGATGGATTTCTGATCAGATTGGGTGTGTTGGCTATTTCTGTTCTTTGGCAACTTTGGGAAGCACGATGCTCTTTTGTTTTTCGGCGTATTGATTTTTCACCCTTGCAAATCTGGCGGAGAGCACAAACTAAAGCCAATTTCTCTTTTTCACGATGACTCCTCCGTTAATTCAACTTCCGGTGGTTAGTTGGTCTCCACCTCCTCTTGGTTATCTTAAGATTGATGTTGATGGCGTTGTGGCCATTTCTTTAGGTGCGTTTGCTCTTGTGGTTAGAGACTCAGTGTAACGTATCCATTTTTTTTATATTAAGTATATTATTATTGTAAATATAATTAAATATGTAATTTATTATATTTAAATCTCTTCCTCTCTCCTTCAGTTTTTATCTCTAACTATCTTTCGAAACTGATGGCGGATCCCCTCAGGTGCCCACCTGAGGGGATCTCCTCAGCCCCCTCACAAAGAGAGTGACATGATCGGGACAAGACAGTGATCTGACAGACGTCAGATCACTGTCCTCGACCCGCGTGAGAGGGGGTGGGGGTCCCTCGGTGGGCACCGAGGGTAGGTAGGGCGACGATGGACCGGGCCGTGGGCCCGTGGGCGGGCCGGGCCAGCCCTGGGCCTTGTTGCGGGGCAAAGAATCGAGTCCACTCACGTTGCTCGGGCCGAGAAAGTAGGCCGCGGGCCTTGATCTGCAACATTGTCCGGCGCCGGCGGTGGTCGTCGGGATGGTTCGCTAGACATGCAAAAATCTTTTATTTTATTTTTATGAAACTTTTTGCATGCACGAGTACGAACAAGATACGTATGCGGGTATGCATAGGTACGAACGTAAACTATCAAAGAAATTTAAAAAAGGGTAATATTTTAAAATAATAAAATATATTCATATATATGATTATTTGGGTGTTAAACGGTATGTTTATCTATTTTTATTTCTAGATTCAAAATATTTCTTTAATAGTTGGTTTGATGTTTAAAAACTTTAAAAATATGATATGTATTTTATTATATATTAGAAAAATTAAGTGATATAGTTAAATCTATATATTTTATTATAAATTAAAAAATTATGAATACGTACGATGTATCTACTATTCTTATTTTAATCATGTTTCGAATTTTTTGTCGAAACCGGTCATACTTTAATATTTCAAAAAAGAATCTTAGTTTTAATTTTGTATGTCATATGAAGATTTTGGTAAGATCATAGAAGTCATTAAAGTTTTTTGGATTGATATTTAAAAAATTTAAAAATATAAAATATATCTTATAATAAGTTAAAAAGAACGGGCCGGGCCGGGTCGGGCCGGGCCAAACTTATATTTTTTCTGGGCCGGGCTGGGTCGGGCCGAAATGTAATACGGGCCGGGCCGGCCCGGCCCATTATATATTGGAGCGGGCTTTGTTGGGCCAGCTGCGGGCCGGGCCGGGCCCAGCCCATTGACACCCCTACCTGAGGGGATCCGCTCTCTTCGAAACCGCGTCCTCTCTCTCTCTCTGCATCTCAGCGCCGCTCTCCCCCCCCCCTCTTGGATGCTGCCGCCTTTAGCCGCGGCCCTTGCCGCGTGTCCGCCCCGCGGACGGCATCGCCGCCAGCCAAGCTTGCGGCCTCGCCGCATGGCCACCCGTGGCCATCCCACCGTCGCCGCAGCCCTGCGCCAGCCTTGTCCCTCTCTCTCTTGATCGACGTCGGCCGCTTTCCCTCTCTCCCCGAGCGCCCGCGCGGCCGGCCCCGCCGCCGCCGTGCGGCCCGCCGCCTCGTCGTCCGCCGCCTCCGCTCGCGCGGTCGATCGCTGCATGCGTCGTCCCGCGCGCCCGTCCGTGTGCGTCATCGCCCGCCGCCGCCGCTCTCGTCGTCTTCTCGCCTCCGCGCGATCGGCCACCGCGGCGGAGCCGCCTTGCACCCGCCCGGCGCCAGCACACCGTCGGCCGCCGTCCCCCGCCGTGAGCCTCCGTGTGCTGCCCCCATCGCCGACGGCCCGTCGCCCGGCCGCCCGCGCGACCGTCGTCGCCCGCCGCCGCGCCCTTCGCCTGGCCGGCCGTCGCGCGAGCTAGCACCGATCTGCCGCCCGCCAAGTGAAGCCGCCGCTGCGACCAGCCAATCGGCTGCGGGTCCGCGCGGCCGCGCAACCAACGCGGCGGCGTGCCGCGATGTGCCGGCCGGCCTCCCTCCTGCGCCTCCCCGCCTTGCGCCGAAGTGCACCCGGCCCCCTATCCGGCGCGGTATTACCCTCTCTCCTATCTTCTCTCTCTCGTATTATCTTGGTATACATTCCCCTTATCTTCCTCTCCCTTGATCCGATAGCATAACCCACCCCAATCTATTTGTATTTTCCGGGAGCTTTGGAGGAGAGAGATCTCTGTCTTATTTGAGTGGTTTGAGTTGTGCATCACGTCGTCAATGTTCGGTATCGCTTTCGGTCGCCCGACTTTTATCGCGTCAATTAGGTAGGCATCCTTGGCGTGTCTATTAATTATCATTAAACTCATATTTAATCCTCCGTGACTTGTAGTGATTATTATTGAGTTAATTAGTCGATTTAGCGTTGTATGTCGCGGTTAACTAGCATGGTTAGTCTACTTGTTCTATGTTGTGCATAATAGGGCTCTTGTTAGGGAGATTATTATATCATCTTCATCATGATTAATTTAGTAGATTGTTAGCTGATTTTAGTTCTTTTAGTTGATATGTTTTTAACTACCCTTTTATTATATGGTTTGAGTTAACTTGTTATATATGTGTGGTGATAGGTCAATAAGATTAGATAATATTTATCTAGTTTATTACATGTGTTTTGGCTATGTTATTGTCATTAATTTAGGTGATAGGGTCGGGATTGGTCATTCCTATCATGTGTTAGTCTTTTCTTATTTTCGTCATTTTATGGTTCTAGATCATGCATAGGTAGTTTAGGTGTGGTTGATCATGCTATTTGCATTGGTGGTATATTTGTTCATTGCATGGTATGGTGTATGTCCTTTATCTTATAAATATGATCATGGCATGGCATGATTGAGGTGATGCATGATGCATTGAAATTTTAATGAAAACGACTACACCGAGACTAGTTGGTCGTGACCGAAGGCAATGGAGGTTAGAACGATCGGTGCATCCTTCGATCCGGATACGCGGTTTGTCCTTTGTGCCATCCGCCTGGGTGCACTATGGGATTTCGTTTAGGCATATATGCTGCATATATGATAGATGCGAGTGGTAGCTGGTTGAGGTGGCAAACGACGCATTCTTGCTAATAAGAAAAAGGTGTGGTTCTTATTAGAGGATAGATGCATTTGTGAATGTGGTCCTTTATTAGAGGGTGGGTGCATTTTTGCATGGTATTGTATAGGTGGTCTAGTGATATATTTTATTTTGTCACTTATCATATTGTGTTGCACGGTGTATGCATGGTTTGTCTCATTTATAGTGATATCATCATATGGAGCATTTAGCAGGTGTCTATGCACATGTTCATATCATCTTTTTAGGTCATGTTATGGTGCATATAAGTGCTGGTCGGTGTGATCATAGGCTTTGGTTGGTGGTGTAAAACACATAGATTAAGTCATATATCTAATGTATTGACTAGCCTATATTTATATATAATTGGTGTTGGTCTGGGATCTATTTAATTACCATATAGGGCCTTCTAGTTATCCGATTTGGCGGATGATGGGGTGTCTACTGAGTCGTCGTACTCATCCCAATCCTCTTATCAATTTTTTTCAGGTAATCAGGTTTAGCGCAGCAGAAGCGTGGTGGATCGATTCTCGAGAAGTCAATTAGATGATCTTTATGTCATAGATTGGTGTATGCTTTTAGATTGTATTATTACCATGATATTTTAGGAGGAATCTTGGGAATTGTGATATTAGTCTCGTTTGTTCCAAACCGATATATTTTAGGGGTTATTTTCCCCGGTTACGTCGTCGGATTATGTTCCGCTGTGCAGGGTTAAATCCGGGGTGTGACACTCAGGGGGTGGATTGGTATTCTGGAAAACCTCTATGTCTACTTCAACTCATCCTCATCAATTGGGCGGCCATTGTGGCGGCTTGTGAGTGGGCAGAATCCTCTACGTCACGTGTCTTCATTGAGTCGGATGCTAAGTGTGTAGTCGACGCTATTTATGGATCGGGGCCTATGCTTTGGCGGGCTAAGGATCTTATAAATAAGTGTCGGTTATCTTCTGTTGTGTCTTACATCAGTAGATCTTGTAATATGTTGGCTCATATATTGGCTAAATGGTCTGTGCAAACTCATACTTCAAGTTCTTCCCCATCTCTGCCTCCAGCCTCGGCGTGGGAGCAATATTGTAAGGATATGTCTGGGTGAATGTATCCTTGGCTTTCTTATTTAAATGTCATATATGTTTTTCTTACAAAAAAATGCTTAATACTATGTCTGACATCGCATCGGTCCAATGGCGGGCAATCTTAGCTCATTAATTTGGTATCAATAAATAAATAAATAAATAAAATAGAGAAGCACACTAATATATCATTTATATAATCTAGCTGATGACTTATCTGATGTCAGTATCAGAATTAATGACGCATCAACCTTATATTAATTATGATTTTAATTTTGACAATCCCAGGAATTACCATCCGAACTTTGGCATTGGTTTAATTTGAATTTCTTGTCAAATAGATAACTGTTCTTAAAAAATTTATAGAACACAGTCTTAACCATCAACCGGGTAGCTCCTTTCGGTAGACAATCGATGAACATACTGAGAATTAGTAAAATCTGATTAATGATTAAGTTAATTTTTGATTAGAAGTGTAATTAAAAGCCATCAATTGGGTAGCTCCGTTGGCCGAGCATGACGTCATGCTCAACCAATGGCCGGCGCCCAGCTGGTCCGAGGGCGGGCCCCGTGGTCGGCCAACTATTTCAACGCCCGCCCTCCACGTTGACGGGAGATCTGTTTCCCGGCTTCCGGCTTTGTCGTCTGCCGGCGGCGGCGGCGACGGCGACCGCCATGGGGGCCGCGCAGGGGCTCTCCTGGAACGATAAGAGACGGGGCTTTACGGAAGGAACGACGGAAGAAGAGAGCTTAGCCGGAGGAAGAGGAGGAGGAGCAGGTGGAGCCATGGCGGCGGGCGGCGGAAGGTGCGAGGACGGACCTCTGTTCGAGACGACCGCGGCCGGGGGCCGCCTGCTCTACAAGGTGTTCGCCGCCTCCGTGTTCGCAGGCGTCTGCCTGGTCTGGGTTTACAGGGTCGTCCACGTTCCGCCGGAGGGGGCGGCCCGGTGGGCTTGGCTGGGCCTGCTCGCCGCCGACGTCTGGTTCGGTCTCTACTGGGTGCTCACTCAGTCCGTCCGCTGGAACCCTTGCTACCGCCGTGTCTTCAGAGACAGGCTCTCCTCCAGGTGCTCTCTCTCTCTCTTCTCTCTCTCGATCGATCGAAGAAGAAGATGGTTTTTCGTCTTCCCCTTCCGAGAAGCTTACCGCCCTTCTCGACGGCCGCCACACAGCAGGCACGAGAAGGTGCTGCCGCGCGTGGACGTGTTCGTGTGCACGGCGGATCCGACGATCGAGCCGCCGGCGCTGGTGGCCAGCACGGTGCTGTCGGTCATGGCCTACGACTACCCGGCGGAGAGACTGGCGGTGTACCTCTCCGACGACGGCGGCTCCGATCTCACCTTCTACGCGCTCCTGGAGGCCTCGCGCTTCGCGAGGGTGTGGATCCCCTTCTGCAGGAAGCTCGGCCTGGAGCCGAGGTCGCCGGCGGCCTACTTCCGGGAAACCCCGCCGCCGCCGCCGCCCAACTCCGTCGCCGGCGAGTGGCGCGCCGTGCAGGTATACTGTTTCCGTATTTCTCTAACCGGAGATCAAAATAATAAGCCGATAAATGTAGTAGATATTTTTTTATTTCGTAAATTATTTTAATATATCTAATCTAAGATGACTCTCGTAAGAAGTCGATAGACCAGGGAGCAAACGATGAATTGCGAACATCTTATTTTATTTCCGAGTACATATAATTTTTAAATCCCTGATGAAAAAAACGATGGTTATTGATTCATATATATGTATTTTATGCTTCCGCGAATCGGAAATATCCGAAATTTTAGGGGAATACGCGGTCGTCGGCTAGATAATACCGGAGGAAATCTCTGGACCAAACAAAAAACGACGAAAATGGTAGCCGACAAACAATATTTAATTTTGAGGACAGCGGGGTGATCTCAATAAAAGTCCTCGTCGGCACGTGCTGCCCGACGGAGCCGCGCGCTGAGTACATCCAACATGCTAGCCGGAGAGATTAAAAAAAAAGAAAGAAAGTTCGGATCATCTCGTACATCCAAATAAAAGAACTAATATAAATCGTTGCTGAATCAAATTTCATAATAAATTATAATGTAAATCGTAACCGATTATATTGTAATTCGTAATGCTTCTATGAGTCGTAATCGATTATATGACGATTCGTAATTATTTATATTATAATTCATAACGAGGTGAACCGTTACCGATAAGGATGTTACGAGCAGATGTGAATCATTGCGAATTATAATGTAATCCGTTATAAAATTTGATTTAATAATAAATCATGTTGGTTCACTCTTGAACTATCATTTAAATCGTATTAATAAGTTGTTAACCAAATTGTCGATGATTAACTTATTTTATGTTTTAACATATTTTATAATATATATTTTAAATCTTGAAATTTTTGTCAAGACCACATGTATATATATCATATATCATCGTGTACCTAGACGACTCGTAATGAATTTTCTGACTGACTAATAATTAAATCAACGGCCTCATTTAATAATTATGTTAATTTAGTCATCTTCCCGAAAAGTTACTAAATTTAGACTTACTTTAAAAAGAAATACTTAGAAATCATTATAAAAATAAATTTTCTACGGAATTACCTCTTATACCAAAAAAAAAGAGTTGAGACCTTCGGGGGGTGTTGGGTTGCATGATAATTTTTTATATTTTTTTCGTGATAAAAAATTATATTAAAATAAAAAATGAACTAACTCGTTGCATAAAATTATCATGTTTGGAGAGATGTGATTATAAAAAAGAGTAATTATCATACATGATCAAACAAAGTGAGAGATCATAAGGAAAAAAAGAAAGAGATGAGACTTTTTTTTTTGTTCGAGAAGAAAATCACTTTCGAAACATAAAATTATCAAAGTTGCCAAACATCTTTTTTAACAAATTTTCTTACAATTTTTAAAAATAAAAATAAAAATCTCCATTGCCATACAACCAAACATCCCATTACATTTTTCTCATGGTCCCCCCCTTCTTTTTCTTTTTTTCTTTCGTTGCACAACGTCTTACACTCTTTTCTTGTCCTATCTCATCGGACATGAGTTTATCATCTCTATAGGTTAGATTTTATTCAATATAAAATATTATATCACAAAAATTACATGTCACGCGACCGCCTCTCTGCGGTACGCGTCGCTACGTACCCGCGTCCTGTGCAGAGATCGTTCGAGGAGATGGAGAGCAAGATTGAAACCGCGTGTAGGCTGGGAAGAGTGCCGGAAGATGCCAGAGCAGGCCACGGGGGATTTCTGGAACACTGGAGCTCCGGGACAACCCCAAGAGATCATCCGCCCATCGTTCAGGTGCACCTTGATGCTTGACCATCTTCTTCTTCTTCATTATCATCGTCGTCTTCTTCTTCTTCCTCCTCTCTTCTGGTCAGGGATGTAAGCGGTTCGATTCGATTCGATTTGACCTTCTTTTTTTTCGAACTACAATCAAACCGATAAGGAGAATCGAATCGGTTCAGTGAATCTTAAACCGGTTTATCGGTTTGATTTGATTTGGAGAGGTGTGGAACCGAACCGATTACAGATTTCTCGATTTTGCATGAACACCCACCCCTACTTCTGGCTATCTCGATGCTGTTGATTACCGTATCTTCCTTTGTCCACGCAGATATTGATCGATGGGAGAGACCCCAAGGATGTGGACGACGGAGGCAACGCCTTGCCGACCTTGGTTTACGTGGCCCGCGAGAAGAGGCCACACAGGCACCATAACTTCAAGGCCGGAGCCATGAACTCGTTGGTAAGTACTTCGTCGACATCTCGCTCTCTCTCTCTCTATCTCTCATGTCCCTCCTAATATACATATACACACAGTTGAGGGTGTCATCTGAGATCAGCAAGGGGGAGTTCATCCTCAACGTGGACTGCGACATGTACTCGAACGACCCCAGATCAGTGAGGGACGCCCTTTGCTTCTTCCTGGACGAGGAGAAGGGCCACGAGATCGGCTACGTTCAGTTCCCACAGCAGTTCAACAACATTACCAGGAACGACATCTACGCCTCCTCCATGAGAACGATCGTCGAGGTGTGTATATATATGTGTGTGTGTGTATGTAAATCTCATCCAATCACAGAGAGAGCGCGCGCCATCAAGATCAGATGAAGCAGAATTCTTTGACGTATCAAAGGCGATATCTATAATTAACTGTAGGTGGACTTCCATGGCCTGGACGGCCTCGGAGGGCCGCTGTACATCGGCTCGGGATGCTTCCACCGGCGGAGGATTCTGCTGGGCGAGAGCTACGGGCAGGGAGACGGGGAAGAAGCGGAGGGAGGTGTTGACAGGAAGGTTGAAGACAGCACCTCCGTGTTGGAACAGAAGGCGGCGTCCCTAGCAGTCTGCACCTTTGAAGACAATACCCAGTGGGGAAAGGAGGTCTCTCTCTCTCTCTCTCTCTCTCTCTCTCTCTCTCTCTCTCTCTCTCTCTCTAATGAGCCCAAGTTCTACAAAAAATTGGAGTCATCTGCATTAATGAGAAAAATGTTATATTTTTTAGATATATGAATTAATTTTAGTAATTGGAGTCATATTAAGAATTGATTTAGAATGGAGTTGTTTATCCCCCGTTTGGTTGGTAACAGTGTCTGATACTCCTGTCATTATTAATTTTGGAATTGATGTTTATATAAATCAGGTAATAGTATTGATTTGAAGCTTGTAATACAAACAATATGTCATGTGATACCAGTATCAACTTGGATCAATTTTGATATTGACACTCTTAACTTGTAGGAATATCAATATCAAAATTGATATACTGTGATTCTTGATGCCCTGACCAAACAGGGCTGAAATTTTGTGTTTTATTTTGGAAGTCAAAATTGAGTCAGGATTAAAATAGGTAATCAAAGTTTGAATACCACTTAGACTTGAGTCCAAATCAATTTAGGATCCATCTTATAATCTTAGTAGAATTAGGTTGTTTTAGTCTATAATTATGATATAGTTTCTTCTAAGAAAACAGGGTGAGTAGAGATTTGTTTGAGCAGTATTTTGTGCCACGTGTAATTATAGATACCATTCCTCTATTCTCTCTTATTTTTTTAGGACCGTTTGGTACAAAAATTAAACAGGGTTAAGTTTAATTCATCCCATTGAGGATAAAGTAAGTTTTATCCTCAAATTAAACTATTATCTAGTTGAAATAATCGCATATCATCATGCATACATCTTTACATTTTTACTAAATATGTCATGCATACACTTACACTCTCTCTCTCTCTCTCTCACACACACACACATTTGAGAGGAATCTTTGTATACACTCTCTTCTCTATTTCTCTAGGCAAATGCCAAACTTCTTTACTCTTTTTCTTTTGTAAGGATGTCAAATCTCTATTATCCATTTCTCCTCGTATGTTCTATGTGGTTAAGGTATCAAAAATGATACTATATTAATTTTGATATTGACATTTGTAACTCTTACCACCGACAAAGTGGACAACTACCTCCCTCCGAGGGAGACATTTCTCGAGTTCTAGTTTGAGATTGTCCGTCATGACATGCACTTTGTGTAGGGTGCCGAATTCATAGAAAGTCGGGTCGGGACTCGGGCCCGACATCGTCCATTTTCGGGCTAACTGATCCAGCCGTGACCCCAAGTTCCCTACTCGATTGGTTCCAAGCCCGGGGTCACGAGACCCAACGACCGGGTCACTGATGACTAACTCAATGGCTAGCCGTTAGGGGCACTCCAACCGCCCCAAGGCCCTTTGAGGCTTATATAAGACCCCAATGGGACTTCTAACATCCCCAAACCCCCCTCTCTCGACATCCGTCCAATGAGAAATTTATTATCTCAATTTTTTATGGGGTGTTTGGTTGCATGATAATTTTTTATACACTTTCATGATAAAAAATTATATTAAAATAAAAAGTGGACCAACTCATGACATAAAATTATCATGTTTGGAGGGATGTGATAACAAAAAA
The DNA here is from genome assembly GCA_036172225.1 of Cryptocoryne crispatula var. balansae. Classification (NCBI taxonomy): domain Eukaryota; kingdom Viridiplantae; phylum Streptophyta; class Magnoliopsida; order Alismatales; family Araceae; genus Cryptocoryne; species Cryptocoryne crispatula. The sequence goes on from CM069930.1 coordinate 37,772,705, forward strand.
AGTTAGTATCATTCATGACCAAACAAAATAGGGGACCACAAGAAAAAAAAGAAAGAGGTGAGATCCTCTTTTTTTGTTTAAGAAGAAAATTACTTTCAAAACATAAAATTATCATAATTGTCAAACACCTCTTTTAACAAGTTTTCTCATAATTTTTAAAAATTAAAATAAAAACTTCCATTATCATGCAACCAAACACCCCCATTATTATCGCAGCTTCACTTTTAATATAGACCATGAAGTTTTACATACAAAGTGGAGTTCTTTGACTATAGCTTGGAACGGAGACAAGGTAAAAGTCATCGCGAAAGATGCAATGTGAAAGGAGACGAGACTTGTCTTTAACACATAAGATTTAAATATGAACAAATAGTTTTTATAATTTATAATATTTTATATGTTCTTCGATTTATTCAAAGTTGGGACCTGGTTTGACTCTTCTAACCCACCTAGGTCCCGACTCGTGACCCGGTCTGTGTTGTTCCATGATCTTGCATCTCTCTCCCTCTGTACGTACGTACTACGTACGTATGTATATTCATTTGACAGGATTGACTAGTCTGCAAAAAAAAAAAATGATATACGCAGGTGGGTCTGAAGTACGGGTGCCCGGTGGAGGATGTGATCACGGGGCTGTCAATCCAGTGCAGGGGATGGAAGTCCGTCTACTTCAACCCTGCGCGCGCCGGCTTCCTGGGGGTGGCCCCCCTGACGCTCGAGCAGACGCTGGTGCAGCACAAGCGGTGGTCGGAGGGCGACCTCCAGATCTTCTGCTCCCGGCACTGCCCCTTCCTCTACGGCCGCCGCGCCATCCCCCTCGGCCTGCAGATGGCCTACTCCATGTACTGCCTCTGGGCTCCCAACTCCCTGCCCACCCTCTACTACTCCGTCGTCCCCGCCCTGTTCCTCATCAACGGCGTTCCCCTGTTCCCAAAGGTCTAGCTTCTGTTTCCTGCTGCTGGCTGGTTTCTTTTTTTGCTCGTCCTTGTTCTGTTCTGACCGGTGCCGATCATCGCATGGGAATTCAATTCGATCGATCGCAGGTCTCCAGTTCCTGGTTCGTCCCATTTGCTTACGTGATAGTCGCCGCGCTGGTCTCCGGCGCGGCGGAGTCCCTGGGATGCGGGTGTTCGATCAAGGGGTGGGTGAACGAGCGGAGGATGTGGCTCTTCAAGAGGACGACGTCCTACCTCTTCGCCGCCGTGGACACCCTGCTCGGGCGGCTGGGCTTCGCCAGGTCGGCCTTCGTCGTCACGGCGAAGGTCGCCGGCGACGAGGTCGCCGCCAGGTACCGGCAGGAGCTCGTGGAGTTCGGCTCTCCCTCCGTGATGTTCGCCATCCTGGCGACGCTCGCGCTGCTGAACCTTGCGGCCCCCTTGGCCGGGGGCGCGAAGAAGTTGCTGGCCTTGGGCGGCGGCGGCGGCGGCGGCGGCCTTGAAGAGGTGTTCCTGCAGCTCGTCGTCTGCGGCCTCCTGGTGGCGGCGAACGTTCCCGTCTATCAAGGGATGTTCCTCAGGAAGGACGGCGGGCGTATGCCCACCTCGATCACCGTCGTCGCCGTCGCCGTCGTCGGAGCTGTGCTGGCTTGGTCTCTGAGCTTTAATTCTTACTGAGTTACCGGAACGGTAAGAACATTGATTCCCCATTTACACAAGAAAGATCGTTTGGTTCAGATTTTGTGTCGGAGATTTCTATCAAAAAAAAAATTTTCGTGAGTTTTTGAGAGATTTTTCTGCCATAAATTTTGTGTACCCATCTTTCTCCATTTTTTTTTTCAAATTCTCCTTTTTTATTTTTACTGCACGCAAGTCAAAAGAAACATGATATATTTGGTTGAGATTTCAAGTTATCAGCTTATCTGACCAGATATCTCGAGGAGGATGTTCAACAGCAGGCAATAAGACATTTTGCCAAAACCTCACGGGAAGTTTTAGTCTCTAAACTTGTTGAGACGTAGATAACAATTTAAGAACAACAATTATAATCCATAAATATTGAAATAAATAAATATAATCCATGATATTCAACAGGGTTTGTCAATGCGATCAACACCGGAGGTGTGATTGGAAATGTCAAGCCCACAACACTGGAGGTGCAATTGGAAATGCCAAACCTACAAACAGAAATCGATCTAGAAGCCGGGTGGATAAAAAGAAGAAGGAAGACTGTAAAAATCAGTGTTGCACACATAAGATTTGAAGGCCAGATCCACAAAATGCCATATTGTTTATGTTGAATTGGAGACTGAATTGTCAACAACACCGATTAACTATTTTTCGAATGTTGAGTTGAAAGAATTCTAAAGTTAAACATGCTCTGGGGTGGGAGTAGACCCAACATGGATGATCTATTGGGAAGACTCTTAATTAGCACGTTGTTGGACCAATCAGTTGATTTAATCGTTACATATAATATTAGAACATGACACAACTGAAAGATCCGTGGTGACTTACTTAGGTGTATGATATGTAATCTTGATGAGTACGTCAACTCTTTAAGAAAGGTAAATTGTAACATCTCAGTTTGTAGATATGTTGAGAGATTAAATCAATAGACTACCAACAATATTGATTAACTATTTTTCAGAAGTCAAGTTGAAGAAACTTCGAAGTTGAACATGTTTCGTTGAAAGTATGCCCAAGATGAGTGACTTCATGAGAAGACTCTTAATTAGCACATGTTGTTGGGTCAGTTAACTAATTTAACTGTTAGAGCCACATATTTATTCCATTTGAATTGATTCTGTTGGAATTTGTATGGCAATGTTGTTTGAAATCAAATCAACCTAATCGCAACCTCAGGTTTGCTTCAGTTTGAATTTTTCATTAATTTTACCAGTCGGGCAAAACTAAGCTACATGACAGTTTCTACAAACCTGGCAAACTAAGCTATAGATGATAAAATACTCAGCAAGAGATGTGTAAGTTATCCAGATAAAACATTTTAAATAATTAATTTTTTATTTTAATTAAGATGAAAGAAATATTTTATATGTCAAGATATTAATAACTGTACCTATCATAAAAACACTCATTAGTTTGAGTGGCAGATATTAAATGTGAGATCATAAAAACCCTACACTGAAATACAAGGAAAGACAAACTGCATAACCTCAGCTTATTTTAGCTCAGTTTCTAAAGTCAATGACCAAGGTTTTGCTTGGTTTGATTCGGATATACGGTCTGGTTTTGTAACCAGAATGTACCACTAAAACCAAAAAAACAGAAGTTCGAACGCCCCTTCTTGTTGCTTTTTTACTTCACTAAATTTCAATAAAAAAGAACAATTTCAATACCACCACCAGGAGAAAATGAGATGGACCACTTGTTTAAACTATCAATACCACAGCATATGTTTTAAGGGCAAAACAACGTGAAATGAGGAATGATGCATCACATTATAATCCTATTATTCTAACCATGCCCGAATTGTTTTCCCCTGGAAAACTGACCATCCCAGATAAAATGTATGAAAGATTACAGTACTTGTTATCCTATTTCTCTCCTTCATATTTTGTTCAACTCTCAATTGACTATCTAGGAAACACTCAGTTAATAAATGCTCACTACTGATAAAAAGTAAAAACACATTTAAGAAAATGGCAGGAAAGAATAAAAACTGATTCATTTAATGACGTGAGATACCCTTGGGCTGCAAAAATAGTTCTTTCTTTCCTATTTAACCAAGCTAGAAAGTGTAAGGGATGCTCTCTCACTTGTAACAAAATAAAACAGCTACCAGCAGAACCAACTCAAACTGCAATCTACCAGACAAAACTTAATTTATCCTAGCAACATTGCACCAATGATTTCCTCATTTTTTCCAAGTTAGTGTCCCATAGCTATTGCTTTATGCTGTTTAGTAAATCAGCAAGTTGTGCATATCACCTGGAAAATCACTTGAACTTTGCAGGATTAATTTAACAGAGGCGCAGAAAGTCACTGGTATGTCCCATTGGGTAGGAATATCATCAAGCAATCGACTAACACTATCCGAGCATTTAAGATTGGCCCCACTGGTTCTCTTTGATTTCATTGAGTGACCAAATAAAACAAACAGTCATATTCAAGGCAAAAAATTCTTCCTGGAAGCTGACTGAATAAGCAATTTGCACCAACTGTGGGAAGAGAGACATATTTTGAAGATGTAAAATAAAGATTACAGGGAAATGGTACACTTACTTATTCTATTATCTTTCCTTCAATAAATTGTTGATCATCTTTACCAGGGGTACAGTACCCTTGGTCATAATTTCTAGCCTAGCAGTATTGGAAGAATGAGAAAACAAAGAAAGACCAAAAACTAAAAGCTCTGGAAGGAACAGCCTTGAAGATAGGAAGCCATGCCAGTAGTGAGGCTCCAAATCAAAGAATGCGTCAAAAAACTTCCTTATGCCTTCTAGATCAAGCTTAAGAAGGACATCCATTCCAAAGCAGAAGAATTCCCTCTGTCTTCTCCTCTGTATAGGCCATAGATCCTTCCAAACTTCTGCAGAGAGTTCTTCACCAGAGAGTCCTCTCTCAGAACCAAGGTACCTAACAATAGAGTTTGCAACAATAGGAGCCGCCGAAAGAGTTCTTGCTACCATATAGCCAGTCGAGGGGTGCACCATTCCGGCTGTCCCACCTATCCCCATCACCCTCTGAGGAAGTACAGGGAGGGGCCCCCCCATGGGGATAACACACCTTTCGTCCTCTTCGATGCTCTTCACTTGAATGCCCAAGTGTCTAAGTCTGGCAACCATCCTCTCCTGTATGTCATCCATCGGCAAGCCAGGGCGGGCAACCAACGAAGTCTCTTCCATGAAAATCCTATTGGAAGAGAAGGGCATAGCATAGAGAAATGTGGGGAGGCGTCTATTCCTTTCCTTCAGCTCCTTCTTGCCATCAAGATGGGAGTCCCTCCAATCCATAAACACCATCTTATCCAAATCAAAAGGGTGCTCTTCCACTTCCGCTAAGATCCCATAGGCAACTTGGTATCCAGGATTGTAAGGCTTGTCATACCGCACCAGAGATCTTGAGAAGCCAGTGGCATCAAGAACTAAGGTAGCCTGAACGGTGGCCCCGTCATTGCATATCAGAAAGGACTTGTCTTCTTCATGGATCGCCTTCACCACCTTCGCCTGATGGAATCTGACACCATTTGACACACACTTCTGCATCATCTTCATCTTGAGCTGCCTGCGGTTCACCCGGGCATATGGCCTTCCAAGAAGCTTCTCTGTCTTGTCGTCCACATAAACCACCGCCCCGGGCCAGGTTGTATCCAGGCAATCGAGCAAGTTCATTACCTCGAATTCGTCCACCCAGACACCATAATTGTTCGGCCATATGACCTTGGGCGAGGGGTCGATGGTACAGACGGAGAGCCCCTCCTGGGAGACCTGCTGCGCGATGGCGAGCCCGGCGGGTCCGCCACCCACCACCGCCAGGTCGACGGTGCGGCCCTTCGAGGGGTCATACATGGGGAGATCGAAGTCGAGGCTCTCCTTCTTTGTCTCGGGCACGAGCTCCAGCAGAGCGCTGCCCCCCGCTCTGGCGCGGATGCTTCCGCGCAATATGCGGGCGGATTTCTTGGCCGGCTTGCACCTCTCCTCCTGGTTGCGGGGCCTGCCGGGGGAAAGTCCTCGTTTTTCTACAAGCCCGCGCAGCGGGTGCCGCAGCTCGAGCCTGTTGTGGGTTCCGAGCAGAGTGTCCATGGTGCTCTGGATCTGTCCTCGCGTATAATCGGCGAATTGGCAGGAGCTCGGGAAACTACGGAGGACACGAAGAAATGGACACAGGCTGAGGCACGGAATCTTTCCCAACCAGTGTCGCAGGGAAGAACAAGCCAAGAATCTGACAGTGATACCTGCGAATCCCGCGACGAACCTCAGGGGCTCGGCCTTCGGATGGCTGGACGGCGGCAAGCTAGCATCTTTTCTGGAACAGAAAGCCTGGAATCAGGGGAACAAGTGGGCGAGCAGAGCACACGCAGCATCCCTTGCCGCGACCGGACGAGGATCGAAGAAGAGATCGAGGAGGATTGCAGAGGGATGACCGGGGAAGGAGCATCGGTGGAAGGATGCGCGACGCGGCTCTCGCTGCCGCTGCGGCGACGGATATATAACTGGTGGCTCTCGGCCGCCGGCTTAACCATTTTATCTGTACTCTCAACCTCATCCCCGCCGCCGCCGCCCCCCAACCCCTCTCTCTCACACACACACAGCAAGAATATCAATTTTAGTTATCAGATATATTTGAATCATCTTAATTCAATTCTGATTCTGAGTTAAAGAATTTCGATTTCGATAATTTAAAAATTAATTAAATCAATTGATTTTAAATTTAATTTAGATAAATTATCAAAACATTTCAATAATTTATAAGATACAAAAATAAGTTTTGAATTTGCTGATTTTTATCGAAATCGAATCGGAATATCAGATCCTGTTTAACTCTAATTTACCACGTAGAACTCAAAATACATGCACAATCCAAAATCGTTTAAATAAGAGTATATATCGAAAAGAAGAAAAATAAAAATTTTAACTCGAGTTTATGAGTCATTATAAATATGCACCGGGTGAGTCATTGGAAAGAGAAGCACTCCGTGAGACTCACCCAATTGACAGTGGTGGGCGAGAGGGTTATTATTAAATAGCTGGAAGAAAGAAAGATTTTTTGCATGTTAATCCATGCAAGTATTTATATTCCTTCCTCGACACATCCTCGTGATACTTGAACATTCTAATAAATTCTAAAAATCTTATGTCTCGGAAACCTAGGTTTTTGCTTGTCCGATATCCCTTAAAATGTTGTCACAGTGTTGGCATTGAGAACACGGAGAGATAGTGCTCATGTGTGTGAGAGAGAAGGTTGATGCCAAATATATTAAGTGACTTTTACATGTTAATCCGTATAATTATCAATATTTTAAACATATCCTTACATATTTATAATTTATAATAAGTTCTTAAAAATCTTTGTTTTGGACACTGACCCAGTGGCCACGAAATCCCGTAGTGTCGCGGGTGACGAGGGATTGAACGCAAGTTCATCCCCCGGGGGATGCCCGGCTGTAGTCACCAGGAAATGAATCCACGCCCTACTCCCCCGAGAGCAAGGACGATGTCAATCGAGTTACACTCGACCGGCTCTTAAAAATCTTTTATCGCCGAAAATTTAGTTCTTGCCATGAGAAATCTCTAGAAATATTGTTAGCGCTAGACATTTTTTTCATTTTTACGACCATTTATATCTCTCAATACTATTTCTCTCGTTCTCTCCCATGCACCATCTTTATCCCCACTAGAGGAAAGAGAGAGCATTTCCTTCAAATAAAAAATAAAAAAAACTTGACCAGGGTGCTTTTCGGCGGAGATATTTATTTTTCGAAAACAGATCAGAATTCCAAGAACGTACCTTATAAGATCTTTGATTCTTCACGGGACATATCTAAGATTACAAATAATCCGGAGGATATAGATTAATATAAAATGCATGAAATGTCGGGTCGCGACTCGGGTTCAACCTGGACGATTTTTGGGTCAATTGATCCGGTCCTAACCTTGCGACTCCAACCCGGTGGATGTCTAAAAATTATTATTTTTTATTACGACCCCCGGCCGACCTTAACCCAACCCGGGTTGATTTGACCCCAACCAACCCGGTCCCGACCCCGACCCCATCTACCTTCGTAAAGAGAACCCATAGGTTGAATGGTATCTGTAAATGATCATATAATATATATTCGAATATGTATGTTAAAAATCAAATGAAAGATTCTTGGTATGGCCAGGTCTGGTCTGGCCACTACTCGTATGGGTACTCTCAGAGGATGGTGTGGGCACATAGCGACATTGTTATTATGGCTTTATGGGAGTCAGGTGGGTCGGTAGTGCTCCACCAATCTCTCTATAGTGGGTACCTTTACCCTCTCTCTTTAGTGGGTTCTTTTTTTTTGGACACGATGGCCCGGTGGCCAACACAAGACGCAGCTCCCGCGCCGGCGAGGGATCGAGCGCTGCCGGGTGCAGCACTCGATCCCCACTAGATGCCACCTCTCCCCCAATGGAGAGGTGGACCCGGCAATCCGTCGCCGGGGTCGAACCCCCGCCACCCCCCCGCGGGGGTGGCGTCGTGCCAACCGAGCCACGCTCGGTCGGCTCTTTAGTGGGTTCTTCACACACACTCTCTCTCTCTCTGAGAGTATAAACTAACATATACTGCCTAAACACTGCAGTATACAGAGAAAGATTCTTGGTATCGTCAGATATTGTCGACCACTCGGATGGGTACTCAGTTGATGGAGGGCACATATCAACATGGTTATTTAGATTTTAGGGGAGTCAGTCGGGTGGGTGGGTAGTGCAGTGCAGTGCCACTAAATTTTTGTTTGATTTTTAAACATTTTTTTCTCAAATCAAAGAATCTCCCGAGCCAAATCAAATGACAGTTTGATACGATTCGGCTCGGCTCAAATCATATTTTATTAAGGTACAGTAGATATGTCAATATGTTATTTTATTTTATTTGTTCTGAGTCATATTCTATTAAATTTTAGTATATGCGTTTGTACAATCTATTAATTTTGTCTTAAAAAAATTTTAAACAAATTTATTTCCATAAGAAAAAGTACATAAATATAAATAAATATATTTAATTTAATTTAGATTATTTTGTTTGTCGATTTGATTTGGTTCGGAAGATCTTAGAAATCAAATCAAACCAAATCGATCGGTAGTTTTGATTTTTGGGGTCGAATCGAACAACGAACAACCCTACTCAACTCGATAAAAATTTTATTTGACTCGATTGTTATATTAGATATATAAATTTAGATAAAAATAAAGCTGAAACAAAATAAATCTATAAAATGAGTTGAGCTCGAACAAATTTTTACTCGACTAAATAAGTTCGTGAGTAGCTCCATTATATACTCTATTAAATATTTATTTATACATTATAAATTATGAATATTATTTTTTTAATTTTACGTATAGTAAAGTAAATGTATGAGAAAAATCAAAATAAAATCTGATTTGAATTTAAACTTAGAACGAATTTCATAAATAGGATAAAATTAAAATTTCACAGATGAGTTTAGATCTATTTTGAGTTGTATAAATAGATTCATATTGAGGTGATTTGACCTTAGATGGGGAGTTTAAACTCGAGCTCAAGTTTCACTAGATTAAATAGTAAATCAAATTTGAACAAGAGTTGAACATGATCACAAAAACTCAGAATAGTATGAAATAAATAAGTCAACATAACACCCCCCCTCCCCCCTGTATCTCAAGGAAGTTGATTGTATAGTTTACAGTGAATGGTTTCACCACTTTGAAATGCTCCCTTTGCCTGGTTGCCATAAGAATAATGACTATTTAAAAATAAAGATAAACATGACATTGTTTTAAAATTTTAATTTATCTTAAAAAATACAAATCTGATTTCTTAATTCAATATGCAATCCTTTAATTCGGGATAAAAAGTACCTAATTTGATTGAGATGTTTGAATAGTTTAAAATAAATGAGATATTCTATTAAATGGATGCAAATATATAATTTAATAAAGGTAAATGTATAATCTTAATAACATAAAAGACTAACGGTATTTACATATGGTTGCATGATAAATTCATTACAAAATTATATTTTTTGTAAAAAAAAACTTGCTAAAGAGGTATTTGACAATCATTACAATTTTACATCTTTAAGAAAGACTTTGAGATTGTCTCTTTTTTTTTCTCGTAGACCCTCATCGTTTACAATTACACATAGTCTTTACTTTTTTTTGTTTTTCAAAAACAGTGAATTTCAAGGACCTTTCAAGGTCTTCAATTTTACGGGATTTGTCTAGAATTACAAATAATTGTGAGGATTGAAATGTACAATGCCCATATGATAAATACCTCACAATTAGTATTATGAAATATATATTGGAAAAATAGCTAATAACGGGGTGTTTGGTTACATGATAATTTTTTTTACACTTTCATGATAAAAAATTGTATTAAAATAAAAAGTGAACCAAGTCATGACACAAAATCATCATATTTGGAGGGATGTGATTACAAAAAAGAGTAACTACCACACATGACCAAACAAAGTGGGGGACCACAAGAAAAAAGAAAGAGGGGAGGCCCTCTTTTTTGTTTAAGAAGAAAATCACTTTTAAAACATAAAATTGCCATGGTTACCAAACACCTCTTTCAACAAGTTTTCTTACAATTTTTAAAAATTAAAGCAAAAACCTTCATTATCATGCAACCAAACACCCCATAAGTCCGTTTCTCTAGAATTGGTAGAGGATGGTGGGCATATATCACATCCTCATAAGTTGTGGGTGAGTGGACTTCTTTCTTTTTGCTCCTAACAAGAGAGCACATGAACAAAGTCTCACCGTCCTTTGAGTGGGCATCAGTCCCACCCATCTACTTTTAATATGGCATCATTTTAATTACCTCTCTTTTAATTCTTATTATCTATCTTGACAACGAGATGCAGTGTTAAGGGTGGACAATTTAGTTGTGTATTAGACGTATCTGAATATGGTTATATGTTCATATTACAATCCCTCAATTTTCATGTCATGATTTTAAGATAAGTATGAATGATATACAAGAATTGAGCTTTATCTATTTTTAATATTTTAGTTCCAACTCCAACTCAATCTCTCTCTCTCTCTCTCTCTATCTAAGTAGTGGAAGGTGACAGATATTATATAATATACAAAAACAAAAAAGTTATATTATATATAAAATTCAATACAATGAATGGTTCTGCCACTCTGAAATGCTCCCATTGCTTAGTTTCATAGTCAAAACAAAGAGTGTCTCAACCCCTCTTGCCATAAGAATTATGACTTTTTAAAAATAAAAATAAACGTGATGTTGTTTTATTTTTGATTTACCATAGAAATACAAATCTGATTTCTTAATTTAATATCTACTCTCTTGATTAAGAATAAAAATATGAGATGCTTGAATACTTTTAAACACATGAGATACCCTGTTAAATGTATGCAAAAGTATAATTTAATAAAGGCAAATGTATGCTCCCGATAACACAAAAGACTAATGGGACGTATGGTTGAATGACAATGGGGGTGTTTGGTTGCACAATAATTTTTTGTAGATTTTCATGATCAAAAATTATATTAAAAGAAAATGTGAACCAACCAATGACATAAAATTGCCATGTTTAGAGGGATGTGATAACAAAGAAGTGTAACCACCACATGTGACCAAATAAAATGGGGGACCACAAGAAAAAAAAAAGAGAGGTGAGACCCCCCTTTTTTGCCTAACAAGAAAATCACTTTCAAAACATAAAATTGTCATGCCTGTCAAACACCTCTTTTAAAAAAAATTAGTACATTTTTTAAAACTTAAAATAAAAATCTTAGTTATCATGCAACCAAACATCTCAGAAATCCAATCTTTGTTACAAGATTGTATTTTCGTAACAAAACTTTTTTAAAAAATATTTTATAATCATTACAATTTTACATTTTTAAGAAAGACTCTGATATTGTCTTCTTTTTTTCTTGTGCACCCTCATCTTTTTCAGTTACACATTGTCTCTACTTTTTTTTTTCAAAAAACAGGGGATTCCAAGGACCTTTTAAGGTCCTTAATTTTATGGGACATGTCTAGAATTACAATATTGAGGATTGAAATGTAAAATACCCATATGTTAAATACCTGCCAACTATTATAATATATATTGAAAAATACCTAATATGTTTCTCTCGAATTGGTAGGCGATGGTGGGCATATATCACATCATAAGAAGTTGTGGGTGGGTGGAATTCTCTCTTTTTGCGCCTAACAAAGAGAAGACAGCGACTTGACAAGAAAGCATATGAACAAAGTTATTCTGATCTCATTGTCCCTTGAGTGGGCATCAGTCCCACCCATCTACTTTTAATATTGCATCGTTTTAATTACCTCTCTTTTAATTCTTATTATCTATCTTGACAACGAGATGCATGCAGTGTTAAGGGTGAACAATTTAGTTATATATTAGATGTGTCTGAATATGGTAATATGTTCATATTACAATCTCTCAATTTCCATGTCATGATTTTAAGATAAGTAAGATGATACAAGAATTGAGCTTTATCTATTTTTCATATTTCTTCATCTTACCTTCCATTTAGTTTTCATTATCTATCTTGACAGAGAGAGATAACATGATTTTAGAGTGGGTACTAGTCACACATAATATATATATATATATTAGATTTTTAAGTTTAATGACATAGTTTTAAGATTCTTAAGAGCCATTTGGTACCATATTGTTCAAAGGCTTAATCAGGTTTATCTTCTGAATTTTGGAGATAAACCAAGTTTATCTTTAAGGGCCGATCTGGCATCTAATTATTCGGGAGATAAACTTGGCTTATCCCCTGAAATTTGGGTATAACTAACTAGATATATTTCTAAGTTAATCTTATACCAATCAACCCCTAAATTAATCTTGTACTGATCAACTCCTTACGAATCCGGATGCAAGCAGCCAAACTAAATTTTTGTGAGTTCTTTACATCATTTAATCTATCTTTACATCATGGCTTAAAGCTTTACATGATGATATTTGAGCAGACACTTATTTATTTTTAACATGCCTTTTGTTTAATTCTTACTAGCCAAGAGAATTGTTAGAGTGGATATTATCCTGAGGCAGGTTTGTAAGAGACCAAAGATACATTTTAGTTAGACTCTCATAGCCAGAACTGTAGAGTTCTTGACCCCTCTAGCAAGAAGAATAAATGCAATTTAAAAGCAAAAATGAGAATGATATTATTTTAAATGTTTATTTCATTTTAAAAACTAAAAATTTGAACCCTTATTTCCATGTCTAATATAAAATGTACTCATTGTGATCAAGATGATCAGATATAAGTCATTTTAAAGTTTACTCAAAGTTTTATTATATATCTTACGTCTATCATCTGTAAAAGGACTACGTCTGAGAAATAAAAAAACTTAAACACATGTACAACTTCATTCAAGAGTTTTATCAACATATTAGATAAATGTCTAGAGGTTGATTAAAACACATAATCAAATAATATAAATACACAAACCTAGGACCAAATCTCTTAGTGAAAAATTTTGAACTCTTAATTTTCTTAACTTGGCTAAGATTAAGAACACACACAGATATAGAGAGAGAGAGAGAGAGAGAGAGAGATTTTTATGTATTCTTTGTAGCAATGTTAATTTAAAATTATATTAAAGGTTACCCAACTCGAGAGAACGTATATAAAACTAATTAATTTCTATTTTGATTCTAATAAACAAATTAAATATATGATTTTTATTTAGATGATTTTTTTTCTAATATGAATTTTTTTCTAAATTACTTTTCCATTTTAGTAAAATTACGCTTTTTTGACTTGTGTTTCAAAAATTATATATAGCACCAATTTTTTTATTTTGTCTGAGAGGATTTGGAAATTATTTTCAGATATTCCGTAATTTAGTACGACAAGTTTTTCTCAAAAAAAAGTAATTTAGTGCGGAAACTAAATGGTGTTTTTTTTTCCTCCATCGCCGCCGACGTCGTCTTGGCCGGAGATGATGGTGTCGGCGCTCGTTTCTCCGAGCAGCTCCCCCATCTCCTGCAACTCCGCTCCTCCTCCTCCCCCATCCTCCTCCTCCTCCTCCTCCTCCCGGGAGAGAATCGCGAAGCCTAATCGGTCCTCCAGATTCCTCCGCTGCGATGCTCTTCGCTGCGCGCAGTTGCGCGGCGTTTCCGGGTTGTTCGGCCACAAGGGCTCGTCTCCTCTCCCGTTCGCCGGAGGGGATCTGCGCCTCCGCCCGCGGAGCACCCCCGAGGGGAGTGACCAAGCGGATCCATCGTTTGGAGACGAAGCGCCTTCCAAGAAGGTCAGGGGGGATGGCGGCCAGGGTTGGACGACTTCGGTGCTTCTGTTCGGGTTGTGGGCTGCCCTCATGTACTACGTCTTCCGGCTAGCGCCCGATCAGACTCCCGTAAGAATACTGTTCCTGTACTTGCATCGATGTATCAACAGTTGGAGCAAAGGTTGTACTCTGTATCAAGCTCAGCAATAGAAGGAGTCTTCTTAGCCGACTCTTCTGCCGCTAATAACAGGGATTCTGGGTACTCCTGTCATTGCAACCATTTCATTGCACTGAAGATTCTGATTGGTCCCCATTTTCTACATGTCCTGCAAATCCTGTTGCTACTCATCACAGCTTTTAATAAAACGGGAATGCTGGATTTAGAATGACCTCTATTATCGGGTGCACCCGGAGAATGCGTTGAATTGCGATTACCTGTCTCTACTGAGCTCCATTCAAGTTCTAACAAATGTCTGCTTGTCGGTGAACACATGGACAGCCAACAGTACTCACATTTTTTTGGTTTTCTCCCATCTCGCCCCTCCATTTTCGGTGACTAAGAACCAAGTGGCATAAAATGATGTGTCAGAGGGGCGATTATAGATTGAAAATTTCCCAATTTTTTGATTGGAGAAGGATTTCTTGTCATCAACATCCGAGTGTTCTGCAGGTCCAATTTTCTGATTGGAATATAATTGATTTTTTCAACAAGGTTTAACCCTATTTTGCTCACCCACAGATGCAGGAAGCCCAAGGAACCCCCACCGGACCATCACTAGCCTCTTCATTATCTTCATATTCAACTTTGGGCTGTGAGCACTTAGCTCTGACAGCATTCTCAGCTGTCTGCTTGCTCTAATGTCTAATCTAGAAATCTCAACCCCGTCTCCATATAGTCTAAGCTTCCAAGTAACTGTACATTTCTTCCAAGGCCAATTTGGGCAATGTGAGGCTTGACATTTCAAAGGAATGAACAATGTGAAAGACTCCAAACAAGCTGAGGTTTTTGACATTTCCGGTACTGAAAAGAAACCATAATGCCAAATAGTTATGGTTCAGGAATTTGTGGTCTAGCACGTTAGTTCCAAGCATGAAAAGTCATCATCTAAAGAGGTTGTGCAGTCTGCCAGTTTATGTCTTGTTGTGTCACAGGCATGCTTTTATTTGTATCACATGATTCATATTGTTCTTTTACTGTCTTATTCAATTAAGCAAGAGTATTAGCATCAGACACTGTTGATATTCTTTGTGTTTCAGTCCAGGGATATGTATTTTTTGCAAAAGCTGCTTAACCTGAAAGCTGATGATGGCTTCCATATGAATCAAGTCCTTGTGGCTTTATGGTATATCATGGGTCTTTGGCCATTGGCTTACAGTATGATGTTGCTTCCAAGTGGTAGAAGGTGATTTTTAATCTCATCTCTAAGTACTTTAACTAAATTCCAATATCACCTTCTTGTTAAGTGCCTTAACACAAAAAAAAGCTAATATGTTGATTGACAAACTTGCCTTATGTGTTAGGCATGTAAATTTGCTTGGTCACTAGATCTGTATGCTGACATGATAGCCACCAATTCCAAGAACACTCCTCTTATTTATTTATTTTTTCTTTCAACATTGGACGAGAGAGGATAAGAACTGGGATTCAAAACTCAAAGCTTTAATCCCGGTACTTTGGAGCCCACGACATGAGTGAATGGCAAGGCACCATTCAAAGATGACCAGAAGGTTTCAATATTTTAGTCTTCAGACTTGGTATTTTCATCACAAGATCATTTGCATGCTTGGCTTCATTGGTGATTTTCACAATAAGGGCACCTAAAAATCACATAAATCTGTTCTGCCCAGGCTAATACTTGTGCGGATTTTGCCTATGCAAGTACCATGCAAACTCTGCAGTAGTCGTACCATGTTTAGGCCTCACGATTTCTAAGTCTATTAATTTGCCTTCCCTAATAACATTGTAATTAGAATCAGCCAACCTAGATGAGGATTGGCACCCAATCCAGCCTATTCAGACAACTTTGGGCTAATTCCAGGCCATTGTCTGGATAATGACAGTCCCATGCCAATCCAAGTGGCCAGTCATATGATGAATGCTTTCTTAAGTAGAAGATCAGAAAGGGAAAATAAGAGAACTAAGCACTTGCTTCAACTGTCAAATTTCTTCTGCTTTATTCAACTTGCACAAGGAAAATAATTGTCTTTTCTGATGTGGAAATAAACTGAATTTTCTTTTTATAGTGAAAAATTGATCACAAGACTTTGACTCTGATACAGTAGGAATCAAGGATCGCGGGATCGGAATTGGATTCGGGATCCGTGGGTACCGATCCGATCCAGCTGATCGGATCGGACCGATTCCGACCGATCCAATGGAAGAAAATCGATCCAGAATTAGTAAGCAAAAAAAGCAAAAAAAAAAAACTATCCAATTCCGATTCCGATCCGATTCCGGACCGATTCTGGTCGATCCTGGTCGATTCGAATGGAATAGCAAAAAAAGAAAAAAACGATCCGATTCCGATTCCAATCCTGACCGATTCGGCCGATCTGATTCCGATTCCGACCTATGTAGTCAGAGGCGAGAGGCGACCGAGGCGAGGGAGGGTTCGCCTCGCCTTAGGCGCTTAAGGCGGGCGTTTCAGGCGCCCGAGGCGACATTTTTTTATTGAAGAATTTCTCAAAAAATATACATATAACATTGAAACTTTTGAAGAAGAACATAAAAAATACAAAAAATTCACTTTTAGGACCTATAATGCATCAAGATATTGGAGTCTCAAGGTGGAAGACTGGGCATTGGGGATTTCGGGGTGGGAAAAGAGGATTTAAGTTACCAAATTTGACTTTCACAGGGTCCTCACCCGGGCGAGGCGAGATCTGCCGAGGCGAGGCGTTTTTGCCTCGCCTCGCCTTGCCTTAGCGCCTAGGTGCCTGAGGCGAGCGCCTCAGATAACATAGATTCCAACTGATCCGACCGATCCCGACCGATTCTGCCGGAATTTTTTCCGGATCGGTCCTTCGGCCAAGAATTGCCGATCCGATCTAGGGATCGGTCAATTCCGCGATCTATGGTAGGAATTCTTTTTTATAGAAGAACCCTTTCTCATGTTCACCGTTGCTTCAAAGATTACGTTCACTTATCTGCCATTATACTAGACAAATAACACGCAGCAAGTGAATCTTGACCAGGAAACACACTTTCGATACCTCTATTATACATGCTTCCACTTTGCCTCCTAAAAGCAAGGCAGTGATTGTATGTTTGCATCTGGTGTCATCGGAGACATGAGATGAATAACAAAAACTCCTTTCATTTTTTCATGTTTTCCTCTTCCTTTATAATGTACTGTGCACTTTATTTCTGTTTATTGTATTTTTTTCATGGAGCATTATTGGGCTTCACCACTTGTGTTTCAGGGGAAGAAAATATATTTATTGGTTAACTGGATCAAATTAAATAATTTTTTGATACTTGCAGCTTCCGAAGCAAAGTTCCTGTATGGCCTTTCCTTGTGCTTTCATTCTTTGGTGGAGCATATGCTTTGATTCCATATTTTGTTCTTTGGAAGCCACCACCTCCAGCTTTTGAGGAAGAAGAAATCAGGAGTTGGCCCTTAAACTTCCTCGAGTCAAAGATAACTGCTGCTGTAAGAAACAATGATCCCTGCATACCTGTAGTATCTTTATTAATCATGGTGCTATACGTGTGTTATTCATACAGCAATCCTGTATGAGAAAAGCCTGGCTGGGATGATTTTTTACTGTAGTGTTGTTGATGTTGTTGATCCTTATGATATTTTCTCTGTTACATCTTTCAAGAAATGTTTGCAAATAAGATGCTGATGCGGGACGGGACCGGGGATCCTATAATTTCAGAATTCAGGAATACCCAAACAGTATAACCAACAGGTAGAATTGCCAATCAGAAACAGAATTCCATCAATAATGCCAAGATACCAACAGGAATTAAAACTCCTCAGCAAACAGGATGCCAACAGCAGGTAAAAAGAACAATCAGCAAAACAGTACCAACAGCAGTGAAAAAATACCAAGAAACCAGCAGTGTAATGAACTGAAAATGCCCAATAAGCTGTCAACCGAGAGATTATGCAGTTCAACAAATGAATTAACCATAGCAGCAGCAGGGAATTAATCTCAATAGCAGAACTTCCAATTTGAAACTTGTAAAATGACCAAATGAATTAAACCAACAGATCAATGTTTTCAACAATATTCTTCAGAAAATAATAACCATATCAACTGAGAAAGACAACAATTGGGCAATCTTTGGGAGGGACAAGGGCTCAGAAATACATGGTAGGATCATCATAGCCCTTTCTTGACCTCTGATATGAACTCATCCCTGATCGAGTTTATAGATTTTCTGAACCGGGAGTTACGGATTTATTCCGTCGTCTCCAACCGGATCTGATTAGCACAGTACGTTTTCAGCTCAGAGATACTCATCACAGCAACTAAACGAATGTCCATGCAGCAGACAGAACAGTTGGACCACCAGCTCAATGCGATCAGTAGATAAAAGATATCAGATCAGGTTTCAACATAAACAGATCCCCACAGAATTGAGCTCTGTATAAACCGAATTTATCTAGCTGACTAGAGACTGGACTAGTCGATTTCACAAGAGATATTTGTCATAAATGTTGACCAACTGCCATTAAGAATCAGATCCACTGAAATAAAACCGAATCGGTCCAAGGACTGGAGGGAAACCAGTCTTCAGATTTGTTCCATCTCACGTATAGCAAACAGATGAAGGAAATTAATGTAAGCTTCTTCAATCCTTAAAGTGATAATCCGAAAGAAATACCAAACTGTAGAGACTACCATCGGAACAAGAAATCCAGGCAACTCTCGTATGAAGCTAGATGATCTCTCAATGGACTGTAAAACTTCAGGACGAGATTGAGGAAACAACATTCAAACACTCACATAACGTCCTCATCATCAGTTTTACACCTCGAAAGGGACGTTGAACAGTTAGGGTTTACCATTTGGACGCCATAAATGATCAAACCAGAAGGAAGAAACCCTTGCCGGAGCTGAACGAACTGGTAGTGAACAGATTTAGCATCGAAAACTCTTTAGAAGAGCTTCTTCTTCAGATCCATCACCGATAGGTTCACATCGAAGTGAGGAACAGCAAGAACTTGGATTTTCGCCAAGGTCCCGACCACCAGAAGCCGTAGGAGGAAGGTGACGGTAAGAACGTAGAGGTAGAACACCTCATCGGCAACCATGGTTGCTTAAACAGCAGCTGACAAAGGGGATTCCGCCGGGAGGAAGATCTAAAGCCGACCGGACTGAAGAGAATTAGGAGGAAGAAGTTGGGAGGAAGAGATTCTTCCACAAGAGCTCGCCGAGATCACCGGGGGAGGAGGAGATCGGAGAAGAAGAAGCTCCGCTAGGGTTACGCTGTCGCCGGAGGGAAAGAGAAGAAGCAGCGTCGAATCGCCATCGGGGAGAGAGAATAAACCCGCCGGAATAAGCCACTCGGGGGGGGGGAGGGCGAGAGAGGGTAAATTAGAAAATTAGACAGTAACTGGGCTTCATTCAAATGTGTATTCATCATCTCCTGTACATAGGGGGGCTCGGGTCCTATTTATAGGACCGAGCGGCTGCCTCAAACATAAAAAATCACTTTAATACTAGAAAATGAGACTAATGATTTTGAAATGCCTAAAATAATGGGAAAATGACTAGACATCCTAGAAAATTCCTATAATTTGGAAAAATTATTTAAATGAACCTAATATCAATCTAAAATCAAAATTTACATGAAATTTGAAATCTATTAATCGGTTGCGTCCTGATTCGATTATTAACATGAATCGGTTCTTGTGTCCCGATTCAGTTCCCATTAGATGCCATTGTTAACTTTTAAGTGTTGTTTGTGCTTGTTGAAACAAAAAAAAGAGAAAAAAAAAGTGTCCCGATTCAGTTCCCATTAGATGCCATTGTTAACTTTTAAGTGTTGTTTGTGCTTGTTGAAACAAAAAAAGAGAAAAAAAAGGAAAAAAAGAGGGAGACTCGATCAACCAGCCTCCCCCATGATCTCCATGTCCAGGGAGTGGCCCCACTCCTTGGATCCGGTCACCCCAAGGTGACTTTACCACCAGGTTTGACTTCCGGTCAAACAGAAGCATAAAAGAGGGAGAAATGGGAGTAATCTCACCCCGGATCCGGTCACCTCCTCACTATTCCGAAAATGGAGATAATGGGGGTAATTTTTGTTACCATTTCACCCCTTCAAGATCTCCTATAAATACCCCCCAATAGCCATACGTACATGGGGTTGGCATTTGGAGAGTGGTGAGAAAAGAGGGAGTTGGGAAGAGAGAGAAGCTCCACATCCTCACTCCTTAGAAGGTAAGAAATACCTTGGTTTTGTGCTACCTTTCCATAAAAAAGGGCTGGTTTTGCACTACCTTTCCATAAAAAGGGGCCCAAAATAGTTCGCTATTTTGGATAGAAAATAGCCAACCCAACTCCGGTCTAGCCGAAATGCTGCCGAAATTAAGTGGTTTTGCGCTACCTTTCCATAAAAAGGGGCCCAAAATAGTTCGCTATTTTGGATAGAAAATAGCCAACCCAACTCCGGTCTAGCCGAAATGCTGCCGAAATTAAGTGGTTTTGCGCTACCTTTCCATAAAAGGGGCCCAAAATAGTTCGCTATTTTGGATAGAAAATAGCAAACCCAACTCCGGTCTAGCCGAAATGCTGCCGAAATTAAGTGGTTTTGCGCTACCTTTCCATTAAAAGGGGCCCAAAATAGTTCGCTATTTTGGATAAAAATAGAAAAACCCAAGTCGGTCAAACCGAAATGCCGGTCAAACCGAACGAGAAATCAAGGTGAAAACCCAAATCGGTAAAGCCGAAATGCCGGTCAAACCGAACGGGAAATCAAAGTGAAAACCCAAATCGGTAAAACCGAAATGCCGGTCAAACCGAACGGGAAATCAAGGTGAAAACCCAAATCGGTAAAGCCGAAATGCCGGTCAAACCGAACGGGAAATCAAAGTGAAAACCCAAGTCGGTAAAGCCGAAATGTCGGTCAAACCGAACGGGAATTCAGATAGAAAACCCAAATCGGTCAAACCGAAATGCCGGTCAAACCGAACGGGAATTCAAATAGAAAACCCAAATCGGTCAAACCGAAATGCCGGTCAAACCGAACGGGAATTCAAATCGAAAACCCAAATCGGTAAAACCGAAATGCCGGTCAAACCGAACGGGAATTCAAATCGAAAACCCAAATCGGTAAAACCGAAATGCCGGTCAAACCGAACGGGAAATCAAGGTGAAAACCCAAATCGGTAAAGCCGAAATGCCGGTCAAATCGAACGGGAAATCAAAGTGAAAACCCAAGTCGGTAAAGCCGAAATGCCGGTCAAACCGAACGGGAATTCAGATAGAAAACCCAAATCGGTCAAACCGAAATGCCGGTCAAACCGAACGAGAATTCAAATAGAAAACCCAAATCGGTCAAACCGAAATGCCGGTCAAACCGAACGGGAATTCAAATCGAAAACCCAAATCGGTAAAACCGAAATGCCGGTCAAACCGAACGAGAATTCAAATCGAAAACCCAAATCGGTAAGGCCGAAATGCCGGTCAAACCGAACGGGAAATCAAAGTGAAAACCCAAATCGGTAAAACCGAAATGCCGGTCAAACCGAACGAGAAATCAAGGTGAAAACCCAAATCGGTAAAGCCGAAATGCCGGTCAAACCGAACGGGAAATCAAAGTGAAAACCCAAGTCGGTAAAGCCGAAATGCCGGTCAAACCGAACGGGAATTCAGATAGAAAACCCAAATCGGTCAAACCGAAATGCCGGTCAAACCGAACGGGAATTCAAATAGAAAACCCAAATCGGTCAAACCGAAATACCGGTCAAACCGAACGGGAATTCAAATCGAAAACCCAAATCGGTCAAACCGAAATGCCGGCCAAACCGAACGGGAAAATCATGGTGAAATCCCAAATCGGTAAAACTGAAATGTCAGCAAAAACCAAACAAGCTTTAGAAATGCCGCATATCAAATGCAATCAAGTCATTCCTGGACTCATGAAGACAATCTGGTTCGGTAAGGCCGAAATGACGGAAAAGCCGAAACCCAGATCGGTAAAGCCGAAATGTCGGCAAAACCGAAGAAGCTCCAGAAATGCCGCATATCAAATGCAATCAAGCCATTCATGGATATATGAAGAAAATCTGGTTCGATAAAGCCGAAATACCGGCAAAGCCGAAACCCAAATCGGTAAAGCTGAAGTGCTGGCCAAAGCGAACAAACTTTGACATGTGTTGAGGAACAAGGGCTCGAATGCCCCCTCATTTATTGTACTTCCATGTACTCAAATCGACATGAAATAAATTCAAGTTCGATTGACCCGATGTGTCATCCAAAGATGATATCTAATCCCCATGGACTTTGAGAGGTGGATAAAAATTAAATAAGTCATTGAAATAATAATTTCTAAACTTGATCAAATAATCAAATTTGAATAAATCAAATCAAATAATGACTTATTTATTAACAAAAATGCCATCACAATCAAATCAAATTCATTCCATAAAATCATACATAAAAAATAACCACAAATGGTTACAAAACATGTTAAGTTTGAATCCGACTTAACCATAAAAAAAATTAAGTCAACCTAAATGGATAATGCTACTTAATTAAATAAGTATGCATAACAAAATTCGAATCAAATAAATGATCAAAACATTAATAAAATGTTAACATAATCCAACCAAAATTTTGTCATTAAATAATGCATAAAAAATGTCAACCAATGACTACAAAAACAAGTTATGTTGGATTAAAATCAACCATGAAAAATCAAAGTGACCAATATTATTAAGAACAAATCTTAATAATAATAAAAAATTCACTTAAATCAAGCAAAAATGCTAACAAACACACAAAAATGGAAATTAATTCCTACAAACAAATAAAAAAAGGAGATCAACTCAAAATTGTCTAAGTCAACAAATGACCAAAGACATAAACAAAACAAATCAAATCAAATCTTAAATCAAGAAGAAAATCAATGAACCCAAACTTAAAAGTTTGAATTAAATTCAACCAAATTCCATCTCATAAGGCCATGGGGATATGTCTTCTAGCTTTGTGTTTATGTGGATGCATGACTTCCGTTCAATATGTTGTTGTGATGGTCAATCAAGGGTTTTCGAGTGTTTGCTCGATGTAATTAACACCGGAATATCGCAAGTCCGGTGGAGAGAGGTCGAATTTTATTTTCAAAGAACTCATAAAACCTCATAAATTAAGTTGTGGCTCAGATCATCTAAGTGGTGGGTGATACTCATGTCGACACTTAGCAAATCTGTGGAACCATCGGTGTTCCTATAAAATAATACCACATCAAATTAGCTAATACTTCTATGAATACCATATATTTTCATAGTAGTCAATGCTAGACCAAAAGAAGGAAAAGAATTTCAAAAAGGAATTCTAACCTCTCCAACAAAAATCTTCTTTTCCTCTTCAAAAAGAGGGGAAGAGGGAAAATTCGAGGTTCCAACAGTGCTTTTTGCAATATTTGAGCTTGAGATTTTGCTACGCTTTGTTTGTTGTCTTTTATATTAGAGTAATTAATAAAAGAAATGACCACTAGCATTTATGGCGCTAGTTGAGAATGTTAAAGCTTTTGGATTTTCCATACCACTCATTGTAATTAATCTGTATTTTAATATGCTCCTAGAAAATTATTTTTTTAAAAAAATTCGTAGAATTCTGTGTTTTTAAAGAAATCAGTACATTCTTGTAAAATCATTCAACATTGTTATTATTCAAGTATCTTTTTGAAAATTTTTTGACACATATTCTTCTCTTTCTTAGAGAGATTAAGGTTGCAGGAGATAGAAGGGAAGGATAGAATTAGAGACTAGATAGGGGCATTTTTGTTATAATATTGGTCCTTATGGTTATTCATATTTCTGAATTGTCGGCGTAAAAAAATAAAATCCTGAGAAGTGTGTAATATGTTTTGCTGAAATAAGTCCTTGCTGCCAGAAAACCAATGTTAGTTAAATATTTATAATTTTTATGACGAAATGCCTCTATTTTATACTATATTTTCCATCTATTCTACATCCTATTTATCTATCTGGAAAAGAGAGGCATTTTTGCAATAAAACTAAAAAATACTTAAATAACAACTCTTCCAAGTATTTTTTAAGGTTTTCAATTTTCTAGGGACATATTTATAAACCAAACAATTATGAGGTGTAATATGTTAAAATACATATTTTTAGATCTTGTTCCCTATAATTATTCATATTTTTAATATGTTCTCATAAAAATGAAAATCCTAGTAAGCCCCAAAAATATTCTATTGTTGAAAAATATATATCTGTTGCCTCAAAACTCTTAGAATAGTGTTAGTTGGATATTTTTAAATTTTTGTGATGAAAATGTCCCTCTACTATTATCTTTACCTTCTCTTTTCTATACCCTTCTTATCTTTATAGAGGAGAGAGGGCATTTTTGTCAAGGGAAAAAAACTTGGCTAACAACATTTTTGGGAAGTTTTTGGAAAGAAATATTTATTTTTTAAAAATATGAGATTTAAAGGATTTATGATTTTATTTTTTTGACATATCTAGAAATACAAAAATTATGAGAATTGATATGTAATAATCCCTGATCAAGAAAATGTTTAGTTAACATAGTTTTAAGGGTTTTCAGGGAGCACTAGAGCAGCAACTTCTTTTACATCGACAAAAAGATTTTAGGGAGTTGGGATTTTTTATTTTTGTGGGGAAATTTTAAAATGTGTATAATTGCAGGACCAATATTTTAAGAAACTTCTAGAATTTTATAGAGATCTGGTCTCGTAAAACACATCTATTCTGTCAACCGGACAAGACTTAACTACACTATTTTACTAAAACAAAGTCATCTCACTCGGTAAAATATCTGCATAGGGACTTAGCTAGAAACCCATGTTTCATGCTTCTTTTAGATCTTCAGCCCTAGTGAATGTTAGTCCAAGGAGTACTAATATTGCAAGCAGGATATGTCCGAAGTCCAAAACCAGAGCCCTTTGGGAACAGGGAAACCGCTTCTCATGCGGAAAGTACTACATACAGAATAATGGACACTACGAAATTGTTTCTCATTGGTATTAAGGGGAGCTGGTGGGGGCCCTTCACCAAGACACACCAAGAATGTCTGTCTTGGTAGAAAGGAAGATTTCAAAGAATATGCTTTTTCAACTAATTAAGGTTGCTTTCCTTTATCATTCATTTACTATTGGTATAGTTGTTAGTTTAGTGATATAGAAAAAAATAGAATCATATAAACTTTCTTTCAAGCCAAAATTTGCCTCTTTTAATTTGCAAGAAATCAACCTTCAGTGTTGCGTTATTTATAGAAAGTTTATAACATGAAACATTTTAATCTATATCAGATGCTTTGCGAGTGTGTCCCATGTGTCCACGTTGTATTTATGTAGTTTTTCTCACATTTTCTTTGGCCAAAAGAAAAAATTGTCTGCACAAAAAAATCTGGTAAACTATGTAGTGAAAACTATTACGTCCGACTGAATGGTTAATCTACATGATACTTTTATCTTAGTCATCCCACTTACAGAGTGTAATATTTTTGTTGCTACTTCATCTTTTGTTATAGCAAGTGATATTATTCAGCGTATTAACTTAATAAGATATCAGGTACTCAATGCTGCAGGGCTGGGTTTAATTGCATATGCTGGCTTGGCTTCTGGAGATGACTGGAAAGAATTTTACCAATATTTCAGAGAAAGCAAATTTGTAAGTTTACATTTTCTGGAAGGACCTGTTATGTTTATAAGACTTGGATCAGTCCTTTTTGTTGCTGGTATCTTATAATTTTATGACTACAATAGTGCATATTCCTTCGAGTCTGTTCTCAAGCAGGACTCTTGCTCACCCCTTCTCTGGTTGTCAATGAGGAAGCTTGACCATCTTGTCATCATAGATCATAGTTTGCAGGACTGGTCAGTGCAAAATCGCAATCTACAAGTGCTGATCTTATCTATGGGAGCTCAATCCTACAGCCAAATCCTGCTGGGGTTGGTCTAGGCTCGGTCTGATCAGTCTGGATCAGCCAATTCTGGATCTCCAGGGCCGATTGCTATCGGAAGTGATGAATGGACAGCTGCCAACGGGGATCCCACCAGATCCAAGCCACCCCTCCACCCATAATCATCCTTGATTTTTTTGTTTATGTTTTTTTATTTATTTTTGGAAGAAGTGATCCTGGTTATTCCTGGATAGGTTTTCTTCAGAGTTACTTGAAGTTAATATTGGGTTGTAACTGGGTAGCAAATCTTGTGAATTCTCAAGTGCATGTTTTTTGCTCATGTGGTTCAAGATTAATCCCTCAACATACCATGGTGTCCTCTAATAGATGGTTTAGTTCCCACTTCCCAGGATGTGTGATGCCAAAGTACAAAGATGATTATTTCCAGGAGCAACTGATCACCAGGGAACAGACACCAGAAAGGTTAAAGTTTGGTGATCAATCCCTGATTTTGATTAGTATTTACTATTTAGTACATCGAAAAATTGATGAATGCAGATTCCTAGGTGTGCATAGATGTTTAAGATTTCCATGGTTAGTCTTCAATGGAGGAATTCCAAGTGGAGTAGCCCTCTGTTGGCACTAAAAATTTTCAATTTTATGGCCTAAATCAAGCCTAATCTTGCCATTCAATTCTAGCCCGTTAGATGTCAATTTTAACCCAATTTGATGTCTATGGACTAAATCTTAGGCCTGGAATAGGCCCATTAAGATGGCCTTTCTTTTAGCCTATCTGGTCTTTACGGTATAGTTTGGCCAGGGGTATTTAGGAGAAATCCCAGCCTTGCCACCTCAACAGCTAAATCCAAGGTAATCTTTTCCTATTTTGAAGGGGGGCGGTAATATTCGCCATCAGAGAACCTTCTACGGTTTGAGCTAAGGCCGGAGGCAACATGACATCAAATAAAGAGGGCCGCCGAGACTCCTTCCCGGTTTAGAAGGTTGAAGCGAGTCTTGTAGGATTCTTTCTGACAAAGTTCAACTGCTTCCGGGACACCCCCGGGCAACTGGAGACCGATAACCATTGAGCCTGGCTCTCACAATAAGAAATAGGCTCCGCATCGAGCTCGACCCCCAGTCGGATTCCTTCTTATGGCAGGTAGGAGTGGGGACCCGTCAGAAGCAAATCCCAGGTAGACGCAAAGGAAATTGGAAAGCAATACAGGTACTATAGATTCCCCCGATTCCGTCTTGAAGCCGGATTCCTTTTCCAGAAGGTGTCCAGACAGAGGAGGGTAACCCGGAAGCTTATATAAGCATTACAAAGGCATGCAATGAGGGGGGCAAAAAAAGAAAGAAGAGGGAGGCTGCGAGAAGATCTCGAGGAAGAAGAGGGAGCAAGAGAGGCCCACACCTATCCGTGATGGGGACATTTTTTGAATATTTTGGGTTTTCCTTTTATTTTTATGTCCATACGTGGACAAGTATGTAAATAGGTTGCTTAGAGGTCCTTTCTTTAAATTTGTCCATCCTCTATATAAAGAGGGGTCCGATGTACATATTGAAAAAAGCAATAGTGGAATTTTTGGAACGCCCTGGGCGCTGGTTCTCCCGTGTGAGGGCTTCGGCCCGTCTCCCCTTCCACCCCGGCCAGTGAGGGCCGCCTTCTTCTCCCACCTCCGGCATGCCGAGGCCGGCCGTCCATCCTTCACCTCCGGGAGAGCCCGGCTCCATCTTCCCCAACCTCCGGTAGCAAGACCGGTTTCTCCTCCTTCGTCCCCGGCCGCCGCGCTCATTCTTATTCCTCCCCTTCGGTTAAGCTTCAACGCCATCAACACGCCGAAGAGGTCACTTCGGCGATCGTAGATCGAAGATTCCACATCGGCGTCATCTTCATCAAGGTTGACGACAGCGAAAGGTGGACAACCGGCGATCCCCGGCTCGCCCCACCAAGACAGCCCCTCGACGTCGACACATGCTCTAGGGCAACCCTCTCGTCCAATGTTGCCGTCCCCCGCCCCCAATCGATATCCTCTTCCTCGCTCCGTCGAACGAGAAGAGGCGTACGGAAACGGAGAAGGAGCGTCGAGAAGGAGGCGATCCGGCGAACCCCGGCTCTTCCCTCTCTGCGGCGGCATCTCCCGAAGAGGACGACGCCGCGGCCGGCTCGCGCGCGACGGCGTCCGAACGGGGGCGAGGATGACGCCCTCGGCTCCGCCACCTGCCTCCCGCTCGCCGCGGCGCTCGGATGGAAGAGGACGACGCGGACGCCCCTTTACGCGCGGTTTTGTCGCGATCTCCCTCACGCGGCACCCCGCGATGCCGCCACGGAGACGGGGAAGGCGACGGCCGGATGGCCGGCCACGCGACCCTTCCGCCGCGACTCCGGAGACGCCACGACCCCCCCTCCCCTCGCGCCCGCGACCGCGAGAGACGCGCGCGGTCGGCCGCGCGGTTCGGACCGGCCGGTCCGCGATCCAGACCCCCCAGACCGGTTCAGTCCGGTTCGGGCCATTTCAAGGTGTTCCAAGCCGGTCCAGTCCATCTCGAGCCCGATTCGGGCCTGTTTCGACTGGTTCGGACCGATTTGGGCCTATTTTGGGTTCGTTAGGTCTGTTTAGCGGCGGTTAGCGCCGGTTTGCGTCGTTTTTTTTGTTCGGTTTGGCCGGATTAGCCGGTTTGTCCCGCATCAGTTTGGTATCAGAGCCCGGAATCGGCTCGTTCTCACGAGTCGAGTCTTGGGTACGTCCGAACCGGTTCTCAAAACTCGAGGTCGAGTTTTCTCCCGGTCGGAGAGAATGATGGGGACATTTTTTGAATATTTTGGGTTTTCCTTTTATTTTTATGTCCATACGTGGACAAGTATGTAAATAGGTTGCTTAGAGGTCCTTTCTTTAAATTGTCCATCCTCTATATAAAGAGGGGTCCGATGTACATATTGAAAAAAGCAATAGTGGAATTTTCGAACGCCCGGGCGCCGGTTCTCCCGCGCGAGGGCTTCGGCCCGTCTCCCCTTCCACCCCCCGGCCGGTGAGGGCCGCCTTCTTCTCCCACCTCCGGCAAGGAGGCCGGCCGTCCATCCTTCACCTCCGGGAGAGCCCGGCTCCATCTTCCCCAACCTCCGGTAGCAAGACCGGTTTCTCCTCCTTCGTCCCCTCGGCCGCCGCGCCATTCTTATTCCTCCCCTTCGGTTAAGCTTCAACGCCATCAACACGCCGAAGAGGTCACTTGGCGATCGGAGATCGAAGATTCCACATCGGCGTCATCTTCATCAAGGTTGACGACACAGAAAGGTGGACAGAACCGGCGATCCCCCGGCTCGCCCCCACCCGGCACGGCCCCCTCGACGTCGACACATGCCTGGGGCAACCCTCTCGTCCAATGTTGCCGTCCCCGCCCCAATCGATATCCTCTTCCTGGCTCCGTCGAACGCAGAAGAGGCGTACGGAAATGGAGAAGAAGGAGCGCCGAGAAGGAGGCGATCCGGCGAACCCCGGCTCTTCCCTCTCCGCGGCATCTCCCAAGAGGACGACGCCGCGGCCGTCGCGCGCGCGACGGCGTCCGAACGGGGCGAGGATGACGCCTCGGCTCCGCCACCCTCGCCCTCCCGCTCGCCGCGGCGCTCGGATGGAAGAGGACGACGCGGACGCCCCTTACGCGCGGTTTTGTCGCGATCTCCCTCACGCGGCACCCCGCGATGCCGCCACGGAGACGGGAAGGCGACGGCTGGATGGCCGGCCACGCGACCCTTCCGGGCTGCGACCTGGAGACGCCACGACCCCCCCTCCCCTCGCGCCCGCGACCGCGAGAGACGCGCGCGGTCGGCCGCGCGGTTCGGACCGGCCGGTCCGCGATCCAGACCCCCCAGACCGGTTCAGTCCGGTTCGGGCCATTTCAAGGTGTTCCAAGCCGGTCCAGTCCATCTCGAGCCCGATTCGGGCCTGTTTCGACTGGTTCGGACCGATTTGGGCCTATTTTGGGTTCGTTAGGTCTGTTTAGCGGCGGTTAGCGCCGGTTTGCGTCGTTTTTTTTGTTCGGTTTGGCCGGATTAGCCGGTTTGTCCCGCATCAATCCGATCTTCCTGTTGGAACCTCCAGAGCCGTCGCCTCTACTTGTCGAAGCCGAAGAGCTGCCGGATCAATTTCCTCGTCCCATCGGGACCACCAAAGGCGCCTTTCCCCTTCGCCGGAGCCGTCGGGATCACCGGAGGTACCTTTCCTTCGCTGGAGCCGTCGGGACCGTTGAGCTCTCCGCTGCTTCCATAGGCCGCCAAGGACACCGTCAAGGCTCTTAGCCCCCTCCGTTGTCGTCGTCAAGGGCACCTCTCCTAGGCGAGCTGGCCAAGGATCGCGGGATCGGAATTGGAATCGGGATCGGTGGGTACCGATCCGATCCGGATCAGATCGGATCGGACCGATTCTGACCGATCCAATGGAAGAAAATCGATCCAGAATTGGTAAGCAAAAAAGGCAAAAAAGAAAAAGAAAATCGATCCGATTCCGATTCCAATCCGATTCTAACCGATGCTGGTCGATCTGAGTGGAATAGCAAAAAATGAAAAAAAAACAATTCGATTCCGATTCCGATTCCAATCCAATTTCGGCTGATCTGGCCAATCCCGACCGATTCTGCTGAAACTTTTTTCCGGATCAGTCCTTCGGCCAAGAATCGGATCGGCAATGGCCAATCCGATCTAGGAATCGGCCGATTCCGCTATCTATAGAGCTGGCAGAAGCCTCTCCAAGCCCCTTCGAAGTCGTCGAGGTCCCCTCGGGTTGGTGTCGCAAGGTTCCGCTTCCGTTGAAGTCGTCAAGTGAACAATGCCGGGGGGGGGATTATTTTCCTCCCCATTTTGATCCACGATGGCACATATGATGGGGCCCACGTGAGAAAAAAATGTGAAAAAAAATACCGGGCCTCGTCTGGACATGTCCAAACGGAGGCCGGCTGTCGCTGGCTGTGTGATGGGCCCATTAGCATCGTATGAACAGTGCCAAACAAGGGCACATAAGAAAAAAATTTAAAACAAACAATTCATTGAAAGTAAATAAAAAATCTATCAATTTAATTCAACAATCGGGACTAGTTGGGGGGTCGACTAACCATCTGCCTCTACGTCTCGGTTTAACCTAAAAGAAAATTAAAATTCAGACTAGATGGAGAGTCAACTAACCATCCTCTCCTATGTCCTTTTTAAAGTAGACATATAAAGGTCTATTAAAAAGATCTCAATATCTTATCATATTCATTAAGCTATGCAAGGCTGTGCATAATCAATATGCCGTCATGTTGGTCTTATGCTAATGAAATTTACAAAACAGTGGGAAGAATGCCCAGATGCCTATCAAAAGCTGGGATTTTTTGATCCCAAATCGATCAAGGTATATTCCATCAAGGATTTAATGAGCCTGATTTCAGGCCATTCAAGTTGTAAATCATGTCTCGAATTGAGCAAACAATGGAATGTCATGTTCAATGCATGTGTTATCCTGTGAAGGACATGAATAGCCTTATGAACGTGGAGGAATGCAAGGCATTTAAGAATATAAAATCTGTAACTCAGTGAAGCATAAAGGAAAATAAATAAATAGTGGACTGAATTGAAAGGTTGATAAGGGAGATAAATGAGTATGATGAAGGTAGGCAGATTCAAAGCATCCAAACGTATCAAAGAGATTAAAAAAATAAAAAAAAAGCTTGTGCTGCATTTGAGAGATTTTTAAAGGGATTGAGAATCGGGTGCTGGGCAAATCAGATAAATCTCAAGTCTAGCACGAATATTTCTTGACCCGCAGTTTGGTGAAACCGAGGGCATTTGAAATCTGGAAAATGCTGAAAAACTAAAGGAATGCCCGAGTAGTTTGGGACGCTAGGAAAATTGAAAGTTCTCTGAAGTGTCTTTCAGAAATCAGGGCATTTAAAACTCATTTAAGGATGAGATTCAACAGGTTGACGAGCTGAGAACTGTCAGAAGTTTAACACTCGAATGTGTGAGAGTTCGGTTGATCATAAAATCAGATGAAGAGGAGAATTAAAATGGGTGAAAATCAGACCATCAATCTGAAATTGGAATGTACCCATCAATTTGGAAACATGAAAATTAAAATCTCCAATAGATAAGGGAATTCTGACCATTAAATCCAAATAAAGCTCAGGTAAACCCAATCTGATGCACCCTTGCTAAATAGAAGTATTTGTCAGTCTGAACGTGAGATCAGGACACTGCCAGGTCTGAATGGATTCCATGGCCTTCACAGCTAAGACTTTGGGAGCAAATTTCACCAATAAAAAAATAATAAGCAACCAGAAATCTGAAATTAAAACAAACGAAACAAAATTCAAATTGAATGTCTGCAGATAAAAAGAATAGAACCTTCTTCCAATCCACTTGAAACACATTCAAATTCAAGCGACCAAAATCAAAATCCAATCTCAAACACCGTGGATTGAATAATAACATTCAACAAGAAATTGACTCTCAAATGGATATGGGTCAATTTAAATTACATTCAAAGCAATTAAAAGCCCCATCCTAACCAAAATCAAATAAACAACACACCCGAAACAGAATCTCAACCAGAACATAAAACAAGACAATAAATTTAAAGCAAATCAAAGTATCTAAATAAAACTTGAATCAATCTGAAAATAGTTTTGAACTATAAATTGGAACAAAACACCAAGTCAAATTCAAATTCATAATGTAATAAACAGATTAACCAGACTCAAGATAAGCTCTCTGCATGTTAAATGTTAACAATCAATCAAAGAAACCCAAATCCCATGAAACGAAAATTAAAATATGTCTGCTAATCCACACAACTCAAACAAGGTTAAAAAAAGAAAAAAAAACTGACAATCTCCAGAAACTATCAAAATCTCAAATTTCATTCATAGCTTCAAATAAGAAATGCACTTAAACCAATTTTAAATAATTTCGAAGATAAAAGTCACAACTCATCAACAAATCAAACCTCCCAAATTCAATTCAAATCAAATCTCCCAATTCAAACTCAAATCCAATTTTCCAAACCCAAACCCAAACTAATTTTGACCAAATTCAACTCAAATCAAATTGAATTCAAACCAATAAGCAAATCCATTGCAAATTAAACTCAAGCCAAATTCAACTCAAGACTCAATTCTAACCAAACAAATTTATCAAATTAAATTGAACTTAAACAGATAAGAAAATTCAAATTTAAATTCAACCACAGTCAAATTTGAACTAATAAGTAATTCATAAACCAAATCCGATCAATTCAAATCAAAATTAAAACATATTAAGTACTTGCATTCCATCAAGTTCATGGAGTCGTCGTTCCTGTGTATGTTTATCTTTTGTGGATGTATGTTTTCTATTTCAAAGATTGCCATGATGGATAATCAAGGGTATTCGAACATTCTCGATATATCGGATCTTCGCACCATCTGATGAGGAGAAGTCAAAAATAAATTTTCAAAGAACCTAATAATCTTAACTTATATTCTTATACATATCATGAACCTAGCTAATACTCTGATGGAATACTATCTATTTTTCCTAGAAGTCAATGCTAAGTCAAATCATATCAAAAATCAAACTGGAAAATGAATTTCCAAAATTCCAAAAATTATAAATTTTGAGGTTACATCCCCCTCTAAACCAGATTGTTAATCACTTAATATTTAAATGTCAGAACAAGAAAAAGGTCATTGTTGGAAATTGGATGCTGCACCTTTATCTGCGGGCTAGATCTTCAAAAATGCTTTAATCCTGTGGAATAAAAGTTGGTGGGAATTACATCCCATGTTTCTGAGGATAGAGGGTATCTGGACCACCCTTCCCCTCCAACTGGAAATAGATGAAAATTGAAAATACTCATCCAAGTCACCTGACCAGAAAGGGATTCCTTAATAACTTGTATGCTCTTTTTTTATGATGGAACTTTACATGTGTCTTTTTCATTGTTAATTTCTGTCTCTTGTTTTTTTGCATTTGTTTTGAAACAACTGCAGATTCACGTAATGTCCCTTGATTTCTCTCTGCTATCGGCCTTTTCTGCATTTTGGGTGTACAATGATATGACGGCTAGGAAATGGTAATAACCAGACCTGTTGGGGGCAACTCCAACCTTCTTTGTTCAACTAGTTTTAACCGATTGACATGTTGATTGAGGACTGTGAACCCGCTTTGTCTGCTTGTCACAGGTCTGACAGAGGTTCCTGGCTTTTACCTGTTGCACTGATACCATTTATAGGCCCTGCTTTGTATCTTCTGTTGCGCCCTCCTCTTGCGGCCATTGTTACATCTGTTCCTTCTAGCGTGGTGGACGAAGAGTAGTCTCATGTCGCACCCGTTCAAGTGAAGGCTGCGAGAGTCTACAACTTCTTGTCAAACTGGAGCTTCTGACACTTACTCTCACTGGACGGTTCTTTTGATTTTCAGACGTTCAGATGGAAAATACCCCACGCTGCTTCAAAGAGTATGGTACGAGTACCTTCCTTCTGATACAAGTTGTGGCCTTCCTCTTTTCTTTTCTTGTTCTCATACCTGAGTAGCTCATTGCCAGTGCTGGTTCGAACCATGTACTTCCAGTTCGGTGAATTTGCATGGGTCCCATTTCTGATATTCAATCCATTCACATTACTTTAAACAAAGTTGCACATTTTCTTCCTTTGTTGCTGGTTGCCAAGTCAAACATTCTCTACATTTTTACTCTGATCAAACAAAAGATTAATCAGCTTCTACAAAAGAAACATTATTTAGAACTATCCCCTTTTCCTAGAACCTTGGATCTCAGCATGCCAGAACAATGGAACATAGTTCTAATAATACTGGAATAGTGGAACTTCCGCTAAAGGTAACTACTTGGTCACCATGTCCACAGTGTCAGAATTTTTACAAATTAGATGTCTCCATCAATAACTAACCTTCTGATTATGTGATAGCTGATATTGTTGTTATTGATTATTGCGTAGTATGTGAAGGTTTTTATTCAAACTCTCTTTAGCAACCTCAATTATAGTAGATTTATTTCTATCAAGGTTGTTTGTGTAATTTTAGTCAACAAATTTAACTAAAATAGTAATATCATCAGTGCCCCTTTCAAGTAATAAATTAATATTCAATGTAGATTTCGTGTAATGCAAGGTGTGTTTGAATGCACCCATGCTGTATTAGAGGAGTGTTTCTTGACATGCTTTCTCGGACGTTGTTGCAATGATAATCTAAAATATTGAACCAGAAGTTGTTTAATAGTGTTGACATTAGTTTTAGTGACGTTAATCAACGCCTTCTCTCAGTTTTACTCTTGTGCGTTAATTGCATGTTATCATTTTTTTTTTGTATCTATGGCACCCTATATCCCGAATTTCTCAGTGCCATCTTCGTCCAATATCAATTGCTAAGTTTGAACTTGTTCATGAAGTTCGATCGAACTCATATGTTGAGTTCTAACAAAAAAGTTCAATATGAACTCATTCATGAAGTTTAAATTTAAGCTCCTTTTATGAAAGTTAGAATAAGCTTAATTTTAACAAATTCAGTGTATTTAATTAACAGTGTATCATTGTTAAACACTTTTAATTGATCTTTAAATAAATTTGTAGCCGAATAGTTGATGAAGAACTTAAACAAGCAAAAAATCGTGAGCTTCATCCGTTTGAACAGGGATCTGGCCAAGCTCAACTCCTTTGTGAGTCAAAGATTTTTTTTTCTTCGTTCAAACTTACTAACATAATAAACTAATCAAGTTAAGTCTTTCTCGAACTTAGTCTAGACCTACCTGTTGAGTGCGTCAAATTTCTCGCACCCCTTGGAGGCATCAACCTGAGGCTGATCGTAGAAAGAGAATGATTTCGCTTAGTGCGCAAGAACCACGAGCTATAATCTTGAGTCTCTTTAACTCCAAAATCATGGCAGAAATTGTTGATAAAAATTCAAAAGCTAGCAACAAAAGAGCGGCGCCCCGGCGTCTGTGCAACAATATGGCGTTCTTCTCCACGCATCCGAGGATCCACAGGGATCAAGAGCGACTCGGCGCACCGTGGGATTGGAAAAGGTGACCGCTTCTATCAGTAGGTAAATAGCAGGTAATTTACTTTAATCCCTTCCTGCAGCGTCTTAGTCCAATTCCTCAACTTGATTGAATCTTACAGCTTATAGAAGTTCTGTGCATCATCTACGGCTGTCCATCTCCGAATGGGTTAAGTCGGAGAGGGACGTTTTCATACATAGGACGCCCGAATTTCTCTGCCAGAACTGCATCCTTCCGATGCAGATCCCACGAGTCGCCAACAGGTAAACGATCTAACCCGCCGAAGTGCTCGAGATCATCCGTCGCGGGTTTTAATGCCGCTCATTGATCTGTTTATCCCATTCTGATACCCAATTTTGTGCAACCCTAACCCGATGTTCTCGGCGATCTCCGATCCCTCTTGTTCGCAGCCAGACACATGGACGTGAAAGGGATCTTGTGAGACCGGCACAAAAGAGTGCTGCCTAAGCGAATTATCTTCGATGTATCTGTAGAGTTGTTGGTGAAAGTGATGGTCGAAGGAAAAGCAGTCATCAACTGCTGAACCTGAGCGTCGTGTTGATCCAGACCCTTCTCTTCGGCAGAAATGAGGCAATGACGAGTAGTCCATTACCTACAATACCAGGCAAGTTCTCTTTTTAGATCACTAGATGTAAGCGTAAGACTGAAACGCATAGATGGAGAAAAGCAACTCACTTTTAGCAGTTCATCTCGGCCGCAGCCTTGAAGAACCTGTACTTTTTTTCTAGTCCTTTCTTGCAATAAGGGCTTCACAACCTACGTTTTACAAGAAGATCCAGCTCAATCGAACAATTGATATCTGACTGAGACAACAAGAGGAGGAGAAAGATATTCCAAAACGTGTACCTTCCAACATGCAGAAAACACGAATGGTGCATTAACGATGTAATAAGTTTCTGTCTTCTCTGGATAGTTGAGATCATCAACGGTGGCTATAATTGTCAAAAGCTGTGAGTAAACAAAGTGAAGTTTAGAACACATTAAAAATCACACAATATGAAATATTGAAATGTAAACATTATCTCATGTATTACCGGTTTTGCACATAAGATACTTGTCACAACGTTCCAACCTGACCCTAAACGCGGTATCAGTAGAGGCCTATCAGTGAAAAGTTCAAAAATCTAGCGTTCTAGGTCTCCCCAAGCTCACGCTTTTTAGGATAGTGGCTAATAATGCCATATAGACTAATCAACAGAATTTACACCCTTCTTGATGTATTCTGGAGGTCACAAGAAACAGAGATTTATAGTCCCACCATTCAATGTGTACACGGTGTGGTAAAATTTTTTTAATATCATTTGAAATTTGGAAGCCCTTTAAGATAGCCAACGTATAGGTGACATATGGCATTGGCTGCAGCACATGTGTGCATTCGAATGTTACCTTCGGGCTTCAGGGGACTGGCGGGGATTGCCGGTATAGATCTGATTGCAATAGAGTGATCTTTAACACATATGGCACCATGTTCAATACCCATGAAATCTATTTTTCCCATGTAGTAACTTGATTTACCACAGTAAGTAGAAAAATATTCCTTCCAGATACCACAAACAGTACTGTCGTACACCTGGATCTGTTAAACCCACAACGTACTGCAAGGGTTAGACTTAGACATCTCCTGAGAAGGTTAAGTTAGTCATTAATTTTACCAACCCGACCCAATTGACACATGAATGGGCAGTCATTCAAGGGAACGAGTAGAACATTTAATGATCTTAGGTGCAAACATTTGGAATTACCAACTAGCAGTATAGAGTACAACACACTGTAGGCTGTACAAGTGAAAAACAGGACCATGAAACTCTTAGATTATGGCTACTTTCAGGAAATGTTACAGATGGAGCCTTTGAAATGAGGCATGCAGCCTATAACTACCAGTACAGAAGTGACAGAAGGTCATTGCTATTTTCTGATCTTCATAAATATTTGGTTATTTGTTATTAGTATGATCCACCTTGTTTCTTGTGGAAGACTAAATGTCCTCATCATTCACCCTCTTATCTGGATTCATTCTCCTGTCGCCTTAGAAACAATAGGGGACTGCCTCAAAATGCCATGACCATGATTGCCTCTTCTCACTCAGTTGTCAGAAATTAGACAAATTGAGTACGTAATGGATAAAGGATTACAATTAGAAGAATCACAATTTCTATTCCTAGTGTTTGCATGTGAACAACGATGTCATTGCAGAAGCATGACAATGGGATATAGGAGGAAAGGGGTCATGACACTGGATAAGGGTAAATACCATTTCAAATAGACCACTTTTAGAGACAACATAGGGTAGTTTATCTGGACAAAGCTTTGGTTTATACTTCTCATGCATTTGCGGGGTCTATTATCCTTGTTATCATGTTATGAATCCACTTGTTCAAATCCAAACTGGTTCTCAACTGGCAAAAACCAAATGATAGGGGAATCAATTTCTTATATAATCAAATAGCTAGTTCACATGAGAGTCCCCTTGAACTGACCACTCAGAAAATCTGGCATCAAATTGCTCCACATATTTCTGACCTGCAAATCATGCCAATTTTACCACACACACAGCATGCAATTATAACTGATGAAGAAATACTGCAATGCCAATGTAGGTGCAGAAGAATATTCGTGCGCGTGCACCTGATTCATCTCTACCACATAAAATTCCCATTCAATTAATGTGATATTTGAACTGGATAGAGAATTTTAATCACTTTATCATGTCCAATAAAGCTTACATGAAAGCAAATGAGCAGACATTCCAAGAAAGAAAGGACTTCATGCATTATGAAGTTTGAAGTATCAATTTTTGCAAAAGATATCACACAAACCAATATATGTGTATATAGATTGCAGTATTGCACAATAAAAAATGAAATATTTATTTTCATAGGTTGGCACACGGCAAAATCAAATATTTTAACAAATCAAATGTAAAATGGTAAGAGGTAAACCTTTATTTGACTTAGTGCTGAAATCCTTAGGCCAGTCATATCCAGAACCTTCAAACAGGTGCCAACATGATGACCTTGTTTCCTTGTAGCATCAGGCTGGAAGAGGGGTATATGAGTCAAGCTGCTAAATAAACTTATATGATCAATGCCAGAGAAAAAAAAAACTCACCAACACTACACGGTCTCGATATTCATTCATTTGAATATGTGACTGCACATAATAATGAACCTACAAAAAGAAAATCCATTAAGGTGGGAAGAATCTTGGGGCACTAATGCATTAATCAATACCAACAACAGGAACCTTGGAACAATTTATTTAAAATTTTGCATGGATCATTCAGCGTTAAGAGTTAATCTTGTACTAAATATTTTAATAATTTTTCAGGGAATAAATTCGACTGCGTCAATTTTAGGTTGTTCAAGAGTTATTCCACACTTGTGGATATTCAAAGAAAGATACAAAAAAGGCAAAGAAAAAGGATTATATTCATGTCACTAGGGAGGCAAAGAAAATGGAATTATATGCATGTCACTATGGAAGCAAAGAGTTCAATATCGATTTAGCCTGACTCTAAGTTTATATAGTTTTAATAGAAAAATATTTTCACTCCCATAATTTTTCTGTACAAAAAGAATAACTCACAGATGCTTTGTCCAACGTGCTGAGTCCAACTCCAATAGCAAAGACAGGTTGGCCCTACCAAAAAAGAAATACAGCAACAACTGTAAGTGCAATCATAGGAGAAATTGTATACACACTAATAGGAATTTAATAATGAATATGGAATGTTCCAGCAACCCTTTTCACCACCCAGAGGTGTTTATCCCTTTCGCAGAATTTCAGTTTATGCAAAGCATGTTATTGAAAGATCTCACATTCCAAGGTGTATGCATCCGAACAATAGGCTACTCCTGTTTCGGATGTCAAAATGTATTTTAACTTCTACACCTAAGAAAATAAGTGGTATTCCATAGGAGTATTAGCTAAGTCAATGATATGTATAAAATATGTATTGACGTTGTTGAGTTCTTTGAAAAAAAAATTATGTTGGCATCTCCCTATTAGATTTGCGAAGTACTGATGTTAATTACGTCAAACAACTATTCGAACACCCTTGATTAACCACCATAACAATTCGTGCATAGATGGCATACATTTACAAAATAAACACACAGGAGCAACGACCCTATGAACTTGATGGAATGCAAACACTCATGTTTGGATTTAGGTTTGATTTAGTTTTGAGTTTTAACTTGTTTTATTTAAGGCTTAGTGTTTTTATCTTTGGGATTGTTTAAGATTTAATCTGAGTTGATTAAAGTTCATTTGACAATTTCATTTGGTTTGTTTTTTTAAGACTCGATTTCCTTTTCTTTTAATTTGAAAACTTGTTTTGAATTTGGTTTGAGTTTGATTGGGATGGGGTTGTTTTTTGATAAAACTTGATGTCTTTTATCTTTGGGACTTGTTTTAATTTTGGTTTCTTTATGTTTTGATTCTCATCTTGACTTTGTTGTCTTTCAAATTGGAGTTGTTTCATAAGATTTAGAATTTGAGTATGAGATTTGGTGAGTTTTTATATTTGGGGTTTTCAAATTTTGAGATTTTAAGTTTCAAATTTCAGATTGGAAGATTTAGATTTGAGATTTTTTAAAAAAATTAAGTTGCATGGAATTTGGTTTGACGTTGGAGATTTCAATTCCACTTTTAAATTTTATATTCTTGCTTTCAGTTTCTGATTTGGAACTTTTTGATTTCAAGATTTCAGAGTCACGTGGACTTCGGAATTTGGCTTCAGATTTCAGGTTTGAATTTTTTTATTACGGTTTTCAGAATTGGACAGTTTCCGGTCTTGGGGATTTGTGTTTGATTTCAGGTTTAGAAACTTTTAAATTTGAGATCTTAACTTTGGATTTTCATATTTCGAATTTCAGATTGACAGAGTTTCGGATTTGAATTCCATATTTGAAGGTTTGGTGATTTAAGATTTTGAGATTAGAGTTTCAGATTTGTAAACGTTTGGATTTGGGATTTTGGATTTAAGATTTAGGATTCCAGACTTTTTTTATGTACGATTCCACAATTTTTTTGGTTTTGAAGACTTTCGTATTTGCGGAATTTTATGTTTGTTTTTTTATTATTTACATTCTGTTACTGTTTTCTTTTCTGTCTGTTTTGTTTAACTCGCTTTATGCTACGAAAAAATGATGGATTTTAACTTTTAGGGTGTTTTTTTATCAGTTTTACGTTTTTGGACCTTTTGATTAAACTTGACCTGTTTAGGGTAATTTTCAGGTTTATTGGTTTATTTTCTGGCATATTGGGTTTATTTGTCTATTAATTGGGTTTTGGGTTTAAAAATCATATTAAACGTTTCAATCATCTGAAAATTATTTCTTGAGTTGAAAATTTACAATTTAAATGGTTGGACCCGCTTTTGATATTTTAAGATTATTTAATTATTATATTTTCTCTCTCCTCTCTTTTTTGTTTGCATTACACAAGTCTATGAGGTTGCTTGTAACTCCCTTCAACATCAAAGTGCGCACCTAACATGACAAGTTCTTCATTGCGTTTGATCAATTTGAGATGCAAATGCATTGAAGGAAGTCGTGAGAGCCATAATTCCCAGAACTTGAATGAAGTTAAGATTAAATACATGTGGCATTTGATAGGTATTACAAAGTTTATACCAAGTGGTTTAGGATATGATGCGTCCAACCTTTGATACACATGTGGGGACTCGTCTCATCAATTTAGGATAGCGTACACCCGACCTTTAATAGACATGTGGGGACTCCTCCCTTTTGGTTTAAGATTGGATACACCCAGCCTTTGATAGGAATGTGGGGGGCTCGTCCCATGGATGCATGAACCTTATAGCCCGTGGTTCAGTATATCGGCATGTTAAACACGCACAATCTTCCCATAGCTCAATGGGTATATATATAGCTCTCCGTCGGAATATGGCGTGACATTGAGGTCTTTATTCGGCCTTTGTATGTTAACCTTAAGGACATAGGAGCTTGCACAAAGTTGGCCCCTAACTTGTCCATATATTATGATTCTTTTAAGTTAATCCAACACGCAAGAGCATGCGTGAGGCCGGCCCCTACCTTGTCTTGATTGTTTGATTGAATAAGTGGATTCTTATTTAATTTTCATTGAGACCTAAGGTGTGTCTCTCGACCCTAACATCATTCTCAACATTTGATTGTTCAATCTAAGATTTCTTTTAGCCCACTACCCCTTTTTTGCACAACTTTGACCTCATTGAGCTGCTGCTGTCAACTGTTGGGTGCCAACTGAGTGGGCTGAGTTAGGGCTGTAAATGGGTCGGATTCGCTAGCGGAACCACCAGAATCCGATTCCGATAAGGGTCAAAGGGTTCCGATTCCGATTCCGGTAATTTCGGAATCACTGTGTTTCAATTTCGATACGATTCCGATTCCGTTATTGAAATCGAATCTGGATCCGATAAATTCCAAAATATATATTAAATATTAATTTTTATTCAAAAATGAGTTAATAGTTCACGTATAATTACTAAGATTTGATATTAACTCTTTAAATTTTTATTTTTATCATGTTGACAATTTATAGGATATATTTTATAATTTATTTAACTTTATTTTATTTATGTATATTTATTCTTTATCGAAGTCGGATCAATAAAAACTGAACCAACCGATTCCGATAGCTCGCAGGATGCAAAAACAGGTTCCAAACCCGTCGATTTTTCATCGGACTCGAATCTGAGTATCGGATTCCGTTTGCACCCCCGGGCCGAGTCCCCTCTCTTGCCGTCAATCAGCCCCATCCGTAGCATCTGAATTCATCTCTCTTGTTTCGCTGCTGAGAAGGCTCAGATCGGCCAGGACCCTGTGGGAACTCGAGCGAAGAAGGAAGGAGGGTACGCTGGCCCTGCTATCGGTCTCACTTTCCCTTCGCCGCTTCTCTCGTCTTCCGGTAGACATAGGAGGCTTCCAGTCCCGACAGCGGCAGGAAGATTTGCAGATGGCCTCGGGTCGGGGCCCACCTCTGGCTTCGACGATGGCAGGGACTCTTCGGTAGTCCTCGCGACGCCCCCACCCATCGGCTTCCACACTGACAGTGGGACTTGCAGACACCCTCACGGTAGCCCGACGATCCCGGCAACGACAGTGGCCTTCTCGGATGTCGTACGGCTCACATGGCGACTGGGGGGTCGGTCGGTGGAGGCCCTCGACGGCGTCGGAGGACCGGAGAGGAGCTTCACTAGGGAAAACTCCGGCTTCGGCGACGACAGAGGGATCCGCGGGGGCTTTGGCAGCAACACGCGGTAGGTTACTCCCCGGATGACAAGTCCGGACCTTCGCGGAAGTCGTCGCAGATCCACCCCCGCAGCCTTCGAATGCCATGCGTGATCCCCGTGCTATGCTAGGAAGGTTACAATGCCATCTTGATGTGGATACGGGTCTACCGCCGTCGAGGGGAGTCCTGGAGAAAGATGGCAACCGCGGGGACCGACGGAAGCCGCGGAGCTTTCTATCTCGGAGGATCCTATCTTTGCCAAATTTGAGAGCCGTTGGAGTACACAACTGCCTCCGACGTATCTCGTCGACCGTGATGACTGGCTGCCCTTTGCCACCAAGGACTTCTTCCATTGCTATCGGGGGGGCTTCCTAGCTTACCTCCGATGATTGTTCACGATCTTTAAAAAACAACCAGGAGAAGTTTCGGTCAAACTTGCTGCTGAGGTGCCAGAAAGTTGGAAGTTCCCAGAATGCCCTCTTCAAGATGGTGGTCTTACGTGAATGGCAAACCCAATTTTTCGGACAAAAGATTATCTGCCCAATTGGTTGGCTACCGAGCCAACATGGCCACTTAATAGGGCTTAGTTTAGGGGTTGGAGAATAACCCCAAAAAATTGGCCGCAAAGCTGGTACAAAATTGGGTGGAAATTGTCACCAAATGGGCCTAGGCAAAAGTGCTGGCTCAGGTAAAGTGCCAAAAACAGAAGTTCAGGTTAGATGCTTGATGATATATGCATTAACTAAGGGAACAATGAACGACAACTTTTAACAAACACTGTCCAACATGAAGATGATTTGACGGTAAGTCTGGCCAATGAACAAAAATAAAGCTGGATAGTAGAACTCAAGATTACCTGCTTGGAGTATCCTGACAACCCTACGAGCTGTGTGTCACGCACTGCCCTGTAGAGATCAGTGGGAACTATTGGTTTCTGTGTCAGAAAAGAAATATATTATTAATAGAGTACTACATCTGAAGATGAGCTACAGGCCCACATAGGAAAGGAAGATTAGTTTACAGGAACAAAAAACTTTAGAGATCAACAGATTACATGAAGCAACACAATCATAGCATGATTAACATAGTCACAAGATTTCCAAATA
This sequence comes from Cryptocoryne crispatula var. balansae, assembly GCA_036172225.1. Taxonomy (NCBI): domain Eukaryota; kingdom Viridiplantae; phylum Streptophyta; class Magnoliopsida; order Alismatales; family Araceae; genus Cryptocoryne; species Cryptocoryne crispatula. Next base: position 37,817,012 of record CM069930.1, read on the forward strand.
TTGCCACAAAATGGTCCACACAAATGGAAGCCTTTCAAACGGTGGGACACAACAGCACACACACTGCCAAGTTGTCCATATAATTTGAATAGACACATAACAAGGAGAATCAAGTTCATGGATTACCAGAATGGTGAATCACCTGACTCATAAAATTTTTAAATTTCATGTTGAACAAGGGTCAAGATGTTGTTTCTTTGCAATACATGAATAAGTTTCCAAGGTCTGTAAACCTAACCACAATAAGGTGACAGAGATATTGAGTACTGAAGAAAGCTAAAAGCTTAAACCATATTGAGGGGTTTCAAGCTCAAAGGACACGTGGAGAAAAACTACACTGGGCCTCAAGGAAGCCATGTCTCATTCAACCAGTGGAAAGAACATTTACAACTTACAACTACCCTTTAAGGCCAATTTAAATCTTCTCACTGAAAAAGACATAAGGAACAAAGGAAATTTCAGACAGTAATTGCCACTACAGTTGACTTACTCACCGTCAGCACACTGTCAATTTCATTCTCCATCCTCCAAGTTAAGCAGTCAATAAGCTGCCAAAGATATGAGCATCAGCAAAAAGGAAACAGAGCATCTTTTTCAGCCGGATAAAAGCTAGATAACAAAGAAATACTCATGCTGACCATTTTATGTGCTTTATAGGGATTCCATTCTCTTGCCTTGAGGAAGCGAGCTAAAGTCTCATTTGGGTACCCTTGATGCATATTCTGGAAACATGGCATACATTTTTTTTTTCAATTTTCATGAAATAATCAGAGAGAAATTTGCTCTAAAAACAGAGAGACATATATATATTAGCTTTCAAGCAAGAAGCAACAGGCATCAAGAACTGAAAACAGATGTTCTTAGGGCATCAGCATAACAACATATAGGTGTTTTAACACAAAGGAAAATTCAAGTCAACATCAAACATTTTTCTGTAACAGCAGCCTATCTACATGTTTTTTTTATTATCGTGGCTAATATGGAAGTTTCTCTCGACAATATCTTGAGTTTAGACTAGCTCTCGATCACAATGGAATCAATGAACAAACATAGCAAAATACAGCATCCCATTCACGGGGCTTCAGAACCAACTATAGAGATGAAGGGCTAACTAACATGCAATCAAACTGCAAGTTGATTACTGTTCAAGTCAAATTGGAACACGATAACGCATATAATATACTACAATCTTGAGGAACTTCATCACTTCCCAAGATTCTTGCCGTGGTATTTTTCTCTGTATCACCGCCATACAAATTCAACCGAACAGTGCGGCATCAGAGTCAACTTTCACAGGAAGCTGCCGATAGGAAGAGAAACTAGATCATGATAAGTCGGGTACGCCCTATCTTCAGATCAACACGGTATAGGGCGCCACTAGATAATCACAATTAGAGACAAGCCGCTATTAAAACGTCATTCAGCACTAAAATCCAAGCTTCCCAGCCAGAAAGCGGCCAAGAGGTGCAAAATTTCAGAAACCCAGAGAGCGCAGATGCCTCAGAGTTCATGGAAATCCACCCAGTTTTACCAAAAAAAAAAGGGTCTTCAAATATAGAGATCCGTCCAAGCACGGCACACCCGCGCGTGCAGAAATCCTTACCTTGAAAGACCTCTCCAGCGCAACATCAACAGCCAAATCTACACCAGAAGAGACGAAAGTGAAACCTCGTCAAGAAGGAGAAGGAGAACACAGAGACATCCACGAAGGAGGAGAACACAGAGACATCCACCCTTCGCTTCTGAAAGCAAAGGGGGTTCCCCAAGGCAAAGCGAAGAGCAATGAAAATAGGAGTTCCGACACCGACCCTTGTCAACAAGGGACTTCAGCTGCATCATCACTTGGTGAGACCCGGCGCCCATGTCTCCCCGGAGCATAGTTTCCGGCGAGCTACCACCGGCAATGGCGGGAAACCCAGAACAATTCCCGCTAGAAGAGCTCTCCTCCGCCCGCGGCGCCGCCCCCAATCAGGGAAGGAGGCGCAGGAGCAGGAGGGTCGATAATGGCCGCCGAGTGCGGAGGCCAGGACGCCGCTGCTCCCTCCCCACCCCCTCCGGCTCCCACCCCCGCTCTAATAACGACCCCCCACCTTCGCCCAAATTGAACTGCAGCAGTGCAGGTGCTTACGTCAAATCTTTTCGGCACGGGGAAATAGAATCGAGAGAGGAAAACAGACTGGAATTCGGAAGAAACGATTCTGAAAAGACGAGGGGAAAGCAGTCCATGCCATCTACAATCAAAGAAGTTCTACCGGAATCTCCGGTCAAAAGGGCGCCCTTTTCACTCCGCCGGGCGGATACCAGACGGCGGCGGCGGCGGCGCTCGTCCGACCGTCCGACTGATTGCCGTGCCCGCCCGCCTTACCGCTCGGCTTGTCGGACGGAACCGGTTTAATCAAAATTCCATCTATTTTTATTTTAATAAGTTAAAAAATTGACCTTAACGAGACTCTCTAAACTGACTACATATAATCGTTGAATCGGTCAATAGTTAGACCTTTTGACTTTTTGACAAAATATCTAATCTTTTATTCCATCGGAGATTTGGTCAAAAATCAGACATTCGGATCATTTGATAAATTCTAATAAATTATCTGAACTAACTTTACAAAATCACTTAATTTTTCATATTTTTTTTATTTTTTTTACTTTTAAAGATAAGTAACTAAATTTTTTTGTTCTGCAAAAATATAAAACTAAATTAAAGTTTCGGGTTGAACCAGAATAAAGGTCAGCTAAGTCTGTTACGAGACGGATACGCATCCGTTAACCCAACGATCCGATATCCTCCTACCACTCCGACTGTACCGGCCCCCGGAGGATCCGAAGTCCGGACACCGACCCACGTCACCGTCGGCGATGACCCGGGCCGCCGTTCCCTATACGCCACGTGGGAAGACTCGGAGCAGTCCACGCTCGCACGCTTCAAGTCTGAACAGCCCGCCGCTTGCCACGTCAGCATACCACCCCATTCCCACGTGGAATGACTATATGATGCTGTTAGTATTCGTAAAAGAGAATATTATAAAGTTGTAGAATTTTTTTATAAAAAATACTTTTACAAACAAAACTTGTTAAAGGTATTTGAAAATTGTGATTACAATTTTAGACTTTTCGCTTGAATAGAAAAGAGGTGATGCCGTTTATTTTCTCGTGGTTTACGTGTTTCTTTGTTATCATATCTCATCAAACACGATAATTTATGTTCTCACTCATCTTTTAATTTATCTTGGTATAACCTTTACGATAAAATATATACGAATTTATTTTGTAACCAAAATAAAGAGACACAGAGAGAGAGATTATTGAGTGTCCAATAGAGAGAGAGGGTGTTTGGACAAAAGGTGCACACAGTTAAAGAGGGGACAAGAGAGTTAGTGGGGGTGTTTGAAAGTTGCACAACAATTTTTTATATATATTCTTACGATAAAAAATTTATATTAAGATAAAATTTAAGACGACTTGAGGCATAAAATTATCCAAGTTTGGTGAGATACGATGACATAGAGAGTGGAGACCATGTATGACTATGAAAAGATGAGGGGCCACAAGTAAAGAGAAAGAGGCAGCAGAATATTTTCTAAACAATCGTCTACGATAGAAGAGAAGTTAATGGGACGTTTGGTTGCATAAAGATATCTTCTCTACGAAACGATGTTTTTTTTTCAAAGGATATTGTTTAGATAAGGTGTCTATCTATCATGAAAAAGATGTTTTTTTATGACCAGAAAACTCTTTCTTGGATAAGAAAGTTACTCTAATGAGCTCTTGGTTATAGTACAGAAAAAATACGTTTAAAACAAAATTTAAGATATAGTTAAAACATCAAAATATCATATCTGGTTAGAAAAAATAGTATTGCTATATATATGTATACAAGGTGGGGACTACCTCATATGACAAAAGAACGGTAAGGACCACAAGAGAGAATAAAGAGGGTTTCAAACTTTCATCTCTCTTTTCTGAGTTCGGATCATCTCAATTCTCCGGTGTAAGACATAGTCTTAGTCTCCAAGAAGAAATATATATATGCTGCTTACGTTTAAGTCACGGTCACGTTTAAGTCACGAAACAACGCATGTTAATTAATGGGAAGACTTTTCAGCCACAACCCCACAAAAATATATATATATGCTGCTTACGTTTAAGTCACGGTCACGTTTGGTTGGGATTCTAGTGGAGAGATTTCAGGACAGAAATCTCCGACAACTCTTAATCATAATCAAATGCAACGAATATGTAATTGACTTCTATGTTTAAGAAAAGAGAAAAAAAATCGAGAATCGGCAAGAGAGGTGGGCATTAAAAAAATCTCCCGTGGAGTGTTTGGTTGCACGATAATAGAGATTTTTATTTAAATTTTTAAAAATGATAAGAAAACTTGTTAAAAGAAATATTCGACAATCATACAATCTTATATTTCGAAAGTAATTTTTTTTAAATAAAAGAGAGAGCCTCACGTCTTTCTTTCTTTTTTCCTCCAAACACGATAATTTGACCTCGCGAGTTAGTTCACTTTTTATTTTAATACGATTTTTTATCGTAAAAACGTGCAAAAAAATTATAATGCAACCGAACACCCCTATTAAATCTCATCTGAGTTTTCTAAAATTCCAAAGAAATCTTCGACACGGAATTCTCACCAAACGAGCACTAGCAGGAGGACGGGCACAAGTCAACCATCCTTTTTTGCTTCCATTGGAAGCGAAATTCTAAAGGTTGGAAATGTGACATCCCAAATTGGGAAACCCTCCTGAGCAAGGTACCCATACAGAGACATATTCACCAAGTAATTAACCAAAGTACTCCTAGATAGATAAGTGGAGCACCAGAAGCACTCAATTCAAGAGAATCTTGTGTAACACCGTCTTACAGCTATGAAGGTTCATAAACACTTCAGCAGAGTTTTGGAGATATCAAAAAGGTATATTCACCGAAAAATTGTGCCCTCCAAATATATATATATATATATGAGTTGAGATCGTCTCAGGTGAACTCCTGAGCAAGTCCCCTCAGATCACTCACAAAAATATATTTAATGCATGATGTGATAGCTATTAAATGCGTTGACATGATGGGTCTTAGATATATTTTTGTGAGTGACCTGAGGGAGCTCCCTCAAGAGTCCACCCGAGGCGATCTCAACTCTATATATACTACTTTCCATGTACGTCTCTGATTGTATACATCAAACATGACTCGTTAATTGAATACATTTTCGCCCGAACCATGGTTCTGCTTTACTGTCGGACGGCGGTGATCAGCAAAAGAAGCCTGCAATGCATCGTATATATGAATACAAGTATGTGTTATAATTAACTGCAAAGAACCGGACTGCTGCTGCTGCTGCTTCTCAGAATCAAATCATCGAACACGTCCCGTGCGATCGAGTGCGCAGCAGACCGGCACGCTCGCCGCCGGAATAATATAATGTCGCTGTGCATCATCCGCGGCCGAAAGCCGCCGGAGTGGGTCGCCGTCGCCGTCGCCGTCTATCCTGAACGCACATGCATGAAAGGTCGCGACGACGGAAGATGCTTCCTGCCTGCCGGTGGTGGCGGTGGTGGTGGCTGTGGGGATCCACCGTCCGACGTGGGAGGGGAGGAGCTGGAATGGCGTCGGCACCGGCGGGTGCCACGGCGGAGCTCTCCACCTCTCTCCATCTGATCTCCGCGCCCCCATGTATACGGCAGTCCGATGCAGCGCCGCCGTTCCCGCCGCCGGACACCGTCGACGGGATACGATGAAGCTGGTTGGGTCCGAACGCAGTTCAGCATGAACTCGCCTGTTAAATCTGAGCTCCATCTAAGAATGATCTGTGTGTTAAAGCACTCAAGTCTCATATTAGGCATCAAAAAAAAAATTTATTCTCATGTTCATTGATCTAGTCTTAATTATCTCAATATCTAGATTTTGAAATTTTTCGCGTGCGAGTGAACTCGGACTCTCTTTCTCTCTATCTGGTGGATCCGTCTCCTATTTTCACTCGGTCCTATCTCGTGTGTTTCTATCGTGGCTCTGACGGTGATGATTAGTCGAAAGTGAGAATGTTAAAGAAATAAGGCTTATATTGACTATTGAGTACCGAAAAGAGTATTCTCGTGTTTGTAGACCTAATCTCGATTACATCAATATTTAAATTTTGAGATTTTTAAAATCAGGAAAAAGATTGATGTTTTTATAGAATTAGTGATGCTCATGACTTGGACTGTCTTGATCAAGAGAAAGACCCATATGGAAGAGAGAAGAGAAGATTGCCTCCGCCCATTTTTTAGATGAGTCCTTAATTCCGACTTAAACTCCATAAGACGATAGGATCGACATACATATATATGTATGTATATGTATACATTGTAATTAGTGTATTAAATACAATTGACAAGTCCACCGTCTTGAGTCGAAACAGCTCAGCTGAGCCAAATAACATGTTCGAGTTCGTGTCATTTTATCTTTTTACTACAACTCCAGTCTTGACAAGCAAATCAATTAACTACTTATGCTTTACTTTGATTGATTATTTAACCAATATCTCGTTATGTTCAAACAAAGCTCGGTTCTGTCCTACTATGAAAGCTTGAACAGAACGAAGAAAACAAAGCAATCTTAGAGGGAGGGTGCCAGAGATTATCGAACATAGATTTGCCTACAAAAGGTGCCACTTGAATAAAATATTTGAAATGTTCCAACATCCATGCCCTCTTTTTTACCCTCTCACTGTCGCAACATGCTTATACCGTCTAAATTTCCCTTGAAATATAAAAATCCTTCCAGTCTTCAGCTGCAATTTCTCTGGTGTTTCGTGCGAAGTCTTCGACAAGTAACCGGGCACCATGGCCTGAAAATTCCAGTGGGCAAGAAGAAAACGGGCACCGGGCAAGGGACAGAAAAAAAAAAAGTTTATCTTGGTCAAGAGGAGGTTTATCTGCCTCTGTAAACTCTTTCCTGGTTGGAGGTGGGGCTGATGAGGAAATGCCAGGTTTAGGGGGGTACTAAAAATAAAGCTACACCATCAGTCTTTGGAGCTATCTTGAGTCTTTGACATCGCCAGCAGCAGCATGTGTTTGGAACCGAGGTAAGATCCTGTCTGCAATGTTGCAGATGACAGTCCACCCACTCCATTATTATGCATTACTAGGTGAGCTGGATTATGGGCAGTACAGGGAATGACCTGTTACAGGCTGCAGTCTACAGGCTCCTGTCACAGTTGGCTCCGCTTGATAGATTAATCAAGAATCCCAGCATGCATGCTTGCTTGCTTGGAATCAAGAAACTGCTTGCAGTGATTGGTTGCCAAGCGCAGATGCTTAGCACCAGGGCCGCATATTTTCCAGATACCAAGCATGGGTTTAAAATTGTTTTCATGCTTTCTGATTCCACACAAATGCCCTGTTTTGACTTTTGACCAATTGTACAAAAAAGGCATCACTTCTGGCCAAATATGGAACAAGATCTGCACAATCACGATATTAGAAAATGAAAGTCGAGATTCATATCCTTTTGCCAGGGAAATTATCGTAGAATTACCCAACTCTTTACATTCTTCTAGATCAAGTATACCAATCTTTAGATGCATTAGCACAAGCCCAGCTGTTTCATAAACATTCACCTAGCATTCCAGTGGGGCGCATTGAGGGGGGGAGCGGTCTGAAGGACGCAGGCCCCACTCCCGAACCGAATCAATGACACCAAAGAGAGCCTTTAAGAATAGTTATCGAAGAAGATGAAGGCAACATTCATAAATACATCGAGCTTATGAATTAGAGCTGATGTGTTCTTTTGATACACAGTAGATAGATCAACAAGCTATATTTAAATCACCTTTCACCCAGGAAAACTGCCTTGGTCCCAACAAATTTGCATCAGCACCATAAACCCTTAAAAGAAATCGAACTCCAGATAATTATCTGAACATTTTTGACCCACAGGAGGGGCAGCTTTTTCACTTGATGATGCCACAGGGACTGGAGGCCTTCCAATCTCCACAGGCCTCGGGACTTCAGGAGGACTCGCACATCGTATCAAGGCCCAGTTGACACCATCGAAGAAGGGGTGTTGCTTTATCTCCGTGGCTCCACGCTTGTATGCAAGGCGATGCTGAGGTTCCTTCACCAGTAATCCTCTTATCAAGTCCCTAGCCGAGAAGCTCACAACAGGGGATTCGGGAAACCGCAAGGGCTGACCCACAACATTAAAAAGAGTGGCACGGTTACCTGACCCCTTGAAAGGAGTTTTTCCAAACAAAAGCTCATATAAGAAGATTCCAAATGTCCACCAATCCACAGCACTCCCATGACCCTCACCCTTAATTATTTCAGGGGCCAGATACTCATGAGTACCAACAAATGACATGGAGCGGGCATCGGTGGGCTCAGCCATGAGCTCCGGTAGTGGGCTAACCTGGTTTCTGACCTCAGGCTTTGCTTTCTTTTCCTTCTTAGACCTGGAGGAGAAAAATTTTGGGGAGAAGCACGATGTGGGAACCACACATGAGGGCTGGATGCAGGATGGCCCTATGCAAGCAGGTTGTGCACAGTATGCAGGATTGTTCTTCCTGAGAGGATCAGAATCAAAACTTGCAGACTTGATGAGGGTCGGGCTAACGGCACAACGGAGAGACAGGTCAAAGTCAGAGAGCATGATATGCCCATCCTCACGAACAAGCACATTTTCTGGCTTGAGGTCCCGATAAACAATGCCTAGCATGTGCAGATACTCCAAAGCAAGTAGCACTTCAGCAACATAAAACCTGCACGCATAACATGAAAAGGACCATCAGCCCACATGTGCAAGTTATTCACAGGATTCATTATCAAAACAAAGACACATTAACTTATGCAGAAATGTCCTTCAAACCAATGACATCATCAAGAGATAAGGTCCAAGCCATGAAAGCAATGTACAAATTGATTTGAGATTATGCTATACAATAACAACTAAGCCTAGCAGCTGCCAGTTACATAGCAGAAGAGGATATGGCCTCAGACTCTCATCTAAAGTTCAATACTACAGTCATCACAAAGGTTGTCATAACCTAAAAGAATAAAAGAAACACCCTGGTAACTTCATGTAATGGAAACTGAGATGATCTTCCTCAGCTAAATGTCGAAATAAACAAAAAGTTTGGCATGAATGCAATTAAACCAGACTATCATGGTAAATGCCAAGCATAAATGATATCAAAGGGAACATCTTCCAATATCAGGAGGATGTATAGGAGGCAAAAGGATGTCAAGCAACTACAAGGAAAAATGAAATGAATGCGCTGCACATATTCTTAGACAACAGTTGAAAAAATATGGCCAGTTTACCACATTTCCGAAATGGTTAACGTTGCAGAAGAAAGTGAAGGACAAGTAGATTTGGAACACAACATAACCCCTTGTTGGAAACCCTCTGATGGAATAGCTTCAGAAGCAAAGTAAGGTGGGTCAGAATCAGACCCGTGATCTGCCAGGCCAATCCTATCTGGATCCGACCAGATAAGATGGCTTGGCCGAGCTGAAGGAGACCAAGAATCAGTATTAATCAAGCCAATTCAACTGAGAATGACCAGTTTAGCCTCTTGATTAACCAATCCTGGCCTATCTCTGCCTATCCAGGCAGAACCTGGCCAATAACAGATGGAACTAGTCAAGGATCGGTCTATCAAGGCCGAATCAGGATCAGCCATGGCAGATCCTAATCCAAATCAGCCAACAGAGCAAGCCAAGTTCACAAGAGAAGTCAAATATCAGCCAATTTCTCCAAAATAAAGTGCACAAATCACCCATGCCTAAAAGAGTTAAAAAGAGAAAAAAAAAAGCTGCTATCAGCATATTCTGGACCTTCTGGCCCCCACAAGATCAGCAGGTATCAATAATGATCAAAGTTGTTCCGTCAAAATTGGCTTGAGAACAGCCAGGATTGAGGGGTGTAGATCCCAACATAGACCAGCCAAACCTGCAAAACTATGATTGCTATTAGACCCCCATTATTTTTGGTGATAATTTGCACAAAATGTCAAAGGTGACAGCAAAGGTTTAATGGCTTGTCTGTTGACAAAACATATGATACTTATGATACTTCTCATGTGATGCCTGATGAAGTAAGTGGCTCCAAACCATCACTAATATGTTGACATACACAAGGGTTGAAGAACGCTCCAGAACAAGGTAATGATCACACCACCTAGTAAGCATGCACATGCTTTGTTCAAAAAAACATGCACATGCCAAAAAAACTATCATGTAGAAAGATATAGACGTCTTGCTCACAAAAGCCACCAAAATGATCATCTTTAAAAATGATTAGAAGGATAATAGCGTTAAAAGAAAATATAGCACAAGAAAGGGAAATAGTTCTGGGTTTGATCTAGAGAGAATAAATGATCTGCTTTGACCCAGAAAGAATATATGATCTGCAGCAAGCAGCCATAGTCCATCTCCAATTTCAATTTTTGATTCATTTGTTCTTTCATTACAAAACTTACTATTTTAGCTTCTTTCTTAAGTTATTTAACTGTTTAACATGTCTTAACCAGTGTCAGAAGCACCTCTGTTAAGATGTTCATATGTCAATTGTCCTAAACCAGTAAAATGGAAATCCATTAAGGTACAGATCCTCAACTAACCAAGGATCGCGGGATCGGAATCGGTCCCTGGATCGGTGGGGACCGATTCGATCCGGATCGGATCGGATCGGTCCGATCCAGGCCGATTCATCGGAAGGAAAATCGATCCGGATCGACCCTTAAAAAAACCCTAAAACACCAAAAAATTAACTAAATAAGGAGGTAGATCGGATTCCGATCCGATCTACCCCATTTTGGGGCGATTTCGGGCCCAAAAATGGCCCGAAATCGGCGCCACGGCGGCAGCTTGCCGCCGTGACATCTTCCCCGCCCTATCGGGCGGGGAAGACGACCTTACCGGGTCCATCGGACCCGGTAAGGCCAGGATCCGGTGACTTAAGTCACCGGATCCTCAACCGGTAGGGGTATAACCCTACCGGTTTGCGTATCGGGTCCATGGGACCCGATACGCTAAAATGCCGGATCCGGTGACTTAAGTCACCGGATCCTTGCCTTACCGGGTCCGATGGACCCGGTAAGGTCGTCTTCCCCGCCCGATAGGGCGGGGAAGAGGGCTGCCGCGGCGGGATGGCCTCCCTGGCAGCCTGTGGGTCGATTCCGGCGAGGGAATCGCCGGAATCGATCCGGAATCGACCGAATCGGTCAATTCCGGCACCGATTCCACCTACAAACATCGATCCGGACCGATCTTTGGTCCGGATCGGTAGTTCCGCCGGGAATCGGATCGGAGGGGTCCGATCCGATCCAAGAATCGGCCGATCCCGATCCGGATCGGCCGATTCTGCAATCCATGCAACTAACTGCTAATCTAATAATTTTTGCAAAGACTGCAGATTGTCCATGCAGTAGCTTCTAAGACTAAATCAGTTAAAAAAGGTTGAACATGGCACGTGCCCTTCACAAACAAAACTATGAGAATGGTTAGAGCATATAGAAGGGCAGTCTCCAATAAACATAACAGAAAAATATCTACAACATGCCTTGATATTGGAAGAGGCCAAAATAAGAATAGTAGGTCAAAGACTTACAGATATGGCAATGAACTTGAAAGCCTCTTGATATATTAACACATCCCAATTTTTTATGAAATGGTTAAGAAAAAGCCCCCAAAATATGGAATTCAAGACATTGTAAGTGAGATAATTGCTTACTTCACTGCTTGTTCTGTAAAGTATTTCCCAGGTTGTCTCTGACGCAGAGTATGCAAATCTCCACCTGGACAGAACTCCATTACCAAGCATGAAAATTTCTCAGTTTCAAAGTGGGTGTATAATGTAGGGAGAAAAGGATGATCAAGACACTGCAATATATCTCTTTCCATCTGAGCTCGAAGCAGCTTCTTCCGGCTGGCCAGAGATCCCTTGTCCATAACCTTCATCGCAAAGTAACACTTTGTCCCACTTAATTCTGACAAGTAGACGGTGCCAATATCACCACAACCCAACTTCTTAAGCAGCCTAAAGTGGCTTAAGCCAAACACCGTATCTCTAGTCCTGACAGCTTGAATTGCTTCCCACCTAGAGTCATTTGCTTTATGAGGTTTGCTAACATGACTACTAATGCTGCTGCATGTGCTTTCATCACTTACATCACTGCTTGTACTACCTCTGCATATGCTGCTCTTACCACTCTCAACAAAATCCACCCGATCACTAACCTTAGCACTTCCACTTGTCTTGGTTAGGCTACTGGTGTCATCACTTCCCTTAGCAGAAACTGAACTATTCTTCATTGTGCTGCTTCTGCCAAATGTTTTATTTTCTTGATCAACAATGGCATCTGGGGTTGTGGCTCCACTTATCTGCAGCTGCTCCGGCAATTTTCCTGTATCCGCAGATAGCTTCTCACCTCCAAGCAGCAACGATTCACAGCTTTCTAAGCAATGTTTTGGAACATCCTTAGTTGATAATGTATCAAGAGACCCTTGTGGAGAATGGATTGGCTTTTGGTCTTGCAAATGGTCGATACCAGAACTCTTCAGTGAGCTATGACCAGGGTTTTTTGACAATCCTCTTGATGATGCAGGCTCTGTTGCGCTTGATTTCGAAACCTGCAAAAGTGAAAGCCTGCACGCACTGACATCTGCTAACTGTGAATTGGGAGATCTTTGTTGTTGCTTGGAGAAATTTTCTGTCACTGTCTTTGAAGCCATTGACCAAAAAACAATTTTCTTAAAAGATCCAACTAATTGTAGGTAATGCTTGATGCCAGACTACCACATTCCAAGATATGTGATCATCCCTTGTTAGCAGCACTGAAGGTGTCATGCTCCATCATCTTTGTTTATGCCCATGAAAAAATGCACCTGCGCGATCAAAAATAAGTTTAATGCCACAAACTCTTGTGAGTTGGACACGCCGATTTATGATTGTCATGCCTAACACCAAGAAAACTGAACACTACTTTACCTTCTATAGACAACCACATGCAGTCGTGTGCTAGTTTTCAGGGGGGGGGGATAGTCCGAAGAATAGCAGCTAACGGTAAGGCGTGAAAAATAAGCCCATGCTTTAAAGGAGGCAAAACAGATAACAAGACTACCAACTCCGACAAATCTAACAGAAGGAAAGAACGTGTTGGCAAAGAAAGAAACACCTTCTGAACCTCAAACCCATATATCAAAGAATAAGGTGTTATTTTCCAAGGTCTGAGCAACTACAGATCTACATGAATCTTAATGTAGTCACTCCGAGAACAGAAAATACGTATTGAATCAAGATGAATTTCTCCGTTGCACAAGTACAGACCAGATTTGTATGAACCATTACTAGGATGTTGGGCACCAAAACCATAGGGAAGAACCGAAGCAGTGGACGAGAAAATCATCAAAGAAATTGCATGCTAAGGGCATCAAATGAAAACTTAACGCAACGCATCAGAATGAAACAGCCATCGATCCTCAATTAGGATGACTGGATCTCGTTCCTGTGCTCGGATCAAAACGAAAATTAAAGATAAATGAGAGATATGAAGAACATACTTCATCATCAATAAAGGTGGCAGCTTCCAGATTAGAGTCGGTTACATACTTACATTCCACCAAAAAGAAATCATAAATGTGAAAGCAGGCTATAAAAGCTAGTTTTTCTTTCAACGTAAAGGATCAAAAGCCGAAAAGAACCATCCAAGCCTCGATTAGAAGTCCTTCACAACCACAAAGGGTAATAAGAAGAAACAGTCGCTTGGATTTAGCAACCGCTCCAAGATATCAACCGAAACGCTCAAGACAACACAGATCCACATCCCCGAGGAATACAGACGCGATGAACAGAGAGTAGAAGAGAAAACCCAACGAGAACAAAGCGATACCTTGTTCCAGAAAAATGAAAACTTTACGGTTCTGGTGGATCAGAGGCGGCGATGCTCCCACCTCTTTGCCTATCTGCAGAACTGACTTAGAAGCGCAGAGAGAGAGAGGGGGGAGGGGAGGCGGCGGCTGAGCACTGGGAGCAAAGAGAGGTTGAAAGCAAGAGAAAAGGCAGGAGTTTTACATGGAGGTCTGCGGGGAGTTGTCACATGAGTATCCCACTTATTACTGATCTGATCCGCATCTGCAACGCAAAGGGGATTGTGGATGAGAGCCGAGGGAATGGAGGAGAGAGAGAGGGGGGGTCAAAGATGCAGTGTCGCAGTCCCAGTCGCACGCAGTCGCAGTCTTCCCTCTCCCAGTTATTTTTCCATTATATATTCTGCATCTGTCCCCCGCCCTCGGCCCTCAGAAGCCGAGAGGAGGAAGGGTGCATCTGCATCACACAACCCCGGGGATGACAAATCGCTCTCTCTACCTCTCTCTTTATCTCTCTAGTCGGCTAGAAAGAGAGATGGGGTCTCTACTCTCTACCCTCTCTCCTCCACCTCTTTCCCTTTCCCCAACGCCCGCTTTTCAAAATTTACCTTCTTCCCAGGCCGGAAACCCTGCTGCAGCACCTATGCGCCTTTACTCGAAATGACACCAACACCCTCCTCTGCCCCCTATCTATCTCCCCCCCCCTTGAGGGCGCTCGCTGCCTTCCCCCAACACAAGCGACCGAGCCCTGCAGACTAGATTCCCCTGTCTATCTGATGCTCTCCTACCGCCTCCCCCAATCGAATATATATGTACGATACAAATAATTGACTGCCTGAAATGGTCAAAGATGAAAATAAAAAGAGGGCTTTTTGGACCGCCCATCTCACAGCACAGCCGGGCTCGAGGCTGTTGTCTCGAAGCCGACAGCAACCTAACCTCTTTCCCGGATTCACGCTAGTTTAACTGCCTGAATAATCAGTGATCTCTCTCTCCACCCCCGTGTTTCGGCGGTGGTGATGCTGGGATTCCGATGGTGCCGTGTTTTGACTGCAAACAGCTTGTCGCTCCGTCAAAGACGAAGATCGGAGGGACGCCACTGCGATTCCAAAGTAGAAACTGCTGAGGATGTGATGGGGTGATGCGGCCGTTCGCGGTAAGCCTGACCTGATGACAGAGGACTGCTGCCTGAGCAGACATCTGGGGAGCTGCCGGTGGCCCGCTGACGTCTGGTAGGTCTGGTCGTTCACAGTCAGGATTATTTATGGATCATTAAGAACCAGAAGAAGAGACCGGGAGCGAGAGAAACAACGGAAGGAGCTATGTCGACCTGGTCTGGGGCACAAGGGATGGGAAGAGTACGCTCGGGCAGTATCAAAATCCCACCTTTTCTGTGATCTTGGAATTGCAGGGTTATGACCGAGTCATATTGTTCTTTTTTCTGAAAAATGCGTTATTTAAATCGCAATGCCCCCCCCCTCACAGGACTCTTCCTTAGTCGATGGCAGGATGGACATCAACACCGTGAATCAAGGCCCGCCGGGAGATCTAACCTGAAATCTTAACGACACCCACCCGATCATATCCAGCGACGAAGAAGGAATAGATGCGGAGGAAATCGGACCCCGTCATTAAGCTCGAAATAAAGAGCGAGATCTTGGGGGCGATTGGCCCGAAGGAGTGGGGTAGGGGAGCGAAGGGTTCACGTTCATCAGTGGCTCAGCCGGGTGCTGCTACACGCCATTTTCTGCCATCAAGATGAGGGCCACAGGTGTCCGCACAGCCATGGAAACCTGTGGACATTCTTGGGTACATGTCACATGGAGCTTTGCCCCATGTTGGGCAGCGACTTGGAGATGGCGGAGAGCGCTGCCGACCTCTCAGTCTCACCCCCCCCCATGGAGAAGAGGAGGAGGAGGAGGAGGAGGAGGAGGGTCTAGATCAAGGACCGTCACTCTCCATGGGAACACCAGCGCTGCCCTATGGCGTCTAAGATCATATTACCCAGCCGAGTAGAACATGTACCATTTGCTTGCGGAAGATGCCCAGGAAGAGCAGCGGCAGATGTGTAGCTTTACCGCCTTGCCGACGTTGACGGGCCAATGGGAGTCACCGTCCGGTCGCCCTCATCCCACCGCTCTGCCACTCCACGACGACCAGCTGCCCCCACTCCTCCATATCTCCATTTCGCAAACCAGTGAGATCACATCAAAATAACTTGAATGGACTCAAAATAAAGAGAGCGGATCACCTCAGTCTCACGGTGGAGGGAGAAGCCTCAGTCCCCAATCAGGGGCGATCACATACCCCCGTCACTTAAGTGACGGTTCAAGTTATGTTACCGAACCGGTTCAGTAACATAACTTAAAAGTCTTGAACCGCTACCGAAAAGGGCTGAACCGCTACCGAGCCCTTTGTAACTCACTACCGACGGGTAGTGATTTACAAAGAGCTCGGTAGCTGTTCAGCCCTTTTCGGTAGCGGTTCACCGAACCAGTTCAGTAACATAACTTGAACCGCCACTTAAGTGACGGGGGTATGTGGCCGCCCCTGATTGGGGACTGAGGCTTCTCCCTTCACCGTGGAACTGAGGTGATCTGCTCTCCAAAATAAATGATTGTAAGAACACTGATCGAAGACAGAGGAAAAAAAAAAGGTATCTGGTATGGTCAAGATTGGGTCTTTAAACCTGTCCTGCAGTCTAACCTCTCCCAATGCAGTGGATACCAAAATATAAGGTACGCAGCTCATTATTGTAGCATGTGTGCCCATGGTGTCCCCTCACACCAATAATGGAGCTCAGGGTGTGTATATATACATATATATATGTATAAAATATGCATAGAAAGATGTGTAAAAACTAATTAGGCCATGACTCCGATAACATATTTTTATATGATTTTAAAAATTATCATATTATACAAATTCCAATAAAAATAACTCAAATCAAAACAAAATTAAAATGTTATGGATCTCATTTATCGGAGTGGTAACTAAAATCATGGAATACAAGGTAATTTAAATTTGACTCGATCGATTTTTGAACCGACCACGGTCCCAACTCTAACTTATAGGGTGGTTGGTTGCGTGATAACGAAAGTTTTTGTTTTAGTTTTTAAAAATTGTAAGAAAATTTGTTAAAAGAGGTGTTTGGTAACCATGGCAACATTATGTTTTAAAAGTGATTTTCTTCTTAAACAAAAAAAGAGGGTCTCACCTCTTTCTTTTTTCTTGTGGTCCCCCACTTTGTTTGGTCATATGTGATAGTTACTTTTTTTTTGTAATCACATCCCTCCAAACATGATATTTTTATGTCATGAGTTGGTTCACTTTTTATTTTAATATAATTTTTTATCATGAAAATGTACAGAAAATTATCATGCAACCAAACACCCCATTAGTGGGTTTTTTTAAAAAAAATTCTATTGCAACCCCGACTGACCCTATCCCGACCCGGGGTCCCAACCCCGGTTCACCCATATCGGTTTGGGCTCAACAGATCCACTTCTAACCTTGACCTCACCTATCTTGATTGAAATCTCTCGACTCTTATCCAAACCGATTGCTGGATTCCACCTGTTCGCAGTCTTATCTTTTCTTCTTTTTTTTAAGAGCAAAAAAAAAGAGAAGATGTTTTACCAGGTAAACGATCAGATCAAAATAAACCCAAGCTCACTGCTAATTAATCAAACTAAATGCCCATTTAGAACTGGATTTAATGTTGAGTTGACCCCCCCGGAGGATGAACCGGACAACAAAATCCTTCAGAATGGAAGGCCAGACAGAATCAAACACTGCAAAAATGAATTTGCCGAAAGGCTACTAATAAAATCCGTTAATATATATTTCTAAATCAAGGTGTTACCATCTTTCCCCTTTAATGATCTGTTTTTCTCGCAAGGCCATCACACATCACATATCAAAAAATACTAGGCAAAACTTTCGCTTGTGTCATAACTTTGATATCATATCTAACTGGTGGATTGCCTGATTGATCAAACAATCATATTAGTTAGTAGTCTTCTCCGAAAATCATCCATATTGAAATTACTTTCGATAAAGTATATTTAACTTAGAAATTCTTTCCCGATTTAACCTTTGAAAAATAGTAAACCGACAGTTTTGACAGTCCATTGATTTTATCTCTAAAGATGTTATTAAATCTGGATATTATAAAAAACCATGGAGAACATAGGCTTGGTGGGGAATTTTGGTCTTTGTCAAAGACATCAATAGAGCAACAAGAGCAAGTGATCTAATCACTTTAGCCCTAGTTTGGGGCCATGATGCCAAGAACTAAAGGCGCATGCTGCTTCCCTCCAAGGATCTGAACTGGCCAGTACTGAGCACTTCTCTTCAAAATATATGTGGTGGGCGGCCATGCTCCCTGACTTGTAAAGAGGTGGTGCTTGGATTAGTGATGGTGAGAGAGAGCCTAACTTGATGTTTTAATAATCTGCTCATGATGTACTCACAGGGAGCAGTGACCTCCTTGATCCCTGTAAATTAAGTATCTGACTGGTCATGGTGGTGGTGGTAATCAGTGTCTTGTCTGCCCAATTAATGACAAGATACCTGATTTATGTTTGTCTAACGTGTGATGTACTCAACTAGGCCACTAGCCCACTAGATACGGTTTTGAAACGTTCTAAACTGTCCGCTGGATCCGGCCCAATATATGCATTGGGCCTTTGGATGAGACCATGTTTGATGTTACTGTGGAACTGATCCCAATTTTTGTCCCGATTTCTTTCACACCCCCTTCACGAGAGACTGAAAATTTTTAATCATCTTCGTGATCTCTTTCGCTTAATTTTGAACTAAGGTCTATTCTTTATTAGAGGCTGAGCCGACCACAAGAAGGGGAAATGACCGTGTTTGATTGCATGGTAAATTGAGCTTTTGCTACCTGTTTATGTTTTTGTAACGAAACTTGTTAGAAGAGATGTTTGACTGCAATTACAATTCGATATTTTAAAAGATATTTTATTGTTGGATAAAAAGAGAGAGATGAGACTCTCTCTCTCTCTTCTGTGGTCCCTCACAGTCACAATTTTTAGTTTGCATGCTCTCCACACCTTTTGTTGCATCACCTCTCTCTAAACATGACAATTTTATGTCTTTGCTTAGATTTTATTTCAGTAGGAATTTTTAATATGAAAATAGATACTTCAGTTGTTGAAAAAAAAAAACAACGCTCCACGTCTGTAAATCACATTAAACTGAAACAGTATTTTTATAAACATTATTAAATGCAGCGAATCAATTCATATTTTATCAACTTCATTTATATTTATTAATGATCATAAACATACCAAGATACTGATGCGCCTACCAATAATCTTTGCACGAGCACAACCCATCCCTGAAGCAATGGAAGCGGTTCCTGTCTCGGACGACGATCTGCCTGCCGGTGATCTCCGACACCAGCTTGAAGGCGGCATGGCAGTCGCTGCACACCCGGAGGTTCTTCATGATCCTGACGGGGGCCCCCGGCGGCGAGCTCATCAGCCCAAAGGTGAGAGCCAGCTTCTCACTGTGGCGGTAGAGCGCCTCCTCTTTCTTCTCCTCGTCCATGTCGACCAGCACGGCGGAGGTGTCGGGCACGTACCCGCGCCGCTTCAGCTGCGGCAGCACCTCCGCCTCCCACCACCGGTAGATCTCCGCCGCCTGCGGGTGGCCGCTGTCGCCCGCCAAGAACTCGTGAACAACGCCGTCGAGGGCGATGGTGCTCCGGCCGGGGGTCTTCTTCACCCCCGCGTCCCTCATCAGACGCCTGACCCGCGCCACGTCTTCCCACCTCCCGGCGCCGGCGTATATGTTGGACAGGACCGTGTGGTAGCCGTCGTTGAGCGGGTCCAGATGGCGGAGGTGCCTGATGGCCTCCTCGCCCATCGCGACGCTCCGGTGCACGCGCGCGCCGCCGAGGAGAGCCCCCCACACCGCCGAATTGGGAGCCACCGCCGCCGGCATGTCCCGGATGAACCGCAGGGCTTCCTCCAGCCGGCCCGCGCGGCTGAGGAGGTCCACCATGCAGCCGTAGTGTTCGATGTCGGGGACGACGCCGTAGTCCCTGGACATGGCGGCGAAGAACCGGCGGCCCTCCGCCACCAGGCCCATGTGGCTACACGCGTGTAGAATCCCCAAGAAGGTGACGCCGTTGGGACGGACACCCACCTGCGTCATCTGCGAGAACAGCTCCAGCGCCGCCTCGCCCAGGCCGTGCATCGCCAGGCCGCATATCATCGCGGACCACGAAACCACTGATCTTGTCGCCATTCCTTCGAACACCTTGCGGGCGAGCTCTATGCTCCCGCATTTGACGTACATGTCGATCAGAGTGTTACAGACGCGGACGTTCCTCTGAAATCCACGGCTGCTCGCGTACTCGTGCAGCCGCCTCCCGAGGTCTAGAGCCCCAAGGTCGGCACATGCCGCGAGCACGGCGACGACGGTGACCTCGTCCGGCGCCTCCGTACCCGCCTCTTCCATCTCGAGAAATAATCGTATCGCCTCCTCGGGGTGTCCGCTCTGAACGTACCCGCCTATCATGCACGTCCAGGAGCGGACAGTGCGCTCCGGCATTTCGTCGAACAGCTCTTTTGCCGTCTCCATGTCCCCCGTCTTCGTCAGCCGGGTGATGACTATGTTCCAGGTCACGATGTCCCGGCGAGGCATTGTGTCGAACAGCAGCCGGGCATCCGCGATGGCCCCGCACGAAGCGTACATGAGCACGACCGTGTTGTAAAGGTAGGTGTCGTGACGGAACCCCAGCTTCTCCACCAGACCGTGGACGGCCCTGCCGACGGGGAGAGCGACGCGCGCGGCGGAGGTGCTCAGCTCGGAGCACGCCTTGAGGGCAAAGCAGCAGGTGAAGTTGTCGGGGAGGAAGCCGGCAGTGCGGAGACGAGAGAAGAAATGGAGAGCGTCGCGCGGACGGTCCGAGCACGCCAAGGCGTTGAGGCAGGAGTTCCAGACGACGCGCTCGGGCTTTCCACCGGGGGCGCGGCGGAGGAGGGCGCGGGCGTAGTGGAAGTCGCCCGCGAAAGGAGAGACCGCGCAGACGAGGGCCGCGTGGGGGAGGGAGAGGTCGGAGATGGGCCGACCTGCCTTGAGGAGCTGGGCATGGAGCTGCCTGAGCTGCGGAGGAGAGGAGAAGGACGCCGGTGTGATGTGCTCGGGAGGAGCCGGAAGGGGCGGAAATGGGCGGGACGGCGGGGAAGACGATAACGATATCATCGTACCTGTTCGCGGCAAGTCACCTTTTCTTTTTCTTTTTTTTCTGGGAGCAGATCCTCGGGTGAAATAATAATCGAAGTCTCCAATCAAAAATCACATGCTTTACGACAATCGTATATTTTCGTCACTTAAGTGATATTTTAAATATCGATTTAATAAATTGTTATAAAAAAAGATTGAATTATTATCGACATCTGAATAACTCACTATTTGTCGGTAACGAAATATATTTAGTTCGATAACGATTCAGTAATATCTTAACTCATTACTCGAAATTTTTGAATCCGTCGGTAACGAGTTACTAAGACATTGGTAACAGTTCAGTCCTTTTCGATAACAATTCACTAATCGATATTTGAACTGACACTTAAATGACAGAGGTACGTGATCGTTTCTTATTGAGAACTATGACTATTTTCTTCACTTGGAGATTGAGATGATCTGCTCTCTTTTTTCTTCGACGATTCAATGGAGATGTTGTAACTAATTACATTAATATTTTAATAAAATGTTTGGTTGCAAATCAAATTTTTACACACTCATGGGATAAAAAGTTCGATTTGTCGAGGAGAAGTGTGATAATATATGACCAAACATATTCGACGGTATTTCCACGATATAGGTAGCTAGGGCGGTTAACAAAATTACTCTTAATCATAATTAAACTCAAAATTTTATATCCAATTTCACTTTCTCTCTCTTGTGTTTAAGAACATCTATAAATAAAATTTTAAATGTAAAACTTATTATGCATTTATTAATGTCGACCAAGTAGACTGGTGTATATAAGAGAGTATTCAAGTAGATTAAAAATATGTTTTACATATATAATTATATATATTATGTAAATATTGTAAAAAAATTATTCAAACGGGACTGATATTTTCATATTTGCTCTAGTAATAAATGGATAACGTTTGTATTGGGATATCCACTATAGAGGGTGTTTGGTTGCATAATATTTTTTGTACATTTTTTTGATAAAAAATATTAAAATAAAAATGAACTAGTCAATTACATAAAAATGTCATGCTTGGAGGGATGTTATAACTGTATATATATATACCATATATAACTAAACAAGGTGAGGGGGATCACAAGATAAGAAAGACGTGACACCTTCTCTCTTTTCAAAAAAAATATTTAAAAATAAAAAATTGTAATAATTGTCAAACACTTCTTTTAACAACTTTTGATACAAAAATATAAAATTATAACAAAAATTCATTTTATTATGTAATTAAATACTTTTTAATAATTGGACATGATTCACGCGAGCAAATATATGAATTGGGAGTGGATTCGAATTTTATTTGAATACTTTTACCGTCCTACGTCAAGAGCAACACATTGATTAATGGGGTGATTGACATTGGACTGGATATCAAGTTTAGTTTAAGGTAAATATGTTTACATATTTGTTATATTAGGCCATGTTTGGTAACACTATTAGGTATTTCTATTACTATAAATTTTAAAATTGATATTGATAATAATTATTAAGAGGTGTTTGGTTAGTTGTATTGATTTTAAAATTTGTAGTGCAAACAAAGCATATTATGTAATACAAGTGTCAACTTGTATTAATTTTGATATTAATATTCTAACATTTGAAAATATTAATATCAATATTGATATAGTACCAAAAATAAAACTCTAACAAAACATGACATTAATAGAATTTTCATATGATATTGGATATTATATAATTGTTCATTACCTCATTCCCTGTTTGGTTAGAGTTTCATTTTTAGTACTATATCAATATTGATATTAATATTTTCAAATGTTGGAGTATCAATATCGAAAGTAATATAGTGTTGACACCTGTATTACATAATATGTTTTGTTTTCACTACAAATTTTGAAATTGATACAATTAACCAGACACCTCTTAATGATTCCTATCAATATCAATTTTAAATTTGATAGTGATAGAAGTACTTAATAATGTTACGAAACTGGGCGTTAACGAATGGGATCTTCGATCCTCTTACACGTCCCATGTTAGGATTATTGCCTAAATATACTTTGGACCTAATGTAAACTCCATTGCTATTTCTATCTATATTAGATGTGATACAAATATTTGCGCATATAATCTGCGGCAATCATGATGCCAAATACCTTGTGAACTTTCATATGTTTTCGTGCATGTTTGTGGATATACTTGATATTTGATAGTGTCCATAAATAAGAACTATATTGGTGAATCTATTAAGCATGCATGTGTCACTATAAGAAAAATTGTTACTGGCGACGGCCGTCGCCAATGACCATAAAGCCGTCGCCAAATAGTATTGGCGACGGCTTAACAACCGTCGCCAAGTCGTCGCAAATAAGCCCGTCGCCAATAATATTGACGACGGCTTAGTCAAAACCGTCGCCAATAACTATATACGCGACGTTTAAAAGCCGTCTCTTATAATATTTTTGGCGACGGCTTGAGCCGTCGCCCATAACTGTATTGGCGACGGCTTTTAAGCCGTCCCAAATAACACTATTAAAGACGGCTGAGAAGCCGTCTCAAATAATGGTAGTAGCGACGGCGATTTGAAGCCGTCGCCAATACAGTTATTGGCGACGGCTCTAAGCCGTCGCCATTAGTTCCCGACCGTTGAACGGTCAACAGCGGGGCCGTGAACCTTTTAGCGACGGCTAGAGCCGTCGCGGAAAACATTGTTAGCGACGGCTTCATAAGCCGTCGCTAGTTTACCTCATATTGGCGACGGCTTAATTGTAGCCGTCGCAAATAAATGTTTCAGCAACGGCTTTTTTAAGCCGTTGCCAATAACCCGTCGCTAATAGCCCTTTTCCCTGTAGTGTGTGACACGTCCTGAGTATTTAATATTAGCAGGTAATCAAAGAAACATAGCAAACAAGTAATATATATAGAGAGATTTTCAATAGACCGCGTTAAAGGATCTGCTTTTATTTTAAGTTCATGTTGGAGTTATTAAATTGTAGATCTTTAGGCCCTGCGTGGCACCAAAAATCGTTAGAGATAAACCAGATTTATCTCTTAGCCTGTTTGGCACCATAGAAATTTGAGGATAAATCTGGATTATCCTCAAAATTTAGAAGATAATCCAGATTTATCTCCAAGTTATCCCCATACCAAATAGTAGGGTCTGTTTGGCACTAAATTTTTTTAGGGATAGACCAAGTTGATCTCCTAAATTTTGGGGATAAACCTAGTTTTTCCCCAAGTTATCCTAATAACAAACTGGTCTTAGGTCCTGTTTGGTACCATAAAATTTTGAGGATAACCCTGATTTATCTCCTAAAATTTGGGGATAATCTAAGTTTATCTCCAAGTTATCCCCGTACCAAATAACACCTTAGGCCCTGTTTGGTACGGGGATAACTTAGGTTAGACCTGGTTTATCCCCAATCTCCTGTTTGGCACACACTTAAAAATGGGATTAACCTGGATTAAGTTAATTCAAGTTATTCCCAAAATTAAGGATAAGTGTATGAATAAATCTTCCCACCTGATATTTGGGATAGCTTGATCTTGGAATGGTATTTCTAGGATACAACGTCCGGTTGGGCGGGGGGCGCGCGGGGGGGAGGGTGAATTCCAGCCGGCTCCGCAGCCATAGAAAAATTCAATAAATACTAACCATAGAAAAATTATAAGATTCAAAATATCTTCTATTGAATTAAGCAATAAACATTATGAAAATATTTTACAACAAAAGAAGTTAAAATATTTTTAGGAAAATCATTTTATAGGTACCAAATATTATATTTTTTTTACATGGAAAATTGATTACATGTAAATGATTTTCAACAATTTAACTTTTTCCATGGATCCAAATAGAAATTAAATAATGTAATAAATTGATAAAAACGATAAAATTAAATGTTTTTTAAGAAAGATAATTTATAAGCATCTCAATAATAGATTTTTAAATTTTTTTTTAAAAAATAATTTTATGAATTTTTTTATTTTTTTGTATTAATAATTTACTATATATAAATAGTTTTATTATATAAATATCGACAAAATTATTTACAATTATTGTGTTCTCGTTGAAGCATTCTGTAAAATATCTACAAAATTTTCTATGAAAATTTTCAGCTAATGATTTCTGTTTCCATGAAAAGTATATTCAACGAACAACGTTTTTCGAAATTTTAGTTTTACAGAAGACCAAATGGACCCTAAGTCGCACACATAGTGCAGACAAAGTTCGGTGTATTAAAGAAGGTCGGGTCAAAAAGAATGTTTTGATTACTTATCACATTAAATGAGTAAACATGAACAAGAAGAAAAAGCCTTCTGCAGACCTCTATCTGACCCACAAATTAAACTAGTTTATATACTCAACTGGGTGCTCCAATAAATACCCAATCAACTCGGTTATGCACTTATTTAAAATAATTTGAGATACTAATTAGAAAATATTCAATGTTTCGTTTATCAAAGCTATCACAGATGTAAAAATCAAGCTTAATCTGAATTTAAACCAGAATAAATCGAGTTTGAACATCATAAATTGGATATGTATTCTACAAAATAATATCTAATCCCAAAACATGTGTAAGGGCAAATCCGCGGGGCATACAAGAGATAGGAAACTCTGACGAGGGGCTTTTCTCGAAAAAGAACAACATACTCTTTATGCGGCTCTTACTCAGCCGAGGAAGGACCATTTTGTAAAAAGACACGGAAGTGAATCTCGCGGAACCCAGCAAAGATCTCGGATCTTTTGTCGGGCCACCGGATTCTGTGAAACCATTCGGATCTTGCTGTCTTCGGATTGTATACAAAAACGGTAAATCCACCAAACGAAAGCAAAAAGGCTCGAGGCCATCTCCGCAAATGACGAATGACCGAGGGGTCAAAGGCAAAAACGACACGGCCCAATCCAAATGCGCCCGGACACGTAAAACTCGGGAGAGAAAAAAGATAGCTTGTAAAAAGCCAGACCTCGCCTGTTCTTAAGTGGGTCTTCTTCCTCGCAAGCTCTTTTTTCTCTCTTCCCACATCTGTTCTTCTCCTTCCTCGAAGTGATATACCAATTTAAAAACCTCACAGATCCCTTCCCTTTAAAGCCTCCTCTCCCCGTACCTCGCCGCCACCCTCCTCCCTCCCCACGCCGCCGCCTCTATCCACGTCGGTCTCCCCCGCCCCGGCCTCGGTCTCCGCGGCTTCTCCACGTCGCTCTCCGCAGGATGAGTAGCAGCGGATCCTCTAGGGTTCCCATCCCGAGCGGCATGAAGAAGACAATCCAGGATATCAAGGAGATCGCCAAGGACCACAGCGACGACGAGATACTCGCAATGCTCGAGGAGTGCTCCATGGATCCCAACGAGACCGTTCAGAAGCTCCTTCGCCAAGGTCTCCTTCCCGATCTCCCCTTCTGCTAGTACCGGAGTCTGTTCCGGGGAGTTGCTCGATGCGTTACGTGGAATTCCTGGTCGCCTCATGGCTGTTCTGTTCTCGGGTTCCTCGTTCCTCTTCTTACGTGACGGGCGCCCGATTAGCACCTCTCCCCTGGGCTTAATCGGGAGCTCAAGTGCTCTGCTCCTCCTTGACACTGGGGTTTGTGTGAGGAAGGGTCGAATCTGGCTAGGGTGACTGGCGAGAGGGGCTGACGGCTCACTCTGTTATTTGCCGCTTCACTTGTCATATTCGCACCCGTTGGAGTAGCGTGAGGACACTAGCTGATTTGGAACTCCAGCATTAAAGATTTTGCCAAATAGGCGACTCATTTTGCTTGCTCCGATGCTTGTAAGGTCTTATAAGTGTCTCATTTCGCTAATCATCTGGAAAAAGAGAGCTATTGCCCTTCTGTTGGTTGCAGGTTGTGTACATAGTTAATCCACTTTGTTTTTTTTTGCTTAGGTGCAGCAGTGTTGGTCCTATAATATATCTTTGTTCAGAATCCCATGGTGAAAAAGCTGCCTACAAAGCTGATCCAGGCCTAATGGTACCAATATTGTTTGTATAAAATTTAATAACTGATATAATCTGCCACCACCTACAACTCTGGTATTGGTACACAATTATTCTCTAGCGAGCTACAACTTAATGGACAATCATCACCCAACACAAGAACAGCTGTTCGTAATTGTCAAAATTTAAACCTTCTTGACCTTGCAATCTCTGGTTACTTGATGTTGGATCCCCATTCCACATAGGAAATCATGACAGGTCCCATGTTGCATGTGATGTCAATTTAATCCACTTTCTTAGGTTTTTGAATTAGCTCACCAAATCAGCTTTTGATACTTTTGTTGGTCTATTGTTATGGGATCTCATAATGTTTGTTGCCTATGTAGAATTTAACCAAAGTTGTCATGCACAATATAGGCATTGTAAAATAGTCCCAGATTGCTTTGCAAGAATAACTAATTGAGAATCTGGTATGTGGGTTCGATGTTTTGATTGAAAGTTGGTCAGGATTGGCCCATGAATTGTCCATTCAAGTCAATATGGAGAGGATCAATCAGCTGTCTCGGCCAATCCCATGGAAGTATAGAATCAGCCAACTTGGCAGTAGCTTGGTTCAGTCGGATCAGCTGGTCTTGAATCATGGTTGACTGATTGCGGCCTGGAATTGTTTGATCCATGTTGATTCCCTCAGAGTAATGCTTATTGGCAGGATTTGACCTGAAATTATTTTCTTGAAAATGACATAAAATACCATCATTCATTCATTCAATAGAAGTACTAATACATAAAAGCAGAAACATAAGCAAAAGGTTATATTAGAAAGGCATCAAATGGAAATAACTCCCCGAAACACCACTACCAAGATGGTAGTTGGCATGGAGTGAATTACGTGGTGAAAGTTTTCCAGGTAAGCAATCTCTTCTCTAGAAACCTCCCATCCAGGATGGCGCCCAAGTAGGAGAATGATTAATCTCTGACAAAACCATTCTTATGGTAAAGAATTGCATTGGCATTTTTCATGACATCATCAAAACTCTTTTCTTTCATACTCTCTCGGCCTTCCATAACATGGCTGGTAGTACACAGCTCCATAAATTTGACTCAGCTCTCCATGGATTACACCTATTCCATTGCTGATTAATTCCTTCACGTTGTTGGTTAGCAATCACTGAATTTATTAACTTCTGAATAGTGTTAACCATAGATAATGGATGATCCCACATTGCAGAAACAAGCTTGATTCTACAGAAAACACACCATCTTAAATATAGAGGAAAGATGTTATGCAAATAGTATCTGGTTGGTAATCTCCCTCTATAGATTTTCCACAGAAATAATCTGATCTTGATAGGAAAAATAGGTGACCATAATTACCTCCACCAAGTCACCTCTAGACTGCCAATACTCAATTTGACCCTAGCTGATTTAACAGAGAACTTCTGAGTTTTTTTTCTGAAAATCTAGATGAGATTATTTTTATTTCATCTTGATATGTTTAAAAAAAAGTGAACAATTTTTTATAAATCATCAATCTCTTCATCTTTTAGTAAAGCCAATAACCTGAAATTGGTTATTGGCCAATAGATATCATGGCCGACGAAGACCTTGTACCAACCATCTTTTAAGGTATATGCTCCACAAGATTTGTTAAAAAACAATATGTATGTTCCTAGAACAAGTCACAGACAATGCCAAGAACAGGATAAACTTTCATTTAACTAGTTGTTGTAATGTTCAAAGTGGATTTTTTTTATTCCACAGTTGAAGCACCTAGTACCTGATATACAATCTTTTTTTTTCTTGGCAGATTTGCCAGCATTATCATGGTATTCATGATCTCCATATCTCTTACTCATTCTTCAATGTGTATTACTTATTTCTCAGTTTCTCTACATATAAAAGGCTGTTTCAGGTCAAATTTTCTAGTCATGCCATGTCCAAAATAAGATTCAAGTCATAATGAACAACACAAATGCAGATTATTCTTCAGATTCAATGAGTAGCACTCTTTGTTGGGTTGCATGTATGTGCAGGCAAACTCTATCTGGTCTACATTTGTAATAGATGGTATCATGTCATCCATTGTCTTCACTTTATCCACTGTCTTCATTTATTTCAACTCATGTTGATCTTTTACCTTTAGAAAGTACTTAGTAAACACTTCCATTGTTTTTGACTGTTTGGCTACAAATGTTTGACTTATTATGCGTGTTGGAGAAAATGCAACATGCAAAATTTACTTCTGGTGTGTCATTTGTTTCTGTGTGCTGAGCGTTCATTATCTTTTTCTGTTGCTCTGTTCATCTGATACACTGTCGTGCAATATAACAAATGACTTGTTGTGCAGACACATTTCATGAGGTCAAGAGGAAGCGTGACAGGAGAAAAGAGGTAACCTTTTTCTTTTATAATCCACATGCATTCATTTGTTTCATCTTTTCTCCTATACCTAACAATTTTTTAACAGCTATCAAGTGGCATTTCTGGAAACATAAAACATTGCCTTGCGATCTTCAATGCAATAATTGTCATAACTGATCTTTCCAATCTCCTCTCCATGCTATAGATAATTCCGTTTGTATTGAGAATAAAGAGGATGAGTTGGTTTGGTTGCCGTGCAGAAAGAAAACCTTTACGGTTAAATGAGCAACATGTAGACTTTCAGTGGGGGGGTGCTATGTAGTCAGAGGCCAGAGGCGACCAAGGCGAGGGAGGGTTCGCCTTGCCTCAAGTTCATGAGGCGGGTGCTTCAGGTGCCCGAGGTGACATTTTTTATTGAAGAACTTTTCAAAAATTTATGTATATAATATTGAAACTTTTGAAGAACATAAAAAATAAAAAAATCACTTTTAAGGCCTATAATGCATTTAAGATAACGAAGTCTCAGGGTGGAAGACTGGATATTGGGGGTTTCAGGGTGAGGAAGGTGGATTTAAGTTACCAAATTTGACTTTCACACGGTCCTAACCCGAGCGAGGCGAGATCTATTGAGGTGATGTGTTTTTGCCTCGCCTCGCCTTAGCGCCTAGGTGCCTGAGGCGAGCGCCTTAGATAACATAGGGGGGTGTTAGAGTTATGTGGTTTAATCATGTTTGGAAACCCTACCTACCTATCAAGATTAAGTTGTTTTTGTGGAGGATTTGCAAACATTGCTTGCCTACCGGAGACTATTTGAAGTCTTTTTTCTATGCTATGGCTATTGATTGTGTTATCTATGGTTTCAAGGATGAAGATATTGATCATATTTTTATCAGTTGTGGGATTGTCAATTACCTATGGAGAATATTGTTCAAAGTTTGGAAAATTTTTTGGCGTGAGGAGGTCAATATTCATTGCTTGCTCCATAACTGGTCACTTTTTAACCCTTGGCCTTCAAAACCTGTTTTATGGGATCTTAGTGTATTCGCCATACTCTGGGCTATCTGGTGTACAAGGAATAGATAGATCTCGAGGATTAGTTCAACCATCCGAGGCGCATATTTCATCGGATGATCTGGTTCGTTAGAGACTGGCATCTAGAGTACAAAAGGAACCTATTTGGAGGAGGCCGTGCTTAAGGATAGATTTCAGTTGCTCTTCTTTTTCTTCTTATAGTGCTATTTTTCTTGCTACCTCCTCTGTAGTTTCATTTTTTTTTCCTTTTGGGGGTTTTCTTGTTTTCTCTCTTTTTATTTCCTTTTTTCTTTATGCCTTACATTGTATCTCTTCTCTACTTTTTATTTCATTAAAGAAATTGTGGCTTTTGCCACTATTCAAAAAAAAATACTCATAACTGGGGAGGCGTAAGGCAATAAAGGGATGGTGAAGCTTATAGCATAGTTGTCAAGGCGACAAGGCGTCCAAGGCGTTGAAGGGTATCGATTCCGCTTAGACGACAAAGCGGCCGCTTAGGCGTCGCCTAGGCGGTCAAGGCAGTAATCAAGGAAAGCTGAGTCGGGAGGTTGTTATATATAAAAATAAGCATAAATATAATTATATTTTTTATGTTATAATTGAATATGAGTGTTTTATCAATGCACATAAGTAAATATGATGTGTGTGTGAAA
The DNA here is from genome assembly GCA_036172225.1 of Cryptocoryne crispatula var. balansae. NCBI lineage: Eukaryota > Viridiplantae > Streptophyta > Magnoliopsida > Alismatales > Araceae > Cryptocoryne > Cryptocoryne crispatula. The sequence goes on from CM069930.1 coordinate 37,848,061, forward strand.
GAGAAGAAAGTTAAATAGATTTTTATAAAATTTAAGTATATAACTCATTTATGATTGTAAAATTTATATATGTGCAATAGTATAAGTGATGGTAAAATATTGTTATTATATTATTAAATGGGGGAGCGCAGAGTAGTCGCGGATCGTAATAAGTGAGACAGAGAGAGAGAGTGAAGAAAGAGCTGAAAAGAAACTTAATTAAGTATATAATATATGTTTATAATCATAAATCTTAAATATGTATGATAGTATTAGTGATAGTGCAATATATTATTATATTCAAATCATCATTAAATAGGTGTCCCTTGTGAGAGGTATCAAGGGGGCAAAATTTCTCAAAATTATTTTTTTAATGATGTAAAAATACTCAAGGTGCCTTGCCTAGGCGCCTAGGCTAGTGCCTTGGACGCCTTGGGTGCCTAGGCGGACGTCTTGAGCGCCTTTTTGGCCCCAGACAAGGCGCCATTGGAAAAGCGCCTTGGCGCCTAGGCGGCGCCTAGGCGCCACCTAGGCAGGCGCCTTGACAACTATGGCTCATAGTTATCAAGATGACAAGGTGCTCAAGACGTTAAAGGATGTCAAATCTACTTAGGCGATTTGGTGGCTGCTTAGGCATTGTCCAAGGTCAAGGCAATAGTATTAGATGTTTGTATATATATATATATCTACTCTAAATGTTGGAAGAAGAAAACAAATAGATTCATACAACTAACATCTTAGCTTAAACTTGCAACATCTTAGATATTGGAATATGAGAAGTGTAGAAGAAGATGAAGGATGAACTTGAAGGAAGAAATGAGAAAATACAGGTGGAAAAATAAAAAAAATGTTAAACCTAGGTTTTTACCAGAGGAGGGTGATGTTGAAGGGCATTGGTGAGGCGAAAGGCACCATCGGAGGAGGAGGATGACGGCGAAGGTCACCAGCCAGGGTTCTTCCGTGGTGGCAAAGGGCACCGACGAGGTTTTTTTTTGTGATGTTGGGCTTCTGTGCGAGGGGAGTTCATAAGTGACTGAGCATTGGGGTTCGGTTTGATAGGGGAGGCTTTTGACTTCAAAAAAGCAGGCAAGCTGGTTTTGCCTCATCAAATGGACCGGCTAGGTCCAGGTGGCAAGGCGGCCAACAAGATGTTAAGGTGTTGAAGGCGGCCAATGCATACACCTTTCTGAGGCTGAGCTAGGCGCTCAACCTAGGCGGTCCTGAAAGGGTGCCTTTGTGCCTAAGGTGAGAGCACCTTGACAACTATGGCGAAGCTAGGCCTAAATGCCTAACAGCTATAAATTCTTACTTCTATATGCTGCCTTAAGTAAGTTGAGATTGCCAATTTTATTTGGTAAACTAGCAAGGCAACAACCCATTTTGCTTTAGACAAGGAAGATAGGATCGGAATCAGAGACCGGATTGGCTAGTGCCAATTCTGAACTTATCGAGATTGAGTCGATATAATTGTTCAATTTTAGAGGAGAAAAACTAGTCCAGAATTGGCCCAGATGGTTCTTCAAAAAATAGAAAAAATTTAAAAAATATAAAGAAATAATATAGATACATTCCTAACGGGATTCCAGTTCAATCCTACCCTTGGCACCAGAGTGGCTGCAGTGGCATCGTGGCGTCTTCCCGGCCCTTAGGTCGTATCAGGTCCAATGGACACGATACGACCAGGTCTTCGAGATCCATGTATCTGATGATGTAGTCATCAGGTACAAGATATTGGGTCCGATTGACCTGATATATCCAAATCTGATGACTTGTGGGTCTCAGGTGGGGAAGACGCACCAGTGCCTTGTGGCATTGTGCCACCATTGGTGACCAATTCTGGCAAGAATCGCTGGAATCGTCTCCAAGTCGGCTGGTTGGGGTTGAATCAGTCCTGATCTGACTGATTTGGCCCGATTCTAGAGAGTTTTTTTGTGTCAAATTGGACTTTCCTCTTAAATCAGATCCGCTTATGCGGATCCTGTTCTGGAATCAGCCGATTCTGATCCAGAATGGCTGATTCCATCTTCCATGGCTCTAGATCTATTGTTAGAATTGTGATGTGTTGCAAACCTGCTCTCACGCTAAGCATCAATTCTACTGAGCAAGTCAATGCTATAACCAGCTAGCTTTTGGTTGTACTATAAAGTTCACCAAGTGGGTTAGGCACTTGTATTTTATTGAGAAAAGAAAAATCCCTGCCTTTTGGGTTAGGCACTTTCTAATTCCAAAGTTTTGACTCTTCCGTGACAAATGCCTCTTCTCTCGCAGTCAGATGTGGGGCAAGGTCTGACAGTATTCTAGTTGTTCAAAACGGAAAGGAAAAGCAGATAGAGAATCTACCGTCACTGTTTAATCAGCAACGAGACCATTTCATTTCAATGTGCATTTTACTTTCCAAGAAATGGCTTCAAATGGATGCACAAGACACTCTTAGGTGTGTTGCTGTGAACCTTATTAGGCAGAGAAATTTAGGAAATCACTTGGTACAAATTCTTTCATGTGGTATAGTTGAAAATGATTTTGTATGTGGCTGTGGCATGGACAAGGTCATGGTAATCGGTGTCTGTGGCATGATTATTTTTATGCCATCTGAGCATGTGGCATAGCAACTCGTGGTACACTGTTACTGTCCAAGAATCCCCTATACAATGAGAACAGTAGCCAGTGCTTGCTATAATTGTACGCATCTGTCAGGTTGATCTAGATCTAGTTTCAGGCTGCTGTGGATCAGGCTTGAATGGCTGGACCAACTGAACCGGTCTGCATCTGGCCATCGGCTTGATTGGGATAAGCTTTGCTGAGCTGGCTATACCAGGCTGGAGTGGCTGACTTGTGTGAACCACTGACTGAGTAATTTCTGACTGCAGCCTGCAGGTTTGGGTGCAGTAGATCGGCGACCTTCCACTGTTGGCAGTCAACGTCAGCCAGATTACTGCATTTGAATGATGCTGGTATGTATGGACAGATAAGGCATAGTGATTTGACTGTGCTTCAAGGCTGGGTGGTGGGCGGGCAAGGGAACAATGGGCAGGTGGTGGCACCCGGAGCTGCCGCTGCCCCCTTGAGCTCCTCTGCGAGCTGCTGCCGTCGGAGAAGGAGGAGCCCGATGGGCTTCCTGTTATGCATCGGGGAGAGAGGAATGGAGAGATGAGATAGAGAGACCGCACAGTTGTGTGGTCAAAGCAAAAAGGGGGGAGATCGTGCACCTGCAGAACTGCTGTGGGGAACCCAGGCATACATGCCCATGCACCCACACGCTGGCTCGGCGACCGGCTTAGCTGGATTTGGTCACGGGCGGTGCAATTGTCACTGGTTTGACCACTGGTCAATAGAAGACTTTAAAATCTGAAAAAATGAGAAAAATGGAGATAAAAGGGGTATGCTTACCTTTTGCTTACTCCACCACCCACTTACATGAACATAGGGTAGAGGTCATTTTTTAGGACGAAAATACTCCCAAAATCCTCTATAAATAAACTCCATGTGGTCTTACGTAGAGGTTGTCCTATTTGGCAAGAAGAGGAGTAGGAGGAGGAGAGGGAAGCTCTGCAATCTTCTGTTTATTTAAGGCTTTTTAGCTTATTAGAAAGAATGCAAGAACTTAGTCGGGTGGTGAAGTTGGCCCATATTTTTATTTTATCTTTTTTTTTAACAAAGAAGGGGACCAAATAGTTTGCATATATGCAAATTATACTATTTTGGATATATATAAAGCCGTCCCATTTTGTTCAGTTGAAGTGCTACTGAAATTGGATGAACCTGGAATAGCTGCATGTTACATGCAAACAAACCTATTTTTGGATGCATAAAGCCAATCCAGTTCGGCCCACCCAAAATGCTACTGAAATTCGTTGGACCCAAAATAGTTTAATATCATATGTTAACAAAATTATTTTGGATATAAACAGTTAGTCTTACTCTGTTTGGTCGAAATGTTTCTGAAATTTTAAAAATGCTTGTCTGTGTTCTAAGTATACAAAATACTACTCAAGTATGTAGAAAATACAGAGTAATGCATAACAAATCTGCATACAAACTCTGACAATTGCGTGATGGAAATTAATTCCAATTTTGAGGAACAACGCTTAATGTCTTCTCATCCATTGTGTTTTTATGTACTATGTACTCAAGTTAAAATGAAAGGAATTTAAGTTTACTTGATGTGATGTGTTGTTACGGAAACACTAAATCTCCATGAACTTTAATATGATAGATAAAAATAAATAAGTCGCATAAATGACTTAAAATTTAATCAAACAAACAAATATAATTAAACTCAAACTAAATAATAACTTAATTATTAATAAAAGAACATAATCAAATTGATTTCACTCCATTAAACAAATGCATAAAAACGTTCACTAAAGATTACAAAACATGTGCTACTCAATTAAAAAAGTATGCATAATAAAACCCAAATCAAATAACAACTTAAATTTTAATAAAATGTGAACTTATTCAAACTGAAATCATTTTATAAAACAATATATGAAAAACGCCACCAAAGGTTACAAAGCATGTTAAGTTAGATCAAAATTTATTTTTAAATTATGTGGTTAGTATTAATAAGAACAATATTTAGTAACAAAACCTTAATGGGGTGTTTGGTTGCATGATAATGGAGGTTTTTATTTTAATTTTTAAAAAATGTAAGAAAACTTGTTAAAAGAGGTGTTTGGCAACCTTGACAATTTTATGTTTTGAAGGTGATTTTCTTCTTAAACAAAAAAAGAGGGTCTCACCTCTTTCTTTTTTCTTGTGGTCCTCCACTTTGTTTGGTCATGAATGATAGTAACTCTTTTTTGTTATCACATCCCTCCAAACATGATAATTTTATGTCATGAGTTGGTTCACTTTTTATTTTAATATAATTTTTTATCATGAAAGTGTACAAAAAATTATTATGCAACCAAACACCCCATAAATCATAACAAAACACCAGCAAAAGACCTAAAAGGGAAAATTAATTCTTATAAAAATACAAACAACTGCACAAAGCAAAAATGAATGACACCAAACATCAAATAATTACAAAATATCTCGATTCAAATAGTCTAAGTCAAATTATTGGCACATGACACACACAAACAAAAAAAATCGAATGAAATGAAAACAATCAAGCAAAAACTTCATAAATTAAACAACCTCTTGACATCCTAATAATTCAATTAAAATAATTTCTAAACGCAAAATAAATGAAATAACAAAATTAAATTCATGAACATAAAACAAATTCAAGCAAACAAAATCCAATCTCACCTGCTAATGGGATATGTCTTCTAGTTTTTGTGATTTACATCATAGTTGTCAAGGCGACAAGGCGCCCAAGACGTTGAAGGGTACCGATTCCGCTTAGGCGACAAGGCGGCCGCTTAGGCGTCGCCTAGGCGGTCAAGACGGTATTCAAGGAAGGATGAGTCGGGAGGTTGTTATATATAAAAAACATAAATATAATTATATTTGTTATGTTATAATTGAATATGAGTGTTTTATCAATGCACATAAGTAAATATGATGTGTGTGAAAGAGAAGAAAGTTAAATAAATATTTATAAAATTTAAGTATATAACTCATTTATGATTATAAAATTTATATATGTGCAATAGTATAAGTGATGGTAAAATATTGTTATAATATTATTAAATGGGGGGGCGCAGAGTAGTCGCCCTTGTGGGGGGTTGTCAGGGGCGGGCGCCTTGACAACTATGATTTACATTGATGAATGGCATTCAATCGATAGGTTGTTGTGGCGGTTAATCAAGAGTATTCGAATAGTTGTACGATATAATTATCACCGAAAAATCGTAAGTCTAGTTGGAAGTCGTCAAATTCATTTTCAAAGAATTAAGATAACCTCAACTTAAAAATGTTGCTCAGATCATTTAGGTGATGGGCAATCCCTATGTCAACACTTAGATTATCTGTTGAACCTTCTTTATGTGTTCCTATATATGAATATCACATATCAAATTAGCTAATACATCCATGCATGCCATATATTTACATAGTCGTCAATGCTAAAATTCAAACTTTAAAATTTTCTCTTTTAAAAGAGAAAAATGCGGTTTTAACACATCTCTGCGTGTTTGAAGGCTCTGATCATTATTTTTCATCAATTTTTATTTCATAATATTGATGTAATGACAAATTGTTATAGATTATGTTGATCATGCATGATTCTATATCTTTGAAAATTTTAAAATTAATTCTTGTTAATTATGCTTCACATAAATCATGCATTAAAAAGTCATCAATCAACATCAAAAAGAATTGTTATGATTTGGGATTGAAACCAAAGTAATCATTAATATTTTATAAATGAATGTTTTATCTATGATATTATAATCTATTGCTTAATATGTTATCAATGATCATTTTTTAAAATAATTATATTTTTAGTTTTTAGGCGTCAGTTTAATCCTAATATTTTAAAATAGAGTTATGAATTATTCACGTGAAAATTATGAAATACCTCCATAATTAAATTTTTATTTCTAAGAACTTTATACATGCTGTTGATACCCTCCAATTATTTTTAGGTCTTTATTCACTTCTTTTACTGAGTGTTTCAGATGCAAATATGGTTTCTCAAAAAGAAATTTTGAGTTGACAGTGCAGTGTATCCCCGCTGGGTTCCTGGAGGAATTCATCTTCAAAAATGCATAGGAAGAACACTTTAGTTATGATGGCCTTTTGCTGGAGTTATGCACTTAACATTATTGGCAATCTTTACTTCTCTGCAGAACTTGCACAGAGAGCCAACTGATTTGCGGTGGAAGCCAGGGATGCAGGGGCGGGGGACCAGAAACAGTAGAGGGAGTTATCATCCTCGGTATTCATTTCAGGGTACATATTACCGTTTTCTATCTGGCAATGTGATTGGTTGTTTTTTCTCATGTAATAAATCCAATGGTCTTGCATTTTGTTAATAGCTTTGTCTCTCTTGTTTTTTTGCCAGTTACCATAGTTGGCTTGCATCAGGCTAAATGAGTCCGATCCAGCCATCTTGTTATCTACATGCTTATTGTGCCATGTCTAAGACAATCATAGTTGTCATGGTGACATGCTGAAGGCACACAAGACGATCATTGGCCATATTTTCACTTAGGCGATAAGACTGCCACTTAGGCATCGTCTAGGCAGTAAAAATTATATGTTAATACTATATATACACATAAATATATACGCATGATATATATGTGTACATATATTTATATATAGAGAGAGAACCAGAAAAATATAAAGTATACTTTCAAATGGTTGAAGCATAAGAGTTTTACATATACTCATATAGATATTTATATTTTATAATGAATGTGTATTGTGTGTGCATGCATATAATTGTGTTTTATGTTGGCAATTATTTTTTTGTGGATATATATTTTTGAAAAAAGATGTAATCTTTATAAATTAAGTGAGAGGGAGAGGGAGAGGGAGAGGGAGAGGAAAGGGGGTTGAGAGAGATTTTTGAACTTTTAACTTTATATTTATAATTAAAAATTTTACATATATGTAATAGTGAAAGTGAGGGTGAAAGATATTAAAATGTTTACACTCATTAAATAGGCATCCACGAATTGCACCATGCAGAAGGCTAGAGGCACCTCGCCAGATGCCTTGGCCCAAGACTAGCAGCTTGGTGCCTAGGTGCCACCTAGTGCGCCTTGATAACTATGAAGACAATTTTCTTTATTTGCTGAATGGCCTTCATGTACACTATGCATGCTGGTACATTTTGAATGCTCGGTCTTATTAAATTTATACTATATTTTGGTTTCTGGGATTTACTAATCTAGGAATTTGATTGGGTTTAAAGTAATTAACTTGTAAGAAGAAAAGTACATACAAACTAAAGCCTGAATAAGATATGTTCTGGTTTCCTACTGTTGGGATTCATGACAGCAAGGACATTTCTGGTGTTAGGGCTTTGAAAACTGAAAAACCAAATCAATTTCAAGGCAAGTTGTTTCAAGACATCTCAAGTTTCTGACCATTCTTCATGCATGCAACTCCAGTTTGCAGCTTTGCTTCATGAAAGATTGCATCGTTTTCTTACATGATTGAGATTACATTCTATGGTAAACTGACATGATCGCATGTACTTTTGTTTCTTCTTGCAGATACTGGGACTGCTAATGATGGAAAGGAAGAAGGGCTCATCCAAGCCACGGAAAAGGTCACTGTCTCCTCTTCTTTGGATGGTACACAGGAGACTGAGAATAAGTCAGGAGTTTCAGCTGCAAGGTACCTCTGCTTTGCCTATATAATGTTAAGGGGGCACCCTCTATTGGATATAGTGAAAAACATGTCGCCAGCAAGGGAGTCTGGATCGGAATCAGGGTCTGGATTGGAACAGCAGATTCAAGGAAGAAAAGGCGATCCGGAGTTGGCCTGGATTGTCTTTTCCAAATAAAAAATGTAAAATAAAAGAACATACACAATAATCAGGCGATTCTAGTCCGATCCAACCTCTTTGGGGTTGAATTGTCACCGGAAATGACCATTGCACAGGGTTGAATTGGATTCCCCCTCACCTGCAATGGAATCACGTTGACTGATTCTGCTAACTAGGGTCGCAATGTATCAATAGTAGCTTGTTGGCTTTATTATTGCTTCTGTTGTTTACAATTTCTTTGCTTGATCAGAAAAGTTCAATTGCAGTTGTAAGGTGGATGTGTATAATCACTTTTGTCATGGTTGATGTCTACACTGGATCTATTACTATTGATTTATCAAAACATCATAAAACATTTTGGTAAAATGGATAACGTGATTTAGATAGATAAACATCCAAGTGTTTGTTTAGCCATTGAGTCGCCTGATGAATTCAGAATGTTTTTTTCTTGAAGTTCTATATCTAATATGCTTGGGAAAATCTTATCTTAACTTTCACCTTATTAACACATGCTTCTTTTGTTAGCTCTGTCAATGGAATTGCCTATACTTCAAGGAAGGTGCCTCATATGGATTCTTCTCCGGGATCTGGATCAGATGTACCTGATGGCAGCACTTTCTCCTTGGGAGAAGAGTGTTCGGGTTCTGAAACAAAGAAAGCTGGGTTTTCACTGCCATCCTCAGTTGATGTTAAACATGGTTCTAAATATGCTGATGGCATTGGACACAGCCAGCCTTCTCCAAAACTATCCTCATTGGAAGCAACAGTCGTCTTTGCTACTATTGATGCTGTAATTGTGTCCTCTCCTGATGCACATGTTTCAAGTTTATGTTATGCCAACAAATGTGAAGGTGGGAATGAAAAGGCAGCTGTGGGACCAGCTGCAAGCAAAGATGCATCTGGTCAGCTATCTGATCCAGAGATGTCAAATAAAGAGACATCTTCTGAAATTTTCAGCTCTGCACAAGGGAAGATGCCAACCAAAGCTCAGGTTTTGGATGCGAGCCATCTCTCTGAAGCATCTCAATCTTTATCTTCAGTCTTTCTATCCACCTCATTGGGCAGCAAGCCATCAAACTTTGACCACAGGTCTCAAGTACTTGATTCTCAAAAAGGTAAATACGAGTATTTTCTGGCATCATTTTTGTTTAAGCATGTGACTTCTTTTTGTTCTTGCTCTTGGATTCCACGACCGGTGTGGTGAAGTACTGTTGGTGCTTCTGTGGCAAAAAACAGAAATAAATGCTTTTGTGTTGAAATTTTCTTCAGGAAATGTGCTAACAGAGCATAGTTCTCTCTCTCCCTCTCCCCTTTTGAAAGCTGTCCCCGAAGGGAAAGCAATTCATTAGATGTAGAAAAGAAATGGTTAAACAGTTTGGCTTGCCAGGTCAGCCAATCCCAGTTACATCATGATTGGGGGTTGTCACCTCTAGATCCCAGCTTATCCCACTGATCCTTGGCCAATTCCATCTGGCCATGGTAGGTTTCAAACAAGTTGATATGCTCGACAAGCAGCTTTATCCTCCTTTCAATATAGGCTAAACTCGACTTATTTATCATGGTAAATAACAAGCTTTAACAAGAAAAAAAGGCTCAACTTGTTAATGAGCTGAGCTTGTGCAAACCTTTGCTCGCTTCTATAATGCTCACGAGCTGCTCAATTAAATACTTGATTGAAGGACTTGTCTATAAAAGAGTTGTAGAGGTTCACACTTGAGAAGGCTCAATCTTCACCTCACGGCTTCCATTTCCAAAAGCCCTACCCTTTCTCTCTTTCTTGTTGCGCACAGAATCCCTACTCCAATGTGGCACCTGCAATGGCGGTCATCAGCAGTGCAGGGATTCTCATTGGAGCCCTTGCAACCCTTACTGATTCTTGACTATCCTTGATGGACTCCTTTTTGCCATTACTGTCCAAATTTCTATACTTATTGTATTTTGGGTTGGATCATGTACTTGGCTGACCGACTCAAGAGGATGTAATGCCACTAGTTTGGATCGATTGACATCGACTTTATTTTTATAATATTTTATTATTTTTATAATTTTTATTTAAATAGCCATTATTTTAATTTTTGGTTTTCAATGTGTCAAAGCAAACTTTTAAAGCTTAAAAACTTAAGAAAGTCAAAATTAGCAAAAGAATAGTGGATTAATTTTTTTGAGGGACTTAAGTGTAAGTTGGGGATTATTTGAAAGTTCTGATCTTGTACCCCAATGAAGAAGAATAAAATGAAGATAGAATATTTTTGAAAGCTTGCTTCTCCATGTTCCTCTTTTTCATACGACCAAGGTGGTCTTTCCTTCTCATCTTCCTCCCTTATTGATTTGATGTGTGTGAGTGAGAGGGAGAGAGAGAAAGATGTCACATTCTCTCTGATATCGTCATGGACTGTTTCTGTGTCTGTACTTGCTATCCATCATTGTCACCCCAGGGGAATCTGTGTCTCTCTATTTTTCACGGCCATTTACAAACCAATGCTGAGTTCAAAGCTTCCAATGGGATGAATCCTTCTCCTTCCTTTCTTGCTTTAAATACATATTTCATTGTGACATGGCGGTTTACTGTTTGCCTTTCCAGAAGAAGGCAGCCAAAATTCTTTCTATGCTTTTAGCAATCTAGCCTCTTACATATAACTACTGGAACCTTATAATGGAGAAATAGTGAAGGAGTAGGCAAGAAAGGACCGAACTTGTTTGACAGCCATCTTCTCCCATTTGAGAGGCAGTTGCTCTTCCTCTTCCGTTTCTATTTTTTTTCTCTATCTTCTTAACCATATCCCAAACAGCAGATGAGATGCTCCTGTCCGACAGCAACAGACCCAAATACTTGGTAAGAAAGTGGCTCATCAGAACACCTACATTTGGATATTTTATTAATTTTATTTTCTGAAAGGTTTACCTTACAACAAGAGAATTAGAGCTTTGAGGTTAATTACCTTGTCCTTCTTGACAGATGTACATAAGAGTGCATCATCTGTGTTCTGCCTTCTGAGAATGTGTCTCTAGCTTTTTCTTTTTCACCACAACACGTTCTTTCGCATTCATCATCACCTCTGCTGCTTGTTTCCATAATGTGGTCAACATGGATCAATTATAAATTATTGTGGTGAGAGAGGATCAACGTCTCTCAAGATACATGACCTAGGCAAAAGACATTCGAGTTTGCCATTCCTCAATATAGAAAATCTTTAGCATCATTTTACATCAAAACCCATTAATAATTTACTTCTATGGAGACATTTAAGTTCACTTTGCATAAGCTTTCTACAAGTCTAATTTGACTGACATATTTTCTCTTTTTCAGCCACTGTTTGCATACATTTTCATTTTTTTAACATGAAGCTATCTAGAATCATTTTTATGTTCATAAATGATGATAAATGTCCGTCAAACAGCTTGAGACCATTGGCCGTAACTGGGTAAAGGTCTTAAGATGCTGTAACTTTTTTTTTCCTATATTGAGATTACAGAGGTTTCGTTAAACCATCTGATGACACCCAAATCCTTTTGCCCGTTGGGGAAATTGGCTAGTTTATGCCATCTCTTTTTTGGACAAGCCTTCATAAAACTTGAACACTTCACTTTATTTTGCAAAAGCACAGTCATTTTTTAATGATGAGTTCCTCAGTGAGTTTTTAGTTTCCATTTTTTATTTTAGCTTTCCTCCTCGAAGAATTTTTGCCATTTCCCAAGGCTTCTATTGTGTTATTTTTTTCTTTTCATTACCATTGCATGAAAGAGCTTGGTACTTCTTTCAAATTCTTTCAACAAATCATGTTTTGATATTTGCTTTCATTTAATTTCTTTCAGCATGAATTTGTTGCATCATTCTTGATTTCCTTTCATTCTCTCCTTCTCTGAAGTCAAGTGGCATTGTTTCTTTTAGTTCAAACTGCTCTCTTAGCAGTTTGTTTTTGTTCTTTTGGTAACCTCGATGATTTTTATTCCAATGTTTCAGTTTGTTTTCTACTAATCTGAGCTTAGCTAGTTAAGTTCAGTGCTGTGTTTTGATCTGCTTGATATTCCTTGCTCCACCAGAAGAATTGGGAAATGGAAACACTTGGTCTAAGCTTGTTCAAAACTGAAGATGTTACCCTTCATTCTCTTCACCATGTTGCTGTAATAATAATTGGATGATGGTTCAACCGGCCTCAAAATTACTAAATTGTTTCTGCCATTTATTAGATGTAAACCTCTATCAATTCTACACATCGCCAACTTATTGGATTAAGTGTTTGATGTAACCTCAAAAATCTCAAAAAATATTTTTTATTCTTTTGTTTTTGGAAATTCATTTTCCTTTTTTTGAATTTGAATTTGGTTATACCTTAGCATCGACTTCTTAGGAAAATAGATGGTATTCCATAAAAGTACTAACTAGGGTCAAAATTTATGTTGAGGTTGTTAGGTTCTTTGAAAACTTGTTTTGACCTCTCCCCGTCGGATGGTGCGAAGATCCGACGTTAATTACATCGAGATAACTCGAATACCCTTGATTAAGCGTCATAGCAATCCATGGAGTAGAAAACATACATCCGCAAAATAAGCATTCACATACACACATAGGAGAAAACAGTCCCATGAATTTGATGGAAGGCAAGCACTTAATTTGGTTTTGTATTTGATTTGAGTTGAATTGATTAAATTTGTTGGTTTGAATTTGATTGAGTTTGAGTTGAATTTAATTGGTTGAATTGCTTTTATTTTGAATTGAAGCTGATTCGATTTTGTTTGAAATGGATTTTTGTTGGGATTGAATTATTTAAATTCAGTTTGGTTGGAGTTGAATTCAATTTGCCTTGTTTGATTAATTTAGATTGTTTCATTAAGTTTGACTTAGATTTAATTTGGAAAGTTTGATCTGTATGTGAGTTGATTTGATTTAATTTGAATGTTCAATGGGTTATTTGTTTGATTATGATTGACTTAAATTGAATTTGGTTTGTTTTATTGATTTGTATTTGTTCGAGAGATTTGAATTTTGAATTGCTTGTTTCATTTGGATTTGATTGAGATTGAGCTGAATTTTATTTGGGAGTTGATTCAAGTTGATTGGATTTTGGGGAATTGAACTCAGTTTGTTTGGTTCATTTGGATTTCATTAAGTTTTGAAGCAGATTGACTTATTATTTGATTTTTGTTAAAGTTGTGCGGAATTTGATGAACTGGGCTTAGTTCATTTGTTTTATCTTGATATTGAACAGGTTGGGGAGTTTCGTGATGGCAGTTTGATTTCAGAAACTTAGAGTTCAGATTTTCCAGATTCTGCATGCTTCCATATTTTAAACTCAGAGATTTTTTCAGATTTGGGCCCTGTTATGATTTGATTCAAATTGATTTGAACAGGTTGAAGGTTTCTTTTTTTTTTTCAATGGGTTGATTTATTGTTTTTCTTATTTTTATTTTGAGTTCAAGTTTTTTTTAAAACCTTAGATTTCTGTAAACCTTAGATTGCCAACGTGCCTTCCAGATTTTCATATTTTGTTTATGAATTTAATTGAATTTGTGATTTGTTTCAGAGTGTTTTGATTTAGGGATTTGGTTTGAGAAATTGGTTTGTTTTGATTTGGAAAATTTGACTTGGTCTGTTTGAGCTATGTGGATTATGTTTTGTGAATTTCAGATTTTCTTTATGTTTCAAATTTCAGATTCAGATTATGCTTCAGATTCATTTTTGTTTACATGGATCCTGTGATTACGGTTAATTTTAACTTTGCTTGAGAGATCGGATTTGATTTTACTTTGACTGATCTATGCCTTATTCGGATTTTCTTAAAGATTTTCGGACTGCAGGTCCTGATTTCAGATTTTTAAATTTCCGATCTTTATGTTTCACTTGAATTACAGATTTTTCGGGCTTCGGATTATGTTTTCAGATTTCTTTTAGTATCTTGCCTTCCAAACTTTCATGTAGTTATTCTCTCCTCATAATATAAATCTATGCACCGAACATGAATTTTCATTTATTTCTTCTCAACATGAGACATGATTTACAGCTTGATCAGCAATCCGGTCTCTTGAGTTCTTGATGAACTTGTCATTTCATGGGCGGCATGAACCCGGTCCTGACAGACTTATGGGCATCTCCCACTGTTTTGAGATTGAATACACCCGGCTTTTGATAAGCTTGTGGGGACTCATCTCACTGTTTTGAAACTGAGCATATTCCGGTCTTTGATATACTTGTGGGAAATTAGCTCATGTCGATCTTCATGGCTCTTTCATGAGTCCGTCGAATCAAGTTGATGCACCGGTAAGACATCGGGTCTCGTTTTTATAGACCTTCGGATGTCTACCTTAAGAAGAGGGTCGAGGTGGGTTTAGAACCGGCCTCCCGGTTTCCCAATGTTTTCAATTCTTTTAAATCGAGCCGAAGCTTTCATGAGGTGGGTTTAGAACCGGCCTTATGCTTGCCTCGGTTTGTTTGAATTAAATGGATTTTTATTTAGTTTAAATTGATTGTTTGTTTTATTTTATTTTTGAATTAATTATGGGTCAGGAGGTGGGTTTAGAACCGGCCTCCTGGTTTCCCAATTGTTTTCTTTTAGATTATGCCGAAGCCATGAGGTGGGTTTAGAACCGGCCTTATGCTTGCCTCGGTTTGTTTAAATTAATTTGATTTGAAAATTTAAATTTCAATGGCCATGGTACTGTTTATCAAGGGCAAATGGGCTTCGTGGGCCCGGCCCAGCACAGCCTACCCCTGCGCGGATCTCCTCCTCCTCTTCTTCTTCTTCTTTTTTCCTTTTTTTTTTAACAGCTTCAAAGGAGTGGGCCCCACCATTGTTGACCCGCGGTCAACACTCCCTCTTCACGTGACTACCCGCGCGCGGCCGTGGCTTCCTCGCGCGGGCCCCCCTTTTTCCTGTTCATACATCCTCCGTGGATGTATGTCGGGGGAAAAATAATCCCCCGACCTGCTTCTCCTCCTCCGACGACCACGGCGGACAGCTCCTCTCCCGGCGCTCGATCACGGCGGAGCTTCACGGCTGGCCTCTCCTCCCGGTGACGATCACGGCGGAGGCGGCTCCTGGAGGGAGGGGGTCCGGCGACGGCGGTTCCCGGAAGGGGTTCCGGCGACGGCGACGGCGGCGGCAGCTCCCGGAGGGGGGGTCCGGCGAAGGCGGCTTCGGGAGAGGATTCCGGCGACGGCGACTTCGGGAGAGGACTCCGGTGACTGCGGCTTCGGGAGAAGACTCCGGTCTCTCTCTCTCTCTGTTTCTTGCTCTCACGGCTCCTCCTCCTGGATCCCTCGGTCGGGGTCCCTCTCTTCTTGCACTGTCTCCTTCTACTCCTTCAATCCCCTTTGCGAGACTGCCCCCGATGGGGGTTTTATAGGCCCCTCCGCTCTCCCTTCTTCCGTAGGATACCTGCCGAAGAAGGAGCTTCCGGGCTCGAGCCGGACTCGGAGAGGTCCGAGATTTGTGGGATTTATTCCCGTCCTCCTCTCCAACTCCTGCCGCATTGGAAGACTTCCGTGGAGTAGGCCTCTGCTTTCCTTCCCTCCGTAGGAGACCTGCCGAACCTAGACCTTCCATCCGAGCTGTACTCGGAAGGCTCAAACCGCGGCATCAGACTCCTTCCGCGATTGATCACCTGCCGTAAAGTGAAATCCTGGTCCGTGAAGGACTCTAAACGGTTTGAGACCAGGAAACGACTCCGCTAGGTTCGTTTAGGCAGTTTCCCCCCGCCCATAGGACTTCTTTCCCCCGGGTGAACTGAGCCAGCACGGGAGATTTCTTCTCCCCGGTGAATTTCTCTCTCTTTTTTTCTTTTTTTTATCGACCTGCCATAGACATTTTATCTATCCCAAATCTTCAATATGAACAAAAATGGGTGTCAACAGTGTTCTATTGGATAAATGGGCCTCAATTAGAGCATTGTTGTTTGTCGACTTATGGTTCCATACTGGCTTGTAGCTTTTAGGTGAAACCAGGAAAGGAAGAAGGGCATCTTCAATTAACGGATATATGCCTACATGGTTCTAGTCTTCTCGTCTCTTCCTCCTATTGGCCTCTGCGCCATGCCCTTTCCCTTCCCCCCTTCATGTGTTCTACTGGTTTTGTTCGATAGTTCACCCTCTTTGGCTTCCGTTGTGCAAGCGTCATCCTCCTGATCATTATTGTTGGACAGCCATGGCATTGCATCTCTGCACCTCTGTGTCTGTTGTAGCTGGCGAGAACTCTGCCAGTGTTATGCAGCCATCGGGAGCACACTATGCTGTCTGTCGTGTTTTGGCGATCTCCGGATCACAGCGGTCACAACGTCAACAGTTTTCTGCCTCTCCCATGGCACCGGAAGAAGCTTTCTAGTGATCCAATTTTGACTGCTTAGTCTTTCCCCCTATTGGCTCCTTGCCAGATCTGCTGGGGGCCTGGTGCCCTTCGACGATGCTACATACGGCTTCCCGCAACTGTTCAGGTTCTCCCTCTTTTTTGCACTGCCATTTTTTTCTATCTCCGCTAGCCTCAATGGGTAAAAAATCAAAATTTCAAAGAACCCGAATCTCGATTCTTATATATTTTTAAACTATCACTGGACTATCTATAATTTTAGGTATCATCTATTTTCTTAGATAAGTTCGGAGATGTCTTTCTTTCTAAAGAATAGACGTAAAAAAGAGGTTCACACACAATGCATGCAAGGGCTCACATTGATCCTCACTTAAGTAGTATCCAAATCCTCTTAAAGACCTAATAAGCATAGGATCCAAAACTTAAGTTCTAATAAGATCTCATCCATTGGATTTCACACCCATTGATTTAATGATGACCACCCATTACTCAAGTAGGATCTGAATCCAATAATGACCCAATAAGTTCTTAGATCCAAAACTTAAGTAAAAAGATGATCTTGGCCGTTGATATTGGTGCCATCATCATCATCTCATCTTTTAATCTTGGCCATCGGTGCTTTAAGTAGTATCTAAACCTCATTAAGGATCCGTTAAGCTCCCAAATAATGGGGATTGGACTATGTTCAATCTCTCCCCTTATATGGTGACATTTTTCGGAACCAACATTGATATATTAGGGAAAATGATATTTAAATGACATAATTGCTAGACATTTGCATATCTTTCGTAAGAAAAGTTTGATTTTGATAGGTAGGGAAGACTTCTTCACTAAAGCATCCCTCCGAAATATAACATGCCAATGGCAGAATTGACTGTCCAAACCAAAACATCCTCCTTATTCATATCGCACACGTGGTTATCCACAAAATCAACAGTAGTCTAGAGAGCTCGTCAACCTCCTCATCAAGATTTCTTTTGAATGAAAGACATCATTTTGCTCTGTCATCATTGTTGTTGCCAACCCAACCATGAGGATGACACTAAAGACTAAAAAGAGTAGGAAATAGGGAAGCTAGATAATCATCCCTTGTCCACTTATCCATTGAGAATGAGGTCTATATGCCATTCCCTTCCTTAATGGTACACAAATCATTGAAAAACTCCCAATTACACAGTATTCCTTTCCAAATGTTGGACACTGCCTCTACCACTAAAATTTTTGATCCACTCACTGTTCGTCCCCATCCCATACTTGGATAGTGCAATACTAGCGCACAGAGCATGTCTATTCAACTTCAATTTCCATAACTACTTGGATATGAGAGCTTTGTTGATGGTTCTCCTCCTCCATCTCCTTCTGCACCCAAGACCACCCCCTGGTTCTTCTTTCTCCTCACTGCCCCAATTCCCTTTTCTCTTCTCCATCATGAGGCTCCCTTCCCTTCCTTCAGACTCATTCGGCACCCCAAAACTATCCCCTTGTTTTTGGACCACCTACACAGAGGCCCACCCACCGAGACCACCTTGGATCCATGCACCCCCTCGACGAGTCTTTGTGTGGGCTCCAACACCTGCCTGAGCACCCCCTGTCCCTACTTAACTTTGTTGGGCCGCCTCTCTCGTAGCCGACGAGGTAAAGTAGTCTTCCTACTGTCGCATGACAGCCCTGGTACTGCCAACTCCACTTCCAAGCCCAGCCGTTGCTCTGTTTCATCCCCTCCTCTGCTCAAAGATGATTTGTCCCGACTCCTGAGCACTGTAGTAGCTACAGGGCCCCTTGACTCATAAGTCACCAAGTGCTACAGTGGGTGCGATCATCGCATGAGCAATGTCATTTGGCATTGTAGCATTATATGACGTTTCAACATTGAAATCTTGCCAACTCTTTAGTTATCTTGATTCCCAACAAAGGGATTTGACTAGTTCGGGGCTGAAATTGCCTCAAGCATGAGTCTACATGAGATATCATGCAGTTAGAGTTCATTAATTATGTTGCATTGACTCAATACATGTTATTAAAAGATGAGCGATGTCTAGTTGATTTGAGCATCCTGAGTAAAATTACCATTTTATGATTAAAAATGTGGTATGACATCGATGTGACATACGAGTGGGCCGGAAAACACTATCTCGACATTTGTGGACTTGTCAACTTATTTGCACTCTGACCAAATTTGATGAAATTATAGCTTATTACCACCATGTGAGGTGTGGGCACAAAAACATTGTAATGTTTTAATTGTATAAACTGTTTATAGTGGGCAATCGGGCATATGCCACCCACACCCCGATGTGGAGGTACAACCCTCTTTGTCTCTACACGTTATATTTACTAATTTATTATTTGTTTGACTGTCATGCTACACGTGAGAGTAGGTGCTGTTGGCACCAAAAAAAAAAATGTCATGACATCCAGAACTGGCAAGTTTTGGGCAAAATACATGAAATAAAATCGAACAGGCAAGTGTGATATACTTTTCATCACATTTAGGGCCAATGGGCCGAACAGGCCCAATAAGTCTTATTGGGCCCGACCAGCTGGATGATGACTTGATAACGGTCAGACACCACTATCTTGTCCGTCTAGCTCAAACTTGAGCAACAACGAAGTCGGATCGAAAATCCGACTTGAATTCAACAAGTTATGGGTCAAACGATGAAAACACTCCCGAATGGCCTTTGGTAGGCTTAATGGGCCCAAATAACAAAACAAGTTGGCTCACAGCACTGTACCAGTCAAGACATTTCCAACGGCGCCTCACATGTCAAAATCTGGCTTCGGACAGTAAAATGACCGTTTTGCCCTTGTGGGATTCGAGCAATCGGGGGAAGGCCCAAAGAAAAGTGGCACCACCAAAAGGTCTACTTGACTTTCAGATAAACAATGACAAAGTCAGATCGGCAATGCGACCCATATTTGGAAAGTTACGAGGAAAACACTGAAAGTCAATTTTCGAATGGCCTTAATAAGGGCATATCAAGTCCAAAAAACAAAACAAGTGGGTCCATGGGGGCTGTACTAGTTGAGGGCTTCGCAACGGTACTCTGAATGTCAGAATCCGATTTCGGATGGTACCCGAACGGTAAAATGACCTCTTTCGCCCTTGGTAGGTTTGGGCAATTCGGGATAGACCCGATAATATCTTGGTACATCATTAAGCCCGCCAAGCTCCATATTGAGCAACATTATAGTCAGATCAGAAATCTGACTTGTATTCTGCAAGATAT
Organism: Cryptocoryne crispatula var. balansae; assembly: GCA_036172225.1. NCBI lineage: Eukaryota > Viridiplantae > Streptophyta > Magnoliopsida > Alismatales > Araceae > Cryptocoryne > Cryptocoryne crispatula. The sequence goes on from CM069930.1 coordinate 37,867,962, forward strand.
GGGCAAAACAGTGAAAGTGGACTTCCAGGCGGTCTTTACTGGGCTTGGTGGGCCCAAATGACCAAACCAATGTGTCAACAGTATTGCCTCGACAGAGAGCTTCGCAACGGTGCCTTGAATGTCAGAATCCGACTCCGGATGAAAAAATGACCGTTTCGCCCCTATTGGGCCCGGACAAATTCAGGCAGGCCCATTAATATCTGGCGTCAGCAAAAAGTCCGCCTGACTTCCAGATGAACAACATCAAAATTGGATCATCAATCCAATCCATATCCGGAAAGTTATGGAAGAAAATTCAAAATTTGTGCTTCTCGCCAACCCACCAAACCGGGGGGCAAAATAGTCCAAGTGATCAAAAAATGACCCAGAGGAGCCAGAATTGAAGTCAGATGTCGGATATATTGATTAGAAAAATTTTCAAGCAAGTAAGCCCACATGATAGCTTATTTTCGCAGCTCACCTAGGGCTTATTTAATGGGCTGTCTTTTAATTCATAAATGGGCCCATTTTATATAATTTTCGTGATCTATTTTATGATGTATTAATGGGCCATCTCTTAAATCATATATGGGCCTATTAACATGTCAAAAGATGGCCCATGTTGATGTCAACCTTGGCCCATTTTCTAGAACCTGCAGAAATCAGCCGTACCTCCCATTTTTCTCCCACGTACGCCCAACTGCCCACGTCCCCACCTCCCCATTCTCTCCACGTACACCAGTCCCTTGACTTTAGAAAAGCAGGTCCTGTGCACCTCGAGGGAGGTTGGGGGAGACCATCGGGTGATTCCCCAGCCGCTGCCCTATCTCCCCTTTCTTCCCCGCTGCTACCATGCACCAATAGAAGGAGATGATGCTACCATGATGCTCTCCTTGCTGCAGCAATGATAGGAGATGTAGAAGAGGAAGATCTATGCTCCTACTGCTGGCATCGATGAAAGGAGAGGAAGAAGTAAGGGCTGATGAAGATGGTGATGCACCTGCGCACCATCCTTGGAAGGAACTTGGAAATCAGACCTCTCTCAGATACCCCGCCACAGCCATCTTTTTCTCTATCTCCCTGCTGTCTCCTGCAACCATGGATGGAGGAGAGGAAGTGGTCATCTCCCTACAGCAACCGATGAAGGGAGGAGATGAAGCATCTCCTGCTGCACCAACAGATGAAGATGAAGAAGTTCCTCCTGCCAGATGATGCTGTTCCCCGTTGCACCTATGGAGGAAGAGAAGGGAGGCACAGAAGGAGACTTACCTTACTGCTAATGCTGAGATGCCTTGCTACTGCTGGTACCCAGTCAAAGAGAGGAGGCAGCTCCCAATGCCACCGATGCTGCCACTTGCAGAGAGAAGGGAGATGGGCTGCAGCCAAAAAAAAAGGGTGATATCTGGCCGACAGGGCCTAGATGAAGCCCAAACAGGCCTTTAAGGCCCAATAAAGACAGTTTGGCCGCCAGGGCCTTCAAAGCTCAAAAATGGTCACCTTGGCCCAATGAAGAGTGATCCGGCCATCAAGGCCATAAAAAACAAACTTAATCAAAATTTGAGAAAAGAAATTTAATTAAGAGCTAGCCTATTTCACATAGGTTACCTCAAAGGACGGGCACTCGGGCATGTCCCCGGCGTGTTTGATCCTGGACGGGGAAATGGGCAAGCTCTCATCTTCTACCGATCCTTCCTCCAAAGTAGGGAGTATCAAACTCCACCTACTAAAGGAGGTATATCTCATCAATTTAAGGGGAGGTCATGTCAAAATTTCCCCTTAAATTAAAAATGAGAGACATATGCCAAGGAAGGATCACCCTATGTCCATCAAGGACTAAAAAAAAAAAATTCATCAATGGGAAACACGACATTTCTATGTCCCCCACATGTAATGTGCATTCGAATTTGCCAATAAATGGAAGTTTCGAATTTTGCATATTATTATTGTTATTGGAGCTTATAGAATAGCCCATGAAATTGAAGGAATGCAAATGTCTAAAGATGACATTGTAAAAAAAATGTTACAACATTCAGATTTCAGTCTTTCTGGAAGATGAGAAAATGAGATTTTCTACTAAGCCGAAACCAAAGTAGAACATATATAAAAAAAAAATCATCAAACTGGGTTTCTGTGCAAATCAGGGTACACACCCATGGATGGGGAGACTAAAAACAAAAAAGGGACTTTAAGGTTCCATGGATCTGAGAATTGAAGGCTTAAAATCTGAACATCACATCCGGAGATAAAAAAAAATCTGAAATTCCGAAGTCTGAAACATACAAACTGAAATTGAAGTCTGCGGAGGTTTAGAATCTGAAACATGCGTAAAATCTGAAATGTGTAGAATCTGAAATCTGCATTTCAAAGATTCAAAAAAATCTGAACTCCAAAGTTTAAAATCTGAAAGTCTTAAAAAAAAAGGTGCAGAATCCTAACTCCAAATCCGAAATCCAGAAACTGTAAATTCCCCAGAATCTGTACAGTCCCCAATCTGTTCCAAATACAATTCATTAATTTCCCCTCAACTCCAAAAAAAAAATCAAATCTGTAAGTGAAAACCAAAACTTCTAAAATCAACTCAAATCCGGCTATCCATCCAATTCAAAACATAACTTAATCAAGACTAAACCAGAATCTGCATCAAATTAAAACAGTTTTTTTTTAAAACTAAATCAAATCAACTCAAATACAAACCAAATTTTCCAAATCAAACTCAAAGTCAAACTAAATCAAAATCAATTCAAATACAAATCAAACTTTCCAAATTAAATTTAAGTCAAACTTAATGAAAACAAGTCAAAATTAATCAAACAAGGCAAAAAAAAAAATCAAATTCAACTTAAATCAAACTGAAATTTAAATTCAATCCCAACAAAAATCCATTTCAAACAAAATCCAAACTAAAAGCAATTCAACCAATTAAATTCAACTCAGACTAAATTCAAACAGATTCAAATTAACCAAACCAATCAAAAATTCAAACCAACAAATCAAAATTCAAATCAATTCAAATCAAATTCAAAACCAAATTAAGTGCTTGCATTCTATCAATTCCATGGAGTTGTTTTCTCCTACGTGTGAATGTTTATTTTGTGGATGCATGTTTTCTACTTCAATGGATTGCTATGACGATAATCAAGGGTATTCGAGTAATCTCGATGTAATTAACGTCGGATCTTCGCACCATCCGACGGGGAGAGGTCAAAACTAATTTTCAAAGAACCTAACAACCTCAACACATAAATTTGATCCTAGCTAGTACTTTTATGAAATACCACCTATTTTCTTACAAAGTCAATGCTAAGGTCAAACCTAATTCAAATTCAAATGGAGAATGAATTTCCAAAACAAAGAGAAACAAACATTCTTAAATTTTGAGGTTACATCAGGTGCGTAGCTTGTTTAAATCATTGTTGGCATATACTATTTGAGGGGACATATCTCAAGCTAATTAGAACGGTGTTGATTGTTGAGTGTCCTAAACTTGGGTGGCTACCTCAATCTTGCCCACTCGAGGACCACATTATTTGGGTCACTTTTAATTTGATTTAGTCGCTCATTTGGATATTTTTAAACGTTGCGGTATAGACGTGTGCGTATGTTGTCAATTTGCTATGTACAATCTGATTTTAGAGGTGGTCCTACATCAGGTCAAGGGGGCAATGCTCCTTGTTGGGGGTATTATCGGGGCAAAGCCCCGTAAATGAAAATTTTTATAGTCAAGAAAAATTCTTATAGGGCTCATAGCCTTTACTTGTTTTTTTAGCTAAAAGTTGTAGTTATTCTCAGGGTAAGTCAGGTCCGGGTAGGCGTGGCTCAAACTCAGTCGGAATCTGACTGGGTCCCACTTCATATTTTGATATTAAAAAATGAAAAAATTACAAATGAAATCTGGAAAATAGAGTATATGACTTGAAATTTTTTTATTGATTTTTATTTAAATCTTACGTGCTATTGCTTTTCTATACAATGAATATACACCTAAGATATTTAGGAGCTGGGTATTTGGGGCTGGCTAACCAAGTAGGGGAGTCAATCTTCTACTCTTGAAATGCCGAGGGCTATCAATCATGGGCTCAGTCCTGAGATACTATGCACTGTGGCTGCCCAGCTGACGAACAGCATCAAAGTTATGTAAGGGATCAACCCTCTAATCTGAAAATTGACAACTTGGGCCAAGCAATGGCCCAGCATGTTGCTGCCTGGGTGAGGGACCAACCCTCAACCCACAATCTCAATTCTCAACCAAGCTTGATTGACCAGCAATTCAGGCTCCTCATACTCCTCTTCAAATTGGGAACTAATCCCATACTTGTGCCATGGCCCAGGCTGTTCAGTTAGTGGCACAACTCCAAAGTATCCCTCGGGCTAGGAATAAATCCGATGCCCACATTAAAGCTTGCATATGCAGGACATCATCGCACTCTACTCAGGGGGCAAGATGCTCATCTGTACATGCTATGTTAATTCGACAACAAGTCAACATGAACCACCACCAAGATGAGGGGGCAACCCTCTGCTCCTCAGTCCAAGGAGGGCATGCCGATCAATGGTCCATAATGTTATTGGTCAGGCAAGGGGTCAATCTTCAGCCAGACACCCCCAATAAGTCATGCCGACCAACGGCTTGGTTAATTTATGCTTTCCCTCGGACAAGGAATCAATCCTTTGTCTGCTCATATGTTATGGTCAACTAATTCTTAGTTGAGTCCAAAAAAAATTGCCCACGCTGCAGCCGACTTGATGGAAGGCTCGTCAAACTCAATATGAACAAGAAAAACAATTCAGAATTTCATACTTCGTTGGGGGGCAATCGCCCAGCCACACCATAATAGCATGGGCCAAGGATAAACCACGTGCCCTATATGTTATCCAGCAATCAGGGAGGAAGCTATCTTCCACCTCAAAAGGGGAGCCAGTACAGGTTCCAATTGCTAACCATTATGCCACTCTGGCCCGGTTGGAGAAAAAGAACAAGGCTGCTCCCCAACCTCCACCAACACTACTGCGAGCGCCCATTCGGGGAAAGAAGAAATCTTTCGCCCATCAAGTTATGCATGGCCAGTCAGTGGTCTCAATTGCTACTGGAGAAAGGGAGCAGGCTCTTTTCCTAAAGATCAACAATTCTGGCTGATCAACGGCCCACCAAGCAATGGTTCTAGTGAGGGATCAACTCTCGGCCCATAATTCAAATGGGGCTAACCGATCAACGGTACCATCCCCACATACTACCTTCAACATGCCAGTTCAACAGGGATAACCGATCAACGGTTCTGTCCCCCAATACTGTTGGATGGGCTAGGAATCAATCCTAAGCTCACCAATTGAAAAATACTGCCCGGATAACGGTGCAACTCCAAAATATTCTTTGGTCTTGGAACAAATCCGATGACTACATCAAAACTTGCTCAGATATGGCTCCTCTCTATTATGCTGAGGCAGATGAAGTTGGAGCTCACCAACCAACATTTAGCCAATCGTTTCTGCCACTCTGGCTCGATTGGATGAAAAGAATAAGGCTGTTGCCCAGCCTTTTGCCAGCATTGCTGCAGCTGCACGGGGAAGGAAGAAATCTCTCACCCGTCAATTCATTTCTGACCAATCTGTGGTCCCAACTGCTAATGGAGAGAGGGATTAGTCCTCTTGTCTGAAAATCAACCAATTTGGCCGATCAACGGCTAGCCATGCTATTTCCCGGGTAAGGGACCAGCCCTTGGCCCGTGACGTCAACCAGGGTAACCGATCAACAGTTTCATCCCGGAACATTATCTTTTGGGTAAGGGATTAACCCTCGGCTCATTAGTTCAAGCAGGACAACTGATCAACGGTTCTCTCCAACTAGACAACTCGACGAGCTAGGAATCAATCCTATGCTCGCCAGATTGCAGGAATGCTGCCCGGTTATCGGTGCAACTTCAAAGTACTCCTTGGACCTGGAACAAATCCAATGACCACGTAAAAATGGCCCAAATGTGGCATCTTTTTGCTCGGGTTCGGAATCAATCCGTCACTCGGTATACATCAGATATTGATTGGTTTGTTGGTCAACCCACAATGTCATTTGACCGGGGGCAAGCCTCTAAGTCACTCCAGTACAACTTGGGCTAAGGATCAACCAGACGCCCATCATACTGGTAAGAAGCAAGGAAGAAATCCTTTATGTATGAAAGGAATGCATTCAACCAAATGACCGGTCCTCTGGCCATCAAATAAGGAAGCAATCCTCCATACTTCAATAAATCTGGCCAATCAATGGTCGAAAACATGGCTTTCAGTGAAGCAGAGAATCAACCCTATATTCTTCAGTTAGAAGGAGCCAGCCGACCAACGGCCTATGATATTACAGAGAGATCAACATTTTGCCCTTTCTCTCAACCAAGATGACCAACCAATGGTCCGGTCTTCTAATTCTTGCTTGCGGGTGGGGAATCAATCCTCTATCGGGCAAATGGATGCCGCTGTCATGATATCAGTTTGGTAGTCACATGTCAATTGGGCTCGGAACAAATCTTATGCCCTCACTGAATGATGTCTATATGACGTTACCTAGCAAGGTTGTGCTCGGGAGAGAAGGCAATTCTCAACCCATTTGGGAACTACTCATCATGTCGGGGGCATGCCCCTAAAGCCATGTCATATCAAACAGGTGTGAGAGAGAACTCTCCACCTAAAAAGGTAACAGGGGGCAAAAGGACCAACCTATACCAGTGAAGCCCCCAGAAAATTGCCAATCTGCGCTAACTACAAAGGGAGACAGAAGAAATCATTATCTCAACAGGTGACTACGTGAAGTCAGTCCTGTTATCAGGGTGAGGGAGCAACCCTCCACCCTTCAAGTTAGCATATCAAGCTGGACAACGGCCCCCGAGGCTACAATTCAGTGGGGGACCAACCCTCAATTCAACATCTCAAATTAGTCTTGCTGGTCAACAGCTCGACCCAATCATGCCTTTTGACAAGCATGTCAACATGCCAGGGCCAGCCATTAGTCCACTACAAAGCATAAAACTTGGGCAAGGAAGAAATCCAACACCCGCCACAAAATTGAGCCAGGGGAACGAAAAGTCCATAGGACAGCCCTCCGCAGACCCCTCACATCAAATACAAAACAAGTCATCAACATGCCCTCAAATGTCCCCAAAGCAATCTCTTATGTGCCCTCCCATACCACAAAAGAAACAGTCTTCATGGCCTCCGACATGCCCATGTACAAATAAAAAAAACCTCCATGGCCTCTGACATGCCTAAATCCCAACTCATGCTAATGGCTGTGACATGCCTATGCCCACATACAAGCCATCCCCAAGGCCCCCAATATTCCTGTGACCAGTCTTACACAGTTCCCCTGTGTAAGCTTCAAAGGAATTTCAAAAAAAAAGAAAAGAAGAGAAAAAAGGGCTGAACGGAGGAGGTACTCCCAACTCAAGCAATGAGAGAAATGAATTCTCAAATTGACACTAGCAACTCTTAAAAGGGAAGAAATCTCTAAGCTGAGTTGGACATGCAATCTCGGGCAACCATTTGATCGAGAAAAGGGAGTCTGGAGGTTAGTACAAGGTCAGTTGGCCATCACTAGTATCACCTCGAAGAAGACAAAATATATTGAGGACACAAGGCAACATCTTCATTTGTGCTTGTCAAGTCTCAAATTTCAACAATCAGAGAGAGTGCACGAGGAGGTCAAGAGCCTAAGGTGCCAATCCTGTGTCACCTCTCCATGCATTTCTCCATCAACACATCAGGCATCTACATTGATGGTGGGATGATGAGTAGGTGGAGCATGACCGAAGTTCATATGGCTTGAAGGAAGCCTAAATTCCCTTGTGAAAAAAAAAGAAGAAAAAAAGAAAAAAAGAAAGAAATATGAAGTACCTTGACAGACTTGGTTAGTTACACTATTAATTGACCAAGAGCAAAATATGTCAAACAAAAAAAAGAGAAAGAAAAAAAAAAGAAGAAAGAAAGACAAAAGAGAGTGAGAAACTCTGGAAATTCAAAGTTCAAAAAAAGAGGAGACTCACCACTTATCTAAACATGTCAAATTTCATGCCATCATGACTTGCATGTCCACATGGCTTCAAGCAGTTTCATACCATTATAACCAGCCAGGTCTACATGGTTTTCAAAAAAATTCATACCATTATGACCCTCTCGGTCTATATGGTTTGCTAATAAATCCCCAGGCTATCATAACCCTCTTGGCCTATATAGCCTACAACCTTTCATACCATTGTGACCCTCGTGGTCCGTATGGTTTCAAAAAAAATCACATGCCATTATGACTCTCATGTCCACATGGCTTCCAATAACTCCATACCATTATGGCTCTTCAAGTCTATATGGTTTTCAAACATGTATACCATCATGACCCCTCAGGTCTATATGGTTCTCAAATCTTCATACCATCACCACCCTTCAGGTCTACATGGTCCCCAAGTCCTTACGTCATCATGACCAACAAGGTCTATGTGACTGTCAAATTCTATACCAGTATGACCCTCTCGGTCTATATGGTTTTCATAAATCCCATACCACCATGGTCTTTTGGTCTAAATGTTGTTTGGATCCTATGCCACCAAGGCTGGACATGGAACCATTCTTATGTCCCAAATCCCACTGGCAACATTTGAGCCTTGAGCCTTTAAGCTTGGGTTTTACCCTAAATTCATATCTCATGGGCCAAGTATAATCATTTCATACTTGCATGTCCCACAACTCTACAAGCGGCAGCAAGCCATCCCATATTTTATCTTTTGGACCGAATGCGACTCCTTCGCATTCATAAGTCTTTAAATTCAGTGGCATTAAGTCATCTTGCCACATTTGGCATCAAGCCACTTTTGGCATTAAGCCATCAAATCCCTTGGCATCAAGCCACTCCTTTGGCATCAAGCCACCCAAATCTCTTTGGCATCAAGCCACTTTTGGCATTAAGCCATCAAATCCCTTGGCATCAAGCCACTCCTTTGGCATCAAGCCACCCAAATCTCTTTGGCATCAAGCCACTCTTGGCATTAAGCCACCAAATCCCTTGGCATCAAGCCACCCAAAATCTTTTTGGCATCAAGCCACTCTTGGCGTTAAGCCATCAAACCCTTTGGCATCAAGCCACCAAACTTCCTTCGGCAGCAAGCCATTTAAATCTTTTTGGCATCAAGCCACCAACTTTCCTTTGGCATCAAGCCATCTAACTCTTTTTGGCTTCAAGTCACCAAATTCTTTTCGGCATCAAGCCACCAAATTCCTTTCGACACAAAGCCACCAAACTCATGTTGGCAGCAAGCCATTTAAATCTTTCAAAGCAAACTCTTTTGGCACCAAGCTATTATATTTTTCTTGGCATCAAGCCATCTCAGAATCTTATGTCCAACGGGCTGAGTCTTCATGCTCACATGTCCCTTGGGTCCTTTTGACGTTAAGCCACCTTAAACTCTACCCAATAGGTTGAGTGTAACTTCTTCACACTTACATGTCTTTAGGGTCCTTTTGGCATTAAGTTACCCTAAACTCTACCCAATATGCAGAGTGTGATTCTTTCCTTACGTGTCCTATGGGTTTCTTCGGCATTAAGCCACCAAAAAATTTTGCTCAATAGGCCGAATATGACTTTCACATATTCACAAGCCTACGAGTTCTTTCGGCATCAAGGCATTAAATTTCTTTCGGCGTCAAGCCATCAAACTTCTTTTGGGCATCAAACCATTATACTCCGTTGGCATCAAGCCATCAAACTCCTTTTGGGTATCAAGCCATTTTATTACTTTCAGCATCAAACCATCAAGTTCATGCCCTACGGGCCGAGTATGTCTTCTTCATACTCACAAGCCTACAAGTCTATCAGGCACAAAGCTCCCAAATCCCATGGCCCCGGGGAAGCCTCAATTCCTCTCTGTCCAAAATTCCATGGCCCGGGGAAGCCTTAATTCCTCATTTTTCAAAAACAATTTCATGGCTTGAGGGAAGCCTTAATTCCCTACAAAAAAAAAGTGGGCTAAAAAAAAAAAGAATGTTGCCCGACGGTCTTAGCTGATCACCCATAAATGATCGGTTGAGAGCAAAAATGTCAAAAAAAAAAGAAGAAAAATACCTGGCTAGAGTGAAAACCAAAAAAAAAAAAAACGAGCACTCTGTGCAAAACCATGCAACCCCGCTACATGAAAACCTGTTCTAAGGCATGTAGGCAAAAAGAGAAGGGGGCTAGTCTGGGTGAAAACCTTGCAAAAGGCAGTCAGACTAGTAAAAAAAAAGAGAGAGAAACAAAATGAAAAATTAAAGACCTTACATCACCACAACTCTCTTAGTCTGTGGTTTTGAACTCTACACTGTCCTGGCCCTTATAGCCTATGTAGTACCCAAAACAAAATTTTTCACACCATCATGACCCTTCCGGTCTATATGGTTCCCAATCTTAAATTGTACACCATCATGGCCCTTTCGGCCTACATGGTTTTTGCCCCCAAAAGTTTCATGTCATAATGACCTATATAGTCCATATGGTCCTCCAAATCTCTTGCCCTCGATTTTTAGGCTTATATGTCCTTATACTATTGGGCTGTCAAGGCCGGACATTAAATTTCCATGTGTCTCACAAACCTCACCAACAAACCAAACCTCATGGCCTAGATGTAAGCCTTAATCCTCCAAGACAAAACTCAACCCTATGGGCCGAGTCGGAATAAATCCTACTCAACTTGCCTATTGGTCCCTAAACCCACCCTACAGGCCGAGCCGGAACAAATCCTACTCAACACGCCTATAGGTTTGGCATCAAGCCACTATACAACATTACTCTATGGGCTGAGTGTGACTTCTTCGCATTCACATGTCCCATAAGTCAAACATTAAGCCACCACATTCACATTCATACCCTAGGCACGACCATATCCTATTAACATGCCCTACAAACAAATTTCTCACCACCAAAACAAACCAATTTCATAGCTTGAGGGAAGCCTCAATTCCAGCAAAAAAAAGGGGGGAAAGTCAAAGTCTAACATATGGTGAATGGCAGCCAGGCAAGAAAAATCAAAGTTGGTCACATCCAAGGGCCCAAGCCCTTCTCTGTCCTAAAGAAGATCAAGCGGTAGGATGCAACACGGTGGACAGATAGCCTGCGACAGAGAGACAAGAGGCCAGATGCCAACTCTACACGGGCGATTCCTCATCGCCTTCTGTCTCCAAGAAATCGCCCGTGGGGGGCATTTGTTGGCACCCAAAAAAATGTCATGACATCCGGAGCGGCAAGTTTTGGGCAAAATACATGAAAGAAAATCGAACGAGGCAAGTGTGATATACTTTTCATCGCATTTAGGGCCAATGGGCCGAACGGGCCCAATAAGTCTTATTGGGCCCGACCAGATGATGACTTGATAACGGTCGGACACCACTATCTTGTCCGTCTAGCTCGAACTTGAGCAACAACGAAGTCGGATCGAAAATCCGACTTGAATTCAACAAGTTATGGGTCAAACGATGAAAACACTCCCGAATGGCCTTTGGTAGGCTTAATGGGCCCAAATAACAAAACAAGTTGGCTCGCGGACCTTTGTACCAGTCAAGACATTTCCAACGGCGCCTCACATGTCAAAATCTGGCTTCGGACAGTAAAATGACCGTTTTGCCCTTGTGGGATTCGAGCAATCGGGGGAAGGCCCAAAGAAAAGTGGCACCACCAAAAGGTCTACTTGACTTTCAGATAAACAATGACAAAGTCAGATCGGCAATGCGACCCATATTTGGAAAGTTACGAGGAAAACACTGAAAGTCAATTTTCGAATGGCCTTAATAAGGGCATATCAAGTCCGAAAAACAAAACAAGTGGGTCCATGGGGCTGTACCGGTTGAGGGCTTCGCAACGGTACTCTGAATGTCAGAATCCGATTTCGGATGGGACACGAACGGTAAAATGACCTCTTTCGCCCTTGGTAGGTTTGGGCAATTCGGGATAGACCCGATAATATCTTGGTACATCATTAAACCCGCCAAGCTCCATATTGAGCAACATTATAGTCAGATCAGAAATCTGACTTGTATTCTGCAAGATATGGGCAAAACAGTGAAAGTGGACTTCCAGGCGGTCTTTACTGGGCTTGGTGGGCCCAAATGACCAAACCAATGTGTCAACAGTATTGCCTCGACAGAGAGCTTCGCAACGGTGCCTTGAATGTCAGAATCCGACTCCGGATGAAAAAATGACCGTTTCGCCCCTATTGGGCCCGGACAAATTCAGGCAGGCCCATTAATATCTGGCGTCAGCAAAAAGTCCGCCTGACTTCCAGATGAACAACATCAAAATTGGATCATCAATCCAATCCATATCCGGAAAGTTATGGAAGAAAATTCAAAATTTGTGCTTCTCGCCAACCCACCAAACCGGGGGGCAAAATAGTCCAAGTGATCAAAAAATGACCCGGATGAGCCAGAATTGAAGTCAGATGTCGGATATATTGATTAGAAAAATTTTCAAGCAAGTAAGCCCACATGATAGCTTATTTTCGCAGCTCACCTAGGGCTTATTTAATGGGCTGTCTTTTAATTCATAAATGGGCCCATTTTATATAATTTTCGTGATCTATTTTATGATGTATTAATGGGCCATCTCTTAAATCATATATGGGCCTATTAACATGTCAAAAGATGGCCCATGTTGATGTCAACCTTGGCCCATTTTCTAGAACCTGCAGAAATCAGCCGTACCTCCCATTTTTCTCCCACGTACGCCCAACTGCCCACGTCCCCACCTCCCCATTCTCTCCACGTACACCAGTCCCCTGACTTTAGAAAAGCAGGTCCTGTGCACCTCGAGGGAGGTTGGGGGAGACCATCGGGTGATTCCCCAGCCGCTGCCCTATCTCCCCTTTCTTCCCCGCTGCTACCATGCACCAATAGAAGGAGATGATGCTACCATGATGCTCTCCTTGCTGCAGCAATGATAGGAGATGTAGAAGAGGAAGATCTATGCTCCTGCTGCTGGCATCGATGAAAGGAGAGGAAGAAGTAAGGGCCGATGAAGATGGTGATGCACCTGCGCACCATCCTTGGAAGGAACTTGGAAATCAGACCTCTCTCAGATACCCCGCCACAGCCATCTTTTTCTCTATCTCCCTGCTGTCTCCTGCAACCATGGATGGAGGAGAGGAAGTGGTCATCTCCCTACAGCAACCGATGAAGGGAGGAGATGAAGCATCTCCTGCTGCACCAACAGATGAAGATGAAGAAGTTCCTCCTGCCAGATGATGCTGTTCCCCGTTGCACCTATGGAGGAAGAGAAGGGAGGCACAGAAGGAGACTTACCTTACTGCTAATGCTGAGATGCCTTGCTACTGCTGGTACCCAGTCAAAGAGAGGAGGCAGCTCCCAATGCCACCGATGCTGCCACTTGCAGAGAGAAGGGAGATGGGCTGCAGCCAAAAAAAAAAGGGTGATATCTGGCCGACAGGGCCTAGATGAAGCCCAAACAGGCCTTTAAGGCCCAATAAAGACAGTTTGGCCGCCAGGGCCTTCAAAGCTAAAAAATGGTCACCTTGGCCCAATGAGGAGTGATCCGGCCATCAAGGCCATAAAAAAACAAACTTAATCAAAATTTGAGAAAAGAAATTTAATTAAGAGTTAGTCTATTTCATATAGATTACCTCAAAGGACGGGCACTCGGGCATGTCCCCCGGCGTGTTTGATCCTGGACGGGGAAATGGGCAAGTTCCCATCTTCTACCGATCCTTCCTCCAAAGTAGGGAGTATCAAACTCCACCTACTAAAGGAGGTATATCTCATCAATTTAAGGGGAGGTCATGTCAAAATTTCCCCTTAAATTAAAAATGAGAGACATATGCCAAGGAAGGATCACCCTATGTCCATCAAGGACTAAAAAAAAAAATTCATCAATGGGAAACACGACATTTCTATGTCCCCCACATGTAATGTGCATTCGAATTTGCCAATAAATGGAAGTTTCGAATTTTGCATATTATTATTGTTATTGGAGCTTATAGAATAGCCCATGAAATTGAAGGAATGCAAATGTCTAAAGATGACATTGTAAAAAAAATGTTACAACATTCAGATTTCAGTCTTTCTGGAAGATGAGAAAATGAGATTTTCTACTAAGCCGAAACCAAAGTAGAACATATATAAAAAAAAATCATCAAACTGGGTTTCTGTGCAAATCAGGGTACACACCCATGGATGGGGAGACTAAAAACAAAAAAGGGACTTTAAGGTTCCATGGATCTGAGAATTGAAGGCTTAAAATCTGAACATCACATCCGGAGATAAAAAAAAATCTGAAATTCCGAAGTCTGAAACATACAAACTGAAATTGAAGTCTGCGGAGGTTTAGAATCTGAAACATGCGTAAAATCTGAAATGTGTAGAATCTGAAATCTGCATTTCAAAGATTCAAAAAAATCTGAACTCCAAAGTTTAAAATCTGAAAGTCTTAAAAAAAAAAGGTGCAGAATCCTAACTCCAAATCCGAAATCCAGAAACTGTAAATTCCCCAGAATCTGTACAGTCCCCAATCTGTTCCAAATACAATTCATTAATTTCCCCTCAACTCCAAAAAAAATATCAAATCTGTAAGTGAAAACCAAAACTTCTAAAATCAACTCAAATCCGGCTATCCATCTAATTCAAAACATAACTTAATCAAGACTAAACCAGAATCTGCATCAAATTAAAACAGTTTTTTTTAAAACTAAATCAAATCAACTCAAATACAAACCAAATTTTCCAAATCAAACTCAAAGTCAAACTAAATCAAAATCAATTCAAATACAAATCAAACTTTCCAAATTAAATTTAAGTCAAACTTAATGAAAACAAGTCAAAATTAATCAAACAAAAAAAATCAAATTCAACTTAAATCAAACTGAAATTTAAATTCAATCCCAACAAAAATCCATTTCAAACAAAATCCAAACTAAAAGCAATTCAACCAATTAAATTCAACTCAGACTAAATTCAAACAGATTCAAATTAACCAAACCAATCAAAAATTCAAACCAACAAATCAAAATTCAAATCAATTCAAATCAAATTCAAAACCAAATTAAGTGCTTGCATTCTATCAATTCCATGGAGTTGTTTTCTCCTACGTGTGAATGTTTATTTTGTGGATGCATGTTTTCTACTTCAATGGATTGCTATGACGATAATCAAGGGTATTCGAGTAATCTCGATGTAATTAACGTCGGATCTTCGCACCATCCGACGGGGAGAGGTCAAAACTAATTTTCAAAGAACCTAACAACCTCAACACATAAATTTGATCCTAGCTAGTACTTTTATGAAATACCACCTATTTTCTTACAAAGTCAATGCTAAGGTCAAACCTAATTCAAATTCAAATGGAGAATGAATTTCCAAAACAAAGAGAAACAAACATTCTTAAATTTTGAGGTTACATCAGGTGCGTAGCTTGTTTAAATCATTGTTGGCATATACTATTTGAGGGGACATATCTCAAGCTAATTAGAACGGTGTTGATTGTTGAGTGTCCTAAACTTGGGTGGCTACCTCAATCTTGCCCACTCGAGGACCACATTATTTGGGTCACTTTTAATTTGATTTAGTCGCTCATTTGGATATTTTTAAACGTTGCGGTATAGACGTGTGCGTATGTTGTCAATTTGCTATGTACAATCTGATTTTAGAGGTGGTCCTACATCAGGTCAAGGGGGCAATGCTCCTTGTTGAGGGTATTATCGGGGCAAAACCCCGTAAATGAAAATTTTTATAGTCAAGAAAAATTCTTATAGGGCTCATAGCCTTTACTTGTTTTTTTAGCTAAAAGTTGTAGTTATTCTCAGGGTAAGTCAGGTCCGGGTAGGCGTGGCTCAAACTCAGTCGGAATCTGACTGGGTCCCACTTCATATTTTGATATTAAAAAATGAAAAAATTACAAATGAAATCTGGAAAATAGAGTATATGACTTGAAATTTTTTTATTGATTTTTATTTAAATCTTACGTGCTATTGCTTTTCTATACAATGAATATACACCTAAGATATTTAGGAGCTGGGTATTTGGTTGTAAATGTATACATGTTCATACCACTTTGTACTCCCTGTTTACAATCATTTTATGATAAGATCCACAAGATTCACTATGATTGTCATATGTGGAATGCATGAAAATGTTAGATAGAGATCTATAATTAGATTGAGTCAATCCATAACTCTCTTGGTGATAATTGTGTAGTGTTGGCATCTACCTCGTTGCGTGTGTTCTCCTCTTGGTGTTTGTACTATGATCTTCATTTTGAGACTTTGAGTGGAGATCTTGATGGTGCATTCGGTTGTGTTCTCATTCTATAGTCATATAATTTATTGCATGCTATAATTGATCGATCGTTATCAATGAGCATTTTATGAATGACCTCTTTAACACTTTACTAAAAATTGTTGGTTGCCTTGAACGAAGGACAATAACAATATCTATGACTGAAAAAATGATTTGACAATATATAGGAGTCAATAGAGAGTATAACAATACTTATGAGATGCACTAAAATAGACGTAATGACAAAGAAAATACTTATTGCATGTATTGGATGATACAATGATCGCTCCCACCAACGATCAATAATATTCCATCACCTGTTCAAGTCCAACACCTACTCAAGTGCATCACATAGATAGTTTATGTTTGCATTTCTATCCCTATCTACTATTTTAAGAACTTTGACTAAAGATTGCACTATATGAAGTGTCTTCTTTATAACTTGTCAAATGTTTCCACTCCACTCTCCAACATTTCCTCATTCTTCATTCATTTCCTCTTATTTGAAGGAGCATCCCTGACAATCCAACTATACCAATTCGGTGAAAGTGTCATTTAGGTAGGGGGACATCTTTGATGCATTAAACTCTTTAAGGGAATGCAATGAGAAGTAAACCGGGTTGTCCAGGGTCATAGAAGCTCTCGATTTTTCATATACTCTCTTATTAGGTTAATAATGAAGTTATGATTGTAGATGAATGATTGTATGAACTAGGCCATCTTAACTACCTGGTCATTTTGATGATTTTTACATATATCTTTGTGTGAACCTCTTTTTTATGCGTCTTTTCTTTAGAAAGAAAGACATATTCGGACTTATCTAGGAAAATAGATGATACCTAAAATATTAGGTAGTCCAGTGATAGTTTAAAAATATAAGAACCGAGGTTCGGATTCTTTGAAAATTTCATTTTTTACCCTTCTCGGCCGGATGGTGCGAGTATCTGGCGTTACCTTACATCGAGCAACGACACGAATGTCTTTGATTAACCGTCGCAACAACCTGTTTTTGGAGAACGTGCACATCCACAAAATAAAATGAACTTAAAAGGGCAGCGGCCTTTTGGGCCCGATGAAATGCAAACCGACTTGTTTGGATTGATTTCATTTGGTTTGTTGGTTGACTTGAATGTCAGTTTTGAGGGTTTGAGTTTGAATCAATTTGTTTGATTGATTTGGTTTTTTTTAGTTTCGGTTTGGTTTTGATCTTGTTTTGATTTGAATTTGATTGACTCAAGTTGTTTTGATTTTTATTTTGATGTGTTTGAATTGTTTTAAGCATGTTTGGAGTTTTGATTTGGTTGGTTTTCCGAATTTTCAGATTCTGGATTTTTTGGTTTTGAGTTGATTTTGATCCATTTTGGGTGTTTCGAATGTTTTTTGTTTGGTTTCTTTTGGAAAGGTTGATCTTTGTCATTTATTTGAGCAAGGTTTAGTGTCTTTTTGAATGGATTTTCAGATTGCCAAAAACCAGATTTTTTATATTTGGTTGAAGTCGGTTGGAATCTGTTTTTGGTAGATTATTCTTGATCTGACTTTGTTTGGTTTATAGATTTATCGAAATTTGAATTTTATGTGTTTGGATTTGATCAAAATCTGATGTTGGTTTGATTTGATTCAAAACCGGCTCACTCCTTTGTTGAAGTTCGGTTGTTGGATTAAATCAGTGTGATTTCAAGTTTGAATTTCAGATTTTCTTTGAATTCTGATTTTTTGTTTTGATGTAGAATTTTCAGATTTGATTATGTTGTTTATTTTGTTTGATGGTTTGCATCTCGGTCGGCCCATCGGGTTACTATTGGTGCCCGGTTTCATGCATTTCAATGTTGACATCAAAGTTTCATTTCATGGAAGATTGGGGTACATCGGTGTACAATATAATCAATCTTTCCCTCAATTTAGGTTCTCCACTACTTTGGAAAATTTTGGCATTACGACGGCATGTCGGTTATTTTCCAACTTAGTGAAATTTACCCATCCAAAGTGGCCAGCCTTGACTTAGCCATATTGGGGGAAGGATCGCTGGCTACGGGAGCATGCCCGCGCCACCGTCTTGATCGACATTCCGGGGCGGACCCAGAGGAGTCGTCCGAGGTTGGAGTCCCCGCGAAGGGTGGAGCTCCTTAATTTAATATGGCTTTCGCATTCTGATTTTCTTATTTGTTCATTTTTTGGAGCAAGGCCTCTTGGACCGATTTAATCATCATCAGCGTTCAAAGCCGGCCTTCAATTTTCATAGGCACAACGGGCTTGTCTTAAATCATTTTGGGCCGGAAGGGTCTGCTGGAAATCTGCTGCACTGCTAAAGCTTTCCTGGTAGGACTGGCTTGGAAGGCCACCCGGTTATGCCCTGGGCCCGTCGGACGGTTTCCAAGGGGTGCCGGGCCGTCACCTTCCAGCCAGCCCACGTTCAAACCGCTGCCCTCTGATTCATTTCACCTCTGCAGGACCTGTTTTGTTTCTGTTTTTTTTTTTTGCTGTAACGGCAAGGAGTGGGCAGAAAATGGGCTGAAACTAGCCTGTTTTGGGACCGCTTAAAGGGGTAACTTCGGACTTGTTTTTGCTTTGTACAAGGGCGCAGTGGAACAATGGTGTTTGAAGGTGCTCCAAAGAGGGCTGAAATGAGGTAACAAAAATAGCCACAAAGGGGCTGTTTTGAGTAGACTTGGCCCGTCGGACGGTCTCCAAGAATCTCCGGGTCATCCACCCTCTCCTAGGGCTCTAATGGGTGCCACAAAAGGGCTGAAATTGGGGTCAGATATGGACCGAGTATGGGCCGAGTGGAGGCCAGGAAATGGGCCGGTTCAGGGTCTGAACAGGGGTCAGGTTATGGGCCTGTAGGTGGGCTGAAACCGGGCTTGTTTAGAGGGCTGTTTTCGACCAGCTTTGGGCCTGTTCATGGGGGTACACAAAGGGCATGGAAACAGGGGGGCCCTGAGGATCCGCTCGGAGTAGACTTGGCCTGTCGGATGGTCTCCAAGAATCTCCGGGTCATCCACCATCACCTAGGGCTCTAATGGATGCCACAAAGGGGCTGTGGGGCTGGATGAGAACCAGTAGATGGGCCGGCTGTGGACCTGTTTCTGGACCTGGATTGGGGCCGAACAGGGGCTGTTCATGGGTTTGGATTGGGGCCGAACATGGGGCACAAAAATGGGTCTGTCCAGGGGGATCTTCTGGAGATGAACAAAAGGCAGAAGAGGGGTGCTAGAAGCCTTGAACAGGCTGAAGAGAGTGCCCTTCAAGGGTTACATAGCTATGTACGTATATCTCCTTCTTACCTTGTCTTCTTCTCCTCCTCCTCCTCCTCTTCTCTTCTCCTTCTTGGCCGCAGGCAGCAGGTGCAGCAGGGGCAGGGGTGCCGTTGGCAGCAGGTGCAGTGGACAAACCGGCAGCCTATCGGCGTCTGAAGAAGTCCCCCTCCCTGGATGGGAACACATGGTCTTCTTATAGGGATGAGAGGGGAGTCCAAGGGAATGGTCTTTCACGTAAGATGGCTGTTGGCTTGTCCTATGCAATTAATCCCATTTAATCTCTTGAATTTTTCTACGTTGGCCAGACCTTTGGGTTTCCCCATGCTTTAATTCCTTGATTGACCCTTGAATTCCCCATCTGACCAGTCCCCTCAGCTTCCCCACACCATCAATTGGGCATGGTGACCTGGCTGGTGAGGTGGCAGGTGTGCATATGGGCTGGTGCGGCTGGGGCCTGATTGGGCCTGAATTGGGCCTGTTTGACTGACCGCAGCCTGCCCAGCTCCTCCTTCATGGGCTGTACGTACATGACTCCAAATGGGCTGGGGCCATTTCATTTAAATCAGAATAAAGCTTGGACCAGCTGGCATATGAGCCCATGAGCCTGTTTTAAGGTCTGATTGGGCCTGATTTGATCCAATTGAGGGCCGATCCTGTTGGAAATTGGCCCGGACCAATTCTTCCGTTTTCTCCCATTTTTTTGTGCTGCCCCTCCATTTTTATTTTTTCTGAAAAATATGACACCAACAATTTTCTAGCATCAAATCTAGAAAATGGGCGGAGTATGGTACCTAATAAAATTGTGGTCTCTTGACCATTAGTATTGCTCAAACTGAGTTATTCATTGCTACTCCTAGGTCGTTATCTCATGTGAGATCATGTATTTTCTCATTTTTCTGATTGTTCGATCCTCTCTCACTTCTATGTCTGTTCCTATCTCTTTATTTGCTCCCACTTTTGTAACCTTGACCTGTGATTTGTCTGATATGCCAGTATATGTCTTCATCTGCAAATAACTTGTAATTTGCTTCTATTGCCCATATCATGTCTTATGTTTTTAAGAATAACAGTTAAATATAAATGTCATAGAGATTTATTGGTATGATTTATCAAGCATGATCCTAAATGTACCATCATCGAAACCTACGTCCCGAGGAGCCATCGGATGCTCTTGTCCAGTTTTGTATATGTGAACTCTATGGCTCGAAGGTTTGAAAAATTTCTTCCTAGATGGTCTCCTTATGCCGCTTTGTTGCTCACATTGACAGTTCCATTGCTCGTAATGTCTACGGAATTGGACTCTTATCTTGGATGAAGTTTGTGTGTGCGCACAACGTAATGTTGCCATTTATCCCAGCGAGGCGATATTTCAATTGAAAAATTCCTCTGGACTTCACTTTTTCACAAGATTTACATTTAACTCTCCTTTCTGCCATTAATATCAAAGTGCAATGTTGCCATGTTGAATTTTTTTTGGGTCGCGCCAGAAGTTAAGGTGTTACGTCTTGGAGAAAACACGTTGGAAAAAGTTTAAAAATATAAGGACAGCACTTAAACAAATATGTTAGTAACACAATTAAATAATAATTACTTTCTATGAAGCCTTGAAAGGAATTGAAAATTCAACAATTTTGAACTGCTTTAGAGAGAGAAATTGCACTATTAGATTGTTTGAGAGACATAATTTTAGAGTGGCAAAAAACTTAGAAGAGAGAGGGAGAGGGGTGAGGGGAAGGGGAGCCCCTTGGGGGTGTTTAAAATGCCCCCAACATTGGCCGGGAATCCAATCGGGTTGGGTGACCTGGCCTGATCCAATTCCGATTTGTTTTTTCATGGTTATTCTATTACTGATGCTATTTTGTTGCTGCATTTTTATCAATTTGTTGATGCTATTGAGCCACTCAGATGTTTGACCGCCTCTGCTAAGACATTAGTCACTTAAGTTGTACATTTGTGCAATTTATTTTTAGTTTTAAATTTATGCTATTTAATAGGTGTTTTAAAATGATGCTATTTAATTTCTGATATGTTATTGTTGAGTTTGAATTGATGCTATTCAAGGAACATTGTATTCTCTTTTGTTTTTTGTTACAAAAGTTCGCTGTATTTTTATATTTTGGTCATTTTGTTTTTCACTTTTGAGTTTATGATGTTGTTAGTATCTCATATTTACATGTAAAATACTAAAATATAAATATATATTAAAAATATTTTTTGTCTTAAGTTTCAAGTGCCTGTGTCATTCAAGGTGAGGCAAGTCCCTCCTCTCTTTGCCTCAGTTGCGTTGCACCTTAGGCAACTCAGAATTTTTTTATACTTTTATTTTGCACAAATCTTTAAATATTCTGAACACATCCTTGATAATTCACAGAATCAGCTGATCCAGATTGGAATCAGCTGATTCCGGATCGGAGTTGGACAGTTGGTATAGGCCGACCTGGTAGGGGGAATCTGATTCCTCTCCTGAGTTCTGGCCGAAGAGGTCAGAATTGTTGGAATCGGATCACAATCATCTCGGAATCGGATCAGCCGATTTTCATGAAAATTTCTTGACTCTTTTTGAAATGACCCTGGACAATTCTGGATCAGTTTTGCGTCAGGAAGATCGACAGATTTGGCTGATTCGATCCAGATCAGAATTGGAATCAGAATCAGCTATGGCCAATCCAGACTGTGATTCAAATTCTACAATCCTTGTAAAATGAATAGAGGCAACCTCATTGTGGGTGGAGAAATGAACACAATGCACTATTAGGAGTTAGATCATCCATTTGACAGGGGAGAAGACTAGTTAGAGGCTGGACCAAGAAGGAACATTTTGATCCTGCCTCAAGTAGAAGCCACTAGTTAGGTGCATGACAGGACCATTTATCTTTATCCTTGCCAGTAAATGCCACTTCCGTACTTGCACTGCATCATGTTGTGGCTGCCAAAAATGAGGAATCAAACCTAAAGTTGCATGGAAAAATGAAAACATATGTCAATGACTGCTTTGTGGACAAGAATCTCCGTTGCCTGATTTTTTCTCTCTAGTTGTCATTTGCATGCTAGTTGTAGGCTGGTCTGGTGCTTGAAACTTAATTTCTATGTTCTTTCTTTTTGGAAGTTATCAAGGTAGAGATCTTGGCTAGTTCCTTGGAGTTGTGATTTTATTTGAAGTTGGCAATGTATAGCTAGTAGTGGATAATGTATTAAACACTTAATCTGTCACCTGCAGTTGGTCTGATTAAGGAGTGGAAACCGAAATCTTTAAACCAAACCCATCAAGCCTCTGTGTCATTTGGAACATCAGCTTCTGCACGTATCGAGGTTGAGACCAACACTCAGACAAGGCCTGTGCAAGCTTCCAAAATTTCTGAGGAATCAACTTCTATTCAGAGGAAGCTTGAGGAGTTACCCTTTTCTGACAGCCAACACGTTTTCATCCCAGATCATCTTCAAGTTCCTGAAGCCGAAAGATGTGGTTTGAGCTTTGGAAGCTTCGATGCAAATTTTGGATTAGGAATGCTATCAACATCTCTGAATGATGCTGATAGTGAGACATGTTCTATACCCCTGACTGAATCATCTCAGGTACCTGAAGAAGATGTTGAGGAGTCTACTTTGAGGTGAGAAATGTTTTCGCCATTTAATATCTGAAAAATGAACTGTTTAGTTTTCAAAATTTTTACTTGTCTTGTAAAGTTTTTTTCTTTTTGTTTTGATGTGTATGCTTGTAGATCATTATTGTTCCAATTGTAATACTATCACTTTTTTTTTCTGTTAGCTTCAACCTAGTGCCCAATTTCTTCCTTCCAAGTAAATGAAAACTGTCATCACTTAATGACATGGAGACTTAAATATGCACTTTCTTTACCATGGCGCAGGAACCAAGGGCTAGGATTGGTAAAGAATTTAAGTTAATGGATTTAGCCTTATTGAGTACTTAATGGGATTGGTATCCAATAAGGCAAGGAAAGGTCAATGTGAAAAAGATTGATGATGGATGATCGATGACCTAAAATCTCTTCTTCCCCCAACTTAGGTTAATTGGATCCCATTTTTATTGGGTCCATAATGAATATTGGATAATTACTTTTTGATCAGATAATGGGGGGAAATAATGAAATGAAGCCGGTAAAGGGAAATTGGTGCCAGAAAATCTATTTTGAGCGTAGAAAATCCAAAATATGGGATTTTGTGTCCAAGAGTCAATCCGATGGAATATAACATGGTCACCTTCGTATAGGGCCAAAATTTTGTGTTTAGGGCCAATAGGCCTAAATGGGCCCAATAAGTTGGGATGAGGCCCAATATCAATTTAATACGAAATGAATGTTCTTCATGGCAATTTATGTCAGATAAGGGCTCCAGAGAATAATTTTTCCAAATCTGGGACTTATAGGGTGTTTGGTAGCTCTTTTAATTTTGAGTCAATCTCGTTTTTAAAATCAAGACTACTTGACTTCTCATTTTTAATTTTAAAATCAAAAGAGTCTAACCATTTTGTGTTTGGCAAAACTGTCACAATTTTTAAAATTTATAGAGTACTGTTTGCTTATGATTTTAAAATCAAAATAACTCTGACACACATTGCATGTCAATACAACGTAGTATGTCACAACATCAATATCAATTTAATGTCAAATAACATTTATAAATAATGAACCATATACATCAGTTTCGTCTATTAGCATAATCTTCCCACATTTCCATTGCTATTTTATTACGTAGCTCTTTTCCAGTCTGAGTTGTTCTGATGATCTTCCAGTATGTTGTGCCTCGCGTCGAACTCGGTCTCTTCTTCTATGATCCACCTCTCCATCTATTATTCTGCCACAGTCCCTTTCTTCTATAAGACGTTGTATTATAGATACAGACATGAATAAAATCGAATAAGTTATTGAGTCACCTGAATATAGGCATCCCATACTTCATCAGTTGCCGTAAATGTATTCAAATCCACTTTGATTGAATCCAAATCCACTTTGATTGAACAAGGTCCTTATAACGACAAAATCGTTCTTCATTACTTGAACACATGCTTTAAACTGTTTACTTGTTACATTCAGTCCAAACCGTTTACTGAACTCTAATCTCATGGCTTCCCATGCTTCCGGTTTCCAACTTGATGATGCTCTTTTTCTATTTCGATGGTGTTCTACCAACATTTTAGTCAAAAATGTCGATCGTGTTTGATCCCACTTTATCCTGTCACTATTTCCACTTGCCGAAGAGATTTGTGTTTTGTCCATCTATGATGTGATGTACATACACATATACTTTAATCTTCATACACAATTCACAAACACACCACAATTTCATTGATGAAAAAAATAGCGTACAGACCTCCCCCCCTGACCGGTGCCAATGGAGCCAGCTGAATCCTCCCATTCAGAATACAAGTAATAATGATTGATTTAAAATATTTAAAAAGGTATAAGAGATATACCCATGTAACATCGATGATCCTCCCCCCCTCCCCCCTCAACGATTAGAAACTGGCAAAAAATTTAGTATAAACGCAATCAAGTATATATTACATAATATAAATTTTGCCGGCCGGCTGCAGGTCGGTTGGCACCACCTCTGTCCCAAGGGTGGGTGGGCAGAGTTCGAATGGGCGCGTAGCCCTCCTTCCCTGGGGGGAAGGTCCAGGTGGGATCGAGCTGGGGCTCGATCCTCGCTCGCGTGCATGCACATCATGTTCGTCGGCCGTTCGGCCATGCGATCAAAAAAAATAATATAAATTTTTGAAAAATAGAAAAAATAACACAAATTGACTTATAAAGAATATATACCAATATTAATACACAATTATCAATTAGAGTAACTATGCATACGTACGTACTGTACCTGACAATCAATCGGTATGTGTTAATCTAAATAAATACGATGGTAATCATACACACGCATGCTCAAATGATAAATCGATCTCAGTTCATAGGCAGGAGGAGAGACCAGGCAACAGATGATGAATTTATTGACGGAGTCTCAAAACTCGGATTAGCTGTCGCCCCCACTATATATATCTAATCATTTATTTGTCCTTGTAGATGCGCTTGGCACGGGGCTAGCTGCATCTCCGTCCTCAGTTTCTTAGCGCTTGCGGTGTCACAAGGGGTGGCTTGGGGGGCAGAAGAGAGTAGCAGAACCCCTTGAGCAGGTGGCCGAAGGACGGGTTGAAACCTTGCACTCCGAACATCTTGGGGAAGCATTCGGCGCCGAGTTGGTCGATGGCATGGCAGCACACCCACAGCGGACTCAATCTCCTCTCTCTACCTCTGCCAAACTCATCATTTGGCTCATGTCCCCCGAACGCCGCACCCCGCTCATCGCTGGGCTCATCTCCCCCGAACACCCCCACCCACAGCGGATAGCACCCCGCGTTCTGTCTTGAACGGGTGGAAGGCGCGATGCCCTTGTCGTCCTCGGGAGTGAGTAATGGCTGGATCCAGCCAGTCATTCCGATGATAGGGGGGTCCCGCCGTCGGATTCCAAACAGAGATGGCTTCCGGCCGAGATGGCTTCCGGTGGAGGATGAAGTCGAGGGGCCTTCCGACGGAGAGGATGACGGTCTTCCGGTGGAGGGGGGTTTTGGCAAAGAGAGTCGAGTAGAAGGGGCGGGCTTCCCGCCCGAGATGATGAGCACCAACGCGGTGGGCCGCCGAGGTTGAAGATGGGGCTGCGGCGGGGGTGCAGAAGGGGCTGCGGCACCAACGCGGTGGGCCGGTGCTGGGAGAGGGAGATGAAGAAGGTCCTGTCTATGATGAAGATGGGGCCGTAGAGAGAGAGAGAGAAGATATCTGCTCCGGCCGCTGAGAACAGAGGAGTGCGCCACGGTTGAAAGAGCTTGTCGCCGTGTCTCGTCCACCCGAGAGGAAGACGTCGAGCAGGTCGTCCACCACCCTTTCGCCGCAAGAGGGAGAGACGAGCAGGTCCGGGCAACCTGAGTTGGTGAAGCTCCCAGCGTGGGGGACAGGAGAGTCACCAAGTGGAGCAGCTCCCAGCGTGGCGCAGCTCCCAGCGTGGGGGACAGGAGAGTCACCAAGTCCTGTCGCGCAAGGTGTCCGTCGCGAGAGGGAGACGACGAGCAGGATTGGGTTGGACGATAGGGAGATGGCGAGCAGCGAGAGGGAGACGGCTGCGTCGGGAGAGAAAGGCACGGGGGCATCGGTGGAAACCGTCTGGATGCCGGGCCGAGAGATCGGCCGCGTCTCCCTCGAAAACAAAACAACCCTTGCCTTGTTTTGTTTTCGGGGGAACTAATACCGCTCGACTTTCTCATTTTCAAAAATTGCGGAGCTCTCTAAAAAAAGAACCAAACACGATTCCTTCTTCGTTTTTAAAATTTAGAGAAAAAAGGGGAAAAAACTATATCCAAACACCCTATTATTGGGCCAAGAATATTCAAATGGGTCCAAGTATCCTACTGGGCCAAATTTACTTAAAAAATGGGCTGGGATCATAATATTTCAGGTCCGATAAGTCAAATGTGTTCAAAAAAGAGCTCAGGAACTGATTATGGAAAATATCTTTCTGTTGGGACCAGAAATGGTTGTGATAGGCCCAAATGACCAAAATGCCCTTTCTCGGTCTTATTGGGCTCGAGGGATCATGGCTGGGACCAATAACAAGTCAGTGGCCACGCATGGTCTGGGAGGATTAATTCATGTGGATGTCAAGCTCGGTTGGGAACTTCAGTCGATATTTTGTAAGATATACACAAAATATCAAAATTTTGGCTTCTTCAAAGCCCAGTGATATCAGGGGCAAAACAATCAAAGTGATCCAAAAATGATCTGAATAAACCCGAATCAAAGTCAAAGATCAGAAACATTGATGCATAAATTCCTGAGCCAGCAGGGGTGTTTTTGTACTTTTCTCTGAACATAAAAGGGTGAATAAATGCAAAAATTCGATAATTGAGCTAATATGAGACAGAGTATGATATTCCTACTATGGTCATAATGCAAGCAACATGCTCAAGATGATGATTCTGAAAAGTATATAAGATCAAACTCAATTGGAGCTCAATTATGCCCTGCAATATATTTATTTGGGCATAAATATGATAGATATATCTTATGAGATGAAATGACATGTGGGCCATTGGATCGGCCATTAAGATAACAATGAAGATGGAATACCAATCCAATGGTCAGGATGCATACTTATTAGGTAATGGATCTTCTCTTATTGGGTCTTTATTAAGATCTGTATCCTACTTGATAAATAAATGGTTAAGATTCAACAATTTAGAGAGATGACAAGATGATGGAATATGTACTATCGGACCTGCTCCTTGATGAATTAAATAAGGTTTTCGATGGGGAAAGTAAGAGAAAGGGAAAAAGATACGTGTGCCACCCTGTTCTGCCCATAACCGCAATTCAAACCCCACTATCGACTTATCCTACAAGCCAGGGATGAAGTGGACCCACTTCTGGCTGAGGCAGGACCTGTGTGCTCCATCTCCCCATTCCCGGTCATGTGCGCACACCCCTCCTCTACTATTGGGCAGTTCTCTCCATCGGCTCCTATAAGAGGGCTCATTCTTGGACTGTAAAGAGGGTTTGGTGGAAGAGAAAGGGAGGCCGAGGCCCTGTCCAAGCAGCAGCAGCAGCAGTTTCTAAGGGAGGAGGTTCAGCCAAGCAAGGAAGGACAGTTGGCAGGTAGCGTGCAAGGAAAAGGAGAGGGGAAAAGGAAAAGGTGAGCCCATAGGAGATATTCTACATCTCCTTTTTTCTTAACCATACGTCTCCTTCACCTCCAAGCCTAGTGCACCTTTCTCATCCTCTGTTTTCTTATATTTTTTTAGCCCCCACAAGACACCTCCCATAACCCCTTATATGGCCTATACAAACCCTCATCCTGAGAAGGCAGCCTTACGTCCGGCTGCCCCTTGAGGACTATATATACCATTCCTCTCCATGAAATCTTATATTCAGCAGCCCCGTGTTTGCTTCATCCTTTTAACTGTAATTCTTCCATCTTCTCTTCTCAAACATTCATGCTCGGTTTCTCCAAAATCCCTGTTCTGACTGTTTTGGTCCCTTCCCTTCATAGTTATAATATCTCCACTGCCTCCCCCCCACCCGTCCCTGACCAGATTTACACATATTTCCCAATGTCTGAAACACCTCAAGCAGTCCATATATTTACTGTTGTATCCCACCCAGCTTACGAGCATCATAAAAGACCCCACTATTCCCTCTACCAGGCCCTAAACAGTCTCCTGCCCGAGTTCACATAAAACCCAATGCTGACCATCAAATTTCTCTTCCCCCTATGGCCAATATTCTTAATACTTTGATCCCTTACCCATGCATTGAAGGAAGCCCCATAGCAGGCCCTTAGACTTCTTACATATGATCCCAATTGCTGTTTTCAGACCCTAAACAGTCCCCCAAAGCCGAGCCTTCCCATATGCTCTCTAAGATGCCATGAAGATAAGGTGAAACCCGGCCTCCTTAGAACCCATCTGATGGACTAAGGACTCCCCTGGGTAGCCTTGATGAAGCAAGAAAGTTAAATGAAGTTCAAGGAATGAAGACTATTAAGCTAAGGCCAACCGGGCATAGAAGAAAATGAAGAGATGGCCATTCGGGCTGGGCATGACTTGTGACATGAAGAATAAGCCCAATGTGGTCTCAATGACATAAAGAATCTAGCTTCTTAGATATTTAAACATAAAATAAATATTCAAGAAATATGCCTAAATCTGGGCATCTTCACCATCTTGGACAAGCACTTTGGGTCCATCCCACTGTGATTGATCCCAAACAGGATCCCCGAGCTCGCACTCGGTGTCACCGATCCATCCCATAACGGGGAGAGTTTATATACTCAGTCCATTAAGAAAATTGTCACTTGATTTAGAATGATATCTTATAAGGTCAAATTCTTTAATCTAAGTAGAGAGTTCCCTGTCTATATAAGATAAGGGACATTTCTAAATGATTTGAGATGATGAGATAATGTGTGATGAGATGTGATACAATGAATGTACTTCCAAGTCTTATGAATGACGCGATATATGGAATGTTTTTGATGTTTATGAGTAGGGAATACAACCCACATAATCCTTATAATGAAGCATAAGATTTCAAAATCTGTAACATGTGATTTCTGCAGGGGATATCTTATATTTCGGTTTGGGGAGCTTCTGGAGAGGTCCAGTTTTTGATCTGTCATCAAATTTTGATTCAAGGCAGTTCTAAAAAAAGTCAGATCATGTCAAACCTGATCAAAGACTTGCCAGTCAAGAATTGGATGAGGTAGGTCCTAGCCATAAAAAATAAAAAAGAGAAAGAGCTCCAGATCTGATAATCCCATATTATCATGACCTTTCATTGTATGACCAAATCTGTATGCCAACCAGATCAGAGTTCCCCAAGTCTGAGCATGAAAATGTGACACCTCTCGATGCTTTTATTGCTGTCAAGAAAAATGGAAGGTGAAGAAGAGGAAGGTGATGGATAATGCATACATAGGAGATGAGAATCAGTACCTTCTCTCTTTCCCTGCCTCTATGGCCCCCGGCTATCCTTCTATATGCCCATGACCTATTCCCATAGGATAATGCATGCACATTACCTGTCTAACCTCTTGCCTTGGCTGCATGACTGACCCATATAGCTTTCATGTTCTGCCCCTACTCCCCATGTATACCCACAGTCAGATCATTTCCATCCCTATTCGATCCTTCACGCATGATAAAATATTCAGCCAAACAGGTGGCTATGTTCATTGTGTAGTTCATATCCAGTCTACCTTTCATCGTTTATATGATGATCTAAATGTCCCCTCCCTGGCCTATCCTCTTTGTCCATATGGTAATTTCATGCACAATTCATCATACGTCCACTATTCTATAGCTGGAAACCTGTGCACATAGCCACCTGTTTGGCCCCTTATTCATGTCTACATGTTACCTTACAGGTTCGTACGCTGCTTATATGACATCCACTTATATTCATATCAGGCCTTTCTTTTACAATCACAGGATGACTCATACAATCCTTACCTAGTCTACCTCTCATAGTCACATGTTTCAGCCTATGCTCTGCAAATCCCATGCCATAAGCTGATTCACCTCCTGCCCCTGCTGTAAACCAGAATATCCATACTGAAAGAGCTGCAATCTGCCATGCACAGCTGCTGCTGCGGGAACAACTACTATTAATGATATCAAGAAAGACATACAAGAATATGATCAGAAGATGTTTAGGAAGTTGAAAATCTTGTGTTTCAGAATAGGAGGTTCAAAGTTCAAACGCATAAGCCAATTTAGACTTAAACCCGTACAACCTGAGGATCTATGGTCTCTGTTGGCGTACATTTTTTTCAAAAAAAAAGGAGAACAGATGAGCTGGCTTAGAAGCTGGGCCAACAGCCCATAAGATTAGCCACAATTGGGCCCAATTGGGCACCCCAGCAGGAGCCTCATTTACCTGGCCCATAATTGACATATTTCAGCCAAATTCAGGCCTTGTGCGCAGCCCATAGGAGGGCTTGGGCCGCAGCCTCCTGCTGGCTCAGAAATCAGGCCCAAGTTGGGCCAGACCCACTTCAATTCCAATGTGAACAGGCCCAGCCGCACCCACCTGCCACCTCAGCATCTTTGTGCGCACCCACCTGCCACCTCAGCCTCCCATCAGTCAGTTGAAGGAGGGGGAAGATGAAGGGACAGCCACTCAATCAATGGGATTAAATGGAGTAACCTCCATGGGGGAGGCCAAGGGACACCAGCGTACATACACCTGCTGGCTGTTCATCTGCCCCCCACTCTCTATAAAAGGAGGAGGGGCGCACAAGTCAGAGAGGGGGGAAGTTGGAAGCGCCGACAGGCTGCTGGTCTGCTACCTCACTTGCTGCTGCCATTTGCTGCTGTCACCTGCCGCCTGGAGAAGGAAGGTCTGTCTGCAGAAAAATCCTCTTGTACAGCCTATGTTCGGACCCAAACCAGGCCCCTAAAAGCCCCCCTGTGCAGGCCCATTTCGGTCCAACTGAAAACCCCATAGCAGGCCCAAATCCGGCCCCAACATGGTCTGCTAATCAAGCCCCCCTGCGGCCCATTTAGCAGACCCTCCTGCAGGTCCATATACAATCCATGTTCGGCCCATCCCCAAGCCCGGTTTCAGCCCTCCTGCAGGCCCCTGCTCAGACCCTCCTGCTGGTCCATATACAGCCCATTTAGCAGGCCCACCTGCAGGTCCACTTGGCCCAGCCGAACACTCCCCCCACAGCAGGAGAAAACCCCCTATTGCAGGCCCATAACCTGACCCCTGTTCAGGTCCACAACCGGCCCATTTTCTGGTCTCTACCCAGGCCCATCACCGGCCCACAACCAGCCCATAATCAGGCCCCCTTGCAGCCCACTCAAAAACTCCCCGAACTGCACCTGTTTTAGCCCATTGAGCACCACCCTTTTAACAGGTCATTTTCTAGCTATCTGCGCACCCCAATCCAGGCCCATGTTCTGGCCCCCAATCCAGGCCCAAAACAGGTCCCCTTGTGACCCGGTTCCGGCCCCCAAACAGGTCCATTCCCAGCCTCAAACTGACCCCAATCCAGGCCCATTGCTAGTCCAAATCCGGCCCCCAATCCAGGCCCAAAACAGGTCCCCAATCGGCCTCCTCTCAGCCTGCTGTCCTGGCCCACCTTGTGGCCCATTAAACAAGACCCCACACAGCCCCCTGATCGGTCTCCAAAAATCAGACCCAGGTCTGGCCACATTGCCCTTTGTGCAGGCCTGTTTTAGCCCACCAATCAGGTCCCAAATCAGATCCTGAAAACCCCTTTGTGCAGGCCCATTTCGGCCCACCTAAAACCAAACCAAAACAGCCCCTCTGCGGCCTACCGAGAGGACAGCAGTCCAGGGAGTTCCAAACAGGGGGACAGCAGCCAGAAGGTGGGCCGACTTGAAGGTGATGGCCCGGCACCCCTTGGAAACCGTCCGACAGGCCAAGGGCACAGCCGGGTGGCCTTCCAAGTCGGTCCAGCCAAGCAGTTCCAGCAGTGTAGCAGCTTCCCAACAGGCCCTTCCGGCCCAAAACAGTCCAAGACAGGCCCCGTGGGCCTATGAAGATTGAAGGCCGGCTCGGAACGCCGATGAAATTGAACCGGTCTCCATGGCCTTGTTCCAAAAAAATGAACAAATAAAAATTCAGAATGCGAAAGCAATATTAAATTAAGGAGATCCACCCTTCGCGGGGACTCCAACCTTGGACGACTCCTCCCGGGTCCGCCCCGGAATGTCGATCCGGACGGTGGCGCGGGCATGCTCCCGTAGCCAGCGGTCCTTCCCCCAATATGGTAAGCTAAGGCTGGCTATTTTGGATGGGTAAATTTTCACTAAGTTGGAAAAATAGCCGGCATGCCGTCGTAATGCCAAAATTTTTCCAAAGTAAAGATAAACCTATATTGGGGGAAGGATCAATCACATTGTACACCGATGTACTTCACCCCACCTTTCAATGAAATGAAGTTCGATGTCAATTTGGAATGCATGAAACCGGGCGTCCGATGGCAGCCCGATGGGTCGGAGGCGATGCAAACCGCCAAACAAAAAATAAAACCATTTCAAAATAAATCTGAAAATTAAAACAGAAAATTAAAACAGAAAATCAAATCTGAAAGTCAAAAAACTCAGAACTAAACAAAATCTGAAATTCAACTTATTCCGGTTCTACAAACAAATCGATCTTCAACAAGATTGAACCGGTTTTGAAACAAATCAAACCGAAATCAGATTTCAAACAAAAAATCCGCCAAAACAAAAAATCAGGTTTCAATAAAATCTATCAACCACCAGAAAATCAGATTTTTACCAAACCGAAAACACAAAGAAAAATCAGATTTCAATAAAATAAACTGCAATAAAAAATTCAGATTTGAACAATCTACTAAAACAGATTCTAACCGGCTCCAAAAATCTGATTTTTGGCAATATGAAAATTCACTTAAAACCCACTAAACTTCTCCCAAAAATAAATCAAATAAACAACATTCCAAACACTCAAAACGTGGATCAAAACCAACTCAAAACAAAAAATCCAGAATCCAGAAAGATCAGAAATCTGAAAATCCAATAAACCAACCAAACAACAAATGCCAAAACTACTTAAAACACTTTAAGCACATAAAAATCAAAACCAAAACAGGTTCTATACAACCTAAACCAAAGCAAACCTAAAAGTCAAACCGAAACCAAAATAAACAACAAAACCAAATCAATCAAAACAATTGATTCAAACTCAAACCCTCAAAAATCGACTTTCAAGTCAACCAACAAACAAATAAAACAAACCCGAACAAATCGGTTTGCATCTCATCGGACCCAAAAGGCCGCTGCCCTTTTGAGTTCTTTACTTTTTGTGGATGTGCATGTCTCCAAAAACAGGTTGCCGCGACAGTTAATCAAAGGCGTTCGAGCCGTTGCTCAATGTAAGCTAACGCCGGATACTCGCACCATCCGGCGGAGAAGGGTAAAAAATGGAATTTTCAAAGAACCCGAACCTCGGTTCTAATATTTTTAAACTATCACCGGACTACCTAATATTTTTAGGATATCACCTATTTTCCTAGAAAAATCCGGAGATGTCTTTCTTTCTAAAGAACAGACGCAGAAAAAAGAGGTTCACACAGTCTCCAACTAAGATTGATTATGCTGAATTTCTGTTTTGGCTTCAGATATCCAAAGAAATGCAAAGGGGTCGGATGTGAACTTAGTAATTCTAGAACCCAATGGAAAAAATGCTTAATGAAATCCTAGACGACTGATTGGAGGTGATCTTAATATGCCCACGAACCCATTGAATACTGCAATAAAACCAACATGAAGGTAGGTCTGGTGCTCAGATTTTAAGATGCTTAAACAACGTTGAATTTGACCATTGTCAATGTGTCAAAGCCTAGGCTCAGGCGTTGGATGAGGAGAGGGTCAATAAGCATAAGATGATAGATGGAATGTCAATAAATCTGCATCAGAGCCTGATGGGAAGGATGGTGAGTTTAATGAAGTTCTCCTACATTAGAGCTTGACAATAAGCATAAGATGATAGATGGAAGGTGTTGGCACTTAAATTTTACATAAAAGACAAATGTATGCCTAAGAGGGTTAGCGGCACCATAGATTGCAGAATCGGTTGAATCGGATCAGGATCAGCCGACTCCGGAATCGGATCGGCCGATTTCGATCCAATTCCTACTTGAAGGACCAAATTTGACTTGAATTCCGTCGGAATCGGTCTGAATCGGATCAGAATTGGAATCCTGATTTTTTTAGATTTTTTCATAGTTGTCAAGGCGACAAGGCGCCCAAGGCGTTGAAGGGTACCGATTCCGCTTAGGCGACAAGGCGGCCGCTTAGGCGGTCAAGGCGGTATTCAAGGAAGGCTGAGTCGGGAGGTTGTTATATATAAAAAAAACATAAATATAAATATTTTGTTATGTTATAATTGAATATGAGTGTTTTATCAATGCACATAAGTAAATATGATGTGTGTGTGAAAGAGAAGAAAGTTAAATAAATATTTATAAAATATATAACTCATTTATGATTATAAAATTTATATATGTGCAATAGTATAAGTGATGGTAAAATATTGTTATAATATTATTAAATGGGGGGGGCGCAGAGTAGTCGCGGATCGACCTGTAATAGTATAAGTGAGACAAAGAGAGAGAGAGAGAGGAAAGAGTTGAAAAAGAACTTAATTAAGTATATAATATATGTTTATAATCATAAATCTTAAATATGTATGATAGTATAAGTGATAATACAATATATTAATATATTGAAACTATCATTAAATAAGTGTCCCTTGTGAGGGGTATCAAGGGAGAAAAATCCCTCAAAAACTTTTTTTAATGATGTAAAAATACCCAAGGCGCCTTGCTTGGGCGCCTTGGGCGCCTAGGCTGGCGCCTTGGGCGCCTTTTTGGCCCCAGACAAGGCGCCCTGGCAAGGCGCCCTTGGAAAGGCGCCTTGCCGCCTAGGCGGGCGCCTTGACAACTATGGATTTTTTAAAAAAAGATTCAGGCCGAATCGGCCTGAATTGGTTGGAATCGGAATAATTTTTTTACATTTTCCCGATTTCGGATTGGTTTCTCTTCTTGAGAATCGGTCAGAATCAGTCCGATCTGATTCGAATCGGATTGATACTGACCGATTCCGATTCCGATTTCGGAATCCTTGAGCGGCACTAATCAGTATATGGCCGCAGCTAAAGAGGGACATCTGATGTACCTTTTTGCATGAATTGATGCAAAGATGAAGAGTAGGATGAAGCCATATGCATGCGCTTGGGTTCAGACATACACTAAAGGGGAATTATTCCTTAAACTGGTTCCATTTGAGTCAATATACAATTAGTTCAATATAAAAATGTGGCAGTAATTCCAACATGCCATGACAAGTGAAGGCAAGAGTCATGCGTACATGATTGACATGTTAGTAGGGAGAGATGAACAGGGAAATGAAAAATGCCCTGCCTCACATCAGGCACCATGCATAAAAGATGAACATGATGGTTAATAGATGAGATATATGATTCAAGTTTGAATGTCTTATGCATTTAGCTGTACGTATGCAAAAGAAAAAAAAGAGAGGATGACTACGTGCTGCTGCTGACGGACAACAGGATGTGAAGGTGGAATAGCAAAAGAAGAATACTCAGTATGCCCGGCTTGATGGGAAAAGAAGAGAAGGAGAATAAGAAATATAAGAAATACGCAAGCTTCACCTACCTGATGGTCCCGTTGGAAAATAAGGTTGTCTTCCTTCAGTTTGGCACCAGCGGAAGAAGGGAGATGCCCTGAAGCACCCGATAATAAGGCTCGACAGCTTCCTTCAGCATGGGCAGATCATTGCCCCACCAACAGAGGGAGAAGGGGTCGCGACAGAAAGGGAAAAAGAGTCAGCCGGAGGAGAGCCCACACGTAGAAGAGTTTGTCTCCAACATGGAGACCAAAAAGACTTTATTGGAGAATGATACACGGGTGCAGCTGGTCACAGAATTTTCAACATGTATAGATCAAGGCCAAAGTCATCCAATGGCCAGGATTAGCCCATAGATAAGTTAATTGGATCCAACCTTATTGGGTCTCTAGTAATGACCAACGAGGTATTAGAATGATCCTATCGGATCTTTAACGGTATCCTGTCCATTGGATCTGATCCTGCTGGACCCTTAGCAGGATTAATATCCACTAAGTCATCAAATACAGCCCCAATGGGTCTCCAGTGAGCCTAATGCCCAATGAAACAGGGAACATGATCAAATCAAGAGAGCAAAAGACTAATGATCTAATGGCTACGATGGTTCTATCTCTCAGACAGTCAAACATGACCTCCAGTCAAAATGGGAGATGAAGAACGTGGAGATGTTACAGCTCCCATTCTCCCACGATCAAAGGTGATGCACTTGCAGCCATGTGCAGAACTGCACGTACTGGCCCTTCCCCCCGGAAATAACCCCATGTTCGGCAGTCTATATAAAGAGGTCTCTTCATGAACTGAAGGGGGGGAGAAGAGGCTGGCGGAGGTTCTGCCGAATTTGGAGCAGTTCTTGCTGAAAAGAAGCTGGATCGAGGCAAGGAGGAGGGGCAGGTGAAGGCAAAAAAGGTAAGCTTCCATGAAGGCTGATCCATTCCCCTTCTGTCCAAAGACCCTCATGTCTCTCCTTAACCTCAATGGAATCCCTACCTTTATTCTTCTCCTTCTCCAATGGTATTTTCATCGACTTATGCCCCATGGTTTATCAAAAGCCCACACAGTCAAGGATCGTGGGATCGGAATCGGTCCCTGGATCAGTGGGGACCAGACTCGATCCGATCCAGGCCGATTTGCCGGAAGAAAAATCGATCTGGATCGACCCTTAAAAAAACCCTAAAACATAAAAAAATAACTAAATAAGGAGGTAGATCGGATTCGGGCCCAAAAGTGGCCCGGAATCGCCGCCACAACGACAAGATGCTGCCGTGATCAGGCCGTCTTTCCCGCCCTATCAGGCGGGGAAGATGGCCTTACCGGGTCCATCAGACCCGGTAAGGCTAGGATCCGGTGACTTAAGTCACTGGATTTGTCGCTACCGGGTCCCGATGGACTCGGTAGCTTCATCTTCTCCACCCGATAGTGCGGGGAAGAGGGCCGCCGCGGCGGGATGACCGCCGCAGCAGTCTATGGGCCGATTTCGGCGATTCTCTCGACCGAATTGGTCAATTCCGGCACCAATTCCACCTACAAACTCCGATCCGGACCGATCTTCTATCTGGATCGGTAGTTCCGCCAGGAATCAGATTGGTGGGGTCTGATCTGAATCAAGAATCGGCTGATCCCGGATCGGCCAATTCTGCAATCCATGCACACAACCCTCTCTGTTTGAACCCCATATAAGGCCAGAATGCAGCTTATATATATTTTCTGTCCGACCTCCTATATGTAGGTCACCATACTACCCTATTCAATTCTCATACCGATTATCATGCAGTTCCTTTGTTGACCCATGTATAGGTCACAAGGACAGTTCCTTATATGCCACTGTTCGGTCCTTGTACAGGTCACTTAACAGTCTCTTGTTGGCCCTTATGTAGGTCACCTATCAGCCCCCGTCCATACCTATATGCAGGTTATTTTTGCAGCCATATATCGACCTATGACAGGTCATATTTTTAGCCTCTTTGAGACCCTATACATGTCAAATTTTGGCCTGTTCAATCCTTTTACAGGTCACCTAGAACTCTTTCCAAATTGACCCCATATGTTCCTTACAATGCCAAAGGCCAAAAGGCAATACTGATATGACATCGAAGGCACAAAAGCAATGAAGAATAAGGTTATATCTGGTTCTCTTAGACTCCACATGATGGGCTAAGAGCTCCCCCGGGTAACCTTTATGAAGCAAAGAAGAAGATGTGAAGCTTATGAAGACATGGCCATCCGGGCCTTGAAGATTTTGATGAATTGAGCATTTCGACCAAGATAAAACTGTGATGTAATGTTAGGGGCAATATGTGGCCCAATTGACTTGAAGATGATGGAGCCTGGACACTCAATAAATATGCATGTGTTTAAGATATTTATGCCTATGCTTAGGCACATAAATGGCATCTTTTGGACAGGTATTACTGGGTACGCCCCTGGTATGTCTGATCCGGGCAAGGATCCCGAGCATGCACTCGGTTCTCTTGACCCATCCCATAGTGGGAAGAGTACATAAACTCAACCCACTAGGGAGAATCCCCACTTCATCTAGAATGAGACCAATTATAGACTAAAATTTTATGATTTCGATGGGGAATTTCCTTGGGAGATACCCATGCCTATATAAGGAAGGGATAATCTCAATGGGATGGATCAAGTGATGTGATGACATGGTGATGTTAATGATATTTTTGATATGATGTAATTTCGGTCTTATGAAGGATATATATATATATATATATATTGAATGTCTCCATTTTTGATGACCTGACAAAATTCAATGTAACATAATTGGTTTACAAGGAATGCAAACACAAGTATATATAGAATTTAAAAGAATTAAATCTGAAATATTTAAACTTTTGAAATGTAAACTTTTAAGAAAACTAGAAAAGTAAGTCCCGGGGCAATATGATTATGCATGAAACTCTGCAGGTAGCAAGACCCGAACAACTGACAGTTGAAGGCAAATAAGTGCTAAACAGGTGTGACCTCATAGCCGACTGGAGAATAGATTCTAATCTAAGTGGTTTAACCGTGAATGATTTGTTGAGAATCTGGAGGCAATAAAAAGTGAATAAATTCAAAGTTGAATTCCTCCTGATGGGGAAAGGGAGATGCGGATATCAAAATTCTCAGAGGATGGGTTCAGATAATGTGAAATTATTAAAGTCCTAAGGCCACACGATCTAGGTGGATGAAGTTGAGGAATTTTTGGACCAAATGCATCTAGGCCTAAGGATTTAGAAGGTGGAGGAAAAATAAAAAATATGATGTTCAGACTGTCAGACAAAAAATTCTGGTATGATGAGTCTCAATAGGTTTCAAGGAGTGTTGATAGAATCAAAACATATGATGGTTTGAAATTCCCCAAGGGTCTGGACCCTGATCATGTCAAGATAAAAATGAATGTAAATGAGATGCCCATATAAATCATGAATCCATGGAGATCCTGAGCCCGACGAAGGGATAATATAATGTGCCAAGATTTAGAACAAGAAATGGACGTGCTGACAGCCTGGTGAGCTGGGATATAAGAAATTTCAGATCTAGCCAAACTAGAACACCTGAACATACAATAGCTCAATCCATGCCCCTGTTATTAGTACGAGGCAAATATTCATATCCAGGAGGTTGAAACATAGAATTGATGGGCAGTCCAAAGTTTGAATAAGATGAGATCAGATTTTGGTAATTCTTCAATGCACAAAGATAGACCCGTCAAACATTAATATATAGATTTCCTATGTGAAAGGAAGTCAATATGAAGGCTCTCTGTCGGAGGCCCCCAGACCCATTTATATCAAAAAATGTGCATGGGTTACCAGAAATATAGGGTGTTTGGTTACAGTTTTTTACCTTTCTTTTATCTTTTTTTTAAAAATAGGGAAGATATGATGTTTGGTTAGAATTTTTTTAATGCTCTTTCTTTTTTAAATGGGTTTCACTCCTCTGTGACTTTTATTTCGGAAACAAAACAACTGCAACGTTGTTTTATTTCCGAAAGAGAACCGACTCTCTCGACGTCCCACTTCTCTCCCATGCTTGAAACGTCACGCTCGACTCTGCCTCTCGTGGCGGATGACCACAGCTGCGAGCGGACGGCTTGCGGAGGGAGATGAGCACACCGGGGGAGGGACTCCTCTCCTCCAGTGATGCAGCGCTGTCAGGAGGGAGATGAGCCCTGGGGGGGGGATGCAGCACGATCCAGCTATTGGGGGGGGGCTCCTCTCCTTCGGCGATGCAGCGCCATCTGTAGGGAGATGAGCCCGGGAGGGGGGCGATGCAGCACGGTCCGGCCATCCGCGGCGGGGGGGGGGGTTCGCGACAGAATGCCGGCCGGGTTCATCTCCATTGGCGGCGGGAGTTCGGCTGGTGTGACAGCATGTCGGGGGTGGGGGCATTCGGGCTCATCTCGGGGGGGGGGGGGCCACCGGGGGCAGAGAGGAGAGGAGCCGGTTGGGTGATTAGCCTGGCAGGGGGAGTTTGGCTTCGCTGGCGTGGGCCAAGGGGGTGACGTTCTGTCCGTCAGGAAGGGGGGGGGGATGAAACCAGTTTCAGTAGAGAGGAGAGAATTGAACACCGGCCGGGAGAGGGGAGATGAAACCAGTTTCAGCAGACTGAACGTTAGTTGGGGGGATGAAACCAAACACTACTGTATAAATTTTAAAAATTGTGATAATTTTGCCAAACACAAAATGATTGAACTTCATTGATTTTAAATTTAAAACTAAGAAGTCAAGTAATCTTATTTTCAAAAACGAAGTTGTCTTAAAATTAAAAGTGCTACCAAACACCTTATTATGTGAGATTCTCAAATCTAATGACAAGACTTAAAATGAAGAGATGATTCAATGAATCCCAAGTCTAATAATGAAAAGACTTAGAACTTAATAATGATAATGAGCATTCTCTAAACATATGCCATTTCACTTAGTCAAAATGTAAGGACTTAGACATAAAAAGAAAAAAATCTGGGTTCGCCATTAAGTCTAAGATGCTAGACTTTAATAAAGATAACATAAATCTAAGTGCTTAATGAAAAGGACTTGACCATACATGGTGGAGAAATGTCGGTCTGTTGCCATAAAACCAGATTCAACAAATTTCATCTAGTTCAAAACTTTAGGACTTATATGGAATCTAAATGAAGTTCATAACGAAACTTGATCCGAATATGCTCAGATCTGAATTGACTCTAATAATTCAAAATATATCTTGATAAAATACGTTAAATTAAAAAAAGTTGATCCCAGACAAAAAAAATGTCAAACACACATTTAAGAATCCACTAAGAAACATAAATCTTAAGATGTTGGAATCTTAAAAGTTGTGTTCTTTAAAACATAAAATCAAAACTCAAAGCAAACTTAACACAATAAGTTTGCATTTCATTGAGTTTATGGGGTTATAGTTGCCATATGGTTGTGTTTTGTGGATGATTGTTTCTTTTTATACAAGTTGCTATGACAGTTAATCAAGAGTGTTCGAGAATCTTGATATAATTAACATTGAAAATTCGCACCTTCAGATGAAGAGAGGTCCAAAGACAAATTTTATGAATCCTAACCTCGACATATTTATTTATAAGCATACCGTATATTTTGGCTAATATTTTATATGAAATATAATATATTTTTAGAGTAGCCAAAGATAATATAATGAAAGCTCATTTTTCAAATAAACGGAAGTCAAATAAATTTTCAAACCATACTATTTCCAATCTCAAGGTTTCACTGATGGATAACACAATGAATTCTAAGTCTAGCATGCTTGATGACGAGATTTAGAATATGAAATCTGATTTTAAAATGATGATCTTAATGAGTCTTAAGTCTAATATATACTTAGAATAAAAAAATGCAATGAACATGCTTATAATCTCATAAAATCAGATATCAAGACCTAAGACATGAAATCAAAATGATAGTGAATATATTCCAATTGAATATCATAAAAATCTTGCTTCTTCACCAAATCTAAAATGCTCGACTTTAACCAAGATAATATAAAGCCAAGTGCTTAATAAAAAGACTTGGAACATGAAAATGATGGTTTAAGCAAGTTTCATTAAGTCTAAGATGTTAAGACTTAGATGAAATCTGGATGAAGTTCATAATAAAATTTGAGCTGAACATGCTTGATTTTAAATTAATTATAATAATGCAAAATATGTTTTAAAAAAGATCTTGAATTAAAAGAGTTAATCCCATATAAAACATGTCAACACATTTAAGAATCCACTAAGGAACATAAGCCTCAAAATGTTGGAATTGTCAAATACAATCTCATAAAAATATAAATGAAACTCAAATCAAACTTAAAACACTAAGTGTGCATTCCATTGAGTTTATGGGGTTATAATTCTCACTTATGTTCATTTTTGTGGATGTTTGTTTCCATTTGATGAGTTACTATGACGGAGAATGTCGATGTAATTAACATTGGAAATTCACAACTTTTGATGGAGAGAGGTTCAACGACAAACTTTATGAACCCAAAACCTCGATATACATATTGCATACGCATACCGTATATTTTGGCTAATACTTTCTATGACATGTCACATATTTTCGTAGTAGCCTAAGTTGAAGAAAATTCTTTTCCCAAATGAATGGAAGTCAAATGAATTGTCAAAACATATCATGGAATCTATATTTTTATATTTTATATTGATCTATAAAATTTTGAGGTTTCACAGTAGTCTATCCTTTCCACTCATTTCTTTGTAATCCCATGATTGCTGCATATATAATATATGATTTTTTCTACTGCAGTACTCAGAAGGGTTCGTCAGCTGCTCAAGAAGAGTTGTATTCTCAACGTATTCAATCATCCTCTCAGATTCCAGTGTCTCCCTCAAGCAAGGAGCCTGATGTTTCCATTAACAGTTCTGCAGTTGCAGAGTCAGAACAACAACACAAGGAAACAGCAGTTGCACAAGGAGGTTCTCAGGTTTCTGTTGCTCATACTGCTCAAGCATATTCTGCTTTAGGATTAATGCCTCCAGTGCTTGGAGGCCATCTTTCACCTTTTGAAAGTAGCGAGATGCAGGGACATGAAGCAGCTCGAATCGGAAGCTTTGTTGTAAGACATTTATTTCTTCTTTATCTTTAATCCCTTAACCCCAAAATCAATGAAGGATTGTAGAACTTAGCAAATTTCACTATGTAGATACAACAGTGCTTCTTGTTAAAATCTCTAGTCCCTTATTCTTCTTGATACTTTAACTATCTATGGGCTTCTTGTCTACATGGTTAGTAGAATTGGTCTATCTGGATTGAAATTGGCATATGCTGACCCAATTTTTTTTAGAGGGGAAGGGAGGACTGATCCATCCCCAATTTCTGCTGGAATCCGCTGGATTAGATCGAATTCACCTGGATCAGGACCGATTTGATTTAAATCTCTCTAGAATTGATTACTGAGGCAGTGGTGGCGCTACAGTGCCTTGTCTTGATAGCACCAAGATCTGGTGACTTAAGTCACCAGATCCAGAATATTGGGTTCCCTTGAGTTTGTACCTAATATGGCATATCCGGTAAGTTGATATTTCAGAAGTCATCAGTTATGGTGCATACCAGGTCCAGGTCGAGCAGGGAAGATGCAGAGGTGGCTTTGCGCTGCCGCCATGTTTCCCAGTTGATTTCAGCAGCAAAAGAGTCGTGCAAGATAAGAATCTCATGTGAAAGTTTTTTCTAGAGGTTTTTTTACCGTTTTTTTTCTTTTTTGGGGGGGGGGGGGTTGAAGAATCTATTTGGATCGATTCTGGATCGCGCTTTTTCCCATAGAATCAGCAGATTTTGCCTATCCGATCTGAATTGGCACTGGGCGATCCAGGACCTAATTCTGATCCTATGATCCTTGCCTAGAGCTTGTTTAACTTCTAACATCTGCGTCCTCCTTATTCTCTTCTGGAAATGTTGAACTTTCTCTTCTCTTGGAGAAGGTAGAGAAGTGACTTTTTGCCTCTGAATGCTCATTGCATGTTGAGAGCACTTCAGCTGGAATGGCGACTTTTCATTACCTTCCATTTTGACAATTGCATACTTTCGGCCCTGTTTGGTAACAGTGTTAGACTCCTCTATCACTATCTATTTTCAAATTGATATTAATAACAATCATCAAAAGAGGTGTTTGACTAATAGTATCAATTTTGAAATTTGTAATACAAACAATACATGTGATGTAATACAAATCTCAACCTGTATCACTTTTGATATTGATACCCTAACCTCTAGAAATATCAATATCAAAATCGATATAGTATCGTTTTTGATATTCTAACCAAACAAGGCATTAGGTA
The DNA here is from genome assembly GCA_036172225.1 of Cryptocoryne crispatula var. balansae. Taxonomy (NCBI): domain Eukaryota; kingdom Viridiplantae; phylum Streptophyta; class Magnoliopsida; order Alismatales; family Araceae; genus Cryptocoryne; species Cryptocoryne crispatula. The sequence goes on from CM069930.1 coordinate 37,912,468, forward strand.
GATGTTTTGCCTGTGTGTCTGAGCTGAATAGCCAAGACCACATCAGGTACCTGCCAATTCCATGCTTTTCAGAATTGGCTCTAGCTATTAGATCCTAGGCAAAATGGGGCAAAGGGCTATTGGCCCCACGATGGTGGCAGACCTGTATCTTTTTTTTTGGTTGGGGCAGGGGGGTAGTGTGCATGTTGTTATTTAAGCTGATTATTATTTAAATATGTCAGTATTGGCCCCTGAAAGTTTTTTTATTGAGCGTGCAGTCTGCACTTGGCTATATTGTGGGACTTGACCATTTGGGATGGCCTCAATTGTGGATGTAGAGGTGCTAAGTTGCTGTGACGGGGCTAGAAAGCAGGAGCACCTGGATTGGTCGGGATCGGCCGCTGGATCAGTAGGGCCAAGTGATGGGGACCCGGTCTGGTCCATTTTGGGGGTCTATTTGTATTTACGTCCATTTGGACATATTTGTAATTATTTGAAGTCTTTTGAGTCCATGTCTTTTATTTTTCGTCCATGTATGTAAATAGTCGTCTTTAGGGTCTTTCTGTAAACTTAGCTCCTCTATTTAAGAGTGAGCTCATTGTTTGGAATAGAGAGAGTTTTAGTGTGAATTTTTGGAACCCTAGGGGCTGCCCCTTGTGCTGGGGCGCTGCCCCTTTCCCTTCACCCCCTCCACGATGGAGGTCTTCCGACTCCACCCCCGGTGAGGACCGGTCTCCTTCGCAAGTCGCGACCCTCCGGCGAGAGTGCCTTCTCCTTCTCCTCCGTCCAGCGGCCTCCGAGCCATTCTTGCCCCTTCCCCCTTCACCGGTTCGATTTGCAGCCCTATCGACACCGTTCACCCCCGTCTCCGTCCGTTTCGACGTCTCCGACGGCGTCGAACACCACCCCTCCGTCCACCTCCGCCTCCGGTGATCCCCGGAGTACCTCCATCCACCTCCTTGCTCCCATTTGGGCCCCTGTTAGACGGAGAAGAACGGAGGAGGAAGAAGAGCCGCGTCTGCGGCTCTGTCTGTGCGCGCGGCCCGCTAGGGCTCCGGCAGCCTCCGGTCTCCTCATCCCGCAGCGGCGGCGACTCCGAACACTCCCGGCGGCGTCGGCAAGCTCCAATGACGACGGCGATGGCGGCGTCCCCCCCGGGGGCCTCCCCTTCCGTGTGGAGGCGCCGTCGATGCCGCAAACCCCACCGAGTGGAGCCCTCGCGCGGCTGAAGGCGAGCGGAAGACGACGCGCTCAAGCGCGTCCGCGGGCGGCACCCTGGCCGGCCGCGTCTCCCACCCCCGCGGCCAACCGCGGAGGGCCACGAGCCCCCCTGCGTTAGGTCGCGGCTGGGCGAACCGGCGCCGGTTCGCCTCCGCCCGGCCGGCCGGCGCACCGGCTCGCGCCTCCCGCCCGCCCGATTCGTCCGGGCCGACCGCGGTTCGCCTCCAGGCTGGTCCGACCGCCCGGTTCAGCCCGGTTTAGGCCGGTTCAGGGCCGGTTTGGCCCGGTTTGACGGTCCAGAGGTCGGTTCAGGGCCTAAACCGGCCGGTTCAGGCCATTTTGGGCCGGTTCAGGCTGGTTCAGAAACTTTTGGGACCGGTTCATGCCCGTTTTGAGGGTTTCGGGTATGGCTCGACATATTTTGGGCCCGTTTTGACCGGTTTAAGTCCGGTTTTGCTTGTTTACTGCATTTTTAGGTCTTTTGAGCTCCTTCACGGTCCGCTGCGGCGCCACATCGCCGGTCCGTCCCGCCTCGTCCCGCATCACCAAGCAGGATAGGATTGTGGCTTGGTGTTTTTGAGGGAAGAAATTTTGAAACACGATTGGCTGTTGGAAAAAAACTGCATAAAAAAGGGAAAAAATGGAGGGGAGGAAATGGATGAGGATGAGGATGATGAATGCTGGACCCAATATGTAGGGGATTCACAACTTCACCCTGCCCTCTCATGTGCCACGTGCCGATCCTGCAAACTATGGTTCATACACATCTTTGAGACTAACAGATAAAGATGATATGTTTGTACAAACAAGAAGATAATGAGAGTGTAATGATCAATAATACATAGTTATGTTTACTAATGTAAAATTGAAGATTGTCCCTGAAATGTTTGAGAACTATCATACCACTATCAAGGATTGCCAACTCGTATCTCGATTATATCTTAGAGAGATTGAACATAAAGATGTCGGAACAATCTTGGGAGGTTGAGTTGGAAATGTGATGGGGACCGGTACGGACCGGATCGTCCGTTTTTTTGGAGATAGCGTCTTCCGGGTCTTGAGGAGACGACGTATTTATTTCTTTTATTTCGTAGTATTAGATTTTTATTTTTATGCATTTTATTTGAGTATTTAGAGTCCTTTGAGTCCTTCTCTTTTATTTTAGTCCTTTAGAGGACATATATGCAATTAGGGTTTTTAGAGGTCCATCTTGTAATGTTCAGCTCTATTTAAAGAGCCCAAGTCTTTGAATGAAAGGAGATGGATGTTTTGAAGAAGAAAGAAGCTCTCCCGTTTTCCCCCTCTCGCCCTCCGACGTCGGCGTCGTTCCCTCACCTCCGGGTGCTCCCGGTTCTCCCCTTCCTTCCCGGTGATCCTCCTCACCTCCGGAGCTCCCGGTCCGGCGTCCTTCCCCCTCGCCCGCCGCTTTCCCCTTCACCTCCGACGAGTTACGAGATCCGTCGACATCTCCGTCGACGCCCGCCCTCCTCCGTTGGGGCCTTCCGTCCCACCCCTCACCTTCCCGGACCCCTACGGCACCCCCCCCCCCCCCCCCCGAAGCTCGCCGGACCCCCCCCTCCCCGGGGTTCCCCTTCCGCCCCCCCTTCCCCTCACCTTCCGGACGCTCAACGCGCCCTAAACAGAAACCCCCCCCCCCCCCCCGCGCGGCTCCCCTACTCCCACAAGCACCTCCCACAGTCCTTTGGCCTCCCACGGGGGCCTCCCGAAAACCCCCTTCCGCCGTCGTCCCCGTCCCTTCCCCCCCGGCCACACCCCCCCCGGGGCCGGGAGACGAAGAAGGAGAGGAGAGAAGAAGAAGAGGAAGGGGACGGAGGCGACGATGTTGGCCGACGAGCCTCTCCGGCCTTCCCCTCCCCTCCGACGACGGCAACGGCGGTGATCGGCGCCGCTTCCAACTCCTCCGCCTCCCGCCCGCCGCGGCCCGCAGCCCCGGCCGCAAGGCGAAGCCCCAAGGCCTCGCCCGTGCGACCGCCCGCGTTCGATCGAAGCCCCACGAGGCGGGGTACGCGGCACCAAACCGCGTGGCCACGACCCCCTCGCCCGGGCGAGCCCTGTGCGGCCACGACCCCCACCGGGCGTTGGGGCCGCTCGCGCGAGCGAGCGGACGGCCGGCCGGTTCGCCGCGGCCGGCCGCGCGCATATGCGGTCCACGAGCCAGACCGGGCCAGCGGCCGGGTCAGCCGGGTTCGAGCCCGGTTCAGACGGGTTCCAGCCCCGTTCAGGCCGGTCGTACGTCCGAAGCCGGTTCGAGGCCGGTTCAGCCTTCCCGACCCGGTTCAGACCGGTTCAAGGCCGGTTCAGCCCTTCTAAGGCCGGTTCAGGGCTGTTTTGGACCGGTTCAGCGCTTGTGGGCCCGGTTCAGCGGCCGTGAGGTCTGGTTCGGTGGTTTTCGGGCCCGGTTCAGCAGTTTCCAGTTCCGTTTGAAGCGAGTCAGCACGGTTCAGGATCGGTTCAGCACCCCATCAGCTCGGTACATCCTCCTCGGGCCCGCCGACGCGCGCGGGGATGGCTGCACCTCCCTTCCCGTCCCGCATCAGTTTGGTATCAGAGCCGGTGCCGACTTGTTTCCACGAGTCGGGATCCTTACATTGCGCGGGACATCGGCACTTCAGTTTTGACGTCACATTACCGTTGGAGGTGCATACCACAGCATTTTCGTCCGCCTACGCGCGTCATCTCAGCCTCTTTCGAGTTGATCGCTTCGATTATCGTGGTCGAGGATGGTCGAGCTTACATCCGCTTGCTCGTATTGTCGAGAGGCCGACTAGACCTACGAACAAGGCGGTATGTAGAAGATGCCTCTGCGAGACAGTTCTCCCCACGGCACCGTGTCTCGTCATCCCGGTTCGCAGTGGTTAGCCTGATCGGCGGTGCGATTCTGGCCACATTCGCTCCAGCAGCTTACTCTGCGGCCCGAAAGTGCAGCACCGAGAGAGCCGATCTCAGACGGGCAACACTTACGCCGCAGTGGCTCGCGCTCGAGGAGCACCGACACGCTTATCGAGGTAGCTTATGAGGCCGGCCTCCGCAGCTTGCCGCGAGTACGAGCAAGCAGCGCACCATCGATGCCGAGGCGGCATGCAGCCATCGAGGCCGAGCCGATCGAGCAGCCTTACCGGTGTTCTGAGGCTGACGACAGAGCAGCGACACCTTGTCGAGGCTGAGACCGATCGAGCCATCATGACCGAGTTGACAACACAGGTTATGGAGCTGCTGACAGAGCTGACCACCGAGACTGTTCCAGAGGATCCGCGCATACTTGACTCGACTCAACAGCACCTGCACTGAGCTTGACGGCACTTACGACACCGTCTCGGGTCACTTCGCGGTCACACTGGAGCTTCCCGTCCCGCTTCATCATCACCCGAGCTGCCCTACCGCCGTCCTCGGTTTCGGTAGTGACCATGTTGATCATACGGCACTCACAAAACTCGAGGACGAGTTTTTCGCAACCGGGGAGAAACGATGGGGACCGGTACGGACCGGGATCGTCCGTTTGTTTCGAGATAGCGTCTTCCGGGAGGAGACGACGTATTTATTTCTTTTATTTCGTAGTATTAGATTTTTATTTTTATGCATTTTATTTCGAGTATTTAGAGTCCTTTCGAGTCCTTCTCTTTTATTTTAGTCCTTGTAGAGGACATATATGCAATTAGGGTTTTTAGAGGTCCATCTTGTAATGTTCACTTCATTTAAAGAGCCCAAGTCTTTGAATGAAAGGAGATGGATGTTTTTGAAGAAGAAAGAAGCTCTCCCGTTTTCCCCTCTCGCCTCTCGACGTCGGCGTCGTTCCCTCACCCTCCGGTGCTCCCGGTTCTCCCTTCCCTTCCCGGTGATCCTCCTCACCTCCTCCGGAGCTCGGTCCGGCGTCCTTCCCCCCGCCCCCGCCGCTTTCCCTTCACCTCCGACGAGTTCCGAGATCCGTCGACATCTCCGCGTCGCCGCCACCGCCCGACTCCGTTGGGGCCTTCCGTCCCACCCCTCACTCTTCCCTGCACCCCTACGGCACCCCCCCCACCGAAGCTCGCCGTACCCCCCCTCCTCCCGGGGTTCCCCTTTCCGCCCCCCTTCCCCCTCACCCTTCCGACGCTCCCACGCGCCCTAAACAACCCCCCCCCCCCCCCCCCCCCCCCCCCCCGCGCGGCTCCCCTACTCCCACAAGCACCCCTCCCACAGTCCTTGGCCTCCCACGGGGCCTCCCGAAAACCCCCCTTCCGCCGTCGTCCCCGTCTCCCTTCCCCTGCCGGCCACACCCCCCCCGGCAGACCCAGCGGAGACGAAGACGGAGAGGAGAGAAGAAGAAGAGGAAGAAGACGGAGGCGACTACGTTGGCCGACGAGCCTCTCCGGCCTTCCCCTCCCCTCCGACGACGGCAAAGGCGGCGCTCGGCGCCGCTTCCGACTCCTCCGCCTCCCGCCCGCCGCGGCCCGCGGCCCCGGCCGCAAGGCGAAGCCCCACGAGCCTCGCCCGTGCGCCCCCCCGCGTTCGATCGAAGCCCCGCGAGGCGGGGTACGCGGCACCAAACCGCGTGGCCACGACCCCCTCGCCTGGGCGAGCCCTGTGCGGCCACGACCCCCACCGGGGTTAAGTCGCTCGCGCGAGCGAGCGACGGCCGGCCGGTTCGCCGCGGCCGGCCCGCGCATACGCGGTCCACGAGCCAGACCGGGCCAGCGGCCGGTTCAGCCGGGTTCGAGCCCGGTTCACGCCGGTTCCAGCCCGGTTCAGGCCGGTTCAGACGTCCAGAAGCCGGTTCAAGGCCGGTTCAGCCTTCCTGGACCCGGTTCAGACCGGTTCAAGGCCGGTTCAGCCCTTCTAAGGCCGGTTCAGGGCTGTTTTGGACCGGTTCAGCGCTTGTGGGCCCGGTTCAGCGGCCGTGAGGTCTGGTTCGGTGGTTTTCGGGCCCGGTTCAGCAGTTTCCAGCTCCGTTTGAAGCGAGTCAGCACGGTTCAGGATCGGTTCAGCACCCCATCAGCTCGGTACATCCTCCTCGGGCCCGCCGACGCGCGCGGGGATGGCTGCACCTCCCTTCCCGTCCCGCATCAAAATGTTAAGCTAAGTGTATGTTTAAATGTAAAATGTCATGTAGTATCTTCAAAGAAGGACAAGGGAATTGATATTCAAAATGTAAATAAGCCAACTAAGAGAACCAAAAGAGGTACGGAGATGAACTATTGTTAACAACAAATAAATATAGATCTTATGTTGGGATCTAAGCTTCATCTCAAATGGTGTGGACTGTGGAGAGGGGACCGCTTTGAAACCTCTAAAGATTAGTGTGCTATTTCGGGCAAATTATATATATAGTCATATAACAATATTAATTTATACAATTTATCACACAATAATGCCTGGATAAGTTTGTATGGATCATAGATGTAATAAATTAAACTCAACAAGGTCATCTAACTGAAATAATAGTAGAAAATAGAATGAGAGAGAATATGTATGATATAGATAATATGTCCAATATGGAGCTAAGAATGAGGCAAGGTAAAGTGGTGTTTGATAACGTTGAGAGCTGAGATGCACTTCTTACATCTGAATATGTTGCATAGATATCTAAAATCTTAATTATTTGATTGACTGACAATTTATTATCTAAATCTGAAATCTGAACCAATTAAGATTATTTGATAGTCATATTTGACATCTGAATCTCATATGAACACATTGTTTGACAATAATATATGAATATGAAACTAAAACACAACAAATAATATTAGATAACAATTAAATAACATTGAAATCTAAGAATAATATGAACCAGTCATATTCCACCTCCAAGAGGCCGATTAAATCAAAGAATTTTATACATTGTATCTATTTAAAATTTTGGTCTTCAATCTACTTATCTTTTGAAAAATAAAAAATTATTAACTACCTGATATTCATATGTTGCATGAGAGAGAGCATCATCAAAAGTAACATGATCTTTTATACGTTGGAGAGAGAGAGAGAGAGAGAGCCATGAAAAATGGTAGTCATTAATAGTTGTCTTGGGTCATGAAAGTTAGGACTACAACAGCATTTTTGCATGAGAGGGAGAGAATGTCCTTAGTGATTCAGAGGTGGTGGGAGAGTCTACAAAGTGACGCTTCAGTTTTCGGCGCTAAGTGGCTATGAATGTCCTTAGTGATTCAGAGAACAAGGATGACAATTACGGATATTCAGATCTTGAGGAAGAAAAATTGTTGAACAGTCTGAATAACTGCATGCTGACCGAATCAGACTTTAGACGCCGTCAAGCCCAAACAAATAGGGCCTAAGTCAGGTCTCTGGTTGTAGTTGGGTCGGCCTGGCCCAACCCGACATGGTTGTACCAGGGTTGCGACCCAAATCTGACTTGGGTCTGACTGATGATACTAACAAAAATAGAAAAATGAAAAAATGCAAAAATGATAAAAGATTAGGGAATATAACAAAAGAATTTTTATTCATAACTATGTAAATGTTACATTTTGTTGTTGTTCTACATAATCTACATGCTCTCCCCAAGACATTTGAGAAAAGTGTATAGCATTGAAAATGCATGCATATTCATTGTGAGAATGTTGCTCTTCATCTTATTGAAGTGATGTTTTAACCGGTATATTTCTTTGTATATGATCTTGGACTTTTCCTTTTAACATGCTAATCAAGTTCAATAAGACCAAGCTGGAACATTTTGGGTCACATTGGAGATTTGAATGCCACGGCTCGAAGAAGACATCTTCAAGAAAACATAAAAAAGAAAGATAACACTTAACAAAGTGTCCTTCGTTGGCCTGGCCCAACCATGGATTGCAGAATCGGCCGATCCGGATCGGGATCGGTCGATTCTTGGATCGGATCGGTACCCATTGATCCGATTCCAGCCAGAACTACCGATCAAGTCGGGACTCCCGGCTGGATCAGTCTAAGTCGACTGGATCGGTCGATCCTGGACCAATCCGGGTGGATCGATCCGGGAATCGGTCGATCCCTTAGAACCCGGAAGGGTCCAGAATCGGATCGATTCAGGACCCGATTCCAGACCATTTTCTAGTCTGATCTCCCCAATAAGGGGGAGATCGGACCGATTCCCCCTTCCCACCCCTCATTGTCACTTTCTCCCCTCTCCTTCATTGTCTAGGGCTCCCCTTAGACCCCTCCCCCAACAATCCACCTTGAGATCCGCGACTACTCTGCGTCTCGCTGATGATAATGTAAACATATTAATATATTTCACTATCACTTATACTATTACACATATTAAAGATTCATAATCATAAATATATATTATATACTTAAATTTACCTAAAGATCTATTTTAACTCTCTTCTCTTTCTCTCTTTTATATAATAATTTATATTTATATGACAGTTTCTTGAAAGAAACTTATGTTGTATGACATTGCTTGATAAAATGTCTTCCACATTGTTTTTTATTTGTTTTGAATTTTTTATTTATTATATGATTTTTTCTGATTTTTGAGGATTTTTATGATTTTAAAAAAATAAAAATTCTGCCCCGATCTGGACCGATCCAGGACGCCCTTTATTCCAGAGGATCTGCCGATCCGGATCGATCCGATCCCAATCTGGATCGAATCGATGGTCACCGATCCCGATCCCGCGATCCTTGGGCCCAACCAGACCCGGTCAGATCTAGGCGGCGACCCGGATTCATCCAGGGTCTAATCGGACCCAATAATAATAAATAGAAAATTGAAAAAATTGTAAAAAATTAGGGAATATGACAAAAATTTCATTCATAACTATTTAAATATTACCTTTTGTTTTTATTCTGCAAATTCTATATGATCTCCATATGACATTTGGGAAGAGTACATGACATTGAAAGTGCATACATGTTTATTGTGAGAACGTTGTCCTGCATCCTGACAAGGTGATGCTTTGATGTGGGACAACGTAGATGGACCGGTGGCTAAACATTGCAAAACGGCGTTAAGAAACTCAAAATAACTAAAACGTGCTGAAATTAAAGTGAACCATGTTTAAACCTGTCAAAATAGGCGTGAGCCGGCCTAAAAGTGGTTGAATCGGGCTCAGACTAGCCCAAAACACCATGAACTGGAGTGAATCGGCCGGTTTAGGCATTGAATCGGTCTCTGGCCAACCGAACCGGCCTTGAATCGGGGTGAATTGAGATGAACAAAATCTGGACTTGGTTTGACCAACTTGGCCATGAGGACGGGCCTGACGTTGGCTTGGGTCAGCACTACTTAACCCCTTTGGGGGGTCGTAGCCGTCGGTGGTTTGCCCTCGGGGCGGTGTCGTGCAAGGATCATGGGATCGGAATTGGTCTTGGGATCGGTGGGGTCCGATCTAAATCGGATTGGATCGGTCTAATCCCGGGCAATCCGCCGGAACTCAGACCGATCCAGAATCGGTCTGGAATAAATTTTTTTCTCTTTCAAAAAATTCTGGAAAAATGCCAAAAATTCTAGAAAATTTAAAAAATGAGAAAAATTGTAGGAAAGAAGAATACAAGTTTTGCAATTTTGGACATTTCCACGTAACTTTAACATTGACTTTATGGCATACATCAACACAAGTGGTTATAAAATACAAATTATATCATACAATCACACAATACAAAGTGTACTTAAAATTCATATTACAATTCACTAAATAAAAGAGAAAATTACAATTGATATCATAAATATCTCATGTTATCACCACCAACTATGAAAACGTCCTGGATTCCTGTCATTCTCATCCTAATCTTCTTCAATTCTCCACTGACTTTGACCCGTCTTAATTGGTCTATATCCATAGGAAAATAAAGATTGGGCAACCTGGTTAAAATCATAAACTCCACCCTCAATTGGAGCAAAGGAGATGGTGGATAGCAAGGCTCAACGTCTAAAGTAGGATCTGGATAGGAAGATGCGGACTCATCAAATACATTTATCCTTGTCTTACGTCCGTTGCTCCGTCCGCTTGAACATGAATGTCTTTTGTCACTCAAATCACTTTGACCTGTTCTACTCGTACATGCATTACTAGTAGAGCCACCATCACCTGAGATTCCACCTTCACCCCCCGTACGTTGTTGTTGTGTGGGTGGAACAAATTCTTCCTCATCCTCATCTGATGAATGTGGCTGAGTGGTGTCAGTATCAAGGAGATGATGTCGGCGTTTGAATACTTATCTTCTTTCTTTTCAATGTTTCTTGTCCTTGTCTGCTTTGCTATGTAGGCAAGCAAGTTTTCTTTAATGTCTTGAATAAGCCACCATTCTTCTTGGTGGTCATGGTGCTAGAAGGACTGGAAACTGGAACCCGAGCTGGAGCTGTAGTGGGAGCTGGATGTCGCTTTGGAGAAGTTGTAATCTGGGGTGGATCATGACATGGAGCTGTGCATGAAACTTGGCTTTTTTTCTCCTTCCTGCATCTGTTCGTCCTCACAAAGGATGTTGTCAAGCTCACCTTCGGCCTATGATCTGTCATTCGGGTCGAACTCTGGCTCTCTCTCAACGTCCTTGTCTTCCACTCATGTTGCAAGTAGATGTTTTTCTTGGAATAGGTATTCCAAGTCCACATCCCCTTATAACAAGCTCTGAGTGGCTTAAGCTTGGGCTCTTTCTTGGTATAATTCACCTGCAAATTGTGCAAATCTTTGCTCCGATATCCTCTGCCTATCTTTGATATTCTTGATTTTCAGCCACATATTATAATGGCAGTAGTCTAGCTTCTTCAATCTTTCAGTATTCAACATATTTCTTCTCTTGGTGTGAATGAGATTGAAGGTGCTCCAATTCCTCTCGCATTGGGATAATGAAGTGTTCTGTCTTAGCACCCGAATTGTAACGGATGCCAGTGGATTTCAATCAGTCATGTTTGTCACCATAATTCATCACTCAACTGTAAAGAAGACAAGAAATACATACATTAGTAACTTTCTAAGAATTTCTTATTACAATCTTTGATATGTTTTAAAGTTATTTGATTGAGTCAGCTTACTAGGAAAACCCCTGTTATGTGAGTACTGCAAATCAGGATCCCCATAGATTGTATGAAGTTATTTGAAAGTCCAAAATAAAGTAGTTAAGTCCATTGCTTTCGTTCAAGTTCAAAGCTTACTAAGATGGTAGGAAGTACTTACTTCAACCTCAACTGATGTTCTGCCTTCTTGAGTTTTACAAAGCCACTTAATGACTGATAGTGTGATTAATAATACCTCACTATTATTGCATACTTGTCCACCATACTGTATCTTTGGGTTCAAGAAATACCCTGTAAAAGCATAACACCATATTAGTATGAAAGTAGAACAAAATACAAGTTCTTATATACAATAAATTAAAGTATACCTGTAGCATGAATATCGTGGTGTAGTGTTTTATCTCATCTGTTGTCTATCCCTTCCACCACTTTTTATAACCTTTATGATGTTTTTTTTAATCTTCATTTTTGCTTTGTCCATGGCATCATACAAGTACCCCCATTTGATTTTTATCATTTGAATATACCAATCTAAGCATCTATACTAAGAGTTCTACAGATTGGTAGTATTAGACATTTTCTCACCACCTTTTGCCCTCTACCAGCTACTCCATCTTCAACAATACTTCATATTGGTCCATGGAGCTCTTGTAGGTATCTATGTAGTTCTGATAAGCAATGGAAACTGGAAAGTATAAACCACTTCATATTAGCCTTGTACCCATAAGGACTCTCTATTGCAAAAAAAAAGGGTGCCAAATCTGGTGGGACCCAGTTTGATCAAATGATGACCATCAGTGTGCTGCCACATGATATGTATTAGTCTTGGATGACCATAAATGAATAAGGTGATTAGTTGTCCTTGGTTAACCTAGGACTTGACAGTAGGATCCTTACCAATGTCCTCCAACAACAAATCAATAAAATGTGCTGCACAGGGCACCCAAAACAAATGTGGTCTGGCCTTCATGAGTTTCTTCTCTGTAGCCTTATGCGATGTCTCGTTGTCAGTCACAAACTACACGATATTGTCTTCCCCTATCTTGTCCACTACACTATTTATCAAACCAAATAGGTAATCCACATTCTTGACCTGCCCTGATGCATCAACAGACTTTAGGAATATGGTACTTTCAGATTAGTACACAAGAAAGTTTACAAGTGACCTTGTGATTTTAGTCCACCCATCGCATATTACAGTGCATCCGTTCTCCTTCCAGATGAATTTGAATATATCTATCTATGAGGTCAACTTATCGACCTCCTCATCCAAGCATGTCTCATATATATACTTTGATGTGGGAGTTTTCGACCTTGGCCTAGTTTTACCAATGGCATCTACCATTGTTTGGAAATAAGGACTCATGGTTGCATGTGTCGAGACACTTACATAAACCAAAACAAAAGAAGAAGACATCTTTGTTAACACAAATCTTATAAAGATTAGATGCAAGTCATATCAATAATAAAAGACTATCAACATCTTCATTAAACATTTACCCGCATGTAAAAATAATTTAACCATGTGCTTTAGGTCTTTCTTCGCAACCACAGCCGTTGCCTTCATTCTTTATATGCTTGTTTTATACCCTTTTGATTTCTGCCACTCTCCCTATAGATGGCAGCATCAGCCGTCGATTAAACTGAATGTGTCCGACATAAATCAAGTTTTCGAACAGGGCGTGTCCGCCCCCACTTCAGAATGTCTGCTAAAAGTAGCTAAATCTCCTACTTCTTGTCTTCTTTCTTCATCTTCACGGACTTAAGCCCTACTGGCATCCATATCTCTCCTAACTTGAGCCTCCTTTTCAGAAGATGAAGATGATGAATCAACTTGGACATGCGATTGTCCTTTTCCTTTTGTAGTCTTTCCCGACAATAGATTGGTGTCTCTCCGACTAGTAACTCGTCATGCAGCTCTTGTCTGTGTCCAATTCTTATTTTCCTTTGTGGAACTTTTCCTGTTAAATATGCTTTCATCTCTTTCCTAAGCTCAGCCGGTACCTTATCACACTTCTTGACATTACCACTCATATTGGCTATATGTTGCATCAGCCGATATACACTTCTATTCATATCTTTTTGACACCATTTACATCTAACCCTCTTCTTCTTTGCATCAAGTAGATGGCTTTGTTGCTATCCAATGTCGCGATATTCCGCGACACCATGCTCTTCGTCCGACATGTTATCTACATCACATCAACTCATACACAAAATTAAATACATAAACAACTTAGATCAAAATCAAACTTTTAAAGGAATTAAACAATAACCCTTCGGGGGGGGGGATACTGTCACCCCTTTGAGGGTGACTGTTCATCACCCCCTAAGGGAGGTGAATTACTCCAAAACCCTCCCCCCTTGGGGAGGGGGGAATATTGTCACCCCTTCGGGGATGACTATTCATCACCCTCGAAGGGGTGATTCGGGGGTGCAATTCACCCCTCTAAGGGACTTGTAGGGGTGCTGTTGAGGGGGAAGGGGGGATCGGAGGACCCCCACCCCCAAATTACCTGATATAAGGTGGATCGGCCCATCAAAAGTTTGGATCGCCCTTGAAAATGGATGATCGCCGGAGTGGGGAAGGAGGGAGAACCCTAGATCTCCAATGGGTGGGGAAGGAGGGTCGAACGAGGTGGGAGCAAGTAGAATCGGTCCGATCTCCCCCAATATGGGGGGATTGGACTTTAAATAGGTCCGGAATCGATTCCAGAATCGGATTGATTCCAAACTTTTTGATTTTCTGAGAAATTGGTTTGGATCGGTCTCGGATCGACCGATCCAGCCAGGAATCCTGATTGGGTCGATAATTTTGTGAGGATACTGATTCGATTCTAGAATCGGTCTATCCCAATCCGGATCGACCAATTCTGCAATCTATGGTGTTGTGGCTGCCTTGCTGGCTATCACAAGCCCCGTTCAGCCGGGGTGTCTTCAACCCCGACTGCGCAATTGTTTCAGTCAGGGGTCTTCTTCATGTCGCTGTCTTCCACATCATCTTCACGGGGGGAAGGGGAGGAGATGGGAGGCCACCGTTGCCATCGTTGAAGGGGATGCCAGAGGGGGGGGAGGTGGATGAAGCCCTTTGACGTTGTCTTCGACTTCCTCTTCCTCTCCTTCTTTGTGCTTTGTTGCTGTCGAAAGGGAGGGAGGCTCGACGGAACCAGAAAGGGTGGATAGGATGAGGGTCCTTATGGCGAAGGGGAAGGCTGGGAGGGGAGAGGAAGTTAGATGGGGGTGGGTGAACGTGCTCTGGGGATCACCAGAGGTGGAGGTGAAAGCGGTGGACAACTGTCAATGCAAACAAAGTGTCGGCGACGTAGCTGGAGGTTGCTAAAGATGAAGGGGAAGGGGAAAGTGAATGGGAATGGCACGGAGGTTGATCGGAGATAGGGGAGAAAGACGTCGGGGCCGACCTGCGATCGGTGGTGGAACAGAGCTGGCTAGCACCAGAGACGAAGAAGACAACCCTCCATCGTGGAGGGGGTGAGGTGAATAACCACGACCCAAGCCCTTGCGCATTGGAGGGCTCGAGAAATTCCAAGCAACAACTCTATCATTTTTAATGTTGGAGCTTTCTTGAATAGAGGAGTCATTCACAAAAGAGACCTCCTAAGTGACTATTTACAAACATAGACAATACATAAGAAAAAAGACTTAAAAGACTTCAAAATATTTACATATGTATCTAAAAGGACGTAAACGAAAATAAATCCTAAAATATACCGAACTGGATCCCCATCATGCCTCAGTTGGTATATTCTTCCGTACATGATCTTCTCACTTTATTTACATTTGACTTTTCTTTCTGCCATGCTAATCAAGTTGCAATGAAGTCAAGACGGATTGTTTCGAGTTGCTCCAGACATTTGAATGTCACGACTTGAAGAAGTCTATCTTCAAGAAAACTTGAAAAAAGAAATTTAATAATTAATAAAATAGGGTTTGTAGTGCAATTAAACAAAAAAAACTTAGGAAGCCTTAAAACGAAGTGAGAAATAAAAGCTTTGAAACGATTTAGAGAGAAAAAGATCATGTTGAATGCTTGAAAGAGAGATTTTTTAGAGTGAGAAAATGTGAGAGAATGAGAGGGAGTGGCTGTTGGGATCTTAGGAGGCCCCTTGGGGTGCCTTTCAAAGGCCTCCAACCGCTATCCCGGTGGGTTAACCATTGGCAACCCAATCAAACCAAGTTGCGACCCATCCCCAGGACCGGCTGGGGTGGCCCCCGGGTCATTGCCTGCCTGGTCAGGTCAATTTCTGACTGGGTTGGGCCAGGTCTTGCGACCTTGCTTTCCATGGTTAGAGGTTGTAATAGGCACATTTTGTTGTTTCAACGATCTCGTTCCTCGGAGGTGTTAAGAGATCTCTTAGGATATCTCCGTTGACTGCTTGCTTTGTGGCCTTGAGTTGAGGGCTACCTTTGTGCCTAAATGATGCCTTGGAAACTTCGGGTCTAACTTGTCAGTTAATAAATGATACTACATCAAAACACAGATTTTTCTCAGGAGAAACAAGAAGCTTAGAAGCTGAGGAGAAAGTTCAAATGATTGACATTGTCAGAGCAGTTTAGGGACTGTAGCTTCAAGTCGTATTATTTACTTTTTCTTTCTTTTTTAATGGTAGACGTGGACTTTTCCCTAAATGTTTCCATTTTGGTCAATTTTGTCTGCTGAAAGCTCATACTTGTATCTCGTTTTTTTGTTTAGTTTTAACGTGATTATTGTCTACTGCCAAAATGACTTTATTTTCAGCACCAATCCACTTGACAGATTTAACATGTGGGTAGACTTGGTTCATATCCTTCCGAAGCTGCCTGTTTTGACTTTGAAATTTCTACTTATTTTGTTTAGTGTTTTAAGGATATTGAAGATCTGTTTTATTTTTAATCAGGTCCAGCAGCCATTTGATCCTGCGAGTTATTATACCCAAGTCTATCGACCTGGTGCAGATGGAGATGGTCGATTCTCTCCATTCCTTGCACATAGTGCTGCCACCAAATATGGTGGAAATAATGCTGTTATAACGTCACAAATGGGACAGACAACCCAAGAGGTTTGTGATCTTTTGGTTGAATTAATTTGTTTATTGTGAATGAGATTGTTCTTCGATATTCATTGTATCGATAAGGATAATTTAAGTTGAAGGATTTTATGTACATAAACAGGTTTGAGCACTTAAATCCATGTTTCTAGTTTGTACTCGTATAACTTTCTAAGGCATCACAGTCATGAAGGGTCCTAATATACGAAAAAAACTGATCTTCATGAATTCAGGGTAATGACTAGGATGATAGGATGAAAATAGCTGTTGCATCATGCATGCCTCCTGGGCTTCTGTTGGTAGGTCCTTGATGCATTATATTATAATCCTTTTGGATTGCATGGAATTCGCAAGTCAGATATTATCATCATTTTTGTGCTTACCATTATTGTTGTATAATTGTGGTTAAATTCACGAAAATTTTCTGATTACTAATAGTCAATATCTTTTTATGCAGATCATTAATTCTCTTATTCCACAAAACACGGGGATTACTGCACAAACTGCTGGGGTAATGCAGTCTTCTGTCGCCGTAACCCAGCAACCTGTGCCTGTTTTCCGACAGCCAGCTGGTGTACATATGCCTCATTATCCTCCTAATTATATGCCTTATGGTCATTATTTCTCCCCATTCTACATTCCGACACCAACTCTTCATCATTTCTTTAGTAATGCTCTTCCCCAACAACCTTTGGCTGGGAGCATATTTTCGCCGCCTCCACCAGCTGCCACTACCCCCCCTGTCAAGTACTCCCTTTCTCAACAAAAAGGTGGAGCTAATGGTGGTAATTCGAACACTACTGTCTTGCCAATTCAGGGACCCTATAGTTCCAGTGCAACTGGTTATCCCAGTACTACTGTGACCACTGGTAATACAACTGCCAGTGAGGATCATACTATATCTCAATACAAGGACAATAATTTTTACATCCCAGGGCATCAGGTAACCCTTTTCTTCGTTGATTTTAATTTCTTGTCCTTGATTTTTCGACTCTTCTTTCTTGTTTCTGGGATGCTGACTTAAAACCATGCAAACGTGAGATCTAAGCTTGTCAGGTTGTTGCATTGTATCTTTCTTGATTACCTCTATGCAATCTGATTTCGTTCTCTTTCTCATAGCTATCCTCACATTTTTATTTAGGTTGTCCTGATCTTTTATGATTCCTTTGTTGTATTGTCAATTTTTAATTTTTTATTAATTTCTTAATTTTCTTAAAATTTGGGCAGATTCTTTTAGGGGAATGAGTCGAGTTTGCACTACATTCTCTTCATATTTGTCATATATTTCTATTAATGTGGGATCTTTCATTGTTGTGTTCTAGATAGATAGTAATTTGGGTTCTCCGTCATGAAGGTGATCAAGATGAATTACATTACTGTTGAAACATCATTTTTTAAACTTTGGAAAAGAAAAGGTTTGATTTTTTTTTGTCTTGGTTTGTTTTTAGCATTGCTCTGACTATAAAAATGTGGTATTTCATAAAAGTATTAACTATTTTGGGTGTGATATTCATATATAGGAATACACGAAGGTGGTTCCATTGATCTTCCAAGTGTTGACACGGGGATTACCTCATGTTGGCGCCATTTTTTTTTTGAAGGGGGAGGATCGAACTATGGACCAAGCTGGCCCAGCCGCTAATTGACCCAAAAAAGGCGCGCGAGGACCCATCGGCTGGGCAATTCCAGCCCACTACCCCATCCTAATTGTGCAGCCCATCAAGTGTAGTCCAATTGGGCCAAAGTCAAAACTTCAGCTGGCCTGGTAAACCCTCTTGCCACATCAGTTGCCAGCTCACCCCATCTTATTAATAAGAAGACATGGGATAGTGGAAAGGTTAACAATACCTTATGGCAAGGCATTATGGTCGCTTAAGAAAAGGAGGAGTCAAGATAAAGTAAATAACCTAGGAGAAGTGAAAGAGCATCTTGCACTTAATGCTCCCCATCCCTTCACCCCCCCTCACCTTATAAAAGAAGCTGGCCACCCAAGGGGAAGAAGTTCATGCCATCAGCTCCCCTGCAGCCTCCTTGCACGCCCGCCAGCTTCCTGTCAGCCGTGGCAAAAGAAGAGGACAAAGAAGAGGAGAAAAAAGAAGGTAAGGGCAAACCTTAGCCATGTAGCCCTTGATGGTTACTCCTCCTCCTCTTCTCCTTTCTTTCTCTATCCTTCTCATGGCTGGAACCGGCTTTCATCTTCATCGGCATCCTTTACCCATCAGTCTACCCCTGTGCATCCCCTGCCAGACCTCTTAAACAGACCCCAATTCCGAACCCTTAGCAGTCCCATTTTGGTTTCCCCAATCAGACCTCAATTGGACACCTGAACTGTCTCACTTCGGCCTATCAAATAGCCTTCACACAGTCCCCTTTCAGACCACCAAACACCCCTTACATAGAACCCATTTCAGTCCCCCAATTAGACCCTAAATCAGGTCCCTATTTGGCATGTTAACGGATCTCTCTACAATTCCATTTCGGTCCACAGGTAGGCCCCAACCGGACCCCTTAAACAGTCCATCTGCAGACCCCTATAGGGCCATCTGAACATTCCCCTTGGCAGCCCAATTCTGACCCCAATCAGGTCCCATTTGGGCCTTACCAAGCAGATCCTGAACAGCCCTTACATGGGTCCCCTTTCAGACCTTAAACAGACCCCAATTCCGGTCCCTTAACAGCCCCACTTTGGTATTCCAATCAGACCCCATTTTGGTTTCTTAAGCAGGACCCAATCAGGTCCTTGCCTTGCCCCCTCTGTGTGGCCTTTCCTTTAGCCCCCATGTGGCTCACACAAAATCTGTAGCGACCCTTCTCTTTATTCCCTTTGTGGCTAAAAAAAATCTGAAATAGTCCCTGCTTCCCTACCTTTAAAAATTCAGAAATTTACCCATTTCTGGCCAGTGGGTGATGGTGATGTTCCAAGTCCTTTCGGAATCTGTCTAATGGGCTGATCGTTACCCAGGTGGGCCTTTCACTTCACCATAAAAAATGAAGAACAATGCTACAAAAATCCAGAAATCTGTCTATTTTGGCGCTACTGGGTGGGGGTGATGTGCCGGGCCCTTTCAGAATCAGTCCGATGCATCGTTTGTCCACCTAGGTGGACCTTCATCCTACCACCAAACAGGTTGTGGAGAGTGAAGATCGGAGCATCCAGCAGGCCAACCGGACCCACACGACATAAAACGGGCCCACCGAGTCCAAGAAGACAAATGTCATGAAAGGCCGGCCAACCTAGCAGATGGAACTTGAACCGGCCCATTGGGCCTTGACAAAAAAAAGAAGAAATTAATCAAATTTGAAACGCAAAAAGCAAAATTAAAATTAAGGAGTTAGCACCATTTCACGGGCACTCCATCTTGGACGGCTCCCCCGGGTCCACTCTGGGATGTTTATCTGGATGGCAGCATGGGCCAGTTCCCATAACCGATGATCATTCCACCTATATGATAAGTCAAGCACTTGTCATCTTGGATGGATAAATTCCTTATTGATTGGAAATAGGCCGACATGCGGTCGTAATGTCGAACTTTTTTCCGATCTTATGAAAATTTATATTGGGGGAAGGAACGCTGTATTCCACCCAATGTTTATTTTATCATCAACTCAAACACTTGTAGCATGGATATATGCAATGCAATGAAATTTCAGGTGTCAATCTGAATGCAACAAGCAATCGATGCAAGCCCGACGGACCGAGGGTATGCGAATTCAAACTAAACAAACAATTCACAAATCAACACAAAAAATACACTTCATTAAAATCTGAAAACAAACAAAATCAGATTTACAACAATCTGGAAATTAAACTAATATAAGTAAGTATTGCAACTTCCAACTCAACCTGAAATGATGCGATTTGGGTCTATTGTAACTTGATAGATATGCAACAAAAGAACTGACAATGTAAGTATTGCAATAAGATTATATCTTGCGGAAATTTATGTTTGAAGCATCATATCATCATCATCAGAAAGAAAATGTCAATCCATGCCACAAGACTCCATGGGAAGAAATCAGTTTAATACTTATTTAAGATCTCTAGAACATGAAAAGGCTGTAACTTGCAAGTACATGGAATAATGAAGTGGTTCTAGACGAGTTTTTCTGTCCTTCTAGTCAGTAGAAAAGCACAAGATTTTAATGAAATCATGTTCAATTAAATATTTAATTCACTTTTTATACCTTATCACAAATCTTTTAATTTTTTTTCCAATAGACAAAATGATACATGTTTAGTCATTTGCAATGGACAATATCTGGTTAAGGCTCAGGTAGTGGATAATAATTTACCAATGAGTTATTCCAGAAATAGTAAGGTGGTTGCCTATCAAAAAAATGCCAAGTATAAATGCCACACATATAAATTCTTAAATTATAATAGAGTATAAATATAAATTATATGATATAAATATATTATAAATCATAGCATTACAAATTACATACATACTATTATTAAAAATATTAGATGAACATTAAATTAACTGAATGTAAATATAAGTAAAATTTTAGATAGATATATGATTGAAAAATATAAAAATAAAACATATAATAATAGTATGAAATACATAAAAGAATAAAATTCTAAAATTCAAATTAAAACATATAATATATATAAATTTTAATTATTTTGAAGTTAAATATTTAATATGTGATTTTTATTATATTTATTTTGTAATATATAATATAATATCAAAATAAGTATGTAACTTTAACATAATGTGTAAAAAATAATTTTTATAATTTAATATTAAATGTTGATTATCAATGGATAAATTCAATACTATACGTAATATTAAATTTAATTCACTATCTAATATGTAAGGTATTTAATATGTTAGCTTATCATATTTATTAATGTATAATATAATTAAAAAAAGTAATTAATATGTATTATAATATGTAATACAGGTATATATAATATAGGGTGGATTAAGGAGTTGTTTACATCCGTTATTCCGTTGGATAAAGTGAAATAAAGGGTGTAACTGTACACCCCTTTACCAAACCAGTCCCCACTGCCTTGTTCTGGTGCTTAATACTGCTCCAAACCGGCCGGAGTTAGCTATTGTAGGTTCCCATTGATGCTGAAAGGATAATCTTATTATATATTTTTATTATATGCAGTATTATAGTAGTTTCTGTTAGGCAATGAAAGGACAAGGGTACTTAAAAATAGAATATTTAACAATTAGTGTTGATTAAAAAATAATTATAATGTATTATAATATGTAATATAGGTATATGTAATATGGGGTGGATTAAGGAGGTGGTTTACATCTCTTATTCCGTTGGATTAGTGAAATAAAGGGTGTAACTGTACACCCCTTTACCAAACCAGTCCCCATTGCCTTGTTCTGGCCCTTAATACTGTTCCAAAGTGGGCTACGGTTAACTATTATAAGTTCCCATTGATGTTGAAAGGATAATCTTATTATATATTTTTAAGATATGCAGTATTATTGTAGTTGCTGTTAGGCAAGGAAAGGACAATGGTACTTTAAAAATTGAACATTTAACAATTAGTTTTGCATATTAGGAGGAAATAAATGGGGTTGTTCTAGATCAACTTTGAGGGCAGTGCAACATGTTTTTCGATAATGCAAGGATTTCTGGAAAGGTAGCTAAGAACTGACCCCAGTGGTTTGTGATGAGTTGTATATGATCCTTGTACAATGCTGAGATCAATGTCATGATCTTGTCTTCTAAATTATGTACTCTTGTCAGCAATGTGTGATTTTTTTTTTGAATTCATTGTTACCATATATTTCATCTTTAAGTGCTTTTGCGCTTTTATCTTCTGCATTTAACTCAGATGAAGTAATGGACTAGTGTATTTTGCAGAGTGAAGGTTCTGCTGTCTGGCTTCCTGCAGCCGGGCGGGACATTCCCGGTGTTGGTATGCAAGCTGGCTCTTTCTATAATCTCCCGCAAGGGCAGCAAATGGCATTCGCATCTCCTCAAGCTGGGAATGGTACCTTTGCTGGGATTTATCCCAATCAGGCTGTAGGAGGCGCTACCACCGTCCATCCTATGCTTCAACCCCCGCAGACCATTGGTGGGAGTGTTGAAATGGTGGGAGCTGCAGCTGGTGTTTATCAGCAGCCGCCTCAACGTGCACCGATAAATTGGGCCAGTAATTACTGATCTGGAAGTCTCGTCCGGTAGTTATTGTTCCCTCCTGGTTCGTGCAGACGGGGTCAACAGTTCACCCAAGCGCTGTGGCAGAAGTTGGCATTAACCGAGTGTATATATACACATATGCAAGTAGTTTCCGGAGATGGAGGAGGGGACATCCCCCACCCAAGTTCATGAAAGCCAAGGGTGAGCTTAAAGTTCACCCGTGACTAAATATGGCCGTCTTTTACTTAGTTGAGGGGGGGGAGGACTTGCAGGTACGCTTGCTGCGCGTTGTACTTGATCCCAATTTGTAGTCGCCGGTCTTAAAAAAGTTTGTGGTCCTTGAATTCATGAAGCCCGTTTTCTTTTAGTCAGCCTCCTCTTCTCTATTTATTCTTCTCCCTTCTGTTGTTTGAGGTCATCGGCTCTGGAAGCTATCATTTTTAAATTGGAGTCGCATTCTTTCTCTACTGCTTACGTGTAAAGTCAATTTTGACCCTCAAAACAGTGTATTCTCCCGGACTGTTGTAATTCGCATAGTGGTAGTGTAAGGCTGTAAGCTTATTCACCCTCTGTCGTCCTCCTCATTTCTGGGTCGTCAGGTAAATTTCGTTATACATCATATTCAAATGGCAGGCTTGACATGTCGGAAGGGCACATCCAGATCTAAAGGGTGATTTCCTATTTCCTACTGCCGTTTGAAGTTGCCCATCATATTTCTGTTTTTGGTGCCTCTTTTTCTTTGTGCATCATATCTCGGGGGCCAGGCCAAGTATTTGTTACATTACGTTACATGCCCGATCGGTCTAGCAAGATAGGCATTTGGTTCTGCTGTGGGTCAACGCAGCAGACCATGGTGAATATCGGTTGATTCTTTTTTCTGTATCTCAATTTCCAGCATCATATGTAGTCCCCCTCCCCCCTCTTCGGGCGTGTTTCTGTTGGTGTCGTTTGGCTCGCTTGGTTGGTAGGGGTGGATTCGTCGTACAGATCATTTCATTCTCAGACAACATTATGACCGACCGTCCGGTTCTAGCTAGCTCCGGGATCTTCACTTCCGTGGAGGCATCACGCATGTACGTGATCATCCCACGTATCTTCAAAATCAAAGTCGCTCTAAATGACTTCCCGCGCATCGTTCTCTCCGAGGCCTTGATCGCAGCAGCTGCCCGCTGTATTGGCATGTAACTACAGAGCATCGAGAAGCATTGGGCACCTCGCTGAGTCAAGTTTTCCACCGAGGGTATTCGTATATATGTTTCTTTTCCGAAGACGTCGGTGCAACCAGAAATGATGGGCCTAATCAAACTGAGTGCGCGGCACACGTAACGTCATACATGAAAACGGTTTGAGTTAGATGTCACACCACCCGCGTACGAAGATTTACAGGAAAATGTTATACAAGCAATTTAATGTTTGCACCGGTTGCCGCTCCCATCCGTATGAACAACGCGTATGATGATTCAATCAGAAGACTCCGACCTACCGATATGTGTCCCAAATTCCGTTCCTTCTCCCATGCGGAGGAAACAAAATGGATCGTGTTCTCTTGCATTCTTACGGGGGTGTTTGGTTGGAAGATAAATCAGATTTTCGTTATAATTTTATGTTTTATAATAAAACGTATTAACAAATATTCTTGACAACTATTACAATTTTATGTTTTTAAATAGTTTTTTTTGAACGAAAAAAAGGGGGTGTCACCTCTCTTTCTTTGATCTTGTGGTCCCCCTACTTTGTTTAGTCGTATACGATTTTCACTCCTTTTAATTGTCATAACTTCTCAAACATGATAATTTTATGTCATTGATTATCTCATATTTTATTTTAATATAATTTTATGTTACAAAAGTGTATTTAAATTTACTATGCAACAATCATTCTATTAATTTAAATGAGCAAAGCGAGGGTATGAATTTACTTTAGTGTCATGTTTGTTTGGCTTAAAAATGTTTTAAAAAGTCTTAGTTTACTTAAACTATATTATGTTACTCCTATCTTCCACAAAGAGATTATGTTTGGAAAATATGTAAGAGATATACCTATATGTTAATTAAGCTAAGCTGGAATGTGATCAAATAATCTTAATGCATAAGTCAGATCAAAGGCTAGAGGTATATTTAAACTAATCAAACGTAGCAGTACTAATCAAACAAACACGAGCTTAAAATTTTCAATATATTTAACAAGTATTTTAAATTTTGGCTCGATAAAAATTTGATTTACTTATTTATTATGTTAAGTAAATAAATTTTTTTAAAAATATAAAGTTCAATTAATTGACGAGTCAAGGTCGAACACACTCATGCTCGATGTGACAAACTTGCAAGTAGTTTTTGATTCACTAGTCAATTTAGTATTCATTTTAAAAATTAATTTCTAAGTATTTATAATTATATAATGTCACATAAATATATGGAATAAATTAAAATAAAATTTACACATGAGGTTAAACTTAATCCGAGTTTCATTAATAAGTTAAAATTTGAATTTCACAAATAAATTTAATTTAGATCGAGTTTGAGTTTTACAAATGAATCCATATATAAGGAGTTTGAACTCGAGCTGAGATTAAACTCAGGGACAAACCATTATTGGAGATCCGGTTCAAATTTGACTTCATTAGATAATGACTCAAACAACTGTTAAATCCAACAGCAAGAGCTCGAATCCGAATCCGAAACCGAAACCGAACCCGAAACTCGCTCGACTGTTGCGGACCTTGCGGCTTTGCACCCGAGAGGGAGACGCAGCGTAAAACAAAAATGAGAAGGGATCTACGTGTAAACGAAATTAAAAAGGGGTCTACGTGTAAAATGCTCTTTCAAACCGTCGTTACGGGGGGAGGCCCTAATCCCTCCCCCTCCCCCTCCCGCCCGCCGCCGCCGCCGCCGCCCGCCACTTTCTGGCAACGGAGAAGCGCGGCGGCCGCCGGACCAGCCTTCTTCTTCTGTTCTCCGCTGGTGGAGGAGGGAGACAGAATGTTGAGCTTCTTGTACTATCTTTGGAGGAGAGAGAGAGATAGAGGAGAGGCCGAAAATGGCGACGGAGCCGACGGAGCATATCCCCTGCAACCCCGCAGGCTCCGGTGCCAGCAACCTTCCCTCGCCCGACATGTTCCGCTCTGTCTCCCTCCGCCGCTGTCCCCCGAAGGACCGCCCTCCTCCTCTGCCGCCGCCGCCGCCGTCTAGCGATCCCGCCCGTCATGGCAGCTCGCAGCGCCAGCTACGGCTGGACCCGCAGGCGCGTCTGGCCCTGTACGTCGCCATGGCGCACGCGGGGCTGGCGCTCAGCCTCTTCCTTCTCTATGGCCTCTGCCGCCTGCTGCAGGATTTCCTCCGCCCCATCCAGTGGGCGCTGCTCTGCTCCATCCCCCTCCGGGAGGCCCAGCACGCCGTCGTCTCCTTCTGGTCACCCCCCCTCCGCTCCGGCCCCGGCGCCACACTCCTTGCCCTCCCCTCCGCTCTTCTTCGCGTCTCCGCCGCCACTCTCCTCGACATCCGCCTCGCCTGCTCCCGCGTCCTCCCCCTCCGCCGCCTCCACCGCGCCCTCGACCCCGATAAGGTCGGGTTCCACCGCCTCCTCCGCTGGCTTGCCTCCTTCGCCTTCTTCATCCTCGCCTACGAGCGCCTCCGCTTCGCCGCCGTCGCCCTCTTCTTCCTCCTCTTCCTGTTCGCCGACCCCAAAGCCGTCGCCCTCGTCCGCTCCGCCAGCTTCGCCGGCTGCCCTTCGGCGGACCCCGGCGCCGTCGCCCCCTTCCTCACCTCCGGCATCCTCCGCCGCCTGAAGACCATCGTCGCTGTCGGCCTAATCCTCGGAATGATCGCCGGATTCGTCCTTGGAGGCGCCTTCTTCTCCTACAAGATCGGCTTGGAGGGCAAGGATGCCGTCGTCTCCCTCAAACCCCATGTCCAGATCAACAACTACGCCGAGAAGATCGGCTTCAAGCAGTGGATGAACGATCACGACGTTCCCGGCATCGTCGATCAGTACACGGCCCGCTTCTACGGCGCTCTATGGGAGCAGATCGACGGCTTGGCCGTCCAGTACAATCTCACCGAGCTCGCCAATGGCTTCAAGCATGTGTTCTTGTTGAACAGCGCCGCCGGCGCCTCGGAACCGTCGACTTCCCTCGCAAACCCGGCATCTCCGCAACCCTATATCGAAAAAATCCAATCTTTGAGCGTGCAACTGAGGAACAGAGAATGGCTGGGCATCTACACCGAGCTGGACTCCATGTTCAGGGAGCTGCTGATCACCCGGATGGATCTGGTCGAGAAGGCGAAAGGCTTCGCCTTGCAGGGGACGGAGATCCTGAAGTCCGTCTTCGGCGGAGGCGCCAGCTTGGTGTTCTCCATCGCGCTGGCCATATTCTCTGGTGCAGCCGAGGTGTTCGACTTTATGTCGCACCTAATGGTCTTCTTCTGGGTCCTGTACTATTTGATCACGTCGGACTCTGGTGGCGCCACCGAGCAGGTCGTGAGGATGCTCCCCATCTCCGCCGCCGTGAGGGAGCGGTGTGTCGAGGTGATCAACCATGCGATTAGCAGCGTGCTTCTGGCGACCGCAAAGGTCGCCATCTTCCAAGGGTGCCTGACATGGCTTCTCTTCCGGTTCTGCTCCGTGCACTTCCTGTATGTTTCCACCGTCCTGGCCTTTCTTAGCCCCCTGTTTCCGATATTCCCTCCATGGCTCTCCTCCATCCCGGCGGCGGCGCAGCTGATCGTGGAAGGGAGGTACGTCAGGGCGGCTGGTCTGACGGCCATGCACCTTATGCTGATGGATTACGGTGTATCGGTGGTACAGAAGGATATACCAGGCTACAATGAGTACCTAACTGGGCTCAGCATTCTTGGAGGGATGGCGTTGTTCCCATCTGCTTTGGAGGTAATTGCATCTCTCAATTTTCTATATGGTATAGAATGTATTATGTAGACCTATTATATAGACCATCCCAAGATATTTAGTTTGAGCACATTACATCTGGTATGAGTACGTTACAATCCATTCACTCCATATATAATTGGGACAAGAGGAGAAATGATTGGGGTGATTACACTTCGCCCTGGAGTAAAGGAAGAGGCAACGGTGAATATGAGTATCAGGATAAACATGGATTCCAATATGTGCAGCCTGCATCCATTCACTCCATATACACTTGGGACAAGAGAAGAAATGACCAAGGTGATTACACTTCATCCTGTATTAGAGGAAGAGGCAACGATGAAACATACAAGTCTCCACATAAACATGAATTCCAGTATATGCACGTAAAATCTAGTCAGTTCCTTTTGTAGTACCCTAAATAGATCCAATTGAAGGAAGAGAGGATGACTCACATACTTAGTCGGAGGCGGTGGAATTCACAAATGAGAGCAGCAGAGGAAGCACAGGAAAAGATGCTGCCATTCCCTCTACATGGATCAGACAATTTATATGGAATATTTATTCTCTTATTCGTCTTCAAAGATATCTTTATTTACTCTACACGAGACCCCTTTTGTGTGTCACCAGTTTTCCCAAGTAGGCATCTTTTGGATTGAAGTGTAGATTTGCACTTGCTATTACACTAAGTCAACGACAAGTGTAAACCTATATTTTGATCCAAAGTTGTCTCCGTGAGAAAACTGCATTGTGATGATATACAAAAGAGATCGGTGTGGAGAGAAGGAAGATATCTTTGATGAAGGATAAAAGAACAAATATTTCAAATAAATTGTCTAAGAACTTTAGAGAGAGAGAATGTGTAATGTCCTATAGAAAGATAGAGAGATTTTTAAGTGAGAAATGAGAAAGAGATGAGTGAAGGTGTGTGGGAATAGAAGATATATTTGTCCTCTAAAACACTTTATATACAGAGAGAGTGAAATATGAGAGATGATGAAGGAGGGGTGAGTGGAAGGGGAGTACCTTTGGGGTCCCTTAAGCGATCCTCCCCCCCCCTCCCCCCCGGGCCCACCAACAGTTAGGCAAACCAGGTCACGTCGGGCAGTGCCGAGTTGGCTGGATCAGCTGATCCGACCTTCTGATGGGATCGATCACTATAAAAATTGATTGAGTCTGATACTGTATTTCCATGATATAGACTTATAGTCGAAAATTTCGAGTTGCTTAGGGTGGTCTTTTAACATGGGCAGTAATAATTATTAGCCTGAAGTGAAGGTCCATGGCATACTGTTTAATGCTGGATTTTTTAAGTTTGCTGAACCTTGTTTAAGGTGGGTGATCAGCCTTTCTTTGTCAGGAGTATCCAAGTTTGATGAACTGATCATGTCCAAGGGTTTCTTTCATATGATATAAATGTCTTTAATTTGGTGTAGTTGTGTAAATTTCCAGTTAGGAATCTTTGATATCCATAACCCAGAGAGAATAAGATATCTCGTTTCTTCTTTGAAGCATATTGCTCCTGCAGTTTATCCCTCAAGCTGCAAAGAAGAGTGTGCTGCTTCAAGAAATTTTGTGTTATGTTGTTTTGGAAACCAGCGTTAGCATCATTCATTGATGCCCTTTACAGTCTGATGGAACATCACTGTGAGGGGATTTGCAGTACGCAGATTAACAGTTTTCTTTCCTGCCAGGGAGCTATAATGGGTCCACTGATAACAACACTGATGATCGCTCTAAAGGACTTGTATGCGGAGTTTGTTCTGGCAGATGGGAATGACAGCAGTGGAGTGCATGCCTAGTGCTTCCATGAACACAGATCAAGATTTTTTAGAATTTAGATTTCTGTACAAGAAAGGATGTGGAACAACCCGCACCTTTCTGGTACGTTTGTACCTCTTACACCACAGTTTTGTTGAGACTTTTGGATGTGAATATGAATAGCCCCCTAGGTGAGTGCTGGCTGATATACAATTTTATACCATTTTTTCTTTGTTTCTGACACTTGTGTGCAGCTGTCTCATACATATAATAGAAAAATCTGAACACTGCTGTGTGTGAATCTTGAATTCTTTTATGTGAGATCAACTGCTACAGTTGCTCCCTTCTGATTATTGGACATGTCTTACTACTGAACCTTATTGATTGGGATGTGCTGCCAACTGTATGACATGTATCCCAACTGGTTAAGTCAGATGAGCATGTGGCACTGAAAAGATTTCTTGATAGGAGCAAGGCATTAAGATGGTTGTATGATTGATGGCAGGAAGAAGTTTTGATCCTTTGCTGGGCGTTTGGGGCATGATAAAATAAATTTGTTACAAAAATATGTTCTTGTGACTTAAACTTGTTGATTAAGTTGTTTGGCAGTCACGATAAAACATGATTCTAGGGAGAATTTCTTCTTGGACAAAACAAGAGGTGAGACTTCTTTTTCTTTTTCTTGTGGTCCCCACCCCATTATCTTTTTGTCATACATGGTCCACACCCATTTTGTTCTTATATCTAACCTAACATGATGATTTTTTGTTTTAGAAATATTGTATTGTATTTTAGTACACAACTTTATCGCATAAGTCATAAGTGTAATCAAGCACCTTATTGACTGATGCTTTGAATATCACCAGTCTACTGTGAAGTGTGGCAGTGAAAAATTATGATGGGTCTAAGAGGAAATTAGCCTTTTATTTGTGGTGAACTTTGTTCACAGAGAGTTAAAGAACACGACAAATTCTTTAGATGTGAATGTTCCAAGAAATCAGTCTTAGCACAACTGCATGGATTCAAGGATCCTTGTTCGTTCATTTATCAGGCATCAAGGATAAGGAGTAGGGTTAGCAAGAATATCATGTGGGAAATCGTAGCTCCAAGCTGGTCTCTCACTGCACTCCCTGTCTTCCATGACTCCCCGCTGAAGAACCCATCCACAGCAGTATTTTATATCTGGCCCTTGTGATGCTTTTCACTGCATATCCATATCTACCTTTGTGGTATGTTCTCACTTCATAAAGATCCTTGTCAAAATCACTGTGGAACTTGTCCTCTTATTATTTGATCAACTATTCTTTAAATACCACTCATGTGGCACTCTTGCATGTAGAGTTAAAGATTTTGTCCTACTTTAGACATGTGGTAGTGAGTTTCTTTGGACCCCCGGCTCAATAGTGGAGCGTCAGCTAGCACACATTGGAGTCCTAGAACTCCTGAATTTTTGATGTAGAACAAGCATGAATGGCTCTGACATTCAAAGTTCAAGCCCGAGCCCTCCCTCGAACTCGTCCAACATCAACTGAATAAAGGTCGAATTTGATACCACCTGTTTGTTACATTGGGAAATCTGTCCTCCCATTGAATTAATGTCATGTAAACCTCACTCATTTGGTGAACTCTCGCATATAGATTTTGCCCCACTCCACTCATGTGGCAGTGAGTTTCTTTAAACATCTTGTCCTGGGATTTAAGAACTCTTGGTTGTTCTGGTGTTGGACAAACAAATTGACATGAAAATGTGGAGAGCCAGGTGCATGTAAGATTGAGGCAGATCTTTTGTAGTTTTGTTTTTGAGTTCGGATCACCTCAGTCCCCAGGTGGAGAGAGTGCCCTCAGTTCCCAATGAAAAAAGATCACGATCCCAACCGCTTAAGTGATGGATAGTCAGTTAGTAAGACATCGGTAGCGGTTCAACCCGTCAGTAGTGAGTTAATGAGTCAGTGAACCGTTACTGAACTGCTATCGACACCTTACAAACTCACTACCAAATTTAATACAACTCGCTATCGACGGGTAGTAAGTTAGTAAGGCATCGGTAGCGGTTCAGTCTTTTTCGGTAGCGGATCATCAAACTTGTTATTTGAACCGCCACTTAAGTGACTTGGGGTCGTGGCTAATTTTAATTGGGGACTGAGGGTACTTCCTCCACCCGGAGACTGAAGTGATGTGAACTCTTTGTTTTTCCCCTTCCTTCATCTTGACTTGTGCACTACCCTTTTGGAAAGGCTCGTATTAATGAAAGACAAGGGTCAAACATGAATATGATATGGTTGCAACTATGTGAGTTGGACACATAATAGATGTTAAGCTGCTCTAGGCCTGCGTTTTTATACGCATTGGCGATCATGGTTGGTTGCCATGCACCTTCTTCGTCTCTGTGTTGGAGATGGGAACAGGTGTTTAGATGGCTTGATGATCTATCCGGTTTTCAAGATAGTGTAGCTTCCCCTTCGGCTTCTTTCCCTCCAGTTTGATCGGTTGAAGGGAAAAAGGGGAACACTGCTTGGTTGACCCATTCAATAGTGTTTCTACGCATCGGGCTAACTTAACAGTCTAGTTCTGAAAAAAAAAACAGATATGCAAATATCGTTGATGTCTGAATTAAAATAAATATTTAATAAAATTCGAGTTGTTTGGTTTATGTATTTCAACTTGAACTAAATCGAATTAAATTGATTGGTTGGTTCTTCCACTATGCTCGGAGTTATTGTTTTAGGCGATTGCAACCATGTGTCCCTGAAAAAAAAAGACTCATCATCAGATCATTCCATGCATGGCATAGTGATTTTTTTTCCAGGTAAAATTCTGTTTGCAAGAAATGGCAACATTTGCGGCTCGTGCATTTATTTTCTATGAAAAGGGCATTTACTTGCCGCTCATGCATTTTTATTTAATATGTATCGTTGAGAATGCACGCAAGAATGCCATTTTGCGGCCTCATCTAGGTCCGTCATGGGACTGCTAATTGTTGTCTTGCTTGGACAGAAGTAACTTGGGATAAAAGTTAAACAATTGGTTGCACAATGAATTTAAGTCTTGGCATGACATATACAACTCTTGAGTATGGAAAACAGGAGTGCACTTTGGTAGTATATGCTCTCTTTATAATGGATGAATATTAAAGTTCGAGAATCATAAGGTACAAATCCATGGCATATACTTCGTGGTCACAATTTTCACAAAAAATGAAGCGTCATGTATATTATTATACATCCTGCCAACTCTCTACGCCGTTTTGCTGCTCCCTCGCCTGGCCTCATCTCTCATTCGTCTCTGCAAACTGCATCGGGTCGGAGCCGGCGACCCGGTGTGTGTGACTCTTGCCCGACCCGGCACAACCCCGGGTGAAGATCTGCCTGGTCGGGCATCCAGCAGTCAGGTCGGTCGGCCGAAAATCCGATCGGGTCAGCTCGAGTCGCACAACCTTACCTTCCAAGTTACAAACCCTCTCCTGCCTAGAGGTGTAAACAGATTCCGATATTCTGATATTTCGGTTCGATTCTGATAAAAGTTAACGGGTTTGGAACTTATTTTTGAATTCTATAAACCGTCGGAATTGGATATCCTGGTAACTTATCGAAATCGGAATCAGTTGATTCCGTTTCCGTTAATCCGATTTCGATAAAAAATAATTAGATATAAATAAAATAAAGTTAAGTAAATTATAAAATATAATATATAAAATAATAAAAATAAAGTTTTAAGAAGATTATATAAAAATTTTATAATTATATGTCGATTATTGATTCATTTTTGAATAAAAATTAATATTTAATATGTATTTTGGATTTTATCGGATTCGGTTCCGATTTTGATAACGGAATCAGGATCGGATCGAAATCGGAACATAGTAATTTCAAAATTATTGGAATCGGAATCGGAACCCCTTAACCCTTATCGAAATCAAATTCTGGTGAATCCGCTACCGAATCCGACCCGTTTACGGCCCTACTTTTGTCGGTCTCTTGTTCGTTTGGTTCATGGTAATTAGTTGATTTTTGAACCGCTGATTTCCCAATCATCAGTTTTGGTCCTCGGCAGTTTGAAGGTGAAAACCGGAATTCGTGCCACATACATAATGTGAGCCTAAACAGAAACATCCCAATCTTAGGAAACAAAGATTAAAATTGTTAACCAACTCAAAATCACGACCATGAGTTAGAGTAGCCCATGTTTTTAAGTATAGGTTTCTCCCCTACTTAGTTAATATGGCATTATTCTAACTCGCCTCCTCACGTGTAAGTTCTTCTAACTTTGTCACATGTATACTGTTTATGGGTGATGGTCAGCGGAGGGAGGTCCATAGTTATTAGCTCTGATACCATGTTAACCAACCCAAAATCGCGACCTTAAATTAGAGTGGCCTAAACTTTTAAGTATGAATACCTCTCCTATCTAGCCAATATGACACTATCTTTATTAAAACTCATGAAAGTATCAAATGCTTGCTTTACACATCATATCAAACACCACCCGGAACCAACGAAGGCAAGGTCAGGGGTCGGGATCGGGTTGGACGGGCCTAAAATCAACCCGAGTCAGTTGGGATCGCGACTTGGGTCGGGCCGAGGTCGGGTCGGGAGTAAAAAAAAATTAATAAAAAATTTTATTTTAAACTAACAATTGGGTCAGGGTCACGGGGCCGGTGCCAGGGCCGAGTCGGTCGCCCAACAAATTGACCGAGTCGGCCGACCAAGCCGACCGAGTCATCAACCCGACCAACTATGCTTGAACCTGTCTCTGCGGAAAATGATACCATATCAATTTTGAAACAAGGGACATTTTTATTTGCGATATATATTTCAAAATTGATATTAATATTCAAATAATTTGCAATAGATTTATATCAACGTCAATGTCAAAATTAATAACGATGGAGACAGTTAATACTGTCACAGGTTATAAATTAACACACATTCATTTCCTACCCACTAAAAGATGGCATGCACTTCAGGGGCACCTTTTCCTCTCCTGTTCACCGCCCCCATAGATGTTGCTCGTCCTTTCCGGTATAATAGGGTGTCTGGGAACATGATGCTTTATATATATAAATATATATATATTTATATTTGTGATAAACATTATATTAAAATAAAATGGGAGAATTACTCTCAGGTCCATTTAAGAAAATGACTTTAGTAAAAACTCCGTTGACCACATTTCGTTACTGTTTAGTCCGTTGACACTGAATTTTATTATCACCCAGTCCATTTCTTCATCCCATCATTTTCAAATCCCACTTTTACCCCCGGCGGGGGGAGCGCCGCGGGTGGGAGCCTTGCCGGGGGGGCGGGGGCGTGTTCCGCGGGCAGAGCCTGCCTGGTGGCTGCGGGGAGCCGCGGGAGGGGGGGGGGCTTCCGCGGGCGGGGGAGCGCTGCGGGGGGGGCCTCGCCGGGGGCGGGGAGCTTCCGCAGGCGTTGGCGAGAGAGGGAGCCGCGCCGGGGGCGGGGGCGGGGGGGGGGCTTCGCGGGCGGGGAGTTGCCGAGAGAGGGGAGCCGCGCCGGGGGGTTCCGCAGCGGGGGGAGCGCCGCGGGGAGCCTCGCCGGGGGCGGGGGAGCCTCGCCGGGGGCGGGGGGTTTCGCGGGCGGGCTTCCGCAGGCGGGGGGGGGGGGGGGTTGCGAGAGAGGGGAGCCGCGCCGGGGGGGGGGGTTCCGCGGGCGGGCTTCCGCGGGCGGGGGGGGTTGCCGAGAGAGGGGAGCCGCGCCGGGGGGCTTCCGCAGGGCGGGGAGCGCCGCGGGGGAGCCTCGCCGGGGGCGGGGGGTTCCACGGGCGGGGAGAGCGTCGCCGCGGGGGGGGGGGAGGGGGCGGCGGGGGGGCATGTCTTCTTCAATGTGCAAAGGGCAAAAACGACATTTCAAATCCAAATTGGAGTGGGTGTGACGATATTTTGAAAAAACGGACCTAATGAAAAGGTGTTTTTGAAAACGGACCTAGTGGTAAAGTGATTTCTTTAAAACGGACCTAGTGTGCATTTACACAAAT
Source organism: Cryptocoryne crispatula var. balansae (assembly GCA_036172225.1). Lineage (NCBI taxonomy): Eukaryota > Viridiplantae > Streptophyta > Magnoliopsida > Alismatales > Araceae > Cryptocoryne > Cryptocoryne crispatula. Next base: position 37,947,418 of record CM069930.1, read on the forward strand.
AAAATATAAGATAGCAAAATATATAAAATTATCACGTTTGATAAGATGAAGTGAGGACCACGTATCGTCTTTTTTATGTAAGATAGATTTTTCATAAGAATATGATTACCAAACATGATTTCTGAACAAATTTTGTTACAAAGATATGGTTTTGTAAGAACTCAATTTGCCATTCAACTTAAAGACTTCCTTTTAGAAACCTCTCTACATTGGGACACAGGTGGTACTAACTCCAACCATCTCCTCTCCTATTAGCATACTACTTTTTATATATTTTCATGATAAAAAGTTATATTAAGATAAAATTGTAAGACAGTTGATGACATAAATTTGTCAAGTTTGGGAGATGCTATGTCAGAAAAGAGTGGAGTTATGTATGACCAACCAAAAGAGGTGATGAGACCACAAGATAAAAAAAGGAGGCCACACCTTTTTTTTTCTTAGAAGATTTTTTTAAAAAAACATAAATTTATAATAATTGTCAATCATCTCTTTTAACAAGTTTTATTACAAAAATATAAAATTATAAAAAAACTTAAATTTATCACACGATAAAACACCCCATAAGATGTATATGCTGCTTTTCTGGTACCCAAACACTCAGTGTAGGAGATATATATATATGTATATAGTTCTCATGATTACTGTTTTCCTATATTTTCCCACTTCCATGATTGCTGACCTGATGATGGTCCCTAAATCAGCAGAGTTGTTGCATTGTTTGGGTAAAATATTTTCTTCCTTCCTTCCTTCCTTCCTTCCTTCCTTTCTTTCTTTCTTTTCCCACATTAATGGTGCATGAGGTTATCTACAAAAGCCAGGTTGGATAAGGTTATTTTGATTTTTATTTGGTTAAAATTTTAAAATTAACGGTGATAAACGTTCTTCCATATTTATTTTGTTTTGTTTTGTTTTTGAAGAGTTGAGAAAGATTTCTCAGATTACAAAAATTAATGTAAAATATCAGTAATATTGTAGTGTCCACAATTATTCATTTTATTTTTAACAGGGATAACAACTATTTGATTAAGATTGACTTACTGCATGCCCTTACTCCGAATAATTTAGCGTGGATATTTTCTGTCTTGAGAATATACTAATTAATGCTTCTGTTGCATAACAAACACAAATGAACAAACTTTCAAGCAATAAGAGAATAGACAATTTCTATTAATTGGAAGAAATAAATAAAAATTGGGCTTTGGGAGAATAGATTTTTCAGAAAATAGTCATCCTAAATAGGGTGTTTGGTTGCATGATAATTTTTGTACATTTTCATGATAAAAAATTATATTAAAATAAAAAGTAAATCGACTCATGACATAAAATTATCATGTTTGGAAGGATGTGACAACAAAAAAGAGTAATTACCATATGCGATCAAACAAATGAGAGACCACAAGAAAAAAGAGAGGTGAGATTCTCTTTTTTTATTTAAGAAAAAAATTATTTTCAAAACATAAAATTATCATGATTGCCAAACATCTCTTTTAAATTTCAACAAATTTTTTTACAATTTTTAAAAATTAAAATAAAAACTTTTATTATCATTCAAGCACCCCATGAGTTACTACTTTTCTCACTTTGCAGCCTGGGTGACCATCGTCCATGTCTTTTATTTCACTTGAGCTTAACATTTTATTTTCACAAAGTCATCCAGAGATAATTGTGTTGTCACAAGTGTATATATATATATAAAGAGAAAGAGAGTGTGTGTGTTTTAAACGAGTTTATGGACTAAATCACAGGTACCATAGCAAAAATAAACAAAAATTTTAAAAAAAATTAAAAATACAAAGACATATTTAAAACTTTGATAATTATAAGAATAAATATGTAAAAAAAACCTCATTTCAATGTGTTCTATGCAAAAAAGAAGCTTCTCCAAACAACAACCCGAATGCGCTCGCCGGCTCCGCCGTCGCCGGCGATCCTTCCCTCCTGCTCGGCCGCGCATCTCAACGGCGCCGCCCTGCCGCCCATGTCATGCTCGCCATGCTCCACAACCGTCCGCCCTCACAACTTGGTTGCTGAGCAAGCGAGGGCTGCCCTCGCCTCGGGTCTCCGCTCCGCCGCCTCCGATCCGATCCCCCGCTCTCCCATTTTCCTAACCATGGAAATGGAAGGCTTCTCGGCCAACCGCCTCGGCTGATTCTGGGCAGGAAGAGTCCCTTACCAGCAAATCGAAGCCTGTCAGCTTCTCGGTCGCTCCCCGACCCTACTCCTACCTTCCTTTCTCTTCAATCTCGCCGTATTAATTATCTCCGCCGCCGTGGACGCTTCCGACACCCGCCCCGCCTCTTTCTTCCTCAGTCACCCGTCTGTCTTTCGTGCCGTCGTCTACCGTTCTAATCTACCTCAGCTATGGCTGCTGCTGTTCCTGCAGCCACATGAACGCTTGCTGCTGTTCTTCCTCTCCTTCCAATCCTCTGCCTATGCCGCGGGAAAGCGAGGATTTTGTTACGGGCGCGGCTGCGAGCGGCCCGCCGCTTCCATTCTTGGTGAAGGCCGCCATGAGGATTTCTAGGACGAGGTGGTATGGCTTCCTGAGGAGGGTGTTCCAGTACCAGAACGGGATGCGGGCGGACTCGGGGGCGAACCCGTTCAACTCGGGGACCTGGTTGACGCTGGAGCTCACCTCGCTGCTGATCCAGATAGCCGCCGTCACCGCCGCCGTGGCGGTCTCTCACAAGGAGACGCCGGTGTGGCCACTCAGAGCGTGGGCGGTGGGGTATAACCTCGGTAATCTCCTGAGCTTGCCGGTGCTCTACTGGCGGTGCCGGCACGCGGGTGCCTCCGCCTCCCGTTTCTCCGACGTCGAGCAGCAGCAACGGCGCGGTGAAGAGACCAGAGGGTATGGTGGTGTTAATCACATCGATCGGAATACATGTCGCTGAAATTGCTAGCAATTTTTACCCTAATGCCTTTCCCCTTCTCTCCTTCTCTATCTATCGATCTCTCTGGTGCCTAATTTCAGTGATAAATATCGCAACTTTTTAGGAGTTCCCGGCTGATGGAGCGGATCAGAACACTGCTGGAGCTCTACTTCGCGGTGTGGTTCGTGATGGGCAACATCTGGGTGTTCGCCGCCGGCCACGGCTCCTCCGGCCCGTCTCCGGTGCTCCACACGCTGTGCGTCGCGCTGCTGGCCTGGAACGCCGTCGGTTACTCCTTCCCCTTTGTGCTCTTTCTGCTGCTCTGCTGCTGCGTGCCGCTCGTCAGCGGCGTGCTGGGCTACAACATGAACCTGGGCTCGGAGGATCGCGGCGCCTCCAACCACGAGATCGCCAGGATCCGCCACTGGAGGCTCGCCGACACCGACGCCACTGCAGAGGAGGACATGGTGAGTATGCCGGTGTCCGGGGATCGGACTGAATCCGACGTGATGGGAGAAGATGTCATCTTCTACCCACTTGAATTTGGTTCTTCACTGGCACAGATAACAGATTGACTGCAAAAAAAATTTGCTTCTGGGTATGGCAGGAATGCTGCATATGCCTTGCCAGATACAAGAACAAGGAAGAAGTGAGGCAATTGCCGTGCTCGCATCTGTTTCATCTGAGGTGCGTCGATCAATGGCTGAAGATAACAGCCTGCTGTCCCCTCTGCAAACAACAACTCGAGAGATGATGATGCTATTGCGTACCTCTCTGGGCTGAGGCGGTGAGAATTCTGCCAGCAACTCGTGGCTAGGAGTAAGCTGAAATTGGCTTCTGCCTTGACATGTAAGTACTATGTGAAAGAGCATCTGGGAATGTTCAGTCCATTTCACACGAACCATGTATAGATCAGCTCCGTCAAATAAAAGAATATAGTTTCGGATGTATGGAACTGCCTATCATTCCTTTGATCCCTGGAATTCTCTTTTACATAGTTGAATTTTGCATTCTAAAGCAGTATGTGGCACAAAGTTTATTAATGTCCCCATTGGGATCAAAGCCAAGGATCAACAGACCAACACGGGTGGGTGATACTTGATAGGATAGATTGAAGAAACATTGCATACGGAACTTAATCGGCCAACATTGCATAGGATATCAATCACACCACATCCTGCATCTGATGTGATAGGATTGATTAAGATGGCATCTTGTAAGTGCACAAGTATCTTGAGTTGACAGGGATTGAAGAAAGAAACATCTTGTTTTTTCATTGAAAATTTGGATCTCTTGGGAATATCTTAGTAATACTTGAATCTATATGTCATTTTGATATTTGCTAGGGAAAATGGACAAACTAATATCGTAAGATTTTCAAGAAAAATGTTTATTTCTTTCTGATGTGGATGTAGACATTTCATGAAGAAAAACAATTAGTTACAACAGAGAGGTCTTTTCTGACCAGCACATCGATATCCTCAAAAGTTGTAACGGAGTGAAAACTATTGAACTATAAACTAGCATACTTATTTTAAGAGTATCTGGATACAAGATCAATGCCCACTGAATTTGCAGCCATATGGTAAAGAATGACAGCTAGAAATTGAGTGACTTACCAACCTGACAGCCTTATCAAATGATCCACATGGAGCAATTTTTTGTGTAACGTTGAATTGGGGTTGGAAGTTTGGAACATCTATGTTATTATAGATAACTTGGAAATTGTAACTTTCTGCCCATCAACCATGTCTGATCACTTTTATACAGTCTCACCTCAAATGTCCATCTGACAACAATCTTAGCCGTTAGCAACCTGTCCATTCAGCCACCGCATCGTCGATTCATCATCAACATGGAAGATCTGGATGGTAATCACTAAATCAGGTATCCTTCTTGATCAAGTACTGTATCATCTGCCTTGATCATCATGTACATAAGATCAATATATCATGTTAGTAAGATCACTGATATGTCATCTGCCCATAGGCTCTATCATTATCTCTGTCCGAGAGACCAGAAATTCAGTTCATCTGTTTGAACATGAATTTGGATGGAACCTTCGACATTTTAGCGCTTGATATATGCATACCTGCAGCTACATAGTGAGTGATATCACCACCTTCGTCATCTGGCTGATGGAAATGTATCTCTCCCCATAGACTTACCTTTGTGGATGAGTGGGGTTAGATGCGTGAGTTTAGTATAGACAAAAAAAAAGTTTAATTTGTGTCCTCAGCACTTCAATCAGTTAAAGATCCTTTTAACAGAAGGGGCATAAAGGCTATTGCCTTTCATTTTATTCTGAGGAGAGCAAGAACTGGAAGCTTGTCAGATGCCAGTGTTGAGGAACATAATAAAAAAATGGATAAAGCCATCTTTTCTGCAATAGATCAATTAATTTAGAATTTCACTGCATGCAAGACATCAATGTGCATGTACGTAATCCAATATATTAATATGTGATATGGCAATTTTATAATCTGGATTGAATACCGTTCTTACCCCCTTTGAACCAGCTTTGATTCAATGTTCATGGCATGATGTCTCTGTGAAGACTGCAGATTGGGGCGGGGCTTGCACACAGTAATAACCTTGTTGATTCAGGAAAAGTAGTCCTTTTTTTCAAAAAAGTAACTGTGAGATAACGAGTCTCAACTCTACAATGATAGCATGGTAAGGAAATGACATAAATTGGAACCAATTGGAGAGTATTTTGCAATACTTGCTGTGGTATTGATCAAATAAGCTGAAAAGGCTCTTATGTTTTTTTTTTCATCAAAAGGCACCTAGTGCTAAAACCTTTGCCAGTCTGCAAGGATAAGTAACATAGGTCAATGGTAGATGATTCTGCAACCAAGAATTTGTATATTCAGTATGTTCATTTTACAAGGTGCTAACCCACCAGGAACTGTGTTATCCCAGTCTGCAGTTGATTCTATAGAGGAGGTGTTTAATGGGGGTGTTTGGTTGCATAATAATTTGTATATATCTTTATGATACATTTTACATTAAAATAAAATCAACGAAAACTAATGACATAAATTATGATGATTGGTGAGATGTGATAACAAAAACAAGAAGGGGTAAAAGAAAAGAATGTCATAAACATTCCTAGTAGAACCTTTTTTTGTCTTCTCGATCGACAAAATTTGCCCAAATATCATAAAACACTTCTCGAACCTTTTTTTTCCGACCCACTGAACATTTGGTACATTTTTATAGGGGTGTTTGGTTGCATGATAAATTAGTTTTTTGTTACAATTGTATATTTTTATAATAAAATTTGTTAAAACAAGTGTTTGACAATCATTACAAATTTATATTAAAAAAAAACTTCTTGAACAAAAAAATGTCACCTTTTTTTATCTTGTGGTCTCTAACTTTGTTTAGTCATACAAGGTATCCACTCTTTTTTTGTTATCATATCTTTCCAAATATTAAACATGATAATTTTATAGTTCACACTTTATTTTAATATAACTTTTAACATTTATCGATAACACAAATAAAATTCAAGTAATTCTTTCTTTTTTATTTAAAAAAAGGAAACGATCGTGCTTTTTGGGATATCAGATTCTTGCAAAATAGTCGTGCTGCTGTTCAATATTACATTTATAAGCATTTTGGCACTTCAATAAATATTTGATTCGGGCGGTATTCTTCACCTATTCTTCGTACCTCTTTTCTCTGTCATAATATATTCGTTTTGTGATAATCAAATTACGCTCTTACATTCTATGTCTTCTTTTAATCCCATTAATTGTAGAAATAACTTTTCCACTTTTCTTCAATATTTCATCTTTGCAAAGGTTATTTTAGCCACTATCTTTAAGTGGTGTTTTGTTATAGCACAACATTTGCATACTTTTATGGAATAATACACAGAATAAAATCTTAAATTTATTATACTTATTCAGAAAAATAATATGTTGTGAAATGAAGATAATGTATGCCCAAAAAAAGTGAGTAACCACATGAAAGGAAAGAGAGATCTCACCCCTTTTTCTATGATAAGAAACTCTTTATAAGATCAAATTTTTATCATGATTCCCAAATACCTTCTGACCAACTTTTATTATAAAAATACATTTAACAGAGAAAATCTATTTTATCATGCGCCAAAAACCCTACTAATGTGCCTGAGTTGGTTAATATATATGTATATATATATATCTCATCCTGTGGACCTATAAATATCTTTATCACTTATTTACCTCTTTAGCCTATGTTCTTCTACCCTTCAACACACCACTATCTGTACTTCTCCATTTCATCACCAACCCAATTGCAGGTGAGCTATATCCTTTATAACCTCATATGTTTCTATTACCTGTCTCTCTAGCCTGTGAGATCAATGCATCCACCCAAGTCTCCTTGTGCCTAATATCCAGATATAATCCCTAAGATACTGGTTATGCTGTACCAATGATTAAAAATTAAGGGACCGTTTTATATGTGTGAATGGACATAGTTGTAGAGACTGATGTGTAAAAGCCCCAAAAAGACCTTTAAAGGAGTCAAGCTATTTAAAGGAGTCGAGCTAAGTGATGCTCGAGTTTAGGGGTGCAAGCGAATCAATACACTCAAACAAGTGACTCGAAACTTGACTAGATAAAAGTTTGACTCAACTCATTTGTTACGTTAAACTATCAACTTTGAGAAAAAAAATAAAGCTCGATGTGTTAAACATTCCCAAGATTATAAAATTTGTTACTCAACTCGATAAACTCGCAGGTAACTTGATTAAATACGTGGTTGAATATTTATTTTAAAAAATAAAGTATAAATATTATTAATTATGTATATAAAATAAATTAAAATAGAATTTTAGTTTAGTTTAAACTCAGATCAAATTTCATAAATAAGTTAAAATTAGAATCACATGAATGAGTTTAATTGGTTTTTAGTTTTATAAACGAGTTCATATTAAGCTTGAACTTGAACGTGGATTGAACTTTGAGCGGAGCTACTATCCGAACTCAAGCTCAATCTCGACTCAATTAAGTAACAAGCTAAACTTGAACAAGGGTTGAACATACTCAAGTTCGAACTCGAACTCATATAAAAGAGTTTGAATATTACACTACTCGACTTGACTCGACTCAGACATTTTTGCACCACTCAAGTCGAAGTTTTAGCCGAGGTTGACAAGTAGCCTCGACTCACATTTGTACCAAACTCGGTCAGAGTTCCTTTCACGTATTTGAATCTATGAGCTTAAATATGAAGTCTTCTATGAAACTCGAACTCCTCTCTCATCTCAACTCTTCCGTAAAATTTAGAATTTAACTCATTTATGAAACTCTGATCTAAATTCAAACACAAACTAAAATATTTTTTTACTCATTTAACATGTATAATTAATATCATACAGCTATGAATATTCATAACATATTTTAAATAAATATTTAATCAGATAATTAATCAAGTTGCTTATCTCCATTAATGGGCCTGCGGCCCACCAGCGGCCGCCGGAATCACTGGACGCCATTTTCTCATCGGCTTCTGAGCACCTCCGGCAAGTCCGATCACCCGGCCGGAGAGGACGTAACCCTAGAACCGGCACCCTCGCATCCACGCCCCTACCGGCGACGTTCGCTCCTGCAACGCGATCTCCGCTCGATGTTTCGGGATCTTCGATGGAATTTCGGGTGGCCGTTGGTTCGATGCTGCCGATAAATCTGTATGCTCCTTTTGGTTGTGCTCACTATTGCTATGATTTCCGTTGGCGGCTGTCCTCCATTTCCGAGTCGTGGAAAGTTTTAGCGTAGGCAGCGGAAGCTCGCGTTTCTGTTCTATTCACTGTTGGGCTGATTTTTCTCTAGGGTATTCGTGTTGTCTCATTTTTCTGTTCGTTTATTCCACGTTTAGTGGCATTCTTATGGGTGAGAGTTCCAGGTCTATCGGTTTGGATGAATTGCTGAATTATTTCTTCATTTATCTTGTTTGTGTCTGTTCTTTGATGCTTCAGAGGCTTTAACGGGATACAGCTGAAGGCGTGTAGACGCGCCTTCAACTGTGTTATTTGTGGATAATATCCAAGGTCCTCGTGTCCACCTGAACTAGACGACGAGAAATCTGAAAGTCTTGAATTTGATGTCTTCGAAATTGGTTCTGCGGACATCCTGCGTGAGTTGGGGTTTTGCAATTGTTAGACTTGTCGAGGGCTCTATGTAAGTCGGACTACAGTTTAAAAGACGCCTTGTTAACAGTTAAAATGTACAGAGGGGGGCTAGATCGATTTAAGAAAGCACAGTCTTTGGAGCCGTTCTCCGTCTCCTCAAATTCAGGAACAAAAGCTCGTGCTCCTTCTCCTCCAGTTCCAAAGCTCCAGCCACAAGGCGTACAGACGAAGCCTCAGGTTCAGATACAAGACCATGTGTCTTCTGGACCTGCTGTTTCTGAAGTGCAACCATCGAATCAGCATGTCACTCAGGTTGGTGGTGGGCAGTCGACTTGGCAGCCCCCTGATTGGGCAATAGAGCCCCGCCCGGGAGTTTACTATCTTGAGGTCTTAAAGGATGGGCAGGCGCTTGATCGCATCGACTTGGACAGACGGCGGCACATATTTGGGAGGCAGCAACCCACGTGTGATTTTGTGCTTGACCACCAGTCAGTTTCACGTCAGCATGCTGCTGTTGTACCCCACAGAAATGGGAGGTTAGTTTTGGATCTTGTTATCTTATGTTATGTTTATGTAGATCTTTGGAAGAATCCCACTAATACCATGTTATGTTTCTATATTGATATGCAGTAAAGAATGTCATCTTGTCATCATAGAAGTCAATAGTATTCTTTCCGTCATCCCAGATTCCTTTTCATCTTGGTGTTGGCTACACAGTTCTGATGATATTCCTAATTTGAACACATTCTTATGTTGATTATGCTTAGTGTTTTTTCTATGCACATGTTTATGGCTTATTGCTTCTATTTCTTCTCATTCATTTCGATATCCTGGATTCCTGATTACAGCTTGAAAAGTTAGCCTTATATTTACACCCCTTATTGTGTACTTTGCTTCTCCCCTAAGTGTGTTAAACAAGAGGATGCAACCTTGAGGTTTTTGTTTATTTGAACTTTGAATGTGAATACTACCTCAATTCATCATCAGGGAAGAGAACTACATGTAGGAGAGTTTCTTGAGGGTTTACCAAAAGAACCTTATGGGGTGTTTGGTTGCATGATAATTTTTTGTACACTTTCATGATAAAAAATTGTATTAAAATAAAAAGTGAACCAACTCATGACATAAAATTATCATGTTTGGAGGGATGTGATTACAAAAAAGAGTAACTACCACACATGACCAAATAAAGTGGGGGACCACAAGAAAAAAGAAAGAGGTGAGACCCTCTTTTTTTGTTTAAGAAGAAAATCACTTTTAAAACATAAAATTGTCATGGTTACCAAACACCTCTTTTAACAAATTTTCTTACAATTTTTAAAAATTAAAACAAAAACCTTTATTGTCATGCAACCAAACACCTTATTAGCATTTGATGGACTTCTGCCAATTGATAGAGAATATTGCCTCTTGAAATCATCCTTGCAATTGATTTAACTAGGAAGCTGCTACTGCAATTCTGCTCAGAAGTCAAAAATCTAGAATTACTTCTCCGTTCCTTGTAGTGGATGAAGCTCCACTGATCTTATAAACTTTCTTCCGATTGCTTAAATTCCTCCCCTAAACTATGTTATCCAGATACTTCTACACTGTATTTTACCTGTTGGAATTCAGCAAACAGCCGAGGGGAGCAACAACGACAGCTTAATTTAACTCTATGCCAAGGTAAAATAAAACACTTTCAATCTGATAGCAGCAGATCAATGACTTTTCCCATTTATGTGGAGATTGCACTTCACCCCATATACCAATTTTATCGGTGTCAAGTAGTACTATAAATGGCATCTGTGATTCTATTTTCTTCTACACTTTTTTTTTTGAGGTCACTTTACAAGCATGGACATTGTATTCAAGAAATCAGACCTTGTTGTGATGCATTTGAGAAGGATGAAGTTGAATTGTACTGCAAGCTCCTTGGCTCAAATTATTCTTCTTCTCCACCTATATATTTAGGATTCTTTAATCTGGTATTAGATGTATCGATTGCAACCAATTATTCATAAGATCAAGAGTAAGCATAAAGGATGGAGAAAATAGTTTATGGTCAGCATGGAGAAGTTGAATTCTTTCTGAAAGCTGTGAATTCATCCTTGGCAATTTTTTGGTCCACTTCCAAGATGCCAAAGCGATATGCGGTAAGTTTCAGACACAGACCACTTTTCCTCCTGGCACAGAAAGTGTCTATCTGAGAGAAGAGGCATTTTATTTATCATGAGGTCTAGTGTGTGTTGGTTGGAAGAGGAAGGGACAACTGGTTTAATTCTCATTGAAGAACTGAATGTTGGTCACATGACTGAGAGACATGACAATGAGTACATCTACATCCCCCTTTAAATTTCTGTTGTTAATTTTGGAGTTTTTGGAAGTACAAGATTCAAAATGAGGATGGTTATTTTTAAGTGTTTGGCATATTATTGCTGGAGGTTGTTTGAATTATTTTTTGCTACCTTTCTACTTCTGTGGCATAAAATGGTGCACCAGAAAGGAGATTTTAATTGGTAATGCGAGTAAGAGAAATTTTGTACGTATCCGGTAATCCATCATTTATTCCATATCTATTTTGGTAAGGTACGCATACTTAAATAGCTATCTCTTGTTTAAAAATGCATACTATATAAATTAATATTTTGAGGTATGAAATCTGACAAAGGTGAAAATAATTCTCATAACGGCCAGAATAGGTGAAAGCTTAATGGTTTTAATCACCAATTTTAAATGAACAATGCTTATTTGTATTGTGAAGTTTTAATTTTGACATGTTGTTCAAATCAGGAGAGCACTTTAACTTGGTACTCTGAACTGCTTGGCAAATAAAGCAAGTGAAACTCAGATGGCCTTGATCTCTTAACCAACCCACCTACTATCTCAAATCACTGCAAGATTGAATTTATCTTAACTTGGATTTCTATGGCAAATATAGTTTGTAAGTTAAAGGAATGAATAGATTCATGTTAAGAACTAAGGAATCTCATGTACATTATGTAATGGCAGGGCATCACGTACTCACCTACGTGATAAAAAGGTTTATTGACGGATGAGGTAAAACAGGTATGTGAAACTTTCCTTCAGGCAAGATCACAAGCGACAACAATGAACTTGCTTTGTGTATATATATATATATACGCAACAAAATTCTTCAGTTACTTTATATGGTTTAATTTTATTGAACAGCTTGATTTACTTATATTGAACAGTTTGCTAGGCTTTATGTATATTCACATTTGAATGGAGGAATTTAGTGTTATAGATCTTAGGTATTTGTTTGTCTCTTTTAAAAGGATAGATCAGGATAAATGTTCTGATTTATGGTTTAGGCATTATTACAGATGACTTTTCCTTAGTATAGTTGTCAAGGCACTGCTAAAGCAAGCCCAGAGACATAAGGTGTACACTGGGCACCAAGGTACCAGTGTGTCTTTTCTAGGCCACCTAGTTTATGCATTGTGGGCCTATTAATTGAATAAGGGATGGCCTATCAGCTTTGATTCTGTTTGGGTTGTTCATAGTTGATCCCAATCTTGATGGTAAAGGCCCATCCTTGGTTAGTTCCAGTGGCATCAGCCTAGATTGGCTGGAACTGGATTCTAAGCTGAACCAGCTTGGCCAACCAAAGTTGATCAGTCTGCCGATTCTCTTCTGACTGTTACTGCTAGATGGGCTAATCCACGATCCCTAGGACTGTCCCGCTATATATATATGAGATTATGAGATGACTCTCTATGTTTGCACGTAATTATATATACAATTCTCTTTCATTTCTTTCTCTTTTCCTCTTATATGGTGTATCAATCTTCTCCCTCTTTATTTTCGTAGTATCCTTAAAGTGTTCTTATAGTTCCCTCTTTATTCTCAGCTCTTCTTCACTATCTATCAGTTTCAATTTCCAATTTTGTACCTAAATGGCATCACAGTGTTTTAAAAAGTGTCTCCTAGATGCTTAGGCAGTTTGGACAGCTCAACTATCTAGAAGGTTTCCGATTTGGTCTTCTCTAGATATCTTTAAAAATAAATTTTATATTTTTTATCTGGAGATTCTGGACATGAGGGTAGAAATATAATGAACCAATATCATCCCAAGATAATTTGTGTGGTTGCTTTTTCTTTTCTATGACAAGTATCCTTGGACCTAATTTTTAAGGTTTCTTATACCTACAAATAATAAAAAGTGCATTCATAGTTTCAGTTTAGAAAAAAAAATGAGATTTTTAATGTGCCTTAACTTAAATCCACCGGCCTGAAGCTAGATATTGTAAACCAGATCACCAGATCGTATAGGTTTACAATTCACATACCCTTGATGCTCCAGTCTGTGTGGTAGAAACAGAAGAGTAACTCTTGTACTGTTAGATTATAACTTCAAAGTTGGAATGCCCTCCTTTCTTTATGATGTCGTGTAAGAAACATATTAAATCCCAAAACTCAACCTTTTTAGTCTTCATTTAATCTGCCTTCTACATGAACCAATTACAGCATATATGTGATTGATTTGGGATCAGTGCATGGTACATTTGTTGCGAATGAGCGGCTGACAAAAGATATACCGATGGAGCTTGAAGTTGGGCAGTCTCTAAAATTTGCAGCTTCAACCAGAACATACATCTTAAGAAAGAACACTGCTGCCCTCTTTCCGACCCCTACAATTCCTGCAGATATCAACCTCCCATCACCACCGGATCCCTCAGATGAAGAAGCTGTATTGCAGTATAATACGATACTCAACCGTTATGGTCTGAGTAAATCGGATGTGCTGTCTAGATCCAATAAAGGTTCAGGGCAAGCACCAACGGGAAGCAAGAAGAGCAATGGATCAGAAAGGGCTACCAAGAAACGCAGGAAATCCAGAGTTGCATTCAAGGACCAAGTTGGAGGAGAACTAGTCCAGATAGTGGGGATTTCAGATGGTGCCGACGTTGAAACCGAGCCTGGACCGATCGGCGTGAAGGAAGGCAGCCTTGTAGGAAAATATGAATCTCTAGTGCATACTACAGTTGTTCCAAAGGGAAAAGATCCGATCCTGCCGAAGGAGGACGGCTTCTTCTCCTTCTCCCCAAAGGGTGTTACAGATAAGTTGCAAGAAGTTCTGAACAAAGTTAAAGCTCCTGTGAAGAATGCCGCCATCTACGATGACCTGTATGGTGATTCGTTTTCCGGAATGTTGGGCTCATCCTGGGCATACTCAGGTGGATCCAAGGGTAGACAGACCGTATCATCCAAAGATGATAACGGAGAGCCTCCCAATATGACTGCCGAAAAACCCGGCGTCAGTTCGACATGCGACGACGAGGAGGACGATTTGTTTGGTGATTAGACAATGGAGTTCAAAGCTATCTTTGGCTAATCGATTGATCCAGCTCGTCGGGAAGAAGTTCATTCGTGAAGGTATCAATCTCGCGCCTTTTTTGTATATGAAATTATGTTGTAATTGCCAACTCAGCATACCAATCTCCGTTGAGCGGAGGATTGGGTACGTGCTAGAAATGATTTTACCAAGTGTACTATACTGGTCCTCTTTCCTGCCCACTTCTGCAACATGCTTAGATATGGGTTTTTCATGTCATCTTTGTCCGTCTTATGATCGCCTTGGTCATTTTTACTGCATAGTTTTTTTTTTTTTTACATTTATAACGACGCATCTATGTACCCATTTTCCTGGAATTCTTGCTAAGGGGGGGAAATGCTCTCCTTTCCTTGATATGAGAAAAGGGTCCTCGGATGGGTCAGCCACAAACATGTCGGAATTTAGATATTCTGTTCAACCCGAAGGGGTAAACCAAACCGGTATATGTGGTTGTTTGGTTCGGTTTTGAACGAATGGTTCGATTCAGTTTAAAAATGACTTGTATTAGATTGAAGATGTATGTGTCCAAGTTACACATGTTCTTGTTATTTGTGTATTTTTTACGTAAAAATGAATATTTATCAAGATAAAATTAATTATGCATTTAAGTATACATATCTTGTATTTTAATATGATATAATTTAAATAAAATCCTTGTGAATAAATATACTATATCTCGGAACCGAATTGAATTAGTTTGGTTCGAAAAAAAAATCTCGAAAAATTGAACTGAATCAAACCCATGAGTATAAAAATTTCAAAAAAAAATATATAAATTCAGTCAAGCCGTGTACGCACCTCCACGGATCAGAGTCTTGTGTTGTATTGTTATCTTTGTACTCCTTTGTGTTATCAATGAATTAGGGATACTATTGTTGTTCAAAAAAAAAATCCTGCCGTTGCAAAATTGACATGACCTTCTTGTCCTGTTCTCTCTTTATCATGTTCTCGATGGTGCATGCTTAAAATCGCAACAATCACAAATTTGACATTTGAGAAAATAATAATGATGTCAAATTTGTGAAGGAGCTCATCGGTGCCGAAGAATTAAATCAAATCAATAATCTTTTTTGATTTGATTTGAATTATTAATTAATTTGGTTTAATTTTTAAGATTGTTAAAATCAAGTCGATTTAAATCGGATGACTCAAATTTTTTAAGTATGTATGATACAGCATTTGCGTATCTTCTCTGATACAAATAAATTTATTTTGAGAGCTTTTAAGATATTGAAATGTATAAATAAATAAATAAATATATACATCTGTGTGTTAAATTTTAACAGAATATGATTTGAAATAAATAGAGTGAAATTATATACTCATACATTCGAATATGATAAACTCAAATTGATTCCATTTAATCCGATCCGAGAGAGGATTTCATTTGGGTCGGTTTGCGAAAAGGTATTTAAAAATTAAATCAAACCAACGTCCCCAGCCCGTAAATACAAAATACAAGCCGGTCGTGCGAGCTCCGGCGGCGGAGGAGGTGAGCGAGTTCTTCATCTCCTTCTCTCGCCACCGTCGTCATTACATCACAGCCAGCGCGGCGGCGGCTGCTCCGGCGCCGGCGGGGCCTCCCATTCTGTTGTTTAGTCGCCGGCCGGTGGCGCTCGGACGGCCGACCGGCGCCATCTGCAGAGAGTGGAGAGGGGGGAGGGAGCAGAACAGGCGGCCGGCGGAGGGGGGTTGTGGGATGCTGCCGGCAACGGACGGCGCCGAGCTGGGTGTCAGATTGTTGTTTTGCCGTCGTAGCCTACCCCCCTGCGCATCTCTCTGTTCTTCGCGGTCGGATGGAAATGAAGGTGGGGGATCACCTCCATCGTCGTCGTCGTCGTGACCTTTGATTCTCTCTCTCTCTCTCTCGCTCGGATGTTTGTGTAGGTAGAGAGGTCGGCAAAGTTCGAGCTCGACTAACAAATTTATTTATAAAACCCAAAACTAATCGGAGATTATTCACGAAACCCTTGACTTAACTTATTCAGGGGAATCGGCCTAAGTTTAAACAATCAAATAAAGATGAATAAATACATATAAAGTATCATATCAAATTTTAATAATGGCGCGTGGTTCATTCATTTGAGTTTATATAAAAATTAATACATTGCGTGTATTTCATATAAACGGTCGAAGTTCTGATTTTTAGAGCCGGTGTAAAATAAACAAGGGAGCTTTTTTTTTTTTTGGACACGGATTGGCCCAGCGGCTTGAGACCCGCCGCGTATGCAGGTGACGAGGGATCGAGCCCTCTCGATCCCCACAAGTCGCCCCCCCTTGGGGCGCCCAGCTTACAGCCGTCGGGAAGCGAACCCGGCCCTGCTCCTCCCTGGAGTAGGGTGTTGCCAACCGAGCCATGCTCGGCCGACAATAAACAAGGGAGCTGCTCGATCGAACAGCATACTACATTTGTACAACCAGTCAATCGATCATCCCCCACCCACCCCCCCCCCCTTTGAGACGATGGGACGGAGGCAGGAGAGGACCATATACTGGAGAGCAGACCCCTCCCTGCGGAGAGCGGATCGCCTTAATTTTTCGATGGAGGGAATAGTCACAGTCCCCAATAAGAAGTGACCACATATCTTCGTCACTTAAGTGACGATTCAAATATCAATTCAGTGAACCGTTGAAAAAGGCTAAACTGTTACCAATGTCTTAGTAACTCGCTACTCATTAGTAACGAGTTACTAAGACGTCGGTAGCAGGTTATAAGACGTCAGTAACAGTTCGGCAACAGTTCCAGACCTTCGAGTAACAAGTTAAGATGTTACTGAATCGTTGTTGAACCGTTACCGACATCTTGCTAATCCACTACTGACGTCTTTGTAACTCGTTACCGATGGACAGTGAATTACTAAGAGGTCGGTAACGATTTAGCCTTTTCCGATGACAGTTCACTCAATCAATATTTCTGATTGGAACTACGACTGTTCCTTCCACTCGGAAATGAGGGCTCGTACAATCATATGCACGGCAGCGCGCGAGAGCACTCCGAGATGCACCGCCGGCGGCGGCGTCGTGTCATCTCGCGGCCTGCCGGCCGGGCAGCGTGCAACACCGACGGAGTATTGCCGCCCTGGCCTCGCCGACAAGGGCAGGGCGGCCGGTAGATACCTGTCGGTGTGCTCGCCACGCCCCCAACGTCCAAGAAAGGAAGGCGGGCCGGCAGGAAGAGGCAGGTTATCGGGCAGAACGGAGGCGACGACCGGCCGGTGGTGGGTCCAAGAGTCCGACCCCTTCTTCCCCCCACCGACAACCGTCGTCGTCTCCATCTCCGGTAAAGAAGTACTGTGTTGCCGGAAGCCATATGAACTTCAGTCTTGGTGATCATACATACAAGTGCCTCCGGTGAACAAACACAAGTCATATACGTGAACAAAACAAGCGGTGATGATTTCAATAACAACGGTTCTCTGCTATTGAATCCTAACTGAATTGTTACTGAATCGATCTGTCATTCAATATCAAGTTATATTGACTTCAGTAACATTTGATAACGAGTTACACTGCTGCAGTAAGAGTTCAACCAGTGGCAGACCTACGTTAAGGTTAGGGGGGTCATGTGACCTCATTGAAATTTGAGAAATATAATAAAAACTTGAATCAATTTATTAAAAACAATTTGAATTACAAAGTATTATAGAGATATGACACCACCAAATTTTAAGGTGACCCTACTAAATTAAAATTCTAGATCCACCACTGAGTTTAGCAAGAGTTTAGTAACGATGAACCGATAGTTATTGAATTGTTCTTGAATCAACCGATTTAGTAACGAGTTACATTAACTTTTGTAACGGTCAATAACAAGTTACACTGGCATAAGTAACGTTCAGTAACAAGTTACACTGACTTCAGTAACGGTTTAGTAACGAGTTACACTGGTTTCAGTAATAGTTCTTTAAAAGTTTAGTAATGGTGAACAAGTTGTTAGTGACATAGGGATGTGACGTGTACGTTCTAATTGAGAACAGAGGGTATTTCCTCCACCGTGAGATTGAGGTAATCCAAACTCGAACAAAACACAAAGTCATATAATAACTTCTAACACAAGTCGTACAACTGCTGCTGCTGCTGCTTTTTCTTAACCAATGCTAGGTATTAATAATACATGTTATGTCTCATTAATCCACTCTAACTCACTTAATAACCCCCGAAATCAATTAGTAACCCATATTATATAGTACTAATCTAACTCTTACCTACACAACATTAACCGTCGGCGTATAACACTACTTTACTGCATAAAATACTAACCCAGCTCTACGCTGTGTCACAGAGCTCCTTTTTATATATATTCACAACTGTTTGGATGTTTGGTTGCATGGTAAAATTAATTTTCACTTAAAAACATCCTTGTAACCAAAGCTGTTTAAAAGAGTACTTGAGGATCATGATAAAAATTTTTTTGGAGTATTTATCATAGAAAAAAGAGATAAGATCTCTTCTTCTCTTTCTTGTGGGTCTCCGCCCATCTAATTTGTTATACGTGGCCCACTCATTTGTTATTTACATGTCTCACCAAAACATGAAAATCTTATACATGGCCCACTCTTTTGCATCAAACAACTTCATCATTGATTCTTCTGTCACAAATTAGACAACTATCAAAACTTTTCCCTGTTTGGTATGAAACCTAGGATAAACCTGGTTTATCCCCAATCTTCTGTTTGGTACATACTTAAACATGAGTTTAACCTGGATTAAGTTAATCCAGATTATCCCCAAAATTAGGGATAAATATTAAGATAAATCATCCCATCTAACATTTGGACTAAGTTGATCCCGAAATATCATTTCAGGGATACGACGTCCGCGCGGCACTGTCCACGGGGGAGGAGGGGGGGGGCTCCGTCCGCCGGGGGGGCTCTGTCTGCCAGGGAGGGGGGCTCCGTCTACCGGGAAGGGGCGGGGAGCACCGTCCGCCGGGGGAGCGGATGCGTACGCGGGGGAGGAGGGGGGAGCGGCGTTCGCCGAGGGGGATCGGCTTTGTCCGGGGGGAGGGGGGTGTGCTCTGTCCGCCGAGAATAGTTTTTTTATTAATATTATAATATTTTTTTTGATTAAGTCGGTTTAAACGGCTTGATTTGATTTAAATCGGTTTAGAGGTTTTTCAAATCGAAAGGGGTCCCAAACCGAACCGAATGAGCTGGTTCGGTTTGGTTTCTCGGTTTGAACCGTTTTGTACCCACCCCTAGTCGGGAAGGGGGAGCGGCTCTGTCCGCGGGGGGGAGGGGGTGTGCTCTATCCGCCAGGAATAATTTTTTTATTAATATTATAATAGTTTTTTTATATTTCTTTGATTAAGTCGTTTTAAACGGTTTGGTTTGATTTAAATCGGTTTAGAGGTTTTTCAAATCGAAAGGGGTCCCAAACCGAACCGAATGAGCTGGTTCGGTTTGGTTTCTCGGTTTGAACCGTTTTGTGCCCACCCCTAGCCGGAAGGGGGGGCGGGGAGCACCGTCCGTCTCCGTCCGCCGGGTTCTGTCCGGAGGGGGGGCGGGCTGAGCTACGTCCGCGTTTAAGCTTATTTTTATTTATATATTTAAATAATATTTTAAATTTATTATATAAATATGTAAGTGAGTTAAGATGTTTATAAATATGTTATGAATAATAGAATAAGATAATATAAAAAATAAAGATAAAAATATAAAAATTTAAAGTTATCTTCGAATTTATTGTTAACATACCAAACATGAGATAAGATTATCCTTAAACTTATCCTAAGTTAAACCAAACGTAATGAGGATAGGATTAATCACGAGGATTGGTTTATCCTTATCCCCATTAATTTTATCCCAACGACGCCTTAGGATCTAAGCTTTCAAATTTCAAAACATCATTAATCAGCAAACACCATTCAGTTTGATGATTATTCATTTGAAGCCCAGCAATATTGTAGACGAATATATATTATCCGTAATGTTTTTTAAGTCTTAACGAGAGGCTAATCAAGCTTATTGTCATGCCCTCTTTTAGATCACCACCTTCACCATCATCTAGTGTTAATTTACATAAAACAAGGGCAACAAGTGGGCAAGTTAGAGGCACCCATGCATTGAAATGATAGGATCTCGTGGCATCTGAATGAACTTTTGCAGAAAGTGTCAAAAGAGGATTCAAGCAAGGCATCTCATAATGTAAAAGAGAGGCATGCATGCAAGCGCCATACTTTATTTGGTCAAGGGGACCCCTCACTGATTATCTTAGCCCTTTAGACAAACAATATGCAAATCCACAATCACCATTAAAATGTTCTTCAACGGGGGAGACTTGCCGGGTGGACAAACTGAGAGTCTCAATCTACAGAAATTTAGCTGCCCAAAAGTTATGATCTGACACCTAAGGGCCTGTTTGTTACAACATTATTTAGAGGATAAACCTGGTTTATTCCCTTAATTTTGAGTCATAAAAGAACACTAGATCTTTGCCTTGTTCAGGTGTGAATCCATGGGATCAATATGCATGGGTTCCAGCTCTTTCTGCAGTGTGCTAGAAAGGAACCCTGAAGAAGACTGAGCTAGCTACTTCCACCACCATTAATTAATTCCAAATGCAAAATAACCAATCAAGTTCCAGTACTCAAAAGAGTCCCTTTTGTTGAAGTGAGATCACAGGTGGGGGGATCCGAATTCATGGGCATCTGTCAGTAGACTAGACTAGAGCATGCAATCCAAAGAGGACCAGACTACAGATTATGCAATCTGGATGGCTGGGAGTCTTCTACCCAGTTCCACTGATGGCGTTGGTTAATACTTGGCCAAAAATCGAAATTGGAATACCTTAATCCTTAGAA
Organism: Cryptocoryne crispatula var. balansae; assembly: GCA_036172225.1. Taxonomy (NCBI): domain Eukaryota; kingdom Viridiplantae; phylum Streptophyta; class Magnoliopsida; order Alismatales; family Araceae; genus Cryptocoryne; species Cryptocoryne crispatula. Next base: position 37,968,561 of record CM069930.1, read on the forward strand.
TCAGAATAAAAAATAGGCAATTCGGCTTAACCAATTTGGAGCTCACTGTCGGAGTATGTACGTCAAGAAGTAAATACTTCAAGAAATCCTTTTTAATTTACTGTACTGATGAGTAGGGCATCTGCCCACAGAGTGGGAGGAGGGGAGAGAAAGAAAGAAAGAAAGAAAGATAGATAGAGAGAGAGAGAGAGAGAGAGAGGTGGGACATATGGTCCTCCGCGGTGGAGCTTTCTTTCCAGTCTTTCCCCACCCTATCCCTACTCAGAGGCTGCTCCTTCTTCTTCAGTGATAACTCAATCATGGAGCACCCAGCAGGAAAGCAAGGTGGCGGGCGGAGGGTGTGGCAGTCCTCCCCCCTTTCCCACCCATCTTTCAACGAGGGCATGACAGCTCCTGCCGGCGTATCAGGGGGACCTCCATCAGCATGCTGTTGACTTCATACAAGGTGAAGATATATATATATAGAGAGAGAGATATATATGTATGCATATATGTATATATATATAGATGAATAGATAGATGGAAAGAGATCAGCTTGCCAATAAGCCTCCAGAAGAGAAAATAAGAGGAGGACGAAGGCCCCTCTCCCTGTCGGCTGTGTTTCATTGAGATGCAAGTTGCAGCATGCAATATACATACAAATATATATAGTACTCGCTTACCTATAGTTAAAACTCTTCTTGTCACGCACTCTCTTTATCTTAGGCTGTTTAAGCCTGTGAATACAATGGTTTAATTAGTTTGACCTCTTGAGCATACAGAATTGGAAAAAATTATAGCATCACTAAATATAATTTCGTATTGACGATGATGATCACATGTTCTTGCATATGTTTATAGGTGTTCTAAACAATGTTTATGTAAAATCTACATGTATGTGTATATGCGTAAAAGGATCGGTCATACTATATATATTCAGTTGAAGTCAATTTAAGGTTGAACGGAACCATGGCCATTTTACTTCCGTTTGAAAATCTTTATCTGTCCACCTATCTAACTCTAAATCCTAATCCTAAGCTAAGCTCCTTTTGATGCGAAATGCCATGATTCATTAACCTGCCAATTTAATAAATGTCTGGAGCTGGTATATTATATATTCCAAATATCTTCTTTCGTTTTCATAGTTGTCTCGAACCATTATATTTTGGGAGCACTGTTGAGTTAAAAGTGGTCAAAATCGTCTCCTTTTTTTTCGAAAAAGTGGTCAAATTTGTCTCCTTTTTTTAACAAAAAAAAAGTGGTCAAATTTGTCACCAGCTCACATAGCATGACTCTTTCACATCCCTTTAACTTATTACCATTTACTTGAAAATCTTGATTTCCTTAATTAATCGTTCATTAGAGTGAATACTCTTCAATGCAGCAGTGAAGCTCTTGACACGGGCTAGTCTGAGAATACTCTCTCAAAGAAATGTCTGGTTGCACAGATTTTTTTATACATTTATGGTAAAATTGAATAATAAAATATAAGATAGTTAAAGAGATGCAGGTTGTATATCATGTTTGATAAGATATGACAGCTAAAAGACTAAGGACCACATATATATGACTCAAAGAAAGTGGCGACCCACAAAAGGGAAAGAAAGAAAAAAAGAAAGCCTCACCTAAAAAAAATCTATAAGAATATATTTACTTTATCTAAAACTTGCCAAGCTTTTCTTAACAAATTTGACCTCCAAAAATATATTTTTGCAACGAAAAACTTAATTTATCATGCAATCAAACACCCCGTGAGGTCATGACTCAGCCCATGAGCTAGTCTTATAATGGAGTAATAAGCTTTGTCACACTGACATGGCGTTATGAATTGATGATGGCCGTGGTCCATAGAGGAAAACAGGCGATGGGAGGCATATCGCATATCCCCCTCCGCCCTCTCCCCACATCAACATGGCGTCATCTTAAGAGAGAGAAGGAGACACCCCCCCCCCCCTTTCCCTTCAAATGCTCCGCATGGGGTTGACTCGGAGCCTCCCCCATACTCCCTCCGTCACCGTCGGTTGCCGGAAAGAAGAGAGATAGCTCTGCTGCACCGCCGGAGTTGCAGAATTAATACCTCCTCCTCCTCCCGGTCGTCTTCTTGCTGCTGCCTGCCATATCTTTCTTCCCCTGGAGTTGCTCCCCTTCGACCTTGAAAGGGCTAAAAGTAAGACGGTTCTTCTCTTCCTCTCTAGTGGTGTTTTCCTTCTCAGGCTCCTCCTTTTCTGCACAGAATTGTGCTCTTCCGGACTCGTGCCTATTTTTTTTTTAATTGATGGATCATAAAAAGGGTGTGCACGCACACACAAGATTCCGAATGAGCCGTGAGTTCTTAAATTTCTTGGGTCGGTGAAATAGATATCACAATTATATTTTCACAATTTATTTTCATATTTATGATATAGGACTATTTTAACGGTAATAAGTAGTAACCCATGAAGGCATGGCACGGAGATTTCATAGTAATCCGTCTTCTTTACTCTTGCTTTTCTCCAGCGCCAGTCTTTTTTTCTTTTCAAGAGTCAAGACCCAGTAGAAGCACATAGGGCCCTCTCCCATAGAACCTTTATTAATTATGGGGTGTTTGGGTGCCTGTTAAGTCTAGTTCTTGTTACAAAAATATGTTGAAAATGTTTTTGACAATCATTGCAAAATTAGAGTCATGGTGATTACCTCTCTACGGCTGCGTTTGATTTGGCCTAAATTAAGCTCATGGTGATGACTTTTTAGACATGTTTTATGGTGATGTGTCTATCTCTCTCCACCGGTCAAAATTCTCTCTCCATTTTTTTACACGGGATCCTCAGATGATGTATCTGGTTGAGACGGAGATTTGTCAAAATTTTCTGACAAGAATCTATCTCTCACTAGCTAGTCTGATCAAAAGCCACCTAATTATGCACTTGCCATATTTGAATGATGGGCTTTTGCAGACATACTGTGCTCACAAGTTCCAGGGTCTCATAGTTCTTCCTTGCCTTGTCTTATACTCTCTCTCTCTCTCTCCTCTAGTAGCTATACTGTGGTGCAGTGCAGTGCAAGAACCAGTGTCATTGTGCCTCTGGAAGAAAGCAGTCAAAAAGGACACAATCTAGTACTCCAATCTGCCTGGACATCAAAGCATTTTCTCTCTCTCTCTCTCCAGGTACTCCAAGATCGGATGATGATAGGATGCAGGGAGGAGAGTTCTTATGCCATCAGTGAGAGAGGAAGGTGAAGAGAAGTGGCAGCAAGAATGAAGTATATGAAACTGGGAACAAGACCTGACACCTTCTACACTGAAGAAGCAACAAGGTACTCTGATCAGAGCTGCTGCTCCTTCATCTGTTCTTCTTGCCTAGTGATCTATATATATATATATATACACATATATATATATAACCTGACAGAGGCTCATCAGCAACAGAGATCGAGAACAACATAGAGTTTCCACATTTTTTTAGTCCCGAAAACATTTGGAATCTTCGTACCAATTACCTGGGATAGATTAATTACCTACGAAGTTCCGAGAGAAAGCGGAAATTCTGAAGTTAAGCTCTCTGGATCATGTACCTTTGCAGGTCTGTGCTATCTGATGTGCCCAGTGACCTCTTCGTGCAGATAAACGACATCAAGTATCGACTCCATAAGGTGATCGTCTAGCTATTAATTAGATTTCTTTTCATGGAATTTCACCTTAATTAAGTGTGTGTGCGTGTGTCTACATATATATGTATATATATATATATTATGCTCTTTTTTGACGCTTGATTTCATGCATTTGATCTCCTGATTGTTGGGAGCTAGCTTCTTCTCAAGTTCAAGACCCCATTGTCCTTAAAAATCCATGCAAGTTCAGGAGCTTGATCTTCTTTGTATTTTCAGTTCAATTGTTCTTTGGTTAGCTGCGAAGCAGAATCTGGATGCTTCCAGAAAGATCCATATTGTACAGAGATGAATTAATTAAGAGTGTCCCCTTCGATCGAAGGAGAGAAAAGAAACTATCCAGCTTGTGCCTTGATTGTATAATATATTTCAAATTTGGTACGTATATTTATATATTGATAGCCAAACACCTGTGAATATTAATTTTAAAATTAAAAGTGATAGAGAGAGATGTTTAATGGTCGCACTTGTTAGGGCTCATAGTGTGTCCTTTGAGTTATGCCGGAGTTTTATTTTTGGTACTATATCAATATTAATATTAATATTTGCAAAGTCTAAAATATCAATATCAAAATTAATATAAGTTCACACTTTTATTACATAATATATTTTGTTTACGTTACAAATTTTAAAATTGATACAATTAACTAAACATCTCTTAATAATTTCTACAATATCAATTTCAAAATTGATCGTGATAGAGATACATAATAGTGTTAAATACTGAGTCACAAATTAATGTGGAGCATTCTTTGACAGCAACTTAGGCCCTGTTTGATAGGGCTTAATCAACCACTTATCTCTGATTCGGTCAGAGATAAAGTATTTGACAGTGTTTGATAAAATGACTGAAATGGTGTCTGAACGAAGATCTGATCTCTTAAAATGCTCTGATCAATTCAGATCCGTGATCTAGCTTTTTCAGGTTCAGACGTTGCCCAGCCTCCTCGACGCCGTCTTGCCCTTCATCCTCGCCGTCCGCGGAGGTGCTCCCCCGCACCATGCGGAAGGGGCAGGCTGCGGCAGCGCACAGAGGAGCCGGCGGTGAGGCGGGTGGCGGCGGGTGACCATGGTGGCGGGTGACCATCGCCGCGGGGGGGGAGCTCTAGGGAGGGAGCTCGAGCTCCGCGGAGGGGGCGCCGCGGGGGGGAGCTCCGGGGAGGGAGCTCCGGGGGGAGCTCCGCGGAGGGAAATCCGCGCGGAGGGGGGGTGAAGGGGGCGCCGCGGGGGAGCTCCGCGGAGGGAAATCCGCGCGCGGGGGGGGGGGGGGGGGGGGGGGGGGGGGAGCTCCGCGGAGGGGGGCGTGAAGGGGCGCCGCGGGGGGGGCTCGGGGGGGGGCTCCGCGGAGGGAAATCCGCGCGCGGGGGGGGGTTGAAGGGGGGCACCGCGGGGGGAAATCCGCTCCGGGGGGGGGCTCCGGGGGCGGGGGCGGTGCCGCGGAGGCAGGGGGAGCGGGGGGGGAACGGGGGGCGTCCGCCGAGGAGGGGGTGTCTGCGGGAGGGGGCGGACCGCCGGGAAGGAAGGTGGGGGGGGGGGGGGGGAAGGGGGCGCCGCGGGGGAGATCCGGAGAGGGAGCTCTGGGAAGGAAGGGGGAGCGGGGAAGGGGGGTGTCTGCGGGAGGGGGGGGCGGACCGCCGGGAAGGGGTGTCTGGGGGAGGGGGGCGCCGCGGGGGGAGCTCTGGAGATACCATCTTCGGCCGGCCCATGCCATTCAGATTTTTTTTATCAAACAACATAAATCACTTGTCTCTTACTCAAATTCAGCACTTTTTCACCACTTGTTAAGAGGTTAGATGTGAAATTAAGAGTTAAGATTTTCAGATTAAGTCTAATCAAACACCACCTTAGTGACCACTCTCATTAGTCTGTTTAGAAATTAGTGTAATTTTATTTTTAAAAATCGCTTAGTGAAATGTAAAATCTCAGTTTTCCATCCTTAAAAATAACAAAAAAATTACAGTAATTTTTAAGAGGAGTTCAGATTTTTTTTAAAAAAAATTTAAATTTCTGATCGATTCAAGAGATCAACATAAGCTGAAACAAACAGGGGACTTGATTGATTCTGCTCACGGCCGGAATGCAGTTTCCCCTCCTCCTGAGGTGCGGCCTCCTCCAGCGCCTCTGCTCCGACTCCGACGCCGAGGCCGTCCCCGTCGCCCTCCACGACATCCCCGGCGGCGGCGAGGCCTTCGAGCTCTGCGCCAAGTTCGCCTACGGCATCACCATCAACCTCAGCGCCCGCAACTTCGTCCCGGCGATCTGCGCCGCCAAGTTCCTCCGGATGACCGAGTCCGTCGCCGGGGGCAACCTCGTCGCCAAGCTCGAGGCCTTCTTCGACACCTGCGTCCTGCGCGGGTGGAAGGACTCCGTCGCCGCCCTGCGGGCCACCCGGAAGCTCCCCGGCTGGGCGGACAACCTCGGCCTCGTCCAACGCTGCGTCGGCGCCGTCGTCGACAAGATCTTGACCCCCCCGGCGAGGGTTTCCTGGTCCTACACGTACACCCGGCCGGGGTACTCCGGGAAGCACCACAGGTCGGTGCCCCGGGACTGGTGGACGGAGGACGTCTCCGACCTCGACCTGGAGCACTTCCGGACGGTAGTCTCCGCGGTCCGGGCGGCGAAGGACACCCCGCCGCCGCTGATCGGGGAAGCTCTCCACGTGTACGCCTGCAAAAACCTCCCGGATCCGTCGACGGCGGCGACGGAGATCGACGCTGGCCAGGGCTTGGGCGCCGTGGCCGAAGACGCTCTGATCAGGCAGCGCCGGGTGCTCGAGTCCATCGTCAGCATGGTGCCCACCGAGCAGGGCTCTGTTTCGGCCGGATTCCTCATGAGGCTGCTCCGAATCGCCGCCGCCATCGGCGCGTCGCCGTCGGCGAGGGCGGAGCTGGTTAGGCGGTCCGGGCGCCAGCTGCACGAGGCCGGCGCGCGGGACCTGCTTTTCCGGTCGCCTTCCGGCCCCAGGGCCTACGACATGGATCTTGTGAAGGCCGTATTGGAGAACTTCCTGGCACAGTTCCGCCGGCCGGCGCCGCCCGAGGAGACGGAGAAGGCGGCGGCTTGCGTGAGGAAGGTAGCCGCGGCGATCGACGCCTACCTCCAGGTCGTCGCGCGGTGCGCAGACACCCCCGTGGGGAGGTTCGCCGACCTCGCGGCGGCGCTGCCGGAGGTAGCGCGGCCGCGGCACGACGAGCTCTACAGGGCAATCGACACCTATCTCAAGGTTAATTCATCAATCGACCAGAGGATCAATCAAATCAAACACCGGAAGAACTCATCGATCGATCTCTCCTTTAGAAGGTGCATCTTAACGCCGAGCTCCCCCCCCCCGCACGATTGCAGGAACATCCGGAGCTGAGCAAGGAGGAGAAGAAGCAGCTCTGCAGGACGATCGACTGCCGGAAGCTGTCGCCGGAGGCGCGCTCCCACGCCGTCAGGAACGACCGGCTCCCTTTGCGGACGATCGTGCAGCTGCTCTTCGCGGAGCAGGAGAGGGCGGAGGAGGCGGTCGGTCAAGAGAGCCCACGGCGATTGGCGGCGGCGGCGGCGGGGAACAAAAGCCCGGACGCCCACGACGGCCGCCAGCCGGATTACACGGCGACGAAGAGCGGCGAGCAGCAGGGTCGGGTGGAGAGGCCGTCGGCCATGGGCAAGGCGAAGAGCGCGGTGATCAGGATGGCGGCGGGGTCGAGGTCCGCCGCCGGGCGGAGGACCGGGAGGAAGGAGGCGGATATCGGAGAAGACGACGGCTTGGGAAGCAGGTACAGGGTAAGCTAGGCGACGACCAACGGCGTCTCTGTTATTATTGCTAGGTGATTTTATTTTTATTTTTACTTTTTATTTTTATTTTTACTTTTTATTTTTATTTTTTGGGTCAGAACAACGTTTGTGCGAAAATTTGCTAATTATTTGATGATAAAATCCTTCCGAAACCCACCCAACAGGTCAAGAGGCCATCCCTAGATGGGTGACCATCCAATATAAATAAAACCCAAAATTATCTATACTGGATATTATGAGTACTTGTAGGGTGATAGGTAGCCAAATGATTTTTTTTTATCAAAGCATACATTAAAATAAAATAGCATTGGGTGATCTTTGGGGTAAACCCTTTACTCCCATGATATCACTCACCATTGCTTTGGAAGCATCAAACAAGTGCACTTAAATTTCTATAACAGTTAAATCATCTTTTTGTAATTTTCCGAAATAAGACACCATTCTGCTCGTTCATTTAACTTTTGAAATATCTGTAAGCACTTATTTTTCTTGAGGGACGAAGTCACTTTATCCGTCTTGCCAAGTTGATTATGCCCACATTTATATTTGACACATGGCTGAGAAAGACAAGCATATGCAAATAAATCATCGGCTGGTTTAAAATCCACCCAAATCAATACACTCGGACAGGTCACTCAAAAGTCGGCTCAATAAAAATTCGACTCAAATTTTCTATTACGTTGCACAGAGAAAGTTGAACAACAAACGAACTTGAGTAGAACAAAAAACGACTCATCGAACAAATCAAGCTTGAACAAATTTCCATTCGACTCGAAAAACTCGAATGTAAACTGAATTTGAGTAGAATTATTGTTTGACCTCGAGTTAGATTAACGAATTAGATGCACTTGTGAAAACTCGAGCATGAACTCGTGTAAAATAAATAAACTGAGTTTGAACAATATAATGATATACTACTCTGCACAGCTCATTTTAACCTCTACCAACGATCACCAACATAGAAATGCACGCAAGAGAATAGGCTTCTAAACAAAGTCTGCATCACCCGGCTCTTAAGAATGGCAAGAAACGTGATAAGTAGTCTAACTAGAGAAAAGCCCCGGCAATTTAGAAAAATCAAGGGGTACAAAAATTAGACATATCAACCGCCCTCCTTGAGATGTCCTTACAGATAAGGCCTTTATATCCATGTCCCAAAAATCAGTTAATGTTAACCAAGGTCATAAGAGGGAAAAGAAAAAAATAGAGAGATAATAAAATAAAAACAACCGGGTCAAGTTGGATTCATTAGAGAGAAGTACATGTAAAAATTTCACCAATTTTAAGGCTACGGATGCAATATCCACTAGCTCCAGAGGGATATATTGACACCCTATTCTTGGTTGTCGCTTAGAAATCGCCATGGAGAAGATCGTTTTTGCTATTTTGAGGTAGATTTTGGGTGGGGAGGGAAGATCTCTCCCTTCCCCATTCCCTTTCCAGCCTTTTACCTAAATGTGATTTTAGGTTTTTTGTCTCTTTTTGTTGTGCGGGAACTGTGGAACTCGATTTATCTATGTCGAGTCTTGTTATCTTGTTTCTTATTATTGTCTAATGTCGGAGAGTTTAGTTCTGTCATGGTGTCTTTCCATGTTATCTTCATAGTCATCATCAATATTTCGATACCGTTAGTCTGGGCGATATCCACACCTTTTTGGAGTGATCATCCGGTCTCGTGACAGTTGTCAAACTCCGTCCATGGAGTCCCTAGTTCTGCTATTCGACCGTCTGAAGCAGTCATGTGCATTGGTCGATTTGTGGCTGTGTTTGTGTCGCTTGAAAAGGTTATTTCCATCAGAACTTATGCTATCTTTAGTAGAGTTATATGTCATTTGTTTTGTCAAGTCTGTTTTGTTGTTATGTCTCTGTATTTTTCAATATTATGAATGAATATCCATTCTCTTGTTACCAAAAAAAAAAACAGACCCTATTCCTTATTCTTATTTGTCTTTATCCAGTACAATTACAGCATCAAAGGTTATTCCAAGTACGGCAGATTGACTATCAACCACAAAGGACGAAGACAGAATGCTTTTTCAGAAGGGTAGCAAGATAACAACCTTGAATTTCAAAAAAAAAAAAATCTGGATGAACCATATGCGCATAGGTGGCCATCGCTCGCTAGAAAGGGGAGTGACATACGTATGAACTGCCAAACAGGATAAACAATATATCTTTCTCTTCAAATTCCATTTGATGTTGATCCATGTGAACTTTAACAACCTAAATTTAGTTGCACACTATCTTTCCCTTTCCGGAATGTTTCAGTTTATCTTCCTACCCGTTATTGGGATATAACAACAGAGATGCACCGTCTGATGCACAGTTATTCGACATAAGGGTCTGGTTGGTTATAATATTCAAAGTAAGATAATATCAATTTTGATACTGACATTAAAGACAAGATCATCGAAATTTACACTTTCAAGTATCAAAAATGGTATTAATCTAGGTACTCAATACTCTATCCAAACAGGGCCTAAACTTCTGAGATGCATCATATGTTATTGCATGAATACAACGTAAAACAGTATGCTTTCACCATGGATACGGCTAGCAAATGGTCGACAGTGGCATAAAAAAGAAACAAGCAATTGATACAGAAAATAAATAATAGTGAACAATATACTAGGATCGACAGAGCCTTGGACCAGAGAACGTAACCCTTGTGTTAATGCTTAAGAAGCAAGAGGAAGCTTACCCAACTGACTTTTATTTATCAACTCAAAAGATTTTCACATAACCGGGCACCAATGAAGAGGGAGCACCACAAACAAAACGAACTAATGGCCTTCTCTTTACTTCAGCCATTGTTGTTAAGAGCTTGGAAAAGTCAGCAAGGTACTGAGATCACCTTGACTTGAAGTATAGCAGAGACTCCCGGAAGGGAAAAAAAGGGAACACCTCAGATAAGCTAAGCAGGTACAGCTGAAATCTTTTCAGATGATCTCAAAGAGAAGAAAAGGCTCAACACATCAGCATGGTTACGAACATAACCTGGAGTCTTAGAAAGGAGGTCGTATGCTACATTATGCTTCCCTGCCTTGAGTAAAGCTTCAAATATCCTAATAGATAAAGAGATTGAAGGGAAACTCTTAAGGGTCATAGCCTTCAGAAATACTATAGCATCATCAACGCTTCCATTCCTTGAAATGTAATCAATAAAGGGGTCTACAAAAGGAGGAAACCCATGTTGTTTCATCAACCCAAGTAGACCAGAAGCTTCTATCAGTTTGCCATTATCGAGTAACCTTTCAATCAAGTACTTGTATGTACTATGCCATGGTTGCAACTGCCTGCTGTTAACCATCTTGGTCAGAACCTCGCATGCATCTGTATCCCTGTTATCTTGGCACAATGCATTTACCAGTGCCTCAAAGGCGCACTCCACATTTTTACTGCCTTTTCTTTCCACCATGATGTTGAAACATGACAATGCTTTCCTTGTTGATCCAGCCAAAGAATATCTCTGCACCAGACAAGCCCGGCTCTTTGGATCAAGGTTACGACTCGAAAGCTCCATTTCAGCTAAAAATTTAGCAGCTTCATCTAGATTACCGGATTTACATAGTGCACTGAAAATCTGATCATACACAGCATTGCTTGCCACAAATCCACCTTCTTCCATGGCTTTTAGCAACTTATCACACCATTCCAACCTACCAAAACTTTTAAGTGCCTTAAGTAACCCCATAAATACAGAAGGTTTTGCAACATACCCAGCCTCAGTGAATGCCCTCATGACTCGAGATACCAGAACAAGATTCAATTCCCTGCTGCCCACAACCTTCTGTAAGATGTATGACAAATCCCCAGGTGGAGGTTTCTCAGAACCACGCAATGCAAATTCGTACAAGCTCACAGCTTCCTCAACCATCTTTCTCTGATAAAATCGCTTAGATACACTGTTGTAGGTAGCAAACTCCAGCTCATACCCACGGTCCCTCATCTCCTTCAGTACAGTCCAGAAGTCCTGGATGCAGTCTTCTCTGCCCAAAATCCTAGCTATCATATTGTAAGCTATACCATCTGCTGTGAAAGATGGATTATCGTTGGCCCATCGGAAGAACATAAATGCTTTTGTCGGGTACCCGCACAGTCGGTCCAAGGCAGCAGCGACCAAATCAGGGGATAACTTGATATCCAAGACCTTCAATTCTTCCCAAACAACATCCCCCAGTTCATCCCCTTTCCTAAGAATGGTGCATATCCGGGCAGACGTCCTTAAGACATAATTTTCAGGAGAGTTCGACTTGTAGATTTCTTTCAGCTGGTCGAGATCCTTAACCATCCCTTTCTCGCTGAAACTCTTGCAGACTTTTAGAAACGTGCTCTTGGACAAGCCATACCCCTTTTTCTTCATCTTCTCAAGCGTACTCCAGAATTCCAATGAATTCCCCTCCGCGCCCAGTATTCCAAGCATCAAGTTGTACGTATTTGAGCTCAAGATCCCGTCTTTCCCCTCCAAAACCCAATCAAAGACCCGCCGGGCAACTTCTGGTCTCTCTTCCAAGCTCTCCATCACTGAATTTACAGCGCCATGGTCCATACAGATGCCGGCCGACTCCAACCGAGCCTTGATCTCCTCAAAACTGCTCGCCTCCGAGAAGATACTTACCAGTTGGGAATGGTCGGCACCATTCGCTTCGACAGCGGCAGGCTCCGAGGAGAACCGGCGGGCGGCCGCCAAAGCGAATGGGCTAGGACGAAGACCAGAGTTCGGGGCGATATGGAGGCGCACCCGGAAGCGAGAAGATGACGTCGTCACAGGGATCCGCCGAGAAAAACCTCGAACAAGCAGTGCCTTCCATGCGGATCTCATCCTTCAATATCACCACCGCTGCCAGAGCCGCCTCGCCTCGGAGCTCCCCTCTATGGTTTGGGCTCCTTCCGGCACCGGGGAAGGCGGCAGAGCGGGGTTTGAAGGGAAATGCGAAGTTTAGGGTTTTAACGCACCATTTCCCATGGTCATGGATGGAGCTGAAGCGCCGCCAAGCTCGGGAAAAACGAACTAACCAAAAAAACGAGAGAATGACGTCATAAATCCACGTTGACAGTTTTATTGGGCTATCTAGTTGATTACCTAAAAACTGTTACATTTTATGTATTTAGATTAAATTACTATTAAATCTGCATTTCATCTGAATTTTCGTACAACTGTACTCCAAGAATCAGCTTTGGTGATTAATTTTATACTTGAGATCTATCAGGCATCTTGAAAGTGAATCTTGTCTTATAATATTTATCTAGTATAATATATAATATATGACAAAGGTATTATAATGAGCCCCTATTCATAAAATTCCTAAAATGCCATTTATTATTTTTAACTTATCTACAGTATCTGAGAGATTTTTACATGAATACACTTACTTTTGAAATTTTCGGCAACACGACTCCGGGGATTTAAGATTTTTAATTTGTTAGAGGACATTAATAAATATAAACGATTATAAGGACTTATACGTGAAAAACCCTGGATAATAATGTTGTGGATAAATATTATCGACTTTTAATTTAAGATAATCTCAAAGTTTTAACAGAACACATATCAACACGCCTTGGATTCTATCATTTTTATGTTTCATAAATTATGACAGTAGACGGATGTAGATACACAAGTTATGGTGCCAAAAGTAAATAAGGTGTTTTTTTTATAATTTCCTATTTTTATAAGAAAAATGGTTAAAAGAGACGTTGGCCACAGTTACAAATCTATGTTTTCAAAGAAATCGCCTTCTTAGCCAGAAAAAAAGAGAGGTGAGAGGCATCTTTTTTATCTAATGATCATATACAACTTTCACTCTTTTTTGTTATCACATATCTCCGAATCACACAGCAACAATTTTATGTCATTAGATGACTTGCATCTTATTTTAATACATTGCTTTGTCATGAAAATGTATAAAAAACTATTGGGACCCTAGAAAGCTGAAAGAAAATGCACCATATTGGTGATTTAGAAATGATGATACCTACCTTTCTAGGAACTTCCAAGTGCTGTTTGAAGAAACAAGATCAGGTTGTTTGTTTGAAAAAGTAGTAGTTCGAACCAAGGAAGGCAGGGTCGGGGGTCGGCCCGGGGTCGGTCGGCCCCAAAACCGACCTAGTCGGACGGGGTCGCGACCCCGGGTCGGACGGGGTCGGATGGGGTCGGATTTTATTTATTTTATTATAAAAAATTATATAAAAATAAGAAACAAATAGAAACAATAAATTTTATGTCATATATATATGTATACATAAAATATATATATATATAAATATATATATTTTATATTATAATTGAATATGAGTGTTTATCTATGTATACAAGTGAATATGATTTTTTTGTGTGATTATGTTGTATTAATATATGTTGGGAAAGAGTTAATCTTAAGTGAGAAGATAAAGATACTTAACAAATAAATTTATAAATTTTAAGATGTATCGTATATTTAGAATTATAAATTTTAACTATACGTAATAATATAAATGATAGTAAAATATTATTGTACAATCAATAAATGGAACACTCAAAAAATAAATTTTTTTGACATTTTTGATGTGTGTGAAAGAGAAAAGAGTTAAAATAGATCTTTATAAAATGTAAGTATATAACATATATTTATGATTATAAATCTTATATATATGTGATGATATAAATGACAATGAATTATTGTTATACTATTATTAAATGCGGCGCAGAGTAGTCGCGCCGGGTCGCGCGACCCAAAGCCGGGTCGCGCGACCCCCCGTCGGGCCGGCTTGGAGTCGGCCCGGCGGGGTCGTTTCCGGGCCGGTCGGCCCGGAAACCGGCCGGGTCGGGCGACCCGGGCGACCGGGTCGCCGACCCGGCGAACCATGGTTCGAACTAGACGCAAACAGACAAATTGTTGAAGCAGCAGTAAAGAGTAAATTTGAGAAATGAAAGTCGGGAATGTAGAGAGAACAGTGGTAACTGAAAAATTAAAGACCAAGTCAAAGATTTTCTACAATGTCAAGGTAATTTTACAGATTTTTCCTATCAGTCCACCGCATAAATAGACTGCTTTCGAATAAGTACAGTTTCTCCGAGTACATCAATTTTGCCAAATATACATGTTTTACATGGAAGAGGAAGAAAAAGAAAACAATTCTTATGAACATGAGTAAAAGAACCAGGGCTGTGGAGTAGGGCACCAATACGGACGTGGTCCAGCAGCTAGGCACCCTTGGGTCAGTAAAAAAAGAAACAAAATTAAAATGACAGTAGAAAGGACTCAATGAGCAGCTGTTGATTCTGATCTAAGATACAGAGAAAAGATGATACACTTTCTTTCAGAAAATTCTTGCCAATTATGTACCAACTTGCAAAGAGAAGAAAGCACTAATCTTGCCCTCCATCCTACTAGCCCCCAGTCAACTGTAAACGCATCTTCAAGTTCTCAGCAGTTTGAAGTTGTCCGATGGCTCACCCAGTTAGGCAGTGGGAGTACAAAAGTCAAGCATTTCTACGGATGTTCTATTACACATGGAAACCTCAGTAACTTCTTGTTTGACAAAGAGGATCATAATCATAAGCATCACCGGCCTTGACAAACCGTCCTTTTACACGTCTCCTTATGTCAGCTCTTGCCTTGCGAGATGCATATCTAATTTTCTTCTCAAACCTGTAAGTAGCAAGGTTTGTCAGCATATCATTCACCCAATACAAAAAACGTGTACAATTGTTATGCACTACAGTTAAACAAAAGCAGATATAGCCACAAAACCAAGTAAAAATTCTCAGCCTTGACATGAAAACTAAGAGTTAAAGGAAAGACAAGTCAGGAACATTGATGCATGCATGGATTACAGCAATTATTGGCTTAAGATGTGAGAAGGATCTTAGATGAAGTACAGATACTTGACAAAAGATCCAGATTAAGTTGATCTTTCCCTTGTCTAGGAATTCCAGATATTTCTTCCTTATTGTTTTGAAATTTGCTATCGACCCATCCACGCATTAGCTTTCAAAGTCCCTTCTATAGCTGATGACGGAAATAGCATGCCACAGCTTGATTTCATTGAATTCTACCACGTGAGCAAACCAGTGGAGCTGGAATGTCCAATTTCTCCAGTAGATTATAAGGTGACACATAATGCTTGTTGTCATGTAGAAGTTCATCTAGTTGAGTATCATTTAGTATCCCTAGAAGTAAGGCTAAGCACATGTATGCATCTAAAGAAAGCTACCGATGCTTGTCTTCACCTATAAAAGGCTAAAGAACCTACAAGATAACCAGATTGAACCCATAAATATGAGCATATTCAAAGGTGATCAAAAGATCTGTTAGGAGCAACCAAAGGGTACCTTACAGTCCACCTAAACATCAAAGTACCCATGGTTCAAAACTTGTCAGACTAAAACTAGTGATACATCTTAAAGTTAAGCATCTAATGTTGAAAGTCTAAAACCGATTTACCAAATATGATGTTATCCATTTCTTAATATTCAATGCCCCGTATATTTCGTTCACTATACGTTATTGGAGCTGATAACAGCTTCTTTTATATCTTTGAGGTGCTTCAAAAGATTGCCAGCATGTTGTTTGACTTATTCACTAAAATAATATCAGCTGGCCAACCTTGCAAAAGCCAAATTTGCAGCAAAAAACTCTCTAGAGGCATACAATGAAAATAATTACTGATGCAAATAATAAAATCCCATGTTACAAGTATAGTACTATACTAAGCTGCACTTACCTGCGTGCATTTTTCTTTTCCTTGTAACGTTTCACAGCATTCTCCCTGCTAGCTGAGGTAAATGTTGCATTTCCAGCAGGACACCATGGCGGCTCACCCATTAGAAGCATTTGTGACACCTCGCAGTCTTGATAATCACCAGCACTACTCTCCCCTGTTAAGCCTGAAAATGAGAGTGATAGGCTTGAATGGGCTTGTCGTGCTGAGAAGTACTTTGGGGATCTGCTTCCAGGATTTGACTTCAAAGAATCAACAGATACAGCATTGTTATATGCTGGCTGAGCTCTGATCTGCCCAGCAGGAGCTACCTGTAAAGATGTAGGGATACGCATGAGAATCTAAGGTCCTTTCTGCTCACATTGACACCCATTCCTATTTAGGTTAATATAGCATTAACCAATTGAATAGCAGGATCCACTTAAGTCACCCATGTGAGAGAATGTGGTACAAATTTTTTTCTATTTTCATTAGAAATTCCTAATCCCCCGCTGTGGAAAGCAGTCATCCTGCATATACCATGCCTCCATGTTACAGTAATCACCTCAAAACTAAAATGAGGCCAAAATCAATGCAAGTAACCACAGTTTCATCCAAACATATTAAGAATCTTAATCAAAATCCAACCAACATATGGAGAAGTGCATTATGTTTCACTTCCATCAACAGTAAATCAATGACGTAAATAGAACATTAGAAACCCTCGTACACAATTATGTCAAAAGCATGAGTGCAGGACCAACAACAAGACCCATCTTATTCATAACATCATCTAGATAGGTCATCTCCTATCGTACACATATTCCTCTCTTAGAAGCACATATCAGCTTCCACACATTCTATTTTAAACTTAGACATCACTTATGTATAACAGCATTGATATACAACAAAGGATTACAAACATAATTAACACTCCATAGAAACATGTTGAGGGGATCGAGAAAGCAAAAAATAAAGTTTCTCTTTAGCACTTGTAACAAAGTTGCCTAATATTTTAGTCTAAACTAAAGACACTTGAAGTCATAAGTCAAGGAGGTAAACTTCACATGATAAGTACTGCTGAACAGAAAATACAGCATATAATTCACATGCCTCCAGATAGAATATGATATTCTGTTTAAGAAGAAAAAAAAACTGATTTGACTCATAAGCTCATTAGTGCACATGTTTTAGCCCTTGAACATTTCATTTATAAAAGCAACAGTGTAATCCCAAATGAACAAGGAGAAAAAATTCATTAGGGTCAAAAAATATAAGCATGACAATCAGAAGCAAAAGTTTATAAGTTGTAGCAGGAATACCTCGGAAAGAATTACATCCTGGCAGTTATCCGCGGCAGAAGGGTTCTTTGTCTCAAACATACCATATATTTCAGCATCATCAAAAAGATGCTCAGAATGATTCCTAGACGTGCCAAAGAGTTCTTCATAATTCTCAAAGTTCAGATCAACATCTTCAACACTAAAATCTTCATAGAGTTCATCATTGTTGCAGATTTCAATTTTGTCTGTGCGCATGTTGCTGACCTGTAAATTACAATAAAAACCATTATGAACAAGCCTGGAGTAAGAATAAAAGTCTGTTATCTAACACTCTTTACCCTAAGGAACTATGAGACATTTTCAAAACCATGGTTTATACCATTTATGGTTTTTAGTGGTTACCCAGAAATATCAAGCCTTTTAATCATTATAGAATCAACAACTGATTCGATTAATTATTTAATGTATCCATAAACAGCTTCCTTCCTATATTCAGCTTCTAAAATTGCAAGCACTATGATCCCAACCTACTGGTCAATGTGAACCCCTATTGATCCATTATTCATGTGATTCCTAAAGTCACAAGGAGAAAATGAATAAAAATTAAAGAATGGCATGAGATAAGAAGACAATTGAAGATTATTTCCTATGGCAACAATAATACTAAGAAGAAATCACCACCAACTAGGAAAGCTGATACTAGTAGATGGAGAGGACACTAGATCCTAGTAAAGAATCTCTATGATATAATGACATGCTAAAAGCGTAGCCATAAGAATGAAATATGCATATACAAGTGTATACATGAATGTGCACCACTGTGTTTTGTTTTTCTATAAGTCTACTTTGTCAACAAGCATATAGAAAGAAAAGGTCTCTGAGGGAAGCTTGTGAATCCAGTTGTTAAAAGATATCTGGCCAAGTAGCTATGATGTATATGCCCCAAAAATCTAGCAGTCATATCCTCATTAGATTTGAAAGAGCAGTTCTGCAGATTTAACTGATGTATACCATCTTGGAGCATGATGCAGATGGCTGAATTCCATTGGAAGGCGAAGTATCTTGCACGGACGAGGATGAACCAATGCAACTGTTGAACCTGTCAGCATTTGTCAGATCATTTTTGTTGTCTGAGCTTGTTATTTCTATAGAGCCACTGTTCCCTGGAAAGGCCCATAAGCTGAGGCTGTTTTCTTCAATGCTCATTAACCCTAAACCCCGCTCTGAACCCTCAATTGTAGGGATTTCCATGAAAAATGACCAAATCCTAGAGAATTCACTAGCTGAAGGACAGCCAGAATAACAATTGATCGTCTGCCTCTCGTGCTCTGATGCTGACACTGAGCGACCATGTTTGTTCCAGTCACAATTGTGGCAAAGTGAGATTTTTTCCACAATGCATCTAGCTATGGCAGGCTGTAAATTGCACTCATCACATAGAAGTGTACGAGAATGGCGCTTGGAAAGTGCATTTGCAGAGTGAACATTGCGATCGCAAGATAAACATAGGCAGGCTGCATCTGATCTGCAGTAAACCATAGGCCTTTGCTCCCCACAGAAGTCACAAAATTGACCCATTGTTTCTTCTCTGAAATCGTAAGCCAAAAAATCAAGATGAAATAAATGCCCTTATATAATTCAAAGGACTTCAAACAAGAAATCCAAAGAATTTTTAGGTTTTCTTCATGACCTTTTGGGGTTATCAAGCAGAAGCCACAATAGTTCTGAAACTGCATGGACAAATAGAACAAAGTTACAATTGGAAAGAAAACCTTGTTGGACAAGAAAAGATCTCACCCATGATCGACAGAAAAGAGTATATCCAGAAAAATCACAAAATGTTTGCAACAATAAATTATACTTGCTTATTTACTTATTTGATCAGAAAAGACAAACAAGATATGCTTCTTGAGTAAAAAGAAAAAAAAGAACAACTGCTTATCATCAGCTGAAAACATTTAAAAATATGTTTAATAATATGCAATATTCGTTTCTATACACTGCTTTATTTAAATCACTTACCTAGCTACTATTTGCATACGTGTAAAGTAACAATGGAAAGTGGGCACTTTTTCCGACCACATGCTCCGGCCACACTTAATGTGAAATTGCGATCATATTGGATAATTTCAGAGACAGTCAACTGTTGGTACAGTAGTAATAAACTAAAGAAAGCATGACAAAACGTTATTCTTAGATAATGGGGTGTTTGGTTGCATGATAATTTTTTGTACACTTTCATGATAAAAAATTGTATTAAAATAAAAAGTAAACCAACTCATGACATAAAATTATCATGTTTGGAGGGATGTGATTACAAAAAAGAGTAACCACCGCACATGACCAAATAAAGTGGGGGACCACAAGAAAAAAGAAAGAGGTGAGACCCTCTTTTTTTGTTTAAGAAGAAAATCACTTTCAAAACATAAAATTGTCATGGTTGTCAAACACCTCTTTTAACAAGTTTTCTTACAATTTTTAAAAATTAAAATAAAAACCTCAATTATCATGCAACCAAACACCCCATAAGGCTGTATTTTCTTGGATAATTTTACAGACAGTCAACTGTTGATACAGTAGTATTAAACTAAAGAAAGCATGGCAAAACAATATTACTGGATAAGACTGTATTCTCTTGGTGTGCATATTAAAATTTTAGGATTTTGAAAAGGAAAAAAAAAAGAAAGGTCAAACATCTGAGAAGGCTGCGGCAGACTAAGCAAATGATATTTAAATTTTAGAGGGAAGATGTGATTCCACGGTACGGTTTCATCTTAGAGAAACAGATAGTCCTTTGAACATAGAAACGAGTCCAGACCAACGTTTTACATGCCAAGCACACAATTAAAGATTTAGGTTAGTCTTCTTAGAGGCCTCTCCAACTAGAACAAACGAGCGTCCATGTTTTTAACCACCAGATTGGCACAAAAGGAAAAGGAGATAAACAAAAGGATACCAGAACTCAGAAATCGTCGGGCTGAAAGTCGATTCTAACATATTTACACAGAAAAAATCCGGTTTCCAGACAAAAACTCGGACTTCTGAGCACCAACAACCGGAAAAAAATCTGCGCAAGCATGACATTAAATTAACAGGGAAATATCCGACTACTGGCAACCAGCGCCACAGACACCGATCTGCACGACTGAACAGGAAAAACAAAAGAAAAAACAATCCGAACCCCCGCCGCCATCAAGGGAAAAAAAATTAAAACAAAATTGACCAAAACACGAGTAACAACAGCTCCAATTACCGATTGCAGAAAAGCTCCTGCCCTCCTCTTCCTCTTGGCTGTTTCTCCCTACTACAAACATCTGAGGAAGGATTGGGTGAGGGAAAGAGAGAGGAGAGGTGGAGAAGAGTGGAGAGAAAAATCCAGATTCCTTTCCGCGGAGAATACAGGGATTTGAGCAGCCGAGAGCGGAGTTGGCTACAGAGAGAGAGAGAGAGTGTGAGCGAGCGCCGCTGGCTGGATAGAGAGAGCCCGGGCCGTTGGCGATAACCCCGAAAGCGCCATCGGGCCGGCAAGTGGGCCCCGCGAGCGGCCTGGACCGGCGCTTTTACGCTTTTCGCTTTCTGGTGGCAGCGCCGTAATTAAAGCCCCATAAGAGAGCTTTTTCGTGCGGACGTGACAGGTCCAAAAGCCGAAGGACGGGTTCGACCCCCGCCCGCCGCAGCGGATCCGACCCGTTAATCTCGGGTCGGGTAAGCCCGCATTCGCATCGGACGGTGCAAGACGGTCCGATACGAGAATCCCGACGGGGCCGGAGAAGGGCATTTCGGTGAATCGAGGGAAAAGGCGGGTCGAGAAGTTGGAGCTACGCCACGCTGCTAGGGGTGCAAACGAGTCGAGCCGAGCCGAGCCGAGTAGTATGATGTTCAAGCTCGGCTCGTTTATTTTACACGAGTTTAAATTCGAACTCGAGTTTTAATGACTATGTGGAATTCTTGTTCAAGCTTGGTTCGTTTATTAATCGAGCCGAGTCGAACTCGAACTCGAGTAGTAGTTAGACTAAAGTTCAATTCACATTCAAACTTAAACTATATACATACTCGTTTATAAAACTCAAAATCAATGAAAAGTCATATGTGAAAATCTATATTTAGCTCATTTATGAAACTCAATGTAAATTTAAACTCAAATTTTAAATTATTTAATATATTTAAGTGATAATATATAATTATTAATACTCATAATTTAATTTTTAAAAATAAATATGTAATATAATATTTAATCGAGCTACTCGCGAGTTTATCGAGCCGAGCAGGAGTCAGTTCAAGCTTGGCTCGTTTAATGAGTCGAGTTTTATTTTGTGTTTAAATTTGTTCATTTAACATAATAAACGAGCCGAGTCGAAATTTTAACGAGCTGAGCTTAGAGTTACTTGTCAAATGTATTGGTTCGTTCGCACCCCTACACGCGGCCGCCCGGCAACCGCCTAAACGAGCCGGCGACGCCTTTACCGGCGGCCAAACTCGTGCCCGTCACGGCACGTGGGATATGCCGGAAAGGAGGCGTATTGACGTGATTCCCCCCCCCCTACCGACCGCCTTGCTGACGGAGACGCGAGGCCACGTCACGTCGGCATCTCGCGAGACGACATACCGGCTCGGGTGAGGGGATGAGATCGTCCACCCCGGGCGAGTCACGACTCACGAGTCGACTCAACTCAGTTTCTTATCAACCAACTTCGACCGGATAAGGATACTGGAGGCAATTCTATTTATGATTTGGTTAATTTTTTTTAAAAAAAAGTTGAAACTTGAATCAATATCGTAATTTGACGCTAAATTTTTAACTTGTTGTTCAAGTTCAATTAACTCAGCCCATCGATTTAACATATATAAATTATTTATAGAAATAAAATAAAATAATATTAAACCAACACTATTTATACGAGAGAATAGCTGTTTTGGATATTTTATATAAATTTGTAATAACTGTATTTAAAATTAGTATAATAAATAAGTCGATCGAAGCATCAATTTAATTTGGGTCGAATAAAAGTCAACACAAAATATATTTTTATTTTAAAATTTTTAAATTTTATTTTTTTCCTGATGATTTAGCGGCTTCCGGAAAGGATGAAACGGATAGACTCGGACCGAGTCCACCCGTCCGAGCGCCGAGTCCACCCAACCCGGCGCTGGGACGCTCTGTGTGGGGTCCCGATCTGCTCCCCGCGCCAGCGTGGCAGGCCTATCCGAAAAGCGTGCAGAAGGGTCCGATCTCTGGGGCCATGCCGCCTCGTACGTGTGAGCTGACGTCGTAGGTCTTCGCTGGCGGGTTCTGATTGGATTCCAAGTAGGATTAGGATATGCCCCCTTGCCGTGTCGGCGGGGGGACCCACCACCCCTGCGGACGTGGCCATCGTCAGTCGTCACTATCAGCGTCAGCCGGCTCGGCCCAGTACATAGAAATGATTATATCATATGGGCCGCAAAAAACGGTCCGGTTGGGTTGGACCTGTTAAAACGTTCGTATATTTTGAATTTTGACGCTGATACCAGTATCATTATATTTCGATTACAGTTTATTATTTATGATTTTTTATATTGAAATTATAACTGAATTTGGTAATTTCTAATGGGGGCTGTTTGGTCGAGTGCAAACACCCTATAAGATATGTGTTCATATACTATTATTTTTTTAACTAAGTTGATACATCACATACAAATACTAGTGTCATGTTTTTTAGTTAGCGTATTAAAAAGCGACAGTAGGTGGATTTTGATATTGATGTCTCTGCAACTATCAATAACAGCATCGACAAAGGTGGGCTCTTGTATTATATTTAGTGTATTATGTGTATTATAAGTTTTAAAACTGATGTCCACGGCTAAACAATTTAGTTATGGTTTATGGCAACAGAAGAATTAAAATTAACAATGACGGAAGTGTTTAATATGGTGGTCAAACAAGTTGCAAGAGGTTGACCGAATAGTTTTATGTTTTTACTTTTATCAGTGTTGTCACTTAATATGTCATATTTCTATAAGTTACCAACTTTATTTTATTATATACAGTATTCACTTTATGAATCTATTTTACTATTTTATAAATTTTGGGATTATATATAATTAAATGATTTTTTTTCAATTCTGATCCGAGTAGTTCATGGCATGCATGCATAACGGATTTTTAGGACATTTACCTTTACCATAATGAAATCAGAATTTTGGGATCTCTTGACTTGACCTAGCTGATCCAACTCATATTTTCAACCACATAAATATATTATTGTTAAATTTAATTATTTAAAAAATACTACAAATAAGATAATAACTTAACATAAACCTATGTTTAATGAGTATAAATGATATTTTTAATTCGATTATATTACAAAACTTAATTAATTTTGTGTTTACTTAAATTATATCATACGTGTGTTCCCATTGTCCTATCTATTAGTAAAAGATTATGCCTGAAAACTAGAAAGTGAAATCATATAACTTATGTTTTAAGAGGTCTAGTAATCCAACAACTTCCAACTAAAAAAGAGGTTAGAGGTCAAGAGGTCAGAGATGAGGTACATGTAATCAAACAACACCTGTATACATTTAAATATGTATGTATATGTATGTATATATGGAGGGGGGGTAGCGTCAAGATGAAGCCCTCCATTTGGTTTAAGGAAAAAGACATATCCTACATCTAACCTGAATACACTTGCGGCTTGAATTTTTTACATAATTATCTCTTTTCAAGATCACTTAATTAAAATAATATTTTCTATTTTAAAATAAGAGCTTTTTTCTGGTTAACTTTGTAAAAAGCATTGTTGTTAAGGCGGCCAAGGCGATCAAGGCGACATAGTACCGCCTTGGCGCCTGGGCGATAAGGCTGAGGCGTTAGGCGACGCCTTATTTTATATAGTAAAATAGATGAAATAATAAAGATATATGTAAAAAATGATGCAAAATAACTTTGACACCATACAAATCAATCAATAATATGGGAAGTGCATAGTTACATAGACTAAATAACTTGACAAATTAATTAATTTTATTATTTAAATTATATCATCTATTAGTAAACACTTAAGCAATCATTTAACCGTAGTTATTATTTCATTAAAATGTTAATTTATAGACAAATTAACTATTAAAACTAGTTGTTTTACTCTAAAACAACTTAATTATATGATATTGACACTTAATTAGTATTATTTATTATTAAAATAAATAAAATAGTTATTTAAGACAATGGGCGCCTAGGCTCCCATCGCCTTGTCCCCTCTGGGGGCGCTTTGTCGCCTAGGCGACGTCTTGAAAACAGTGATAAAAAGACATGAAAAATAAAGTAGAAATCACACATGGTAATACAATTTTACAACTACAACACCTACTTGTGTTTTGGCTCATGACAACAAAGAAGGTGAAGACCATACCATACATTACATATAAAGATAAAAGACCATAAGAAAAAAATAGCTAACTTCTTAATTTGTAAATAAACTCTGTATATGCATGTTTTCTATCGTGATTATCAAACACTTTTAGCCACTTTTATTACTACAAAAAAAACATATTTCATAGTAGAAATTCATTTACAGGTTCAATCATTGCGGGATGTTTGGTTGCACAATAATATTTTATATATTTTTTGAGAAGATGTTATGTTAAGATAAAATAAAAAGATAACTAAAGACAATAAATTGTCATTTTGGTGGGATATAGCAGCAAAAGGAGTGCAAACCATGTATAACTATACCACAGATGAGGACTACAATAAAAAAGAAGAAGAATTCATCTCTTTTTTTGTCTTAAAAGAAATCTCTTATAAAAAAAATTTATGTTACAAAATAACCTTTTAACAAATTTTCTTTCAATATGTCGTGAAACTGAACACCCCATTAACCCTACAATTGATATTACATATTTTAATATCTGATACAGCATTGATTTTGATATCTATGTGTTCAGAAACCATAATAAATGTTTCAATAATATTGCTAGGGTCTAAGTTTTATTAGACATTATATTTATGAAATAAGGCTCCAGTAGATCTCAACATCAAAGCTAGGAATGTTGGAACCTTAAATTTCACAATATTGGCATGAAGGCTCCATACATGAAAGAAGAATGAAAAAGGTCTAGCATGATTAAATCAAATGCCTAAATAGCTAATACTGAAGGATTCACTATTGTATATAACATGTTAGTCTTGTATTCCCAAACTGTCTATTGCATCAGTTAAGTTAGACAAGTCAGTGAAAAAAATAGACAAATTTCAAGATGATAAGAAAATAATAAAATTCACTGTGAAAAGACTAATTTTGAACTTTAAATGTTAACGTCTATAACGAGGAAGTATTCAATTTTGAAAATGTTAATTTTTGTTCATTCGTCGTCGGTTTACTTTTAATATATCACGTTTAATTTTAGAGTTCGTCCAGTTTATTTTTTGAAAATTAGTTAGTCAATCGATGTTATTGTCAATCCACTAATTTAATCTCTTTATATATTCACAAACCAAAACATTATAATCTATCCTCTTTACAAATGTGACGTTCTCGTCAAAATCATACACATTTATCTTTCATGCACATAGTACGAATCATACCGAATCTTTTGACCGCTCTGATACTACATGTAACAATTAACTAAATCAATTATCTGGTCTAACAACCGTATTAATTAGTAATTTTATAGAGAGATTATCTATTCTCAACTTATTCTCAACATAACGCATTTAATTTTTAAAAATTTTTTCGACTTAACTTTCAAAAAATGATTAATTGATGTTATTGATAATTTAATTATTTAATCTCTCGACGTATTCATAAATTATAATTTGTCTAAGATAATCTTATTGTGGAGAAGAAACTTCTATTTATCTCGTTTTAGTATATGTTTATATATGCGTTCTTAGTTCATGTAGTCATTAAAAAAAAATTTGGTCACGCGTTGACTTTTAGTGGCCGCAGACGTCCGCTGCACTACGCCGCGGGCAGCAGAGGATCGAACCCCTGAACCTCATTGGACACCCCTCCCATGGGGGGGGTATGGGGGTGCTTGGCTCTGACGCCGCCGGGAAGCGAGGCCCAGACCTTGCGCCCCCAGGCGCAAGGCCGTGCCCACCGAGCGAAGCTCGGCCGCCCTGTAGTCGTTGAATTGAAAGAGTTAATTTGCAAGGATATACGTGCAATTATCTCAAATCTTGCTACCCATCGATAGCAACCAAAACCCCATACGATGCTTCCGCGGCGGAGGAGCCGAGCGCCGCCTCCAAATTCAGGACTTTCTGGTCCCGCCGCTGCTCCGCATCCTGCTCGTTCTTCCCGGCGGCATCCGAAAAATCACAACTTTGATCTTCCCCCATGTCTTCTTCCACGGCTTTCCGCTTCCGCCTCTGCGCCCCTGCGCTCCGCCGCCTGCAGCGCCACGCGGAGCCCAGCACCCTCTTCCTCTCCGCCTCTTCTCCTTCTCTTCCCCTGCGCTCTCCGCTCGCAACTTCCAGTAGAAGCTCCCCCGTATACTTCCAGCCCATCAGGTTTCAGCAGCGGCATCAAGAGCACGAAGAAAAAACACACCAGGCGGCAGCAGCAGCGGCGGCGGTGGATGCGGTGACGGACCCGACCGTTCTGCCGCAGAGTCTCCGGGAGATCATCTCCCTCTTCCAGTGCGTCTCCGACCCGAAGGCCAAGTACCAACAGCTCCTCCATTACGGCTCCAAGCTGCCTCCGCTTGACCCGCGCTTCAAGACCGACGAGCACCGGGTACGCGGCTGCGTCTCTAGGGTTTGGGTCCGCGCCTTTCGCGACCCTGTCGACCCCGCCGCCGTCCGATTCGACGCCGACTCCGACTCGGCGCTCACCAAGGGCCTCGCGGCTCTTCTCGTGCTCGGGCTATCCGGTGCCCCGGCTCCCGCCATCGC
This sequence comes from Cryptocoryne crispatula var. balansae, assembly GCA_036172225.1. Lineage (NCBI taxonomy): Eukaryota > Viridiplantae > Streptophyta > Magnoliopsida > Alismatales > Araceae > Cryptocoryne > Cryptocoryne crispatula. Next base: position 37,995,810 of record CM069930.1, read on the forward strand.
CCGTATCTCTCCCGAATTCGTTCACCTGCTCGGGCTCCGGCAGAGCCTCACCCCCTCGAGGAACAATGGGTTCCTGAACATGCTCGAGCTTATGCAGCAGAAAGCCCTAGACCTCCACGCCCGCGGCGGAGATTCCGTGGCGGACGGCGTCTCGGAGCAGAAAGAAAATTCAACCCGGAGCGACGGTGGCGACCGTCGCGCCGACCCGTATTCCAAGCCGGCGGCGGCGTATGTCTCGGACGGCAAAGATGGTGATTTTGACGCGAACGGGAGAGAATTTGGCGGTGGCGATGAGGAGGCCATTGGGGCGGACATGGGTGTCGGCGATGAAGTGCCATCGAGCTCTACTGGTGGTAGAGCATCGAGGATAAGGGAGAAACTGGAGAAGGAGCTCCGACCGACGGAGTTGGAAGTGGAGGACATCTCGTATCAGCATTCCGGCCATGCTGCTGTCCGTGGGAACGGCGGCGGAGAGACCCATTTCAATGTGAAGATTGTTTCGAAGGAATTCGAGGGGAAGAGCTTGGTGAAGAGGCACCGGCTTGTTTATGACCTTCTGCAAGACGAATTGCAGAGTGGCTTGCACGCTCTTTCCATCATCTCCGGGGCTCCTTCTGAGGTTGGGGTAAAGTAGGAGGTTGTCAATTACCATATATTTCTTTTTGGCTTTCTTTTCCCCATTTCTGTCGTTTTTCATGTGAATGAATCGATTCTGAATTTCAGAAACTACTATTGTTTGATACATAAATGGGTCATGGTATTCTGGATATAATTTATGCAGTTAAAAAAGAATAGCATTTTCTCACTGACATTTTGAAGACTTTGCCACTACATATTTGTATGGTATTCTTGATGCTCATCGTGATAGATGCTGTCATCAAGTATATCTTAAGGCGAACTCGTTATTAAGAACAGGTAACAACTAACAGAGGATTGTTTTACACTTAGAGCATTCATCTGCACAGCTAGGTGTGCTTGTATTTCACCTGATGCCAAGGATCGCAGACATGGAAACGGAGACTTTTCTGATCCCATCCGAATTGGATCGGCAGATTCCACGGGAGAAAAACCAACCCCAAATCGGCCCACATTAGTTCTTCAAAACCAGGAAAAACTTAAAAATATACCTGATTGACTCTATCTGTGATTCCTGTCCGAATTCTGACCCTTTCAGGGTTGGTGCCGCAGCAGCATAATGCTGGACGAGCGGATTCAATGACTCGGATCCCACTATATAATTCTTCATTTGGGAAAATTTTCTAGCAGTATTTTACTTACTGTGAAGATCCAAAGTGGAATTATTCACCACTCACTACTGTGATGCGAACTGGACTGTCTTCATTATTTGATCTCTACAACAGCCTTGAGCATGACCCTTTTAATTCATTGATGCCAAGCCAGCTTTTCCTTTAGGTCTGTAAACCCTTTCTAACTTGATAACATACTTCTTACTCTCACCTTAATTAACCAAAAAAGGGCTGTGATAAAATGCCCCCAACTTCCTGCGTACAAAAATCTTTGTTTTTCTTCTCAAGTGTATTGTAATGTGCAAGGATTCTATTACTTTACCAACTCTGTTTATTAGAAACAAAATTGATGGTACAAAACAATCTATTATTGGATCTCAGGGCTTCCGACAGGAAAAGTAAAAGGTTCAGAGAATGTGAAAATAAAACAAAAATTAGGCTATTCTGCCATTCGAAAGTGTTTATTTGTTGAAGGAACAGAAGCAGAGTAGGCCCCTTAGTGTCAAAAGGCATTTTTCTTCCTCTATAACCTTCTTACTAGTTCATCCATTTTAAGAGAAGTACGAGAAGGGGAAAAAATCTATGAAATCTCTGACAACTGTTCAAACCCCAACCATGCCACTGCAACCATCTTGCATTTATTTGCAACTGGTATTTGATTCAGAGGACGAGAAGGTTGCTTACAAGTCCTACTCATCTTATGGGCGTGCAATATTTAGTTTAACATGTAGAACTACTCATTCGGGTTGAAATAGCCGCCTGTTGTTTCTTTCCTTTTTTTTGGGTCTTGGATATTCTTCAGACGATTAAATTACTCATGTCATCTGAGGCTTGTAATATTTGTGGTTAATTTTTCATACAATAATACATGTTAGTGGGACAACCTAATTTCACTGTGCCAGAGTCTTGAACCGATTTTAATTATCAGATGCTTAACTAAATCTAATCTTGTTCTTAATCTTATAACTCTGTTCCTCTGCGACAACCCGCATTCTCAATTACAAGAATCCACAAGAAATATGAACGGCTAATGATTTGATGTTACATCAACGGATGCTTTCTGCCACTGCAAGACGAACCGCAAAGCGGGGAAGCACCATCTCCGGCTGCAGCTGCTCTGCTTTGGGTTGGCAATCATATAAAAAAGGGTACATCTCTTCTGTTGTGGTTCCTCACTCTGTATTGTTATACATGATCTTCACTTGTTTTGTTATTATATCTCGTCAAAGATGGTAATGTTATATTTTTAACAATGTTAAATTTTGTTTTGATACAAAATTCTATCTTGAAAATATACAAACACTGTGTTCAACCACTGGACGCAAACAGGACTAGTTTCTAATGTCCGCCCTCCTGTGTCGTACATTTCAATGAACTCTTATTGTATTTAGTAGGAGCATGGTATTCTCACAAGTACCTGTTAGTAGAATGGGGCTTCCTTGAAATTGGCGAGAGTGAAAGCATAAGAAACTAGACCCATTGCCACCCCTTGAAGCCTTTGGCACTCTTATAATTTAGCAAATGCAAGCGGAGGATATATAGTTGGAGTACCAGTGCTTGGTTTGTATTGTATGTCAGCTCCTTGTAGGCTTGGACTACCTGGGTCACTAAGAAAACAGAAGAAAGAGTGTTAACGGTCGTCTCCGCACAAACCCTTGATCCTTCTGCATGGTTAAAGCAGCTTTACTCTTTAAGGCATCGAAATCGCCGCAGATATATATATATATATAAAGAGAGAGAGAGAGAGGAGGAGGAGGTGGTGGTGGTATGGTGAGTAAGGGCGCCGAGAGAGGAGGCAAGCGAGACATCCTCTTTTCCGGTTCCTTGCCGATCTGCCAAGTTTTTTCTCTCGCGCTCACAGTTCAGATAGAGAGAGAGATATATATATATATATATATATATTTATATATTTACGAGTGCGATTCATCTTAGGAGAGTTCTCGAGAGGAAACTCTTCGGCTCTTGGATGATGAGATATCATCAAATCATTGTTAATACCATCAAATTATGGTATATCATCATTGTTTTTGAGAGGGTTAGGGTTCTTGTTCTTCTCAAGAGCCCTAAACCGCACTATATATATATATAAATAAGAGCTCGAAGAGGAGGAGGTGGTTCTTCGGGCGAAGATTCCGGTTAATATCTCGGTTTAAGATTTTCTATTAGTAATTTATTAGCAACTCTAATTATTTATTTTTCAAATCCGGCATCAAACATTCTTGGAAAAATTGACTTCCAGGCCATTTTAAAAAGTGCCTAAAGCCTTAAAGGTAAAATATGTGACAGTTCAATTTGAGATTCTCATGCTGAGAGATTAACTTGTTGAGCTATATATCAACGAATTTGTTTGATTTTATCTTTTTCGAAACATTGAGTTGAAGAAACTTCATTCTGCGGAGAAATGGACGACAACGAAGAAGACTACTCATTATTATTAACATGGTTATTATTTAGAACCGATATTTAAATGTTATATTCTGGAACCCTAGCATTTAGCAACCGTGTTAAATACACCCTGATCGTCTTCCTCCTCGCGTCCGATCATTTTCCCGCTCCGCATGCCTTGGCGATCAGAACGCTGGTCGGGGGGCGGGTGAGCTCCACCGTGCACCGCCGGTACAACCAGTAAGTGAAACGGACGAGACCGAGGCTGCTCCTGACCTTGAAGGCCCCCCGGACGCCGAGCACCACCCGGTCGGCGCCCAGCTCCCTCTGCATCTCCGCCGCCAGCTCCGGCGACAGGTAGACCTCGCTCGCCACCACGGTCACCGACTCCAGCCGCACCTCCCCGCGCGCCTGCGCGAAGGGCGGCAGCGCCCTCGCCGCCACCAGCACGCCGCGGAAGTAGACCCCCAGGCGCACCGCCTCGAACCGCACGGCCATCTTCCGGTTGGGGTTCGAGAAGTTGAAGAGGAAGGCGAGGTCGGCGTTGAGGTAGGCGGGGAAGTCGACGTAGATGCCCTGGATGATGGCGCCGGCGACGTCGAAGCGCGGGTGGCGGGGCCTGATCACCAGGAAGACGACGAGGGTGGCGACCCCCGCGGCGAGGAGCAGCAGGCCGAACACGAAGCAGGCGGCGCCGCCGCACCAGACGGCCGCGTGGGTGCGCTTCTGCTGGGGAAGCCGCGGTTGCCTTCGCGCCGCCGCCGTCTCCTCCCGGCGGCGGAGCTCCGGCGGGCCTGAAATCTCGTTGTCGGGGATGCCGTGCTCCGGGGGGATGGACGGGTTGCCGGCGGTCTGCTGGCGGTGCTTCTGATGGTGAGAGGAGGGGAGCATCCTGAATGACCGCGGAGAGAAGGAAATGGTGAGCAGGAGAAAGAAGGGAAAAAGGAGAGGTGGCGGTGGCGCCTCTTTGCAGAGGTGAAGGCGGCCCAGAGGTTTTTTTTTTAATAAAAATAATACATTTTATTTTTTATTAAAAAATAATCATTTATTTTTTAAAAAGTAACACACCATGGAGACATCTAATTTGTGACTTAATAAAATGTCTAAATCTCTCTCTCTCTCTCATGAAACACAACATGCTAGTTATCCACAACTAAAAGTAAAAAAAAAAATAGTAATAGTGAATCTCCTAAAATAAAATGATTTCCAGGAAGTTGTTATTATTTATTAGGGTGTTTTAATAAACATGTTCAAAGTATAATCTCCTGGTCCTGGCCAACCGGAAAGTAATTAAGTAAAAAAATAAAATTTTAATTTAAAGTTTTAATTTATAACAATTTCTATAGCCTATTAGTTGGATATGTATTTATATGCTTTGTCTTAAACAGATATCTGGGTTTGGATCTCGCAATCTCAGGGTTCTCAGAAGCCAGAGTTTTTTTATTTAACTTCATTTATTTTATTTATTTTTTGAATCAAAGCTTTAAACTCCAGACTTCACTTTATAGTCGGATCAGTATTCAAAATCGACTTTGATTTGGAGTCAGAAATTAAGTTGGATTTGAAGATTCTAACTTCTTCCCCTGTGTAAGTTTGACAAGAAAAAAATAATAATGTGTTATTTTTATGATAAAAATTGTAGGGTGTTATTTTAAAAAGAGAAAAGGGCCCTCAGACATGACGCCTAAGAAGAAACTCGCATGCATTCGAGTAAATAAGGAGGAAAGAAAGCATGGAGCGGTCTTTAAACAAGAAATTTTTGGGGGTTAATATCAATTTGTTTTGAAGGCTAGTAATATCTGTAAAATGTTAGTAACCTAAAAATTTAAGAGGATACTAGTTAAAAACTGATTATACGATGTTTTTCAGATTTTTTTTGAGGTTAATATCAATTTATTTTGAGAGTCAGTGTTATATATATATAAAGAGATAGTAGCTAATCTCTAATGAGTTCGGATTGTCTCACTTCTTCCCCGTGGAGGAAACGCTTGTAATCTCTAATGATATGACACCACATGATAGAACAGAAGAAGACAAGGTAGGAGTGTGTTTCAACGACGACATGAAATGACCGGCGAGGTCACCCAATGCCGTTTTGTTAACAAGTTAACAGGACATCGGTAACATGTCTGTAACCTAGGTAATGGATATGTAGAGGTCAGCTGTGCTCATTGTAGATTCTGATTTCTGATTATCTCACTTTCTCACGGAGAGAAAATTCTCGTAGTCTCCGATGAGATGACACCACGTGATGTAACAGAAGACAAGGCAGGAATTTGTTTCGATGACGACGTGAAATGACAGACGAGATCATCCGACATCGTTTCGTTAACGGATCATCAATAGAGCATCAGTAGCATGTCCGTAACCTAGCTAATGGATCGCTAGAAGTTAGTGACGAGTCTCTGAAGTCTCGGTAACTAATTAATAGAGAGTTGGTAATGAGTTTTCAGAGTCTCGATAACACATTTTCAAAATCTCAATAATAAGTCGTCAAAGACTCGATGACATGTCCTCCGTGGCACAACATGACATCACTCGACTAAGAACCACGGAAGTTCTTTTCACCAAAAATTGAGACAATCCGGGCTCATAGATTTTTGGTACTTGAAATCAGATTTTGAGTGGTCTGATGAGATTCCTGACAGGCTTCTCTCCCCCGGATTTCCAGAATTCGTACCAAACGCGACGCAGCAGCCGCCTACAGCTGCCTACGCACAGTGCGGAGTGAGCTGCGGCTAGCCGACGAGGCCCGGTCCGGCGAATCCGGCTCATCAAGGTCGATTCAGTGACGTGGCGCTCTCCTGACCCGTCAGCAGTTGCGTAGGAATGCGGTGCGTCCTCTGATTCTTCTGTCCGCTCAGACCTGTGTCTGGTCACCGACGTCTTTTCAACGCCGAACCGGGGGGGGGGGGGGGGTGGTCCCCTTTTGACACTGACACTGATCCGCATGGGGGTAGTCCCCTTTTGTATTTTTTCCTATTTTTAGCAGTGCCTGCGACGTGGAATCGAATAAGTCGAGGTGCATTCCTCCCCCCACGAGAAAAATGAAAAAAAAATATTGTTAAAGATATCAGAATCTCCCCCCAACGAGATTGAGATTTTCTGCTTCAACAAACATGATATTTTATACTTTTAGTCATCTTAATTTTTTTCAATATGTATTTTTATCAAAATAATGTATAAAAAAATGCAACCGATTGCCCCCATTTAGCATGTATACATATCACACGTAAATTCCAAGAAGGACAAGATTTGTCTATACATCCCAGGGGCCTTTGGTTGCAGCACAAATTTTTTTCATGTCATCAAACAAAACAATTTTGTGTTCTATCGCCTTAAGTTTTATTTTGACATAATTTTTTATCGCGAAAATATATAAACACCTCACCGAGGATCTTTAAAAATGTTACCTGCGCAATACTCTTGTTTAACTTAATTCAATCTCCTTAGCCTAAACAAAAGATTTAATATTTTTACATTTTATCTTATTTTTTCCTCTTATTTTCATCAATAGTTCCGCCCGGTGTCGGTCATCCTCCCCCCGGGCGCGCGATGCATAGAACAGCGAGTTGTCAGCCGTCAGATCAGTGGGCTCCTATTCATGGACTACTACGTGTTGTCACCGTACGCGCGTGATTCTTCAGTCGCCTCGGGGAATCTCCGCAGTTGATCCAGTGCTGCCGGAAAGACAGCCCGGAGCGGATCAGGGATAAGATGGACCTGTGGATCAGATAACGTCGGCCAGTCTGGCAGTTTCCGACTTTTCGGCCCCCCCCCCCCCCCCATCGGCTGCACCCTTTAAATCCACGGTCTCTTCTGTTGCTCCTCCGTCTTCCCCGGCGAAGCAACGAACCAGAGAGAGAGAGAGAGAGAGAGAGCAGAAGAACGAAGAAGAAGGAACTCCCTCTGGTCGTATGCTGATCTGAGCCATGCCGGCGACGTTCCTCTTCCTCCCAAGCTCCGGCGAGATGCGGCCGGCGAAGCCAATGTCTCGCCTCCGTCGATCCAGCCCCCGCTGGGCCGCTGCTATGTGCAGGTAAAGACGAGGTATTTCAAGCCGCCGGAGATCAGGACGGAGAACAGAGCAGCCGAGGAGGGCGGGCGCCGATTGATCTGCCTAGCACCCTGGATGCCATCTGAGACGGTTCATCGGTCTGCTTGATGGGTTCTCTTGGATGGCATTAGGGGAGCCATGCAGACCCATAAAAAGCGGTTAAGAATTCCCTCAATTAGATTAATATATAACGAGGTGTTTGGTTGTATTTTATTTTTTTATAAGATTTCTTGACAAAAAAACATTGTATAAGTAAAAATATGATAAATTTTAAAAATAAAAACATAAAATTATGCTGTTTGGTCAAAAAAAATTTAATTTTAAAAATGAAAATAAGTTGTTTGGTAATATTTTTAAATTACAATTTTCATTTGGGAATCAAAATTTCATTGTCATCTCGGCGAAACTCAGGAAGAACTCGATCTTTGGAAATCCTCCTCGACAAGGTGCCATGGTCCATGGATCTCCACCTCGTCGAGGCCCAGAGAATATCGAACAGTCAACGGGAGAGGTAGAAGATTGGAAGCTACAAATCGAAACGCACTAGAGCAACAAAGTACACACTGACGAGTTTCAATGGTGTTCCTGACAACTTGTTGGAAGTCATTGACAACCAAATAGGGATCTCATTTGCCGGAAGCCGACGAGGAGGTGAGTGCTCGTTGACAGTGCCATTGTGCTAAACTCGGGGTTGAATCTACCGGTAAGTGCTAGAGATGGGGGCTTGAGGATCGACTTGACTGTGTATCGCAAGAGATAGAGAAAATCCCTCACATTGATGTTAGAGAGGCGGAGGTGGTCGAACATCTACAGCGATGCCCGATCATCTTGATGGACCTGTTCTTCCATGATCTTGTTCAACTTCTCCGACTCAGAGAACTGATCCTTAAGAACTAGAACATTGGCCTCCTTGTTCCGAAGTTTGCCTTCCATCTTCTTCCTGATGATCTGGAAGCCCTTGATGAGGTTCCTATGCTCATGCAACTTCGTGCAGATCAACGATTCTCGAGTGCCTCCGCCGCCGCCACCACGGATCTGGTTCCTATTGTACGATTGCTGCATATGGGGCAACTATTTTAGCTTGGACACCACCACCTAGTCGGCAAACTGGACGGGGACGGGGTCATACGGCGATTGTGCCATATGGAGCCAGACATATGCTGCCTTCACTCATGGAAATGCTTGCGAAGATCCTGGCCAAGAGCGTTTCCATGGCCAAACGCTCTCGGAAGGGACAAAGAAGAGGGCAGGAAGGGGCTGCCGCGATCCGCGAAGAGAGCTCACGAAGAAGGGATGCCATAGAAAGGAGCCAGGAAGAGGTCACTGCAAGGGATATTCTGTCGTGGGTTTTAGAAGAATGGGCGAACAAGGGAGCCCAAGAGGAGGGCGCCACCGGGGAAGCCGTTATAGAGAGAGCTCATAACGGTGAGGCTACGAGGGTTCGTCGGGGAGAGGTGAGAACGTGTTTTCAAAAAAAAAGAGGTGTAACCTCTTTTATTTTCCACGACGTGTGAGAGTTTAATTTTCTTTTGAAAATAAAAATTAAAGGACGAGCCAGGCACTTTTTAAGGTCCACTTTTACAATAATTTTTAAAATTAAAAATAAAAACTTTTATTATCATATAACCAAACACCCCACAAACATATATTGTTCATCAAACGCCTTCTCGTCTGGCCACACCTTTTCTCAAAATTATAAAATTGCCACCCTAAAAATTCCGACCAAGAGTGCTATTCTTGCAAGAAAATAAAACGAAGGTGCTAGTTTTTTATTTTTGAAAAAAGGGAGCTAGTTTTTCTATAAAAAAAAACTAATCTTTTCTCCACAAGGAGAATGGCATTCAAGTTTTAGATGTTGTGAGATGAGACCTACCCATGCGTTTCCGTTAATTACCGTCACATGCCCGACAAACTATCACAAAATAGTAAAACCTTTTTTTATATATAATAACATGCCGAAATGTCGTGTTAGAGACCACTGTTTCCGTCTGAATTTCAGCACCAAAATGGGATTCAGTTTTTTGTTTTTTTTCGATTCATGTATGATATGATAGAAAACTTCTGACCCCACAGGAGCCGAAGCAGAGGACACAGAAAGCTCCTGGTTAATTTCCCTCTCCTCGATCTTCCATTTTCCTCTCGAATGATTTCGACTTTGTTTTTTTTTTGTTTCTTAAAATGGGTTAGATTTAATTGCATGTATGAATATTATTTCACAAAATCATTCCTTTCTCTAATCTGTTATGTTAGGAGTTCAGATCACCTCAGTTCCACAATGTAGGAAAACAGTCTCAGTTCTCAATCAGAAATAATCACCTCTCAGGTCACTTAAGTGACAGTTCAGTAAAAATTAGTTCACCTATTATTGAACCAGTCGGTTCACTTTTACCGAACCTTTACTGGTTCATTACTAGACCATTATTAAAATCAGTGTAATTCGTTACTAAACTGTTACTGAGCCGATACTGAATATTATTGAAATTTTACTAAACCATTACTAAAAATTTATTGAATGGTTATTAAAGTCGGTGTAGCTCATTACTGTACTATTACTGGAGTTAGTGTGACTCGTTATCAAGTTGTTACTGAATAGTATCGAAATTTTATCGAATCATTATCGAATTGTTACTGAAATCTTATCGAACCGTTACCGAAACTAGTACAAGTCGTTACCGAGCCGTTATTGAGGTCAGTGTAACTTGTTACTGAATCGTTACTAATTTACTGAACCGGCTCAGTAATGGTTCAATAACAATGAATCGGTTGTTATTAAATCGTCACTTAAGTGACACGTGAGTTGTGATATGTTTTAATTAGAAGCTGAGGATGTTCTCTCCACAGTGAAGCTAAAGTGATGGGAACTCTTAGTCGGGTGCACCATTTCATCGCCAGAATTATTATTATATACATAGTAAAATGGTATCAGTCATTTATATATCTATCTATATATATGCGGTAGAATGGTATAATTTACAACAAGAAGGGTACCAGGAATCCAAAGCCCCTGTTTTTCAATACAAATCTGACAACGTAGGCTCCTTGAGCTCTGCATATATTTTTTTTCATGTCGGCTGAACTTAATACGAGCTCCACTTTCCAAAAAAAAGAGAGCTCCTGATTATATATAGAGAAAATCTGCCGCCTACATGATGCAGCAGGGATCTTGGTAATGGTCTCGCTGCTCGTAGTACTGTATCGTGTAGGGTGTGGCATGAGGCGGCCACACCGCCGCCGGCGTGCTCTCCGCCGGCTTCTTCTCTTCCTTCTTGTCCTCCACGGCCGCCACGCTGACGAGCTGGGCGAACCCCATCCGCTTCCTCAGCAGCGTCGTCAGCGCGACGGCGTCCACCCCGTCCCCGACGACGACGATCCGGTCCCTGTCGGCGCCTTCCACCGCCGCCGCCGACACCCCTGCCCGGAAGAGAAACCGAAGAGAATCAGCGTCGGCTACATACATATACGAGCAGCTGTGCACTGCGAGAGAGAGAGATGAGGGGGCAATTTTGATCGATTGAAGCCGGCGATCACCTGAGAACCCCGCCGCTATCTTCATGGCTCTGGAGCGCTTCTTCTCGTCCTTCATCTGGACTCCGATCACCACCTTCTGCTGCAGGAAGGGGGGGGAAGAGAAGGGTCTTTAATCCGGCACAGTTATGTTATACATATTAGTTTGTTCTGTGCGAAAGGAATATTACATCTAAAAAACGGATTTTTAAGGTGTACAACTTCACTTGAAAAAGTTTATTATTAAGATATAAGATACGTATTTAAATATCAACAACCCGTTTCTAGCTAAATCTATCAACCGAATCATATGTGTGTACATAAAATACGAGGAGTGCTGCAGCGTCCATACCTTCATGCTGTCTCCCTGCCTTCTTCTCTTCGCCGGAGAACGGAAGGAGATCAGTGCGAGAGGGAGGAGCTCGGGGTAGTTCGCTTCTTTGTAGAGGCCAGGGTGCTGTCGCAGGGGTGCTCTCCGATACTACTATCTATGACTCGGTAGACGGAAAGCAAAGGGAGATATATAGCTCGGTTCGAACGACTCGGGGGTGGGGACTCGGGAGGGGGGCGGCCGCGTGTTTGACTGAGTCGGGCGAGTGTGAACACGCCCGGGCGATTCTGCCGACTCTGTGAGCGGGAAAGACCGAGCTCGGTCGTCGCCCCTTCCCCCCCCCCCCATCCGGCGGCCCGTCGCGGAGGCGTGTCCGCGGGGAAGAAGCCGCGGCCAAAGCCAGGCGGAACCGCGGAACCTCGTCACGTTGGTCGATTCTTTTATTTTTTTTTAAAGGCATGGTGGCAGGAGACGCGCAGCTTCTCACGCGATCTAGCGATCGAGTCTCAGCTCGATCACCACCAATAGCGCCTAGACAGATAATCTAGACTCATATCGACTTTTATGGTTATGTCTTGAAAAATAATAGGCATTGCATCCGTACTGCAGGGCTGTAAATGGGTCAGAGTTGATAACAGAATCATCACAGTCTGATTTCGACTCCGACGAGAGTTAAGGAGTTTCGATTCTGATTTCGATAATTTTGTAATTATTATGTTCCGATTTCGATTCTGTTATCGAAATCGAATTCTGAAATACATATTAAATATTAATTTTTATTTATAAATAAGTTAATAATTCACGTATAATTACTAAATTTTGATATTATCTTTTTAAAACTTGATTTTATCATTTTTTTCAAATTATATAATATATTTTATGATTTATTTAACTTTATTTTATTTATTTTTATCATAATCGGATTAACGAAAACAGAATCAACTGATTTCGATTTCGATTCTGAGAAATTATCAAAATATCTTATTCGGATAACTTATAAGATACAAAAACAAGTTCTAAACTCGTTAATTTTTATCGAAATCGAATCGAAATATTGGATTCTATTTACACCCCTACTGAATAAGAGAAGAAATGTTTATATTTACTATTAAACTCTAACAATTATATCCCCGTAGATGGCAGTATAAAATATATGATATACCCTTTAGCGTTATGCATCGAGGGAAAAGAAAAAAAATAAAAATAATATTAAAATGGTATGATATCAATTTTGACGTTGAAATTTCGTAGAATAAATATGTTAATGATAAAATTGATACAAGCGACGATTAAATATCTGATTTTATCATAAATTTTAAAATTGATGTTGATAGTCAAACATCTCGTCTGACAATCTATATTAATATTAATTTTACAAAGGATAACGATAGAGGTGACAGTATTGTTGCCGAATAAGGCACTATATTTGACTTTCTAAATAGGTATGAAAAAATTATCTTCACCACTGAAAATTAATAAAACATTGGATGCAGGGAGATAAACTGTTCGTTTTGTGGGCAGTTGCAGTCATTGAAATAGTTGTATATTCTAATGTAATTGTATTGAATCCAAGATTTTGTATATTTATAGATCTATAAATAGCAGTATATATGTGCATAGCTCAAAATATGTGATATATCCTTTAACCACATTATACAGAGAGAAAGGGTAATAAAGAAAGAAGGCAAGTAAAGAAGGAAGAAAATAAAAGGCAAAATTAGTTTTAGACCTTTTAATTAACCATGGCTAAATTATCCTTACTCCAGAAAAGTTCTGTACGTGTACCGATGCAATATCTTAAAGATTTTAAGGGCACATATGATAAGATATATTCTTCAGAAGTATCCACTAAAATAGTAATATTGTTCAATTTGCTTAAGAAACAAATCAAAATTGTCAATTTGATCTCTCTTTAATTCGAATCGAATCGAATCAGTAAATTAGCCGAGCAAATTCATTTTTATAATATTTTTAATTTTTTTTAGACACGGGCACAGTGGTCTGCGCACGAGAAAGGAGTCACCCTCGACGGAACCAGTGTGGTTCGAGACCGTGATCTGCCGGCCGCCCTCGATGAGGCGGTGGTGTCCGTTGCGCCGCACAAGGACATATTAAAACATACTAGTACAAGTATGTATCCAAAAAAATAAAAAAAATTCTTTTACAAGTGCAGCATTAAACTAAAGATTACCCTCAGCTAATTATTGTATTTTAACTTTTATAGTATTTTAATTTACTTGTATAAATAAATCGATATATAGCTTTTGTCGACCAGATCGATTCACTGTCACTCTTCTGGTGTTTAACCGGGAGCGTCAATGAGCTATAAGAATTTACTTACTTAACATTATTGAAAACTCGATAACGATTTAAATTAAAATGTATTCTTAATCAGCGCAAGTCATATTTATTTGACTCATTTCGGTTTAATTTAATCCCATCGACGGGTCGATTAATGGAGACTATATCGAGGCATAGCCGGCTCGGGCTACCAGGAGAGCCGGATTAATTTTTATTCAACAAAAAAATCATCCGGACAGCGCTACATTCTCGGCAGCCACGGAGTCAAGGTCAACGACTAAGTCTTGCCTGTACGTGGGCCCGGGAATTTGATTTGACGTCTCGCCAGGCCAGTCGTCTTTGTGCGGCCGTTGACCCGGTTGACTTGGAATTCGGCGACGACCCTGACCAACCTCCCTGTCGTCGTGTGGACGAGTACAGGGAAGGGAGCTCCGGGCAGCTTCTTCGCTCCTTCGGCGGAACCTTCGCTGCGGTGGAAACAGCTCGGCAGCTTATTTGCCGCTTCGGCAGAACCCTCGCTGCGGAAGGGTGTGCACACAGTGAAGAGCTGCCTAGAGCTAACTTTCTTTCGCCGTGAGAGCCGCAGACCCTTCCTTTCGTTCGCTGCGGAAACAGCTTCGGGCGGCTTCTTCGCCCTTTCGGCGGCTCCCATGCCCCTAACTTGACGGAACCCTCATTCTCTCTGCGGTCCCTCACCCCCTTCGGAGGATCCCTCGCCCCTTATTGACAGACCCCCTCTCTGCATTTCCTCCGCCGCCCCTCGACACCTCCCTCATCACTTTGATTTTCCTCTCCTTTCGGCTGATTCTCCCCCATTTCTTCACTGTCTCCCCCTATCAATCCGTTTCACAGCTCATTCGTCTCTCCTAGCAGATAAGCCCCTCATCTCCTAACTCGCCATCTCAATTGACCGACAGCTTCTCTTCATTGAAACCAGTGTGTGCATCACCGACTAAAATGTTGTCCAAGGGGTTCGTTTATTTTTGCTATTTTGTCGTAGTTGTAGTCTGGGAGGGTTTTTCCTCCCAAAAAATGTCTAGATGTTATAATGTTGCTCGTGTTGTATTGTCCTACCTAAATTTCTATTTAGGTATTTTGTTTTTATAAAATGAGACTAATAGGATATAAAATATGTGGTAAAAGTAAAATATGATTATTTACTCTGATTACCAATAAAATATCAACGTTTATTCGATCGAGCGCGCGCGAGAGAGAGAGAGAGAGGGGGGGGACCGGTAACATTGGAATTAAGAAAAACGGAAGGAAAATCGATGGAAGAGAAGAAAAAATAAATCATTAACAGATATGAGATTTAAAAATAAAAAATCAAACGGTGGAATTGAAAAATAAATCAGGTCCCAAAATAGGACCTAAAAGAAAAAAAAACCCCATTATGTAGTGACCAAGTCAAATTCTAGTTATTAATATCTTGAGGAAATCTCCCCATTATGTAGTGACCAAGTCAAATTCTAGTTATTAATATCTTGCGGAAATCTATCGATCTTGGAACCACCCTTTGGCAAGCTACTCTCGGAGGGGATTGCAACAAGGAATTAAGACCAAAGTGGAGAGCCATGATCAAAATCATGATCGACAATTGAAGGGGTGGGATGAGTGCGGACCTTCGTCTTTATCTGTGGAGGTGAAGATGAGGAGGAAGATGGATGAATCTCGGATTGCTCCTGAGCTTGAGAACACCAGCATTTTTTGTGCGAAGAGAACGAGCGGATCAAAGAGGAATTGCTTCGAAATTAGGAAGTATGGGAGAAGAATGAGTATAGAGTTCTGTGATCTTAATTCTACCACATCTCTTTAATTTCATCTTACTACTGGGTGCTTAAATTAATATATTACATAAATAGGCTTTAATTATTTAGTATAACAAATTATTTATATATTAATATTTTATTCTGTATAGAATGCAATGTATACTTGTATATTAAACAGATTATTGCATATTATATGGAAATCTAATTGAGTCTAATTGAAAAACAGATATTACGCGTGGATGGGTCCCAAAATATGACCTAAAATAAAATAAAAACCCATTATGTAGTGACCAAGTCAAATTCTAGTTATTAATATCTTGTAGAAATCTATCGATCTTGGAACCACCCTTTGGCAAGCTACCCTCGAGGGGGAGGGATTGGGGGCAAAGGGGATGTTGAGCGGCTCTCGCCTGAAATTTGGACTCCAGTCATTATGATCTTTTGACTCTTGTGAGGAGATGTTAAGTGGTTTAGCCGCGTATTAGATATTCTCATATTTATTGAGTATGGTCCTAATTATCTCAATATCTCGATTTTCGGATTTTTTCGATGTGGTATCGGAACGTGTTAAGTGATTTAGTCCCATATTGATACCGGAGAGAATATTCTCATACTTATTAAAACTACTCCTAGTTATCTCGATGCATAAGTTTTGAGATTTTTCACAGAAGAGTGCAACAAGGAATTAAGACCAAAGTGGAGAGCTATGATCAAAATCATGGTCGACAATTGAAGGGGTGGGATGAGTGCGGACCTTCGTCTTTATTTGTGGAGGTGAAGATGAGGAGGAAGATGGATGAATCTTGGATTGCTCCTAAGCTTGAGAACACCAGCATTTTTTGTGCGAAGAGAACGAGCGGATCGAAGAGGGATTGCTTCGAAATTAGGAAGTATGGGAGAAGAATGAGTATAGAGTTATGTGATCTTAATTCTACCACATCTCTTTTCATCTTACTACTGGGTGCTTAAATTAATATATTACATAAATAGGCTTTAATTATTTAGTATAACAAATTGTTTATATATTAACATTTTATTCTGTATAGAATGCAACGCATACTTGTATATTAAACAGATTATTGCATATTATATAGAAATCTAATTGAGTCTAACCGAAAAACAGATGTTACGATGGATGGGTAACTACATTTAGGCCGACAAAGTTTGCAACGAGTACATTAGAGATAGAGTGAGTTACGAGAATCGATGATACAGTGAAGGAGTGAAGATTTCGTTGATTTGGATATACCAGGACATGTCCACTCGAGGTGCCAGTCAGATAAGTAGAGGTCATGGTATTGTATATGAATTAAAATTTTGTATTTTGTTTTTATTTGTAGTAAATACAAATATATTTTTAACCTGTATTTATATCTATGCTTTTAGTTAACTTTGTTTCCATCTAAGTTTTGTGTGAGTGTTAATATGATGTTTAGTATCATAGTTTTGTGATATTATTGTGCAATATATTTTATTTATAAGTTATCATGTTGTCGATAAATATGTATATTATTTTATATCTTGAGTAGTTAATACAAATATAAATTTCTACTTCCCACCCCCTGATTGTAAGAGCAACTTATTAGTTTTACTAGTTAGGATGTAAGGGCTAAATAATAATTCGAAAAATATGTAAGGGACCGGGAGATAAAAAAATAAGATCTCGAAAATATTTTTTAAATCCAAAATCTCTAATGATGGCCAAATATCCCTTCTTTGAAATACGAAATTTTGACCGGAATTCAATATATCACGCAGTCAAACACTCTGCAACAATCCGGGCTCTAAATTTTCTTTTGATCGGTGTCTGAAATTTGATCCCATGTTTCACCCCTAGAAAGAGAAAAATAATAAAATAAAAATAGATGCAGAATCCTTGAAAAGTCAATTTATATTTTTCTCCCATCAAACTGTGCGATAAATTATTTCGTCCTCGAAATGTAAACAATCCCGTGCACACCACGCACGTACGACAGCAAATTATCGATTCAAATTTCGATAAGGATTAAATGATTTTGCTTTCTATCATGATTTAGTTAGAAGTATGGCACTTTGATTTTGTTATTTCGCGATTGAAATCAACATTATTTGATAATCAATAAAATTTAAAACGCATGTCGATTTTAATTAGAATAATCAAAAAATATCTTTATTTTATTGTTTGGATATAATATATTTTAAATTTAATTTTACTAATTTTAACACTTTTACATACGATGTTCTTAATAATCTATACATATTCTTTCCATAATCGAATAAATGAACTATCAAAATATTTGATTCCCATCGTTAATCTATTATCTATTAGAAGTGTGAGTCCTTGTTTCGTCGACAAGCATATAGTCTCCCTTGTTGTCTAGATACATCCTCTCTCCTCACAAGGTTATTCAATTGATTTGTGGTATATATCATTTTATTATACCTCAGATAAATAATTTTTTATTGTCTATATTTACCATGGATTCGTCGTGCTCTTTTCTTTGAACATAAATAGTATATTTGTGATAAATAATTATATAAATAGTTAAACTTTTGTTATATAAAAGATACAAAATAAAAGTAAATATTAATGATAGTAGATTGGATGTAAAAATAATACATTTACCGTGAACTCGTGATCAGTTGATAGTATCTTAGGTTTGTGATAAATAAATATTTAAATAGTTAAAATTTTGTTATATAAAGAATACAAAATAAAAGTAAATACTAAAGATGCTAGATTAGATGCAATAGTAATATGACATTTATTAATTTATTTTTGTATAGATTAATGTAAATTATATTTTCATAAATCAAATTATTTTTATTTTTATAAAAATCAAAATTAGGACAAAGTTTCAATTTATTTAAAATAACTTAACACTTTACATGATAATAGAAATATCCATTACCAAAATCTATTACCCTCGT
This sequence comes from Cryptocoryne crispatula var. balansae, assembly GCA_036172225.1. Lineage (NCBI taxonomy): Eukaryota > Viridiplantae > Streptophyta > Magnoliopsida > Alismatales > Araceae > Cryptocoryne > Cryptocoryne crispatula. The sequence continues at coordinate 38,014,314 of CM069930.1, forward strand.
CACATTTTAAAATGATATTTTATTATATTGATAGCTAATAAAGTTTACCTAAACTCTGAACTTAACATCTAATATCATTGTTTTTTTTATATGATCTCATTTTGTGTGTGTAAGAAATGTAATGTTAATCACCCTTTTTACAAACTTTGTTATATAATAATTGTCAACACCGCATCTTTAATAGTTGATATTATCTATTTTTTAAAATAAAACTAATATTGCATTCTATTATTTTATCTGGTGGTATTATAATTGTATTTTGTGTAAATATAAATGCTATATCATTATTAAAGTATGACATAAAGGTAGAAAATTAAATAAAGGTAAAAAATGAAAGCATCTAAAAATGATAATCTTATTGATAAATCTATTCCTTGCTTGGTACTTGTTATTGTCAAACAAGATTCAACAATATAATATGACTTTTTTGTTTGGACACACAATATAATATGACATCATGATATTTTTTAATAATGTGAAATCAACAACAGTCGAATAGTTCTAAGACATATTGATGGTAAATTATAAAATATTTTACTAATAGATTCTCGGGTAACATGAAAATTTGACAGCATCTTAATTATATGTATTCATAAAATGTTTCGACTTGATTTTTTATTTGTGTAGTTTTATTTATAAAACTTATAAACTACATTACGTTATTATAAATTTTAAAAATTTGTTTGGCATGTATTCATTCACGGCCTAACTTTTCTCTTACATCACGTAGGGTGTTTGGTTGCACAATAATTTTTTGTGCATTTTCATGATAAAAAATTATATCAAAATAATGTGTAAGTTAATCAATAAAATATATTTATCAAGTTTGGGAAGATATGACAATAAAAAAATAGTAGATACCGTATATGATTGAACAAGGTGCGAGATGACATGATTAAAAAAAGTGTCACTTGCTTTTTTTGTTCGTAAAGTAAAACTCTTTAAAATCATAAAGTTGTAATGATTGTCGAACACCTCTTGTAACAAGTTTTGTTGCAAAAATATAAAATTGTAATAAAATCTCAATTTATCATGCATACAAACATCCCATTACGAAAATTGTTTGTGATATTTTTTCTATATAAAATACAATAAAATCAATAATAAAACTCTGTTGGTTGGGTTAGATTAAAATTCTTTCTTTCACAATTTTTAGATTGTCAAGATTTCATGTATCTTTAGGAACTAACTTTTTACAGTTTAATAATTTCAAACCTCAGGAATTTTTGAACTCTTTAAGTGTTTAATTAGTTTTCATATTTCTAATCTTTTCAAATTTCATGTTTCCAATCTTTTTAGATTTCAAAGTTTTCGGAGTTTCCAGATTTTGAATCCCTACCCTTTAAATGTTTTAGATTTCATATCTTTCAGATTTCTGATGTTTTTATAATATATATCTTTTATATCTTTTATATTTTTACATTAATTAAAATTTTCTACTTTACAAATTTTTCTATTTTCTATCTATTAATTAATCATTTTTTATTCACTGAAGTAGGAGTTAGCTACTTCCTACTAGGCTACACAACATTATCTTTAATCTCCATTATAATGATCAAAGCATATTTGACTTATAATATTTCACTTCATGTAAATATACATATTTGGTTTGCGATACAAAATGTTATCATTTGAGCAATTCTCTCTCTCTCTCTCATATTTTGTTGAAGATGTTGGGAGTTGAGAGAGTCAAATAAATGAGAAAACTTTGTATTGCAAACCAAGTCTTTTTTTTTTTTTTTGGACACGATGGCCTGGTGGCCAAACCCAAGGCGCAGCTCCGCGCCGGCGAGGGATCGAGCGCTGCCGTGCAGCGCTCGATCCCCACTAGATGCCACCTCCCCCCCATGGGGAGGTGGTCCCGGCAGGCAGTCCACCGCCGGGATCGAACCCCCGCCACCCCCCCCCCCCGCGGGGGTGGCGTCGTGCCAACCGAGCCACGCTCGGTCGGCGCAAACCAAGTCATCAAAGTAGTTATTTTAAATCTCATAACATTTTAATGGAACATATTGTGAACTAAGTCATCAAAGTAGTTACTTTTGGACCTTTCACTAAATTTCCAAGGTCTCTCATATTCAATTAAAAACCTCTAAGTGCTTTCTAATTCAAACCTAACTAATACATTTAAATAAATAATCATGAAATTCACAAACTATCTAAAATATTGCCTTCAAAATAAAATATAATATGTTATTTAAACTACGTGAACATAGGCATTGTTCCCTCATCCAATCGTCCGATTTTCACCTGTGTTACAAGGGCCTGCTGGCATCTCTAGTCGTTTCCGTCTCCACCTCCCGACGTCATCTCCGCCCCCATCTCCTCGCTGGTACCGCCTCTCCCTCCTCGTTGTTTCTCTCTCTTCTTCTTCTTCTTCTTCTTCTTCTTCTTCTTCTTCTTCTTCTCTCTCTCTCTCTCTCTCTCTCTCTCTCTCTCTCTCTCCCCTTCCTGGTTGGTTTGCTCGGGTGAATGCTGTTTGTTCATCCTATCTCCCCTGATCGTCCGATCAACATTAAGTCGCTTGATTCGTCCTCCAGTTTTTCCACCAACAGTCCTCTCGTTACTCCACAAATCCGTTCATCCCTACGGTTACTAAGCGCAGCCTGCCATGCCTTTGGCCGCCGCAGTTTCCTTCTCCAGAAAATCTCCAGTCTCTACATATCCTATCAATGGCATTCCTCATGTCTCTCTCGTGCCTATTTTTTCATCTTCTCCTTTACGTATGGTGGTGTCGGTCTCCAGCATCTAATGGCAACCGATAGTACCATCCGATTAGATTTTGTTGTTGTGTGATGTGTTACCTCCTTCAAGTTCTCAAATCGTCGATCAGGAATTTGTCGATGGAAGATATGTCCTTTAACATCTCGTGTTTGTCGTTCTTCTCCTTCAATGTCCTGCTTTCTCATCCCGCCATTATCCTTGCGTTACTCCTTGGTTGCAACTTTTCTCCGTCAGCCATCAGTTTCTACAGAACACGTCATTCCACATAACACCATAGGTCCTACATTATGGGCTTAGTGTATGCACCAGAGAATGACACATTGTCCATGTAGAAAACACTGCTCTCCTCTTTGTGCAAGGCTGCAGTGTTACCATTTTATAGGAGATTTGCCAGAGTGAAGTAAAGAGGATATTTGCAGCCTGTGAGACCCCTCCCTTACCTCTCGCCGGTTCATGTCGTCGCTTTTCGCCTTCTCTGGACTTTGGACCGGCTTCGCTGATTCTCCTCTTTCGACAACAACGTCTTACCTTGACATAGTAAGAGGAGTTCTTGCTAGACTCCTCAATGGTGACAATGGTGGCTCGAGTGCACTCCGAGGAGTAGCTTTACCCCTTCCCCTCGTCTCCTATGCTTTTTCTTTTATATATGTGATTATATTTTTTATCTACACTTCATCGTTCCCTTTTTCATGGAGCAACTTTACTCTCTTTTCTTATTATTCTTAATAAGTTGGTCGTCAACTTTCGTACTTTCTACATGAAAAAGAGTCTTGACACACCCAAATGCTACTTTTTAAGTATCTAAGGAGACTTCATCGGTATTGTTAAAAATGTTTTCTCATTCTGTATATTTTTTTTCTATATGCGGTTATCTTTTTTATGTTCTATTTGTTTTTCAATACCTTTTCTCTTTATGTGTACATTTGGCAATTGAGATGTCTTTAGTCACATACTACATTTCTCGTGTTTTTCCCTTTACATACGTTGTTAAATTTTTTATCTTTACTTCTTCGTTCCTTTTCCACCATAAGTTACTCTCTTTTCATATTGCTATCCCGCATTTTTCATTATATATGAGAAATAAGTCAAAGAATGATAGGTAGGGAATTCCAATTTATTATTCTCCTACCTAGCAAGAAGTGTAATATAATCAGAGGTTCCAAAATTGGAAATAAAAGTCTAACTAATGTGATTTTATTTTTTATAAATGCCAATTCAAATGCCCTATTTATATACAATGATTTAAGCTCGCTTTGTACCATAAAAGACCTAGATATTTTATTGAAAATTTCACTCAAAAAAGGTAGCCATTTCTTATAATTACTATTTTTTAAAGAAATGAATATTTTTATTTTTTTGGTGAATGTAAGATAAAGTAACTGTATTAATATAATTTATAAAGTTTAAGGAAGGACTTGAGTCGATTTGAAATTGGTTCAAAATATGATTAAATCAAATTCATCTAATCTAACTTGCCACTTCTTGATTATGACCAAGGTAATCATATCTAAAAATTGAAAAATGTCACTTCACATTGTAAACCTAAAATGTCAAAAGTAAAAATAAAATAAAGTAAGATGTAAGCTCTTAACAAAAAGGAAATTCTCAAATTTAAAATTTCTATCACTAAAGTTTAACTGAAATTTTGAATTAGGCTTTGTAGACCCAATCAGGATTTGGAGCAATTTCTATAGGTCTCAGTAGTGGACCAATCTGGAGAATTAGGCTTTGTAAACCCAATTAAGATTTTGATTAATTGTTACTCCTAAGCCAATTGGGATCGGGTGATGTCGTCATAAGGTGAGTTCAGTTTAAGTGAAAATTAGATTAGATCTGAATGTTCATTCTCATTCAAGTTCTTTCGTGTGCCAAAAATATTTTACATTGTTATTGTTGACGCAACATGATCCCACTTTCTTTCTTTTAGTTTTTTTTTGTGAAGTGGAAAGTTTGTTGGTTAAGTGGGAGTGGGACACATTAACGTTGTCAATTCGGAATCTGACTTGCTAGGAACAAAGTAAAGTTTGAAAACATATTTCTCACTCACCTATTTATATAACTTCTTTGAGATGTATTCATGCATGGATGGTAGTTTATCGTGACTCAGATTTTTGGTGAGTAAGCAAAAGTTTTGTATCAAAAGCATGAGTGGCCTTTTTGTTACTCCATATCTAATTGACATCATATTTTGTCTTACCTATTTTGGATTGATCTATGATAATTTACGTTGTAATATTTACTTCTTGTTTGGTTGTAGTGGATGTCTTCATTATCTGCATCTTATTTTTCTTTCAAAATTATCTTCATTTTCATTTGAAATGTATAAGTTTAGAAATATAAAAATATATCATAACTAACTAGAATCAATCAATCAATCTTTACATTGGTTGCAAATAAATATGTATAATAATAATAATAATAATGTAAAAGCAGTGTTATTTATAATATTATAAACAATCCTTATAAATCAAAGTTGTTACATTCATATTAATGTCACTCAAATTAATATTGGTTTGATTACCAATTTATGTGTACATTTGAAAAGTAAACTATAACATTTATAATTTAACTAATTTTTTTATCTTAATTATCTTAAAATTTTAAATCTAATCGATATATAATATATTATTCGAACACGTGCTTCGCACGTGACTTGACTAGTATTTGATAAGATACAGAAATATATTTTGAATGTGTTGTTTTTTTATCAAAAGGAGATGCTTAATTAATTCTGTTTGATAAGATACAGAAATATATTTTGATGGGCTCTGCACACACAGCAATGGCTTGTGGGTGGTCTTTTCACTTTTGTCTATGCCAGATGATGTTTTATCTCAGATATCGGAGGGTGTGGGTTGAGATAACTGGTGTAGTTGGGTGTATGTACTATTTTTTTATATGTTAAATACAATGATGTTTCGTGTGTTTTGGAAAAAAGATTTAACATGATTGGGCAAAGTGGTGTGTCTCTCTGCATGTACATATGACAAAGTTGAAATGTTCACTAACAGCCTGTTTGGTAACTGTATCAAACACCTGTATTGATATTAGTTTCAAAACTGATATCAATACTTTACATCAATAGGTGTTTGGATATCAATATTAATTTTAAGATTACTAGTTAAAAAAACTATCATAAGTAATACAGGTGGAGACCTGTATTGAAAGCATGTGCGGCGTTCTCCCGGCAGACCCCCCCTCCAGCGCGTCCCCCCCCACCCCGCCGGAGCCCCCCCTCTGCTGGAGCCCTCCTCCCCGGCGGACCCCCCTCCCGGCGCGTCCCCTCCCCTCCGTGCGCCCCCCTTCCGCCGGAGACCCCCTTCCCCCCGGACCCCCCGGCGCGTCCTCCCCTCCGCCGGAGCCTCCCCTCCGCCGGAGACCCCCTTCCCCCCCCGCCGGAGCCCCCCGCGCCCCCCTTTCCCGCGACGCCTCTCGTCGTCCCCCCCCCTCCCGAGTCCCCCCCGTCCCCCTCCCCCCCACGGCCGGAGTCCCCCCGCGCCCCCCCACCTCCCACAGACGCCTCCCGTCGCCCCCCTCTCGAGTCCCCCCGTCCCTCCGTCGCCCCCCCGCCCCCCAGCCGCGTCCCGTCATCACCCCCGGGCTGCGGAGACAAATTTTACCAAACACTTGGAAAAATTTGATACGGTCAATCTTGATATTGATATTTCAATTTCAAAGAATATCAATATCAATATTAATACAATATCATTTGCAATACTCTAACCAAACAGGGCATAATATAGAGAATATATATAAGGAGTATCTCTCTCTTTGTAGAAGAACAAATATTCTATGCTCTCCAAACCTTTCAAAATAGCATGGACTCTCCCTCCCCCCTCTCTCTCTCTAAGTACATCCACATAATCTTCCAACGTGCAGCCCATTTCCAAAGGAGTCTACCCAAGCACATCTCTTCGTCCGGATATGCATGTAGGTGCTACTGGAAAGAGTCTTGTGCGCATATGTCTTGCGTAGATGAGCTTCTGCATTTACAGGTGGCAATCTTGCTTCCCGCGACAATGCGGAGTTCATCAAAGATTCCTTCTACATGCATCTCTCTGTGCACATGGGTGTCATCTTCTAGATGGCTTCTCACTGAAGGCACTCTTCAAGGGTGGATGGGAAAGACAAAGATGCATTTAACAAATTCTCTTATCAGCTCGTCTTCACAAGTCACCACATTCTGTGTTAAGCTTCACATGATTATTGTGTCTTCTAATGCCTTGCTCGGCACACTTCACATCCTCTGCAAGTCAATCAAGTAACGACAACACCAAAACTTCTTTGTCAAGTTTGGAAATGTCAGAAATCTTCTCTTGTCTAGATCACTAGCATAATATGAATCCACGTAATCAAACTGATATCTTTTCCCTTTTGAAATACAAGGCTCATATTCGAGATAGCTTTGAGAAAATAAAGTATTCACTTTACAATTTTCAAGTTGACCTTTTATGTATTTCTCATGTATTTATTGACAACACTAACAGCATGAGAAATATTACATATTATAGCATACATAATGTTTTCCATTGCACTCATGTAAAGAACTAAGGATATCTGTTCCTTTTCCTTCTTAAACTTAGACGAATCTAGTGCAAACAATCTAAAAAGGGATGCTAATGAAGTGCTCACAGCTTTGCAATTCGTTTTGCTAAACTTTTCCAACACCTTTTCAATATGCTTCTTCTGTGATACATGCAACAACCTTGCTAATAAGTAGTCTTCCCAAGAGATTATCCATCCTCAATCTACACCCAACTAAGCACATTTAACTTTGGAGTTTTTTCATCTCAATATCTAAAAAATGATTAATGAGAGTTGTTAGTAGTCCAATAATTTAATCTCTTAACATATTTATAAATCAATGGGTGTTACAATCTACCTCCTTAAAGACTTGTATCATTGTTAAAACCACACACATTATATATCACACTCAGGCGAGTCACAACAGATCTTCCAATTGGGTCATGCCTTGATATCATATGTAATGATTAAATCGGCTAATTGACTCAACAACCTTGCTAATTAGTAGCTTTCTCAAGAGGTCACTCATCTTGGGTCTACTCTCAATAGAGCATACTTCATTTTAAAAATATTTCAACTTAACTTTTAAAAAATGGTTAACTAGAGTTGTTAATAGTCCACTGATTTAATCTCTTAGCATATTCACAAATCATGGTGTTATAATCTACTACCACAATCCTTGTGTATCTCCATGTCCAAACTCTTCTTTGCCACACCAAGATCCTTCATCTCAAACTCACCATGCAACTAAGATTTCAAGTTATTTATATGTGACATGTTCTCCACAACAATTAACATGTCATCCACATACAACAATGAATAAATAAATGACCCATATGAAAATGTCTCACAATACACAACTATCATAATCTCTACCTAAGTAATTTTTACTTCTCATCAATATATAAATTCTTTTATACCATTAACTCAATGATTGTTTTAAGTCTACGGAGACTTTTTTAGTGAGGAAACATAATCTTACATGTCAACCGCAAAACATAGGTACAGGAGACGTGGCACTGGCCCGTGAAACCCTCGAGGTGGAACCCTTGCCCGCGAAACCCTTGCATGTGGAAGCCTTCGTGCAAGGAGGTTGAGCCCTCACCTAATCACCTGTGGAGCCCTTGCACGTGGAGGCCGCGGTGCCCTCGCCCGGGGAGCCCTCATCGCAAAGAGAGCGAATCACCTCAGTCCGCGGGTGGAGGGAGAAGCCTCAGTCCCCAATCAAAAACGGCCACATACCTCCGTCATTTAAGTGGCGGTTCAAGAACCGATTCGGTGAACCGCTACCGAAAAGAGCTGAACCGCTACCGACGCCTTACTAACTCGTTACCGACAGGTAGTGAGTTACAAAGGCGTCGGTAGCGGTTCAGCCTTCTTCGATAGCGGGTTCAAGACTTTCAAGTTATGTTACTGAGCCGTTGTTGAACCGCTACCGAAAAGAGCTGAACCGCTACCGATGCCTTACTAACTTGTTACCGATGGGTAGTGAGTTACAAAGGCATCGGTAGATGTGGGGAAGAAGGGAGGCTTCTCGCTCCACCCGCGAACTGAGGTGATCCGCTCTCCATCGCAAAACTCTTCCCCACGGAATGTTGCGGAGCCCTCAACGGGTTTGGTTTGGCGTCCTTTTCTATCTTGTGATCCAGTTATATATCTCGTTGTTTTCCAAGTCTTATTCATGATTATGATCATCTTAGTGAGACCGTCAATCTGGATAATATACCTATCTTGATGTGATCATTTGATCTGACGACAGTCGTTGAACTCCACAAAAATAATTTATGTCTTCGTTAATCGACCTTCAAAGCACTTCGACGTGCATATCGTTACGTACGTGACTACGTTCGAGTGTGTTGGAGACGGTCGACTTCAAATATAGTTGGAGTTTTAGTCATTTATACTTTACGTGTTTGTTATGTTTTAAATCTGCGTCGGAGAGTTTCAATCTTATTGTCCTGTATCTAATGTCTGATTATCTAGTTTCAATCTTATCGTCAAAAAAACACACACAGAGAGAGGCGCGTGCACGATGAGCTTCCGTGCTTTACGGGTGGGAGTCGACCTTCCCGCGGCGACGTGGAGTCCATGAAGCACTCTTCTGCATGATGCTGTCGACGATGGTGTCGCCTTCAAGATGGCTCGTCACTGGAGGCGCTCTTCCCAGGCGGACGGGGAAGACAGAGTCGCATATGACAACACCCCCTTCCTTCCCTCTAATATCACGGTATATATAATAAAAGCGAAAAGAAGGTTGGGGACGAAGCTAGATGCAGACTGCAGAGGTGGGTAAGGTCAACGATGCACCATCGTCACACACACACACACCTAATCACCTATTCCTTCCGAAAATCATCTTCGAACGTCACCGGCGCGACGACCTTTCCGACCGGCTTCCCTGCCGCCCCGCGGCTTCCCGTCGCCTTCTTCTTCTTCTTCTTCTTGCCGGCGTCATGCCGTGTCCCGCAAGTCTACCACCCCCTTCCTTGCCATCAATATTTCGTCTGTATCGGGCTTCGCTTCTGCCCGTCGCCTCTACCCGCCGGCGCAGCTGCCCCTGCCTTCGCTGCCGTGGACAGCAGAGCCAAGAGGTTAGACCTTCTCTCAGAAAAGATCGATTTCCGGATTAGTTCTTCCTCCTGTTTCTCTCTTCTTCCGGATGAGGAAAAAAAATAATGTTAGTATGAAGATGTGGTGTGATCATGCCCCATTTTGCTCCTCCTCCTCCTCGTCGTCGTCCGGGAGTTGTGATCACAGGGGCGGGGTAGCAGACAGAAATATTCGGTAAACATCACCTTGTGCTAGCGACCGGTTTTCTTCTCGTCGAACATTCACACGCTTGAAAATAACTGTGTATAAACCCGTTCCTGATATCTGGGCAGGCAGACACCATCTCGTGCTGGGCACTACCGAAATGATATTATGTGTTATGCATGCTTGGGATTAGTAGTAGTTCCTTTTCCTTCCAAGGACGCCATATATATCCCTGCACATGATCTGGGGCTGTCTTCTTGGTTAATGGGACATCTCTGATGATCAAATGCAACATTATCATAATGCACATGGTCGTGGAGGGGAGTTGGATGATGTACTCAATCGTCTATACTTTCGAATGACTGGATTTTCAGGTACTGCGGCTGCTGGCTTCTTCTCTACTGGAAATACTTAGTCCCTCACTTCTGCACACACATGCTTCTCTTCCCTGTGACTGGAAATTTGGAACTAATTTGGCTGCTCTTTGCAAGTTAACGGCAACAACTTCCATCCAGGAAGCTCCACATCAGAGGTACCGTTCCCCTCTACAAAATTGCAGCTTTTCTTTTGTTTCACGAAATCAGTTGCGCCTGCTGCTTTGAATCAAATCATGTGTTATCGTTTGGCGGCAAAGATTTGTTCAACTAGTCTATTAGGCCCTGTTTGGTATCATTAAATTTTGGGGATAAACCTGGGTTATCTCCCAAATTTTTGGGATAACCCAAGTTTATCCCCAAATTATCCCCGTACTAAACAGCACCTTAGGACCTGCTTGACACAAGTTTAATTTGGGGATAAACCTGATTTATCCCAAATTTATCCCCAAACTTTTTTGGGATAAGTCGAGTTTGTCCCCTAATTAATCCTGTACCATGCAGGTACAGGCCCTTAGACAATGCGAAAAACTACGTGAGCACAAAAGGATTGAATCCAAGGAAGACTGTAAATGATCCAAGTTAAGCAATTTGTTACTGTTCGATGTCATAAATAAATGAGAAGTTTTCATTCAGTTGTCATAATTATTTGCACTTCTATATATGTCTCTAGAAAAATTAAATTCATCGAAATCCTTGAAGTCCCATGTTTTTTAAAAATAAGTACATCCGTCTAAAAACACCCCAAAGTGTCATTATTCAAAGTTTTTTTATTTGCCTTGTCAAAAATATCCTCTCTTTTCTAGAGAGAGAAAGAGGGTGTAGGAGAGAGATGGAGAGATAGTATTAGCAGCGGCACGTTCGTCACAACAGAATTTAAAAATATTTAAAAATTAATGTTATTTTAGGGGTTTGTAGCATGCAAACAGATGCTCATGTGTTCGTTTAGTATTTATTACCAAATACAATATCTACACAGATTTTTTTTCTCTTGTCATCGGAAAGCACTAAACCATAATTATCGGATAAGATCATGGATAAATAGAAATTTCATATCACAAATGAAACTTAGAACACTGTACACACCTTCAAATAAGCTCATATTCTCATGAAATGTCATTTTATAAACACACAAAAGCCTTAAATAGTGGTCAATAAGGATTAGAATGTGGGTTAGTCAATAATGAATATTAGGAACAACCTTTTTAGCATATAAGCCAGAAAATTGCAAATGTACATATCTCATAGTGACTCAACAAAAGTGGTAAAATGTTGACGACTCTATGAAGCAAGATCAATAACAAACTTATCCTGAAGATAAACTGGATACTAACTAGCATGGATCCCATATTCAAGCATCATGAAGAAGAAGATTAAGTCCATAATAGCAAATTAGAAGGATTATTCATCATATCACGGTAAGATAAAACTAAGAATTTACATGTAAATTATAACATTTTGGGTACACCAGGATTTATCATCATAAAAAGGGAGAGGGGACAAAAGATACCTAGGCTTGATTATGTCAGTCAATTGATACCACATGCCTATAGTGCTCCTTTCTGGTCATAGTTCTCTTCACAGAAGTAGGCTACAGCATGCCCATTTTCATTTCAAGTGAAGATGCATCGAAAAGTTGAGAGCTGGACAAAAATCATTCTTATGCAAAACGAAAATTAGGCTGGACAACAGTAGATGTAATTGCCACTTGTCATAAAGGTGCTCATGAAATTAAAAATATAATAAGCATCTTTAATATGAAGTTTTCTCCTCTTTCATATCATAAGCCATGGTGATCATATGCATATGGTTGTAGAGAAGTCGCATGTCAGATGATGCAAGAAATAAAAAAGATTCATGGATGAAAAAAATCATGTTTAGACACTATATCGTATGCTTTCAGTTCACAATCCTAGAAATCTCACGTTGGCAAACCTTCTTAACAGATCAGGTTCAACCTCACTATCAGCTTCCGAGGAGGACTGAAGTATTCTGTTTTATCATGGCAGAGGCCCTATTCTTTCTGTTGATCCAGAAGATTGTTTCAGCACTGGGGGAGGAAGTAGGAAAGCAAATCCACTCTCAAATAGAGCAGGAGGTTAGGCAGTTGACACAGGTTCGAAGTAGAATGAATCAAATAAAGAGTGAGTTTGAGGTAATACAAGCATTCTTGAGCTATATGAGTACTAGAAAAGAGACTGATCAGATCTTGGAAGCTTGGGTAAAGCAAGTGAGAGAGGTAGCATTTGAAATGGAGGATATCATGGATGGATACACTTATCTTCTGGCATACAAACATCAACAGAGCTCCAAGAGTCGCTTCTACAATATCCTTTCACAATCTTCAAATGTTGGGGGTTGGCAACACATTGCTAATCAATTAGAAGAAATTTTGAACAGACTCCATCACCTTAGAGATATGAAAGAAAGATATGGCATCAAGACACTGAAAGATGACAGCTCAAGAATTGATAAAGCAAGACATCAGCTATTGACAGAGGCTTGCCATTTCATAGATGACGATGAGCTAGTGGGTATCAAGAAAAACAAAAGGTTGTTAGTGCAGTGGTTGTTGGACAAAGAACCTCAACGCACAATTATCTCAGTTTGGGGAATGGCAGGTTTAGGCAAGACTGTTCTTGTATCTAAGGTCTACAGGAGTAAAGTGATCATGGCGAATTTTGATCGCCATGCATGGGTTTCTGTCTCACAAACATACCGAGTTGAAGATATACTAAGAAGGATTGTGGGAGAATTCTTCAAAGATAAGGAAGGAGTGATACCCCAGCACATTGACACCATGGATCGTGAGAGGTTAATTCGTATACTTCATGATTTTCTGCAAGCAACCAGGTACTTGATCATCCTAGATGATGTTTGGAGTACAGATGTTTGGACTGGTTTACGAGAGATACTGGGGGACAAAAATCATTCAAGTAGGATAATAGTGACAACCCGACATCATAATGTAGCATCACTTGCACCTAAAAACCGGATGATGAAACTTGAACCTCTTAGTCAAGAAGAAGCATGGGCACTCTTCTGTAGGATGGCATTCTGGAAAGATAGGGAAAGAAAATGTCCTACAACTTTAGAGATCCTAGCTAAAGAAATTGTGAATAAATGCCACGGACTCCCCTTGGCAATTGTGTCCATAGGAAACTTGTTATCCTTAAGAGGCAGGAAAGAATCAGAATGGAAAAAAGTTCAAGATGACATAAACTGGGAGCTGAACAACACACCGGAGTTGGACTTAATGAAGGGTATTTTATCCCTAAGCGTGAAGGATCTCCCTGAACATCTTAAAAACTGTTTTTTGTATTGTGGTATATTTCCAGAAGACTATCTCATAAAAAGGAAGAAACTGATCAGGTTGTGGGTAGCCGAAGGCTTTATAAAAACAAGGGGAAGGAGAACAATGGAGGAGATAGCAGAGGACAATCTCAATGAACTTGTCCATCGATGTATGCTTCAGGTTGCAGAAATAAATGATTTTGGAAGAGTGAGGGCGTGCAAGATGAATGCAATTATGCGAGAGCTAGCTCTCTCACTGTCTGAAAAGGAGGACTTCTATGTTGTCTCTGAAAATCCAGAAACAGTTGTCCAAGGTGAAGCTCGTCGTTTATCTATCCATCGATGTGATGGTTATGACCAATTAAGTGAAAGAAGCTTGTTACATCTTAGATCTTTTATACTCTTTGATACAGTCTCATTTTCTCAGAGATTTAGCTTCAAGTTGCTGAGGGTTTTAGATATGGAGGGTAACCAGATAGAGGGTTTGCCGGATGAAGTGTTTAATTTGCTCAATCTTAATTACTTGGGTCTGAGAAAAACAAAAATTAGAAAGATCTCCAAGTCTATAAGGAGACTTGTTAATTTACAAACACTGGATCTTGCATATACTATGGTAAGAAATTTGCCAGACGGGATCACAGAGCTAAAAAAGTTGAGACATCTGTTTGTACATACAATTGGTGATCAAACCCATGAAAGCTTTGGATTTTTAAATGGGTTTCCAGCTCCAAAAAAATTGTGGGAGTTGAATTGCTTGCAGACTCTTCAAGGTGTTGAGGCAAGTAAAAGATTGGTAAAAAATTTGGATATGATGACTCAACTGCGTACCTTCAGAATAATAAAAGTTAGAAGGAACCATTGCGTGAATTTATCAACAGCCATCAAGAAGATGAACAGAATACAGAGACTGGATATTGTTGCTGCAGATGGGGAAGAGGCACTCAACCTAGAAAACATGTTCATCCCTCCACAGCACCTCCGCAAGCTCACACTTCGGGCAAAATTGGAGCATAAGGTTCTACCTACGTGGTTTGACTCACTTAATAAGCTCACTTGGTTGCGACTTAATTGGTCTGGACTAAAAGAAGACCCACTCCCTTTGATAGGCAACTTGCCCAGTTTGGTTTTCCTTCTACTTCTCAAGGCATATGAAGGACAGATATTGTCCTTCCAAGCAGGGAAATTTCCGAAGTTGAAGGACCTACGTATACTTGACATGGATCACCTCGAAAGTATCGAAATAGAATGCGGAGCACTGACAAAGTTATGCCAGCTGAACCTGGTACGTTGCAGCTCACTGAAGAAAGTTCCTGAAGGCATTTATCACCTCAATAAGCTTGATATACTATACCTGGAAAATATGCCAGAGGAGTTTGTAAGTGACCTACGCAGTAAAATAGATGTCAAGCGTGAAGGATCGGCACATGGGTATCATAGCAATATCCCGAATGATCGCCAAGATGTCCCTCACATTCCACCAAAGATCACTCATGTGTTTCAGAAAGGTGACGGATGGTATGGGGAGAGCCTCAGGGATCCTTCCTTGTGTGATACACTATTTCAAGAGGATGATATTGCTACTATAAGAGGAGAAAATATGCAAAGAGAAGAGAGGTATGCCAGTTATCCTTCTCGCTCCATTATGCATACAATAATACAATGTAATGGATATATATATATACAAGAAACTTGAAGTTCCATGGCAACTACTAGAACAAATGCCGGTTCCCCCAAAGATAAATGTCATTAGAAACTTGTGCCATTTCTTTAACTTTAGAACAGATGCATGATAAGAGAACTAGAAGTCAAAATTATCACATATTGCTATCAGTCCTTTTTTAATGGCTAATTGGTAATGCCTATTGTCAAGAGACAGGGAAAAGAAAAGGTAAACTAGATGAAGGAAATGTTCTAGTCAACCATGGTACATTCAACAACTTCGTGATAATTTCATCTACATAAAATTTAATATTGCAAAAAGACATAGAAAGGGCACTGTAGATTGTGTTTCATTGCTATCTTTTGTTCTATATCCTGTTTCCTTCTTACCTTCTTTCTTTCTTTCTTTCTTTTTTGCCATGCAGTTAAGAGTTCTTGCTACAAACAGGTCCTGTTCCTCTCCCAGTGCTCTGCTACATCTTCTTCCTGAGGCCGGATCTGGAGATTGGACACCCATGTGGTGGAAGACGCACCCAGGAGCAACCGTTTTAGAAATTCCAGGCAAAATGTACGAGAAATTCTTTTACAATAGCTACTATGGCATCAGGGGGCTCCTCATACCGTCCTGTAAAATAATTCGGATATGTGATTATCATATTTCCATTGCAACACGACGCATAAATAACTATACCAACACAGGGTACGGATGCCCCTTATCTTCCCCTCCACGGAGGAACGTGCTTGCCTGCTTCTTTCTGCATCCTCACAAGGCAGAAAGGCCCTGCAATCACGAGAGAGCAGCGATTCCAGTTCTTGCAGGGTAGGCCGGGTTGGTCAGGAGCGGGTCAGCCAGGGCCGCCGGATCAGGATCATATATTGCAGAATCAGTCGAATCGGATCGGAATCGGATCGGTCGATTGCAATCCCATTTCTGCTTAAAGGACCGATTCTGACCTGAATTCCATCGGAATCGGTCTGAATCGGTCAGATCAGTCTTGAATCGGATCGGAATTGTATCGGTCGATTATGATCCCATTTCTGCTTAAAGGACCGATTCTGACCTGAATTCCATCGGAATCGGTCTGGGCCATATCAGTCTTGAATAGGATCGGAAACGGAATTATGATCCTTATTTTTTTATTTCTTTAAAGATTTAGGCCGAATCGGCTAGAGTCGGTCAAAATCAGAATCCGATTTTTTATTTATTTTTAACAAAATTAATTCTGTATCAATTTCTCTTCTCGAGAAATGGTCAGAATCGGACCGATCCGATTCGAGTTTGATTAGTACCGACCGATTCCGATTTTGGAATCTTTGATCGGGATAGCCCGGGCTCAATGGCCCAGGTCGAATCAGATCGAAATGGGTTAGTCGAGACGATATGGAGTCATTACGCTAATCGAAACCAACCTGGCCAACTCAATCCAATCCCAGCCTACCCCGTCAATTCCCAGCCAGATGAGCCCATTTGAGCCCAACAGGTGGTTTGAACTCAAATCTGACCTGGTTCAACCTGGTCAGCCAACCTGACCCGACTCGGGACGTTGACATTCTATGGTGGAGTGGGGGGAGATACTCGTGTGGACAGCATCATGTGCCTGCCAGTTTTTACAATCAATAAATGTTTATGGGGTGTTTGGTTACGTGATAATAGAGATTTTTATTTTAAAGTTTAAAAATTGAAAGAAAACTTGTTAAAAGAGATGTTCGACAACTTTGACAAATTTATGTTTTGAAAGAGATTTTCTTCTTGAACAAAAAAAAGATGAGCTCACCTCTTTCTTTTTTCTTGTGGTCCCCCCCCACTTTGTTTGGTCACGAAGGATAGTTACTCTTTTTTGTTATCACATCCCTCCAAACATGATAATTTTATGTCATGAGTTGATTCACTTTTTATTTTAATATAATTTTTTATTACGAAAGTGTGCAAAAAAATTATCATGCAACCAAACATCACATTAGCATCGAAAATTTAAAATTATTGTAATGTTTATTGAAATAATTAAGTAATCTTAAAAAAGTTAAAGTTATATGATAATATCAACATTAAAGAATCAATCAAGAATAATATATAAGTAAAACACTTATATTACAATTAATGGCTTATTTAACTATAAAATTTAAATTTGATATTAACGGGTAAACATCAATGTTTATGGGGTGTTTGGTTGCATGATAATGAAAGTTTTTGTTTTAATTTTTAAAAATTATAAGAAATCTTATTAAAAGAGGTGCTTGGTAATCATGACAATTTTATGTTTTAAAAGTGATTTTCTTCTTGAACAAAAAAAAAAAGGATCTCACCTCTTTCTTTTTTCTTGTGGTCCCCCCACTTTGTTTGGTCAAGTGTGGTAGTACTCTTTTTTGTAATCACATCCCTCCAAACATGATAATTTTATATCATGAGTTGGTTCACTTTTTATTTTAATACAATTTTTTTATCATGAAAGTGTACAAAAAATTATCATGCAGCCAAACACCCCATTAGCGCTGTAATGGTCAAACAATCTAATTTATCAAAAAAAAATCAGCCACGGTGAGACTGTCCACATCGTCACAACTAAACATCTCTGATTTTAATTTTTTACTCAGCATAAAAACATCTAAACAAGATTGTTGCTAGTATATTAATCTAATGCTTGACTCATTTTTAAGTCTAATGAACATTGCTCTAAAATACACATATTTATCGTTGGGTCCATCCCAACTCTGTGTTGATAATAAAGTAACTTATCATTATCATAATTACAAAGTTTATTTTTTTCTGAAAAATTAGCACATAGATTTTATGTTATAAAATACATAAACATTAGAGTATGATGTGAGAGTGATCAAAAGAAAGTCAACATTTTAATACATATTTTGCATAATTTTAGTACTTAAATGAGATTTACCAACCTTTTTTCAGAACTGCGTAGCCAAAACTATGTGTTTTGGACATAATCAAATCATTTCGAATTTGAATTAGAACAAAATTAAACTACCCTGGTTTTTATTTAATAAGTTTGGAAACAAAATACAATGACTCTTACCAAAACACATATAAGAAATATGCAATCCTATTACCCAACTCAGACTGTTAAAAATAAAATTTATTCATATTAGGACGCATGGAGTAATAAAAATAAAATTTACGCTATTGAATTTTATACAGTGTTCGTGTTCCTCGTAATTAGGGATGCAAACTAACCGATACACTCGCGATAAGTAGTTTAAAATTCGACTAGATAAAAATTAGATTTAACTTATTTATTATGTTAAATAAATATATTTAAATAAAAAATAAAACTTGATTCATTAAACAAGTCAAATTTGAACATATTCATACTTAACTTAATAAAATCACAACAGTTATATGCTGTCACTTGATAAACAAGTCAAATTTAAATATTTATTTTTAAAAATAAATTATGAATATCAATAGTTATATGCTGTCACTTGAATAATCTAAATTTTAAATTTAAACTTAGATCAAAACTCATAAATAAACTAAATTTAAAGCTTCACAAATGACTTCCGATCAATTTTAGATTTTATAAACGAGTTTATATCTAGTCTAAGATTGAATGTGTATTGAACTTGAGTCCACTTACTATTTGAGTTCGAGTTCGAGTTCGAGTTCGGCTCGATTAATAAACGAATTAAATTTGAACAGAAGTTCAACATATTCATTAAAACTCAAGTTTGAACTCGAATTCATGTAAAATAAATTAGTCAAACTTGAACGTCACACTACTTGACTCGACTTGGCACATTTGCACCCTTACTCATAAAATTTCACATTTCTAAAATACCTAAAAGTTTACAAATTTTAATAACTTCTTAATATATTTTGTTGCTTAAGAACAAATATTTGTTGCTTATATGATAATTTTAGTTTTTACAATAATTTTATATATCTAAAGTGATTTCCTTCTTAGATAAAAAAAAGAATGTCTCACCTCGTTTTTTTCTTTTGTGGTCCCACTTTGTTTGATCATTTATGATAGTTACTCTTTTTTTGTTATCACATATCTCCAAACATGATAATTTATTGTTATTAGTTAACTCATATATATTTTTAATATAGCTTCTTATAATCGAAATGTACGAAAAATTATTGTGCAACTAAACACCTCGTAAACAAACATATATTAACGACATAATTGCCGGTTATAAACTCTCCTAATTACTTTTCATCTCTCTAAACGAGAAGACAATTTTGTCCACCATTCTTTTTGAGAAAATCTTGATCAAGTGTTTTAGACGGACGTACTTACTTAAAAAATATTGAGTTTCGAATTATTTGTAAAAACTATAAAATTCTCAGAAACATGTTTTAAAATACAAATAAACTTTTTTGGCGGCCCAAAAAAAGACAAATAACCAATAAACTCAAGTGTGCACTGTTTTATTAAGCTTTTCAACAAAAGCAATGGCGTGCGTATATAGATATATCCAGAATTATTAAATCTGGCGCCAAATTTAATAGCGAAATTAAACGGACAAATATAAATTAATTATTTGATTAAGTACGTATTTAAATACTTAAATAATTAGTTTATAATTTGTTTTCTCTCTCTCTCCTTCACGCCGCCGCTCCTCCTTCCGCCACGGCGCTACCCTGTACAATCTCTCTCTCTCTCTCTCTCTTCATACCAGATCCATCTCAGCTGCGCCGCCGGCCGGCGATCGATAGCTCAGTCGTTCCAGCCCAAAACCCTTCCCTACTTCTCTTGCTCATCCTCCGTCGACGGCGACGGCGACTCGGCCTTCTGCTTCTATGGCGTCTGCCGGAAACCCTAACCAGCAGCCTGCGCCCTTCGACGTGCACAAGCTGTTTAAACCCCCGCCGGTCTCCAACCCGGTACCTGCTTCCCCTGGCAACCCGCCAGCTCCCTCCCCCTTCTTTCCTCTCGCCACCTACCGGGCGACGACTCCTCCCTCCTATCCTTCCCCTCCCCCTGACCCCTTCTACCCTCCTCAGACCGCTCCCTTCCACCACCCCCACCATCCGCAGCATCCCTTCCTTCACTATACTCAGGATCCTGCACCGAACGTTTACCAGCATCCTCCTCGCCCCACCGCGCCATACGTCAACCAGTCCCCAGCTCCCAACTCTGGCGCTCGCCTCATGGCCCTCCTCGGCAACACGCCTCCTCCTCCCGGCGCCCCGGAGACCGCCGTTAATGTGCCGCCGCCTTCCTCTCTGCCGTCGGCTTCGTCAGGTGAGTTCTACGTGCCGCCGGGAAATGCACCGGTGCTGTCGACCGTCCCCTCGGCGCCGTCGATTGTCACGGTACCGCAGTCCGCACCGGTGAGGCTGCCAAGTAGCAACCTGCCTCATGGGCGGCACCTCTCAGGAAGAGAACGGCCTGTGTACGACGTCGATGTGAGGGAATCTCCACCGCCACAACTAGAGGTCACGCCTATTACCAAATATTCGTCGGATCCAGGCCTTGTCCTCGGGCGGCAGATTGCCGTCAACAAATCCTACATATGCTACGGGCTCAGGCAGGGTAACATCCGGGTGCTTAACATCAATACAGCGTCGAGGTCGTTGCTCCGAGGGCACAACCAGGTAAAACGTGTTTAGATTTTGTTACGACCATGTTTTTGCTGTCCTTTTTTCCTGCTGAATGATTGCGCTACCTTATGATGCTTCCGTGTATGATATTTTTTTTTGGAATATGGCCGAAGCCAAAATTTCTACTAATGAGAGAAAAAATACAATAGAAAACCGAACAAGCAACAAAGAAGAAGAGAACTTTAACCAAGACGGTAGAAAAAAAAGGAACTACATAAAAAATACCTCATATGCAGGAATTTGTCCTTGAAAGATGACTGATGCATATGAGCTCCAGAGTGAGAAACCGTCCAATCCTTGACATAAGTCCAGTCCATGTATAAAATTGATTCAACAAAAAATGATTTGTTAACATAAAAGTAGTTGTTGAGGTGTCTTGGTTATGGGCTTCCGCTAACCATGGCGACCTGGTTCTAACATAGTTGTCTAACGGTCAAGGTGATCTGAGGTGTATGTACTTGGTGTCCTCGAGAGCTCAAGTTGTAAGGTGCTGGTTAGGTTTTTTTCTGAGTGACATTGTTTTGATAACATTACAAAACATGTACATAAATCCTATGTTTCGGATATGGAACTTAACCAGGTTCAAACTTCATTAACGTAAAATAAGAAAAAAAGAGGAAAAGGATAAACATAAAACATGATTTACCAAGAAGTACTGAGACAAAAATAGATGACTAAAGAACATGGAGACACTGATATCCCACAAAACGGAACATAAAATGCCTGAATATATGAACATGACAAAACTCATCCCACCCTTTCTTCATAGAACATTACCTTAAGATACCCTTCCATTGATTCATAAAATATAATACTTTTGAATTACATAAGATAACCCCTTTTGCAGAAAACTCATAATTGTATAATCGCAACTGTTTTTCCGGCAAAAGGGTCCCCGTTGAATAAAATGTTGGCAACTAGGGCAAGAGACCGATTGAAGATCCGGGAGTTCCTTTCCAACCTGATGGTCCACAGCATTTTCAGTGGGCACGTATCCGGCAAGTATTATTGATTGGGATTGTGCCGCTTCCACATCATTTTAAATTTCAAAATATCATATACTTTTGGCCATATCCACTTGGCAATATGAACACATAACTTTATCTTAAACTTTAGTATAATGGAATACAAAATAAACATAATAGATCAAATTCAAAAAATAGTTACTAATGTTGTAATGATTGGTTTTGTTCTCGGTTACCAAATGCCGCCTGCACAAGATTTTTCCTGCTGGCTCTTTGACATCTGTCTTCTGTGGGGTGATGAAGGAGGAGGATATTGATCACTTATTTTTACATTTTGGTATTATCCACTCCCAGTGGAATTGGGTGGAACTGGAACCAAATAGCACTTTGGAGCTTTTAATGGAATGGGAAGTTTGGAACCCTTGGCCCAATGAAGTTAGTTTATTAGACCTTACTTTCCGTGATGTTATGGGCAATTTGGTGTTCCAGAAACAGAAGGATTTTTTTTAGGATCACTGCCAGCAGCTGTTGGCTATTCTTCATTTTATCACTAACTTGGTAAAAGATTGACTTGTTGCCGGGCCAAAGGATCATTTGGACTTTCACACCTTCTAGTGAGGACACTAGACTTTGGCCTGGGTTTAGTCAAGTATATGGTCGACGCAGGAGAAATTTGGGTTCCATTTGGCTTGGAGATAATTACCTCTATTTTGTTTAGTCAGAATAATTTTTTTTTAGATTTTTCTAAGGTGCCTACATAATTTTTAGGCATTTTAGACATTTCTTACGTATTTTTCCATTTTGTTTGCTGTTTTACTGAATTTCTTTGTAAATTGGAGGGCCGGATCCTATTTAAAGGACCGAACCCCTCCCGTTCGATGCATGCTATACAATGAATGTGATTCCCGTTGATTTCTCATCCCGGTTTTGCCCTTGAGTCTTCCCGCAGGTCCTCTTAAACCCTCGCGAGGGTTTCCTCTCTCTCATTCGGCGAGCAGCTGGCCCGCGCTCTCAAGCTCCTCCGACGGCGAACCCTAGCGCAGACGATTTTCCTCCCGATCTCCTTCCTCCGTTGGAGAAAATGGCGTGCGCCTTTGGAGAGTTCGATTTCCCCATCCTGGATCTACTGGTTTGTCTTGAGCTCCTTATCCGTGGGATCATCCTTCCGATCTCTACGGGATTCCCTATCTCTTCTGCAATTTGAGGATAGCTCGTCCTCTCCTTTTTCTTCTTCCTCTTGAAGATAGCTCGTCTTCTTCTCCCTTTTATGGATCTGGTTTTGGCGAGTCTTCTCCATTCGTCTGGACTTCTTCTTCTTGGTGCTGTTGTGAGACGCTTCGAAGCTGGCATTACTGGTAGCCGGGGTTCTTTCTCCTTGCCGGATACAGAACCGTCGCTGTTGCCTTTTGTCGGCTAAAGGAATCCTAATTTCCGTCCGCGGACGTTGGTGAATCTAGCTATTCCGAGGCTCTTGCCGATGACGACGGGATCCTTGTCTTAAATCTGGTTAGACTCCTCGATCCCTTGATTATGCATATGGTAATGGTTGGTGATATATTGTGAGTTCGTCCTCCCTATTGGTTCTGGATCTCCGGATCTACAATGCTGGAAAATAGTTGTGATCGAACGGATGTTGTCTTGGTCTACGGATCAAGTTGATAGCTATCTACTATCATTCGGACAGTGCAAGTGCTGTCTATGACTTCTTAGTCAATGCTCTATTAGTCGTAAGAAGCTGTCTCCCGGTTTATTCATTGTTTTGGTCTATTCCGAACTCGGTTCATCTACTGAAGCATCCGACTGGGTTTTATTACTGTGTCGATTAATCTGGATCGAAGATGTCTGGAATATATGGCTGGTTTTATCGTGGAACTAAGATCTGAAGAAAAGCTGGTCCAATCCAGTTTATGCATAAGTCTCTCAGATCCGAATAGTTGATTTAGCTGCTCACTGTTATTCTTCGGGATTATTGATATTGGATACTGGTCCCTATTCCAGTCCAGGGTTTCTTAACTTCACGAACTGATTCCTCTGCGGCATACATTTTAGTGACTTCATTGACTGGTCCTTATTTCCTGTCGCAGTCTGAATTCTTACTGTTATTCTTGACCATTGCTGTACGTTTTTTCTGGGGCTGATCTGCTGTGTCAAGATGAAATCGAACTTTGGTTAATGATTTTTTTTTTGAAGAATATTTTGGGATTCATCACAGTCTTCTTACACTTGTCATAGAGCTATAGAAACGTCAGATCCATGGATCTGTCTACAATGCCGGATTAGAAGATGATGATGACCACTAAATATCCAGATCCTAGGTAGCTTCTTTACAGTTGCCGGACTGGTTTGAATCCCTACCAGGGATGGTTGTACTGTGGTCACCTGATTCTTAGGCCGTGATGACATTTTTCTGAGCCTCCTTCAAAGTGGAAATACATTTTTTCTTGAGATCAAGATTATTGCCGAAAAAGTCAAGCAGGTGCTGAATAGCTGGGTTTCAGTCAACCTGAAGATATGGTATTCCTCTGAATGAGTTTGTAGACCTTTTACCACCCTGTGAGGTGTGGGTCATCAATTGTTCTGTACTTATTTGATTAATCGTTGTAATTAAAGGAGGAATACCTATCTCTCAGCCGAAGACAGTCTTCCCCACACTCCGGTGTGGAGGTTCTTTCTGTCTCCTTTTCCTTGTATGGTTTTAATTCTGTTTTCCTATTATCTGAATCGTGATGCCATGCCTGGTGCGATTTAGGTCCTAGCTCTTATTTTAATTGCTGTTGGTCAGTGGCGAGTACTTTAGAGTGGACCTAATCCAGATAACTAAAATCTGTGGCGTTAACTGTTAGAACCGAATTTCGAAATCTTTCAAGATTTTCAAACCTGGCGTTTCTCCCTCATTCTTCTTCCTCTTTTCTGATTCATTAAAAGAGAAAGCAACTTAAGTGGAATATTTCTTAATTAGATCATTCTAAAATTGAAAGACCTAGAACTAATTGTGGGAGTCAGAATTTTCGTTTGTGGGTTAATAGCCTCCATTCCTGTTCTTCAATTCTGTTCCCCATCACCTTCAAGGACAAATTTTTGAACTTTTACATTGTTTTTTCTTTAATTCTCTTTATTCACTTTTCTACTACTTTAGTACAAGCCGTGTAATTGCTATTTTGCATCTTCGTTTAATGGAAAATGACCTTCGGGTTATGTTCAAAAAAAGTTTGAGCTGAATGGCATCAACTTGAATTTCTCCAGGACACGTTGCATGTGATCTTTCACATGCCATGGACTTCCTTCTCTATTAGATAGTTGGGCATGCCGCCTACATATAAGGGGACAGAGCAGGGACCGGCAGTGTGTGATCCAAAACATGGAGTTTAAGATCCAAGGGTGGAAGAGTAGAATGTTTTTTGCTTGGGGGGGTAGTTGTTATCAAGGGTTGGGTTACAGAGCATTCCTTTATTTTTCTTCTATTTTAAGGTTCCAAAGGGAGTGTGCAGCAAGTTAGAAGGCATTAGGGAGAGATTATTCTGGCCACACTAGATGGTGTTAATATTGCACTTTTATTTAAGTAGTTGTGTACGCTGAAATATAATAAATATTTTTTTTGGCCTAGAAAAGTCCACTCTAAGTATGGACTAGTGGACAATGATTTTTGGATCAAAGACTTTAGGGACAAAGGAAAACATTCTAGTTATCTGAAAAGGTATTTTTGTGCAATTGGGAGTTTTTCCGGTCTTCCTTGTCTATAGTGCTGGGTGATGGCAGGAGAGCCATTTTCTGAGAGGACCATTGGGTTGGGGATGCCTTTTTATCCATTATGTTTCCCTCAGTGTTCACTCTGAGAACAATCCTTGGGAAGTGTCCCTGCTTTTGGAATAACAATGTGAGGTGGTGCTTTTCTATCATAAGAAAGTTCAAGAAAATTTCGGAGCTATCTGATTTGCTTATGTTATTAGAAGATCGTCAGTGTATTGAGGACAAATAAGACAAACTTATGTGGCTGCCAGGTAGCAAGTTTAATTTCATTGTTAAATCTCATTCGAAGAAGCTGACCTTGGGAGGTGCAGAAGCCCCGTGGCATCAAGTTGTTTGGGCTTCTTCACTTCCAATCAAATTCAAGATTTTCTGGTGGAAGTTTGCTAGGCAAAGACTTTCTACAAGTGCTTTTATTAATAAGACTTTTTATGACATCTACATATTGCATGTTCTGCTGCAGCAATGATGAAACTATTGATCATCTTTTCATTCAATGTGGGATTATCAATTTTCTATAGAGAATCATTTTCAAAAGCTGGAATATCCATTGGGTGGAACCTGCTAATTATGTTTCTTTTCTTTTTTTTGCAAAGTTGGCCTTCTCTGAACCCTTGGCCTTCTGACCTTACTGTGTGGAAGCTTACACTCCCTGCTATGTTGTGGTCCATATGGCGAACGAGGAATAGAAGAATTTTCGAAGACCATTTTGACATTCCGTGAGCAATTATTCTTACGATGATATGTTGCGTCAAGGCCTGGACCCTAGCTCACTCCGGTTGTCAATTGGGGGCAAGGATCATAGGATTGGAATCGGAATTGAGATCGGTGGGTACCGATCCGATCCGGATCGGATCCGGATCGGACCTATCCTGACCGATCCACTGGAACAAAACTGATCCAAAATCGGCAAGTAAAGAAAAACAATTTCTATTCTGATTCCAATCCGATCTGGACCGATCCTGGCCGATTCGACTGGATCAGCAAAAAAAAGGATCCGATTCAGATTCTGATCCGTCAGATCGGATCCGATCAGACCTATCCTGATGGATCCACCGGAACAAAACTGATTCATAATCGGCAAGTAAAAGAAACAATTTCTATTCTGATTCCGATCCGATTTGGACCGATCCTGGCCAATCTGACTGGAATAGCAAAAAAAAGAAAGATCCGATTCCGCTTCCGATCCGAACCCATTCCAATCCGGCTGATTCAATTCCGATTCTGATTAGATCCTGACCGATCCGGCTGATCCCGGCCGATTCTGCCGGAATTTTTTTCCGGATCGATCCTTCAGTCATGGCCAATCCGATCCAGGAATCGGCCGACCCCAATCTGGATCGGCTGACCCCGATCCGGATCAACTGATTCTGCAATCTATGATTGGAGGAGGCTTTCATCAAGGGCAAAATTTTACCTTTGGTCCTTCTTGTAGTATTGTGGCTGCCATCTACCCCCTTGTTAGATAGTTGTGTTTTTATTTTTATTCTGCTTCTACTTTGTCTTTTAAATTTTGTTGGCATCTTCCACATTAATGAAAATTTGGTTCTAGTGACCATATTAAAAAAAGAGAGGCTGGAGAAGTTGCTGTGGCTCTTAAGGGCCTTAGGATACAACTGGCAATTCGCCAAAAGAGGATTATCCAGAGGAGACAGGCCTTCTCATGTCCAAGGGCCTGGAGCCCATATTTTCTTGAGCTTAATAAGGGTTATTTACTTTAATTTTTATTTTTGCCAGCATGCTAGCCACTAATGCCGATTTCTTTTTATTCACTTGTTTTCATTCTTAAATCTTTTCATTTTGTTCAATGCTACATTTTTTTTAATCTTTATGGGGCTTGGCATGGCTTTGTTTACACAGAGAGTTACTGATATGGCTTTCTTTGCTGAAGATGTCCACTTACTGGCTAGGTATTTATCCACTTTTTTTTCAATTTGACGTTTCATTTGTGTAGACCAGACTTGTCATTTCTTTCTTCTCTCTTGTCTCTCTTGCTGGGCAGTGCAAGTGTTGATGGTAGGATTTTCGTCTGGAAGATTAATGAGGGCCCTGATAAGGAGGATAAACCGCAGATTACAGGAAAGATTGTCATCGCCATACAGATGGGTGCAGATGGAGAATTATTTCATCCGCAAGTCTGTTGGCACTGTCACAAGCAGGTAATGTGGAGTGGACACTAATCATATCCTGATAATGTCTTCTTCCTTCACCAACTTCTTGTATATTGTACTTGTTTTTTATCCATCAATAGATAAAATAATGATGTTATTTGGACCATCTGCTTGCAAAAGCAGCGCACAGTTGGAAAAGTGGAAAATAATTGTTGAACTAGGCTGCTAGAGTGATTTTAGCAAACATAAGAAAACAAGCTACCTGTACCAGTAAAATTGAGATGCTGCTTGTGTCGATTAACACAGTATAAAAAGAAAATGTTTCACGGGCTGTAGCAATGGCATGAAAACATCAAAACCTGCTACTTGATAATTCACGGTCGTGTATCTTTTGTATCTATAATGCATAGAAGATGCTGTAGTGCATATAACAGACTGGCAAAGTATGATGTGACTGCAGTATTGTCTAAACCAGACATTTGGATCATCAGAAAATGTGGAAAGCCTGCATATGGAGGTGTTTGAGGCCTTTTCGGCTTGCAGATGCATTCTACTTTGCGCAGAGTACATGATCTAACCCTTTTTTGTTCTTTATGTGATGTGGTGATCAGGGTGCTATTCTTTTATTTCTTCTAGCTTTCATGTCCCTTGTACTTGTACTTCAGGAACATCAGGTACATAACAGATATGACCAGGCCCCATCAACCACTCTTGACATATTCTAGCATTACAATATGTAGACTTCAGTGTGCTGATTATGTTTTCTGCAAGTTACAACTTACAAGTGCTTAGATCGAGAGACAACTCCATCATATTTGTTGTAATTTTGTGGTTTGTAACTTAGACTTTTTTTTCTTTGCAGGAAATTCTCGTTGTTGGTATTGGAAACCATTTGTTGAAAATAGATATGAAGAAAGTGGGAAAAGGAGAAGTATTTTCTGAAGATGTGGATCCTCTCAAGTGCCCCATTGATAAGCTGATTGACGGGGTTCAGCTGATTGGTAATCATGATGGAGAAGTGACAGATTTGTCGATGTCTCAGTGGATGATGACTCGTTTGGCGTCAGCATCAAAAGATGGCACCGTATGTACTTGTCACATGTCTCACACCACTCACTATTTTTTATTTGATGAATCATGAATTCATGATACTCCCAACACTTTGTGGAGTGAAGTGGAACTTTGCTTTAGAGATGTTGTTAATTTATGGCGTCTTTTGATTCTAATGTTAGGACAATAAAGCTTTTACTGGTGTGAGCTGAATTTTGAACTTATATTTTAATATCTTTCTACCAGTTTTTTTTATTATAATATCTTGCCCAGTTAATATAAAGTTATTGTTCTTTACATGGTTGTCTCCGTTCATTTCCACTCACCTCTTATTGTTTGTAAGTGGATTTTGTGTATTTTCTTATCTTTTTAGGCATGCTGGTGGTGAGACCATTTTCTGTTTTTTAATGGCACCAAAATACTTGGTTTGTCATCAATTCGTCTGGATAATTCATCTGCTTAAAATGAGAAAAAAAAAGATACACCAAAGGATGCAACTTATCTCATCTATTCTAGATCTTTTGAAAATCTTGTAAGATCATTATGATATAAATGGCGCACATGTACACGACAAAAGTGATGATTTTTTTCGAAATATTAAAGGGTAGAAAGCAGTAGTGAAAAGATCTATATGAAATGTCAGTGCGGTAAAGGAGCTTCTGTACAAGCAAGTGCAGAGAAAATTGACAAGAAAATGCTCTAGGTAGCAGTGAGGGAAAAGTTAAATAGCAAGAGGAGGGATAACGTTAGCTTTGCAGTAGGCTATGCTGCAATGGTGTGCGCTTCTGGAAGTCAAGCAGGTCTGCTGCTATAAAAGCTTTTGAGATAATCTTGATCAATATTCAGGCATTTCTTTATCAAGGATACCAATATTTTTATATTCTCGATAGACTTTTCAGAAACAGCATTCTGTTGTTAATGATGCAAAGTTGCATGGGTTGAGCTTTTAAAATCAGAAGCTAACAATTTTTAAGGTTAATTTCAAACCATGTCTAAACTATAGATACAAATATTAAGTACTTTTTTTAGGATATTGACGTGCTTCATGATTTTTCTATTATTGTGATTCCTGCTTGCTTTTGTTTTGAGATAGATAGCAAATGGTTGACTTTTGATGGTAGGCTCTTGTGGGAAAAACCAGGAAGGACATGAGTTTTAATACCCAGGTTTCATGCTGGCGCAACAAGGGAAGACCTAAAGGTGACAAATGAAGATCAGAAGATCATTGTTAAACGTAGCTAAGAGTTGTTTTTCAATTAAGAATTTTGGATTATCTAACTAAATCAGAAGATCACCTTTTTTTTGTTGTGGACCTTGTGGTATGATTCACTACTTTTGGCTCATGCTGTTTAAAAGCTGGGGTCTATCTTGGCAGGAACTTGAGACTTTGGTGGCCTTGTTACTGCTGTGGTCCAAGGGCAACCCATGGTGTGGGGAACCCCTTCCGTGGGACTTATTTTTGCCTGTTATGCTTTGGTCTTTCTAGAGATTCAGGAACTTAAAGATTTTTGAAGAGCGGTTTCTTTCTTAAGCCATCCGGGATTTTCAATATGATGTCTTCTATTGTCAATGATTGGTATTTTATGGACTTTGTTTAAAGAAATATTTCTTTCTTGGAAGCGATTGAAGATTTAGAGGTTTTCGGTCACTACTACCTTGGTAGTGGGTCTGCATATATCTTTCTTTTTTTCCTCCTTTTCCACTTTTGGCGTTTTCTCATCTTTGTTGTCCTTCCTTTTGAATGAATAAATTATGACCTAGGTCACCTTTCGAAAAAAAACGGAAGCTAACATCTTCTCATTGCATCTGCTTGCATGGATACTCCCTGGGAAAAGTGTAGCCTTCTTAGTCCTGCATCTACTTGAATTGGTTTTAGTGAATGGGGGCAAGACATGGCTAAGGTCGGTCAAGCAGTCCAAGACACTTTCTTAGCTATCTGGTTAACTTGGCTCATGTGTATCCATGTTTGCTCCCATTTTATTTGATGAAATGGGTCTTTCAAACTCGGAAGAGATTTGATTCTCAAGTTCTTTATAAACGTCTAAATCCTTTGTGCCCTTGATGTAGCCTTAAAAATCTCTTTGACCATTCTGGAAAAGATGTTGGCTTTTTTGTTTAGCTTTAGTAACAAGGAAAATATGTAATCCAGATTGGATCCGATTAGTCCCATCCCAACACATTTGTCGGAGCAGATGGCGATCCGAAATCAATTTAGATCGGCCCATTTGTTATTTTTGTTCAAAAAATATGTAAAAATCAGGAAAAATTCTGAAAAATCAAACAAAAGAGGAAAAAAATTTAAAAATGGGAAAAAAATAAATTGTGCTATTTACTACATTTTCATGTAACTATGACTTATGAGACATTTTAACACAAATGAATACATACTAACATCTATATATTCTATTGAATAAAGGAAATTGTACAAGTCATATCATGTGTATTGCAAAATATACCTTCAAATTATGATCAACTGCAAAGTTGACAAGTTGACCCTTGTAATCTTTTTCATGTTTTTTACTTTCTTGAATTCTCTACTAACTTTGATCACTCATGATTGACCTGTAACCATATCAAAATAATGACTGAGTCATTTCACTAAAATCATATACTCCACCTTCGGCTCGAACTGGAGTTAGAGGAGAGGGTGGATAACAAGTCTCGAAGTCTAAAGTAGGCTCTGGATATGATGACATGTACTCACCCAAGACATTCATTTGATTCTAACGTCTATTGTGTGTTCCACTTGAAATTGGATGTCTTCTGTCAGTCAAATCTTGTGGAGCTACTCCACTCGTGCGTGCACTGCTAGTAGAACCATCCTCACTCTCACCTCCACCTCCATCTCCACGTCCACACGAACCTCTCACATCTTGTTGTTGTGTCAGTGGAATAAACTCTTACTCGTCATCATCTGATGAAGGTGGTTGAGTAGTCTCTGTATCAATAAGATATTGACGTTTTATATTTTACTTTCTTCTTCTTCTTCTGGACTTTGGCTCCCTACCCTGCCTTGTATGCTTTCTTTAATGTCTTGAATAATAAACTATACTTCTTAGTGGTAGGTCTTAGAAGTCGAGTTGGAGTTGGAGTTGTGGTTGGAGCAATATCTAGTTATGGGGCAACTATAGTGCGGGGTGGATCAGGAATTGGAGCTTTACATGGAATATGGGAATCTTGGTCTTCTTTTATTTCTTTATCTTCACCAACAATGTTGTCAAGTTCACCTTCGACCCACGATCTGTCATTTGGGTAAAACTTCGGCTCGCCCTTATTGCCCTTGTCATCCATCCATGCTGTAAATGGATGTTTTTCTTGTAATAGATATTCTAAGTCAACAACATCTTGTGACAAGCCCTGATTGGCCTGAGCTATCTGTTGGTACAATCCACCAGTAAATTCAACAAACATATCCTCGTATGTCTTCTGTCTTTCTTTGATGTTGTTGATTCTCAATCTCGTGTTGTAGTGACACAAGACTAACTTCTCTAATTTCTCACTCTTTAGTTTGTTCATTCTCTTCATGTGCATGAGATTGAAGGTGCTCCAATTTTTCACATATTGACTTGAACTAGTACTCTAACTCAGCACCCAACTTGCTACAACTACTAGCAAATTACATCCACTTATGTTGTTCACTTACGTCCATCACTCAGTTGCAAAAAGCACACATATGTACTAATTAGTAAGTGTGTAATGCTCTTGGAACCATATTTATAGCGATCTAAACGCATAATAACTTAGCATGAGAAACTTTTTCATATAAATATAGAAGATCTCGGTCTTCGTACATTTCAATTCTATACTTGTACGAAGCATCTGAAATATAATAAGTAATACAATTAATTTTATTATTTACGTTCAAGTTCAATGCTTACTAAATAAATAAAAAATTACTCACTTCAATCTCAGTGTCTATTCTATCTTCTGGAGTATTAGACAAACGTTTTATAATAGATAATGAGTCTGAGAGTATCTCAGCAATATTGCACACTTGTCCACCATACTGGATTCTTGTTGAAGAAATATCTTATTACACAATCCAATGTTTAAGGTATTAACATATTACTATAAAAATAAATTAAAATGCAATAATTAAATTTATACTTGTAGCATGAATGTCGTGATGAAATATCTTGTCCCATCTGCTGTTTACCACCTTCTACCAATGATTATAACTCCTACGATGCTTCTCTTTACTTATCAACTTTGTCTTGTCGATAGTGTCATACAAGTATCCCATTTGATTTTTTATCATTTGTTATCCTCAATAAAGGACTCCATCTTCAATATAACTTCATAAGTCTATTGTGTTTCTGTATACATCCATATACTCATGATAGGCTGTAGAGAGTATGAACCTTTTCAAATTATTTTTATATCCATATAGGCTCTCCAATGCAATGAAATGTGCAACAAATCTAGTCAGACTTGATCGAATTAAATTATGGCCATCATTGTTCTCCCTCATGAATCCATGATATGTAATTGTCTGGCGTGCCCATAAATGAAAGATGTGATCAGCTATCATTGACTCACCAATGATCTCACAGTTGGATCCCTCCTAATGTCCTCTAACATCAAATTAATAGTGTGTAACACAGGACACCCAAAACAAGTGTGATCTAACTTCGTAAGTTTCTTCTCTGCAGTCTTATATGATGTTTCATTATCAGTAACAAACTGCACACTATTCTCTTCTTCAATCACTTCCACCACAGTGTTCACCAAACCAAACAAGTAATATGCATTTTCACCTGCCTAGATGCATCACTGGATTTCAAGAATGTGGTGCTCTTATAATAATACACAAGGAAGTTTATGGGTGACCTCCTTATGATTTTTGTCTACTCATCACATATTATAGTGCACCCCTCTTATTCTAAATGGATTTGAATCTATCTATCCTAAACCTCAACTCACCAATGATCAACCCCCTCTTCCAAGTTCCAACCCACCCCTTCGCATATATGTACTCGGAGGTGGGAACTTTCAATCTTGGTCTAGTCTTACCAACAACATCTACCATTGTTTAAAAATAAGAACTTGTGATTGCATGTGTTGGGATATCTACATGAATCAAAATAAATACATTTTTAATAATTATTTCAAAAATATGTTAAACATATCATTAATAAAATTTAACATTTTCATATACTTGTGTATAGAAAGAATTTCATCCTGTGTTTGATTGCTTTCTTCGCGGCCCCTATTGTAGATTTAACTCTTTTTAAGGTATGCTTTATCAACTTTTGGCCTCTTTCACTCTGCCTATACATGCCATCGGCTAAACTAAATGCGACTGGCAAAAATCAATACCTCGAACAAGGTGGGTCCCGTTTTCTACTTCAGAGTATCTTGTAGTGGCACCCAAACCTCTTCCCTCTTTTCTTCTTTTCTCATCCTCACGGACCTGAGCCTTACTAGCATTCATGACTCCTCACCTAAGTCTCCTCGTCATCATGACTCTCCTCACATAAGTCTCATCTTATGTAGTCAGAGGCGAGAGGCGACCGAGGCGAGGGAGGGCTCGCCTCGCCTCAGGTGCTTGAGGCGGGCGCCTCAGGCGCTCAAGGCGACATTTTTTTTATTGAAGAACTTCTCAAAAAACATACATATAACATTGAAACTTTTGAAGAAGAACATAAAAAATACAAAAAAATCACTTCTAGGACCTGTAATGCATCAAGATATTGGAGTCAAGGTGGAAGACTGAGCATTGGGGGTTTCGGGGTGGGAAAGGAGGATTTAAGTTATCAAATTTGACTTTCACAGGGTCCTCACCCAGGCGAGGTGAGATCTGCCGAGGCAAGGCATTTTTGCCTCGCCTCACCTCCCCTCAGCACCTAGGTGCCTGAGGCGAGCGCCTCAGATAACATAGGTCTTATCTTCATCATTTGAAGATAATGAATTAACTTGGACATGCCTATGCCCTTTTCTTTTCTTACCATTCTTGGATATGAGATCAGTGTCTCTCTATCCAAGTAACTAATTGTGAAGATATTGCCTCTTCCCAATTCTAACTAATCTCTGTGATGCTTTTTAAGTTAAATATCCTCTCATTTTTTTCTTCTAAGTTCAATTGGGGCCTTATCACACATTTTC
Source organism: Cryptocoryne crispatula var. balansae (assembly GCA_036172225.1). NCBI lineage: Eukaryota > Viridiplantae > Streptophyta > Magnoliopsida > Alismatales > Araceae > Cryptocoryne > Cryptocoryne crispatula. The sequence continues at coordinate 38,049,181 of CM069930.1, forward strand.
ACATTACCATTACATTTGTTGCTTGAGGCAGTATATGCTTTTATTCATATCTTTTTGACATTATTTACTTCTCACTCTTTTTTCCTTAACATCTAGTAAATACTCATGTTGCCATCCAATGTCGCGATGTGCAACGACACCTTGCTTCTTTTCTAACCAAGAATTTCTAAATTGAAATCAATCACTGAATCGATGGGTACCAATCCAATTCAAATTGTATTGGATCATACTGTTCTTCTGAAGAGAAATTGATATAGAATCAGGATTTTTTAAAAAAAATTAAAAAATTTTGATTTCAATTCGGACCGATTCTGGCTGATTCAATCTGATTTCGGCTGATTTGGCCTGATTTTTTTTTAAATTAGGATTCCGATCTGATTCAACCGATTCATGACTGCTTTAGATCGATTCTGGTGGAACTCAGGTTAGAATCAGTCCTTTAAGCAGGAATCTAATTGAAATCGACTTATCCGATTATGGAATCGGCCGATTCCTATCTGATTCGACCGATTATGCAATCCGTACGTCCGACATTTTTTCTTCATACAAACACAATAATTTAAAATTTATAATCAACATTTGAAAAAAATCTACAACCTCCGCTTCAGAGGTGATTCACATCACCCCAAAGGGGTGTCTTACTCGTCACCCCCGAAGGGCAAAAGGGGTGACTATGCACACTTAGTCATCCCTTTGGGGTGACAAACAATCACTCTCAAATGAGTGGCTGCAGGTCACCCCCGGAGGGAGTGGGGGGGAGTGTTTACCTCTTATGGGGGGATCGTCGTAGAAATCACCTAATCGCCGGAGGGTGACCGATTTGTCAGAGGGGAGCCCTAGGATGAGGGAGGGTTGAGGGGAGAGCTAGAATAGGGAGTGGGGGGACAATCGGTCCAATCTCTCCCTAAAAAAGGGGGGGAGGAGATTGGTCTGGAAACGAGTCCTGGATCGACCAATCCTCCAAGATTGAATTGAGAATCGGTCGATCGACCAATCCTCTTGATTTCAACCGATCTGGTTGGAACTTCTAGCCGGATCGGTTGTCCTGGGGGGGAGCGGTGGGAATCGGATCGGCCATGACCAATTCGATCCGAGAATCAGCCGATCCGGATCGGCCGATTCTACAATCCATGGTATTAGCTAATTCATAATATGTATAAAATATGTATTCTGGTTGTTGAATTTTTTGAAAATTTATTTTTGATCTCATTCTATCGGACCATTGAAGTACCGATGTTAATTATATCGAACAACCATTTGAACACTCTTGATTAACCACCATAGTAATTTGTTTGTAGAAGACATACATTCACATAAAATAAATATTTGTGACATTGGCTTCATGAACTTGATGGAATGCAAACAGTTAGTGTTTTGAATTCATTTTTAACTTGATTTTTTTAGTTGGGTTTATTCAGGATTTGATTGTGATTTGGCTAATGTTATCTTTGTTAACTGGGATTCCATTGTGATTTGGTTTGTTATCTTTATTATTTATTTTTAGTGGTGTTTAATTTAATGTATATGAGAAGATCCAAATTTGAGCTCAGATTTTCATCGATTGTTTTTTCGAATTTGAGTGACTATAACCCCAGCTCTGGAGTTTTTTTAGTTTTAAGGTTTGAGGCCTTTTGAAGTTTATGTTTCAGATCCCTCTAGTTTTAGTTTTCGGACTCAGTTTTTAGACTCCATGGGCTTAAATTCATTGTTCTCATATTTTAATTGGTCTGTCCTCATCCTGTTGTTTCAGATTTTTTTGTTTTAAAATTTCTGGACTTGATTTTGACTTTGAGGTTTGGAGATTTTAGGATTTAAGATTAGGAAATTTTGGGATTTGAGATTTGGGGTATTTGGATTTTAAGCATTAGACTTTTTGCGAATTTGAGAGTTTTGCCTTTCTTCAAGGTTTTAGATTCAAGGATTTTTTTTCCTTTCAAATCAACAGATCTTGGGGATTTGAGTCGTATATTGTTGAATTTTAATTTTGAAATTGGTGTTTTAGGACTTGAGATTTGTGGTACATGACCGGATCTTCAGACTTCCTGGCTGACTGGGATTTCAGATTTTTTTCTTTGTACCAGATTTTTGTACTGGTTTGCTTAACGTTTTGAAATTTTGAACTTACAAAATTTTTGGTTTTGTTGGCTTTCGGAACTTAATAGCTTTTAGATCCTTGGGCTTTTGTTGTTTTTTTAATTCTGAATTATCAGTACTCTGATTTTTTGGTATGATATTAGGGTTTTTATTTGACATTTGTATGTCAACCTTACGGATGTTGGGGGCGTGCACAAAACCGCCCCCCAACTAGGCTATATGTTATAGTTCTTTTAGGTTTTGCCAAGACGCAGGTGTGTGCATTAGGCCCTCCCAACTAGTCTTGATTGTTGAATTAATTTATGATTTTTTATTTAAGTTCGGTTGAGAAATATAGTGTCTTTGGACCTTAGCATCATTCTCAACATCTTAATTGTTTATTTTAAAATTTTAATGGCCATTCGTTCTGTCTTGAATTGTTCCTAACCTGATTGGCTTGTTAATGGGTCGAGGCTCCGCTGGCCTCACCGTGAACTTCACTAGACTGGCTTCTCTTGGGAAAATAGATGCGCTGCCATTGCTGTGGGCCCCCAGGCTTGACGATATCGTGGAGAGCTCCTGTGTCCCTTGACTTTCGATGGTGGGGAAGGACCCCCGAGGATGGCCTCGCGCTAATTCCTCGAATCTCAAGGGCAATGGAGACTCCAAAGGGGACTCTCTTTCTGGTCGCCAGGTTTCAACAGCAATGACAATAGGCTTCGACGGCGGTAGGTGGCATGGAGGAAAACTCTGCAGGCTCCTAGAGGCCTCCATGGCAACAGATGGCATCACTGGAGTCCCTGCATTGCAGTGCTGGCCTTGATGGTAGCTGCAACAGACGTAGGAGCCGGCTTCATTGGCCTCAGCTGGGAATGTTGTCGATGATGCAGAGAAGAGAAGACTTCGATGATGACTACGGTAGCTGGAGAGGACTTCAGCGGCATCGACAGATGGTGAAGATGACACTGGCAGAGGGGGCAAAAGAGGTGGGCGATGTTGACGACCGCGGCAGACAGCGTGGGTGACTTCAATGGTGATGGAGAATGTGGGAGAAGGCTTCGGTGGCCTCCAATGGGGAAGTAGGCGGTGATAGCGAAGGAATGAGAAGACTTCAACAATGAGAGACGGCGATGTAGACAGGTGTGATGGAGATGGGAAATAGGGGAAGGTGGCGGCGATAGGAGAAGGGATAAAAGGGATCAATGGCTGTGGGGAAGGGGGCGGATGGGATCGTTGACAGTGGCAAGGGTGGAGGGGGGCTTCGATGGCAAAGGTAGCCCCTTTGTCTCTTCTCCCAAGCTGCTGGTGTTCTCCCTCTCCCTCTCCATTCTCTTCAACCCCCGAGATGATGCTATGGGGTCCTTTTTATAAGCTGTGGAGCCCAAGGAAGGCAGGGTCGGGGGTCGGCCCGGGGTCGGTCGGCCCCAAAACCGACCTAGTCGGACGGGGTCGCGACCCCGGGTCGGACGGGTCGGACGGGGTCGGATTTTATTTATTTTATTATAAAAAATTATATAAAAATAAGAAACAAATAGAAATAATAATATTTATATCATATATTTATGTATACATAAAATATATACATAAATATAATTATATATTTTATATTATAATTGAATATGAGTGTTTATCTATGTATACAAGTGAATATGATTTTTTTTTGTGATTATGTTGTATTAATATATGTTGGGAAATAGTTAATCTTAAGTGAGAGGGTAAAGATACTCAACAAATATTTTTATAAATTTTAAGATGTATCGTATATTTAGAATTATTAATTTTAACTATATATAATAATATAAATGATAGTAAAATATTATTGTACAATCGATAAATGGAACACTCTAAAAATATTTATTCTTGACAATTTTGATATGTGTGTGAAAGAGAAAAGAGTTAAAATAGATCTTTATAAAATGTGAGTATATAACATATATTTATAATTATAAATCTTATATATATGTGATGATATAAATGATAGTGAATTATTGTTATACTATTATTAAATGCGGCGCAGAGTAGTCGCGGATCGACCTGCGCGGTCAGGTCGCGGGGGTCAAGGGGGCAGCGCCCCTTGTGGGGGGTATCAGGGGGGCAACGCCCCCCGAAGAAAATTTTTTTAATGGTGGTAACGGGGAGGGAGAAGAAAAAAGTTTAAGTATATAATAATAATATAAAAATTTTTGACATAGGCCGGGTCGCCCCGGGGTCGGGCGACCCGGCCGACTAGGTCGCCGGGTCGCGCGACCCCCCGTCGGGCCGGCTTGGAGTTGGCCCGGCGGGGTCGTTTCCGGGCCGGTCGGCCCGGAAACCGGCCGGGTCGGGCGACCGGGTCGCCGACCCGGCGAACCATGGTGGAGCCTACTTGATGACGGGATTCCTCCCACGATCGTCACCTTCTCTGAAGGGCTGCGGGGTTTCTTTGCTATATTTTTGATTCCGAGATCTTTGGAGGTTTGGAGGCAAATACCCTTCTATTGGGGATTCCTTGTAGGGGTTAGGAGCATCGAAGGGCTGTGGTGGAAGCCTTATCCCATGCTACCAGGGATGCTGTGACATTGGGTTGCCATCGTAAACTTCTCCGAATAGTGCTTGGATGGCCCCAGCGGTCTTAACTTGGACCCAATCCTCTTTGTTACTAATGTGATCGAACCAACACACATGGAGCCTTCCCCAGTCCTCTGCTCCTGCTGCTGTTTTTGCCACGTCTGTCTTCTGTCAGGGCATGCAGGAGGATACTCTCTCAACTGGTTTGATCTCTTTCACTGGGTAAGTGTTCGGATACCATTTTACTTGGCCGCCCTCTGGTCATCATCGGATCCTTTTCTGTTCCCACACCCTCTCTTTTATCCACAGCTGGTCTGGGCTGTCTCAGCCATGGTTCGCCGGGTCGGCGACCCGGTCGCCCGACCCGGCCGGTTTCCGGGCCGACCGGCCCGGAAACGACCCCGCCGGGCCGACTCCAAGCCGGCCCGACGGGGGGTCGCGCGACCCAGCTTTGGGTCGCGCGACCCGGCGACCTAGTCGGGCGGGTCGCCCGACCCTGGGGCGACCCGGCCTATGTCAAAAATTTTTATATTATTATTATATATTTAAACTTTTTTCTTCTCCCTCCCCGTTACCACCATTAAAAAAAATTTCTTCGGGGGGCGTTGCCCCCCTGATACCCCCCACAAGGGGCGCTGCGACTACTCTGCGCCGCATTTAATAATAGTATAACAATAATTCACTATCATTTATATCATCACATATATATAAGATTTATAATTATAAATATATGTTATATACTCACATTTTATAAAGATCTATTTTAACTCTTTTCTCTTTCACACACATATCAAAATTGTCAAGAATAATTATTTTTTGAGTGTTCCATTTATTGATTGTACAATAATATTTTACTATCATTTATATTATTATATATAGTTAAAATTAATAATTCTAAATATACGATACATCTTAAAATTTATAAAAATATTTGTTGAGTATCTTTACCCTCTCACTTAAGATTAACTATTTCCCAACATATATTAATACAACATAATCACAAAAAAAAATCATATTCACTTGTATACATAGATAAACACTCATATTCAATTATAATATAAAATATATAATTATATTTATGTATATATTTTATGTATACATAAATATATGATATAAATATTATTATTTCTATTTGTTTCTTATTTTTATATAATTTTTTATAATAAAATAAATAAAATCCGACCCCGTCCGACCCGTCCGACCCGAGGTCGCGACCCCGTCCGACTAGGTCGGTTTTGGGGCCGACCGACCCCGGGCCGACCCCCGACCCTGCCTTCCTTGGTCTCAGCCCCATCGGACCCGTCAAAGGGGTAGCCTCTTTTTATTGTTTTGTTTTGGTCTCCCCAGTCCTGGGAGCACTCAGATTGTCCCTTACTGTCTTCCTACTGTGTATATATGGACATTAAGATGGCTTGGACCCTCTGGTTTGGTCATTAGTGGCAGTAGCTTAATGAGAAGTTCTTCTCACTTCTCAATTTTCCATCCGACAGTCCCCTGCTGTAGTCTGTTTCTTCTTTCTTTCTTTTGATTCCTTTTCATCTTTTTTTCTCCGACAGTACTACGTCCTGTCTTGCAGTGATACATCTTCGGTCCTTTCTTCTTCAGTTTTGTATTGGGATCCATGTAATCCCTGCTGGCTATTTCCATGGATTGATCACTGCCTTATTCTAGGAATTAGCCTGTCTGCTCATTTGCATCATATTCCTAATCCTGTGCATACCATATATACAGTTAGTCGGACCTCGGGCCGAGATGTCTAACTTGCTAGACCTCTGATCTGTCAAATTTTTTACTACATCTTTTGTGTCTTGTGTATTTGCGTTACATAAATGTTGGGATGTGTTTCATCTGATTGCTTAACCCTTGCCTCCCCTACCTTTTTTTTGGAAGTTTTGGGTGCCAACAACCCTCTTCAGCTAAGAGCTTTCAAGCATGTTGACCATTGCTTCTATCAACATTTACAGTCTTCTATGCACAGCCCAGCACCAATATTAACCATGTGTGACAGAATAATGCTTCAGGTCTTACTCTTAGGAAAAAAAATAAAGAGAGAAATGTTGGGAACCCTTTTAAAAAGAAATTTGGGGAGCCTTCTCTGCTCCTTCAGGTGATAATGTTTTTGGCTGGATGGTTTTCTATTCTATTTTTTATGATTGCTAGCTGATTGGATGACATATGTGCAAGATTATCACCATAATTCTGGCTCTCATGTTCTAAAAGTGTTAAATAAACCACTAAAGTCATACTGCTTGCTTGAGTGATGTGAAGTAGGTCAGGACGTCAATGTCAAGGGGAGGTGAGGATGTTGATTTAACCATGATTCAATTTTGAGCTGTATAGTTGTATCTTGATGACTGTATTAAGATATAACTAGACGTTCTTTAGTCTGTAGTAATTTGGAAGAAACACAAAGCATCATAGCTTGCTGGGTTGGCCAATCTATCTTCTCGATAGATGAGTCTTCTTCATGCTTTTCTTCTTTGATTCTTTCTCCCCTTGTTTTCTTTTTCATATCTAGTTTGTTGCTTGTATCCTTTTTCGTTTTGATGAAATAATGGCTTTTGCCATTTTCAAAAAATTGATGTTCTTCAGCCCGTAGTAATCAGAAAAAACACAAAGGATCATGGCTTGCTGGATTGACTAATCTGGATCATTATCGTCTATGGTCAATCCTGATTTAGCCTTGATGGGCTGATGCATTGTCAGTTCCAGACAGAATTGGCCGGGAAGCCTGGGATCAGCAGGAATTGGCCAGCTGTTTCTGGCCAGAATCGGCCTAACTATCCAGACCAGAATTTGCTGATCCAGTTGAACCAACTTCGCTGCGCTGAGGTCAGCCAATCCTAAGCCTGGACTTGCCAACCTCAGATCAGCTGATCCAATCCAGAATAAGGCTGCTGATCCAGGGTTTGACCTGAGCTTGCCTTTTTGCATGGGACCTGTCAGAGAAGCTTATTATTGACTAGGATGCATGTGCTGATTAGTGGGCAACTGACTATATTTTACACTGGTAGAGGATTGAGTTAGGACAACACTCTGGCCTCTTGGTATTCATTAACTGGAGATGGAGCTCAAATAGTGAATAAGAGGCTTGGAGATTGGTGCACATGGTGCCATGTCAGCATAGTTAATGGGACAACTCCATGTTGCCTCCTATTAATTGGCAAGTGCCTTTTCTTGTGCTTCTGCTTTTCTTATACTTGCTAGTAAAATTTTTCATCATATAGTCGATGACAAAAATGTAATGCATTGTTCATTTAATGAAAACTAAAGAGAAGAAGGTGAGAGTCTTGGTTCGGATGGAGTATTATTATCTCAAAGAACTAAATTCAAGTTTCTTGAATCAATTATTCAAAAAGATGGAGAACGTGATGAATATGTTAATCATAGGATTAAAGCAGGTTGATTGAAGTAGAGATTGGCTACAATGGTTCTATGTGATTGTAAGGTTCTATTAAAGTGGTAAGGAATTTTTTTTGTACAACTATAAAAGCTACAATTTTGTATGGTAGTAAATGTTGGACGATTGAAAATGTTTCCAAAATAACTGTTGTTGAAATGAGAATGTTAAGATAGGTGGGTGGTCATATTAGATTAGATAGAATAAGGAATGAATGTATTATAGCAAATATAGTAGTGACAATTGTAGACAATTTAAAAGAGGGGACTTTGAGATGGCTTGGGCATATTAAATGAAAACCTACGGATGCTCCAATTAGAAAAGTAAAAAAATCAAAATAAAAGAAAAAAGGACATGGTAGACTTAAGTTAGCTTGAAGGAGGGTAATTCAATGTGATTTGGATGATTTAAATATCTTTGAAGAAGTAATTCAAAATCCATGCGAGTGGAGAAAGAGAATCCATATGGTTGACTTCAAATGATTTGAGACTAAGATTCAAGTTGTGTTGTGGTGAGTTGAGTAGCATCCGCTTTTTACAATCTTTTATAACTTACGCTATTGAGGAGGCTCATGCTAGAAGTCGCACCTCACTTTCAAGTCTATGTTCCCCAAAGGCTGCTGGAACACACTCTAAGCATCTGATAAGCATGGTAAAGCCCTGTAATATATGACAGTGTGAATGGCAGCTGTGGATATTTTCACTTTTTTTATGAAGTGTGTTTTATTGAAGTGTATTTGATCTGGTCTGTCTCTGTTGTCATTTTTTTGTTCAGAGGTCTATTAGAGTTGCGAGATGCTTCCTCCCCTTTAAACTTGGATATCTTTGTTACAAATAGGGAATATCATCAATCACAATAGGAAGTGGACAGTATATGCTGCTCTGGTTGTCTCTATCTGTATTAAGAGGCTTTCGGATTTGTGGCATACTGGCACATGGTTTCATGTTATGACCATTGGTGGGACACCACCGTGGTGCCACCTATTGACTGGCAAGGACTTTTATTTGTGCTTCTGGTTGTTTTTTTATACTTGAAAGCAATTTTTTATTATGCAGTAGTTTTCACTTTTCTGATCTCTCATAACATTGCCTCACTGAGGTGGCTCATTCTAGAAGTCACACCTCTGTATCAAGTCTTTGTTCATCAAAGGCTACTGGAACACTGCCTAGACTTGTGGCAAGGCAGGTAAAGCACTGCAATCGATGACAACGGAACTGGACTGAAAACTTTGGGCCTTTTGCATTCTTCTCATGTATCATTTCCCCTGTTATAGTGTATTGAAGGAGTTCCGGTCTGTGATCATCTCTCAATCATTTTTTGTTAAGAGATTTATTAGAGGTTGTAAGATGCTTTCTTCTAAACTTGGATATCTTTGTCATGACCAGGGAATATTGTCAATTACGATAGAAAGTTGTCTTTCTGTGCTACCCATAATATGCTGCTCTAGTTGGCTCTCTCCATCTACCTTGTTTGTTGAAAAATATCATGGTAAATTCTCATTCATATGGCAGGTGAAAATATGGGATGAGCTGAAGGCGGCTCCACTTGTTACATTACGACCACACGATGGTCAACCTGTCAACTCAGTGTCATTTTTGACAGCACCACATTGCCCTGAACATATTGTACTCATAACAGCGGTATGAAATCTTTGCACATGCCCCTGATGGATTATTTTTTCCAGTAGTCAAAACTTTGGCGCTTTAAGGTTACTGTTCAAGTGCCTCTTGTATTTTCTTTAGTTTCATTTGGATATAAATTTCTAACAGTCTGTTGTCTATTTTTTTATTATCAAGACGACTTGATAGCAGGTCGGTTATGTGTTTTGGCATTGTGATGATTTTTTATCTCTTTTTTTTAGGGTCCACTAAGCCGGGAAATTAAGATCTGGGCATCTACAAGTCAAGAGGGCTGGTTATTACCCAGTGACTCTGAATCATGGCAGTGCATGCAGACTTTAGAATTGAGGAGCTCTTCTCAAGCTCATGTTGAAGATGCTTTTTTTAATCAAGTTGTTGTCTTACCCCAGACAAGCCTGATATTACTGGCAAATGCCAAGAAAAATGCCATATATGCTGTTCATATAGAGTATGGTCCAAATCCTGCTTCAACACGAATGGATTATATAGCAGAGTTCAGTGTCACCATGCCCATACTAAGTATCACGGCAACAAGTGATTCTTATGCTGATGGGGATCAAGTGGTTCAAGTGTACTGTGTGCAGACGCAGGCTATTCAGCAATATGCGTTGGATTTATCGCAGTGTTTGCCACCACCTGTTGAGAATGTGAGCCTAGAAAAAGAAGTTGCAATTTCTCATGTTTCTGATCCACAAAATGCAGACGGTATAGTTCTGTCTTCTGGGGTTTCTTTGAGTGAGTTGTCTTCAGGAAATGTGAGCTCTGATACTCATATGCATGAATTTGGCATGTTGGAGATGGAAAACAGACCAAATGTTCTACCAATTCCAAGTGTCGATGCTAATAAGACTGCTGTTTCAATTGCTTCAGTCTCATCCAGTTGCAATGCAGATTCATCTGGACGAGATTGTGGTCATAAAAGTCCAACGGGAGGATCTGAACATGTTTCTTCACTTGATCATACTGTTGACCTGTCAGTTCTCGATAATTCAGTTGATCAGAGTCTAGAATGTATAGCAGCAGGTTCACCTGACTCTTCTTTGGATGGGAATTCTGTAAAGAGAGAGGTTATGACAGGGCTAGGTGATATAAGTATGGTGCCTAGTCCTCCAGCATTTATCATGGGTATGAAAGCAACACACTTGGTTACTCCTTCAGAAATCTTGTCTAAAGTTGTTTCATGTACGGAGAGTTCTCAGGTAATTCATGAATTGTCTGGACCAGACACCAGAGCTTCAGAAATGAGTTGTAAAAATGGTTTAGAAAATATAGAGGTGGAAGTTAAGGTTGTCGGCGAGAGTGGATCAACTATATCAAGAGAAATGGATTATCAGGTAGAGTCACAAATTCACATGATGGATGATCAATCAAAATCAACAAGCTTTCAACCTATAGATTCTGCTGTTTCAGGTGAAAATATGGGTTTTGGATTGACAGAAATGTTCAATGTTGAAGCGGATCATCCTACTAACGTGGTTCTTTCTTCAGCATTAGAACCATCCTGTTCTGGTGAAGTAGTGAAGGCGGCAATGAAGGATGATTCTGAGATGGGTGTAGTTGCAACTGCTACAGAATTTGCGACAATTCCAATGGTCTCACATTCTCCCTCTACTTCTAAGGGGAAGAAACAGAGAACAAAACAGTATCAAGCATCTGCACCATCATCCCCATCGCAGAGCCCTTTTAACTCTACTGATTCATTAAATGGTGCAGGAAATGATCTAATCACTACCGAGCCTGGGATTTCTGAGACCTTGTCTAGCATCCAGAAGATGCTGAATCAGGTGATCTGTGGCTGCAATACTCTGAGCTTATTTCTAATTTTGTAAAGTGGTTGAGATGCCATGTATAGACTTTCTTATATTGATAAAAGTCTGTTTGTAAGGTTCAATTCTACATTCTCATGCATGGTTTGCTGTTTTGGTTTTGCATACTTGTTAGCTTGAATAATGGACCATTAAATATTTCTTCCTCTTAACTGAACACAAACTTGTCTGTTTTTAGAGAGTTTTGTTCATAATCCAATTATACAGAAACCATCTTACTCTGCAGTTAGAAATGGTCCTGGCAACTGTTTATGTGAGGATGCCAGGGTAGGCAGGCCCTCACTGCATTAACTTGGGCTCCAATTTTCTAGGCAGTTGCCCCTGCTGCTGCGGGCGCTGAGCTGGTTGTTTCCTGTGCCTTACCTGATCCATTTAAAGTAAAGAAGATGAAGGGTTTGCTAATCTACCTGTTTGGATCCCATCAGTTCTCTACCAGATGGGGAGGCAGATCCTGATACTGCAATGTGTCGTGTCTCCCTCACATGATAAGGGCACTGTGGGAAGGGTGCCCTCCTGCACTCTGGCTTTCCTTGGCAGCTCCATGTTGTACCCAGTGAAACATCTAAGCTTTTTGATGTTCCTGGGGCCCTGAAATGTTGCATTGGCAGTTGTCTCCTAGGCCATTTGGCCCGAGTTGAGGGAGGAAGGAGCCATCTTGCCTTGCATCGCCTGCCTAGGCAGTCATCTCAACTTCTTGGATATTGTAGGTGGTAACCAAAAACTCAACTTAAACATGAAGATTTTGGCATAGAGGATCGGGCATTGCAGGTTACCTACTTGCAATAGGTTGGTTGATGACACATGAATTATCCACTCTTGCAGTCATTGTGACTCATCTCATGAGATTTAGATCTGTATATTTCTGAGCTTTCAGTTTGCTTAGGATGTTTGGATGACTGTTTTGAGGAAAATGGTGAACGCCTTGCTATTCTCTCTCTCTTTTTGAAGAAATGCCACTTCTTCTTTATTGGGAATATATATTCAGTGTCTGCAATTATGTTTTTGTACGAGGGATGGGAGGCTTATGCAGTTTTATGGCTTAGCTAGCTTGAGAGGAATATAAGAGTCTTTAGGCAAGAAGGTGGACAACCCAGATAGCGTGTCCAGTCTGCAGTTTTTTGGTGCCCACGGTTTTTTCTCAGTCTTTGGTTGGTTTGGGAGCTTAATAGTTTTCTCTTTTTTGTGATTCATTCTAATGTAGAGGGATCTCTTCAATGGTTCACAAAATCAGCTTATTCCAGGGTTAGATTGGCACATGCCGACCTGACGGGGATTACGATTCAACCCCAATTTCCCGTCGGAATCGGCCGAGTTGGGAACGATTCAGCTTGAATCGACCAATTCTGACAACACGGCAGCACGGTCGTGGGCTTCCTTTCGCCCCTAGTTTGGCATCAATTCTGGTCCAAAAAGGGTTGGATCAAACCGGAATCTGATTTAGGTGTCAATTTTGTGATTTTTTTCGATTTTAATGAGTTTGGACTGATTCTGGATCTTTTTGTCTTTGTAAAATCAGCTGATTTTTCTGATCCAATCTCGCGATCCTTGGTCTTTTCTATGTATATCTTATGTTCACTTATCTTTTTTTATCTATATAGATTTGTGATATCATATAGCCGACTTCAAATAATTTGAGATCAAGACTAGAGTTGATTTGAGCTGTATAGATTAGTGATACCCTCCTCCAAAATAATAGCACAGCACAATGATTTCTTTGTGTTGAAGATGAGGCATCCTTTATAGTTAGTGTTCTGCAGACTGCAACACCCATTCTACATATTGAACTATTATTTGCACCTGAAACTGTCATTCTAATTGTTTTCTGATTTAAAGTAGTTTCTATTGCAGGTTATGACGATCCAAAAGAATATGCAGAGCCAGTTGAGTGTAGCTATGGCTCTTCCTGTCACCAAGGAAGGTAGAAGAGTTGAAATGGCATTAAGCCGGTGTATAGAAAAAGTCATTAAAGCCAACAATGATGTTTTATGGGCACGATTTCAAGAGGAAATGGCCAAACGTGAAAAGTTGGATAGAGACAAGATGCAGCAAATATCTAGTCTGATTTCAAACAGTTTAAGTAAGGAGTTGCCAGTCATTATAGAAAAGATATTCAAGAAGGAGAACTCTTCTCTAGGACCTAGTCTGGCTCGTTCAGTTACTCCAGCAGTGGAGAAAGCTATTTCGTCTGCAATAGCTGATTCATTTCAGGTGTGTTAGCATCTTTCACGGGAAGGCTTTTCATATTTATCTCTTAGTCATATTATGTCGTTTGCCATGCAGAAAGGAGTTGGGGACAAAGCGGTGAATCAATTGGAGAAAGCTGTAAATTCCAAACTGGAAGCTACTGTATCTAGACAAATACAGGCACAGTTCCAAACGGCTGCAAAACAAGTTCTTCAGGTTATTATGCAGAATAATGTTTGGTGTATCCCATAGTACTTGTATCTAACATGGAGTTTTCTCCCCTAGCAATAGGTTAAATGTAGAGATACTTGTCCTATTATAGTCAGCTTGCTGTTTTCTGGAAATGTTAGTTTTTATTATTTTTGTAATTTCTTGAAGAATGATTGATGTCTATGCAGGATGGATTAAGATCTAGCCTGGAGACCTCAATAGCTCCTTCATTTGAACTTGCGTGCAAAGCAATGTTTGAACAAATAGATGCTGGATTTCACAAAGGAATGACTGAACATACTTCTGCTGTTCAACAGCAATTGGAATCTGCTCATACTCCATTGATCCATTCTTTGAAGGTATCCATGTTCTACCTTAAATTACAATTGATTAAACAATAATGAGCTGAACTGATAATCCCAGTTAACTAACTCCCTAGGTTATTGTTTGGTTAAGCCAGTTGAAAGATGTGGCCTAGTAGTAATGGTGATAGTTTCATCTCTATTCTACTATTTTGACTGAGATTCTTTGTGGAATATGCTTAGTTGTTTTATTTTCATAAGGCTAGTTTTTGAGGGGAGCATAATTTAGAATACTAGTAGAAATTGAGAATAAAGCATCATTGGTGGAACAGTTTTCTTTTTGCATTTTAAAATAAAATATTTCATTTTGGGTTGAGTTGAGCATGTGCTTGATCGAATATTTCCACTGACTTTGGTGGACCTTCGGTTTGTCCGACCTGGTAACAATCTTATCCTGTAGATCTTATACGTAAAGTTCTTTATACGTTGTGTAGTGAAACAACCTACATCTGCCAGGCTAAATCCTGATATGTGATCAGTCTGTTGCTTATGATTGATTGATTTGTTGTTTAATGGTTCCAGGTTAAACAAATGTAGGATCTGGATTTTTCCAGGGCTGTTCCTGGTTGATACTGGATTGATCAGATCACACTAAGCTGTCATGGCGAAGGTTTGGCCTAGTTTAGAAATTTGGAATAATAGACAACAAATCTAGAAAAAATTGAAAAACAGGAAATACTATAAAGTTGAGAAAATCAAACACCCGTACAGATAACATACAAAATTCAAGGATTACTGCTTGTAAATGAACTCTAGTTGTAAACCAAATATACATAGTAAACATTGACAATCAATAATGAAATTAAAACTTCAATTTTTGTTCACCTACATGCATTAGCGCAAATCATGATATAAAAGGATGTACAAGGATAATGTGGTTTTGTTGTCTTGATCTTTCACAGGTTATCAATTCTTTGCAACCATACCAAAGAGGGTTGGACCTCACTGTAAATTTAATGTCCATTTGTTGAGGTCCATGAGAATGAGATTGTTAAATCTGTATGTGGATGAACTAACACTATTTTCTTTTGTTGATGGCTGGTGGTGACCCTATATCACTCTTGTTCCCCCCAGGTTGCAATTTTTTCGAGTTGATTACAGACTTCTTATAATATAATATTGGATAACATGAGTTTTCTATAATATATAAACGCAAAATTTGACATTCCATACATAAAATAGATGTAATAAAATTAGTCTTAATGTGATACCTTGAGAAAATGAAATTTGTATGTAAATAACAAATAAGAAGGCATCAATATAGGGAGGAGTAATGACTGATTGCTGGATGGGAGAGGGGGACTGAGATTGCTGGACTATGAAGTGAGTAGGGAGAAATAGTGGGTTTGGCAGCCTGAAGGGGAAGCACCAACAGATTAGGATCAGATAGGCATCGGTCAATCGGGATGAGAACAGCAGCTAGGAGACCAGTTGGGGTAAAGTCGGTCGGCTAGGAGTATGGCAGGAGTTGCATGAGACTAGGAGAATGATGGTAGGGAAAAGAGAGGTGCCTATGTGTTGACCAATGACCGGTGGGGGTTATAGTGGCCGGTGAGGGAGGAAAAGAAGTGAAGAATACGAGAAGGTAACTTACATGCTTGGTGGTGCCAGTGGCACGATGATGGCGGTAACATGGTGGATGTACAACCAATACAAACTCTAGCAGAGGACAAACTAGAGAGAACTTGGCTGTATTGTGGCTGAACTGGAGAGGAGGAGCAGGGGCGAGGGGAGGATGAGAGGAGTTAAGTGAATTTCGACCGGATTGAGGATTGCTGGTTAACTGGCTTATGTATTGGACTCAAGTGCGGATGGCTGGATCTGGAATGGAACTGCTTTAAGCTATAAAGCAGTTGTTTGGGCTGCTTTAATAAATGTTTCTAAGTGGTCACTTCGCATAACATGGGCGGTTGCTTGATGCTTCGACAACCATGGAATTCATCAAGCCTAAACCACCTGCAGCATATTCAACAAATTCATTATGAAACCACTTGATTATCTGATCTTATCAGGACTTCTTTGAAACAATTTTTTTTCTTATAAAACAGATTGATTTGCTCTCATGGAACATACTACCATTCATTGCCTTTTCATATCATTTTTTACTGGGTGCCGGGTCTGGTCGTCCGATCGAATTTCTGTCCGACTGGCCCCACCACGACCCTGGGTCACGCAACCTGGTCAGGACCCTGCCCGACTGGGTTGACAACGGGGTCTTCTTTCATCCTCACATCCTCTCCCTGCAAGGCCTCAAGTGGGCTTTCCACTTTTCCCATCTCCCATTTGCTAATTATTTCATTATCACTCTAAAGATCTCTCTCATCATCCGTCGAAGGAGAAATTCTTATCTTAATTTTTTAACTTTTATCTTCTTTCCATTCTAGACTATAGTCAGGGCCTCACTCGTAGTGTATACTATGGGATTTTATATATAAATGGGGCTCTGATTATAATTTGACTTGGAGATTAGGTGAAAGAAAAGGAAGACACAAGGTGAAACAGACAAAATTTGTCTTGAGATTTGAATTGAAATACATGAGTTTTGTAATTTTGGGAAAGTTATGGTAGATCTTGGGGATCTTACCCTAGAGTGTTCGAGAGTAGAAATGCAGTGTGGTATCAACATTTATCTATTTACAATCAAATGTACTCTTTCCAAAAGACTTGAGTGAAGTATCTTCATCATGTAGAAGAACAACAGAACGTAAGATTTAAATGGAAACAAATAAAAAAATTTCTAGTTATATCTTTATTTTTTAGAATTTTTTTATTTTTTCTAGTTTTTATTTTTTTTGTATTTTTTAAAATTTTAAATATTTAAAAATAAATTTTTTAACCCGGTGTGACCGGTCGAGTTTGGGCTAGACCGATTCAGCCCCAACTCGCAACCTGCCCTTCCTTGTTTAATACCGATTAGTCCCAAATGGATTAATTCTCCATGCTTGGATCTAATATAACCATGGAAAACCGGGTTCGGACCTGGGTCCCGATCCGATCAGTTTTGGTCGTGACCGGCCAGTCGCGACCTGGTTGGCCCGACCCATCGGCCGGGTCGCAGAGTCGCGACCGAGTCACGCGACCCCGCCTGCAACGGTCATATGACCTCGGAAAATCATATGACCGTTGCAGGCTGACAATGGCAACCGGGTTGCATGAACCAAGGGGCTTTCTTTTCTTCACACTTGCTCATCTCACACTTGCTCACCTAAATGTTCTTTGATTTCAAGTTTTTGCTCTCAACGGTCACCAATTTGGCTACGATAGCTACGGTGACTCATTTAGATCAAGTCTTAGGCTGATTTTCCAAGGGACTGACAAATATGATCGTTATGTATACGTGTATCAAACTTTGTACAGTTGTACTCAACCCAAATGACATGAGGAGAGTATATAAGCTACTTACAAAATGTAGAACATATCACATTGGAATGAAGGTCATGAATTATTTATTTAAATTATATAATTTATTTTTTTCTTTATTTCATGGATTTTTTAGATTTTTTTCACATTTTTTTGATGTTTTTGAATTTTCAGAAAAAATAAAAAACCATGACCCCTCTTTTTTTGAATATAACCATTCTCAGTTATGCAAGTCCATCATGATCATCATGACCCTTGTCAGCCTTTTGATAACCCTTCAACAGGTATGCATAAGGGAACTGGTGATTGGTATAATATCACATAACGTATCATTTTTACAACATAAATCTTCTATGTTGATCTATACACCGGGCAAGATATTTGATGGTTAATTTTATTAAAGAAACAAACCCCTGATTTTAGATACTAATTAAATGATTAATATATAATAATATCTTATTTATCGGATTCGATTCCGATTCCGTTTGGAATCGGAACATAGTGATTCCTAAATTATTCAGAACACCTTAACCTTTATTGGAATTGGATCCTGGTAATTCTGTTACTGAATCCAACCCATTTACACCCGTAGATCTTAGAATTTGCTGATCCAGGGGATCTGGCAGGTTGGAGGCCAATCCTGGCAGAAACTTCTTCTGGATAGGGCTCTCCCTAGATTGGGTTAGCAGGTGCATGGAATTGGCTGATCCTGCAAACCTTGCTAAGTGTGAAAAACCCTCAATTAAATCCACACATTCCTTGAAGATGTTCGAAGATCCTTGAAAATCTAAGCAGAACAAAACAAGAAAAACACATCAAAACCATATATCCAGGTGGTGCTGTCTGGTCAGTCATAAAATTATAACAAAATTATAATTTATGTTTTTGTTAATAACATATAGTCAGTCGTGCTGTCTGGTCGTGCTGTCTGGTCAGTCGTCAGTGATGGCAGTTGTTTAGTGGCAGGGGTTGCAAGCAGAAGGAAAAAGGAATGTACTGTAGTCAGTCGTGCTGTCTGGTCAGTCGTCAGTGATGGCAGTTGTTTAGTGGCAGGGGCTGCAAGCAGGCTCTACCTTCTGTTAACCTCTGCAGCAAACTGACAGAACATGATAACCGCTGGGTTGGGGCTTAAATCCCCATATGCCAATTGGGACGGATCTGGTTGGTTAGTCCCAGATCACCTTGAGTCTGTGGATATCTGGCCTGGTTCTTTTTTCTTCTTTTGGCTTCCACCACATTGGCAGAAACTTGCAGATTCCAATCTGCCTTTCCACCACAGATGTGCTGGCGAATCCTGGCTGAAGTCTGACAGGGATCAGTTTTATATTTCTCCTCTTTCTCTTCTTATTTCTTAGTTGGTTTGATTTCAGATGTTAATGGTTTATGTTGAGAACTCTTCTCCATGTGAATGTATTTTTTTGTCCTTCCTCTTGCATGCTCGTGCATTGCCCAATCTGGAGAAGTGAAGGAATCATCTGCATCACTCTTGGCATCTCTGTTAGTTTTAGTTACCGAATATGTAGACTTGGAATGTGCCCACTAACTTAGTGCTGCTATGTGATTACTCTGCCTCTTGTTACTTCTGGTTTCATTGTTTCTTCTCTGCAGATTTCGGACTGGGGGTTTTAAGGTACTTGATGATTAGAAAAATCCTAGTACTTAGTAGTAGGTTCTGACCTGTAAGAATGTTACTATTGACCTTAAACAACCTCTCTTAGGTGAGAAAACATGCTAGGGTCGTTGTGGAGGAGCCTAATCCTGAATGAATGATTGAACTTCAGTTTATGCATCTTTTTCATGATTCTGATCAAGTATTCCAGTTTTTTCTAACATTCCGAACATTTTCATGTAACATCCAATGTCAACGCATTCAGAAGCAACATCTTTGGATGTGGTCTGTATCTCGTACAATATTATAACCTACGGTATAAACTTTTGTTGGTTCTTTTGATGCAGGACATAATCAATTCTGCATTAACAATCACACAGACCCTGAATAATGAACTGGCTGATGGCCAGCGCAAGCTGTTGTCCCTTGCCGCTGCAGGAAACTCCAAAGCCTTAGATTCCATAGGCACGCAACAAAACAATGGCCCCGTTGATCTTCGTGACATGGTACTTGTTAGGAAGTTTATTTTGTTTTGGTAAATCATAAATTTGAATTTTGGTTGCTCTTCGGGGACTTCAGGCATTTTTGGTGTTTGATACGAGGGTGACTTCATGGTATGATTTTGTATTCCCGACAGGTCGAGGCACCTTATGATCCTAAAAAGGAGTTGGCAAGATTGATCTCCGATCTCAAGTTTGATGAAGCATTCACGATAGCGCTGCAGAGAAGCGATGTCTCCATCGTGTCATGGTTGTGTTCCCAGGTTTTGCTCACATCTCAGAGATGGTTGGATCTTGGGCTAATTTTTCATTTTCATCAGAATTCCAACATTTGAATTTTTCTCGCCTCACCTTCCAGGTTGATCTGGGGGGAATATGCTTAATGGATCCTCTTCCCCTCAGCCAAGGCGTCCTCCTATCACTTCTTCAGCAGCTATCGTGTGACTTGGGCAATGAGACTCCCCAGAAATTGGGATGGATGACTCAAGTTGCAGTCGCAATCAATCCGGCCGATCCAAGGATCGTCTTGCACGTCAGGCCCATCTTTGACCAGGTGTATCGGGTTTTGGCCCATCATAGATCATTACCCACAACCACGGCTGCCGAATCAAACAGCATTCGGCTGATACTGCACGTCATTAATTCGGTGTTGACTGGTTTTAAATGACTCTCCCCTTCCGGTCTACGCCGTGCTTGTGCAGCCATGTGAGGTAGAATGGTAGAGATCACTGTAAAGAGAAAAATGTTGGCCCTGGCCTCGGGGCCCTTTGTTGTAAATCAATTTTAGTTTTAGTTGCCTGCAGAAAGAGACCTGCTGCGTCTTGATGTTTTGGTGTTCCTGTGCTAACTCATACGCTATCCCCCTAGCCCTTGTTGTAGTATACTGTCTGTGGTGTTCGGCGACACTCGGTCCGGATGGGTAATTATTCTTCTGTTGTATTTCTCATTTATGTTGAAAGCTGTGGTCGCCAAGTTAACGCAGTCTTGTGTTCCGGCGGTCGGTTCGATGTGAAACGAGCTTTCTTGGCATGAATTTCCGTTCTGTTCACTTTCAGACCGTTTACAGTTTTCACGTCCTTTTTTATTCTTGTGAATAATTTTCAAGCTGGTCGTATCTGTGAGAGATTGTTCTTTCCTGATTGGGTGTTTGGTTGCATGATATATTGAGTTATTATAATTTTATGTTTTTGTAATAAAATTTGTTAATAGAGTTGTTACAAATACATTTTTATAAATAGATTTTTTGCAACTTATGAGTCATTATGGAATTATAGGAAAAAGTTATTGAGTGGCGATTACAAAGTTGTATAAATATTTTAACTAATCAATTTAGATTTATGTCTGGTTGATTTATAATTGAAGTTATTTTTTTTAAAAGTTTGATAGAAAAATATCGAGATATGAAGAAAGATTTATATATGGTGTTCATTGATTTAGAAAAGATTTATAATAGGATATTAAGAGAGATTTTATGGTGGGTGTTGAAACAAAAGATGGTGTCTATTAAATATATACAAATGCTAAAAGACATGTATAATGATGCAACTACTAGTATATGCACAAATGATGGGGAAACAAGAGATTTTCCTATTTCTATTGATTTACATCAAGGGTCTGCAATAAGTCTTTATTTTTTTACATTAGTTATAGATGAATTAACGAAGACTATACAAGATGATATACTTTGATGTATGATATTTGCAGACGATATCGTATTGATAGATGAAACATAAGAAGGAGTGAAAAAAAAGTTAGAAAGGTGGAGAAATATTTTGGAGATTAAAGGTTTCAAGATAGGTAGAACTAAAACAGAATATGTGCATTGTAAATTTAATGAAAATCAAAGAGAAGCAGGTGAGGGTGCCAGTTTAGATGAATAAAGATTGTCTCAAAAAACTCAGTTCAAGTATCTTGGATCAATTATTCAAAAAGATGGAGAATGTGATGAAGACGTTAATCATAAGATTAAAGCAGGTTGGATGAAGTGGAGATTGGCTTCATGGGTTCTATGTGACTGTAGAATTTCATTAAAGTTGAAAGAAAAATTTTATCATACAAGTATAAGACCCGCAAATGTTATATGGTAGTGAATGTTGGACATTAAAAGAAAAACATACTTCTAAAATAAGTGTTGTCGAAATGAGAATGTTAAGATGGATGAGTGGTCACACTATATTAGATAAAATAAGGAATGAATGTATCAGAAAAAATGTAGGAGTAACGAGAATTGTAGACAAATTGAAAGAAGGGAGATTGAGATGGTTTGTACATATTAAACATAGACCTAAAGAGGCTCCAGTTAAAAAGATAGAAAATATTAAAATGACAAAAATAAAAAAGAGGCGTGGTAGACCTAAGTTAACTTGGAGGAGGATAATTTAATGTGATTTAGATGGTTTAAATATATCCGAAGAAATAACACAAAATTGATATGAGTGGAGAAAGAGAATCCATATGACCGACTAAAAGTAATTTGAGATAAGTACCTTAGTTGAGTTGAGTTGGGTTGTCTCCATTTTGTTTGGTCTAATTTGGTTCTTTTTTTTGTTATCAGATCTTCTCGAACATGTTTGACGATTTTACGATGTTGGCTAATTCACATTTTATTTTAATATAAGTTTCTTTATCACGGAAGGATAAAACAAATTATTGTGCGATCAAACATCCCTTAGATTATGCCCAATTTTAGTGCCTGTTTGGTTAGGAGTATTAAACTTGTAGTATATAAGTTCAACAACTTCAACATGAAATTATGGCATTCCTAACATTATCATACATTATTAAGGTGTCCATGTCATGCCATCTTGTGAAGTTGTCAGCTGTCTACCAAGATATTCCGAGAAACTTTACCCTCTTCTCACAACCTGGGCTTGTTTGTTTCGTTATCTTGCTCCAAAATCAATTAATGGATTCTTCTTAGATCATGAGGCAAGAATTTTGTTTCGTTAAAATTGTAAAGGACATAGAAAACAAGGTAGAGAATCAAGTGATTATTATGATTTCACAAGTATAACATTCTTGTTTGGGTTTCTACCGCCATGTGATTTTAAACAAGAATCACTTTCCAAAAAACTGTATTTTACATTAACCCATACAACTAAAAATTGTACAAAATAGAGCAAATACATCATTTCACAAAATATTACAGTTGTGCAAACAAGGAATTCAGATTACCTCAGGTGAAGGGAGTATCTTCGGTTTTCAATCAAAATTGGCTATGACCCTAGCCACTTAAGTGGTGGTTCAAATAATAAATTTGGTGAACTATTACCGAAAAAAGCTAAACCGTTATCGACGCCTTACTAATTCACTACCCATCGGTAGCGAGTTGTATTAAATTCGATAGTGAGTTTGTAAGACGTTAATAGCGACTTGATAACGGTTCGCTGACTTATTAACTTACTATCAATGGAGTTGAATGATTACCGACGTCTTACTAATTCACTACCCGTCGATAACGAGTTGTATTAAATTTGATGGCTCGCTGACTTATTAACTTACTATCAACGAGGTTGAGCCGTTACCAACGTCTTAATAACTTATTACTCATCATTTAAGTCATTGATATTACGATCTTTTTTTCATTGAAGACTAAAAATATTTTTTCCATTCGAAGACTGAGATGGCAAACAAACTATCCTGGAGTCTGAACTGTCCTAGTGTTCTTATGGAGCCTCTGCGTCCCATTTCTTGACAGGCTCCGCATTTCCTTCGGAAGCAGATCGGGCGCCGTCGCCGCCGGGAAACTGGCCGGCCGCCGGTCCCGTCGTTCTCGAACGCGGAGAAAGCGGCCCTCCGGCGGCCACCAACCATGCTTTGTCTCCGCCGCACCGCCGCGGATGCATGCAAGCACACAAAGAAGGGACGCCCACCACCTGTTCGACCATATTCCCCATAGACTACGGTACACGGAATTTCAACTTTCTTTTCTTTTCTCTTTCCGCGCGATAATCATAGTAATAATGCCCTTTTTAATTAATAAAGATGGGGTACACGCCGACCTGCGGGGCCGACCCTAAATGCCGTTATAATTTAAAACTAAAAAAAGAGAACTAGAGAGAGAGAGAGCCGTCCGACGCTCCTTGATTTCCTCTCCGCCGTCCGATCTTACAAAACCCTAGAATCCGTGCCGGCCCCGCGCCGGCGCCGAAAACCCTGCGCCGCTGGCCCACTCGCAGGTGCTAAAAGCAGTTTTTTGCAGAGAGCCCCTCGCTGAATGTTATTTACGCAGGTACTTCGAAAACTTTTTTTACTGGTAAAACTGTAAAAGTGCGCAGCCGCCGACCCCGGCGCCACGCCGCCGCCTGTTATCCGCCATCATCGTCGGCACTAGGCTGGGCTGCTCTGCGCACCTGCCGGGAGGGAGAGTGACGGGGCGGCGGTGGCGGTGGCTGGTGGCGGTGGCGCAGCTTTCTCCTCCTGCGCCGTTGCGTTGCGGCTGCCCCCGAGCTCCCCGCGCGTGGCCTCCTGTGCCGGGCCGGGCCGACATGCGTACGATCCTCCCGGCCGCGTCACGGTGAGGCCAACCATGTGGCCACCGGCTCCGGCGACGGCTGACCGCGTCAGACGAGACCGCCGGCCGCCGGAGTTGGTCTTGGTCGGGTCCTACCCTGACACATGTGTAAAAAAAAACCCTTTATTTTCATGAATTTCCATGATGCGTGCGTCGAATCATCTGCAGCGGTTCTTTCTTCTGTCAAAGACAGAAGAAGAAAAGAAAAGTAGAATAAAGGAGCACTCCTACAAAGACAGGCGTGGGTGGCGGCGCGGAGGAGAGGCAGAAAGGGGGCGCCTTGGGGGGGGGGGGGGCGGTAGAACTGGCAGGAGAGCCTCGTTGATGTCGGCTTGCGGAGGATTTCTAGACGGACGGAAGCATTGAGACAGATGGTAGAGAAGATGAGACAGATGGAGGAGGACGAGGTGGAGATAGCGTAAGGTTGAGGGGGGGTCGCTTTATCTCTATCCCTCTCCTCCGCCGGCGTGATGGCCGGAGGCGCGTCCAGGTTGAGGCGGGCGGCGAGCAGGCTCCGGTTTCTCTGCGGCTCCTTCCCCGGCCACTGCCCCGACCGGCGGCCCCGGACTCTGAATGTAAAGCTCTTCTTCTTCTTCTTCTTCATCCTCCTCCTCTCTCGCTGCCAAAATCTTCCAAGATTTCCCAAATGTCGCTGCTTTTCGAGTTCCTTCTTCCCGGATTTCTCGGTAACGCGTCGCGTTCGCCCCCCTTTTTGCCGTGAACGGTTCCGCCGCGGTGTAAAACGCACGAAGATCTGGTTTTTCTTCCGGCATTCCCACATTCTCGGGAAGATCTTCTTCGGTTCTTCCCCGGCGGCAACAATTCCCCCCCCTCTTCTCTGCTCGGTTGATCGAACAATGTCCGGGAACGCACATCTCCTCCCCTTCTCTCGAGGATTGAGATATGGCGGCGCGCGACCTCTGTCCTCCTCCGCTGTGTTCAAGCTGTGTTTTTTTTTCTGTCAATCAGACGCTTATCCGGCTTGCAGAACTTTTTCTTTTTTTTCTCAGACTACTCTGATCGCTACATCCATGTCGGTGCAGATCTCCGCCGTCGACATCGCTCCGGAGAAAGCGGCGAGCATGGAGGGAGCACGAGGCGCCGCCGAGGACGCAGGCGCCATGGCCAAGGTGACCGTCAAACCTGATCTTGACATTAACACGACGGCGATGATCGTCGCAAATCTCTACCGTCGTCTGCTAGCTACGAAGTTAAATACCTCCGAGAGGGGCTGTCTGGTCCCACGGAGGTTCGACCAATGGAAAGTCGCCACGTTTCCGGCGCATGCGCCATGCTTCAGAGGAATCTCCTCCTCGGGCCCGAACAGTTGAACGTCCTGCCTTTTCGTTGAGTTATCTTAGCCGTCTGATCTCGGTGACGTGTCGCCGATCTTTCGGTCAACGGTCACGGCATACGGTGGGTTCCGGAGAGTCGGGCCCACTCAATTCAAACCACTGCTGGTGCCTCGGGTCCCCACCGATCTCTTAGACGAGTCTTGGCCGTCCGATCTGGGTGACGTGTCGGTGATCTTTCGGTCAACGGTCTCTCTTCGTCAGGTCTGTTTCCGTCTTTGCGTCTTCCTCGTCGTTCACGATTGTACGTCGCGTCCGGACATGCAGGCGTTGCAGTGCCAGTGCGCGATATGCCTGGAGCCCCTGGCGAGCGGCGGCGGAGGAGACGGCGGCGGCGGCGGCGGCGGCGGCGGCGATGACGGCGGGCAGGCCATTTTCACGGCGCAGTGCATGCACTCCTTCCACTTCGTCTGCATCTCCTCCAACGTGCGCCACGGCAGCGTCACCTGTCCCATCTGCCGCGCGCCGTGGACGCAGCTCCCCCGCGACCTCGCCCCGCTGCCGTGCCAGCAGCAGGCCGCCGCCGACCCCATCCTCCGTATCCTCGACGACTCCATCGCCACCTTCCGCGTCAACCGCCGCCTGTCCCTCCGCTCCGCCCGCTACGACGACGACGACCCCGTCGAGCCCCAGCGCGTGGCGGTCCAGCCCCGCCTCCGCCTCACCGTCCTCCCCCGCGCGCCGCCGTGCCCCGTGTTACTCCGCCGGTGCCCGCATTCGGGCGGGTCCTCGTCGCCGCCGCCGCCGCCGCCGCCGCAGCATGGAGTGCTCGGCTTCCCCCCGCCGGCCCGCGCCGGCGCCTGCCTGTTGGCGAGGCTGTCGCACCAGCAGCCCACGGACGTCGTCCTCGTCGCCAGCCCCAACGGCCCCCACCTGAGGCTGCTCCGGCAGTCGATGGCGCTGGTGGTCTTCTCGCTGCGCGCCGTCGACCGCCTCGCCATCGTCACCTACTCCTCCGTGGCCACCCGGGCGCTGCCCCTCCGGCGGATGACGTCCCACGGGAAGCGTGCGGCGCTGCAAGTCATCGACCGCGTCTTCTACCTCGGGGAGGCCGACCCCGTCGAGGGGCTCAGGAAGGGCGCCAAGATCCTGGAAGACCGCGCCCACCGGAACCCTCTTGCCGGCATCCTCCACCTCTCCGACAGCCCCACCAGGGCCTCCGCCGGCCGGGAGCTGCAGGTGCCGTTCCCCATCCACCGCTTCCACGTCGGCTTCGGCTTCGGCGCCTCCCACGGGTTCGTCATGCACGAGTTCGAGGAGTTCCTGTCCAGGCTCCTCGGCGGGGTGATCAGGGAGGCGCAGCTGAGAGTCGGCGGATCCGGCGGCGGCGAAGAAGGGGGTCATCCGGTGCGGCTGGGCGAGATGAGGGGAGGGGAGGAGAGGAGGATCCCGTTGGACCTCCCCGGCGACTGCGCCCTCGTCTGCGTCGGGTACAGCTACGTAGAAGGCGGGGTGGAGGAGTGCCTGCGGACCGGGGAGGTGGCGGTGACGACGGCCGCCGCCGCCGCCGACAAGGGCGGGAGGAGCGACGGCGGAGCCGAGGCTCCGGGCATCGCCGCCAGGAGCAGCAGCGTGGAGAGGTGGGATTACCTCGATCCTTTCATGGCCAGAAGGTGGGCGAAGCATCTGCATGGATACCGAACGTGATCTCGAGAAAGAGACAGAGACAGTGCTCGATCAGAGACGGCCGCGAGCTGGCTGCATCGCCGGTGCCGGCGCCGGCGCTGGAGACGTCGCCGTTTTCCGGCGGCAATGTATGATAGGTTCTCGACACCATTTTTCATCTGCATTTTGGGTTGTGAATTTCCGCTGTATGGAACCTCGTTCGGATGAACAGCCGGTCTTCAGATTGTAGGCACCTTTTGATTCAGATTTCGATTCCGATTCTGATTGTCGGATCAGAATAATCCGATATTTTTAACGTGTCGGTAAAAAGGAAAAAAAAATCCAGTATAACCCACTCCTATAAAAACCGCCTTAATATTAGGATATTTTTTTTTATCCCTTCCACCTGGCAAAAAATAATAAAATGAAAAAAAGAAGGTTACCAATTCTCAAAAGTTTGAGTCATACTTGTTTATTTTTTAAACAAATATTTGAACAAATAATAAGTTTAATATATTAAACGAGTCAAATCCGAACAAATTTCTGTTCAATTAGATAGACTCGTAAATTTGATTAAATATTCGATAAATATGTATATTAAATAATAAATGAGTAATATCAATAATCATATATTATCATTTAATTATATAAAATGAGTATAAATAAATTTAATTTCGATAATAAAACTCAGACCATGTTTAATCAGCCCCACGTTGACTCTAACTTGACTCGATCAAAATACGCAGAACTGAAGTTGAAGTCAACACAAATTCTTGTAAAATAAAATAAATCTGCGTTTGATAGGAGCTTGATCGTTTTTATCAAGTCAAAACGGTGTTTATTATTTTTATCAAATTATTGAACACGCCCACCCTCGAGATGGCCTCGGCCACCAAACACCCCACCGACCCCCGCCCTTCCAGATGATTCCGGACGCTTCTGACGGAGAACCTGACGGTAACGTGCGAGAGGGTTTGACGGTGACGGAATATTTTCCGGGCAGTGCCGCAGAAGATGCGGTCTGCCCGAGGCGACGGCGCAGTGCGCCCGGGCAGCCCTCAACAGAAACACCGCGCCACGGCGTACCGTGCCCGGTTTGTCTCACCCGTCAAAACTTTCACATTTTTAAATATATTCTTAAAAATAAATACAATTCTAAAAAAACTGTAAAATCTATATATGTTTTTTTCTAAAAATAGGTTTTTTATTTATATAAAACCACCTTCAAATGCCATCAATTGAGCATCTTAGATTTTCTGGACAAAATATCTTGGTATTTCTATGGTGGTAGGTATAAGTGGTGGGGAGAGTGATAATAGAGCGGAGCATCCGCATCCATTAAGAAATATATAATGATAATATTTCAAATATTACGAGGATATATTTGGTACCACGAAAATTCTAGGGACCAACATAAAAAATTATATTGTCCTCTCTATTCGTTTTTGATTTATTTTTTAAAAGTTAATTTATTTAAATTATATTTAAATCACTCACTTCCACGTTAACTTTGATCACTTATTTCCACGTTTTATTTTTTAGATTTTTTAAATGACCCTTTTTAAAATCTACATTTGATATATTCAATTCCAACTCAATCTCTTTTATTTTAATTTATCTACAACCGTCGTTATCTTCACATTTTTCTCTGATATATTAAATGTAATAGGACCACACATCTTCTCTTCACATTATAGTTTCATCTTATTTTAGAATATAAATTTTATTTTAACGTCATTTATTTTTTTAAATTCGGCAAGGCCGCAACTACTTTTATCTTTGACTTGTTTGGCGCAGTGGATCGCGGCGTAGCGCTTGATTTGCTGACGTGGACGGGCGGGCAGTTCTGAGTGGGAAGGCTCGCCGCGTCATCGATCCGAGCTCTCTGATTGGTCCATACGTCTCCACGTCAGACGGCGTTGCCGATCAGCTGGAACCTATATAAAAAATAAAAATCCTATTTACTTTTTTTATAAATCACAGATTCACAGTAATGAAATACTGAAATATTCCACGTTTTATCTTTTTCCACTGCCGGGTCGTCTCGCTCTGTCTCTCTCTCTCCCTCGCCATTGCAGTCGTTTCAACTGTAGCTGAGACTCCTCGCGCCGGAGCTTGCGCGAGGCGGAGGAGACGCCGTCAGGAGGCCGTGGAATCAGGCGATCTGTACCGTGGATCGGTCTGGGCATTCCCACGTCTTCGTCTTTCTTTCCATTCTGTCGATCGCTCGCTTGTTTGTCTTGCTCTTAAGTCATGTCGTTTGTAGTTTGAGAGCTTTGTGCGACTGGTGTTTCGTCTGCGTATCCGTGGTATTTATCTTTACCGTTCGTTTAATTGCGATTGTCCGCCTGTGGTTTTCTCTCCCAGTTCTTGTTCACCATCCTTTTTGTAGTCTGCTTGTAGGTTAGAATCCAGTCGATGACTTTCGTTTTGTTTATGGGGGGGGGAGTTGAGGGAAATGAAGCTGTTTCTTGCTATAAACATCGTCACGAAACGGAGAGGAGTCGTGGTTTTATTTAGATCTAGAATTCTTTGCCGGGCTATATGTTGAGCTACGTCTACATACTAGGGTTTTTAGTGAAAGGAAAGAAGACCTCTCTGTACACATCTATAGACTTATGCGGTAAATATCTGTTCTCAAACTGTCACCAGTTACCAGTACTGATGCTGTCAGTTGACTTGGAAGTCCATAAAAAAAAGACATCTCCATGTTTGCAACATCCTTCCACGCAGTTCTTGTTCCTTACGACCAACAAAAATAGCTTAACGTGGTTTGTTGAAAACAAGCAGGACCCAAACAAGCAAAACAAACTCAAGCTATGTTTTTTTCAAGCTTGGGTTGATCCACATGGACCGAGGTTATCTTTATGTGAGTTTGAGTTCAATGGGCTTGGGAAATTCTATATTTTTAAGCTTTCTCTTTTCCGAGTACCAAACAGAGATCAAGGTTCTTATAGTACTAAATGATGAGCACCTATTTAGCAATTTATTATAACATGGATAGAAACAAATGTAGAGAAAGTTGTTGGTCACATATACTTCTATATTCATCCAGCTATCTGTTTAATAAACTTCTATATTTTTAATAAAAAAATATTCATGTTTTTGTCAAACATATCCTCAAGCACAAAAAAATTCACTATATCTGTATTAGGTTTAAAATTCTGTTTCAAGCTCGAACAGATTCACTATTTTTTTAAGCATGGAGTGTAGTTTCATTGGCGGCCATCTGGCTCTGCCATAAGGATATGCTAAGGATATATAGGCCACTGTTTACTTCTGCTAATCATCTTAGGGCATCGAAGAGGGTTTGCTTGTAGTTTTTCTTGGCTTCTACCTTCTTGGGAGTTAGCTGGGTAGCACTTTTCTTTTACTGTTCTGTTTTTCTTCTTCCCCATATGTACTATTTTTGTTTCATAATTAACGAATTTCTGACTAAAGTCACCTTCAAAAAAGTTAACATTTTCTGCCAATCAGGATATGGATTCTACCTGCCTTCCATGTTCACTAGGTCCAATACAAATGAGATTATGCTTTTGGTTAAGGGATTTGAGATTAACATAAATATTATATTAAATCAAAATTTAAGGTTCCAGCAGGTGTTTGTAGAAATTAAAATTTTTAAGGGCTGCTTTCTTTTGGCAAGGAGCAAAGATTGTAATCTCGGATCTCGGCTTCGTCTTGGAAGGGTGAATGAGAAGACATCTCGTGAGATTCTCAGAAAATCTTGGGAGATCGAATCTCGGATTTTATTTCTGTAGGGTGCCTTACCCAAAGATTGCCATCTTGAGAGATTCTCGGGAGATCGCATTCCATGACAAGGAGGATATAATAATTTCTTAAATCTCTATAGTTGCAAGTGCAAGTGAAATGGAAGATGGAGCTGGTCTGGCTGATTGAAAGGTTAGCCTGTTTTTCTTAATGGTTTACTCTGAACGTTGAAGATTTTGAATGAGAATTCTTGCTTGTTAG
Organism: Cryptocoryne crispatula var. balansae; assembly: GCA_036172225.1. Taxonomy (NCBI): domain Eukaryota; kingdom Viridiplantae; phylum Streptophyta; class Magnoliopsida; order Alismatales; family Araceae; genus Cryptocoryne; species Cryptocoryne crispatula. The sequence continues at coordinate 38,080,334 of CM069930.1, forward strand.
ATCCAAATATTATGTGCACAATTTTGCTTTGTTAGAGAACATTAGTAGAAGCACTTCTTTGACGATCAGTTTGAAGTATTTTTGGCAGAACTGGGATTTATGCTCAAAAAGTTTTTAGGTGATGTTTCTTCTGACAAATTTTGAAGGATAAGTGTGTCGATCATGAAAATAAAGACAAAGAATTGGTAGAGTTATTTCCAAGGTAGTTTAATGTGTCACATTCCGTGAACAGTTTAGATAAATAACTAAAGATGTATAGAATTTTCATGATGCAGCCAAAACCTAATTTTATTTGAATGCTCTGTGGTGGTAAAGAGGCCGTGGATTAGGGGCGTAAATTGATTCCAATATTCTGAAATTTTGATTCATTTCCGATAAAGAGGACCATGTATTTTTTTGAAGGGTGACCGGGTATATGTCTTCTTCATCATGTCTTTTCTTTTCATTGATTTCAAACTTTTTTAGCTCATGGGCTTTTGAAATGTCATAATGTGACATGTTGATATGACCTCATAATATGGTGGCGGGTGCTTTTGATGCTGCTCTCTAGTCACCTTCACTTACCTTGGATTGAATAAGAGAGCCTAAGGTTTAGGCATACCTTCCACATCTAAGTTTTGCCTGGTTCTCTCAGGTATCGGATTGTCTGAATTCCAAGATCAGGATGTGCCGTGTGTAGGGTGGTGTTTACCCTCAATTCTTAGAGAGCAACTTAAAACATATGGACTTAAATCATATTGATAGTCCTTTCCATTTTATGAAAAATATTTTTTTGAGGTAGACTGCATTCCATGGGTGACTTAACTTTTTTCCTTCTATGTTAGCCAATTCATATGCATTTTAAAGATATTTCTCGGTGATTATGTGAGAGTTGGTCTCTCAACTATAATCTGTCTTGGGCCTGCTGGCACTAGTAGACATTTGAACCTACTCAATATTTGGTCGATCATGAATTATGCATGGATAATCTCCTGAATCGTCCAGTTTCTTTCATCGGTTACATGCAGAATCCGAGAGTACTTTATGCCATATTTTTACAAGTTTGATTGTTAATCAATCTTGGAGGTAAGTTGATCCAACTCCTTAGTACAACCAACCGGAACATATACTGTCAAGTGTGTTTCCCTTGTGATTTCTAACCTTCATCTGTCATGATCTGAGTGTATACCTATCTTTTTACTTCTGCTGGGTGATACTCAGCTATGAATCTTGGTATCTGAACACCATCAAGTCTTCCTTTAATATGTAGACCTGGGTCCTTTATTTTATGTCATTGGCTGACCATGTTTCATTATTTTGTGCCCATCTTCAGACCAATATAGGGCTGATATTGGCCGGTCTGGTTGAACTGGCCCCTCAGCTACTTAATGAACGTGCAATCTAGCCGTGTGACCCTGGACCCTCTGCTATGCCTACTAGCTGAACATGAGACTCTCCAACCTTTGGGTTTGATATATTGCATAAATTTTAAGCTGAGCATTTTCAGCTCATCCCAGCCTTCCTGGCATGTGTGGGATTTTTGTTTGTGCTCCATTTTATTTGGAGATTTGTGTCTCATGTGAGATAGGACTTTAAAAGAAAAGGGTTCCTATCCTTGCCGCTTGCTTATTTTCTTTCTATCCTTTATATTTATATGATGCAAATTTTAGGTGCCAATAGAAGGGCACTTGTCTCTCTAACCTAGGAAGCAGAGCAGTTAAGGCAGTGCCAGTCTTTAATGCTCCACTTATTTCTAGTATCATAAAGATGTTGAAAGCACTTGAGCAATGAGGTGAGCTGTGGTAATGACAAGCCATCATAAACACAAAGTTTTATAAGTTGTCTATTAGAGAACTGAATGTACTGGTTGCATTTGCATGTATAACTTATTTGAATGTGTAAACTTGATAGCTTCATCCTGTTTTGTTTAAGTGCCAAACTAGTGAGGACACTAGACTTTGGCCTCGGTTTAGTCAAGTATATGGTCGACGCAGGAGAAATCTGGGTTCCATTTGGCTTGGGGATAATTACCTTTATTTTGTTTAGTCAGAATATTTTTTTTAGATTTTTCTAAGGTGCCTACATAATTTTTAGGCATTTTAGACATTTCTTACGTTTTTTTTCATTTTGTTTGCTGTTTTACCGAATTTCTTTGTAAATTGGAGGGCCGGATCCTATTTAAAGGACCGAACCCCTCCCATTCGACGCATGATGCAATGAATAGAATATCCCGTTGAACTCTCACTTCCCGGTTTTGCCCTTAAGTCTGCTGCGGTCGTCTTAAACCCGCGAGGGTTTCTTCTCTTTCCTTCACATTTCGCGGATGGCTGGTCTGCGCGTCTCGAGCTCCTCCGGCGGCGAACCCTAGCGCGGTTGTTCTTCTTCCAGATCTCCTTCCTCCGATGGAGAAAATGAAGAGTGCCTTTGGAGAGTTCGATTCCCCTCTCTCGGTTCTGCTGGTTTGTCTTGAACTTCACCTCCGTTGGATCGACCTTCAGATCTCTACGGAAGTTTCCTTCTCCTCTACGCATTGAGGACAGCTCGTCCTCTTCTTCTCTTCTTTCTTCTTGAGGATAGCTCGTCCTCCCTTTTCTTCTCTTCTTCTTGGAGATAGCTCGCCTTCTTCTCCTTCTTCCGGATCTGGTTCTGGCGATCCCTCCTTCATTCGCCTAAACCTTTTACTCCTACTGGTACTGCTGTGCGGAGCTTCAAACCGACATTACTGGTAGCCGAGTGTCTACTTCTCTGCTGGTTGTAGACCCTGCGCTGTTGCCTCTTGTTGGTTGAAGAAAAATCTGAGCTTCGTCCGTGGAGTTGGTTGACATCTGAGCTCCGTCCGCGGAGTTGGCTGAAATCTGGCTCATCCGAGACTTTGGTCGATGACGAAGGGATCTTTGTTCTCAAATGCTGTCATATGGGCGGACACTGTTGATGCTGATTCTTTGTCATACGATGACCGTTGAGACAGGTCCACTTCCAGTCACGTTCTAGTCAACTACTGATTCCTTGAAGTTTTTTGGTTCTTAGCTCGGTTGATTTCATTTAAACCATATTCAGTGGTTAGTTTACCCTCAGTTCAGCTGTCGACAACATTTAGCCAGAGCAATTGGCGGACAGGAGAATGAATCTGCCTACATTTCTTAAACGGAAAATGATGATGACCATTACCAGTCTAACACCCTGGTAGCTCCTAAACAGTTGCCGGTGTTCAGTCACAAATTATCGCTAATTGCCAAAACGAAAATAGTCTTCTGATTCCAGGCTGTGATGATTAAAATCTGAGCCTATATTCTTGGATGCTGTCCCTTTTACTGGAATTCGAGAATTGTTGCTGAAAAATCCAAGCAGGTGCAGATTATTGGATTTCTGTCAACGTGAAGATATGGTATTCCTCTGATTGTGAGTTGTAGACCTATTACCACCCTATGAGGTGTGGGTCAATATTTGTTGTGTACTTATCTGATAAAATCATTGTAAGTAAAGGAGGAATACCTATCTCTCAGCAGAAGACCGTCTTCCCCACACTCCGGTGTGGAGGTACTTTCTGATAAACTCTTCCTTGTATGGTTATAATTTTGTTTTTCTATTATCTTAAATCGTGATGCCATGCCTGGTGCGTTTTAGGTCCTAGCTCTATTTTCAAATTGCTGGTGGTCATTGGCGAGAACATTAGAGTGGACCTAATCCAGATAACTAAAATCGGTTACGTTAGTTGTTAGAACCGCATTTCAAAATCTAACAAGAATTTCAAAACTGGCGTTTCTCCCTCTTTCTTCTATCTCCTTTCTGATTCAATAAAAGAGAAAGCAACTTAAGTGGAATTTTTCTTAATTAGATCAATCTAAAATTGAGAGACCTAGAACTGATTGTGGGAGTCAGAATTTTCATTTGTGGGTTAATAGCCTCAGCTTTTCACATATTCTTGTATTGCAAAGTTTAAGTAATTTTGTAGCTTTTATTTCTGCACTGTTCTCAAGTTTCAATTGGACATTCTGCGTATTTTGTTTTTTTGTTGACTTTTTAATAAAATAAAACATGAAATGCTAGTTGTTAGCGCACCATCAAGGCACTGAATGCTGAATCCAACCTTTGATTGCGTTGGTTGCCTTCCCCATCTACCTACACATATTGAAAGCCATATCCAAGATAGCTTGACCTTGAAAAAGGGGAAAAGAAATGTAAATGCAGGTGTGCAAATAGATGTCAGTAGTTCCCTCTATCCCTCACTGTCTTTTAACCCAAACCCCCATCCAACCATCACTCCATGTTTGCTTTTCTCCTCAAGTCATCAAGACATCTTTATCTATCTCTTTCTTTCTAACTTTTTTCCACGCCGTCATCCCCTGTCTTACACTCATGCTGTTTCCTGTTCCTACCTCGCCAGGTCACCCTTTTTCTACCTCTTTTTTTGGTTAGTTCACTCTGACTCCTGTCTGATCCTCACCATCCTATTGTCCTCTGTTCCAACTATGTTTGGAACATTGCTGTTTTTTCAATTGATGTACCCAATTATAATTTATTTTGAGTTGTTTTCTGTGCAATTTATTTTGCAGCATATGTATTCATTTTCTATTTTCTGTTAAAACATACAAAAAAGCAGAAACACCTCAAGCACCTAAGGGACCATGTCCATGATAACATAGGTAGAACCCCATTGGTGGTTGTTGCACATGGATCATTAATTTTTGTAAGTCATCAATCTAGACAATAAATCAATATGTTCAATGCACTTATATCTTTACCATATGTTCAGATTTATCATGGATCTTTCTGCTCAGCTACACTATTCTGCTTATTGGCCGGTACCCGAAATACATCCTTTAGATGGTTTGGGCCAGCAAGTGAAGATAAGGTTTTGTTCATCCTGCTGGACAGTGCAAACATATACATTAACCACAATGGCCGATTCATTAATGGGACAAGAGCTACTGGTCCCATTTTTTCAGTGCAAATACTTAGTATTGCATTTAAGTTGGAATCACCAAAACAGAATAATGACAACAATTGGCCATTATTCCCAGAGAAAAGAACACAGTCGTACTTGTACAAGTTTCTATTGATTGATTCATCAAACGAAGCATATTGTTGAATTATCATGTTATTATTACCTTATATCTTTCTTTGCTTGAAGAAATATTTTCTTTTTCTTTGTTTATTTTCTTTGGTCCTGCTTCGAATTTCACTCAATTGATGAATGGATGATTTGATTCTCACTTACATGGTTAACAGATGTTGACTAATGTATCAACCAAAACCTAGTAGTGTAAGCTTATCTTCCAACAATCCGATAACTCGCAATCAGCAGCCAGACATGAATGGAAATGCTATAGTTCCTAGTAATGGAGGTAACAATATCAACAATTCTGCATTAGCTTCAAGGCAGCGGTTACGGTGGACGCATGAACTTCATGAGCGCTTTGTGGATGCTGTTACGCAACTTGGTGGCCCAGACAGTAAGTAGCTTCTTCCAAATTTCACCATAAATGATCTAGAGTTCTTTTGCTTCTATCCTTGAATGATCATAGACCCCGCAATTTTCTCAACTTGTTTCGGTATCATAGTTGTCAAGCAACAAAGCGACTTAAGCAACCAAAGGTCCTTTTATCACTTAAGCGACAAAGCATCTGCTTAAGTGGTAGTTGGTAAGAGTAGTTTGGTTGAGCAGCTAGCCGACTAAATATAACCAAAAATCACAGCAATGAAGGATATATAAGCATAAAATTTATATGTAAATAGAAAATTAGAAAATGACTTACAAAATATTTCTTGACATCATGCTTTAATGAAATATGCAAACTATTTATCCACAACATACAACATGAAATCCATTTTTGTCAGTATAAAAAATATAGCAGGCAAATAACAATGATAAAAACACATCAATGGTACATAAAAACATAAAAATGGAACTAATACAAAACAAGTCTAACAAAATAGACCTAACAAGAAATATCTGGATCCATCTCAAGTGGATTTGGTTAACTTAAGCAGCCCAAAGAGGGTGCTTTACTGCCATAGAGAAAAGTGACTGGGCGTTTTAGCGGCCCTGGACCTCTTTACCGCTTAAATGGTCACTTGACAACACTGCTTGGCATCCATGAATCTGTGTGCCTTGTGTTAATTGTACGATGTGAAGGGTCATAGAAACTCCCCATGTATACACAAGGCATAGGCATAACTTTTTGAGTGAGGGATTTACTGGACGTTTCTGTCAATAAAAGAGCTTAACTTTACTACTGAAAATGAAATTGCACCTTTCACTGGAGGAGAAACTTGTTTTCCCAAGGTTGGAGATGTGAAAATGCATAGACAATGTTGACTCTATACTTCACTTACTCGTTAGACAAGATTTATGAGAAGTAAGAAAATATGTTTTCGGCTTTCATTCAAATGGAGACATGAACTGGAATCTGGTTGAGTGAAAGTTGGATGGAACTCTGTTATCTGAATGTGAACATTTAACTGTGGAGTACAACTGCATCGCAACTCTGAAGCATGTAATTTGATCCTACTGATTTTTTGCCAAGCTTAGAATGTTTAAGCATGGTTGTTATTAGAGTGAGTGATAGGGAGCAAACAAGTGCAATTGGATCAGTTAGGAATTAGGATGCAATGACGTTGGCTGATATGATCCAATTTCCATGGAACTGATACAATTCATTTCCTGATTGTCGGTCGTCCATGATTAAGGATTGGTGGGATTTACCAGATTGGCCGACCTGCCAATTAGCTGTTGGGCAGAGCAAGAACTTGATAACATGCCCTTATCCACAGAACCTAAGTACCACCTTGACGAACAAAAATACCTTGACGAACAAAGATAAGTAAGAAGATGGCATTAGTCTTCTGACAATTTGATTTCAGTGAATAGTAGTAACAATCAAGATACTAGAGACCATAGATCGCGGAATCGGTCGAATCGGATCAGAATCGGCCAATTCCAGAATCGGATCGGCAGATTTTGATCTGATTCCTGCTTGAAAGACCGATTCTGACCTAAATTCCACCGGAAATCAGAATTGGTCTGAATTGGTCGAATCGGTCTTGAATCAGTCAAATCGGATCGGAATCCTGATTTTTTAATATATTTTTAAAAAGATTCAGGCAGAATCAGATAGAATCGGACCGAATCGGACTGAATCAGAATTGGAATTGGTCCAAATCGGAATCGGAATTTTTTTAAAAAATTCTGATTCCGGATCGGTTTCTCTTCTTGAGAATCGGTCTGAGTCAGACCGATCTGATTCGAATCAGATCGGTACTAACCAATTCCGATTCTGATTCCGATTCCAGAATTCTTGCTAGAGACAGGTCCTGACCAAACCATTTGGTGATTTCTATAGAATCTCAAGGCTTACCAACTTAACTGTTAGATTCCCTGTGAAACAAATTACTCAAGGAAGGTATAGTCGGGGGTCGGCCCCGGGTCGGTCGGCCCCGACCTGGGTCGGTTGGGGTCGCGACCCGGGTCGGGTCGGGGTCGGAAAAAAAAATAATAAAAAATTCAATTAAAAATAATAACCGGGTCGGGGGGTCGGGGCCGGGTTGGGGTCGGTCGGCCCAAAAAGCGACCGGGTCGGGCGACCCGGCCGACCGGGTCGCCGACCCGGCGAACTATGAAATTACTCATGCCACACAAGACCACATACGATAGGACTAGACTAAAAGCAAGGAAGTTAGATTCCTTTCTATATACTTTTTTGACAAAAAGATCTTTATAGGGCCAGTAAACCACTTTGTTTTGTATAATGTTGTTACTATCAACAAACTGTGTTATTTTATTTTCCTGTATAATGATATGTATAACCTTTTCCCTTTTTCAGGAGCCACTCCTAAAGGAATCCTAAGAGTTATGGGGGTGAAGGGACTAACCATATATCATGTGAAGAGCCACTTGCAGGTAAAATGTTTGAATAGCTAGACATCATTATCATGGGCCATTTTCTTCATTTGTGGTTACTAACAGCCATGCCTTTTCTTTCTGTTTTCAGAAGTATCGGCTTGCAAAATATCTTCCAGAGTCTTCTCCTGATGGTAGGCATAATATTAATTGGTGAAATTTCTTTTATTGGTAACGTAGATATAGGTGCCTCTTCGTTAATACTGTACGTACACATCCAATAAATAATTACTGACTCTGCAGGCACACTGACTGAAAAGAAGGAACCTGCAAACCTGTTTTCAAATTTGGAAAACTCTTCGTAAGCATTAATTTGTTATTTTTCTTTAAAATCTTGTGAAATAACATCTAGTTGCTTTGAAGATTGATGGTGCCAAGGGATTAATGGGTAGGGATAGGCCACTGTACCTGCCACAGGCTATCCATATTTTACTTGTTATCGGATCTGGAGACTGGCTGATCCTCTAGTAGTCCACCTTCAGCCAATCTTCCCTGCACTTTTGGGCAAGGAAGACGAGAGGTCTGTGGGTACGTCCATTTGGATCTCATGTACCCAATAAATGACCCTTCATTGCAGATCCACAACTTCCTATTTATCAGGTCCTCAGGATCTGACTGGACTGCACAGGACCTGCAAACCTTCATCTTCCGGCGGTGAAAGATGCAGGGGGCGGCAACCCCTCACCCTGCCGTTCCCCTGAGAAAAGCAGGTTCAACAGGATCCAGGCAGATCCTGGCTGAAATTGAACTTGGGTTGGGCCTTCTCCGACTCAAGACCAGATCCGGGTTGCAGATCCCAAACCAGGATCAGCCAATACTGCAAAACCTGGATGGTGCTAATCATTTTTGTGAAGTGACAAAAAACTGGTCATAGTTAATTCAAGCACAAAGGTTGGTAAGAGTGGATAAAAGTGAGTGTTAGAAAAGAAGTCACCGAACAAAATCTGCTTCACAATTTTGGAGTGCATTCTGGTTGCATTACTGTTCATGGATATGATTATTTATCTTATGATGCCATCTGAAAGATGAACTAAACCTACAACTACTATGATAAGCACAAAAAAATGGAAGCTTCTATAACTGAAGGTTTTCTGAGTGAACCTTTGACCTCTTTTGGGTTGTTGCCAGTGGGTTGCAGATAACGGAAGCTCTCAAGTTACAGATGGAGGTACAGAAAAGGCTGCATGAACAACTGGAGGCAAGCGCTCTTCCTGATACCTTGTGTTTCAAATTTCATAGCAATTACTGCAAACAACCTAGGCGCACTTGATGTATGCACTCATCAGATATAGAGAAAAGATCACCTGTAGTATAATGGCGATGGCAACTTCTTTCCACAGAGAAATGCAGCTTAACCATTCAGGCTATGGAAGATACCAGCAAGACTGGTACAGAAAGGAATATACATATTGGCTTAACACCGTAATGAAGTGTTACTGGTCTCTCACTGCTTTCTTGGTTCCTCGAACAGAGTCACTGATGAAGGGTGAAGGGTGTGGAGTAGCTTTTTGTTATTTAGTTGGTAAAGTGAGGTGGTAGGCAATTCCTAATTCATACGAATAGTAAATTTCTGTTACCTATTGAACACATTTAGCATACAGACATTTGAGTTTCATTGATCCACAATAACTATTTTTAGTGGTGGTGATCAGAAAGGTAACTACAGGCATAGGATCACATTATCATGTAGTGATAGAGGATGAATTAGAATCCAGATTACGTATAATATCAAACATGTAAAACTAGTCCGTATACTTGAAATATTTGACGTATAACATAGACAAGAAACATAGACCTAGGAATTAAGAACATAACGCATCAAAATTATACAACCATATTGCTAAGAAAATAAGTTTCCTAAATATTACGAAATTCTTGAGATATCTTAAATGTTTGTTTGGAGTTCACAAAGCAACATGAAAGGCAGGCCGATTCTTCATCTATGCAGCTAGGCAGGCTGGGCGATCACCTAACTGGCTGTAAGCCTAATCACCAGCCTTGGCCGCACCTAGACTCTGCCATTGTAAATGAAATATGGTCCTTCAATATTAGATCATAAAAATAGAGAAGTAAATAGCCAAGGCAGATTCTCCATGACTTGCTCCCAGGAGGGGTATGAGAGTATGCATTGGAAGAAATAACAGAAGAACAGGGGAATTTCATCTTCATGAGAGATTTCCTGAAAGCAATGCTTCTTTCCTTTCCTCCCACAAGAATTATTTGCCAATGACGTATGTTATTGCCATTGGGCTATGGCTGCTGGATGGTGTCTTGCTTCTGTTATCAAAACTTCTTTTCTTCCATTTGAAACCGACAACCACTGCATCATCGGACTCCTTGCTTGCCCTCTACGTGACTCTTTATGTTCCTTGATCTTGGGTGACACAATACAGGTCCAGAGGCAGCTGCAGCTTCGGATAGAGGCTCAGGGGAAGTACCTGAAGAAGATCATCGAAGAGCAGCAGCGCTTGAGTGGCACACTGCTGGAGCCACCAAGATCGTCTACGTTGAACCCTGCCCCTGGCGGTGATGCCTGTCAGGATTCGGAAAAGAGCGACCCATCGACTCCTGCCCCTACGTCTGAGTTGCCACTCAAAGTAAAGCTCGCCGGTGACGGGCTCTTCAAGGGCGGCCTCTCGGGGGACGATTCTCTCTCTCCACACCGTGAGCCGTTGACACCGGATTCCAGTTGCCACGCCGGTTCACCCCGGGAAGAAGCATCCAAGACTAGGCGGCAGCTGCATGCAAAGGAGCTACTCCTTGCCAACCACATACTGGAGTCAAGTTCAAGCTTGGGTTTTCAGCAGACACCTGCCTTCTCCGAGGATGTTGACGGCGGAAGGCGGCGGGCGTAGGGAGGGATCATCTCTGAGGATGGCAATGTATAACAGTGGACACTACGTAGGAAACGCATGTTTTAGGTGGAACAGAGGATTGCTCCTTTCTTGCAGGCATCTGATAATCCAGTTCGCAAGCAGAAGTTGCAGGAGCGTCTGTACATGACGGGCAGCAGTCAAAACGCACGCACCATCTGGTTCCTGGATTAGGAGGAGCCCAGAATTTATCCGATCGTCTCGTCTAACTCTCGAGCTACCAAGTTTCCAAAGACATCAGGTGAGTAAGGTAGTATCTGATGATGGAGAGCAAACGGAATTTATCCATGGATGGAGGCTGGAGAGATCGAGGTCTGAATATTAGGCACTGAAATGAGGTTGTATCCCGTTGTAACTTTTTTTTGTAAGAATATCTTATCCTCGATTTGATAACGAATTAAATGGGCGGCTAATGTGCCTTAGAATCTTGATCGTTGTGCTTACAGGGTGTTTAGTTACATAATAAATTTTTATATATTTTTATCATAAAAAATTGTATTAAGATAAAGTGAGTTAATCAATAGTGTAATTTTTTATGTTTGAGGAGATAAGATAACAAAGAAAGAGTGTAAATCATATGTGATTAAACAAATGGGGGGGGTGAATCACTGGGTAAACAAAAGAAGGTATTTTTTTATTAAAGAAAGAATTTTTTTTAAAAATATAAAATTGTAATGATTGCGAAACATCTTTTTAAATATAAAATTATAAAAAATTGATTAGTTTTCTTTTTTGTTGTCTTTACCAGACGGCAGGAGTTTAATCTTATAATCATTCTATCTGTTATTGTCTTGATACAAAACGGCGTGGGAGTGTAAGGTAAGAAAGCTAGAGTATTTTGTACCTATTCTAATATTAATGGCCACTTTTTAAATGTCCAAAAGAAAATCCTCTCTCATCCATGTACGTGTTATATATATATGGACCTAACTAGGTTCAGAAAATGTTATGCTTAATGGATTATAAAATATAATATGGCACTTAAAGTTCAACGAGTTTATATCTAGTGCAAATGAACATACGCCCTCTGTCATTATTTTACTTGCTGCCAAGAATGGTAAAATCTCTAAAGAAAACGACGATAGAACGATAAGAATTCAAGAATGTGAGGTAATAGCGCATTTATACGAAATCTTGCACAGGGGCTAGGGAATAAATAGTTAGGGCTATAGTGATAAAAAAATGTTGTCGGGGGTGTATCGAGAGTTTGCCGTGGTGACCTCCAGCGCTGCTTGTTAACATGTTCTTATCTGGACGCTGCCACGTAGCCGGCGGCCCGGCAAGCTGCCCCTTCCTGCCCTTGCGAGGGTTTGCGTTGCGCCTAGAAATAGCCACCACCCCCCGTCGAAGGATCCACGGCGGTGGGCGGCGGTGTACGAGTCCTCGGGCGGCTGGTCGCAGAAGGTGGGAGCGGATTCTTCTGATCCATCTCTTTTTTTTTTTTTTTTGCTTCTCGCTCCTTCGGATTCGCGCGCAAGGAGATGCGCTGTTCTGCTTTGCCATTGTTTTTTGGTGCTGAGCGGACGGCGTATTTCTTTTGATGTCTGGTTACCTGAGACCGTCGGATTTCTGGGATTTTTGTTTCTCGTGTCTTGTGGGCGTCGAGTAGCCCATTGATCTGTTGATGGGGGATATGAGATGGCCAAAGACGCGGGCTTTTTATTTTTCCTTTTGCTCGTTCATGTTTTTTTTTCTATACTTTCTAGGTTCGATTTCTTGATTATTCTTTTCTATGCGTACCCCTTCCGGTGATGAAAACATGATCGTCGGGGAAACGACCTTCTTTCTTATGGAGATCTGCAGGCCGCGTCTGTTGAGTTTCGGGAGCCATGGCGTCCAAGAGGATTCTGAAGGAGCTGAAGGACCTGCAGAAGGATCCCCCGACTTCATGCAGTGCTGGTTTGCCCTTTCTTTGTGTCTGTTGCTTTCTCTGTGCCCGGCGCTTCTGGTACTTTGTTTGGAAGCGTGTGCAATTTTTTTTCTTAGTCGCCTTTGAATAATATTCGGTGCTGTGGAGGCTGAATCCCCACTTACTTGTATATCCTGTGATGCCGGTCTTCTCTGCTCTTCCTTTTCTTTTTTTTGCATGCGGTGACACAATAATATATGCTTCTTTGTTTGTGACCATAAGTTTTACGAAGGGATTTGTTGGAGAGTAACCTCCTACCATGAGGTTTTCTGCCTTTCGTTTGCCTTATTTTTTTTCCTTTTTTCTTTTTACACTGGCATCTTACTTGTTAAGTACGTTGTATCATTACAAGGTTGGCTGGATATGCTTTTAATGGATTAACATTAGAGATGCTTTGCTTAGCTTTATCTGCACCGTGCCTTCTTAAATTATGGTTCCCATTGGTATGCACATGCACCTGAACATGTGCTATGATGTTTGATAAACCATATTGTGGATTGATTGGATTCGACTATAATTTGCTCTGTCTAAGTTGTACCTCACTTTGTTATTTGTAAATTGTCTTTGTTAGTGTTTAGCAGCGCTGATCATTTAACCAGCAATTAAAATAAATTATTGATTTTAGTGGTATGCGTGTTAACCTGAACATGATATGATGTTTGATAAGCCATATTGTGGATTGATCGGATTGGACTATAATTTGCTCTAAGTTATACCTCACATTGTCATTTGTAAATTGTCTTTGTTAGTGTTTGGTGTTACGTAACTAAATTGGTTACGTATGTGGGTTAATCCCCAAGCGAGGATAAGGATCCAGTAGTTATTAACCGGATAGACATCGAGTTATTCTAAGTCTATCAGGACTCTTGATAGGGACTAAAAGAGTCCTAGTCGAGATGAGTTTCTTGGGTTGTTCTCCTTATAAATAGTCTAGGCCGGTGGCTCATTCGGGATGTCGAGTGTCGAGAGAGCCATTGGGAGGAGAGGTTGTACGTCTACGGTTTAGTGGAGTTCGACTTCTCCGAAATCTCGTCGTCTTTGTGGTGTGTGCATCTTGCTCCGTGGGTGATTGATCGCCGGGTTTCCGCAACATATGGTATCAGAGCCAGGTTGTTTGATCAAGTTGTAGAAGACAATGCGGTGAAGATGACGATGACATTGGTGGTGGATCCTACACCGACCAGCTCTGCAGCGGACTTGGCTGCAGGTGGAGCACTGACAGAACTAGTAGATTCCAGGGGTTCTCGGTGACGAGAGAACTGGCAGCAACACGGTGGAGGCGGCAGGGACCATCGAAGCGCTGGTCTGCAACCAAGGGGTGTTCCTCCCGCAGGAACTGGATGATCTCGATGACGGTTGCTTGGAGGTTTGGCACGACTGGTGGCTGCGCAGTGGTCTAGTGGGCAAGTAAAGGCTACTTATGTTGAAGGGGTTGCAGCGCAGCACTGTAATTACAGAAACAGGGCAGCGGCTTTGATGCGACGACACTGGTTGCTCTCCAATGGCAGACAGTAGCCCAACAGGGACCCGTGGCGGAGGTCCGTTTCAGGAGGGAGCAGTGGGCTATAAGGACTGTTGAAGGGCCTTGGTGGCGACGATCTCTCCAAGGCCTTCGGCTGGCTTGCAGCTGTGTGCGATGCTGAGTTGCTGGTGTGCGTGACGGTGTATAGGCATGAACAGAAATAGAATAGGGCAGCATCCTATTGGTGATGTGCGGGTGTGATTCTTCAAGGCTAAGTTTTTTATTTTTTATTTCTTTTTTATTCTTCCTCTTGTAATCACGTGGAAGCACATAGAAAGTGGCTCAGTGTTGACATGCGGGGGTGGGGGAGGAGAGAGAGAGATAAAAAACTTAGCAATATCTAATATTTAAATATTTATTGGGTCGGATCAGTTATCGGATCCGGTTATTAGGACTTAAGAGTTTAAGTCCGGTTAGATCTGATAAGGTTAGGTTGCTGGGTCCGGGTGTCAGATAGAATTGTCAGGTCTCGTTCGTACCCATTAATAGGATTCGAGATCGAAAAGAGCAGGTTTACCGATTGGATGGCCAATGTTGCTTTGGCTTGATTAGGGCGTTCGGTGTCGGAATCAGGAGATCTAGGAGTCTAAACCTAGTTTTTTAGGCGCTCCGAGTTCATTGGACGGTCTGGATTGGGTGATTTCCGAACTTACGATCTGATTTATGTAAGTGCAGGTGTGCATCATTATCGATCAAGGGCATACTTGATCAGGATTGATCGATGGCAGGGCAGGAAAGCACAAGTCAGAGGTTCGTTGAAAGAGTTACAAGCTTCTCCATAGGACCCTTCAACGGTTATGGAGATTTCACTCTCTGGCAGCAACATGTGAAGAGCATTCTTACGTGGGAAGGACTAGTCAAAGCTCTCGGCAAAGTGACAGAGAAATCGAAGAAGCTGACAGAGGAGGAGTGGGCTGAAAATTGGGCACTGGCGAACAACACGATTCAACTATTCTTGGCGGACAACACAGTCCGGGAGGTGATCGGCTTAGAAGACCTGGCGGACGTTTGGGAGAAACATGAGAGCAAGTACAAGTCTAAATCGCTAATGAACAAGTTGTTAGCGAAGAAGTGGCTGTATGGCTTGAAGATGATCGAGGGAACAAGGATCAAAGCTCATCTCGATGACTACGTCAACAAGATTCTAACCGAGGTGCTATCACTGGGCGAGGAAATCAAAGAAAAGGATCAAGCACTTCTCATGTTGTCGTCGTTGCCGATGTTGTATGATCACACCGTGATGACTATACTATATAAAATTGACACTCAAGCTGGATGACGTCATAGCCTTGTTGCTTTCGAACGAGTCATGTCGAGAGAGTAACGAAGCAGGGACGTCAAGTGAGAGTCAAGTTTTGATTACAGGTGAAGGTTATGGAAGATCGGACAACTGGCAAGGGAGACGAGATGATAAAGGACGATCTAAGACTCGGGGTCGTAGGTGCTACTACTGCAACGAGATATGTCACTTCAAGCGGGATTACCCATAGTGTAAGAAGAGCGAACGACTGTACGAGGCTAAAATGCAGAACGCAGAGGCGTCAACAGTAGAGGACAGCGAGGAGGATGTGGATGATTCTTTGTATGACATCTGTAGGAGAGAGAGATTCATGTTGGATATTAGATTCTGGCTGCTTGTTTCATGTATGCTCGGACATGACCATGTTTCACATGTATCAGGCATACGGAGGTGACTCGGTCCGATTGGTAAATAGACCATGCTGCGCGGTTGCTGGTATTGGATCCGTGAAGATATGCATGTTTGATGAAAGGGTGCAAAAGCTCGTGGAGGTCTGACATGTGCCAGATCTGAAGAATTTGATCTCACTGGTAAATGTATGTTCAAGAGGATACCGATGCACTCTTGAAGGTGAAGCTCTCAGGGTGTGCAGATAGGGGTGCAAACGAACCAATACACTCGACAAGTAACTCGAAGTCGGCTCGATAAAAACTCGACTCGGCTCGTTTATTATGTTAAATGAACAAGCTTGAACAAAAAATAAAGCTCGACTCATTAAACGAGCCGAGCTTGAACAGACTCCTGCTCGGCTCAATAAACTCGCGAGCAGCTCGATTAAATATTATATTGTATATTTATTTTTAAAAATTAAATTTTAAGTATTAATATTTATATATTGTCACTTAAATATATTAAATAATTCAAAATTTGAATCTAAACTTAGATTGAGTTTCATAAATGAGTTAAATCTAAAGTTTCACAAATGACTTTTCATTGATTTTGGGTTTATAAAGGAGTTTGTATATAGCTTAAGTTTGAATATGAATTGAATTTTAGTCTAACTACTACTCAAGTTCGAGCTCAACTCGGCTCGATCAATAAACGAACCAAGCTTGAACAATGGTTCCACATACTCGCTAAAACCCGAGCTCGAACTCGAACTCGTGTAAAATAAACGAGCCGAGCTTGAACACCATATTACTCGACTCGGCTCGGCTCGTTTGCACCTCTATGTGCAGAGGAGCACGGATCGTGCTAAAGGGGCTACTGACGAAAGGTTTGTACAGACTCGTAGGGAGAGTTGACACCGGTGTAGTTACAAATTCCCTGGCGAGTAGTATGGTTTAGCAGATGACAATATCTGCTGAAGGTGGAGCGCGGAGGAAGCGTGCGATGTTTGCTTTCGACGACGGTGGTTGATATCTCTTGCATCAATCGAGAGAGGAGGGGCCATGTCGGGACATGCAGTGGAGTCAGGCTGTGCGGGTACCTGGTCTTGGTGTAGGCCATGTTGGTGGAGCGGGCGGACAGACAGACACTTGTGGAGTTAACCCAAGGTGAAGAATGTTACGTAACTAAATTTGTTACGGATGTGCAAGGATCGCGGATCGGAATCCGTTCCTGGATTAGTGGGGACTAATCCAATCCGGATCGGATTGAATCGGTCCGATCCAGGCCGATTCGTCCGAAGAAAAATCGATCCGGATCGACCCTTAAAAAAACTCTAAAACACAAAAAAATAACTAAATAAGGAGGTAGATAGGATTCTACCTCATTTTGGGGCGATTTCGGGCCCAAAAGTGGCCCGTAATCACCACCACGGCGGCAAGCTGCCGCCGTATAGGGTGGGGAAGACGGTCTTATTGGGTCCATCGAACTTGGTAAGGCCAGGATCCGGTGACTCCGTCGCTACCGGGTCTCGTGGACGCAGTAGCTTCATCTTCCCCGCCCGATAGGGCGGGGCCGGGCGGGGAAGAGGGCCGCCACGGCAGTTTGTGGGCCGATTCGGGCGAGGGAATCGCTGGAATCGATCCTTGGTCGATTTTGGCTCCGATTCCAAGGGACTCTAGATAGGAATTATGAGAGTCCTAGTCGGGATGAGTTTCTTAGATTGTTTTCTGTATAAATAGCTCAAGCTGGTGGCTCATTCGGGATGTTGGGTGTCGAGAGAGGCACCGGGAGGAGAGGTTGTATGTCTACTGTTTAGTGGAGTTCTACTTCTCTGAAATCTCGTCGTCTTTGTGATGTGTGCATCTTGCTTCGTGGGTGATCAGATTTCCACAACAATTTGGCAGCACTGATCATTTAACCATGTTTTATTGAATACAACATGAACATGATAGATGTCCTCTAGTTCTAACATTGCCAAGAAATGTAAGCATACTTCAAAATCACGAGCATCAATAGATTTCTTGTCTGTCTAGTTAAGTATGTTTTCTACTTCATCCTTGCAAGGGACAAGGTCTGACAAAAGAGTGGTATGCCTTCTATTTCATCTTTGCAACAGGCAGTCAAAGAAATTGATCTCCTTCTTTGAAATTTCTCAATATAAATAGATCATGGATATTTGATCCTAAATTGGATGAAGTGACTTTTCCTTGACAAATTATTAAATCATTAGCCAGCACCGTGAAACAACATCAGTCTCTTTGTATAAAGCTGCACACATATCATAACTTCCCATAGGTTTGTGATTGGGGGTGCAAATGGAATCCGATATTTTGAAATTTTGATTCAATTTTGATAAAAATTAATGGGTCGGAACTTTTTTTTATTCTATAAACTATTAGAATTAGAATCAATTGATTATGTTTCCGTTTATCCAATTTCGCTAAAAAATAAGTATATATAAGCAAAATTAATTACATATAAAATAAAATAGATTATAAAATATTATATATAAAGTAACAAAATTATAAAAATAATATTTTAAAGAGATTATATCAAATTTTAGCAATAACATGTGAATTATATTCTCATTTTTAAATAAAAACTAATATATAGTATGTATTTCGGAAATTATTGAATTTGGTTTCAATTCCGATAATGAAGTCAAATCAATTTGAAATCGGAACATAGTATTCCGAAATTATCGGAATTGAGACATCTTTGACCCATACTGGAATCAAAATCAGATATAGGTGACTGCACTACCAAATCCGACCTGCTTTCAGCCCCTATTTTTGAGGCTCTAGATGAAATAATCAGGCATCTTAGGATGAGTGAATGTATGCCTTTTGGATGTTTGGGTGCCCCATCGTCGGTTAAAATTCAATTTGCTCTTTAGTTTGGGAAGAAGTGTCAAACCACTGATTTTTAATTATCACGTGGGATTTTGTTTGGTTATTTACTTTTGGTTCAAATGCGTTGTGCCCTAACACCCAAATTGTCTATCTTTTTTGTTTCCCTTCAATGCTTTTTATCCTGGGTGCAGGTTTTCCCTACCTGTTTGGGTGGCTTGGATTGATCCCGTAATGTGCTAGAAATCACAAATTACTTGTTTCTTGTTGTTTATTGCGCATCTGCTTTTGTGGTTGTGTTAAAAATTTTCTCACTATTTATGTTGTATACATTTTCATTTGTGCGGATAGATATATATTGTGAACTTTTTTCTGTAGTTGTCATATACTAGGATATTTTGCTGGTGATCACGTGTGAACCTGCATAATGAGCTAAAGCTTTGGCGTTTGGCTGTGCATGTTGACTTATTTTACTATGCTTGTTTTATGGGTCGCCCTTTGTCATTTTTTATGCAATTTCACACCAGGGAGTGTTTCTTTTTCTTTTGGATCTGTCATGGGTTGCAAAAAATACCGGTTAACATCTTCGTATTGGGAACCTTTGATATAGCGGTAAATTTTAGTCTTATGTCATCCCTCCAATATAGCTTATAACTCTTATCGTTTAAGACATTCCCTTGGTTTAAAATAGTTTTGCAGGATTCTTCTGTTAGTTGAATTTTTTAGGAGAAGAACATAGATCTTTCAATCTTTTTTCTCTTGTATACCATCAACTTGCTTAAGCTGTCTATAACGGTACACAGTTGCCTCATTTTTCATCATAGTATGGAACTGTTTTGGTATTTTCTTTTTGTTTAATAGTGGGTTTTTTTGTAAACTGTTCCATTTCCTTTTTAGGCCCCGTTGGTGAAGATATGTTCCATTGGCAAGCAACCATAATGGGACCTGCAGATAGCCCATTTGCTGGTGGCGTATTTTTAGTTTCGATTCATTTCCCACCAGACTACCCATTTAAGCCACCCAAGGTAAAAAGCATTGTGGTCTACGATGCTGCTTCCCAGTCAAACTTGTTTTCATGAATTTGTGTTCTGTTTTCTGTCACAAAAAACCATGTAACATTTTATGGAATGTCTAGACTTATGAGCTTTCCAAAATTTTTAAATATGTTTTAAGTCGTATTGAACATGGTGCTTTAACTGAACGGGCCAAGGATAGTAGAACCATTTTTATCCAGCAACATCATGATTTCAGAATTTGGACTGCGATTGTTGGAAGAAAGGCAGTTGATCTCTTCCTGTGCTTAATTATAAACATTAATTCAATGGTCCAGATATCTTTTTTGTTTCAGGTGTCATTCCGGACCAAAGTCTTCCATCCAAATATCAATAGTAATGGCAGCATATGTCTTGACATCCTCAAGGAACAGTGGAGCCCTGCGCTGACCATTTCCAAGGTAAACACTTCGTTATTTATTTATTTAATTAGTTCATGATAATATCGAGTTGGATTTATTTTAGTTATTAAGCAAACATAATTTCTCTTGTGGTAATATTTGTTTTACAATTATTAGCACAGTGCTTGGTAAGGTTCTTGAAGCTATGAAGAGACTTCGGTATCGGAGTGGTGAATGGTTATATGATAAAATTTGTAATTACCTGTTTTCCCTTTTTAAGTACAAAGTTTTTCCGATAATGATTTTAAATCAAGATAACCATATCAAAAAGGACAAAACGTTTATGAATTGAATTGATTTACAAATGTATAAGGAATAGTCACCGAAAATTGTCCTGTATGAATGAATGTTAGCATCTTGAAGTGATTTGAGTTGTTTATGCATTCTTCTAATAAAATATTGGGCAGCTGATTAAGATGTTTTATAATGTCTGCATCATGTTTGACATGACCTTTTTATTTACAAGTGACATGAACATTTAATGCCAAGAGACTTGTCAAACTTTTAGTGGACTGGAATCTGGCCTGCGCATCATAAGAAGGGAGTCCCCATCTGGTTTCTATCTTGAATATAAAAACTGTGTTGCCTGTGAAACTATGGTTTAATGACAACCCTGTATTGTACATGAGAACCATTTACAGGGGAAAAACAAACTTGGACAACAAGCTGGTCTGGTTCTTAGGCCATTGGACATGGGATTGGAGCTGATGTATATTGGGTATGCCGGTATGGGACCTTGGATATCAGTATTAGCCACGAAATGCTGGGTCAGGGTTGGGTTGGCTGATCTGGCCGTCGATCTGATCGGGACCCAAATCAGCCAATTCAATCTGGGGTTGGTGACGCTGGTCAGGGTTGGCCAGGTCGCCTTGGGGTCGGCGGTTGGTCAGCGACCTGGGTTGGCCTCAAGTACTCTAATGACTTTAAGTCGTCTCGGCTAACCGTTCCGATTTGGACCGACCTGGGTCACCGACCCCGGGCGACCCGGGTCAGTTGGGGCCCAACCAACCTGCTCCAGACCCCCAATCAGGTCTACCTTGTTATTAGCAAATTTGACCCAGGCCCTCTGGAATTAGGTTTTGCTCATTGCGGAACCTTGTCCAGCCGCTTGACAATTCCTCTGGACTCTAGTGCAACCTTGAGGTTCCCCCAGTTCACCTCTTTTCTGAGCATTGTACTGGTAACCGTGCCCCTTTTTTTAAAGTTAATCATTTTGATGTTCTTATGATCGTCGGATTGGACATAGAACTAATGGACATTTATTAAAAACTGCAGGTCCTGTTGTCAATCTGCTCGCTTTTGACGGACCCGAATCCGGACGATCCGCTGGTGCCCGAGATTGCCCACATGTACAAGTCTGACCGGGCCAAGTATGAGACTACTGCCCGATCCTGGACTCAGAAGTACGCCATGGGTTAGAAGTTAGAACGACTTTTGTCAACCCCACACCTATCTACTACATATTTCAGCAAAATAAAAAATTAGGGATATGATGTCATGACTGGCTTTGATCTGTTGTGGACCAATATGCTGTCTTGGCGAGATGGAGGCCGTGCCCTGGTTTTGAGTCAGACGAAGGATCCTCCTTTCATTTTCTATGTTGGATGAGTCGTGTAATTATTCATAGTCATGCTTTTCAAGCCTTTGTTAGGCACGGGTCAAAATTCCCCCTCCATCAGCATGGGTTTATTTGATTAAAAATGATTGAAGATCTGTTATCGTGTTAGGAGATATTTATCTTGAGATAATAGATGATAAGGAGGATTGGGTAGAAGATTTGCGTTAGATTGATGTAGGCGTGTGGATATGCGATATGGTTTTGACATCTTGTAGGCGCTCTGATTTGCGGTCGTCTTTCTCTTCTTCCGTGCAAATGCTGATTCTGCCTTGATGTATCATTATTTCATTTCGTGTTGTAGTTTTTTTTTTTAAATCAGCGACTCTGAAAAAGAGTTTTCCGATTTGCTTAGTATTTGTGCACACTTTTATCAACACAAGTTGATAGACGCCTTTTCTTGATGCCGAACTTAATGGAAGGTATGTCTGTGACTATCCTATTCTTTTGGAAAATTTGACTTGCGTTGTTATTGCCATCCAAAACCAAATCATAGATGATTCCCCTGCGAGACCTCACCATATGAGAAAGAGTCCATAAGAAAGAGGGAAACAAAAAGCATGCTGCAGATAAAGGCGACTTGGTCTTAACATCTCAATACCAAAATAATACAACTGTTTTGAGATACGCACGCAATATGGTCTAGCTTGAAGAGTATATTCGTAAAAAACCCAAAGGAAAATGGTTTCTCCCGGTGTTACATAATCATTTATCAAGTCCTGCTCGGTTACGGCATTAAAATTGATATTAGATCAATTTTGACAAGACATGACGGCATGTGTGACATGAATTTTGTTATTGATAATATCAATAACAAAATTATGAATTTTGTTATTGATATTATCAATAACAAAATTCATGTCACACATGCCGTCATGTCTTGTTTGTATTACAAATTTCAAAAGTGACATTGACAAAATACCCACCTTGTGATGACTTGTATCAATATCAATTTCAAAATGGGCAGTGACATTGCCAAAGATGGCATTAAGAATGTCGACCAAACCAAGTATATTTTTTTCCAACCATGGGGGCTAGATGATACCTGATTCCCTTTATTTCATGTTACGAATCACCAAAGCTTGTAAACAAGTGGGATCACAACAATATTAGATAATCACTTTCCTGGACTGACTGTATCAGCATCCACAGATATAACAACATTTAACAAACAGTTCACAGCGGCAACCCTTGTTTATTTTAACTACTGCAGCCGTTTCTCCCTTTTCCCCACTTTTTGAATTAGTATACAACAATTATTGGGGTAAAATAGAGTATATGACCAGCTCAAGAAGTTGATCATATGTGTGTCGAGCATCACCACGAACCACTAAACGAGCTTTTGCGTCGACGAAACTGCTTTCGCGTAACACACCAAGTGTCACAGAAAGTACTTACCTGCAACAGCATAAACATCGCATTTAAAAATTCAAACAATGAGTATTTCCCCCCTTCTCAGTTTTATCACCTTTTGCGAACTAACAGAAATGAGCATGAAAGAATTATTCCCGAAGCAACAGCACATTCAATTGGCATGCAACAAAAACAAAGTATTGTGCACGAATCCAAAGAAGATGCATGGAATTATGCCAGTCCAATAAGCTCGACGAAATGTAAATAGTACTACTTGGGATGTAAGTTCGTCTAATATTCAGATGTGATAATCATTCCTGAGTAAAGAACATTTACATCAGACTACTAGACTGGAAAAAGACAAATCCATGTAAATGAGCCGTATGCAACATAGATTCTGTTCTTTATTTCGAGGTTGAGTAAATGGCAATCAAAGTCCTGGATGATCTGGATCTTCCAATTGATTCTGGATCAAATCCAAAATCAGAAAAAATATAAAAAATAATAAAATTTGTCATTTTATTTCTATTCAGATCTTATATCCTAAACTTGTTCTACAATATTAATAGACTTATCCCAAGACATTTAGTTTGAGTACGTTACATTATAAGAGTTTCATTGTATTCTTTACTCCCTTCAATTATTCTATGATTTCTTCAACTTTCACATCCATTGATTGAGTACAAAGAACTCGCAGACAAATAATTGTCTTGGAATATATAAGAAAGCTCTAGGTGATAGATGTGGGATACCAAGTATTTTTAGGTGACAAGTCTACAAAGAACTGCCTCTTTGTGTCTTCTACATCTTGATCACGATCTCCCACCGGTGAATGACATGGGCGAAGACCAAAAGTGAAGATATTCTGATGCCTTGGTCTTGATGAGCTATCATCATCATTTGTGAGATCATCATTGTTGCTCTTTGATATTGAACCGTTTGATGCCGGTACTGATGTTTGGCGTGCACGTTTTCACTTAAATATTCCATTGTATCTTGGTTTACAATATCTAAAAGATCAGTCAAAATTTATTTACCCTTGCCCTCGTAACTCTTAGCTTGCATTGATGATTCATGGATCTTTTGCTTCTTTGACTATCTTTAAGAAATTTGAAATTCTGCGGATAATGGTACATCATCTAATCCTCTCTGTCTGAGCTCAATCTTCTACATTGAATCCGATTCTCCTCATCTCTCTTAATTATGACCCACGCTTGAAAATTGTTCTACTCATCAAAGATTTCATCTAAATCCATTTTCCTCAACTATGGTTACGGTTTGACAAAATTGGCTCATAGTTGCATCTCTCCATCTTTGCTCCTTTTGTGACTCTTTCAAGTCCAGTGAGTTAAGTTTCAAATGCAAGTTGTAGTGGCAATATAAGTTGTTCCAGCTCATTGAAGTTAATTTGTTGCTTTGTATTGATTAAGCTGAAAGTCGATCAATTATTTTTACATATTGAAATCAATATGATTTGGCTCAGAACTCTAACTACGACCAGTCTTAATATCCTACTATTTTATCGTGATCCATTTACCAATCAACTTCATATGAATAATAAATGTTAAGACAAGCATATCTAGAAATATTAAAATACAATGCTATCTTAATGCATACCGGGAGTGAGCAACATTATTGCTATTTGTGCTTTTGACATTGCAAAATGCATCGCTCTTAATTTATAATTATGCAACCTATTGCATACTATGATTGAGTGGTCATATCTCCTAACATTCTTCTCATGACAATCTTGGCACAACATTCCAAACTCTCATCTAATGTGTTGGAGGAGTTACTAGACACATCTTGGATTGAAAAATAACTTATACCAGAATTAAATTATTTAAATAAACAATCAAAGCTCATATTAAAATATATAAACTAAATTACAATGTCTAAGATGATGTAAGATCGGTTCCCAATGATGATTGATAATATCTATCGATCTTTGGGAGTTATTTACATTCTTTGCTATCCTCTCTTTGGCATGCTTAATTGCATCATTTCGTGTTATCTTCTTCACTATCTTCCAAAAGTTTCTACTCTCTAGTGTCTCATCTATTTCCTTGCTCTTCCTCTTATCATTAAGATTAACTCGGGCAATTCAACTTATTTATCCTCGTGAAATTATCATTTGTAGCAAAAATAAATTTAAGTGAAATTTAACATGATGCAAATCCTGTTGCATTTGACCTTCAAAGTTCTTATCTTTTAGTATACTCCCTCATTAGGTTTAATATATAGTTATGAAGATATAGATTGTGTCATTTTAATTACTCGCATAATTCTTGGATCTTTGCAAATATCTTCTAACATTACTTCTAAAGAATGCGCATAATCAGAACAGTGTGTAACATAGATGCGGTCTCTTAGACCATCAATATTTGAGCAACTACTTTAAAGACAACTGCGTTGTCCTTGACAACTTGAACATCACAATCTTCTCATATCTCAAGTATCATGCCACGTATCAAATTGAATAACTAATCTGCATTTTTCACTTATACCAAATGAGTCCACCAACATCCAACAAACTATTTTGGCTTGACAATAAACTAAGAAGTTGATTATGGTTCTCCTAATAATACATATTAAGAAAGAGAACATATAATAGTAAAATTAAAATTTAACACAACTAAGATGATATCACAACAAAGTTTAGTAAGATAACAAAGTACTAAACATACTTATCTAACTATCAATTATCAGTGTGCATCCTTTTTCATCCCAAATATACTCAAATGTCTTGACGTATCTCTTGATATCTTCCACCTCACTGGGGAATGTGTCGTAGATTTCTTTTCGAGTCGATCTAGAAACTCCTTTACCGATATCTGTAATTATGTCAATCATGTTCTCATAATATGGCTGATTTACAACATTGGCCAGTATATTACTATAAAAAATCACCTAAAAGTGACTCTTCCAATCTTCTCATTATAGATTTTTAGGTTCTGCATTCTACCGGGATGCTTAGTTGTCTCACACCCACGGATAATATGTAAATCTAAAAGGCTTACCCACAAGTCATCATCTCTGTAGATCCCATGTTAAGGTTCATCAATAGATCTTTGTCTACTACTAGAATTTGAAGTCATATACCTCCTAATCTGTGCATAAATGTCTTTGTCCGTAAAAGACTTGTGGCTAGTTTCCATAGCGCATATCTCCTCTATCAAAAAAAAAGATAGAACGGAAATTAAGATAAAAAAATTTATTAAAAATTTAATTGTACTTTCATTGAAATCACGTAATGTTGTACTGCCAAGGCGCTCTTGTTTGGTGCCGTAAATGTTGCCATGACTTGAAGGACAAAAGAAACTTCTCGAATGAATTTTTTATGCCGTGTAGCTGCCAACTTCTCTATATTTTGTCATTGTTGTTTTACTTGTGTTCTATTGTAGATCCTACAGTCAATTCATGTGACATGCGGCAAGTCAAGCTTTTGTCATTCACATTCTAGAACACTGACTGCATAACTCGGCCTAGAATCCAGATTAGCCAATATGTTTAGGTTTTAGGCGTCCCGTGGCTGATATCTACCACAGGGTTTATCACATCCAGATTTCCCACAGAAAATTCAGCCTAGCTTTGGCTAATATTGGTTCAATTCTCATTGGCATTGGATTGACCATGAACATGCTTTGGCTGTCTAATCTGGGGATGCTTGCAATAATGGAATGCCGGGTTGGGTTGGCCTGACCCAATCAAGTTTGGACCCAATCGATCCAAATCTGAATCGGATCGATCTATCCAGCAGCCCAAGTTGGTTGGCATGGACTGGATTACCCAATCTGGCCTGGTCAGCCGGCTGTGCCAATGGCTAGTCCAACTGCTAGCTTGTTGTGGGGTACTTAAGCACCCCCAAGCTCCCTTGGGGGTCTTATATGTTGTTCAAGCTTAGCTCATTTATTTTACACGAGTTTGAGGTCAAGGTCGAGCTCTTATGGGCATGCTCAACCATTGTTCAAGCTTGGCTCATTACTTAATCGAGTAGAGCTTGAGTTTGAATAGCAGCTCGACTCAAGTTCAGTCCACATTCAAGTTCAAACTCAGATATAAACTCATTTATGAAACTCAAAATTGATCTAAACTTGTTTGTGAAACTTTAATTTTAGCTCATTTATGAAACTTGATCTAAGTTTGAACTCAAGTTAAATTTTATTTCAACTTAATTCTTATATTTTAAGTGATTATAAAACTATTAATACTCATAATATTTTAAAATTGTTCAATCAAGTATTTAAGCAAGCTACTCAGTTTGTTTAGGCTCTGTTCATTTAATGTATCAAGCTTTATTTTTTGTTCAAATTTATTCATTTAACATAATAAACAAATCAAGTCGAGTTTTTATCAAGTAGAGTTTTGAGATATTTGACTAGTGTATTGGTTTGTTTGTACCCCTATGCCCAAGGCCCCTTGGGGGCCTCATATATAACCCCAAGGGGCCTTTCCCATCTCTCTCTCTATATATATATTTAGGTTAAATATTATAACAAGATTGTCTGGTAGGATATTCCGATTGAAGTATGACATTGTTGTGAAGAAGAAAAACGTCACTCCATGCACCAAGGCTCCAGTTTATGACTAAGGTTAAGGACACCAATTCCTGCCACTTGAAACAGCATAATCAGATTTGCGACTGCATGAAAGTGCAGTGGATGACTCAGGTAGTTGCTCGATGAAAGGGGCACTTGCTCAGAAAAGACAAAAGAGCCAGTTGGAACCAACAGGAGTGACAACCCAAACTCAACCCAGTTCAAGGAGGACAACAATCAGGCAACTCCAATAAAGCTAATAAAACAGGCCGAATTGTCATGGGAGAGCACAAGTTCACAACAGACTGACATGGTTTAAAAAAGGATCTGCTTGGGTAACAGGTCAGTCCCCAAAAGGCTCACCTTCCTTGCAGGCATCCTTTGATAACTTGGGAAAAAGAAACACCCCATCAAGCCCCTCAAAAACCTCTGACAGGCCCGCTCAAAAGCTGCAGTGTCCAGGTGATTATAGCCAAGGAGTGTCACCAAGGGAGAAACATCTCTCAAAGAAAAAGAGGAACCGGGAATATATTCTGGATGGTGCCATTCAGAATCTTCAACTCTGATGTAATTCTAAGGATGTTTTAGTGGAGGAGACTCTAGACAATGTTTGCCCAGGATAAACCAACCATCCTTGAAGTCTGGAGCCTCCGGTCAACCAGAATCTGCTGTCTCCTCAAGATTCAGATGTGAAAATTACCCTCACCACATCTGATCCATACCTTCACAGATAGAAGAATCTGCAGGAAAAGCAACTCTCAGGCAAACAAATCTAAGATCTTCCTACTCTAGGGTAAGTTTGCTCACTTCCTCAGGAGTCAGGACACCCAGGTCATTCAGCAGACTGTGAAAACCGCCCAATGTGAAGGGGCCCTGCCAACGGGTTTGAGACAGACCACCATCAAGAAACATTCACGTTACAAAAGGAGGCCCTTCTCAACACCCGTATCTTCAACTTGATGCCTTCCTTTCTGCAAAAGAATGACACTCAAGGATTTGACCACCCAAGATTTACCACCTTGCTGGTGATTATGCCACTATTGTGGTAGGTGATCACTCCCCCTCCCTTTTCATTGCAGAAAGGACATAATACTGCCAGCCTAGCAAAACAAGATATTTATTCTAACCCATAATTTTATCATACACCAGCCAGTAAAAGAACTGTATTGGAACCAATGATTACCCAAAAATAGCCTGAATCAGCCAAGGAACTCACATAGTTATTCTCGAATAGTATGGTTTACAGTCTACCATCTCCTTTATTGAACAATTTTCTTTCTTATTTTCTGTTGACAAAACATAATTTAAAACAGTCATTTCTATTTCTCTTCAACATTACAGATCAGGACTATACACATGAAATCCTTTTTAAAGGCACCTCTGCAAGGATGATAAGAACAAAAAATAATTCATGAACTACATGATATGGCATTCAATGATTTCAACAAAACTGTAATGCACTTACGTTGCTGAGGATTTTCGCACCAAACCAAGCAGAATCAACACCATGGGGTGGTGGAATGACTTTGATCCCTTCCGAAATGGATTGTGGGAGAAGATTGTTTAGTTCCTTCTCTAACCGCTCTGAAATTAAACAGATAAATTGAGAGACAAATTGGGGTTAAGTTATATGTAAACTGAGGACCTCTAAGAGAGCAGAATTTTTAGAAAAACATTGAGTCAGGCTGGATCTGTGAAAGCTGTAACCAGTTTCTGCATGGAAATCTCGGTTCTATTTTCTTTAAACTATATAAATACTAATTTTCCGCCTAAGTTCTAATAAAACTCACTCACAGGACAGTTGCCAATCCCTTCTGGCATGCGATAATATTTAGATCACAGCTTAATCTAAGCTCTACTGATTATTACAACCACTTTTTACTTCTGTGCTTATTTCACTTACTGAAATGTTGCTATTTTTTGTTACATTAACTTCTCTAAAGGTGGACGGAATCACTTTTCATTAATAAAAGAAGGCAGCAGTGAATCTGCTATATAATCAGAATGAAACCCCTCGCTATAAAAAGGAAATGTACCACTCAATCCTCTAAAGAAACAGAAAGGAATTAGTTAATGAAGATACAGTTTCTAATAAGACAGGCCCTTAAGTCTGCCTAGAAGTACAGTGCAACATAAATCAGTAACCAATAAATGTATGAGTACTTATTTATCCCCTCTCATAGTACACTTTTACATAATGAATAAACTTCTTCAATCTTCCTGCAGAATCTTGGAATCGTACCTAATGTAAGGGAAGCCATTAGAAGATCTGAGATTTCTATGGTTACAAAAGGTGCCAATTGCTAAGGACTTGTGCCTTGCCAACATCACACTAAAGAATCATATTCACACAAACAAACAGAGGCTGTAAGGTAAATGCAATATAATAATATGCCTCAACCTGGAAGTCCTGGTAAACATGATGTACCACCAGTCAAAACCACAGTCTTAAACCACCCATCATCACTTGCTATTCCTGCATCAGCACAGTGATCCATGCAAAGTGCCACAGCTCTGTGCAGACCCATTGCACACCTGTGATAAGACCATCCAGATTCGGTTACAAGTTTATTCTCAAATGGCACCAGTAATATAACTCATTGGGCATATGCCAGGTAGAGAAAGGGAGTTGTTCAAAGCAGAAAGAAAAAAGGTTCAAACAGAATGTTTGCATGGAATATACATATTTATATATATAGAGAAAAACTGTCTGCATGGTTGCCTTTGCCAAAAACCACCTTTAACTCTGTTTTCAATAATTCCTAGATTTTGTCTCCCCTCTAGGGATGCTATAAGTTACTAGCTACAAATTTAAAACTGCAAAAAGTTGTGGCATGTTATTTCATTGAGGAGCTAATTGGTTACACATAAAATGTGTTGCTTACATCAAGTTTTCCTGAAAAGTAGATTTGATCGAGCATTTGATACTTCGTAAAATTAAGGTCAACTGACATAGTTTTCAATTGACTACGTAAACATCATGACTTGGCTTCCCTTAATTTCCACCCAATGCCATTTTTGGGCAACGCATAGCTGTGAGATGAGAAATAAGGACGCTACAATTGTAGCAGTCAACTTCTTAAAAAAATTTAAAACATAAAATTAGTTTATAATTTTATAATATATAATTTATTTTATCATTATAACATAAAATAAGTTAAAATATATTACTATAAGTAGTTATGGTATAATATACATTTTTACTCAAAATATTTTTTAAAGTTTCATACATTAATGAGTATACCATCTTATGTCATGAAAATGTATTTAATATAAATATTTAAAATAATTGAAAATTTATAAAGAAACAAATAATTGATAATAGTGTCAAGAATATACTTTTTGACACAACCAAACAATAGATTTGCATTTCACATTCCCTGAAAAACTGATCATAAGTAAGATAAATTCAATGTTTTTCCTTTTACGCTTGACCAAACACACCTTAAATACGTAACCAACTTATAGTATGTAGCCTTAAATCCTATCCTACCTCCTAGAACACCACCCGTGTGGAACACATGAAGGTAGTATAGCTAAGCGAAGACTATATGCAAGGTAGGCAGGGTTGGGGGTTGGGAGTGGATTGGTTGGACTCAAACCGATGTAGGTCAGTCGGAGTTGGGAGTCTTGGGACCTAGGACGGCCGATGTCGAGACTTGGGTCAGCTAGGGGTCGAAATAAAAAATAAAAAGTAAAAAAATAAAAGACATAAAAATTACAAAACCTATTTATTTTAATTCAAATATTATATAGTGAGGACAAGTTTCATGTCCTTCACCTTACGTCTTCTGTAACTTTCGTCCTGTCTCCAAGCTAGACTATAAAATCTCATAGTCTACACTATGACTGGGGATCCGATTATAGACTAGAATGGAAGGAAGATAAAAGTTAAGGAATCAAGATAAGAAATTTCTTCTTGAACGGATGATGAGAGATTTTAGAGGGAGAGAATGAAAGAATTAGCAAAGGGGAGGTGGGGGAAGTGGAAAGCCCCCTTGGGGCCCGACGTGGGGGGGTGTGAGGATGATAGAAGGCCCCTTGGAGGTCTTATATGGGATCCCAAAGGACCTTGAGACTGTTTAAAAGCACCCCAATGGCTAGCTTAGCTAGCGACCTGGTTGGGCAGGATCCCGACCGGGGAAATGCGACTCGGCCGGGATTCTAGCCAACTAGGTCGGGGACCAGGCTGGTTGGACAGAAAAGCGACTGGGTCGGGCTCGAGTCGCAACCCGTCATTCCATGGCTATATGATCCAACAGAGCCAAATGACACTTAAGTTACATAAGATCACATTACCATATGCACAACTATTTAAAAATTAATGATCTGAGGGTTCTAGCTCAACTAAATTCACATATTAATTGCCAATTAGTTCGGCTATGTGCATTCTCCTTTTCACACGAATCACACCCTATGGCAATTTACATCCTTGGAGATATTTAAATACTTATAATCATTATTGAAATACTCTCCTCCAAATTAGCCACGGTAACATTGTTCTCTTTTTCCTCCCGCTATATTTCTCCACTTTTTAACTGGACATTCTCTACCCCTGTATCTAACATGTCCGAACCATCTGAATCGCTTCTTTTAATTTATCCCCAAATAATGTTGCTCTTACCTTTTTCTTAAATAAATTCATTATAAACCATGTCTAACCTATTTTTTTGCATCAACTTCACAATTTCATTCTTGAAGTATGTTGTCACTTCATACTCCAACATCCACCGTGACATTGTAAGTTCTAATGTCATATAAGTTTATTTGTGCTCTGTCAGTCCCAAGTCTAAATAAAGAATGAGGGTTGTAATAGATGATAGCCGATGTAAAAATGTTGTCATGTCTTACAATATAAATTATATTTACATAATTGCTGGGTGCGTTCTACTGAGGCTTCTGACCCCCTTAAAAAGTTATTGTATTCTCTGTCTACCATATATAGTTTATAAGAATAGTATGAAGAGGAAAGTTCCTTTAAAAGCCCATTTCTAGTTACACAATTTTATCTTCTGCTGCAACCAGCAACTAGAGCAATTCTTGTCTTACGTCTACAAGAGACCCTGCAACGCAAGAGACCCTGCAACGCCTTACAGGAAACTGAACAACTTATGGATAAAAATGATTCTTTCTCACGTTACTGACCAAAATTATCTAAAACTAGAGATTAAAACTGTACTGTTGTGTCTGGGAATTGCAGCCAAACAGTACCAAGCAGGAAGTCCTCCCTCTTTAGCAACATGTTCATCGTTCCACCATCAGGCTGCTGTTATTGGTTGCGGATAAACTTAACATTATCAACATTTCATGATATGATAATATACTACAAAAACATCTGCAAGTAAGAAGTCCTCAAAAGTGTCCATGAACATGAAATACTGGATTGAACAATTATTGCACAGAACTCAGAATCTTACTCTCCTCCTATTTGCGGCTGGAAAAGAATTTCTCCTGTCTGGAATCGCTCCTTAGACAGAGTGAACCAACCCTCTCCGGCAACCTCACATGATGCTTGAGTGTCCTTGCTGAGTTCTGCATCATAATCAGCAGCTACATAGCATAATTTCTGAAAGACGCATCCATAAGAAGGGACAACTGTGTTAAAAGCACTGATAAAAAGTGGCATCTGCGTTAAAGCACTATACAGAAAAAGGGGAAGAACTAGGTTACAAACACTAAGAGGAAACACCTTATGGAATCAAAAGTTGGTCCATGGACCAAAGAACACTAGGTGCTTCAGATATACCTTTTTTCTACATGCTTTTTAGTCCTTTTGACATGAAACACGACAATATTAAGGGGCCATTTGTTTGCACGTAAAATGTGTTACCTGGACACATTTTCCCAAAATGGTGATCCTTCTGATTATTTGGTTGCACGTAAAACGCTGGTCAAAGGAAAACAATCTCCTTTGACCATGTCGAAAGCAGGATTTCGGCGTCCCAAAATTTTGGACGGAAACCGTTTTCTACGATGGTTGATAAAATTGACCTGAAAAATATTATTTTGTTAAAAAATATATTATTTTTGAATAAATGCTGTCAATTTTAATAAATGTAAGTTACATTAACATATTTTATTTAAAATTTATTTCAGCAGATAAAAACTAATTCCATTAATAAAAAATATTTTTTATTTATATTTGGTGATTGACATAAGTACTTCAAATTATATTTTTTATATAAATAAAATAATAGATCATATTTTAATATATTATTAAAATGTTATCGGATCTAATCTTTTCTAACATGATTTATTTTTATGTGCTATCAAATAAAGTAAATATTTTAGAGAATAAATATTTTATATTTAATTATTCTATTGTTTAAATTTTAAGTTGGTAGATATCAGGAGCATGTTTTATTGACAAAAAATATATTTTTAGGAACTATGTAACTAAAAATATTATAACACAGTATTTAAGCAACATAATTTACAAATAATTAAATAAGATAAATGATTTCATAAGAAAATATTTTCAGAGCAACCAAATGTGATCATCTGGATTTCAAATTCTCTGAAAATGTTATGCAGCGTAAAAGGTTTTCAATGATTTTAGTTTTACTAGGATCCAAATGGACCCTAAGCTTTGAAGTTTCAGGTACATTCTTAGATGAAGAGCTTGACTAACCCGCAGATGTGAACAATGAATTCTCTGGGCAATGCTAGATTACCTCTTTGAGTGTTCTAACAGTGTATAACGACTCAAAGTTCATATTTCTTCGTTGCATTTGTTCTCTTAGAAATCCAGTCAACTTTAATGCACTTAATCCCATAACTTCCACACCCACTTCACGCATTATTTTGCCACAAAAAACTGCAAAATACAACAAAAGCAAGAAAATGAATTTAAGAACCATATATGCATGTAATAAAAAACATTACATTCAGAATCCTAAGCTCCAAAGATACGTCTGCAGAATATCTTAGTGACCCAGCAGTGGAGTTCTAGAGGAAGGTCAGTGAGTCAGGAGTGGGTCAGTTGGGCCCAAACCAACATGGGTCAATACCCGGGTCAGTTGGGGTCAAAGTAAAAAATAATAAATATACGAAAAAAAACATAAAGAATTACAAATCCTTTTTATTTCAATTCAAATCTTCCATGTCGAGACAAGTCTTGTCTCCACCTTGCATATTCCATAACTTTCATCTTGTCTTTAAGTCAGACTATAATCAAAGATCCGCTTATATATAAAATCTCATAGTCTACAATATGAGTGGGGTTTCAATTATAATTGGGAATTTAATAAATTGAGATAAGAAATATCTCATTGGACGGATGATGAGAGAGAGATTTAGAGTGAAAGTAACCAGGAGGAGGGAGAAGTGGAAAGCCCCCTTGGGGCCCTCATATGGAGGGGGGGAGGGTGAGGATAATGGAAAACCTCTTGAGGTCTTATATAGGCCGTTAAGCCAGCCGTTGGGTGACCCTTTTCGGATCCAATGCCACGTTGGGGACCCAGGGAGGAGACTGGGCCAGTAGGCCATAAAAGCAACCAGGTCAGACCCGAATCACGACCTGGCATTCCATGTTCTAGAGGAATATTGAATGAGAGATAAAACAAGTTAAAACTAAATGAATTGACCCAGTTTATGGCACAGCTTTACAACCCAAATGTAGTCAAGGCATGATGGTCACTGAAGGCAGTCATGTCTGGCAACATAAAGCTACACGTTTGTGCATGTAGTTGTGGACTAAAACAATATATATATAAAGGTTTGAGGATCAAAGTGGTGAGGGCACTCGAGCTCAGATCCGCTTCGATCTAGATCGCGTGTACTAGCATCATCGCTGGACCGTGGACTTGCTATGGATCGAGGATGACTTGTCGATGTAGGATGGTATTTATAGAATATATATAAAAATAGGACTAGTTAGGGGTATACCTATACTTGTTGGGATTTTTGGGTTTTTTTCCAAATTTTACAGGTAATGGTCTATAAAAAAGACTTCCACCCCTCCCATGTATGTTATGCCATAATTGAAGAAAATCTTCAGTTGTGCCCCATTTTTCCTTTCCGGTCTTCCTCTCCTCCTCTCCTTCTCCATCTTATTCTCCTTCCATCCCCTGAGACACAATCCCATGGTATTCTTCTTCTTCTTCTCCTTCTTCTTCTGTTCTATACCTACACCACCTGCCCTCCCCCTGGTCTTCTTCTGCCTGTGCCCTCCTCCATTCATCCCGATGCACATCCACCCCTTGCTTAGCCCCGATAACACACCCACCACTGCCGCGAAAACCCCCAAGAACCCCTCCTACTAGCGCCCCGCGTATCTCCACCTCCCTCCGGAGCCACCACATAGCCCCCTTCCTCATTGTACTCTTCTCCTTCCGGTGTCGGTCGGGCTTGCCTCTGCAGCTCCTGCCACCGATGAGGCTGGCTGGCCACCCACATTATACAACTTGACTCTCTACTCAATCTGTATCTCCCTCTGTGATGCTATCCGGGTTAAATAACTCATCATTTCTTCTTGTAGTTATGTCAATACTTTGTTACACTTTTTGACATTCCCAATAAATTTCATGTGTTGTTTGAGACAGAAAACATGTTCATTCATTTTTTACTCACACCACTTACATTCACTCTTTTTTGTCAACATCTAACAAAAATATGTGTTATCATCTGATATCACGAAGTGCAAGGGCACCGTGCTCCTTGTCTGACATTTTCTACACATAGAACATATAAGAAAATGAGGTTTATGTTAAGTAAATTTTAAAAATGCAAGGAGGGGGATTTGGGAATTCTAGACAATGGGGGGCTCAGGGGGTGTACCCAGAGGTCCTAGACCCGAAAGGGGGAGGGACAGTTAGAAAGTCACCCTGAGGGATGACTGATCAAGCGGTTACTGTGCAAGGGGTGGGGAGCCAAGGGGGAGAAGCCTCCCCCGGCGGCTGGTGGTGGTGGTGGTCGTGGTGGTGCAAGGGAATAAGGAGCCTAGAGGAGGCAAGGCCATAAGGGGGCCAGTGGGAGGGTGCAAGCCAAAAGGGGAGGGGGGACAATGGTCATCAATGCAGGGGGCATGGAATCAAGGGAGGGAGGGGAGGCTCAGGGGGTCATTGCTACTGTGAAGGTCTGCCGGAGGGGGAGGGTGGGCCGAATCGAGGAGGGGAGTGAGGGTTTGAAAGAGGATTAGAGAGTTGCCAAAGTGGGGGTGGATCGCCCCCTTAAGAGAAAAATAGGGCCTATAAACATATTGGAATTAGACCCGATTCTGATTTTTTGGACTCACTGGAATTTGTTGGCGTGGTAGACCTAAGTTAACTTGGAGGAGAGTAATTCAATATGATTTAGATGGTTTAAATATATCTGAAGAAATAACACAAAATCGACATGAGTGGAGAAAGAGAATCTATATGGCTGACCCCAAGTGATTTGAGATAAAGGCCTTAGTTGAGTTGAGTTGAGTATTGGAATCTGTTGGCTCAAATGATTCAGGGTTGATTCGGGCTGATTCCTCTGAGAATCAATACCGGATCAATTCTCCGATTATATATCGGCTTGCATGTGTGGATCCGATCTAGGAATTGGCTGATCTCAATTTAGATCAGCTGATTTTGCAAACTATGCCACCTTCAGCCTTTTCACTAAAACGACATGAGCAAATAAAATGTATAATGGATGAGCAAGTAATGACAACACAAGCGAGAGCAAATCAACCCTACTTAGTGCAACAGAAAGGACCGACCTCCCACTGAGAACATCCGAGCTCAAATCCGTTGGATCACATGTACCGACGTCATCGTCAGACCATAGACTCGCCATGGATTGAGGATGACTAGTCGGCATAGAATAATATTTATAGAATATATATAGATAAATAATACTAGTTAGGGGTATATCCATACTTGTTGGGCTTTTTTGGGTTTTTTTTTAATTTTACAAGTGAGCATCTATAAAAAGACTTCCACCCTCTCCCATGTACGCCATGCCATAGTTGAAAAAAAAAATCTTGAGTTGTGTCCCATTTTTCCTCTTTGGTCTTTCTCTCCCCTCAGTTCCTTTTTTCTCCCTCTCCATCTTCTTCTCCTTCTCATCCCCCCACGACACCGCCCCTGGTCTTCTTCTTCCTCTATCCTCTGCTGGCACCACCTCCCCTCCCCCTGGTCTTCTTCTTCTCCCTGTGCCCTCCTCCGTTCATCCCGAAGCACACCCACCCCCTTGCTTAGCCCCCTGAACACACCCA
The DNA here is from genome assembly GCA_036172225.1 of Cryptocoryne crispatula var. balansae. NCBI lineage: Eukaryota > Viridiplantae > Streptophyta > Magnoliopsida > Alismatales > Araceae > Cryptocoryne > Cryptocoryne crispatula. The sequence goes on from CM069930.1 coordinate 38,118,144, forward strand.
CCAATGCAGTGGAGTGGAGACCCCCGAGAACCCCTCCTTCTGGCACCCCATGTAGCTCCCACTTCCGTCCAGAGACACCACACAGGCAGCAAATGACATGCCCTAATGCCCCCCTGGCCCACCTTGTCCTCAAGCAGGTCTAGCAAACCACCATGGCACCCCCCTTCCTCTTCGTCCTCTTCTCCTTCTGACACAGGTCGAGCTTGCCTCCACAGCTCCTGTCACCGATTAGGCTGGCCGGCTGGCCACCCACCCACTCCATGGGGCTTCCCCAACACCTGCAGAACCTCCCTGGGCCGCCACAATCCTCCCCTTCCGGCACCTTGGGATCCCCTGCGGAAGAGCAACACGATACTGTAGATGCTACAGCAAAACAGGCATAGACACCCATAGGAACTACCGTGTTCGCAACCATCACGGGAACAGTAACTGCCAGGTTACTGCAGCACGCGGACGTGCCATAAATGATGTGGACTTCCTCAAATTGAGGTACCAAAAGGTGTCTGATTGTGCGCACAGCTCTTTAGGTTAGATTCAAATTATAAAAGGCGTGCGAGTTTGCTTTTGTGAGAAAAAAATCATGCAAGATCGATTCAGTTCAGCAATTATTTTACAAGTAAACGTGATCGACATCGATGCAATGTAAGAATAGACTGGAGGATCACCGTGACATCAGCGGGCCCGCCGTCAACCTACTCGCTCTCTGACCCAATTTGAGATATTTCTAGCCCGTTACCACCCTACAAGGTATGGGTGTAAAAATTGTGTATTATTTTAATTGTATAAGTCAGCCAAAGTGTGGATAGTCAGGGAGAGGTATGACTCACTCACTCTCTCTCTCTCTCTACACATTATATTTGCTCGTTTATTATCTATTCAACTACCGTGTCGCACATGAGTAGGCGCCTAACTCGTTATTTAAATCACTATCGTCGTACAAATGTGAGCAAACCTATCTCGAACTAATTAGATCAGCGTTGATAGTTGAGCATCCTAAACTTGGGTGGAAGACCAATGATCTCAATCTTGCCCACTCGAGGGTCACACATTTTGGGCTGATTCTAGTTCAATTTAGTTGCCCATTTGGAATCTTTAGAACCTAGCGATAGGGGAGAGGGCACTCCCACATGCCCATCATACTCACAATAAAAACTTCAAAGAAATTAGGGGTGTTGCCCTATTTTTTAAGAAACTTTACCTTTGCTGCCCAAGGAGGGAGAGGGTCTCCACCCCCCCAGGCCCCCATAGTTATTACCTTATCCATGGTTGTCCAAGGATAAGATGGGTACTGTCACATCAGCCCCTTATCCTCTCTACACACCTGAAAATCAAAATAGAACAAGAAAAATAGAGTGTATGGCCCCTATTTTTGATGATTCTTGTCCTCACCCACCATGTAGACCAATAGATAAAGAACAAAAAAGAGAAGGAAGCAAACAAGAAAGCAACCTCCTGTTTTGCAGACCTGAGGGAGGGGAGAAGAAAAGTGAAAAAAAAAACACCATGGATCTGAACAGGAGGCAGATGAACAACAAAAAAGGTGGCAGCAAACCCCTTCACTGTTTGCAGACTCGAGAAAGCAAGAACAAGAAGAATGAAAAAAAATGAAGAAATAGAAAAAAGCATATTCTTTGCTGTTTGCAAAACTGATAAGAAGATGAAGAACCCACAAAAAAAGAGGGGAAACAGCAGGATCTCTTGTTGATTTTGCAGGACCATGAGAGATGAGAAGAAAAGAAAAAAGAAAAAAAACCACACATACCTTGTCTCTTGTTTTGAAGAACCAAGGGAGAGAAGATGGTGAAGAAGAATAAAATTTCTCTCTTCCTTCCTTGATGCTTCAGCTGAGAGAATAGAAAGGAGGGACAGGTGTGGTTAAAGAGAGAATGAGGAAGAAACCAGTTTTTTAAATTTTTTCACCAGCCAATTCTAATCCTATTGGGCTTCCAATCCTAATCCTATTAGGAATGAAAAATCTAGCCAAAGATTAAGATTTAGCCACGACAAATGACACTTACTATGTAAGAAAAGGACTGCCCATTTAAGTGAGAGTAAGATGTGGATCTTTAGAAATAAACAAACAGTCCTAGAGGCTTGCATCTGGTCCGAACAAGTACCTCAGTAATTCATTGAGTGAGGCTTCTACTACAAACATATCCAAAATTTTTATCTACAAGATTGATACAAACATACCCAAAAGCTTTACCCACAAGATCAATAACAGATTATGTAAAACAACCAACTTACTTGGTACAACAGATGTTACATGGAAGCCAATATTTACAACAATCCCAGAAGTTCGCCTTGCTGAATACAGTCCTAAAATTGCCTAAATGAGCAGCAAAGGAATGAAAAGTCAATCAGAAAAAATTAAAGTCTACGTCAAATGTGATAATAAAGCTTGAAGTTGATTCTATGGTGTAAATCATTTGTTTTTTTTACCAGAAAAAATGGTCATAGATCCCGAAGAATAAAGATAAAAGCATACTGGGCAATTATTGCACACAAGGACATCTTGAAGAGGGGCAAACAATAACCTGTACCAAGGAATTTCTATTTGTTAATAGATTTAGTGTACATGGTTAAGATAGACCCAAATCGTGTCATGAAACAATCAATTAAATATACATAATGCGTACAACCTCAACCTCTCCGATCATCACCTCTGCTGAACATTATATTATGAGACAGGTCCTACTGATTATAGTTAGATTACTCTCAAGACTAACAAATGACTATCTTGACTAAAATTCATGATAAGACATCTTGGTTAATGGATTATTGAAATCGAATTGGAATTTTGGTGTCTATTTGCACCCCTAGCCATTAAGTTACAAAAAGATGTACATCATAGTGGGATATAGGTAGCAACATCTTGTGAATGATTATTTAAAATTTAAATACATTATCACGTGGTACCAAATCAAATTCCAAATTCTGTGACTCCACCAAAACCTTCAAATTATAAAACAGATCATCACAAGAAAGTCTTTTACTTGATCTACAGCGCAGACTGCTGGAACATTCATATCAAAAAGGACTGTATGTATGGCCTCCCTCAGTTGTCTTCTGGATGCTCTAGCATTTTCAGTATCTGGGTGAAAAAGGAGAAAGAAAAAAGAAAAAAAATAAGAATTTTAAAGAAAATAAGCAACTGCAGACTCCAAATAAGAAGAGTTAGTTCATCCAATTTATCATGTTGCTCCTGTGTAGACACATTTTTGCTAAATACACAGCTTAAAGCAAGATACTTTTTCTTCTCAAATTTCATCATATAGATACTATTATGCATGTGTGCCATATTCCTTCCACAGTTCCACTTCCCTTTCCATCCCCTTCTTACCGTAATCCTTTTTCTGATGGTGACATATCAACAATAAATTATTAAAACATGAAAAGGAAATGTGTAGATGCAAAAATAGAGTAAAATGAAAATTTTACCAATATGTTACAGCCATCCACTTCTCGAAAAATAACCCCTCCCCAAATTCACTTAATTCAAGAACGCATAATAACAAAGAAACTCTAACAGCAATACAGTTAGCAGCTCTCATTACCAGGTGAAAGCAGTTAATGGCAGGCAACTGGAAAATCAAAGTATAAACTATCTATGGCTGAAAAAAGCACTGGAGTGTAAACATTGAAACTGATAGCTCACATCTAAACCACTCAAAGGACCAAATATATACCCCAAGTCCAGGAGAACATTAAGCGCAAGTTAATGATCTGAGACTGTTCTGATCGCTTGTTGTCCCTTCCAAAGTAATAAGTTTCCAATGAACCTTAGGTCTGTTCTACAAAGGCTTAAGCTGCGTTTGGTTGGTCTTAACACACCTTTGACCTCTGATTTGGACGAAGGTTGATAGATTTAGACTGTTTGATTTTATGTCTTAATTAACATCTAAACACACCTCATATATGTTAATAAAATTCTTAAAAATAAGTTGTTTGGCTTAGATTTTTATTTCTCAAACCTATTCTCTTTATTGAGAATAGAAGTAACATCTATGGTATACCTTTAAGTAAAAACTAAATTAGTTAATATATATAAACATCTTAATCAAATTAAGCACATTTCTACCACAAACTAATGAGTCAGACATGACATTAAGAGTTCAGATTATCAGATTAAACCAAAACAAACACCACCTTGGTCTCCTCATGCATAAGTTTATGAATACAAAATGCAACCTTGTACCTGAGATACCCTCAATTGTGTACACCTAGGGTGTAATCAGAGTGATGACATGACAATGGACATCATCTTCACCTTCTTCCACCTTGCTGTCATCCATTATGAAGCTTACAAAGGACCACGATCACTAGTGAAAACTATATCTGGAGGGGCATTGACCATGACCGAACATGTGTCATCATTTTAATCACTAGTAGGGTTGGGCATCAGAGAAATGTCGCAGGGAAGGAGAAGTTTGAACAGGTATTTGGACAATCCGATGGCAGGGGAGAGGCTCCCTACCGGGTGACATCAGGCTGTGGAGGAAGGGGGAGCAGGGACAGTGATGACACTTGCAAACCAAGGTCGGTGAACATGGGTGTGCCTGGTGGAATGGACAGGAAAGGGAGGCAGATGGGGTGCAGGGGCTGCTGGAGGGTGGGTGGAGAGAGGAGTTTTGCAGCAGTGTCTCAAGAAAAGGGGAGAATGGGATATGTGGGTTTTAAGGAGGGGTGGGAAGGCAGCAGTGGCCAGACAGCACATGGGAAAGGGGAGGCCGGAAATGAAGGCACAGGTGGTGATCAGCAGCTTGCAAAGGACATGAGAGTGATTGAACTCAGCAGCGTAGTGAAAAGAGAGCGGTTGCCAGAGTCAAAGGGGTGTGCCACAGGAGGTAGCATGGCTGAAGCTGTCTTTGCAACACCGCAAACAGCTGCAGGCTTCTCAGGACTGCATCATGGTCACGGTGCGGGTGGACAGGCTGTGGTGTGCTGGGAGGGGCACGGCCCACTCCAGGCATTGCTGGAGGGCTCCACTAGCCATATTGCATGTCCAATCACTGATGTGAAGAGGTCAGTGCTCGTTCTGGCCTCCTACTGGTGGTCATCTCTGAGAATGTCACAGCAGGTCATTGGAGCGGCTGTTGCCACCCCGGTGATGGCTCCAGCGATTGCTGGAAGAGGCAAAGATAGGAGAGTTCACTTCTCAGAAAACCTGAGAAACTGAACCGCCCAACCCGAAAGTGGATTGGGATCTACCGGGTTCACAAAATTTCAACCCAATTTAACCGGACCCAAATCGCAGCCTGAAATGCATAGCTTGCCCGCCTACTGGGTCTCCGCTTTGATGTTTGTGAATTGCATCCGATGAACAGTAAATATGGTGCAAAGACTCTTTGGATGGGCCAATACGGAACAAGTGGCCACATGCAGTGCGCTGCATGCTGAAAGCTCTTTAGTCCCATATCAGCTATTTGTTTTACCTCACCTCACCAACATCTTTAAATGAAACCAAAGGCGCTGGGTTCTCTCCTATGGGCGCCAATGCATATCAAACATTGTTTGATTATAAATCAACTCCAATATTTGAATTGATTCAGATAATGAATTTAATTTTGTTATTTATTAAAATAAAATTATTATTACATGGTTTTGGTCTGTTCACCCAAACCAACCCAAACTAGGTTGGTTTGTTGGTTCAGGTTGAAAACTTTTCTTTCAAACCAAACCAAACTGACCCATGTACATGATGTTGTTAACAGGGTGTGCACCAAGCATAGATTGCGGAATCGGTCGAATCGGATTGGAATCGGCCGATTCCGGAATCGGATCGGCCGATTTCGATCCGATTCCTGCTTGAAGGACTAATTCTGGCCTGAATTCCACCGGAATCGGTCGAATAGGATCGGAATCAGAATCCTGATTTTTTTTAGATTTTTTAAAAAAATTCGGGCAGAATCGGCCATAATCAGCCTGAATCAGTCGGAATTGGTCCGAATAGGAATCAGAATCGAAATAAAAAATTTTAAATTTTTTAAAAAAATCCCAATTCCGGATCGGTTTCTCTTCTTCAGAATCAGTCGGAATCAAACCGATCCGATCCAATTCGAATTGGATTGGTACTGACCAATTCTGATTCCGGAATCCTTGGCTCCAAGCCTCCAAGGAAACTCCATCCATGGATCGCTGTACATGGTGACTACAGCCATGGTGTTGCGATGGAGGCTGGCTGGTGCTGGGCAGTCAAGCAGAAGAAAAAGAGGGGGACTGGTGGCTGTTGAGTAGAGAGAAAGAAGGGAGTGAATGGTGTAGAACACCAGAGGGAGGAAGGAAAGAGAAGGAGAAGAAGAGTAAGATAAACCCTACTGGCTGAACAAGGGAAGAGAGGCAAGGGACAACTGGATCACCCCCAAAAAGTTCCAAACCTGGATTACAAGATGTTTAACTCCTCTTAACAAAACACTTTACAGACATGCCTTACAAAATAAAACTTCAAACTCAAACAACCTCAACATATTATATTCAAAATAAAATAGCAAAAATCTCCCATCAAGTATCCTCCAGTGCCACATCAACACCAGATGAATCACATTATTTGTGGTAGTTTATCTGCATACCAGTTATGCCTCGAGCATTAACAAAAGTGTCTTCAAATTAAATATCTTCTCTCTATGCATCAGGGAAAAGATAATTGTGTCATCAACATGACAACATATTGAAAATGAGAAATGTGGATTCTATTCTATCCTTTCAAACATATATTCCTTTGATTAAACCAGTCTCCTTGACTTTTTTGTCCCATGTTGCTAAAGATCTGGTCCACCATAAGGAAAAGATAGAATGAAAAAAATGATCTCCTTGTCTTAGTCCCCTGGAAGAGAAAGAAGCTGCTGAAGCACCATTCACTAGATCCAAGAACTATCAAAGGCACCATTTTATCCACTTAATCCATTCTCACCAATCCCCATTAAGTATATCACCCGGAGTTAAGCATTCCAACAAATCCTATCATACATTTTCTCAAAATGGAACTTTTTTCATAAATACTACACCTGAAAATGATTTTTTTTTGTTGATGACGTGAGAGTTATAGACCTAGAAAGTCAATGAGCCACCCACCAAATCATCACCTTAAGGTATCACTCATTTTGGCCAAGTTCACGAAGTTTTGTCCACAAAAGGCACCTTAATGTACAGCTCTCATATATAGCCCAAAATTATTTTTGTCTTTTAACGTGGGATTAATCCACTTCATCCCAAGGAAGACTGGATCAAAATCAGAGAATGGATCAGCTAGTGCCAATTTCAATCAGACGACTCCAGGGGAGAAAAAAACCAATCCAAAATCAGCCCATATTAGTTCTTTGTGTGAACCTCTTTTTTTCGCGTCTGTTCTTTAGAAAGAAAGACATCTCCGGACTTTTTAGGAAAATAGGTGATATCCTAAAAATATTACGTAGTCCAGTGATAGTTTAAAAATATTAGAACCGAGGTTCGAGTTCTTTGAAAATTTTGATTTTTTGACCCTTCTCCACCGGATGGTGCGAGCATCCGGCGTTAACTTACATCGAGCAACGGCTCGAATGCCTTCGATTAACCGTCGCGGCAACCTGTGTTTGGAGACATGCACATCCACAAAATAAAGTAAAGAACTCAAAAGGGCAGCGGCCTTTTGGGTCCGGTGAGATGCAAACCGATTTGGTTGGATTTGTTTTGTTTGTTGGTTGACTTTTGGATTGACTTGAAAGTCGGTTTTGAGTTTTGGAGTTTGAATCAATTTGTTTGATTGATTTGTTTGTTGTTTGACTTTTTGGTTTGTCTTGTTTTGAATCTGTTTTGGTTTTAATTTTGATGTGCTTAAAGAGTTCTAAGCATGTTTGAATTTTGATTTGGTTGATTTTGAATCAATTTGTTTGATTTGCTCGATTTGATTTTTAATTTTTGATGTGTTTAAAGTATGTTGGGGTTTTGGTTTGATTGATTTTTTTGATTTTTTTTATATTTGCTTAACAATCTGATTTTTCTGTTTTGAGTGAGTTTTGACATGTTTTGAGTATTTTTAAAGTGTTGCTTATTCAGTTTTCTCTTGGAATTGATTTTTTTGTTGTTTATTTGGGTGGGGTTCGGTGCACTTTAAATGAGTTTTAAGATTGGTTTTAATTCTGTTTTTTGGTTGAGTTCACAGATTTATCGGATCTGGCTTTTTTGTGTTTTCGGTTTGGTAAAAATCCGATTTTCTGGTGGTTGACAGATTTTGATTGAAATCTGAATTTTATCTCTTTTGATTTGATCGAAATCTGATTTTGATTTGATGTGTTTCAAAACCGGTTCAATTTTGTTGAAGATCGGTTGTTTGTTGAACCGGAATAAGTTGAATTTCAGATTTCATTTAGTTCTGATTTTTTTATGACTTTCAGATTTGATTTTCTGTTTTAATTTTTCTGTTTGAATTTCCAGATTGATTTTTTGAAATGGTTTTAATTTGGTTTGGCGGTTTGCATCGCCTCCGACCCATCGGGTCACTTTGAATGCCCTGTTTCATGCATTCCAAATCGACATCGAACTTCATTTCATTGAAAGATGGGGTGAAGTATATCGGTGTACAATATGATTGATCCTTCCCCCAATATAGGTTTCTTTTCACTACTTTGGAAAAATTTTGGCATTACAACGGCATGCCGGCTATTTTCCAACTTAGTGAAATTTACCCATCCAAAATAGCCAGCCTTAGCTTAGCCATATCGGGGGAAGGATCGCCGGCTACGGGATTCATGCCCGCACCTCCGTCCGGATCGCCGGCTACGGGATTCATGCCCGCGCCTCCGTCCAAGGTGGAGTTCCCCGCTATGGGTGAATCTCCTTAGTTTAATGTAGCTTTCGCATTTCTGATTTTTATTTATTTATTTTTGAAGGCCAGTTAGGGCCGGTCCATTCCTTCGGCGTTCAAAGCCAGGTTTCAATTTTCATAGGCTCAACGGGCCTGCTTTGGATTGCTTCGGGCCGGAAGGGCCTGCTGGAAATTTTGCTGCCTTGCTGGATTTTCTTGATGGAACCGGCTTGGAAGGCCACCCGGCTATGCCCTTGGCCCGTCGTGCGGTTTTCAAGGGGTGCCGGGCCGTCACCTTCAAGCCGGTCTGCCTTCAAACTGCTGACCTCCTGTTTGTATGGCTTCTGCAGAACCTGTTTTGGGGCACCTCCTCTTTTGTTGTGGCGGTAGAACTATGAGCCAAAGAGGGGCCGAAAATGGCCTGCTTCAAGGGACCTGTTTGGGGCTGTACAAAGGACAGCTTGGTGGCCTGGCTTTGGACTGCGCAAAGGGTTATTTGATGGCCTGATTTTAGGTCCATTTAGGGGTTGTTCAAAGGGGCATGAGAACAAGGGGCTTGAGGATCCGCCCGGAGTAGACTTGGACCGTCGTGCGGTCTCCAAGAATCCCCGGATCATCCACCCTCACCTAAGGCTCTAATAGGTTCCACAAAGGGGCTGTTTTAGGACCTGTTTTGGGGTCAACTTTGATAGGCCAAGGATCGCGGGATCGGAATCGGAATCGGGATCGGTGGGTACCGATCGGATCGGATCGGACCGATTCCGATCGATTCAATGGAAGAAAATCGATCTAGAATCGGTAAGAAACAAAAAAAAAAACCGATCCGATTCCGATTCCGGACCGATTCCGGCCGATTCGGACCGATTCTGGCCGATCCAACTGGAATAGCAAAAAAAAAAAACGATCCGATTCCGATTCCGATTCCGATTCCGGACCGATTCCGGACCGATTCCGAACCGATCCGATTCCGGACCGATTCCGAACCGATCCGATTCCGGAATCGGTCGGAATCGGTCCAATTCCACCGATTCCGTAAACAATGGATAGGCCACAAAGGGGCTGATCAGGTGGCCTTAGTTAGGCCGAGGGTAGGCCTGCACAAGGGGGCATTTTTGGGCCTGATTTGGGACCGAGTTGGGGCCTGTTTGAGTGGGCTCAGATGGGCCGGAATGGGCCTGGCGAGGGCCTGGTTTGGGGCTGGTTTTGGGGTCCTGGTTTGGGCTGGACGGGGTCTGGTTTGGAGACCGGCTGAGGCCTGATTGATGGGGCTCTGATTGGGTCGAAGCAGGCCTGCACATGGGCACTTCGGAGACCTGCTTTGGGACCGGATTGGGGTCAGACGTGGAGACCTGCAGGTGGTCCAGTGAGGGCCCGAAAGGGGCCTGCAGATGATCCAGAATGTGGGCTTGGACTGGGCTCGGCTCAAGGGGTGATGGAGTCCAGCTCAAGGAGGTTTGAAGGGACCGAAGTAGAGTATTTTACGAGGATGAATGGGGAGAGAGAGAGAGAGAGAAAGAGAGATAGCACGTAGGACAGATAGGAGGAGGGCCCTTAGAGGGCTACAGGGACATATCCATCATACCTTCTTGCCTTGTCTCCTTCTTCTCCTCTTCTCCTGGACGCAGACAGGTTTCTGCAGCAGGCGCGCAAAGGGCAGCAGGGGCAGCAGGTGCAGGTGCAATTTGGCAGCCTCCCGGCGTCTGAAGCAGCCCCCCCTCATGCTGGTGTGCCCCCCTCTTCTTATAGGGGCTGGAGGGGAGGTGAAGAGCCAGCAGGTGGCTTGTACGCAGGCCTCTTGGCCTCCCCCATGCAGTTATTGCATTGAATGGACTTTATTGACTGGCTGCCTCTTCATCTTTCCCCTCTCTTGAACTAACCGTTGGGCTGGGCTGAGGTGGCAGCATGGTGTGGCTAGACATGCTGAGGTGGCAGGTGGCCTGTTCACACTAGGCCACAGGTGGCCTGCAGGTTTGGGCCTGCTGGTGGCTGCGGCCCAACCTCCTCTATGGGCTGTGTGCAAGGCCTGTACATGGGCCAGATTTGTCTAATAACGGGCCACCCAACCAGGGCCCAATTGGGGTGTTCAATTGGGCTTAACTTAACTGAGTCATGGGCCACTTTCCCCTGCTTCAAGTCTGGCCATTGCTAGCCCATTTGTCTTTTTTTTTTTGAAAAATATTGACGCCAACATTCTTCAAAAACAAGGAAAAATGCAAAAACGTAAAAATAGTCAGTCTAATAGATGCATCGTCCAATTCCAGTCCAGTCCGGTCCGATCCAACACCCGGGTCGGCACCAGGGTAGCACAATGCCGCACCTTACAAGTTGGATCCGAGGACTTGGATCCTGGTCCTATTGGGCCAGATGGACTTGATAGCTTGGGTGGGAAAGAAGCATGGTGGCCCATTGCGGCGAGGAGTTGTGGGAATTGGCTGAATCGTGCCGAATCAGTCCCGATCCAAGCCGATTCCAGTGGGAATCAAGGGGTAGATCGGTCCCTCCTCAATCAAGTTGGCTTATGCCCATCCAATCCAGGATTGCGAACCATGGTTTAGACATATTAAAGTATTAAACATTAGACCTAAGTAAGTTCCAACTTCCAATTAGAAAAGTTAAAAATATCAAAATCGACATGAGTGGTGAAAGAGAATCTATATGGCCGACTCCAAATAATTTGAAATTAAGGCTTGAGTTGAGTAGGGTACTTTTTCTGCTTCACCAGCTTCAAATACTTGGACCCATGTTTGACCAAAAATGCATTAATAAAAAATTGCCATAATTTGATGGTTACACTTTTTATGAATAACGAGAAATAAAAATTAACTGACCATCAGAATGACAGATTGGAACAGAAACAACAACTGGCTGTGAGGAACATTTGACCTGCATCCTGTAGGAAGTCGAGTTAGCAGCATAAACAAATCATATAAAAGCTGTGAAGAAATCATGTAATGTACATTCCACAAATTTTATCTCCACATGTAGTGCATTAGTCACACAAAACATCGATATCTATCCTAATTCAACTATCCCTATTAACCCTAAATTATATGATTGTAAATTCCTTGGTGGATGCTTAAATGAGAAGCATGTTTTTTGGGATTATCTTGTTTTCTTCCAGTGTCCTTCCAGGGTTCCACTGCCTGCAAATTGTGGACTTCAGCCACAGATAAAGGTCTTATCCTAACCCCAAAGTTTCCTATCTTTTCCTTCCAAGACTGCCATGGCGATGAAGGTGGGTTTCCAATTCTTTACATATCAAAGCTCGTAAGGTTGTTGAAATTGTCACGAACTTAAACTCAGTACATTAGAAGCATTTTATCCAACCATATGCACAGAGTTCTGTTCTGACATTGTTTTAGAGATGCTAGCAATTTGATTGGAGACTTGGAGTAAATATCAGTTAAACTTTTCTGATATATGTGAACATCAAGGCATTCCATGTGCGGATCAGTCCCTGGATCGACCAAGGCCATTCCCAATCCAGTTGGATCATATAGCTCAGCCGATCAAACAAAGGGAAAATCGATCCAGAATCATGCATTGATAGTCATGACAGCTACTGTATACAAACATTATAAAAATAACAAAAATTGTATGGGGAGCAAGGGTCAAGGATCACAGGATCAGGAATGGAGACCACCGATCCAATCCAGATCGGCCGATCCTCCTGACGAAAGGGCAATCCCAGATCAGTCTAGATAGGACAAATTTTTATTTTTTAAAATTATAAAAATTCTCAAAAAATCAGAAAAAATCAGGAAATCATAGGAATGAGTAAAAAATGAAAAATAATGTGGATGAGGTTCTACCAAACAATGTCATACAAAGTAAGTTCATTTTAAGAAACTATCATATAAGTACAAACTATTATATAAAAAAGAAAAAAGAGTTAAAATAGATCTTTATAAGTTTATATAATATATTTTATAATTATGAATCTTATATAAATGTGTGATAATATAAGTGATGGTGAAATATGTTAATATGTTTACATTATCATAAACCGGTGCTTGGAAATTGGGATTGACCTGAGTGGTCAGGTCCAAGGGTCAAGAGGACAATTGATGGGGACAATTTTATTAGTCTTTTAAAATTTTGTCCAAGTTTGTAAATATTTCTTTTAACAGGGTCCTTTTTGTAAATACGTCTGGACTCTTCTCCCTATATAAGGAGGAGATGTCTGTGCGCACAAAGCAATATATACAGTGATATAGAATTTTTGGAAGCTTCGGTTTGGTTCTCCCGCGGAGGGGCTGCGGCCCCCATCTTCTTCCCTCCAACCCCGGCGATGAGCGTCGTTCCCCTCTCCCACCTCCGGCAGTAAGGTCGGTCTCCCTTCCACCCTCTGGATCCGGCGAGGTCGTCGTCTTCTTCCTCCTCATCCTCCGGCCTCCGAGCCGTTCTTCTCTTCTTCCCCCTTCTCGGTTCGGCACCAACAGGTCGACATCCCCCTCTGACGCCGAGGTCGAGACCGTCGGCTCCACTGTTCCCCTTCTTTTGCTTCGTCTGTGCGCTGCGGCCTCCGGACGTTGGCTCCGTGCGTCCGCGCGAATACGACGACAGGGAAGAAGACGTAGAAGGAGAAGAAGAAGGGAGACGATGCGGGGGCTCGGGAGGGGCAGATCCGGCGATCCCCGGATCTGTACCCCTCGGTTCCACCTCGCCCGCACACCATAGCCGCTGGATGCCATCGCCATCTCCATCTCCGTCGACCGCGTGAGGCCGGACAACGCCGCGCATCACCTCTTTCCCCCCCTTCTCCGCGGTCTCGGTTCCATCCAGACGGGACAATGACGCGGACGACGCCCTTCCTCCGCCGGCCTGCCCCGCCGCTTGTCTGCCTGCACCCGCCGAGGACGAAGACGCGGCCACGGCGCTCGGACGAGGATGACGAAGACATCGCGAATGCTGCCCGCCCACGCGCGCTGCGCGGGCCCTTTTGTCGTCATCCCACGCCCGCGTGGGCGCCCGGAAACGCCGCCACGGCGACGACCGGCGACGGCTGGATGGCCGGCCACGCGATCGCGGCGGCAACCTTCCTCTGCGCGCCACGACCCCCCCGGGTTATTCGCGCGACCACAGCGGTTCGGGCCAGCCGGTCTGCGGCCCAGACCGGCCAACCGGCCGGTTCGACCGGGTCCAGACCCGGTTCACGCCGGTTCAGGCCAGTTCAGTGCCTGAACCGCCCGGTTCAGGCTGGTTCAGACCATCTTGAGCCGGTTTAGACCGGTTCATCATGGTTCGACCCGGTTCGGGCCTGTTTCGACCGGTTCGAGTCCGGTTTAGGCCTATTTTGGGCTCGTTTAGGTTGTTTAGCGGCGGTTAGCGCCGGTTTATTTCGTTTTCAGTCGGTTTAGCCCGGTCTAGCCGGTTTGTCCCGCATCAACAATGCCCCTTGTGAGAGGTATCAGGGGGCATGCCCCTCGAAGAATTTTTTTTATAGTGGTATCCGGGGAGCCAGAAGGGCTGAACGGGGGGAGCGGAAGGGGCCCAAAGCAAGGATGGGGGGACCGAAAATCACCTATTTTAGAGGGGATCGCTGCCAGAAAGGGGGGATTGGTGGTCACCAAGGAGGATCGCCAAGAGGGGAGGGGACTACAGAGGCTTAAAGGAGAGGGGGGGGGGAGAATGAGATTGATCTCCCCTTTTCTGGCGGTGAACCCCCCTAAAATAGGTGGTTTTTGGTCTCCCCCATCCTTGAGGGGGATCAATCCGAGAATTGGTCCAGAATCAAGTCCTGGATCGACTCGATTCTAGACATTTCTAAAGTTTGGTGGATCGCTCGGGATCAAGCGATTCACAGTCCGATCTAGTTGGATTGGACCAATCCTAGGCGATCTTATTGATTCCGATTGATCCGGCCAAAATTCGGGTCTGGAACACTGGTTCTACCCAGAATCGGATCGGCTGGGGCCAATCCAATCAAAGAATCAGCCGATCCGGATAGGGATTGACCGATTCTACAATCCATGGCAAGGGTGCAGGTGTTGGTCAAGTATAGTTACCATTGAGTATATCCAAGACTTGTTGTCTTCACATCTTTAAGTTTTAGGCGAAAGGTGATAATTAATGCTCCAAGGGATAGTTACCAGCATGGGTAACAGGGGCACGAAGAGAAGCAAGAATCAACAAGAGATTAGAGTTGAGCCTTAATTTATTGAAATCTTAATATAAGAAAAAAAGAGAAAAGAAAAGTGAGGAACAAGAACGTATCCTCCCACACTACCCAAATTCACCACCGAGGCATATTTTACCTTGGATCCCCTTGGCACTCCACTAACCCAGATACCATGCACCGTTGCAGCTGGTATGGATTGAAGGCAAAATTACGATGTGCCAAGTTGGGTTTAACTTTGAAAAAAAAACTCAACTCAACTCGAGCCTTAGTCCTAAATATTGGGATCAGCCAAATAAACATGTGCTTAATGAAAAGATAGATGACACCTACATAGTAAAACTTTCTCAAGGGACAAAGATTGATTGAGTGACCATTCTTTTTACTTACTTTTTCCATTGCCATCAAAAGGTTTATAACTTACTACTCTTTCATTGTGGAGAAAATAGATGATAGATTAAACCTATCACTTTATGTACATTATTAACCTGTTCAATGTTCCATGTTATCATGTTTCTTCTGAAGATCATTGTTTCAAAAACTCTGCCTTGAGGCGTCGAGATTTACACCTCAAGGCGAGGCTCTTCACCACCTTGGTGAGGCTTACGTCTTTGTTGGCAAAACATTTTTTGCCATGTGAGGTTTAGGCCTCACGGCCTCAACACCTCACATGTAGAAAGACATAAACAACAAGGTAGAAGGTATTTGAATTAAAAGTGAGAAAAAGTGTTATGAATCATCTACACATGCAAAGAGAGAAATATTTCATCTTTCTGTCACAAACTTTTATAACATTTTTCCCATAAAGGACACACAATGGCTTTATTCTTTATGAGTATTTTTCAAAATCTATATAATTTAATTGATTGCAATGTTTATACTCTATAAAATAAAAACAAGTATAAAAATTACAAGTACTGAAAGTATTATTTAGGTTTAAATGTTACTGAAACAAAATTTTACATAGTTAATACTTAGAAGTATTAATCAAACTTTGTTTATTCATACAGCATAGAAGTTTAAACAATTAATAATTAATTATATTTTGTTTGATGCTAATCCTTTAGATAGTTCAAGGAGTGCATGATTATTTATTTAAATATTCGTATGTTATATATTTTTCCTTAAATTGAGGCTTACACCTCAATAAGTTTTGAGATTTGTCTCCTGAGGCTTTGGCGAAATGCCTCAAGTCCACCTTAAGACTTTACAAACATTGCTCGAGATGTTTGTTTAGTTACATAAATCTCAAGGTGGTGAACAAGGTATCAAACATTACGACACATTAACGCACATGCATACTCTAATTAAATCTTCACCTCTAAATAAAATGTTAGGGGACTCCATCTAACCTTGCATCAAGATAAAATGATGGCTTTTGAGATCACCTGTTGTAGATTGTTGTAAAAAAGTGTCGAAGTCTTGAGTACATTGGTGATTCAATGTTACCAAATTCCTGCACCAGGTCATAGCATGTAAACATATAGACAACTCTGACCTGAACGTGGCAAGAATTGAAGATGATATAAACCAACAAATGATATATTTTCTAAAGAACTGCTCCATACACTTGGACTAATACATGCATCAGCTATCAGTAAACTTACAAGAAAGGTAGCACAACGTCCGGATGGAGTGCTATATTTGCTCCAACCATACTTGCAGTACCCAGATCCACCTTCAAAAAAGTTACAAATGTGGATGACAATAAGTAAGCTAAAAATTGAAAGGGTGAGTGGAAGATAGCCAGAGGTAAACATTATCTCAGTTTTGGGGAAGACTTTACTGACACAGAGAGAACAACAAGTAGTTACTAAAAGAAGAGTTTTCTCGAAAAGAAGACTTTACTGACACATCTAAAAAAGAGAACATTAAGGATTAAGGAGGAAGGCTTCTTAGGTGTACCTTCCTCTCACTTCGTTTTTGTCAGCAGTAAGAGGTGTTTAATCATAGGGCAAACAACTTGCAATAATTACACATCATATTAACATGAAGGCTAAGTGTATAAATCAATGCAGAAAAGTAAAATGAACTTATCACCTACCAAACACCTGCACTCAAAAATTTAATCTAATTATCACCACATTCCCCTCAGCACATAAAGTACTTGAGCATGCACAGTTTGCAAATCATAGTTAAGAATTGGTCTCCTGGAAGGCATTCTGCAAGCAAGTTGCTGTCACACAATGGCTAACATCAGTTCCATTATCTGTCTCTTCTGCGATGAAAAGCCAGTCAGCCTCAATATGCAGTCTTACCATGTAGAAGAGAATTGTTTGCTATGGTTTCATAAGCAACTATACTTTCACTACCAGGTGCCTGACAAGATTTTCATTTATGTGAGCTCAACAAGATCCATCCTTTGTTTTCTGCTTATATGAGCTAGCAACACATGCTACTTTTTCTTTTCCTCTCTGTCACTAGGCTCCACTATAAAAACAGAATAGCTTGTTGTGGACCTTTTACATTTGCAATTTGTTCAGTTTGCATCAGTATCATAGTTGTCAGGGTAGTCACCTAAGAGGCACATAGCAGGAAGGTGCAAAATCTTGGTCACTTTGAAATGTTGCCTTATCAGGCCTTAAGAAGGTGTACACCTGGAATGCCTAGGTGCACAAGGTGGTCACCCAGGTACCTCAGTGCCAGACCAGCCAGTCCACTGAGCTAAACCATTCAACGATTCATGCATAAAACCCTGGTTCAGTCCTTCAAACCCCCACAAAAGCTTCTCACCCAACCCGACCCATCCTTGCCTACTATAGTGCTGCAGTGCCCACCAGTGCCCCCCGCCTCCACTGCAACATCCGTGGTTTGCCACCTCAGCCGTTGCTTGTTGATACTGCCGGCCTCCATTGTGACGTCCACCACCTCAGCCACTACCCACCTGCACTGGTGACTCGATGCCTCTCCAACAAGGTGAAGCCTCCTCTACGTGTAGCACTCCCTTCCTTCGGCCATCTCTCTCGGCTCCCAACTTACCTCCCTCCGGCCATTCCACTCCCTCCCTCGACCATGCTCTCCATCGTATCCCTCATCTACATCCTATGATCCTGCTGTCTCCCTCCTTCCCCTCCAGCCAGTCATCTCTGGCCAGCCACCACCTCTAGTGGTTTCTCCCCTCTGGTCAGTCGCCTCTATCAGCTCCCAAGTTATCTCCCTCCTCCTGCTGTCTATGAGACCCTACTATCTCTCTCCTTCCCCTCTAACTGGGCCACCTCCTCTAACAGTTTCCCCCGCTAGTCAGTCACCTCTCGTCTCCCATGTCATCTCTCACCTCCTCACTCTTACTGTCTCTGTGGTCCTACTGCCTCTCTCCTACCCCTCTGGCAGCCACCTCTAGCATTTTCTACCCTCTAGCAGACCATCTCTCTTGGTTCCCAAGTCATCTCCCTCATCCTGTCATCTCTGCGGTCCTGCTGTAACTACACTTCCCCTCCAGCCATCTAACTCTGGCCAGCCACCTCCTTTGGCTGGTCATTCCCTTAACTCTCGTTTCCTCTCTCCTATCGGGTGGCAACCACCTCTACCTCCACTATTTAGTAAGTCAATTTTGCCATATGTTTTTAGAATATTGTTACTGTATGTAATATGTTCTTCCTACAAATTTATTAGCTCATGAAAATGAATACCTTGAAACTGTTGAAACTTTGCTTTGAATAGTCATATAGTTCTTTTTGAGATCTTGGCATCTTGTCACTTTGGTTGATATTCTTACCGCCTAGCTGATGCCTAAGCAGACACCTTGTCACCTTAACAAGCATGATCACCATATTATGAGACCCCTAAAAATTCCAGAGATTTACAGGATATAGATTTATTTGAGGGTATCCATGTACTTGAATACCCTTGATTTAACATAGTAATGCATAAAAATAGCAATGTACATGAAATTACACCAGAACAATATTGGGCCACGTTTTCATATTGTCTTACCCTTAGCCCATGAATCAGTGTAGTATCTCAAATGTATAAGTGGCCAAGTTATTCCTTAGGAATGGGGAACTAGAAGAAGTATATTTGAGAAAAAAGGATAAAAAGTTAAAAGGCTAAAAAGAAAGATATGCAATATATATGCACTCACGCATGCGTATACAGGTTAACAAAACTAATAAATTTTGCATTGCATTGAAGAATTGGAAATAGTCGAATCAAGAGAAGAGACTGACTTCTAAGCAAGGGTGGTAAGATCTGTTTCTGATCCAATCTAGATCGGATCAGCACAATCAGTCGATTCCATAAGAGAAGAACCAATCGGTTCTTCATAAAAAAATGTAAAAAACAACATAGATGTGTTCAATCCGACCCTTTTGGAGTTGGATCCGGTGCAGCAGGGTGCTGCTGCGGCATCTTTCCCTCTCGATACATGTCATATAGGACCCAATACAATCATCTGTTGATTTTGAGTCATCAGATATAGGATATTGGGTAATGTCATCAGATATAGGTGGACCCGATATCTCTGGAAGTCATCAGATCCAACTCCTATCGGGTCCAAGTTCTTCCTCACCTGATAGGGCATGGAATACACAGCAGTGCCCCGTGGCACTTACGACAACCGATTCCAACAACTCTCATTGGAATCAGGTTGGAATCTACCAATTTGGGCGGAATCAGTCCGATCCATGGCCAATTCAGTAAATTTTGACCGATTCGGGCAAAAATTCAGGGAGGGGATCAGACTGATTCCACCCAAATTGCATATACATTTCTATATAAGCTCACCATTCATGAAGATATTCTTGACAACTAGATCTAGTTGATATTATTCCAAGAAAATACAAGTAACCATGGAAAGGACTACTGATTTTACTTCACTTCTTTTCAGTTTTGCAGTTGATGCAAAGGTTTCACCTAACCAATTTCATATGTTATAATAAACCTTGCAACTAGCCTTGTCTTGACTTTTCCCACATTCCCATCAGTTGTAAATTTTGTGGTACATATTTGCTTTTAAACAAACAGCTTCCCTTCGAAGGAGACAAACAAAGAATCATGAAAAGCATATATTTCCTCTTTTATTGCATTGATGCATCACCACTCCTCAATGTTTTGTGTGAATATCAAACAGCTTAAAACTATAATGGTGCAACAATAATTTTTTAGGAGAGAAAAAGTTGTAAGTGGTACAAGTATTTCTATTATTGGTAAGGTACATTATCAAATTCTTCCATTGAAGCTTTCTCTCTTGTTTTCGTTCAGGATTGGGATTCAGATTATGATCAGGTGCCTCCAGACATAGATTCTCCATTTCTCACACTTAGGGACAGAGTTAATTTCTTCCTGTAGCCGGTGGTCATCTTGTGTCCCATTCATCTGGTATAGCTGTGTATGCAGATGCTTCCGTTTGTCAGGGATCATTCCCTCTTCTTGCACCTTTTTATTCTTCAATAGTCTGGCTAGAACTTCCATTCTTCTTGCATTACTCCTCCTTTCTGATTTTATGTACTATTTTCTTTCCTAAGTTGATAGAACTGCCTCCCATTTTTGTACTTTTTTTTCTTAAGTTGATAGAACTGCCTCCGATTTTTTGGGTGTGCTTTCAAAAAAAAGTTTCTTCATTTTTTCATCCGACTAACATAGTAGAAGTCTTTCTTTTCTTTGTAATCATATATTCCTTGTTTAATTTAATGTTTCAACAAAAAAATGCCTGTGTTGTTGCTGCTTCCCTAGAAAGCCTAGTAATTTTCATGTTTCCCAATATCAGATTAATTCAAGTCCGTACCCAGCCAAATGCAATTGGCCCCATGTCATGGGAGCTCTATATCGTGGCATCACTATGACTGGTCTGTCCCACTCTGACTCAATTAAACAGTCAAAAGACCATCAGCTTCCATTCAATCTCTTTGAGATATCCTTATCCATGTAGAGCATTACACTAAAATATGGATTCCAGTATTTTTTTTCTTCTAAGCAAAATTAGTAAAGTTTTATCTGCAAAACGAACCCCATAGATCAGACGTCAAGCTCCACCCTTGTAGCTTAGCAACCTTTCCTCCTTAACTTCTCCCCCCACTCATTAGACACGTTCTTAAGAATGTGGAGGGAGAGAGAGAGAGAAGCCAGTTTTACCATGTCCCAGAGAATGTACGTTTTGATGGCTTTGATTGCAGAATCGTGGGGGCTTCGTCATTGTGCGGATCTCCCTCGGTTCTTGTCTTACACATTCTCATCTAGTGTGGAGATCATGGTGTTTGTGGTCTTGCCTATTCGGTACTCTACGAAGCTATTTAGAGACAGGCCGTATGAAGGAAGAGTGTGGGAGATTCGAGATTACTATATTTGAGAAAGATCATTCAATGCATGTGCTAGAGTACCATTCTGATTTGTATTTCTTTTACAATTAGTGAATTTTCTATGCTCTCCCCGTGGATATAGGAATACGCATTATCTCTCCGAACCACGTAAATTCACTGTCTATTTATGGTTTGTTTGCCTATCTTGTAGAGTTACTTGTTAGATTACACGTTTGTTCCATTACTAGAACGGTTTTAATGCTCCATCTACTAACATCTGGTATCAAATCTAGGTTCGTTGTTTATGTGATAATACAAGTTTTAAGTGTTGCAAAGATGTCTACAAAATTTGATATTGAAAAATTCGACTGGAGCATCAACTTCAGTTTATGGCAGATAAAGATGAAAACACTTCTAACCATGGAAGGTCAGGTCAGCGACCTGGTCGGCTAGGTTGCCGACCCGGCTGGTTTCTAGGCCGACTGGCCCGGAAACAACCCGGCCCGGGCGACTCTACAGCGGCCCTGTGTGGGGTTGCCCGAGTCGTTGCCAGGTCACCCAACCTCGAGGCAACTCCTAAGTCAATTTTTTTTCTTGTATATATCACTTATATTATAACATACTTTTTTCTTTCGAGGGGTTTCGCCCCCTTGACAACCCCCCACAAGGGGTGCTGCCCCCTTGACCTTTATGACCTGACTGCGTAAGTCGATCCGCGACTACTCTGTGCCCCCCGTTTAATAATATTATAACAACATTTCACTATCACTTATACTATCACACATATATAAATTTTATAATCATAAATGTGTTATATACTTAAATTTTATAAAAATATATTTTAACTCTTTTCTCTTTCACACACATATCATATTTATTTATATACATACTTATATTTTATAAAAATATAATTATATTTTTATGTATACATAAAAATATAATATAAAAAATATTGTTTCTATTTTTCTAATTTTTATATAATTTATATAATTTTTAATATTTTAATAAAATAAATAAAATCCGACTCCGTCTGACCCCGTCCAACTAGGTCGGTTTTTGGGGCTGACTGACCCTGGGCCGACCCCCGACCCGACCTTCCTTGCTTCTAACCATTAGGGGTTAGAGAAAGCTTTACTCGGGAAGAAAAAAATGTCAACCACTTTGTTTGACAATGAGAAGTAAGAATTAGATGAGAATGCTTTGACTTCAATTCATTCATACTTGTCTGACGATAAGAGGACATTCGCAAGAAAACAATGGACAAATTACGATCAAAATTAAAGTCGTTGTACACAACAAAGCCTCTGACCAGAAACTATATTTGGCATAGCGTTTCTTCATGTTCAAGATGGCAGAATGTACTTCTCTTGAATGATATTTTGATAAATTTTATTTTATTTTGATAGATTTAGAAAATAGTGATGTGAAGATAGAAGAAAAGAATAAAGTTTTGCTTCTTCTGTGTTCTATATCACCATCGTACAAAACTTTTTGAAAATTTATTATATAGTAGAGATTCTATCTCCATTGAAGATATAAAACCTTATTTGTTCTTGAAAGAATTGATGGATAATGATATGACTAGTGGCAGTTCAGAAGATCAGTATTCTAAAAGTCTTTTTGTTAAAGATAGATAAAAAAAGAAATTAATCCGATGGCAATCACAGTAAGAAAATTTAATCCACGTCAAAGTCAAAGGGAATGATCGACAAGTGTTGTTACCGTTACTTAGGGGCATAAATAGAATCCGATATTCTGATTTGATTCTAATAAAATTAACGAGTTTGGAACTTGTTTTGTATCAAATAAGCTATTGAAATCAAAATTGAATATTCCAATAGTTTATCGAAATCGAAATCAGTTGATTACTTTTCTGTTTATCCAATTTCAATAAAAGTAAATATATATATAAGTAAAATTAATTAAAATAAAGTTCAATAAATCATAAAATATAATATATAAATCAATAAAATAATAAAAATAAAATTTTAAAAAGATTATATCAAATTTTAGTAAATATTTGTAGATTATTAACTCATTTTTTAATAAAAATGATATTTAAAATGTATTTCAAAAATTATCAAATTCGGTTCCAATATCGATAATGGAATTAGAATCAAATTGAAATTGAAACATGGTGATTTCGAAATTATCAGAATTGAAACACCTTAACCCTTATCAGAATCGAATACTGGTAATTCTACTACTGAATCCAACCCATTTGCAGCCTTACCATTACTGCAAAGAATATGGACACTGAAAGGCTGATTATCCCAATTTGAAGGAAAAAATTAAGCAAAAAGGAATGAGCCAGTTGAGGCTAGCACAACTTCTAATTCAAAGAAGGAAGGATATGTTCTCACCATCTCCTTAGGCATAAATTATTCCGATACATGAATTCTTAATTATAGATGTTCATATCATTTGTAACCACACAGAGAATGGTTTGATTCGTATATGTCATATGATGGGGGTAGAGTTCTGATGGATAATAACACTGAGTACAGAACTATTGAGATAGGAAATATTGAAATCAAGATGTTTGATAAGATTGTTAGATTTTTGACAGAGGTCAGCCATGTCCCAAAGCTCAGACCTAACAAAGAGTCTTATCTCATTTAGTGCACTTGATGATTCTAATTATGCATTTAGAGATGCTAACAACATATTAAAAGTGACATTATACCTTAGTTGTCATGAAAGAAGCAAATATAAGTTCTTTATATAAATTGCTTAGTAAGATTGTTACGGGTGATGCTGAAATTTCTTCCTCTTTTGATGATAATACTGCTTTGTTATGGCATGCAAAGTTTGACCATATTAGTGAAAGAGAGATACTTGAACATCATATGTTTTACTTAAAAGGAGGTAGCTTCTTATATACCTTTTATGGAAGGTAAGATTCATTTAACTGATGTTCTACTTAAAAGGAGGTAGCTTCTGATATACCCTTCATGTGACGTAAGATTTATTTAACTATATTTTAATTCTCTTTTCTTGTATCTGACACATCCTGTTAACACTAATTGATTGAGATAAATCCAACATAGTGCAAACTATAGCATATATCAGACAATCAACAGTATTAACATGCAAAATTTTAAGAATTTTCAAACATTCTTTTTTTTAACTTAAGATATTGTTGCAATAATAATCTAAAATTTTGAGCTAAAAAGTGTGCTAACTGACTTGACATCATTCATATTAAATTTAGTCAACACTTTTTTAATATAACCTTTTTTGAGTTAACCAAAGCTTACGAGTTTCACGATCTTCATAGATTTCTAAGCCTAAGATTTTTCAAGCACCGTATAAGTCTTTCATTTCAAACTCTGAATTAAGTTCTTATTTAAGCTTGACAATTTCTAACATGTCATCAAACAATAAGTATATCGTCAACATAAACATCAGCAAATAATAGAACCGTCATTGAGGAAACGAAAATATACACAATTATCATATCTGCTACTCAAACTGTAACCATGTGCCAACATAAAAGTGCTAAATATTTTATACCACTAATGTAGAGCCTACTTTAAGCCATACAGAGACTTGTTCAATTTGCAAACCAACTTTTCATTACCTTTCTTGACAAAACCATCTAACTGCAACATATAGATCTCCTCATTAAAGCTTTCGAGTAGAAACGTTGTATGTACATCAAGCTACTCCACCTAAGGGTCCGTTTGTTTACATGGAAAATCTGTTACATGCGTTGGTTTTCAGGAAAATGTCTTCAAAAAACGTATTTGGTTGTCTGTAAAAATTAGATCAGGTAAAACAAAATACCTAACAATACACAACAATGGGGATTTTGGCATCCGCTTGAATGGAACGGATGCCGTTTTCCACAGTGTAACTTTTTAAAAATGTATATTATTAAATAAGATATTACTAAGTTCAAAGCGTTAACTTTTTAAAGGTATGTATCTGTAAGTAAGAAATTTTTTTATTCTCGTGTGTTTAAAAAATAAAATACTTTTATTAAAAAACTATTTTATTATACTAATTACTCACTTAATAAATTTATTAATAAAAATTTAGAGTTAGCAAGTGTTTGAACTATTTTTTAATTAAATTATTTTACATAATAATTACAAGAATCTTTTGTGTTAAACCATTACGTAGTACATATTTTATTTATTTTCCATTGTAATTTTATAAAATATAAATAATGAGTAAAACAATTTCTATAAAAATTTTAATTTTTAAAATATTATATCCTATAATTAATTTTAAAATATAATAATGAGTAAAACAATTTCTATAAAAATTTTAATTTTTAAAATATTATATCCTATAATTAATTTTAAAATATAAACTTGATATCAGTAATTATTTTTAAATATTCAAGTAAATAAATGACTATACTATGGTAAAATTTTACATGAAATTAAAAATATGATTTAAAAATATTTGATTGACTAAAAATAATTTAAAAAATGAATTTAAAATAAAAAACTAATGTATGTTATTTTTATGAAAGGTATTTGACTGATATCTAAATGATAAACTATATTTTAAATTTCATTAAAAATAACTTCATGTAAAATAATTTACTTAATTTATTTAATTATATAAATATTGATAAAAATGTCTAATGGTATTTTGTTCTACCTGAAGTATTTAATAAAATTTTGTATAAAAATAACTACGGAAAACTAAATGAAAAGTAACTACGGACAACCAAATAGCTAGCGTTGTTTTCGATTTCCATGGAAATAGTTATCGGTGAAAGACATTTTCTATGATTTTGGTTTTACATGAAACCAAATGGACCCTAAGTCAAACATGACTACCATAACTAACATTACACGAATAGAACAATGTTTAACAATTGGAGAAAAATCTCAATGAAATCAATTCATTTCTTTTGAGTGTAACTCTTGGCTACAAGTCTTACCTTGTACTTTGATGATTCTCTGTCAAATAAAACATATTTTTTCATGTACACTCATTGCAGTTAATTGCTTTCTTACCCTTAAGATGTTTAACAAAATCTCAAGTTTAATTTTTCTAAAGAGAATTCATCTCTCCCTGTATAGCATTCAACAACATCCCATTTTCCTTATTTTTTATTGCTTCCTGAAAGCTAGAAAAGTTAGCAAACAAAATAGGAAACACATAAGAATTTATATATTAAAATCTTAATGCAATTTAATTTCCTTTCTACCTTATCATTTGCAGTAGAATAAGATTCTTTATCTTGTTGTACATTTTCTTTGTTCTAAAGTGAAGACTCCCCTAAATTTAAAGTGGTAGTAGGAATGTAACTTTTCAACTACACATTGACCAAACTGTCGAGTTTCTTCACGTGTTGTCGAAAATTTTTTAACAGAAAGACTTCATCAAATATAACATCCTTGCTGAGCTCTATCTTCTTTGTGTACGAATTCTAGAACTCAAATCTTTTCACACCTAATTTGTATCCCAAAAGGACACATTTGGACTTTACATCAAGTTTTGTCCTCTCATCATAGTGCAACAAGACAAAAGTAAGACATTCAAATACATGCAAATCCGAATAATTAAGTGGCTTACCATACAAATCTCAAATGGTATCCTAAGATCCACAAAAAAAAGATGATGTATTAACAAATAACAAGCCATGTTAAATGTCTTAGCCTAAAACTACTTAGAAAGATTTGCAAACAATCTTATACAGCGTGCTTTTTCTATCAATGTCATGTTCATTCTTTTAGCTACCCTATTTTGCTATGGATTGATTGGAAGAGTGAAATGCCAAGTAATACATTTGTTTCTACAAAAGTCTTCAAATTCTCTTGAGGTGTTGATGTGGGACAAGCCGGCTAGACCGGGCTAAACCGAACGAAAACGAAGTAAACCGGCGCTAACCACCGCTAAAGAACCTAAACGAGCCCAAAATGGAGCAAACCGGCTTCGAACCGGTCCAAACAGGCCCGAACCGGGCTCGAGATGGTCTGAACCGTCAAAACCGGCTCAGAACACCCTGAACCGGGCTGAACCGGCCGGTTCAGGCGCTGAACCAGCCTGAACCGGGGTTAACCGGGTCAAAACCCGGTCGAACCGGTCTGGGGGCCGGTTGGGCCAGCTGCGCGTGGGCCGCCGCGCGCATTCGCTCGCGGGGTGCACCGGACGGGGGGGGGGGGGTCGTGGCGCGTGGAGAGGAAGCCACCCGGGGTGGTCGCGTGGCCACATCCTCGCCGTCGCCTGTTCGTCGCCGTGGCGACGTCTCCGGGCACCCGCGAGGTCGTGGGCCGCGACAAAACGCCACCCACTCGCGTCGTCGTCTCCGTGGTGCTCGAGCGCAGGCGGGACAGGGGAGGAGCAGGCCGGCGGAGGAAGGGCGTCGTCCTCATCATTGTCCCGTCCGGACGGAACCGAGGCCGCGGAGAAGGGGGGGAGAAAAGGGCGAGGCGCGGCGTTGTCCGGCCTCACGCGGTCGACGGAGATGGAGGTGGCGGCTGCATCCAGCGGCTACGGCGTGCGGGCGAGGTGGAACCGGGGGGAGGGGTACAGATTCGGGGATTGCCGGATCTGCCCTCCCGAGCCTCTAGCTTCTTCTCCTCCTCTCGTCGTCTTCGTGCGAACGAACCGAGCCGATGTCCGGAGGCCGCAGCGCACAGACGTAGCAGAAGGATGATGTCGAACGCAGAGAGCTCCACCGGATCCATTGATTCGATTCAGTGCTAGGGGAGGAGGGATTGAGTTGATCCGGAAGCCGCCGCCATCGATGTCGTCGTGGAAGGTCCGTGAAGGAGAAGAAGAGGTGAACAGCGCGGAGGCCGGAGGGTGAGGAGGGGGATGGGGGGATCGGCTACCTACCGAGCTCGGAGGATGGAAAGGACTGTCGGCCTTACGCCGGAGGTGGAAGAGGAACGGCCCTCACTGGCCGGGGTTGGAGGGGAGAACGGGGCCGCAGCCCCTACGCGGGAGAACCAAGCCGAAGCTTCCAAAAATTCCAATATTTACTCTGTGTGTTTGTGTACAGGCATCTCCTCCTTATATAGGGAGAAGAGTCCAGACGTATTTACAAAAGGTCCTTGTTAAAAGGAATATTTACAAACTTGGACAAAATTTTAAAAGACTAATAAAATTGTCCCCATCAAGTGTACTCACCACCGTCGTCAATTCGCAGGCTTTTCACCTGTTTACCTATCTTTTTCAACTCTAGTCTTATAACTTTTGAGTGTCTTGAACAACAATGACTTGTGTTTCAATAAATAGACCCAAACTTGCCAGGAGAAATCATCAATAAAAGTGACAAATTATCAAGCTTCACCTAAAGAAGTAACTAGTGATGACCCCAAACGTAAGAGCGAACTTACTCAAGAATGTTTTTACTATCATTGTTAGGAGTAACAAATTTAACCCTGCACTATTTACTAAGAACACAATATTCACAAAAGTCAAGTTCGTAAGATTCAATACCCCTTAGTAGCTTCCTGTAATGCAATTTAAGGAATCATCTCTCACTAATATGACCAAACTTAGTATGTCATAACAAGTAGCGTCATCATCAAAACACGAGGAAATAGCAACATCACATGTAACAATTTTACTAAGTAATTTATATGAAGAGTCTATCTTTTCTCCCTTTGTGACAACTAAGTTATTATGCCACTTTTAACATACTATTAGTATATGTAAAGATGCAACCAAAATCATCAAGTGCACTAAAGAAGATAAGATTATTTCTCAATTTTAGGACATGTCTAGCCTTTGCTAAAGTTCTAATAACCCCGTCAAACATCTTAAGTTTAACACTTCATATCCCAACAATTTTGTATTCAGTATTATTACCCATATGAACTCTACCTTCACCATATGACTTATATGAATCAAACTAGTCTATATATGGACACATATAATAGAATTATCCAAAATAAGGAATATATGTATCGAAAGAATCCATACCCAAGGAGATCGTGAGAATATCTTATTCCTTCTTTAAATCAAAAGCTATGCTAGCCTCAACTAGCTCATTTCCTTTTCGCTTGAATTTTTTTTCTTCAATTTAAGACAATCAACCTTCCAGTGTCTATCTTCTTTGCAGTAACAACACATATTATCCTTGTTCTTTAACTTTGACCTAAACTAAAATTTTTACTGCGATTGCCACCAGACTAATTCTATTCTTTTAATCTATCTCTAACAATAAGACCTTCAGACTGTTGTCTTCCAAAATGTCATTGATCATATCATATTCTTATTCATCAATTTTTTCAAGAACAAATGAGATTTTACATCTTCAACAGTGATAGAATCTTTACTACATAACATAGATTCTCGAAAATTTGTGTACAACGACGGTATAAAAAACAAGGTAGAAGCAAAATTTTATCCTCCTCTTCTACCTTCGCATCGTTACTTTGTAAATCTATTAAAATAGAATTAAACTCATCAATATATGATTTATTAGAAGTACATTCCATCATCTTGAGTATGAAGAGACGTTACTTCAAATATAATTCGTTAGTCAGAAACTTCATTATATACGACGACTCTAATTTTGACCATGATTTATCTTTTATTTTCTTGCGAATGACCTCTCGTGCAATTTTGTTAGACAAGCATAACTAAATTGAAGCTAGAGTATTCAACATTCTCATATAATTCTTGCTTCTCATTGTCGAGCAAAATGATTGTCATTTTCTCCTTCCCGGGTAAAGTCTTTTGTAACTCTTGATGGGTCTAAAACACTTTTATCTTGATCTACCATAAACTAAAATTAATACTCCAATCAAACTTCTCAATATAAATTTTGCAAACATCTTTACAACACCTAAAACTTGCAAAATCACATAAACAACCACCATAACTTTGATACCAGATGTTGGCAGACGGAACGCTAAAACACTTCCTGTAGCAAACCAAATGTGTAATATGACAAGTTACTCGTGTAGCAGAGATTAATAAGAATTGATTGCAAGACAAACAAACAAATCATAAATAGACACGTGGTTTACGTGGTTCGGAGAGACAATGTGTCTTCCTACATCCACGGGGAGAGCAGAGAAAATCCACTAACTGTAGAAGAAATACAAAATCGGAAAGATACTCTTACACCTGTATGGAGTGATGTCTTTCCCAAACGAAGCAATCCCAAATCTCCCACACCTATGCTACACCTTGTGACTAGCGATAGAAACAACAGCCATCAACCCTTAAGAGTCAACAAACTTCAACCAAAGTTACTATTAATTTTTGAAAACAAAAGCAAAAGAAAGTTACAGCGCCAAGCATGGATAAGGCTATATTTAGAAAATGCAACATAAGTTATGTTAGATCAGGGCAAACAAAGAAATAAAATATTTCAACATGCTCAATTTGTTTATCTCCTTGGTTTAAAGAAATAAGTCGTTCCATTATTATGTAGAATAAAAATGAAACCTGCATGTACTCTGAGAAGAGAGAAGTATCATGCAGTGATGCAGTTAAACAAGAGAAAATGATAGATTTAATTTAGATATCAGACAAACAAAAAAAGTAGCACAAGATGCAGTGTTGCCTGTATAACTCACCATCAATGATAATTGAACCAGGAACTTTCTCACGCTCTGCATAGAGATGCATGAAAGACAACTCAGATGAATAACTGAAGTGTGTCCCGTAGTTTCTGGATTTGGAGACGGCAAATCAGGCTTTGTGGACAATAAACATCCCCAAAATAAGTAGCACGAACGACAAACAAGAAACATCACACTTTTCTCGAAAGTATATGTTTTTTTGTCATCCAGCAACCAAATACAGATCATAATGAATAAGAAAACAGTAATTACCAAAATGATAAGGTACCATTAGTAAGAAGTAACTGAACATGAGGGGAAAAAATAAACTAGGGAACATTTTCCAGTGTCGATGTAGTGAATTTTTCTCTAGCATCTCTCTTGGTTAAAAGTTCAAAATTTCTGAAAGACGTAAAATACATCCTTCTACGTTCATTGAGAGGTATTTAGCTTCTGCCTATTGAATAGTTTCAGAGGATCCCCCTTTGGGTATCTCCCCCTTTCGTCATGCATAAATAATATTATTTGATTAGTCCTAGTGTTAGACACAAGTCACACAATTATCCTAAAGACTATTATTTCTTTCCTTCAACTATTTCTTTTAATTAATGGGGACAAACCCACCCTGCCCCCCACTACCTCGACCTCCACAAGTCCGCCCCAACAGCAACCGTGTGCTATCTGAGTTAGTGCAGTGCCAAGGAGAAGATCGTGTTCTTTCCTACAACTATTACATAGCACCCAATCCATGCTAAGGGAGTGGGGACCTGGAGCATAATGTAACAATAAAGCAATGACTTTCCATCAATCCCAGTAACAATTATGAGCGCAAACCCAAAACTTGAGCCAAAAAAAAAGATGAAAGAAACCTGACAATGGACTACGTTGGGATGCTTGGAAAACTTGAGTAAAAAAAAAAAAGAAGAGATGAAAGAAACTTGAAGATGGACTATGATGAGATGCTTAGAAGACTTGAGTAAAAACAATAAGAGATGAGCGAAGATGAACTAAGATGAGAGCTTGGACTTAATTAAAATGGGCATATTCCCCTAGAACTGAGTACCGGTATAGAGTATTCCAACGAGTGGGAATAGAGGCATTGAGAATGGTAGAGCAGAGCAGATTTCATTTAGCCTAAACCAGTCACACGGGAAATGAATATTTCTCTTACAATGGAGGTAGTCCAATTAAGATTTTCAGGAATCCTCGTCAAGAAGATACACCAACATTCCTCGCACTAATTACTTACATATCAGGCAACCCGGAACTCAGGTGCGTCTCCGCGAAGACGACGGTGTCCCAGGGTTCCGCCCCGTTCTGTAAGAAGAATACCCACAGCATGTTGTCCGTCACGAGTTGTCGCCACGCCCGGCACACGGCCGCCGCCCGCGCCGCGTCCCGGGGCCCGACAAGCCGGAGTATCTGCACGGATACGTCCGTCGGCAGCTGGTCGAACGTCCCCGCGGAGGGTGGCGACTGGGAGGAGGCGGAGCTGGAGCTCAGCCCCGGCCGGCTGATGACCGACTCCCACACCCTTTTCAGTATCACCGCCATGGAGGATGGCGGAGATGCGGTTCCGGGAAACCAGGTCGTTTGGACGAAAACGGAGGAGAGATCAGAGAAAACGGGAGCATCCCGGCGGCGGCGGCCGCCGACTGCGGACGCAGCCGTTAAACGACGGAGGCTGCTAGACCACGTGGCCGTTTGTTTACGGATGTCGTTGGAGCACGTGATACCCGCGACTGCCGAGAGCTTTTCAAGGTAGATAACGTTCCGGGTAGATTTTTCTAAAATTAAAACCGAATTAAACATTAAGCTAAATTCGAACCAATTCAGATAAGCTCATATTAAATTTAAATAAAATCAAATCAGATAGAGATAAAATAACTAAAGTTAGTTAGCCTTAATTTTAATATTTTGCTTATAAGTGATAACTATCTCACTTTGATATTATTCTATAAATAATTATATTAATATATCATAAAGTAATATAATATAAAAATAAATTAGGTCAGGTGAGGCCATCAATTTATCGACTTAGTTGAAGTAAAACAAGACTAAATCAAACTAAATTGATGATGATAGTTATAAATCAAGCTGATCATAGTGCATGTGTGTATATATTTTAGTGGAACATATATATTGTTAAATGAGAACAAATATATTATTGAATGAGAAACAAAGGGTATTGATAGAAGAACCTTAGGGTATGTTTGGTATCAAGATATTCTTGGGATAAGCTTGGTCTATCCATTAAATTTTGTGGATAAATTAAATTTATCCTCAAGTTATTCCGATACCAAACAACTCCGTAACTTAGTTTATCTCTCCAAAATTTAGTCAAAATATTTTGATACCAAATATGCCCTTAGGGTGTACCTTCGGAACAAGTTAGATAATGAGGGATGAGAGGCATGCAAAATAGAAATGCAATAATTGAGATTGCAATATGGTATTATTTGGTCGAATATTATTGTCTCTCAATCACAAGAACAGGTGTTTTGGATTGTGGCCCTACGCAGAAGAAGATGCAGAAATTTGCTCTCAAGCTACCTTTTGACACTTTTTAAAAATCAGAGGTTCTTATAAGAATATTAGTATTTTGTAAGACACATGTCTCTACATTTTTATATTAAATATGTTAAACCTCTTACTTTAATTATGATTTTCATCGACTTTTTTAACAAACATAACAACGGCCAGGATCTCATCACCACTCCAATTCGGTAGAGGATTAAGGCATTTTATTCTGATTCCGATAATTTCGAATGACTATATACGAATTTCGGTTCTGTTGCGAAACCAAAATTCATAATTTTAGAAATGCATGTTGTATATTGTTATTAAATCTTAAAAATATATTATATATTAGTTTTATTCAAAATAACTTACTAATCACGTATGATTACTAAAATTTTAATATAATATATCTAGGCCTTTGTTTTATTATTTTACCACATCATATACTCTTATTTTATAATTAATTTAATTTAATTTTAATTAATTATACTTATATATTCAAAATCATATGGATGTAAATATAATCAACTATTTTGGTTCGGATTCTCATAATTATTTGATATTTTAAATATTTATTTATAATCTGATAACAAGTTAAACTCTTTTAAATCTTGATTTACTTTCATTGCAATATATGGTTTAACTCTGCTGACTCTTACATTTGTTTTTATATTTAACCAATCCGTCTTTCTCTGGAGGAAATCATATAAGTTAATAAAAATATAGAAGTCAGTTTTCTTTTTATTTTTCTTTTGTGGACATCATACCAACGGTACAAATCAGCTAATGACTGCTTGGTAATAATATTAAATATATTTATCATTGTTAATTTTTAAATTTCTATTGATATAAATATCTGAATATCAGCCCCAGAAGGGACCTCCAACACGGACAACATTTTCATAGAGTTCTATATAGTCGTTCAAATATAAATATATATATATCATTTGGGTTACCTACCATTTTAAGATTTTCTACCATTTTTAAAATCCAGTAAATTCGGTTTATGTTTTTTACTGACGCGCATTTGATTTTTATTATCTTTTGCACAAACAGCTTAATCTTTCTGCGTTTGAAAAAACTAATATATATTTATATATATTTTGTATGATGTACATATAATCTTTATATGATATACTTGAAATCTGCATACTCATCCCATTACAATTCCACAGAATAGTCAGGAATTCGATAACTAATACTCATAAGGGTAAAAAATTTGCAATTTTATGGTGCACGATATTTATGATAATTTTATTGATTTTTTTGCTGGGTCGACATATTTTAAAATGCTTCCTCGTTCAAAAAATAAAGGACATATTTTAAAATGCTTGTTTGATTCGTTCATTACTAGAATTGAAATATCATATATTCGTGCGTGCCCTTTCAATTAATGTAGGTGACAGTGGAGGGTTTTGATCAATGA
Organism: Cryptocoryne crispatula var. balansae; assembly: GCA_036172225.1. Taxonomy (NCBI): domain Eukaryota; kingdom Viridiplantae; phylum Streptophyta; class Magnoliopsida; order Alismatales; family Araceae; genus Cryptocoryne; species Cryptocoryne crispatula. Next base: position 38,152,711 of record CM069930.1, read on the forward strand.
GTTTTGCCTAACTTAATTACTTAATTAAGGAGCATTAATCAGTGAGTAGGGGTGGATAAACAGATTTAGAATTCCATTCATGGAGTCTCACCTTGAGCATTTTTTCTCAGAACTTTCACTCCCCCCAGCTCCTCCAACCCTCTTTTATGTTGGTAATTTATAGTTCTTTTTTTGTAGATAAATGAGAAAGATTGCACTTTTCACTTTGCTATTTCAACATGATATGTAATACGTTGAAGCAGTTAATTATTTTTTGAATGAAAGCAAAAAAAATGTATTACCGAGAAAGTACTCTAGTTATATGCAAGTCGTATGTGTTTACCGTAGAAGAAGGTACCTAATTATTTCATAATGCATGTAGAATTTTAAGTTTTTTTTATTATTATTAATTTTGTGGCGAGATATTTAAAAATATAAATAATTTAAGGATTGATGTATGAAATTTCTAAACAAGAAACGTGGTATTGTTACTTGGTGTCGTTAAAATTGATTTTTCTAAAATAAATATTGCTTATTTGATATGTCTTCACAGGTTTAATATATTCTATCGTATATCATATGCTGAATAACTTAGTGACTTTATGTATAGACCAAGTTAATTTAATTTATTAAAAAAATCTAATGTGATATTTAAATATATTTAAATTATTATTTAAAATTTATATGTTTACTTTAAAGCATATTTATCTAATAGAATATGTTTTCACTTCCATTGAAGTAATGAGGGACAGTGTGTACCCTTCTGGCAATGACATATGCTCAATGATCTAGTTTCCTGGTGGTCAACTGATAAACCTTTTAATTGACTTGGTTTTTACATGAAAGCAAATCAAATTTTAATCAAAATTTCTGAAAAATCTCTTTCATACCCCTAATTTTGTGACCGGTAATAAAATGAACACACAAGACCGAGACTGAGTGTTGAAAAATCTTTTTATAATTAAAAACATAATTATATGTATTATTTTTAGATACTATATTTATTATAATAATAAATTTTTATATTTTTAATATAAATTTAACAGAATATTCTTAAAATTTTTGGGCAACAATATTTACGACAGGGAACGAACCATACATTGGCGAATAAATGCATAAACAACATTGTTTGCAGCAAGCAATAACTTGCTAAATAATGGTATGGCTTAAGGGGGTGAAAAATGAAAAATAAAATACATATGCACCAAAATGTTAATAGGATGTTCGTTGCAGACTAAATTGTTATATATGATAAAAAATATACTAAAATAAAGTGCCAACAACATAAAATGATCATGTCTGGGGAGATGTGACAGTAGAAAAAAAAGAGAGTGAGAATGGTACATGACCAAAAGAAGCCTGAAGACTACAAAATAAAAAGAAAACCGTTTCACCTCTTGTTTTGTGGAAAAAAATTTATTTTAAAAAACATAAATTTATAATGGTGGTCAAACAACTCTTTTACCAAATTTTATTTCGAAAACATATTTTTATAATATAAAATCAATTCATCATGCAATAATGTGTTTGGTTACACGCAATAATTTTCATACAACCAGACACCCAAATATATATGTAAGAGAATATCTATAAAATATTTTTTCAAATATCGGTTAATCAGGATAGCCGTCTACAAACACAGCTTATCTTTTTATAAGAGCTTCTCCAGGAATAATATTCATTCGGAAATTTTATATTTTTAAAAGCTTTGATGTTTATCATCGACTTCCGATTTGAACTCTATGTGTGCATATAATATAAATATATTATTATATTATTGCTATAATACAGTTGGGTGTATATATATGCAGAGGAGTCTTTCGCGGCAAAGGAGGGCAGAAGCTGCTCGCGAGGAGGAAGAGGGGCATGGGGGAAGCTGAGGACGCCGGCGGCGGCGGCGGCGGAGCTGCCAGGGCCGGCGACGCCTTCCACTGCTCGCTCTGCGGCCGAGACTTCCCCTCCTGCAAGGCCCTATACGGCCACATGAGATCCCACCCGGAGAGGGAGTGGCGGGGGATCAACCCCCCGCCGGGCGCCAGGATCCCGGTGCGAGCTCCTCCTCCGACGCCGGCGAGGTCCGGCGGCGAGAACCCTCCTCGCCCACCAAGCCCCAGGCCGGCTCTCTCTTCGTGGTCGACGACCCAGAGGAGGGGCCGCAAGGGATCCAAGCAGCACAGCCCCTTCCGCAGCTTCTGCTCGATCGCGGACATCGACCCCGTCGCCACCGCCGTCTACGGCCTCATGTGGATATCCAGGGAGCGGGTCGCCGGCGACCTGCGGTTTGCTCAGCCGCAGAAGGGGCCCGACGAGAAGATTATTGTCTCCGGTGAGACGGAAGCGGAAACCGCGGGGGCCTGTGGAGGCGTATTGCAGTCGGAGACTGGCGAAATTAATGACGAGACGGGAAAGCACGACGGCGGTGGCGGCGGCGACGACGACGTAGCTGAGAGGAGGAAGAAGAAGGGGAAGATCGGAGAGCCGGAGGCGTTACAGGAATTCAAGCCCGCCGGGAAGAGCAGCCGGCGGTACAGGTGCACCGCCTGCAACAAGTTCTTCCCCACCCACCAGGCGCTGGGGGGCCACATGGCCGGCCACAAGAAGGATAAGGGCGGCGGGCCGGAACCAGAACTCGCGTCCTGCGGCGGCGGAGAGCTCCCCGCAGCAGCCCCGCCGTGCGCGGAGAAGCCGAGCATCCCGCCGGCGGCGAGGATTCCGGCGCCTGTAACGGAGCACCGGTGCGACAAGTGCGACATGGCGTTCCCTACAGGGCAGGCGCTGGGGGGACACAAGAGGAAGCACTGGCACGGCCACGACAGCTCCGCTTCTTTCTCTTCCGCAGCTCCGACGCCGCCGCCGCCGCCGCCGTCCAGGGAGAACCCCCAGCGCAACCCTCCGATCGGCGCCGAGCGATGCTGCTCCGAAGCTGCCACGGGCAAGGGGAGAGCGGTGCCCAGGTGCCGGGCGCCTCCGGAGCCCGGAAACCCTAGCTCCGGCCCATCAGTACAGCTTCAGCCGCCGCCGCCGCAGAAATTCCCGGAGCCTGGACCGTCCGCAGCTCCGGCGCCGGCGGCCGCCGCTGCACCGAGACCGCCGGAGAAAGAAGGGAACGGGCGGCAGAAGAGCGCGGACGACGCTAATGATCAAGAGCAAACTTCGTCGCCCTCGCCGTCGAAGCACAACAGCCGGATCGTCCTCGGCAAGCTGCACGACTTCGATCTCAACGAGAAGCCCAAAGATTCCGGAGACGAGGTAGGGTTTTAAAAGGAGGGGGATCAGGTCGCGAGTATCGCCGCCATCGTTTCTTCCATTTACACGCTTGCTACGTACTCTATATATCCCTGTTCACAAAGAAAGATCAGTTCTTGGGTGTTCTTCACGGGCGTCGATTCTCTAGATCGACAATTCTCCTGTTGATTTCGATCTGAAACAGTCGAGAATTCTTCAGTTTGGAAAAGAAATCGAGACCTAGTTGTTCTTTCCTTTTCTTCTACCTGCTTTCTTCTCCTCCAACGAAGAGAGATCTCGTTTTAGACTGTGTGTGTATATATCCCCAGTCGGCATGATCTGCTGTTCATGTATATACTAGCTAGCTACCGATCGATCGATCGATCGAGAGATCTCGTTTTAGAAGCCGAATTCCGGAAGGTCGAGAGATTTTTGCGTTTTAATTCGGGAAGGAACTGAAAAAGATCTCTCCTCTGTCGACCCCTTTAATGCATTAAAATTAGAAGGTGATTCTTTGCGCTTAAATGGCTCGATAGATAGACGGCAGATCGACGCTGAAAAACCGCCTGGCCAGCCATTCTCTTCACTCCTATCTTTTCTGCCGGTGCGCGGCTGCGCCGCCGAGCCTAGCTGTGCCGTACGCCGGAGTCCCCCCCTGAGGCGCCGCCGTCTTCTTCGTCTCCCGCTTGCACTCCCCCTGCTAGCTTCTCTCTCTCTCTCTCTGCCTTTTCTATCGGTCTTTATCTCTATTCTCCCTCCCTCCATCAAACACTCCTACTCAACGACTGTAAACAACACTCCAGCTTACGTAAAACCTTGATATCTCTTCACGCAAGAGAACCCAAGAAAAAAAAAGGGTAAATATACGTAAAATATACATTTTTTGCCCTTTTTTGTAATGGGTATTCTAAATGGGGATCCAAACTCCTTGCTAAATTTAGTCCGAGTCCATATTGTAAAGAACTGACTCTACTACGTATAGGCATTTTCTATAATATTTTTAACACGGGGATGTATGCGTCTCAGAAGGTAGATTTCAGAGAAAAATTTTAAAATAACAAAGCTTCAAACTTTATTTCCGAATATAGCATACCAAAAATTTTAATTCCGAAACTAGCATGGTTTGAGCAAAAACGCTAGATTAATTAGCGACTTTAAGTTCAACGGGGCAAAGTCGCTACATTACGTAGCGACATTCACATTTCAAAAAAAAAAAAAGCAAAGTGGAAGTCCAGCGACTTCCACCCTTATTATTATATTATTATGTATTAATTTATATTATCTAATTAATATTTATAATCTCTTTTCAAATAAATTATTATATATTAATATATAAAGTTAATATTTATAACATATAATATAATATAATTATTTAATTAAAATACAATAATTAGATTATTTTTTTATTTTTAAAATATTTTATACATATATCATTTTTGAGTAAGGTGTTATGTTTGATTACTTTAATTCTTATTTTATTTTGAGTTAATTAAAATATAAATATTAATATTATATAACAAGTTTAGTTATATGTTAAAACATTAAAAATTAATTAATTAATTTAATTTTTATATAATTAATATTTATGACAATTTACATTTAATATTTATGTAAATATTTTAAAATCGTATATACAAATTAAATTAAATAAAATTTAAATAGTATATTATAAATTTATAACATATTGTAATAGTATATATTACGCCAAAAATATATATTTTTAATTAAATAATATTTATTATTATCCATTATAAATATTTAATTTTTAATTAAATATTTGATATAAAAATAACATGTCCTAATATTATAATTTAAATAAAATAAATTTTCTAATATATACATTTATTTTGCTATTAAAATAATATATCATTACTATTTAATACTTAATATTTAATATTTAAATGTATTTAATTCCAACATTCAATAAATATGTATTTAATAAATAAAATAAAACTTAAAATAATTTAACTTAAATTAATTAATTAATTGTTAATGTTTTAACATATAACTAAACTAGTTATATAATATTTATATTTATATTTTAATTAACTCAAAATAAAATAAGAATTAAAGTAATCAAACATAACACCTTACTCAAAACTGATATATTTATAAAATCTTTTAAAAATAAAAATATAATCTAATTATTGTATTTTAATTAAAATAATTATATTATATTATATGTTATAAATATTAACTTTACATATTAATATATAATAATTTATTTGAAAAGAGATTATAAATATTAATTAGATAATATAAATTAATATATAATAATAAGGGTGGATCCAGCGACTTCCCCTTTGTTTTTTTTTTTGAAATGTGAATGTCGCTACCTAATGTAGCGACTTCGCTCCGCTGGACTTAAAGTCGCTAACTAACCTCAAACCGTGTTAGTTTCGGAAATAAAACTGTTGGTATACTACATCCGGAAATAAAGTTTGAAACTGTGTTATTTTAAAAACTTTCTCTATGAATATTAGTGCGACTGCTCAATGTGAGTACTTGAGAAAATTTTTTCAACTTCTCTGGTAACAAACTAAGATGATATAGATACGATGATATTCATCGCACCATCGTTATCTCACTCACGAAAATCTCACTATGAGAATATAGATGATTCCCGATAATTAATAATTTATATTGAAATTCATGGCGAGCTTCTCCAGCTCCCGGATGTCCTCCGCGCAAGTAACGTCCGGGATCGCCCGGGTCGAGCTGCTCGTCTCCGTCTCCCACAGCCGGAGAAGGCTCCGCGTCGCCAAGATGGCCTGCGGGATCAGGTCCTTCACCGCCCGGGCGCTCACGGACCTCAGCGCCTCCACGACCCTCACCTGCAGCTCGCCCGACTCGGAAGGTCCCATGAGGCAGTGGCTCAGGATCCGCAACGATGGCTGCAGAAGCTCCCAGGGCAGGGGAATCCTCACCCCCTTCTCGCTTTCTCCGTCCGCAGAGGCCGCCTGGCCGCCGGCGGAGCTGCCCCCGGGGTCCTCCCGTCGACGTCCGCCGGCCCAGGCCGAGCAGAACTCGCAGAAGTCGATCTTGGAGGAGACCGACATGAGCGCTATCTTGGAGAAGTACATCTCCAGGGCGACGCCGACCAGCCGCGCCCTCGTGCTCGCCCTCACGGTGCCGTGGGGCTTCAGAGCGGGGGAGAGCACCGCCATGTGCAGCTCCGCGGCCTTGTTCTTTGAGGGACTCTTGGGGGTCTCGTGGTAGAGGCTGGGGTGGTCGGCGACGTTGGGGATGGTCACGGACAGCGGCTGGCCGCCGCGCGCCGCGGTCTCCTGGGCGTAGAGGGCGAGGAGGACGGCCTCGAAGCCGGGGAGCGGCTTGCGCCTGACGGCGCGACAGAGGTAGACGCCGGAGATGACGGGGACAAAATGGAGGACGGCGAGCTGTAGATCGGGATCCATGGACTGGAAGGTGTCGTAGAGCCAGCGGCAGAGATTGTCGTCGCCGACCCCGGACGTCGGGTGGCGGAGGCGCGCGGTGGCTGCAGCGTACACGTCGGGGTCGCGGAGGAGGTCGGAAGCAGGGGTCTCGGAGTAGGTGAGGAAGTCGGGGAAGGCTTGGCCTAGGACGTTGGAGAGGGAGCTGATGGCCGCCTGCGCGCGCGGGATGGACGCGTAGGCGCTGTTGGCTTCCGAGATGGACATAGCCGGCGGAGATTGTGGCCGCGGCGCCTGCAGAAGCGAGGGGTGAAAAAGGAGAGAGCGACGGAGCAACAGCGGCGAGGTTGCGACTCGATCGATCGAGATCGATCGATCGAGAGTAATATATCTGAAGATGTCGCGCGCGGTAGGCGGAGAGGCGATCTCCCGGGCCATCGGGCGTTCTGACCGGGTCAATAGCAGAAGATTTGGTCTATTAATGGGGAGCTCGGATAGCTTAAACCCTTTTTCTTTTTTTTGAAAAATTGACTTCCGATCCTATTAAGAAAGTCAACTAAATTATAAGTTCGTTGACTAAATTTATATAACATTAAGTCCGATTTGACAAATTTGGTGTAATTATAGGTCCGTTCAACGTTTTATGTCGGTGTATTCCTGAAATACCCTCATCCGACAGGGGCAACCTCGCTGGCTGTGAAACGTCTCCCGACTATCGTTATCTGGCGCTTGCTCGAAGGTGAAACCTACCGTCGCTGCTTCTAGGGTTTCTGGAGAGATCCGGTGCTTGCTCCATCGCTGTCTGACCTGTGTCTCGCGGTGACATCTAAAATAGGTTTGCTCTATCTCTCTTCTATTTTCTATAACATTCTCTCACATGTGTTGTTTGATTTATCTCCTTTATTTTTGTTCGAATCATTAATACACCTTCGACAGGTTGTTTGCGTTGTCTCGGTTCGTCTTGGCGGTTGTTCGATTTGTCTCATCCAACGATCTTTCTAAAAAGAAGAAGAAATCACCGATAAAGTATATTTTTCCTCTTCAATTTGGGGCTTTAGGGTTTTGGTTGTCTCACCTCTAATCAAATCTGTATGCCCTATATGGTTATGATCTAATCTTAGCAGATAATCCGTTATCAACCCCCTTGATATAGATATTGATCTAATCTTATATATAAAGTCAAAATTATTTGTCAACTTAACAAACATACGTCGTAAAAATTATAAAACATAATTTCAAAATCCACCGTCGCCTAGTAAAGGAAGATTCTTATTTCAGCATAGCACAACCAGGGACCTCCTCCATTGAGGGGAGGCGGCGGACGAGTCCACCGGGCACGAGAAGGATGTAATCTTTCTTCTTCTTCTTTTATTTTTTAGTGCACGGATGTAATCGCCCTCATGTAAGCTTTCTCGGTTGATCAAAACTATAGAGAAATGAAATAATTAAAGTAATATGATACCACAAAGGGTATCAAGTTGTGATATAAGAATATGGGAGAAAATTTATAAAATAACACAGTTTCAAAATTTATTTTCGGATATAGCATGCCAAAAGTTTTATTTCCGAAACTAACATGGTTTGAGCAAATTAGTTAGGTTAATTAGCAACTTTAAGTCCGGCGGGGCAAAGTCGCTACATCACGTAGCGACATTCACATTTCAAAAAAAAAAGCAAAGTGGAAGTCCAGCAACTTCCACCCTTATTATTATATTAATTTATATATTAATTTATATTATCTAATTAATATTTATAATCTCTTTTCAGATAAATTATTATATATTAATATGTAAAGTTAATATTTATAACATATAATATAAATATAATTATTTAATTAAAATACAATAATTAGATTATATTTTTATTTTTAAAATATTTTATAAATATATCAGTTTTGAGTAAGGTGTTATGTTTGATTACTTTAATTCTTATTTTATTTTGAGTTAATTAAAATATAAATATTAATATTATATAACTAGTTTAGTTATATGTTAAAACATTAACAATTAATTAATTAATTTAAGTTGTATATAATTAATATTTATGACAATTTACATTTAATATTTATGTAAATATTTTAAAATAGTATATAAAAATTAAATAAAATAAAATTTAAATAGTATATTATAAATTTATAACATATTGTAATAGTATATATTATGCCAAAAATATATATTTTTAATTAAATAATATTTAGTATTATCCATTATAAATATTTAATTTTTAATTAAATATTTGATATAAAAATAACATGTCCTAATATTATAATTTAAATAAAATAAATTTTATAATATATACATTTATTTTGTTATTAAAATAATATATCATTACTATTTAATACTTAATATTTAATATTTAAATGTATTTAATTCCAACATTCAATAAATATGTATTTAATAAATAAAATAAAACTTAAAATAAAATAAGAAATTAAGATTTAAGATTTAGTGTTTTATTTAATATTTATTGAATTAATCAATTACCTATTACTAATATTGTAACATTATTTAGAGTATTATATTATTTGTAGTTATTTATTAATTTAACTAACTAATTAGATAGTCAGTTGCAGTTGCAGTTCATATCTCTAAAACCACGATCAAACAAACAAGCTCTTTCAACCGTTGAATGCCCATAACGACGAAGCTAGATATAATATTTTCTGTCTAACAATATTTCAACCGGAAAGTAGTATCAGGCAAAAAGACCGAACTGTCGTTTGTCGGCGCCTAGCGGCAACATTAACTCAAAATAAAATAAGAATTAAAGTAATCAAACATAACACCTTACTCAAAACTGATATATTTATAAAATATTTTAAAAATAAAAATATAATCTAATTATTGTATTTTAATTAAATAATTATATTATATTATATGTTGTAAATATTAACTTTATATATTAATATATAATAATTTATCTGAAAAGAGATTATAAATATTAATTAGATAATATTAATTAATATATAATAATTTAATAATTTAATAATAAGGGTGAAAGTCGCTGGACTATCGAGCTACTTCCACTTTGCTTTTTTTTTTTTTTTTTTGAAATGTGAATGTCGTAGTGTAGCGACTTTGCTCGGCTGGACTTAAAGTCGCTAACTAACATAGCGACTTTGCTCAAACCGTTAGTTTCGGAAATAAAATTTTTGGTATGCTACATCCGGAAATAAAATTTGAAACTATGTTATTTGAAAAATTTCTCATAGATTCCAGGGACGTGCAAGTCCTAAGAGTATTATGTATTTTTTTTTGGTACAAAAAGCAAGCATATATTGTGGTAATTGTAATGGTTTAGAGAGGTTTGTATATTCATAAACAGTGACAAGGTTTCTCTACATTGATCTATCATTTTTTTTAATTTTTTTTGTTAAGTATATCTATATATCCGTAACTATATATCATAAGTTTACTCTAACAAGAATTATCTAATCTTTGGCTTGATCAGAAGTTCAACCTTTAGGACCGTTTGGTAAATAATCCGAACTTAACACCGAATTAATCTCTTATGGCCGGGTTGGTTAGAGTATCAAAATGACGCTATAATACTTTTGAGATCGATATTTGGAAAGGATAGAGAATCAATATTAAATTTGATCCAAGCGGACACTTGTATTGCATAAATCTTTAAAATTTAAGAGTTAAAGGCCTATTTTAGATAGAGCATTAATCATAATTATCATATTACTTTTAATATCAGGTATTATGAAATTAGATCAGATGTATCTATTAGAAATACCTAAAAAATACTGAATTAAATTGAATACTCCAATCCAATGTATGCTAAGTTTTCGTTTCTTTTCATTTTGGATCCAACCATGGTAGATGAAAGTAAGAGACTTGAGCTGCTGTAACTGTAATATTCCATCGTGGCAAGCTGGCCTCCTAAATAAATAAATAAATATATATATATATCAAGCAATGGGGTGTTTGGTTGCATTTTATTTTTTTATATGATTTCATGTTAAAAAATAATATCACACATTGAAACTTGACAAATTTTAAAATTAAAAACTATAAAAATATAATGTTTGGCAAAAACATTATCATTTTTAAAAATGATGGTAAGATGTTTGGTGTATAAATGAAAAGTCACTTATGTAGCACATGAAGTTAGGCTTGTCCACCATGTGCCGTGGGTGTGTGTTTTTGAAAAAGAAAATGCTCAATATCTCTTTTTTTCTCTATCACGTGGAGGAGGGTGAAAAAAATTTTAAGACAAAAAATTGTAGCACATGCCAAACACTTTTAAAATATATTTTTACTACAATTTTTAAAAATTAAAATAAAAATGCTCATTATTATGCAACCAAACACCCCATTAGTCTTCTAGCCTCGTTCCTACCATAGAACACAGTTTCCAATGAGAAGATCATGACCTTATTAAGTGCGGATTTTCTAATATTAAAGAGAATTTCTTCTAACTTAGACACAAAAACCTAATGAGGTGTTTCGTTGTATGATAATTTTTTGTACACTTTCATGATAAAAATTATATTAAAATAAAAGTGAACCAACTCATGACATAAAATTATCATGTTAGGAGGGATGTGATAACAAAAAAGGATAACCACTATACATGACTAAACAAAGTGGGGGACCACAAGAAAAAAAGAAAGAGGTGAGACCCTCTTTTTTGTTTAAGAAGAAAATCACTTTCAAAATATAAAATTGTCATGGTTGCCAAACACCTCTTTTAACAAGTTTTTTTATAATTTTTAAAAATTAAAATAAAATGCAACCAAACACCCCGTGAGAGTTCACATTTTTTTACTATAGTGTATGAACATTAATGACAAGTTCTCAAGTTTTAAGAGAGTACCCTTCAACCTACAGCATCCCACCCTCAAGCTCAAAATGGAGACCTCCCTACCACCATCATACATTTTCATATGTTTTGTACTCGATCATGTCACTAGTCTACGGAATATTCTGCCATATACAATTTTCCCAAGTTAACTTTATACTTTCAAATATATTAGGGCATTTAGCCTTGTTTGTTATTAATATATCTATTTAAGTTTCTCGACACGAAGCTCATCACACACATCTTAAATATATTAGAACAATAAAAAATCTATGTTTCTGAATTTGAACGCCCCTCGTTGGAAACTTTACAAACTTCAATATTCAGACGAATCAGCTTGATAAATTCAATTTTTAATAAGATTGAAAGAAACATAATTTATTGCTAATATCATATCAAAAATTGTTACTTTTTGACCATAAAATAAGGCATTGTGACGAAGTTATTAAGCTAGCATTTTTATTAAGCCAATTAAATGTCACCTAAATTGCACTCACGTCTAATGTCTTCTTATCCCTCCCTCCTCCTCTCCCGCCCTTCTTTCTTGTCGGATATATGCAATATAAAAATATTAAGAGGGTAATGTGCAATTTCGAGAAGCATAATATCATTGGAAGAAATTAGATTCTCTCAAATTTCAATCGTAGACATAAAATCTATACTATCTATTAGAAGCGCGCGAATTCACTTTTTATCGACAAGCACCTGACCTTACATCCTGTCTCGATACATCTTATGTCACAATCTACATTTACCGTCGTCGCATCAATCCACCGCAATTCACCCGGGCCGCCCCTCTGCCGCGATTCACCCTCACCCGACGGAGAAGCACTCGGCCCTCCCCCCTCTACCGCCTACCTTCCCTCTCCGCCGTGATTCACACTCGCCGCCCCCCTCACCCGACGAAGAAGCACTCGGCCCTCCCCCTCCGTCGTCTACCCCCTACTCATTTCCTCCGCCGGTGGCACGGGATATTCTCATGGAAGCACTCGGCCCTCCTCTTCCCCCTCTGCCGCAATTCACCCTTGCCGCCCCCTCACCCGACGAGGAAGCACTCGGCCCTCCCCCCCTCTGCCTCCTCCTCCTTGCTCATTTCCTCCGCCGGCGGCTCGCGATATCCTCATAGAAGCAATCGGCCCTCCTCTCCGCCTCCTCACCCCCAGTCTGTTTCCTCCGCCATCACATAATTTCCTCCTCCCCATAGAAGCGAGTTCCTTCTCTTCATCCTCCCCTTGGGTTTGGTTTTTCCTCGTATGTGGAGAAGTCTATCAATATAATGAATATCTTGCAACAATCTCCTGTCTCGTGATGGAGTGGGACACCACCACCCACCTGGGTTTGAACCGTGATGGAGGGCATCTCTCCCAATGTCCAACGCTATCGCTAAGCCATGACCTATGTTGCAACAAAATCAATACATATATAATCAACATATATATTTGAATCTAGGTGGGAAGAACTAATTCCCGAGACAGCTTGTACCTCAAGATTGCAACAATTCTTCAAGGCTTATCCGGTTTATATATATATATATATGTAGTCATCTATAATAAGCTCAATTAAGCACTGCACAAAGATTAATTAGCTAGGCAACTGATCTTACAACTGCCTCGTTCACTTGTATCGGAATACCATTTTCTCATGCTTAAATACTTGGTTATAGCAAGGAAGTTATAACACAAGATCATCATATTTGCAAGAACATTATAACATTAATTAAATCATTTTTGGGCATTTTTATTCTAGTTCACACAATTTGCACGCATAAAATGGATCAAGAACAGTTGATGATCTGTATATGTTAACACCAGCATGTGGTTGTCGGACGTAGGGGGGTGCAAATTAACCAACCGGTACAGTACTCTCTAGACAAGGTAAATTTTCAAATCACTTGTTACGTACCTTGAACGAATAAGTTTGAATAAAAAATAAAATTTGATTCATGAGACGAGTTAAAATCTCAACTTCTTCGACCCGATAAATTTGCTCGGAACTCCATTAAATATTTATTTAAAAATAAATCACGAGTGTAAATAATAATACATTGTGACTTAAATATATGAAAAAGACGTCGAAATAGAATTTGATTTGAATTTAGGCTTAAATTAAATTTCATAAATAAGTTAAAATAAGAAATTCATAAACGTTAAAACTATTTGAGCTAGAGTTGGACTTGCTAAATAACTAATTAAATTTGAACAATAGTTTAGTATACACTCCAGCTCAATATGAAACTTAATGCCCGGTTTGATTAGAGTTTTATTTTTGGTACTATATCAATAATGATATTAATATTTTTAAATATTAAAGTATCAATTTTAAAATTAATACAAGTTGATATTTTTATTACATAATATGTTTATTTACACCCCCAACTCACACAGGTCACACTGAAATACTAATTCAAAAATCTCTCTTTTCTTTTTCTTTTTGATAATGACTTTTTTTTGGTCACGGATAATGACTAATTCAAAGATCACAACCGTTTCCTTGTAATTTTCATATCTTCTCTTCTGTGTCTTTCTTCAACCTCTGCCTGCAGCCTCTCCGCAATTTCTTGAAGAATATGCTCCTCCTCCATGGACAGCCGCTCCATGGCCTCCTCAAAGTCCGCCACCAGCTCTGGGTCAAACAGCGGCTCTTCCTCCTCCTCAGCTGCTCCCCGGCGGCGCTCGGCCTGGGCTGCAGCCTGCGTGCCGAACTTGGGCGTTGCGTAGGACCCCGGAGAGAACACCTGGCCGCCGCCTTCGAGCCACTCCCGGAGGCTGCCGACGCTGGAGAACTCAAAGCTCGGAACTTTGAGAGTCTTGAGCTCCCTCGCCCTCGCCCTCCTCCCCGGGGCGAAGCTTCTGTTCCCGGCCATGTCGTTTCCTTCCGGTCCGCGCCCGCTGCAGCTCCCAGCCCCTGCGGCGGAGTCGACTTTTCCGATTTCAGCATTATCGCTGGAACCAGAATCACCGGAGTCTTCTGGTTGGTCGGCGGCGTTCCCGTGCGCCGCTGCATCATCGCCATCGGCTCTCTGTTCGGTTCTCTCCGGCGGGGGATCCTCCGACGAGTTGCCCTGGGATTTTTCAAGCCAGGCCTCGACCTCGCGGCGTACCGCGATGGAAGAATTGGCGGGTACCATGGCCTCGAGATCTTCTCTTTGCGGTTGCCGCGGCGGACGCTGCTCTGCCTCTTCCTCTCTCCCTTCGTCGTCGTCGTCGTCGTCTTGCTCCAGGCCTGCCATGAGCTCCCATGTGTTGATCGTCTCCGGGGGCTCCTCCGCCGTGGTGGCGCTGGCGGCGGTTTCCTTCTCGCCGCGCTCCGGTTCGACTGTGTGAGAAGGGGGCTGCTTCCCCGACTCGCCGGCTGCGCCCCCGGCCTTGAGCTTAGCGGCCACGGAGTTGGCGGTGCAGAGGATAGCGATAAGATGGTCGCCGTCGCCGCCGCCGCCGCCGCTTTTGTTGGCAAAGAGCTTCTCCAGGCCCGGGATACCATTTGATCGCCTCTGCAGGCTCAATCTAAGATCGTCGCGGAAGCTCCCTGACCTACTCAATACCTTCGAAGAAACACAACCCATTATCGCCGCCGGAGCTGCAGCAGATCAAACAGCCGGTTATCTCCGGAGAACCTCGATCCGCAGGAAAGCAATCTAATTTGCTACAAAGCTTATCAAAATAAAAAGATATACGAACGCCGCCTCATCATTCTTCTTCCGCGAAGAATTTTAACGCAGGAAGAATTCTCTTCCTTAAAACTTCTTAGTTCTTACATGTGCGAAGATCTGAGCTCCTGGATCCCCCCCCTTCAGCTTCAAGCCTTCAACCAAAACCAGAGTGACCACGGAACCGAGCCGATTCCTGCCCTAAAATTTATTCATCCAGAAGATCGATCTGAAGGCAAAAAAGAAAATAGGCATTCTTCTCGACATCTTTATGCGCGAAGGAAACTATCGAACATATCGAACAACAACAACATGATCGTTACTTCATTAGGATCCTGATCAAGATGACGAGATCCCTCAAAATTGACATATCTGGCACTAAAATAAAGCAAACAGCGATTTCGTGACATTCGAATCGGTGATACTGCTACCCACAATCATCCAGAAAAGATGGGAATAGCCCACATACTTCGCAGAGAAATTGGGGAAGAACGTGCTACGACGAAAACAGAGGATCATATCGAATCAAAGCCAAATCGATGCTGCCCGAATTCGAAGCAGATGCAGCATACCAAACGGGAGCAAAACTTCCGGTCTCTCCTCACCGGCGCTGGAGTTTCTGCAGACGCCCCCTTTCTCTATCCCCACCCTCCTCCAACGCCGAACAACTACAGAAAAAAACGAGCGCTTTCGACCCACCCGGCGACTGTGATCAAACCCCGAAAACCGGAAGAACAGGGAAAGAGGAGACGGCGGAGTCCGTCGGACTCCACAGGTTAAAATGCGAAGACGGGAAGCTTTTGTGATCAATGAGTCAAACCGTGGACGTAGGCCGAGCCGGAACAAAATCTTCTACGAGCGCCGCCGGGGGGTCGGAGGGCGGCGATCCGACCGCCACCGGCACCTGGGAGGAGGAGTCAACACGGCGGGGTCTCTCAACTTGTATCGCCCCTTCCTTTCTGTGGAACTACCCCGCCGCCATTACAGTCGCGAATGCAGGTCCGATCGGGTGAGAACAGCTACCGGATTCGGGAAAACGAACAAAGACAAGGTTATTCCGTCCAAAATCTGGGTTCGGGTCATGTTTGGTAACGTTGTTAGACATTGTTGTTATTATTATTAAATTTTAAATTTAAATTAATAAAAATTAATAAGCATATTTAATTATTAATATCGATTTTTTAATTTATAAAAAAATAATATATAATACAAATGGCACGGTGGACACCATCGCCCCCCCCACCTAATTTAGCTGTTATCGGGTTCGAATCATCTTCCATCGTGGGTGGTCACTATGTGCTCAAGTAGTACACAAATAATAATACTAAATATGAACTTATATCAATTTTAATGTAATTTGAGTTCCAAGAAAAAAAAACATGTTGTATCATTTGATATTATAAATATATACCAAAGAAATACTTAACTATCCATTATAGGTTTTCCTGCGAGAATATTTTTACTTTTTTTTATTATTCGTGCGACGGTTGTGTTCGAAGTGATCGCCCACGTTCGAGAGTCTGTCAATCCCGAGTTCGAACTCAAAAAGAGCTATTTTCTCGAGGTAGAGGTGTCCACTCCGCCAGAGAGGCGGAGACATAATTCACAACTATTTGGGAAAGAGGGGGGGGTGTCATTTATCATGTTGAGCAGTCAAAGGGTTATAAGGACATGACAACGTAGACATGCAATGCATCTGCCTCTCTTTACTAGGTAGTTGTATTTCAGAAGCTTAATTGCACAAATTGTGGGTCAGACCGAGACATAAATGAATTGCATCTCTCATGCAAGACATTATTGTGGGTACAAATCTTTTGACAACATGGCCCAACAAAGAGGAATTTTTTTTCCACCTCTACTTCCTTGGGTTTGTGTTTTTATTTATGTGTCTGACTCCGGTATTAGAGAGAGATAGATACACCTTGCAAAGAATACTTCTTTGTCTTCAAAAAATCTTCGATATGGGTTTTAGAAATTATGTATGTATTATTCTTGGGGCGTGGCAAGTAGGGGTGCTGGTGATTTGTTTGATTTTTAAATTTTTTTCACCAACCAAATCAAACCAAACTAATTTAATTAGCTTGTTTTGGTTTTGTCAAATCATATTCTATTAGGAGATATTATATATGTCAACCTATAATTTTTATTTAGTCTAGTTAAAATTATATTTTATTAAAATATGGTGTATATGTTTATAATTTTTTTCACTAACATTTAAATTTTTTCCATGAAAAGACATAAAAATACCGTTTATATATCTAAGTTAAAATTAATATTAAGTCTAATTTCGAGTTATATGATTTATAGATTTGGTATAGTTGGAATGACCTTAACAAGTAGACCAAATTCCATCGAAAGTTCAACCCAAATAAAACCTAACCAAGTTACTAGTTTGATTTAATTTTTCGGTTGGGTAAACAAATACCCTAACTCACAAGTGTGGTTAACGCGCCGGAAGTTAGGAATGTTGAATTTTTTTTATCACATATAGTTGGATTAAATGTATGAACACCTACATGTGGTGTGGTGTTGAATCTGTATTAATTTATTAGCCTGCTTTCTCCCATATTTTAAAAGATTACAATTTGCTCAACCAATTCCTTTGGTTGGGGGATCCAATGCTTGGATTTTTTTTTCTTAATTTTCATTGCACTTTTGAACCAGAGTGTGGACTGTGGACTGATCACAAATTATCAAAAAAATATATTATAGATATATATCCAGAGCTCAAAAATTGTAACTTTATTTGCACAGCCATCTGCCTCATAATTTAGCACAGCTAATTCTTAGACCTAAACTACCCACGAATAAATGGAATAGCATTTCTTTTATTTCACTTATCCCATATACACTTGCCAACTCATACAACCATTTTTAGCTGTGTGCATGGTGCAGTTTACTCCAGTTTGAGGCTATTTTTTCAGACCGAATTAAACTGGACTAAGTTCTTAAATTAAATTGAACTAGACTAATTTTATTCAATTTAATTTGATTTGGTTTGATTTGAAATTAAAAAGTAAATAAAAATTTAAAACAATTAATAAATTATACATATATATTTATTTTAAGTTATAAATTATTAAAATTATTATTATATTATTATAAAATATTATTTTATAAATTTCAAGTTACTTCTTTGGATTAGTTTGATCCAATTTGGTTTGATTTGAGAGACTCCTAAATCAGCTGAAAGTGAACCAGTGCTTTGAACCGAACTCGCCCATAAGCTCAGTTTGGGCAACTTGGTGCATACCCCAAACCATCTTTTTATTATATGGCAACTTCTTTTGAAATTTGACTTTCCGTGTAGGGAAGGGAATGAATTAAGCAGTAGGTAGATTTTCTATCAATACACCACAAAGAATCAATTTACAAAATTTGGTGCAGTGAAAGTAACGAATTTTATGGGTTTTTGTCAATCTTGTCCTAATCGAAACTAAATGACAAAAACTAAAAACTTATCTCTACAAGTTCGAATATACCTGATAATGATTCATCTAATCCTTTGGAGAGAAAAAGAAGAACTTTTGAAACTCTTAAACTGTTCAAATGTCTGGTCTTTAGTGGTAATTACACGAACTTTATCAACAACATATTCTCCCTTTGCATCAGGCTCGAAACCTCTTCTCGAATTAAGCTCCATCACCCATGGACGTCTTCCCGAGAGAGGAGGAGGTAGGGAAGAGATTGAGGATGTGATTTTCACATTTGACTTGATAGAGTTTAGTTGAGACCATTGGTATTTATAGAAAATTTTATTTTTTTATAAAAAATCAAAATCTCTATAAATTACGCCCTTTTACCTATACTTATAGATAAGTCTTTATGTGTGTGACCAAAAAGCTCAATAGTTTATTTGGTTGAGACATAATTAAAATAAAACAATTTTATTTAATTAAATTAAATTCGTTATCTGATAATAAATCAATTGGCGTACAAATCATAAAGAGTACAAGCCACATCTCATGATCTTTAATGGCTATATGAATAATATTATCTTCATTGAGCTTTTCCATCATCAGTTACTGCATAGATATAAATCCTCGTCCATTCAATATCTTGATCAGAAAGGAGTACATCATTGACTATCAACTCCGTGATATACCGATTTTATAGAATCTTGTACTTGAAATTGAATCAATTAGAAAACATCTTTTTTCAATTATTCTCTCTACCATGACTAGAGATTTAGAGTATCATCTCATATGACATTCACTCTCTTTTACCGAGAGTAGACGAGTCATTGTTATCCGCTCAATTGTCTGTATCAATTTTTCCTTATATCCAATCCATATCTATACTGGACCAACTAAATGGTAATCTGTAAGTCAATGGTCAAAACATAAGTTCTCTCCTGACAAGGCATCTTTGGCGACTCAAGTCAAATATCTAACTATGCAACCGTGATGATAGAAAATCCTGATTGACAATTTGATAAGATATCATTTAGGGTTTCTAATTCGGTTAGTTAAGTGAGCATATTTGACTAATGAGCACATATACGTGTATTTTAGTATTTTCAAATTAATGACCAATAAAATTGATCATTCTCATCACATGAGAAAACATCGCATACATTAGTCTATCTGAATCCTTGATGTCACGTCTTAAGGATCATATGACTATGAATATTTAGACCATATAACTCTACATGATTGATCTTATTATTATGATCTCTTTATGATTCAATTATTATTACATGTGATCAAATATTACGTAACGACAGACATATCTAATAAGAGTTAGCAACGAAGATTTGTCTAATTAATCGAATGATTTTAGAAATATCGAATCATATCATATATGATTGACTTATAAAATATATATTTCTATCATACACCATTATAATTAAATGAAGGATCTATTTGTTTGTCATACAAGTTCACCATGGAGCAACTTTTCATGAAAATATCTTTTTGCATGTAAAAGTGGAGTCACCATAAAATGATTTATGTAAGGCCTCCAACAAACCTGATTTTGGCATTCGATCATAGGCCTTGGACGCAGTTTTTCGCAAAAGGTCATTATGATCATAGTTTATAAAAACATACTTGAAGATTTATTTATTAAATAAAATTATTTAATATTTCTAATAATAAATAAAAATTTTATTTTTTAAATAATACTTTAATATATACTTATTTGCAAACATAAAAATTTTCAACTAATAAAAAACATTGAAAGAAAGTTTTACATATGACTACCTACGTGATGGTATTTTGAAAAAATAATTGTCACATGGAACAAATGATAGATCACATTTTATATTTCATAGAATGGTATATACTTTTATATTAATATATTATTTATATGTTCTACTTTGACATGCCATCAAATGAAGTAAAATGAATATAATTTTTTTAAATAATTAAATCACACTTTCCACTTCTCTATAAACATATTATTTTACAATAAGAAAGAGATAAATTTCAGAGAATATTTTACAATGTTCAGATGAATAAATATATTTGTAGGTAAAATAATTTATGAAAAATTAAATTATGAATTACTTTTTAAAGAAAAACTAATTACATACAACTAAATAACATATTATGTTTTCAATTTTCTTGAAAAAATTACTCCAAGAAAAATATTTTACGTGATTTTGTTTTTACATTGATCTAAACGGACCCTAAGACCATGTTTGGTACGAGGATAACTTGGGGATAAACCCGGTTTATCCCCAAATTTAGGGGATAAACCTGGTTTATCCCCCGAAAATTTGGGTGCCAAACATGCCATAAATTACCCGGTAAAATCACGTTAACGGTTACAAATATGAAAATTTCCGGAGCATATATGTAACTTTATTGTTTTCCACAGCTTGGGATGCCCTCCTCCCCTTTCATGATCGCAGAAGAAACCGATGGGCTGGAATTTGTGTAAATGTATTTTTCAAATAACGTTTTAACCAGGCGTATACGTGCAAAAAGATGGTGCCACTGCCCTCCGCGGCGGTGGCATTCTTGATATTACACACAAGATACAGGGGCTTTCTTCTGGCGTTGTCCTCGGCTCCTGCCCGCACGGTTTCGGCGTTGAAGGCGCGATTTCCGGCGGGGGTGCGTACGTCCGGGACCACACGTGGAAGCTGCGGCCGTGGGGGGAACGGTGGGCCCCTTCTCGATCTTGATGGAATCGGACGAATCTCGTCCGTCCATAACGATCTAACGGCTTCGGAGCACCCGGGGGCACAAAATGAGTGATTTATGAGATTTTGGTTGCATAATGTACTCACTTATTGATTCTGAAAATAAAAATAAAATAGGTTTAAAATATGGAAAATGCATCTCTATCTGATATACAGTACATACAACAAAGGGTTTGGATTGTATAACCCACTTCGAGGGTGTCAAGCAAGGAGGGTTGGGTCCGGGGTCGCGGGACCTAGGCCGACCCGGTCGCGACCGCGTCGCGACCCTAATTTTTATTTAATTTTTTTTTGAAAAATTCAAAAAAATAAGAAAAATGCGAAAAAAAATCTGAAAAAATACAGAAAAATTGGATAAATTAAATGACACGATTTAAATAAATAATGCATCAATTTTATTCCAACATGATGTGTTGTACACTTTGTAGGTAGTTGATGTACTCTCCCCATGTCATTTGGGTTGAGTACAAAGCTTGATACATGTACACATGACGATCATATTTACATTGCACTTTTCTCTCCGCCATGGAGATCAAATTGCAATGCAACCAAGCCGGATCACTCCGGGTCGCGCCGGTAGTTTGGGTTGTTTGGCTTGGAGAAGACATTTTTTAAGTAAATAATTACTTAAGTAAGTAATTAATTATTTAAATAGCTAATAACCTTAATTAGTGACTACTAATGTAAGTATATTTTTATTTATATAAATTGAATGATTAACTAAATATGGGATTAAGTAAGTAATTAATATTCCTTCAAACTAATGATGTGTTAAGTAACTACTAAACTAAATATCTAACTAATCTTCTAGCTAACTAACTATGCAAGTAAGCAAATAAGTATTAAAAAGAATAAACTACTTAACCCACTAATCAATGGAACTAATATTAAATAAATATACTAAATGAACTAATGAAATGCTTGATGAAATAATTAAGTAAATGAGAAAAAAAAATTGAGCAATGAGAGCAATGAGAGCACAAATGAGAGGTTGAGAGTGAGAGTGGGGGGGTGGGAGTAAGGAGAGCCCCTTGGGGGCTTTAAATAGCCCCCAAGGGGCTGAATGGGGGGGCTGCGCCCCCGCAAGACCGTTGCCAACGGTCTGGCAAGCCGACCGGGTCGCGCGACCCGGCCGGGTCGCGCGACCCGGTCGGCCGGGTCGCGCGACTCGCGCGACCCGGCCACGACTCCGCGACCCGGCCGGGGGAGTCGCCCCGACCGGGTCGCGACCGAGCCGGTCGGGCCTAAACCCGACCGGGTCGGGGCCGGGTCGCGACCCGGCATTCCATGGTGTCAAGTGTTTGATTTGATAAGATGGGATTTTTTTTTTGGGATGAAAACAAGAAGTGGGATTGAACCTCCAAGAACAATCTAGCAAATTTCTTTCGGATATAAAGATTTTTCTTCGATTGATTAACATTAAATACTTTTTGGAGAATATAGGACTAAAGAAATCTTTTGCTTTTCCGACATGGAGTAAAATAGAAGTTTCATGGAAAAAGTTCTAGTTTTAACATTCCACAAACATAGGTAAACTCTCTTTAAAGGAATTATTGAGAAACTATGATTGGAGAATCAAATTTATTTGAAGAAGCAAATGAAAAAAGAAGAACATAGAGATTCTATGGAAAAGTAAACAGCAACAATTGAGAAAAAATGATAATTGACGACTTGTCGACTTGTTGAGTGGAAAGAAAACAAGTATGGTGCATACGGTGATGTGAAGAAGTATAAGACCAGATTTATTGTCAAAGAAATGTTGAGAGGTACGAGACTATTTTTTTTAGAAATATTTTCTTCAATTGCTATATTTTAGACTGTGAGAACTATGGGTGTAATGTCGGATTTGATAGCAGAATCACCAGGATCTGATTCCGATAAGGGTTAAGGTGTTTCGATTCCGATTCTGATAATTTTAGAATCATTATGTTTGAATTTCGATCCAATTCTGATTTCATTATCAGAATCTAAATCGAATATGATAAAATTTGATTTTGACATTAGATATTAATTTTATTCTTCTCAATCATTTTAAAGAGATCATGATGCATGAATTTGAGATGATAAATTTAAAAATGTTACACTATTTTCTTTGGATTCAAATTCATCAAAGTGCAGAATACATCTTTGTTTTCCAAACAAAGTATGTATTAGATATTCTCAAGAAATTTAACAAGCTGAATTGCAAGTATTTTTCCACACTTGTGAATGCGAAGGACAAAATGAGTGTTGTCGATGGAACTGCACATATAGATGGGCATATTTTTGGAAGCTTAGCTGAAGGATTGTTATATTTGACACATTCTCAACTTGATATGATGCTTGCAATTAGTTTTATATCAAGATTAATCATGCAACAACCAAGAACTCATCATCTTGGTGGAGCAAAATAATACTACATGATGTCTGTGGAACGGCCAACTGTGGATTATGGTATATATCCTTTTCTATTGCTAAGATGATAGCTAGGTTTTATTGATAGTGATTGGACAAGTCACTTAGATGATATGCAATGCATAGTCAATTTGCTTTTGATCTCAAGCCAGGGTTTATATCTTGAGCCTCCAAAATGCAAGAAGTAGTAGCACTTCATCTTTAGAAGTTAAATATATGGCTGCTTTAAGTAGGGGCAACTTTTCAAGTCATGTTAAGGAGAAGAACCTTTGACAATATGCACCCAACAAGTGAGGGAACACATGTCTATTGTGATAACACTGCTGTAATTCTCCAATGGCGAAACATTCAGTTTTTCACAATAGAACCATGTATATTTATACGAAATTTCACTTTATTCATCAAAGTTGTAGCCGATATCGCAAATGGGTTTACAAAGACATTGCCATATTTGAAGTCTTTTAAGTTTAGGGATGCTATATCCATATGGAGATTTTGCACCTAGGGAGATACTGTTGAAAAATAATGCAAATTTCATGTTCTTTATCACTAGTTTCTTTCTTTTTGAATGTGTCCCTATTTCAAAGAACCTATTTTTTCTACCTCACTTCCTTTTCTTAGTCAGTTATAGTTAAGATTGCAGTTGGTGGGAGTAAGTTTCTGTTGCCTATGTATATATACAACACTTAAATAATAGAGAAATTTTAGCTACCTTTTACCATTGCCTATGATCGAAGATCATCCAGGTCTTCAAATATCAACAGTGATGTAAAATTATGCAAAAGAAATCTTGACTTCTCATATATAAAATTAATAAATTATATAAAATTACTTTAAATTAGTAATTTTAGAATCCGTAAGGTAACCTTTTAATTAAAAGATAATTTAAGCTAGCCTTGAATTTAGGAACAAATTAAGATTACTTCTAAAGTAAATTTTTACTCATTAGATTCTTAAAAATAAGAAGTATATTCAGATATTAGTTTATCACCTATTTTCAAATTTTATAAAACTATGTCAATTTTTTTTTACCGGAGTAAAGACATCTTTACATTTTTATCACCCTATCTTCTAGAAACTGAAAAGAACATCAGTAGTGTCATGAGAAGAGTAGAACAGTTCAACTACAAGCTGTAATACAATGGCCTATGTTATTTTGGAGAAAGTATTAGGTCAAAAAATATATATAAGCAATATTTAAACAGCCACATAGTATATATAGTTTTATATAAATAACAGAGTTTTGAATCCATGTAAAAGTGAAACCAAGTAAAACATTATTAATTTGTATTTTTCAAGCAGTAATCAATATTTATTTTGTATGGTATTTGTGTGTCTTAAGACTTGTTCAGATTTAGGGTTGATTAGGATCTATGTAAAGTGAAATCAAGTAAAATATTTTTCATGGAGTGAGTTTACAAAGGAATTGAAAACACATTCAACTATTCGGTTGTATGTAATTTAATTTTCAGAAGACACAATACACCATTTGGTTATCAAAAAATTATTTTTTGAAAATATTTTTCAGTCATTTGGATGCTTATAAATTATTATTCAAAATTTCATGTTTTAAAACCTAATATGATTTTGGAATAAATCAATTTTATGCAGTTATTAACTATCAAATTTATTATTTTAAAAATAGTTACATAGTAAGATAAAACTATTAGGAGGATGGTAAAATACAATATCAGTTAATAAAAACATCTGCTGTACGTATAAAATTTTGAATTAAAAATGTTTCTCCCGTGGCTTCTTGAAAATGGCTTACATTTAAAATTAGTGGACTCCAAACTCATTAGGCACCATTTTTCAAAAATATGAATAATATGGAAACCAGTTATATATATATCTATATATAGAGAGAGATTTATAGACGGTGAAATAACTTTTAAAATGACATTTGTTTATGGATTATAATTTATATTTTCTATTTTCAAGTAGGGCCGAGGTCGAGCAAAATTCCAAAATTATCTATTTACTATTTTTATTCCAATAATATTAATATATTTTAATTTTAATTTTGATTACATCCGAGTCACTGTATTGTATTCTGATTTTGTTCGCGGGATTTGATATTTTTTAAACTTATTATGCATCGATTTTGATTTCAAATTAGCCGGTCGAGCATGGCTCGACTGACATCAACCTTGCTCCCGAGGGAGTAGGGCTGGGTTCGCCTCCCGGCGGCTGCAAGCCGGGCGCCCCCCCGGGGGGTGACTAGTGGGGATCGAATCCCTCGCCACCCACATGCGCGGCAGGTCTCAAGGCTGTTGGGCCATGTTCAAAAAAAAAGATTCTGATTTCAAATTAAGCTAAATTAATTAATAAATTTCATTTATTTATTAAATTTTTATCTAATCATTGTATTTTTTATTACTTATAGCTATATTCTTATAGTTTACTTATTTTTATTTTTTGTACTTTTTAATATGTATATTACATTTTTGTAAAAAAATAAAAATAGAAACACCTTATTCTAATTCATATTTTGATATCTGAATAATTGATTTTGTTTCTAATAACTTATAAATAACTTGATAAGCTCCACATTGTTAATTTTTTATAAAATGAAATAAAAATTTTAGAATCCTACATTTCCCTTACACCCTTACCAAGGCAACATGGGTGCAAAATCAATCTAGGCTATAGAGAATTATGGGGTGTTTGGTTGCATGACAAATTAAGTTTTTGTTACAATTTCATTCTTGGTTAAGAAAGAGTCTCACTTCTTTTCTTATCTTGTGGTCCCCACCTTGTATGGTCATATATAGAACTCACTCTTTTCTGTCATCACATCCCTCCAAACTTGTCAGTTTTATGGCTGGTTCACATTTTAATTAAAAATAAATTTTTATCATGAAAACATAAAAAATATTTTGTGCAATCAAAAAGCTTAATTATTAGATTGTTGAGGAGCTGCAACCTGCAAGCTTGAAAAGGTGCTTTCACCCGTTTGTTAGGTTCACTTACAAATAGATGCCTATTTGGGGTGCACAGGCAAATGTGCTTGCCTATATATGCCAACATTTTTTTTATGTTAGTATTGTCTCACTTTATTTATTTAACTGATGCACTGAAATGCTGATACAAATCACCCACTGTTGGGATACAGCTGCCAACCTTATTAAAAATCATAATATATAAATTTTGATATTAATATTTGTAGAGAGTAGAGTATTAATATCGAAATTGACACAAGGTGACATTTTTAATATTTTGTTTGTATTAAGATTTTTAATATTGATATTGATAACTAAACATTTATTGAAGATTTCTATCATTATCAATTTCAAAGTTGATAGTGATAAAAAGTATCCAATATAGTTACCAAATATGGCTTCAGGTAGTTAAGATTCAAAAGTCAAAAATAACTTTTACTATGAATTGTAGAAATTAAACGTTAAGTGAAAGTTCATATTTACAAACATGGTTCTTTAAATATTTATGATTACCTAAACGAGTATACAGGTAAGTACCTAACCTAAGTACAAATCAAGCGAGTTATATAGCAAGCAATTAAAGAGTATATATATATATATGGTGGATAAAAGTCAAGAATATATGTGCAGCTTTAATTAAGGGTCACTTGGTGAAATGACTTGCTAATGGAATTGTTGATAGAGAGCCTAGATTTCTATGGTGTTTGGTGAGAAATAAAAGACTCCAGAGTGAACTAGTATACTTAATTAAGGGTGAGTTGGTTTAGATTATGGAGGGATCTCAATCATTAAAATCTCTAATAACATTTAATTCCAATATTCAAATGCATATTATTCCTTGGTTTTTAATTTTTTGACTGCAATGACTGTGAACTCAGTATGGTTGCCAATGAGTACAACTTATAATTATCTAATTATCCTACCTATTTATTAACTAATAAATAATTTAAAAAATCATTCAATAACTTCCAGTAAATGGACACTTTGATCTACGGTAATTTATTGTGTCAGCAAATTTATGTATGAATTTTATTAAAACTAAATCATCTAGCTAATTAAGCTCCCCCGTTAGGTAGTAACTTTTCTTGTTGCAAGACTAGTGTAAGCACCTCAACTTTGGACTCCTCCTTGTATGGCTCTTCATATAGTCAAATTTTAATTGAAGATTAACTATTTTTAGCCAGTATTAAAAATGATTTGTGGATACACTCATTACTAATTATTTGCGGATATTGACACTACTGACTTCTCATAACCTACCCAAGCATCTCTGGAGCTTTGACATTTGAAGGAAGAGAGAGATAAGCCTATCTTTATTTTTTTTTCTTTCTCAACTTCTTAAATCTATCAAGAGGCATAGATCATATATAATGATTAACAATTGTTACAAAATCCACATTTGAGGATAGATAGATATTGATTCATTATTTTTTCCCCAGGTAACTCCAACAAAAACACCCTAGCTAGCTAAGAGTATCTTAAACAGGAGAAAATAGCTAAAATCCTGTCAGCGCCTACTAAATGAGAGCATCTATCACCATCAGGTCAAAGATTACAGTAATAATTATAATCTACTCAAAGAATCCAACCAATGGAGCCCAAATCAAAGTGGATTTAGCTTTAAATATGAAATCATATCTCATAAATATTCCCCCCCCCCACCTCTATATATAGCCATCCATCATAAATCATCTAACATAATACTGGGATTTGATCTGTCATATATCAATCTCAGTAGCACATGAAAGGGATAGATAACCACTCTTCCCCAAATGTATGTTCTCACCACACAGCTGGACCCATCCATCTCATGGATATGATCTCTTCTTCCCAAGAAACTCCACCCTTACACATGCATGCATAGACATGCCTTTACATGAATGATGAGTCAGACCACCCCTTGAGAATTACCCATTTGAGTGGTGAAACAAAAATTTTAGCTTTAATGGAGTGCAAGAAAAGCTATTGACCACAATATTGTTGATATATCTATTTTGATGTAAATTATTGTATCCAAAAATTTCAAAACTTCGCTTCTCGAATATGAGTAATCAAAACAATGTTTAATCATTCAAATGGATCTCACACGTCTCCTGATCATGTCTCAAAATTATCTAGCCACTTATTTAAGTTAAAATACACCGTATTATATATGGAGGTGCAATTGGCTATGTTTTGAAGCCTTTTTATTTTATAAAAAAATATTTCACAAATAAAATCTCAGACTTGGCATATACATTTGCATTAGAACGGTTCATACCGGAAAACATATATATATTATTGAGCGCTCTTATACTGTTCATTTTATTTACCGATGATGTTCTTCTTTTCTTTCCTCCCTCAAAGTTTGTAATTTGTCAGAACACCTTTGTTAGTTAATACCCAAGCAATACATGTATATATATAGCTGGGTATGAAGCAAAAAATAATAATCCGTTTTCATCTAAATATATGCGTATAAAAATTTCTACAATTTAATGTCTGTGCCAAATCTCTCTCTGAGAATGAAATCATGATGTTGGCTTTAGATCAAATTGTTTTATTTAACATGTTTTTTTTTCTAAACTACATTGTCATGACTATCATCATCGGAAACATTATTTGTATCTGATACTTATATAACATTTTTTTCCATCTAAACTTATATTTTTAAATGGTGATGATTATATATTTTGGATCTACTTATTCCACCACTTTTATCTTTTGTTAAATGTCTGATTTTAATCTTTTGTTTGAAACTCAATTCCCGAAAAAGTGACACTCTCGTACTCTATTTGATGTCTAATGCCTTGTCTGGTAACACCATTAAATACCTCTATCACTATCAATTTTAAAATTGATATTGATAGGAACTATTAAGAAGTGTTTAGTTAATTATATCAATTTTAAAATTTGCAGTGCAAACAAAATATATTACATAATACAAATATCAACTTGTATTACTTTTGATATGGATACTCTACCATTTGAAAATATTAATATCAAAAGATTGCTGTTCCACAGCTATAGTTCTTCTATTTTGGACCTCAACTATAGTTCTTCTATTTTGGAAGGTGAATAAATAAGATTCTCTGTTCCACAAAAGATATATTAGTGATAAAATTAAGACATTAAACATTTCAAGAAATCAAATCAAATGCCACCTAACTTATTTGGAATTCTCATACTCTGTTGGATTTTGGATTTATAGTTACATAATATCCATACTTTTGGGTTTACATTTTTAAAACACCACCGCATACTACTCTGTAAATCTGTCATTCTAGACCTTTGCAATATCCGAATATTTGACCACTGTTTAAAAATCATATATGAATTATATTGTACATGCTTTTGTTTCGCCACTGGCATTTAGCTAACCATGGAAGGAACTGCATTTTTTTTAAATGGAAAAGAGAGAACTGCATATTAGTAAGGGAAGGGAAGAAAAGAAAAGCCCCTAACACAGTCTGCCAATAAAAAAAAAGCAGTCAAAAGTTTAAAAAAAAAGGTACATCAAAAATAAAAGAAGCCCTGAATTTCAAGGCGTAAACGGAGGGGTATTTCCGTCAATGGCCAGCTGCGTGCTTATCCAGCCAAAGGGGGGGGGGTGGATAAATTAACGCAGACTTTATTGCTTCGTACATGAACACGAAAAATATGAGAAATTATAAAAGCGCGTAGAAGAAGGAGACCGGATAAGATTTTTAAAAAATTAATAAATAGAAAAAGACTCGTACCTTACACCCTCTCTCTCTCTCTCTTCCGTAGCTGCCGTTAATGATGCGAGCCTGCTTTGGGTGGAGAACCGGATGCCGCCGACGAATGAGTAGTGGGTGGTACTGCTTGTTCTACTGTAGCCTGAGGAAAAATCTCTCCTTTTTCTCGCCGTGCTGTTATCAGCACCGCCGTCGCTTTGTCCCGTATGAAGAATTGAGCTTCTTCTACCTTGGATTTTTCATCGGCCCTGACGGAGCCGGAATGGGGGTTTCGCAGCTTGCAAGGTAGAAACATTCGACGGGCCTTGTTGTTGTTGGCGGGGAAAGAAGAAGGGGGGGGGGTAGTATTGCCGTGTTGATCCTGTTGTTCGCCATGGATCGATGCCGGCCGGGCAGAGCTTGTGCTTCTTCTCTAGAACCCTCTCGGTCGTCCGGATAGACGGGTGTTGCAGCTTTCTTCCTTCAACGATGTTGCTTGTTTCCTTCTTGGCTTGTGGTCCCATCGGGTCCTGTGGTTTGCCTGAGGAGGACTCCTGTGCGTCTGCGCCTCTGATCCGGGCTTGTCTTTGATCTTCTCCCCTCTTGCTTCGAGCTGGATGTGGTGGTACTTCTTCTTCCTCCTCCGTCATCTACTGTTCCTGCCGTCGCCGTGATGGGATGTATGCGGATGCGCTTGTTGTCTTGTCGCCCAGGGAGGCGCTGGCTGTTCGTCCTCTTCGGTTCCCTCTTTCACCCCCCCTAAATTCCCTTCTTTATCCTGAAGACCCACCGGAAGCCTCTTCCTTTGTTCCTACGTACGCCACCTCCCGTTTTTCCCCGCAGGATCAGTCCGCAGGTCCTCCTCGTCCTCCTCTGGCAGCAATCGTTCATCTCCCTTCGTCCATCTTCTTGCTTCAAGTTGCGGTCTTTGATGCTCTTCGGAGGGTTTGGGTGCCAGGAGGACCAGTCCGGTGCTCATGTCTCTTTCTGATGCGCCCTCTGAAGCGATATTTCATGTACGAGATCTTCTATGGAAGCTTCTTTCTCTCTTGTTCGCCCTTCACCTCTTTGTTTCGCGTTCATCTCTCTGATCCGTCGCCGAGACGTACGGAGAGATTGCCGTTGATTTTTAACTGTGATTTCTCCGAAGTTCCAGTCCTTGATCTGGCTAGCTTGTTCCCGTTCTTCCGGCACCATAAAATATCATCCTTTTCGATGGTCGACGCACCCAGATTATCAATCCCATCCACCATTATCTGCCATTATTGCTCGCATGAAATGCTGGCTCCAGAAGTCTCTTTCCGCCCATATCCCCGCCCCCCATCTCTACCGCTACTATGAGTCCTCTCCGTGCTTCATCTTTGTTTTCTTCCTCTTGCTTGCTTCAAGTTCGTCCTTTTCATCTATTTTCCTTTGGCTTTCTATGCAGGCATCGAATAAGGTGAAAGGGACTGTGGATGTTCTTGTTCCCGTCCTCTTTCTCTCTGTTTGAGGGCTTGAGTTCCTTGGTTATGCTGGAAGGAAAGAGAAGGCCTGTTGCAGCTCTTGTTGGGGCTGCAATCATCTGTGCGGTCGTCAGGAAAAGGCAGCAGGCCGTCCTCAGATGTTATCCGCCACCAATTCGCCAGATTCACCGTGTTCCCCCAAGATTCTAGCTCTGTGTAGTAATGAGAACATCGGGAAGGATCGCCGTCATCCATCAGACAGAGCGTCTTCTTCCTCCTCTGAAGAAGATCCAGCGGATGGCCCTGATGACCCACCGAGCCTTCGTTTCTCTATAAGGTATGAGAGAAGCATGTACAAGCTACCGCACAACAGCTTCGATGGGGTTTCACGACCAGATTAGGATTTCCATTCCATATTTTACAGTCAGGTTTGATCTTGCGGATGATGTTCAGCAACGCCGGCCTTTTCTGTCCCTCGAAATCGTCGATCAAAAATTGTAGTTTTCCCCTGAAAAGGCGTCGTGCACCATTTCTCTGGTTTCGCGTCATTTTTATCACTGAATTCTTCTCAAAGATGTTAAATTGGAGAGTCAAGTTTAATCTTCTCGATATGGGTCTGGTTGAAAATCTAGTTCCTTTTATATTTTATGAAACGGGGTTTCTGGTACTGGAACATCACATGTGATATGGGTCGAGGTTGATGATAGATCATGGTAGGACATAGATGCTTGTCTCCATCATCGACATAGTTGGAAAGTGGTAGTATTTCTCATTTTTCTGCCTGATCCTGATTTGCAGAGATTATGTCTTCACATGTCGGCGTAAGGACGTCGGCAACAACTGGCCTTTTCCTCAGCAATACTTGCAGCTCTGTGTGAAGCATGGCGTCGGAAATCTTCTACCTCCGTTTGAACCACCTGATTCTGTGAGAGCTCGGCTATCTGGAGTGAGCGAAGCAGCTGAAGATCTGGTTGTCCCCTCAGGAGGAGGAGGAGGAGAAGAAGAAGCACGAACAGGGCTTCTCTATCCTGTGAAGCGTGGTGTGGAGTCCCCAACCCAGGTGTCAGTTCCAGGTTCTCCATCATCTGAACATCAGAATCCGTCATCAGAAGACAAGTCCATCGTTTTCCAAGCTCTCGCCTGCAAAGATGACAGTTCTACACTCGTTTGCCCGGTTCCAGCGTTCCAGGAGACTGGTACTGTCTCAGAGTCGTCGTCTGCAGTAGAAGCTGTCAAAGCATCTAGTTTAGCGGAAAATACTCGTAGTTCGTCTGAGCTTCCCACAAAGAAGTGTAGATTGATAGTGAAATTTGGTGGTGCTCCTGATCCCCACCGATCTGAAGAAAAAGTAGGTATTTTTAGCTCGGTGTTGGATACAATGGCTTCGAAGGTGTGCCCCGTTTGCAAAACTTTCTCGTCAAGTTCTAACACCACTCTGAATGCTCACATTGATCAGTGTCTTTCTTCGGAAGCTAGTGACAAAATGGATGCAGTTTGGCCATCCCAACATAAGGTGAGGTCAAAGAAGAAAAGATCCATGGAGGAGATCTATGCTACTGCAGCCCGCTTCACTCTTGAAGATCTTGACAGGAAGAACGGAACCAGCTGGGCTTTGGAGCTGACCTCCATGTCTCAGCATGATGAGGCTTCACCCTTCGGAGAAACTAAACATCCAAGGACGTCTCCTCTGAAAAGGGCTGATAATGAGAGTAAAAGTGCGGTTTATGTAGACTCAAATGGGACAAAGCTGTTGATTTTATCCAAGTTCAATGATGCACGACCTTTAGGTGCCACCGATTGTTCTGGAGCAGAGAATTGTATTAAGCAATTGAAGAATAAAGTGTCTCCATCTGGCAAAAAGAAGATTCATCCGAGGTACTTGAAAACCAAGATTCTGACAAAGAAGATAAATTCATTCAGTAGGATGAAAGGGGAGGTATGCTTCTTTAACATAAAAAGTTTTCTTCCATCTTTACCGTACATGTGTTGATTGAACATGAAGGTCTAGATAGTCTTTCAGCTAGTTGTTCTCCAATTAAAGACATAAGAAGATTGTCAACAGAAAGTTATTAGTATTTACTAGACAGTTCATTCAATACCTGTAATAACTTTACTGAAGGCAGATTACTTTTTCCTCATTACTCTTATCAGTTAAATATTTCCAATGCCTTTTCTGTGTGCAATTTTAACACAGTAATTCCTCATATCATTCATTAAATGATTGAAATTTCTTATGATTCTTGTGATGGTTGATTATGATCCAGGATATAATCTTTGAGAATGATGATGATTATTTTCACTCTTTTTGATCTTGTTCTCCCTTACCTTCTTTTACGGATAGATCGCACAAAAGTCTTTTTTTAGGTGAAGGCTGGACTTCTTGTCTATTTTATCTCTTACTAACCATAGTTTTGAAACTTGCCATTAGAACTCTTATGGTGTCTTAATACATAATCCTGTTTATTTCTTTATTCTTCACTTCAACAAGTCACATAATTTAAAATTTGCTCTTACTATATTCTTATCTTTAGTTAGAGTTTCATAGATATAGATATAGAATAAATTTTAAATTTTACTGGTCAGGTACACAAGAATACCCAACATCAGATGGTCATCCATCAGGACAAAAGAATATATCGGGGATCAAATGCTACTGACCACATGGAAGTTGATAATCCTGGACCACTGGGCCAGTGGAGATGCTCCAAGCGTTCAAGCCTTTTAAAACAATTGAATGGTGAATCAAGCTGCAGAAATTTGAGAAGTCGCTTACCTATGGGAAACCATGTATTGCCAGAGAGTAATCAGTCATCCCTTTTCTGTAGTTTTCCTGCAGAGAAATCTATTCAAAGATGTCATAAATCACCAGATGAGATGGCTTCCACCTCAAAGAGGGTGGGTACTCACGTGTCTCCTGATACTCTAGCTTCTGGTAATGGTGAACAGTGTTCAGCGGATTTACATGGTAAAAATGCCAGGTCAAACAGAAAATTACCCTCCATATCCACGGAAAGTACTATGAGATGCTCTAGATTTACAGGAAAAGGTATTTGTTCTACAGGAAGTAAAAACATGGAGAAATGTGCCCATGCTGGAAGAATCTCTCATAAGCGACAATGCCTGATAAACGCTTCTATGGATAACCACCGCCTAGTCCATGAGGGCAAAATGTGTTCAAGAAGGCCTCTCTTGACTGACGTACCACAATATGAAGCAGAAACTAACAAATGCAATGATGTTTTTCAAGGTTTAATCTCAAAAAAGCCACGGAAGCGACGATTTGTAGAAAAACCTCATAAAGCAGTTAAGGGTTTGAGACAAGATGCAGCTGAAGGATTTCAAGGTTCTCATAGTTTAAGTGGTCTTAATTCAACTTTCATTGACGTGAGAAGTGAAATGCCTCAATCAAGCATTTCAAAAAACATTGTGAGGTCCGGTACTAAAGATACACATGACAAAATTTTGCCTCATCAACATGACATGATGGATTCTAATGAAGCTGAACCTAATTGCTATCCATCAGATGGGGAAGATGGAACCTTGAATGATTCTCACCTTGGCAAAGAATGCTACCATGATGAAACGACCACCTCTGATGCGCAAGCAAAGTTGCCAAAGATTGATTTATTGGTTAATCATCCATTCTGTAAAATGCTTGATGCTTCTGAAAATGAAATTCTGAATCCTAAAGACCACAAAGTTTGTACATCTGACAGATTAGCCTCATCTTTTCCACTTGAACATCAACTAGAATCTCATTGCATTAATGAAGCTTCCAATATACCAAGTGCTAAAGAATTACAGGGTGAAAAAGAGACGAATGTTGGTGTTATTGCTGATGGTGTTCCTCACCGGAAAATTCAGCAGGTAACCCAAACTGAGTTTACTGGGAAACATTCCTGCTTTTCAGAACTGCAGAGCATAGAATATCAAGCAGATGTTTCACCTATTCGAAGTCCCAGTACTTGTTTTAGCAGACCCAAGGATAAAATTGCTGAACTTGGTAATATCTTATCAGTGAATTCATGTAGAACTGCAGCTGATGAGATGCACAGTTTGATGGTAGACAGGGAGCTAGTTGGTTCACCTGTTTCAGCCGCGTCAACCATCTCTCATCTGTCTAAAGATGCAGAGCGAGGATCATCGGAGGAACCTGTGTTAAGTCCTGAAAAGGTGAAGCCAGATTCTACAAAAATGGGGTTCCTAATGGATGACAGTATTACTTGGAGAATGGATATGCAGGAAACAGCACGAAATATTTTGGAGCCTGAGCAATTTTGTGATGCTCAACCGTGTTGCAGCTCTCTAACAAATAGCATCCAGTCCAAGTCCAAAATCTTGA
The DNA here is from genome assembly GCA_036172225.1 of Cryptocoryne crispatula var. balansae. Taxonomy (NCBI): domain Eukaryota; kingdom Viridiplantae; phylum Streptophyta; class Magnoliopsida; order Alismatales; family Araceae; genus Cryptocoryne; species Cryptocoryne crispatula. The sequence goes on from CM069930.1 coordinate 38,188,713, forward strand.
CGCAAAGTAGCATGTCTGGAATGACGGTACCTATTAACATAAAGCATGTTAGTTCATCTTTATATGTTACGTCTACTGGAACATGTTCACATTCCTTGGCTTCAGCGAGGGGTACACCCATCCTAAACCCACGTAGTCTCTCTAATTCTACAAAGGCACCTCCTGATTTTGTCATGAACCTTCCAGCGTTCAGTGACTTCAGATCATCCAGCCCATCTTCTAATGTTCAGTTCCAGAATACTTCTCCTGTTCTGAGATTGATGGGGAAAAATTTAATGGTGATGAACAAGGAAGAGAGGTCAGCACAGCAACTAGGTCAGTCTGTTTCGACCTCAGTGAACACAATAAATGATATGTTTCTTCCTGGATTCTCTTCTACATGTTGCTCCTCAAACCCTTACAGCATCTGTTACCAGCCCTTGGAAGGATCAACGCCCTTAGGGCAGCAAACATCAGGCACTCAAGTGCCTATTTTGTCACCTGCTAAGCAAGTGGACCATCACTCAGGGACACCGCTACGGAGTTTATGGATGGCAACCTCCCATGGGCATTGCAATTGGCTGGACAAGCAGCCATGTTCATCAAACTTTCACAATTTGGAGAAAGCATGCCCGATCAACGAGCAGAAACCTGTCTCTGTTGGTCAAGCACCTATTTTAGAGGGGAACATAATTGTTATTGATGATTCCTCGAACTGCAAGAGTAGACCAAGTGGAAGCATGCAGAATCAAGGGAACAGTGTATCCCGTCCACCTTCTTTCTGCTACTCATCACAAAATATGTATCATTGGGTGGATCCTGGGAGCAGTTCAAAACCTACCAGTCCAATTCAATACCCAAGGAAAGAGATCTGCCCTACTAGTTGGGTAAGTGCTGTTTCTTCAGCTCACCCTCTGCCAAGACATTTCATAGCCCCGTCTAGCTCAGCTCATCAGCTGGCCACCACAACGTACCACTCCTCACACTTCCAATAGATGGCTTTTAGGTTTAGGAGAGACTGGCTCTTTAAGGATGCTTTTGTTACCTTAAGTTTGACAGATTTTTAGATTTTTTTTCTCCTTTACGGACATGGAAGGCAACGCAATTATGATGGAAAATAGAAGGAAAAAAAAAGATCTCAATGTCAGTGAAGAAAAAATGGCATCTACTAGGAAGCACAGATGTAAAAGAGGTCAAGTTCCCCCGCCCCTCCCCGGACACTTCTTTTTCCAATTAAAATGCTTCAGGAGGCGGTTAAATTGTCTTCTTCTGCACAAGATGATGGCCCCAAGTATGCTGATGACATGTTTATATCAAGGAATAAACCATCTGAACAGAAGACATTGAGACAGGTTTTCCATGAAACTCGTTCATGTCCTTGGTGCTGCTTTCAATCATCACTCCAATGGGGTGTTTGGTTATATTTTATTTTTTTATATGATTTCATGATAAAAAATGATATCACACATTGAAATTTGACAAATTTTAAAATTAAAAACTATAAAAATATAATGTTTGGCAAAAACATTATCATTTTTAGAAATGATGGTAAGGTGTTTGGTGCATAAATGAAAAGTAGCACATGGGTTAGGCTTGCGGACCATGTGCATTGGTTGTGCCCTTTTGAAAAAAAAAATACTCACTACCTCTTTTTTTCTCCATCACGTGGAGGAGGGTGAAAAAATTTTTAAGATAAAAATTGTAACACATGCCAAACACTTTTAAAATAAATTTTTACTACAATTTTTAAAAATAAAAATAAAAATGTTCATTATCATGCAACCAAACACCACATAAAGCTGTGTTTCCGTCATTGCTTCTAACACTATAAATTTCTTCTTAACTCAGTAGTCTCGAGATTTATATTTGTGAATATAAACACCTAAAATATTAAATTGTTGCATTTATACCCCTTTGAGTGTAGGCGTTAAAAGTTTTAATACATAAAATACGTTCTAATGCAACTTATGTATCTCATGAGAATGTTATAGGTAATGGGGTGTTTGGTTACATGATAATGGAGTTTTTTATTTTAACTTTTAAAAATTGTAAGAAAACTTGTTAAAAATGGTGTTGGGCAATTATGACAATTTTATGTTATGAAAGTGATTTTCTTCTTTGACAAAAAAAGAGGGTCCCCCACTTTGTTTGATCATACATGGTAATTACTCTTTCTTGTTATCATATCCCTCCAAACATGATAATTTTATGTCATGAATTGATCCACTTTTTAATTTAATATAATTTCTTATCATGAAAATGTACAAAAATTATCATGCAAACAAACACCTCATAAGTAAGTTGCTTGTATTAAATCAGCTCAAGTTGGATCATTTTGTTACCTCATGAGGTAAAGATGTCACAGTGCATGCACTGATTTTGAAGAGTGGTATTGATCTTTTAAGAAGTTTGCAATGTTAATTTGAATCATTGTTTTGCTGGTATTCATTTTCCCTCATGTTTCAACTGCAAGAATGTACCGAGTGACATGACATTCATTTTGAATGTTCCCGTCGTAGGGTCGGATATGCTTCCGGTTGAATCAGAGAAATCTTATTCATCGTTTGCTTTTATTTACTTAAAGATATTTTATTTAAGTTGTTTCTACCATCTACACAGATTATGTCTAAAATAAATTTTTTTTAAGAGTTCTTTACATAGTCAAACAATCTACTTGATAAGATGTCTAAAGTATGGTTAGATCAATCAAACATCTTAGATTTGACTCAAGAGAAGCTCCTCTTTCATTACTCATCTTTCACACTACTTGTTTTAACAATTATGTTTATGGCATTGCACTTAAATCTAGGGGTGCAAGCAAACCAATACATTTGGCAAGTAACTCGAAACTCGCTCGATAAATATTGGACTAGCTCATTCATTGTGTTCGTTAAATGAGTCGACTTTGAATAGATTTTTGATCGATTGAATTTAATAATTATGTATTGTCACTTTACCATATGAATCAAGTCAAAATAAATCTTGATTTGAAGTTAAACATAGATCAAATCTTATAAATGGGCTGATGCTAACGTTTACTTTTAATTAATTTTGTATTTTATAAATGAGTTTTTATCAAGTTTGAAATTGAATATAAACTGAAGTTCAGTAGTGGAGTTCGAGTTCGAGGTCAACTTGGTTAAGTAACGAATCAAACTTGAAAAAGAATTCAAAACATATCCTTAATGGGGTGTTTGGTTGCATGACAATTTTTTGTACATTTTCATGATAAAAAATTGTATTAAAATAAAAAGTGAACTAACTCATGACATAAAATTATCACGTTTGGAGGGATGTGATAACAAAAAAGAGTAACTATCATACATGACTAAACAAAGTGGGGGACCACAAGAAAAAAGAAAGAGGTGAGACCTTTTTTTTGTCTAAGAAGAAAATCACTTTTAAAACATAAAATTATCACGGTTACCGAATACCTCTTTTAACAAGTTTTCTTATATTTTTTAAAAATTAAAATAAAAACTTTCATTATCATGCAACCAAACACCCCATAAGAATACTAGTCTACTCGGGTTTGATTTTCTTCCTATGCACATACGGATGTCATTTGATGGTGAGAGGTTTGTTTCCCTTGTTTCAAAACCACTTTTTTAAAAAATTTAAATTAAGAGTTCTTATTTAGTTTACTTGTGCAAGACAAGAAAAAGAAAAAAAATAGATCACATGATTGAGATGATTTCAGATTTATAAACATGTTCTGGTTTTGTTTCCACCTGCTCCTCTCATGTGATTTAAACTAATAAGAGTAAGTAGCCAAGAACTGCAAAAGGGGGGGGGGGGGTTGGAAAAGACCAATCCAATAAAACTAAGGTTGTATTTGTTTTGACTTAATCTAAAAATTTGAGCTCTTAATTTCACTTCTAACCTTAGTTTGTGATAGAAATAAGAATTTGATTTGATTAAGATGTTTCCTTAGTGTTTACATAAAAAATATAGTATATCAGTTATTTCTATTTTCCTTAGTAGATTGCATGTGAAATATAGATATAAGAGTTATGCTTAGAAGTTAATCAAGATGTACGACCAAATAATTAGGAATGACAAACCTCTGACCGAAATGTTTACTTAAGTTAAAACACACATAACGTAAGACTGATCTAAAAGAGTGTTTGGTTGTATTTTTACGTGATAAAAAGTTGTATTAAAATAAAATGTAAGGCAGGAAGATTTGATAATTAACCAAAAAAAAAGGTAGAAATAATGTATGACCAAAAGAGGAGGAGGGGGGGACCACGAGATAAAAGACTTTCACCTCTTTCTTGTGAAAGAAAAAAATGTCTATCTTTAAAAGTATTAAATTTTAATGGTCATTCAATCTTATTACCTACATCTCTCTCTCTATATATATATTATAATAATTCATAGGATCCACCTGCTTTGATAATGGGGACCAAAATCCATCCAACAACTGAACATTATCAATATTGACTAGGCCTTCCCACCTCCACCCAATGGCCAAATGACACGTGGAAGAATAACGGTGGTGGACACGACTACAGCTGTTTGATGAGATCAATGCACAATACCCATTGGATCTCTCCTACCGTCCACATGCTGATGTTAATATATATATATATATATACATATACATATATATATATATATATATTTATGGGTGTGTGTGTATAGCTGTGACTATATTTAACATAGGTACCTTTTTCAATCTTGGGCTTTACTTGGTTTCTAATCTTAGCTAAGGGGGTGTTTGGTTGCATGATAATGGAGGTTTTTATTTTAATTTTTAAAAAGTGTAAGAAAATTTGTTAAAATAGGTGTTTGACAACTTTGTCAATTTTATGTTTTGAAAGTGATTTTCTTCTTAAACAAAAAAAGAGGGTCACACCTCTTTCTTTTTTCCTGTTGTCCCCCACTTTGTTTGGTCATGAATGATAGTAACTCTTTTTTGTTATCACATGACCAAACAAAGTGGGGGACCACAAGAAAAAAGAAAGAGGTGAGACTCTCTTTTTTTGTTTAAGAAAAAAATCACTTTTAAAACATAAAATTGTCATAGTTACCAAACACCTCTTTTAACAAGTTTTTTTACAATTTTTAAGAATTAAAACAAAAACATTCATTATCATGCAACCAAACACCCCATAAGAGTGAGGGTTTTTGAATATTTGTCTTAAGTGGTGTTTATTTTGGCTTAATACTAAAACCTAAACTCATAATTTTATGCCTAACCAGTTAATTTGTAATCACATTAAGTACTTAATTTGATTAAGATATTTAATCAACTTATTAGTTGGAGATATATTATATATATACCTTCATTCTTTACCGAGTATTACATCTAAAAAATAAAAAAGTCAAACTATACAGCTTAATGTTAAGAGATTTATTAAGACACAGGTGATGAATATATTAAGTTAGGCGTGCCATCAAACAGTCTAATTCTTCCCACCGTTGACTGATGTCAACCATTTAAGTTAGAGGCCAGAGTTTTATTAGGGCTATATGTTTTTTAATTTAATTGATGTCTAACCATTGAATCGAGGATACTTTTTTCCACCAAAAAAATATTAGATATAAAATTAAGAGTTTGAACATTTTATCAAGTTAAATAAAATGCTACCTAAGCCAAGATAAACAGAACCTTACGGGGTGTTTGGTTGCATTTTAATTTTTAAAAAGGTTTCATGATAAAAAATTAAAATATAATACCAAACAAGATAATTTTTAAAAGTGAAAACGTGATTACGAATGTGTTTGACAAAAATATTTTAATTTTTAAAAATGACAATGTGGTGTTTGGTAACATTTTAAATTCAAATTTAAAATGCGCCGCTGTCCGTCATCCTGTTCTCGAAGCCTTCGGGAAGCCACTCCTCCCTGAAATCCCCATCCGACTCAAACTCGAGCAGGGCATGGATCGCCCAGAACCTTCCGGAGCAGGTCAATCCCTATTCTCTCCATACTCTCCACCGTGTTGCAGAGCATCCCGCCGGATTCCAGGCACAAAGAGATCTGCTTGCGTAGGTACACATACCACCCGTCCGTGCCGCCCGTTTCCCTAATTTTGCGCGGCAGCTGGGAGCGATGCAGCCGGATGTTGCCGATGACCAGCTGCGAGTCGATCAGCGGCAGATGGCTCCAATCAAACCAGTTCTTCGCGAGGTATCCCTTCGAACACTACATGGACTCCAAGTTCACCTTCGGCAACGGCCCCGAGAACCCCCCCCCCCTTCTTCGTTCCTCTTCGGACCGAAGTACATGGCTATGAAGATGTACCAACTCAGCCCGCCGGAGGTAATTAATCAACCAAGCCCTAACTATTCGCAAGCGCGAGATCGGATCTCTGCGAAGATCATACAGGTCGCTCGAGATCCAATTCTTCTCAGGAATCGATGCTGGCGGCGTTGCTGGCGAGGCTGACGCCGGAGGATAGGTTCGGATCTGTTGCCCGGGTGTTCGTCGGGGGCAAGGAGGACCGGTCGGTGACGGAGGCCTTCCGGCGGTGGATGATCGAGCGCAGCCCGCCGGAGCCGCTGGGAGGAGGAGGAGCGCGCCGCTGGGAAGCGCCGGGAGGTCGCCGAGGGCATCGCGAGGGCCGGGAGGTCACCGAGGGCTTCGGGCCGGGAGGTCGCCGAAGGCTTCGGACGCCGTTTCACTTTCAAAAAAAAATAGTGGTCTCGACCACTTTTTGTTTTTACGTTGCCCTTTCGATGTAAAACGTTTTAAAATATAAAACGATAAAACGAGCCAAACGAAATTTCCAGAGCACTTTCACTACAATTTTCAAAAATTAAAAAAAAGGTCATTATCATGTAACCAAACACCCCATTAGTTAACGTTGTTAATTTTCTTTAGACTAGATAATAAGTTTTAACTTTTAAAAATTTTTGCCATCTTATCAATATAGTTTTACTTGTGATGTTAAACCCAAAATTTGTATACATTATATCATATATAGTTGTGAAAAGTAATACATGTGCAGAAGAAAAATAAATAAGTTGAAGTAATAACATTTTTGATACCATAAAATTTTGAAGATAGTCCTGATTTATCCTATACATTTTGAAGATAAATCAGATTTATCTCTAAATTACCTCGATACGAAACAGCCCGTGAAGCCATGGTAATTAGTATGAGGATAATTTGTGGTTAAACTAGTTTTATCCCCAAAATTTAGAAGATAAATCTGATTTTTCCCTAAAGAAATTTGGTACTAGGGCCTATTTGGCACCATAAAATTTTGGAGATAAACCTAATTTATCCCTTAAATTTTGAAGATAAATCAGATTTATTCTCAAGTTATCCTCGTGCCAAACAGTCTTAAAGAGTCTAAGTTTTCAGATCAAATCAACATAGACGTCCATTCAGTTTTAAAAGGTTGTTTATAAGACCCTTTGGCAATCTCCTAAATTAGTAGTTTAAGACCCTTTGGCAATCTCCTAAATTAGTAGTTACTTGGTAAATTCATGACTTGGAAAGGTCATGATAAATATAAGAGATTGGTTGTGAAACAAACTAGTGATAAAACTGAAAGAGATCTGATGATTCTCATCTATCCTTTTTTTTTTCTCTAGGAAGATTTTCTCTTACAAAATATATGCCGACAATGAATAGCAGCTTGTCTGACAATTATTATTATATATATATTTATTTATATTAGCCATGAAACAAGCTATCTTTGAAGTTCGACTATTTCGAAATTTTCAAGTGGGTTTAACTTTATTAAAAAAAGACAACCCCTTTTTGCATATCATATACCTTGTTCGATGCAACATAATTTTTTTTACATATAATTAACCTCCCAATCTCAAAGTAAATCCAATATCAAGATTAATTTTCCTTCAACATTAATTTATCATAATCCTTTGAGATTTCCTGATCACCCGAGATCGGATCTTACGGAGGAAGAAGACGAAGAGGGGAGGTGGATATATATATGCGAAGAATCGACCTGAAGATATATCTAAAGAGAGATCGATCATCAATAATTTGATGTACACATGATTGATTGAAGGGGGCAGTCGGCCGGGCCGTGGTCGCCGGGGGAGCGGAGTAATCGACGGAGTTATTGGTGCGTCGAGGAGGCGCGGCGGCTCCCCCGCCGGCGACGGCGGCGTTTCCGGGCGGAGTGGCTGCAGATCCGTGGTGGGCGGTGGATTTCAGCCGCAGCCGCCGGAGGAAAATCCGATCCTTGAGCCGGCGACGTCGTAGAGAACGGTGAAGGTCTGCTGCTGGCGGTTGCCGATGATGGCGACGCTGCTGGCTCTGGCGAAGGCGAGGCAGGTCGTCGAGCTGGTCACGTCGTAGAAGACGTTGTGCGGCGAGAGCCGGAGCTCGGCGCCGCCGGCGAAGATCATGCGCACCTCCGGCACCGGCAGCGACTCGTAGCTGCCCTTGTAGCAGGTGTCGAGGATGGAGTAGGCCGGCGCCTTGGGGTACCTGGCAAGCGCCGCCGTCACCGCCAGGGTCAGCGCCGAGTACACCGCCGGCGGCAGGCGCGTGATCACCGTCCCGGAGTCGATGATGGTGGGCAGGCCCCTGTACGCCGCCGCCGACACCGCCAGCGCCTTCTGCCCCACGACCATGCCGGCGAAATTAAGGAAGTAGAGCGTCGAGTCGAGGGAGCTCGCCACCATGGGCGTGTAGGTGAACTTCCCGGCGCCGGAGAAGCCGATGGAGAGGTAGCCGGAGGACTTGGTGCTGGGCAGGCAGTAGGCGAAGGCGTTGCCGTACTTGGGCGCCAGCTGCGACAGCATCGAGAGCTTGTTGCGAGCCAGTCCGACGAGCCCCGCCGTCTTGCCGAACAGCCCCTCGTTGTCGTTGCCGCAGCCGTACACGAAGCCCGGAACGGCGCCGCCGCCGCCGAGGGAGAGCGTGTCCTTGCTGAGGTAGCCGAGCGAGAAGGAGCTGTCGCCGTAGCTCGCTTCGTAGATGCACACGCCGGAGCTGGAGCAGGCGGCGGCGTTGAGGGTGGCGGATTTGAGGCTGCCGCACTCGGCGCTGGAGCACGAAAGGGCGCGGTAGCTGCTGGAGGCGGCGGGGTCGAAGACGGCGCCGACCTGCGCGTGGCAGGAGACACGGCAGGGCCTGCACTGCAGCCAGGTGAGGGAGCTGCCGGTGTCCACCACCATGAGGTAGCTCTTGGCAGGGGTGCCCAGGCCGATCTTGGCCACGTAGTTGCCGACGCCGAGGGGGATGCCCGAGGTCAGCGGCACCTGCACCGACGCCGGCTCGAGCTGGACGCCTCGGAGGCCGGGCTTGGGCGCGGCACCAGACTCCTTCTTCCCCGACGCCGGCGACAGGCGGGCAGCCAGCGCTCCCACCCGCCGCTCGTCGTGCCCGAGCATCTCGTCGGTTGACTGCTCCGGCAGCGAGAGCGGCGAGCACGGGCCGTGTATGTGGTGCAGCGTCAGGTGGAGGCCGGAGGCGTTCGATCGCCGGAGGTGGTGGTCTCCTGCGCCGCCGGCAAGATTCAGAACAAAGGTACTTTTTTTTTCCTACTAGTACTGTTACGTGAGAGTTTTCTTTTCTTTTTTCAACAAAGATAACACATAGAGTTAGATCTTTTAGTTCAAAAAAATATTTCGTAAAATTGTTAAAGTAATTTTTTTTACAAATTTGAATCGAACAAATCAGCCCATTTCTAACAAATCGTGTTAAATTTATAAAATAAAATAAAATACTGTGTTAATTTTATGGCTAAGTCTTTAAACAGTTTAGTTAAAAAAAAGACCCCCACGGAGGCAAGTCTCGGACTCCCGATGCCTTCGATTATTACAGGGACTTCTCTCGGGCATTATGCCGAACACCTTGCGAGCAGAGAAAACAGGGCCGCTGCTCCGCGAGATGGACATCCCACCGGAAATGGGGCAATAACCGACATGGGACCCACAACACGTGGACCACTAAGAGAAGAGTGGGGCCGGCGGAGCGCGACACCCCGGCTCCACTATTTTGACGACGGTTGACTCTTTTTTAACCGTCCGATGCGATCACACCGTCTCTCTCTCTCTCTCTCTCTCTCTCTCTCTCTCTCTCTCTCTCTCTCTCTCTCTCTCTCTCCGAGTCTTGTCGGTGCGTGTTAACAATCGGGCGGCTGCCAACCTGTCAAATCATCATACTACGATTTTAACTCTTATTTTCACTTCTAATTTTTTTTCTTAACTTGGGATGAAAAGTCATATTATGTATGTGAGTTGTATCCTCTCTAAAAATATTATGTCTGAAAAGTAAAAGCTATAACATACAATTTGACTCTAATAGTTTTACCAAGAAATCTCTGATTTGGTCGGAGATTTATATGTTTAATTGATCTGGTCAGAGATATCTCTGTTTAGCATACACTTTGTCTGATTTGAAGAAAAAAAAATTTAATCAACATTTCAATCTATCTTTTATTTCTCAATAACCTCTTAAAATTAAATCATATAACTTATTTTTTGTACGATAAATTTATTTTTTTGTATGATAAATTTATATTTTTTAACAATACTTGTGTTCGGCGATGATTACAAATTCATGTTTTTAAAAATATTTTTTTATAGACAAAAGGGAAAAAAAAGGTGATAGTGTGATACCCCTTTTCTTTCCTGTAGTCTCTACCTCTTTCGGACATGCATGATTCTCTCTCTCTCTGCTTTCACATCACCCCCCAAACATGGTTAGTTTACTCTTTATTTTAATTCAACCATTTGTCACAAAAATGTGTAAAAATTTATTGCGCAACAAAACCATATATCAGCATTTTATTATTCTCTAGAGTAGAACTCGATCAGGTAAGACCCATACATATATATATATATATTAACTTCAAACCAAAAGGCACTCGATTAATATATAAACCTCATAACCAGTTTACGTATACCTTTTTTTTTACCAAAAAAGGTTAGATGTGAAATTAAGAGTATAGAATTTGGGAAACCCAGATCCAAGAACCCAATCACAGAAGTTGTTGATCATCTGATCAACACACGCTGCAAATCCGAGCAGCTATAAGCATAGATATATTCAATTTCCCATCTGAATTCTGAATCCCCAGACCGGGAAGAATCTGCAGACTCCTCCTACCCGAGAAGCTCCACCTCCAACAAATTAATATATACGTATATATAATGGCTTCCCGTAGAAAGGTACGCAAATCATTAAACTTGAATAATAAAATAATAATAACAATAATAATAGGCGCCTTTGATCTGTACAACATACCCAGTAAGGCAGAAGAGCAGGAGGCAGCCGCGCGAAGAGGAGCCGCCGTCCTGAAGAGGAAGCAGAGAACGAGAAGCGGAGCCAAGCCCATCAGAACTCTCCCAGCTGAGCGAAGAAGAAGAAGAAGAAGAAGAAGAAGAAGAAGGAGAAGGAGGAGAGGAAGAAGAAGAAGAGGAGGTGTGTGAAGACTGCCGAGCACTTCCCGAACCCTATTTATAGAGAGATTCCGCCGGTTTTCACCGAGGGGAGATCAGCATGCGCACGTAGATATATAGCTGGTTTCACCGACATTAATCCCGTTTGGTGGCGCTTTTCACCGCTTCCGTCTGCCGTCCTGTAATATTATACATAGCTTATTAGAGGAAAAGGCCGGACAGCGAAACGATCGAAAACGATATGCGTGATACTGCATGATAATAAATAAGAAGAAGAGAAGAAGTAAGAAGGTAGGAGGAGGAGGAGGGAGGCGAAGATTCTTTCCAAACGCTGGCGAAAGATTAATCAAAAGGAGTCATTAATTTAAATCTGTACGCCAAGAGCTGTTCATCACGGTCCCCAAAAAAATAAAATAAAAGAAGAAACGAGTGGAGAAATAAATGCAGCGGCCACCTGCAATCTAACCATATAAACATTGAATTGAATTGAATTGATCACGGGCTTTGCTCTCGGTCCCGGGGGCCGCTGCGTCATCTTCTTCTCTACTGCGGTTCGTTTGGTAGAGATTTTGCGGCTAATTAAGATTCCTCTCAAAATCTTTAAAAATTCGAGTCCCATGAGGTTTCATAGATTTTCTCTGTCTCACTCTCAAATCCTCGATTTTTTTTCTCTACTTTTTAAGTGTGGAAACTAATACAAATCTGTTGCATTCGATTGAGATATAGAGTTGTCAAAGATTTCTGACAAGAATCTCTTCCTCAGAATTCCTACCAAACGTCACCTAAAACTGATCAAAATAATTGCCAGTCTTCTGCTGCATGCCTCCGAGACGGAGCGCGCGCTGCTTGAGAGGTAGAAGCTTAATTTAATTAGCTGCAACCGTGCATGATTTATTAGGTGGATTGTGATAAAAAAGATTTCTGCAAAAACCTTAAAAACCAGGGGTTCTTGTTCATGATATATATATATATATCAGAGTACGTACTCTAGTTTAGCATGAATCTTATATACATATATATATATATATATATATCCACGCACATTTTTTACTCGTGAATGTTTGAGCTTAGCTAAAAGAGTTAATTAAATTAGACTGCACCCAGTGGCCGTTATGTTAAAATAATTATTCAAACATAAACATGTACATATGATGCTTACGACGCACTCATCATGTTAAGATTTTGAGTTAGAAAACTCGGTTAGTTCTGAACAGGGTAAAATTATTAACCCTCGGAAGGATTCCGATCATGGTATCGATGGATACGTGGTCAACAATCAATCAATACCGAACAGATCGGAGAGATTCTGGGATTATAGAAAGGGCAAGCAAGAAGACCATCTCAGCACGCATCTTCTTCTTCTTCTTCTTCTCTCTCTCTGGTTCACCTCCGCCCGCCACCGGAGATGGTGGGGTTGGCGGCTCCCCCGTCGCTTTCCCGGCGTTTCACCCTCACGGGGGACCCCATCACATGCACGCAGGACCAGACGTGCACGGCGCAGGCACCAACGGGCCAGGGGACGACGATGGCGACGACGACGGCGCTGCTTGCCGGTGCTGGACTGAGCTCGATCTCCCCTCTCCTCCGTCCGGCGTGCTCGTCTCGGTGCCGCGACTCGGACAGGACGGGCTGGGCTTTTCCGGCCGGTCAACGGACGGCGGAGCACGCGAGAGGGCCGGGAGAAGGAAGCTGTGTTCATGGAGACGTACCGTTTGTTTGTTTGTTTTTTTTAAAAAACAGCATCTCTATTTATGTAAAGAAAAATTAAATTCTTTGATTTTAATTGAAAAAAAATTACAAAGACTTAACACGGATACAAATAGATAATAAGAAAGAGTCTCATCCGAAAGACCTATTGAACAGATGTCGACAACAGAGTTAGAACTACTTTGAGACTTCAGTTTTAACTCATCAAAATTTGTCATGAAAAATATTGGATCTGCGCACGCACATATTTGTCTTGACGGTTAGTGACTGAGAACTCTCTTAGAAGACTCAGACATATGTCAAGAGATCGAACGACTACACCATAAAAATACGAGTGTTGCTTAAACTAATGACGTCACAAAGAGTACCATGACAATATAATTGAGTTGAAAGAAATCTCGAAATTAGAACAGTAGATAGGAACAAAACAAATTAATACACTTATCTAAGTAAAAATGAGACTAACGCACCTCCAAACATAAATAATGGCAATAAACAGAAGACAATTATGAGGTGGGTTAATCTAACCAGATACTTTGGAGTACTGAGATAAGGGAAAAAGCTAAACAAAAAACCACGTCGATAAAAGATAGATAAGAGGGTTTCGGGGGTGAGAACCTCTTGGAGTTCCAAAACTCAAAAAAAAAAAAAAAGGGATTTCAAAACACACACATATATATATAGTACGTACCAAGATGACGGGCGACGAGAATCGATGCGATCGCGTTGAATCGGTCGTTCGATGTATAATTGAATCGTTCGTGTTTATGGATTCCAGCGTACGTAGATCGGAGATGGAGAGGACAGGGTTTACGTGAGCGTCGAAAGCGAGGCGCCGCCCACCGCGGTTGTGTGGGGCTCCGTCGGACGGAGGGACGGAGGTCTTAGTCTGGATGTTGACCCCCACGACTTTGAGAAAGAGATTCAATTCAACGTTTGATATGGCTGGGATTATATATATCATCTAATTTTTGTGTATATATATATATAATGACATGGGAGTACCGGACAAGAAGATTTCAACGCAGTTTTATATATGAGATGCATGGTGATAAGCTTGTTGCGTGCGTAGATACACGACATATACGTTACCCAGCTGGGCTCTAAATCAAGCGGATACTGAGCAGATCGATACTGGGTGTACTTGTTATTTTCGAGATCCGCTCTATCCGAGGAATCGGATAATCGCTACCAAAGAGATGAGTTGATGCGCAACATCTTATAAATCTCAAAATCATAGTGTTGAAGCAGAAGGGTCTATGATATATAAACACTATATCAAGTCTCTAATAGTCAATATGAGATTATCTTCACAATTCTAACGCTCTCCCTCACTGTCAAAGTGGACAGTGAGAATAACAGTGAGAATAAGATATAAGATAATCAGGTATTAAAGATAGATAAGTGACTGCTCTGATATCACTTCTTACAAACATCAAAATCATGGTGTTAAGGTAGAAGGACCCAAGATATATAAGTACTATATCAACTCTCAAATAGTTAATATGGGACTATCTCCATGATTCTAATAGGAACGGATAATTAATTTTCAAACATGGATATAGGACGGGGTTTTACGTCGAGTCTTGTCGGAGTGGATACCATCCGAATCGGATCGCCCATTTCCAATATCAATTCCGTTTATTAATCAGATATTATCAGCTCAATTGGACACGAATGAAGATAGGATGTGGACAATATTCGGATCCGTTTACAACCACAGGTATGCCCGTTAGCATCTGTGAAATTAATGCTATGGTTATTTCTTTATCTTAGCTTTGTAGATGTTGTGTATGTGTAATGGGCAGTGGCGGATTTAGAATTTTAAGTTAGTGAGATTATCTTAAATGGTTTAGTGGAGTCATTCTGTATAAATACTTTATAATTCATTTTATTTTTGATAAAATTACCTAAACCCTGTAATATATTTCTCAAATTTTAGTGGGGTCACTTGATCCCACTATACTCAACGTAAGTACTAGCATTACAACAAAAAAAGAGAGGTGAAATCTTTTCCCCGAAAAGTCGAGATAAGAGCAAAATCTACCGATGACATGTGGGCAAGATAATTTGATGGTTGCTTTGTGTAGAGGTACGTACATGCAGATACATAAGATTTGAAAGGAAAATTGTAAAAGAAAAAAAAGGTGAAAAACACTTGTGGGGTGTTTGGTTGCATGATAATTTTTTGTACACTTTCATGATAAAAAATTGTATTAAAATAAAAAAGTGAATCAACTCATGACATAAAATTATCATGTTTGGAAGGATGAGATTACAAAAAAGAGTAACTACCACACATGACCAAACAAAGTGGGAGACCACAAGAAAAAAGAAAGAGGTGAGACCCTCTTTTTTTGTTCAAGAAGAAAATCACTTTAAAAATATAAAATTGTCATGGTTATCAAACACCTCTTTTAACAAGTTTTCTTACAATTTTTAAAAATTAAAACAAAAACTTTCATTATCATGCAACCAAACACTCCCTTGGTATCTCATGAAAATGGTGAAGGTATACGCATGCGAAATTCTTAATTTCCTTATGCAAATGGTTAATTACTACTAATTTGTTGAAACACTTCCCCTTCAATCTGACTAATTGATCCCTTGTGTGAAAAAAAAACTTTAGATTGGAGGGGTTACTTCCCAACATAAGTGAAAATAAGTGAGACCTATATATATATATCATATTATTGATATTCATCGCATTTACATTTTTGGGCATGCGTCAAGTACATATTATAAATATATTTTGACCCACTTTTTTTCCTAATACCTGATAGTCTTTTGGTTACCGTTTTAATATAATATTACGGTCAATATTGATATTGATATTTGTAAAGATTGAAATATCAATAAAAAACACCTGTATTACATACTATGTTTGATTTATATTATAAATTTTAAAATTGATATTATTAGTTAAATAATTTTTAATACTTATTATCAACATCAAATTTAAAATTGATAACAACAAAAATATCAAATAATGTTGGCAAGCATACCCTAGTATAAGATTATATGCTAAAATACAACAAATTAAACATCCCACAAGGTTTAGATCGGTTACTGATCGACTCGCTCAAAGAGACACCGACTCAGTTAAACGAATCCATCGAAGAACTGAGTCGCGCGGAGGAGGAAGATAGAAGATAAGATACCCCCCTTTTGTCGGCGAGCATGCGGATGAGAACCTCTTCGCCGGAGAGGAGAATCTCGCCGCCCGCCGGCGAAGAGTGGTTATCCGCCGTCGACGACGATACAGCGACCCTGTCCTTGCGTCTGGACAAGGAGAGATAGCCCACCGCCGGCAAGGTTCTCATCTCGAGGTTTGAGCGGAGAAGCTCTGACAGGACGGGAGGCAGCCGCCGGCGCTCGTCCTGTCGACGTCCGTCTTCCCGGCCGGCCGGTGTTCTGCTCCTTCCTTGGCACGTCGGGGTCGGAGGAGACGATGCAGCGCAGGCGCAGGGCTGACGTATTAATGCACGTGACGAGGGCATGGTTAGGGGTGGCAATGGGCCTGGCCGGCCCACGGGTTCGCGGGCCGGGCCAGCTGCGGGTCATTTGACGTGAATTTTAGTCGGGCCGACATACGGGCCGACGCTGACTAAAACAGGCTAAATAACTTTCAATTTTTTATGTCAAAAACATCATTTTTAACTTATTAAAAATATATTTTAATTAAATTATTATTAATTTTATAATGTTATCTTAAATAATTAAATTTATCATATTTAATAAATATTTATCTATAAAATATATAGTTGGGCCGGGCCGGGCTGGGCTAAGTCAATAATTTTTGCGAGCCGGGTCGGCCCGGGCCAACAATGTAGTGCGGGCCGGGTTGGACCGGACTAATATATTTTGGACCGGGCCCTAAGCGGACCGACCTCGGGCCGGGCCGGGCCAGGCCCATTGACACCCCTAGGCATGGTTAATTTTACGGTGTCTATTTCATTAGAGGTTTGTTTATTATTATAGGGTGTTAATTTGGTGACATGGTAATTTTTATAATTTTTGTGAGAAATTCGTATGATTCAAGATAAATGAAAGAATAAAAATATCACAGGAGAGATATGGTAACAAAAAGAGTTGTGGCAGGTATAACTTAAAAAAGGGGGATCTCAAGGAAGGAAAAACACACACACAGAGAGAGAGAGAGGTCTTATCCTTCTTATCCTTTTTGGTCCAAGAAGGAATTTTGTTAACCATACAGCCTAATTTTTGTGCAGGCGGGGCTCACTTTTTTTATTTTGTCCAAGAATTAAGAAATTTGTTAAGAAAGCATATTTTTGTAAAGAAAACCCAAAATTTTATACAATACATCAAACACCTCAATAAAGGTGATTGGGTGCATTCTAATTAATTAATCTTAAAATACTCACTTTATCAGCAAGATAATCTTGTGCCAAACGGTCCCTAATTGATTTTCGGGTTTTTAGTAGTTTGGGGGGGGGGTACGCAAACACCAGAATTCATGAAAAAAAGCTTGTGATACACATAGTGATTATAAAATATATCTACGTGCACAGCACAACACCCCAACACATGAGAAACAATCAAAACCCATCCCAAACATGAGAAACAATCACAAACCCATGCAGCAGTAGTTGTATCTGAGTACCATGTTTTACAGCATGCCAAAATTCATTTGGATGAAAACTGAGAGGTTGCTTTTTGGTCAGGCAAGCACTCAAAATGGGTTCTTTAAATATCCCCTCTTGCCACCAGATTAGTAGTACTACGTACAAGACAGAAGAAACTCTTCATGGGTTAAGGCTACACACAGGAGCTAGCTTGATCTTTCTTTAATTTCACTCACATCTCCTAATCCTGATTGAAGAGAATAAACAGCCCCATGCATGCATGTGTTTATGATTAATCTTGCCCACCAGCCATCTCAACTTAGTTTAGTTCTTCAAGAGACAACCCACCCACCCATTTGCTTGGGTGGGCAGTCCCATTCAGACAGCTTGAGCATTGACCATTTTGGCAGGTGGAAAAGCTTTGATAGCTACCGGAACGTATTTTATTTGCTATAAATTAATTAGCTTTCTACCTAAAAAGAAGGATTACAAGATAATACTGAAAATCTTTCCTTTTGTATCAGACCCACCAGGAGCTTTTTGGTTTTGCATACTCCTAGTGGCGAAAAGATCACAAGAATTTCACTACCATCAAACACACTACCTATCTGTTTAATCAACTAACTGCTGTTAAAAATGTAAAGAATTGCTTACCTCTAAGATGTGTTAATTTTGTTTCTCTTCTCACTAACTCATGTTCTCCCCCCTCTCCTTAATTTACCATTAATAGGGAATAAGGTAAAAGAGGTGTTGGCTAATTTGCAGGTGCAAATCATATATTTTTAGAATATATTTGTGTAATTGTCCCTGGAAAGTATGGGGTTCCTCATTGACACCCCTGCAAGTAAAGCTTGCGATTTTGTCTGTTTGGGCTCATGGGTAGGGGTGGCAATGGGCCGGGTCGGCCCACGGGTTCGCGGGACGGGCCGGCTGCGGGTCATTTGATGGGCCAAAGATTTTGGCCCGCGGACTTTAGTCGGGGCGACATACGGGCCAAAGCGGGCCGACACGGATTAAAACGGGTCAAATAACTTTCAATTTTGTTATGTCAAAAATATCATTTTTACTTATTAAAAATATATTTTAATTAAATTATTATTAATTTTATAATGTTATCTTAAATAATTAAATTTATCATATTTAATAAATATTTATTTATAAAATATATAGTTGGGCCGGGCTGGGCCGGGTCGGGCTAAGTCAATAATTTTTGCAGGTCGGGTCGGGCCGGGCCAACAATATAGTGCGGGCCGGGTTGGGCCGGGCCAATATATTTTGGACCGGACCCTATGCGGGCCGACCTCGGGCTGGGCCGGGGCTGGCCCATTGACACCCTTACTCATGGGGGATCTCCTCCTTCCTTGTATAATGTATAATCTCGTAAGCTCACTTTAAACGTATCTAAATTAGAAATATATTATCATTTAGATATTATCCGGATTTGAAGCGGATATAGATAGCATCCCGTTTAAAAATTTAAATAAATTGTATTTGATTAATATATTTAATGATATATAAATATGTAAAAGTAAATTCTAAAATATAAAACTTAGCATAAATTCATTAACATCAACTAAGTATATAAATGATATTTAAGTAAATTTTTAAATAAAATGTTTTTTGACATATATTTGTATATATCATAAGAAGATTGGTTCGAAACGAATATTAAACATAGCAAGCAAGTTTTTTTTGTGCTCGTTCCAATTCATGTTAACAATAGGATAATATTCAAAACCAAATATCTACTTCGACATAATTAGATATTATCTACTCCTACATTATCAGAGCATATCTAAATTTTATTCAGAACCTTTTACATCCCAAACATTAATACCTCTTCTTGACGCCAGATCAGATGAACACTTAACAGCATGCTTCACATTCCTTGTCAACCGTAAGCTTCACTGTTCTCAGTCTAATCTTCCTCAGGTGTTCTTTGATTTTTTTTATTTAAAAATGTGGTGTATGTAAACCCGGATTAAACTGTTAGCAATGAACTCATTATACTTTGTTAAACTTAATAGTTCATTTTAAATTGAGTTTTTATTACAATTTTATATTTTAGTAACAGTCAACGATCATTGTAAATTTATGTTTTTTTAATAAAATTTTCTTGGATTAAAAAAATGAGACTCTTTTTTTTTTATCTAGTGATCCCTCTACCTCTTTTGATGAAACGTAACTCTTACTCTTTTTTGTTATCATATTTCTCACAAGAAGGTCGTTGGTTTATATTTTATTTTAATGTTATTTTTTGTCACTAAATTCTTCGAAATTTATTTTACAATCAGACACTCCATCAAAGTTATATTTTTTTCTTTTATTTTTACAAATCGTTTTAGAGCATCTGACATGTTAACACAAGTCTAGCTAACACACCTTGATTGCAGTCAGGATTTGCCGATCTAACTCCAACCCAAAACAACTACAAAAATGAAAATAAGAATGATTATTGCTATTGAAGCAAGAATCAGGCGGAGCCATTCAAGTCCGGTGTATTAAGAACACCGGAGATGGGCATTTCAAAATATTTAAACCAATGAAATTAAATGGAGTAAGAAAATTGGAACAAATGATCTACATCCATAGTTGACCAACCCTCATTGCTCTTGCAAAATAATATATATAATATATTTCTACACTGAAAAGTAAGAAAGAAAGTAGATATATTAAAATGAACATGTCCTCCTTGCAAGAATGGAAAGAACAAAAGAAGAAGCAGAAGAAGATGCTCAGATGATAATGCTCCACAGAATTAACAGGGCAAATTTGTCTCCTGCAAGTTGGTAAAGTATAGCAACTCCATGTACAATTACCAGACCATCATTCATTTGGCAAATATCCAGATCTGTAACCATCAAACTTGAATAACAAAAGTCAACATTTAGAAGTTGGCTGACTGGAGATCAGCCTCAAGAATCTCGTCGACATTCTCCCCTGCTATTTACAGTACTGTTGGGTACCATGAAACCAGCGCTGTTCATAAGGGGGGGCCTCAGATATGGATGAACTGGAGGAACCATTTTCATCTGGCTGGATGGACCTAACCCTGCGATTGGGAGATTGAGGAAGCCTTCCTGACTCATTGCAAGGGAGAAGGCGGCAGCTGGGGGTCCAAGTTGATCCCTTGAAGACAGGGATAGTGCATATGCACTCAGAGGAAGCTGCCCATCGAAGTGTGGTAGGCAGGCTGGAGAACGCTCCGGCATCCTTTGTATGCCATGTGCCGATGAAGCAGAGGAAGGCACTGATGTTGAATTGCTGCTACTCCTGGCTGCTGGAACTTCGTGGTTGTGCTTCCCTTCATATGTTGTTATGACAGATTTGAGATCGTGCGATGCCCTCTCCACATGCTTGCGCACCGTGCAGCCTGGATTGGTGCACTTGTAGTAGCTCCTGCAACATGCAGCACCATAACCATATTAAGAATAACAGAGTAGAGTGACCCAGAACGAGCAAAATGTAATACATGAGTGCACTTTAGGATACAAATGGATGGAGATAAGAAGCAGCTATTTTGACATCAGATGCACAAGCTATAGCACAAATCGTTTGTAAAACATCTGTTCATTTTCTTAGTCAAGAAAATTGCTTTTTTAGGACATTACCTGGGATTTGGATTTCCCTTGACAACCTTTTGGCCATATTTCCTCCACCGATATCCATCATCAAGGATGTCAACCTCACTAGTCGTCTGAACCACAACCCTGGGTTCACGAACAGCTCTAGAAGCTGAACTAAGTTCTGTTACTGTTGTATCCAGCTTTCTGCAACGAAGTACAGAGGAATCAGCTAATAGAGAACAATATAAGCTGTAAGAAAAGGTAACTGATTCTGGATGTACCTTCTCTTTGATTCAGATTCATCATCTTCATCGTCACAGCCTAGTGACACACTGCCATGAGTTGCTTGATCAGTCTCATCTTCGTTTGAGTAGGTAGACGAGATATCTATGGCATGATCTGATCCATTATGGCAGGACTCTTGTACCTGGACAGAAGCTGTATCACCAAATTCTGCAGCCATTGCGGTAGAAGTCGTTTCAAATCTATCATTCCTCCAATCAGGATCCATTTTCCCACCAAGTGCATTTGCCCAACTTGATTTGCCATCAGGAATTGTCTGAGAAGCATGAGCTTCAGACCCATTAATAATGTCACTTGTTTGGTGATAAAATGAGACAGCTGCTCGGCGATTTGGTGGAGGTTTGGAGTGATTGTGAGCTCCCTTGTATATGATCTCTGTTATGTGGCCCTCATAAGAGCGCTCCACCTTTTTCTTCACTGGACAATTAGGATGAGTGCACTTGTAATAGCTCCGTGGAAATTCACTGCCTTTTACATGCTTCTGCCCATATTTCCTCCAATTATATCCATCATCAGATGGCGCACCAACAGCAGCTAAAGAGGACTCTCCTTTAGTTTCTCCTCCATCCTGTTGGTCATCAATTGGAGGTGAATGCTCTTCCCCCATGATAGAATCAGATACATGCTGACTGAAGACAATATCACCAGCTACATTTCTTTGATCAGATAACTCCATAAAGCAAGGTTTAATATCCACTTCCTGTGGATTTTGAAACTGGACATCAGCAGTATCTGCATTTTCATGTTTAACTTCTGGTTGAGCAGAGACCTCAATGGTAGGTAAGAGCTGTGAGTGATCCATGCTGGAGCTTATCTGAAAAGAACTATATCCTATAAGCAATTGTGTGATACATACAAATGTATACAAGATATTTGAGAAGGCAGGTCCCAGATATAATAGTGCGTAAAGAATCAATTATATAATGCATGAACATGAACCCATACAAAAAATAATAAATAAAACTGAAGATAATTCATAATTGCTAGAGTAAGTTGAATCACCATTTTTCAGATGCTGGGAGATCCTTTAACAAGATCAGCACTAGAAACTGGAACCAACCAAATTCTGCTAAATCCAACCCAATGTCATAAGATAATGAGGATGATTTGATGGCAAGTTTGAACTGTGGATTGGTTGAATTGAGATTGTTGGAAACATACAAGGTTTATGATTATGGACATTAGTAATCATACTGGAACCTATAATTGTTGTGCTCATGAGCAGATTCAACTGTGAAGAAAAGGTGTGAAGGTTAAACTTAATTCTGGTTTGAAACACAAATATATCATAATAAAAGGGGAAATGGGAAAATATGGCAGACCACAACCAACTTATAACTGGTACCTAGTAGGTTAAAGGTATATTATGTACTGTTTCCTTAAAATCAATGTTTGTGTCAGAGTTATTAGGCCATCCAACAAGGCAATTATTGGGAAAGCAGACATCATTATCTTCACCAATTTATAACTATTGGAACACACGCCATCTATCTACAGGCCAGTTCAGTTTCGAATCTATCACATCACAAGGATAACAAATAAGGGATGCAAGAACATAATACCATATTGAAAGGTACAGGCCCATGCAATTCTAGATTTTTTAAAGTGGTTCTAAGTTAGTAATCCACGGTGGTTGAGGCAACTGCCTAGATGATTGTTAGTATAGTATCATGATCATGGCCAAGGCAGACCTTTCAGGTCTCCTCAAACACATAAAATGACTCACAAGATGGATGGAAATGGTTGTCAGAATTTGGATGGTGTCGATGGAGGCCGGAAAAATCACCAGAGTTGCGCCCGCCACATATCCCCTTAATAGGCAAGGGAGATGGGACTCTTAGCAGCTCCCACAATATGCTACATCCACCCAGTGGTGGTTCTATTAAGCCGAATCCAGCGGCCTCTGCCCCCCTCTCCATCCTTCCTAGGAGGCGAGGAAACCACTGTTTTATCCTCTCCCTCTCTCTCCATTCACCTCTACTATTTGAGGCAATTGCCTAGGGTGCTTGTGGCCATGCAATCCCTTCTAGCCTTAAACTTGCCAGCAGGTGTGGGAAACCAGAGGGAATTCATTATTTCAACTTTTGATCAACCTAGTTCCAGACAAATTCTTAATGAAAAATGAAGTAAATCAGAAGGCAAAATTGTAGTAACCTGTAAATACAACACGATGCCGCATGGACAAGTGCTGAGTGCCCAGGAGGTGGGTAGGTGTGATCTCAATTCAAAGACTAAGCTCAGAATTGAATATCTTGATTGGGCATATTAGCATGACATCAAGTATTTCATGTGTTACTGGACAATATTTTGGGCAGATTTCTGATTTTCCATCGAAGTATGCAAATTGGTTGGGATTTTGATGGGGGCCAGGAGGAAAGAATGGTGCATAAAGGAAAAGAACAGGGGGTGGCTTCTCACCGACTACTATAGAAATTCTCAAATGCTCAAAGTGCTCAATATTCTGATTTCTAACATGATGTACATCATATAGGGTTCGAAACTAGTGCAAAATGAAATAACAACAAAAAGAACAGAAAACATGATTGATTTGAGATGCGCAACAAGTGGGAAAGCTTACCAAGCCTAAAATAATAATGGAGGCAATAAAAGGAGTAGGGATGATATAAACAATTTCTGTTATCGTAGATCTTGAGTTAAATTAGCAGCAAAAGATAAAAAGAAAGAAAGATAAAGATACTAAGATAGTCATGTCAATATTGGATATTTCATTTTTCAGAGGCATGGGAGAAATAGATTGTTGAGAGATTGCATTCCATGCATCAAAACTTTTATTTTTTATCATTAAAAAAATAAAAACACAACCACTGTTTGTCTCTTCTTGTCTAATCATATGATTTTGAACTTAGCTACCTTTTCAATAGATAATCATAAAAAAATAAATCTATAACATCTTTGCTTTTGTCCTCATAAACAAGTAATTATAAAAAATTAGAATATGTAGCCTACTATTTCTGTTTATTTGATATATACAAAAAAGAGTTTCACAAAAGAAACACAGATGAGCATGATCTTGGGTGTTGGGCATGCAGGAAATGAAGCTGAGTTATGCTGGGTAAAAGGGATATGATTTATAAGCTTAAATGTCAAATTTGGGATTTATAATAGTACACTTTGCACCACTGCCGAAGCAATATCAGTCTAATCTGAGTCCCCATAAAACAAAAGGTATCACCTTTCAACTCAATCCTGGAATTTCCCAACGTGGAACATAGGACGTGCATATATATATATATATATATATATATAATCAACAACATAAACTTCTGATGACGGCAAAGGATGGAACAGGACAAGTGGAGAAGGATACGTTGGGACACTCACTGGAGCGGGCATATGAACTGTACTGTAAGGGCTTTCTAACTTGGATAAGATGTATCAGCCAATTCCAGGTCGAACGGGACAGACTGCCTTCACCCAGAAGGATTCATTCATCCAGCTACATCAGCCCCAATATGCTCTATCATTAAATGTTAATGTTAGGGCAATTGAATTTCACATAAGAATGCTGGTTCACTTACAGTATCTACAGAAGGATGGCAATCTATGCAGGGAAACAAACCATACAAAAACCTTTATCTTACATGTTCTCCAATTGAATATAATATCTTCAACAGAAATAAATGTCCAAAACTAGACTGAACTATTAATGCACAACAATCCAATCTAGGTTTCATGACTACAAGATTGAACCAACTAGAACAGCTAAGGTAAAGAAGGTAATATACATAACTTGCTTATTACATGATTCAAGTTAAGATTCTATGACCGGTGATACAATTAAACAAAGCATCCTATGAAGATGATAACAGGGAGGCACCTTTTTGGTTAAATTTGAAAAGTATGAGGAGGTTGAGTCCACGGAGGGATTGAAAAAGATTGATTGAGCACCGTCATCTGCCAAAGCATGCACTTTTGTTTTATCGGAATATGCGGTAGGAGGATCTAAGCTTATGGTGTGTGATTGTTTCATGGGAAATTTGCCTGTTGTTGGAGATGGCTGAGCCTGCGAGGTAATCAAAATTATACAATTTATGACAATCATTAGATAGCTCATTTACATAATGATAAGAAAAGCCACCATCAATTAAATTGATATGCATCTTTATTTTATTATTTTTGACCATAACAACAAATGTATTCCCAGTAATCGAAGAAAAATAATTGTCAAACAAGAAAGTCAGATAAATCCAGAACAATTTGGGTAACTGACCGGACACAGTCTTAATTTCCAGACGTCAAGGCATAAGTAAAAGCAAAAATCAGGACTAATTTTCCATTATACTTGTTATGCACAGAAAATAGAATCTACCACATTGTCTCACAAGCATCAGGCTCATGTTACTTCAGAGATAATCATGCCAAGCAATAGGATAAATGGGTGTGGAAATGATAACTGAGGTTGTGATGCTGTTTCAACATCCAGTAAGCACCCCAAATCAGGAGCTGATACAGATCCTGTCATCGAGAAATCCATCTAGTTCTTTGGCATACCAGAAAAACAGCACAATCGTCAATCGACCCCTTTTACATTGATGTGTAAAGGAGTTTCTCGAAAGTAATAGGTGAAATTACTTGTGATATCGTTAAATCGCTGTTTCCAGATTCCTGAAGCGCCCATGTACTCATTCATAAAATCAGCTATGTAAATCATCATCTCGTTGAACATCACCGTCATTGTCCAGATGTTCCAATAGACAGCTGTGAACGAAATGGAGCTCACCAGAGAATTTGACAGAAAAACCGGAGAATCCAGCAGCGTTGTCGGACTCAGACCGGGGGGAATGGTCAGATAAGGCGATCTAATCTCTGATGGCGATGAAAACATGCTTGTCTTCCTGATGCGAGCGGTATTGATCTTCAGGTCACCGAAACCGACCTTCGCCGCCATCCTTTCAGCAAGGCTCCCCGGACTCCGTGGCTTCGAAACAACATTAGGCGCTTCTGGCTTCAGGAGAAGGTCGTTGGCCATGCACATCCCCACGACGCCGTCTTCCTCAACAAGGCCAAGAACAGCTTTCGGCTTCTGCTCGTCCGGCAACATCACGGCACTCCCATCCTGGGGATTGCCAGAGGGGAAGGTGCTCGTGCCCAAATCCTCGCTTAGGAAAGTGGGGATGAAGGCCTGAGCGCTGGGATCTGATGCAGGCCAAGCCCCCATCGAAGAAACATTCTCGCCGACTCCAGCCATCTGAGAGGACAAGAAAAAAAAAGAACTGTTCTTTTCTGAATCAACACAGATTTCCAATGCCCAAATTCGGTTACCGACGAGAACGGAAAGAGACTTCTACCCCGTTATTCCTCGTCCCGATGCAGCAATAGCGAGGACGGTACGTGACGGTGAAGACGAAGAAACTACTTTGACGAGCACCGGACAACACGAGAAATCCGAATCTCAAGGATCAAATTAGACGAAGAACAAACCCAAAGAAGCTGAAGTCGAGCAGAAGGCAGGCAATAGCCGCCAGCGGGAAACAAATACGTACCCCAAGGAGACAAATGCAGAGGAGAATCTCAGCTGTGCCGAGTCCTCACCCCCGGTAATTAACCCCCAGAACGCAGCAACAGCATTAAAGGTGGGAACTTGCAATAAAAGCAGCTCCAATTATTCGAGGAGGCGGCAAAAACCCAGACGCAACGATGAACAAATCTCTGCAAGCTAGAGAAGGAACGGTGAGGCGGAAGGAGACAACAAAGATCACTCCATACAGAGCTAGAGATAGACCCGACGATTGCGACACTCCGCGTATATATATATATACCTCCACTGTCGTCTCCACCGCCCCTACAGTTGTAGAGAGAGAGAGAAGGTCGGAAATTTATAAAAAGAAAAAAAGAAATTTGGAAGGAGGGTGCTTCTTCCTACGCCAAGGAACCACGAGAGAGAAAGAGAGCAATGGAAAAAGCGGCGTCGGTTTCATTTTCCGCCGGAAACAAAGAAAAAAAAGAAGGCGGAAGGAGGGAGAGAAACGGAGACACAGGTGTCAGAGAGAGAAGGAGACAAGAGAACAACAGAATGTTAGAGAAAGATGGAGGAGTCGGTTTGACCGGGGCAGATAAATAGGCAAGAATCGTTGCATCTTGCAACCTCCTCGTATACTGAGCTGGGTGTTGAAACGTGGCCCTGTCGGAAACGTCGATGCCGAGCATCAGATCCGGCAGGCCACTCCGGCGGCAAGATTCGTGTCCGGGAGAGGTGTGGACAGGTGGTGCTGGCAGGCGAGCAGAAGTTCGTTGGGCTCGCCGGCTTCGCATCCCGGAGTTATTTTTCCATCTTTTACGGTTATTTAACACTGCATTTCTCATGTTCCTGCAGGAAACGATAGATGAAGATCAGATCCGGTGGGAGCGGAGGGTCCTCCACAGCTGATCCCAGGCAGTGCAGTCATCGGTTGATGAATAGTGCGGATTGCCTCAGAGGGAGGAGGGAAGCAGGGAAACGCCGCAGTCTCCAAGACCGTCACCTTCTTTACCCGTTAAAAGGCGTTGGGTGAGAGGTTTTGTAGTGTTTTTGTTGTTAAGCTGTGTAATATATTATCAAAGAATGTAAGATGCTATTAAATATTTTTTTTAGTTACTAACCGTTGTGGTATCTTTTTTACCTTGTTATTACATAGCATAAATTACTAATAAGGTACGTTAGTAATACATTATATTGAGTAGTAATAAAAAAACTAAGATATTTAGTAAGGAATTATGTTATATGGTAGTTTAGTAACCCAAAAAAAATAAGAAACACCTCAAGTGTTCTCTTTTGTAGTGGCAGTCATTAGTTGAAGAGAACGACTTCTTTCTCCTTCGTTCATCTGAGGTTATCCGCACCCGTTAATTAATGTAATGTCTCCGTAAATCCTAACCAAATGCGACTTTAATGTCTATGCATTGTTTTGTCTTTTAAGAACAATCCTTGTTCATGTTTCATCCGAAGAAAATGTTGTAATAGACGTTTTATAATGTGTGGTTACATGGAGTCAAGGGCTGCGAAAAGTAAACAGAAAAAAATACAAATATTGAATTATATCATGCATGATTAATTTGTAAGACATACATTTTTATCACTTTTGACCGATTATGGTCAAATTGTGTTTGGCTGTGGATCTATGCCGTGTCCGATGTCGAGCACCAATTTTTAGAGTTTGGATCCATCATGTCGTCGTGTTTTTTTATGAAAGTCTCCTCATGTTTCACTGGTTGACAATTATTTTAGTTATAAGAAAATACCAATTTTATGATATTATGCCACTATTTATATATAAAGAAATAAAGAAGATCTCACCATTTTATCTAAAACATTATAAAATTGTATTTTTATGATGATTGCTAAACACCCATTTTAAAACTTTTTTGTCATGAGAATATTTATATGTGGAGAAAATAACCTTTTTCTATGGAGAATGTATTTT
This sequence comes from Cryptocoryne crispatula var. balansae, assembly GCA_036172225.1. Lineage (NCBI taxonomy): Eukaryota > Viridiplantae > Streptophyta > Magnoliopsida > Alismatales > Araceae > Cryptocoryne > Cryptocoryne crispatula. The sequence continues at coordinate 38,217,611 of CM069930.1, forward strand.
ATCATGCAACCAAATAACTTGTAAGGAACTTTTAGATATTCTAAATATAAATTTCAATTAGGGCATCCTTCCAAATATCACATACCACAAGTAATTAGTAAAACAGATAAAACTTCTTCGATACTAATGTTTTATAAGATAAAAATCACGGTGGTACATGGTCATATTCACAGAGAAGAAACAAACATTATGTGTGCCAATCTGAGTATAACACAGTTCTAACATTCTAACAACTTCTTTAACAGATTACTCTTGATTTTAACAAATTTCCTTTCGCAAACATATAAGGTGTTTGATTGCACTATAAATTGAGCTTTTTTTTAAATTTTATATTTTCGTAACAAAATTCGTTAAAAGAGATATTTGATAACCCTTACAATTTAATATTTTAAAGAGATTTTCTTGTTAGACAAAAAAAAAGATGTGATCTTATTTTTGTATCCAGCGGTCCTCCACCTCTTTTGGTCATATATGACTCACTTTTTTTCTGTTATCACATCTCCTTTTATGTCATTAGTTAACTTACACTTTATTTTAATACAACCGTTTGTCTTGGAAATGCATAGAAAATTATTGTGTAATCCAATTTTCCTACTCCAACACTACTACAGTTACTTTTAGTGATTATTATCACCCATCTAGTGTATTAAGAACGCCGGAGATGCTGACCTCAAAATATTTAAACCAATGAAATTAAATGGAGCAAGAAAAATAGAACAGATGATCGTAATCCATAGTTGGCCAAGCCTTCCTTGCTCTTGACAAATAATATATATATATATATATAATGTATTTCTGCAACGCAAAATAAGAAAGAAAGTAGATACATTAAAATGAACACGTCCCGCTTGTAAGAATGGGAAGAACAAAAGAAGAAGAAGATGCCCGTATGGTAATGCTTCACAGAATAACAGGGCAAATTTGTCTCCTGCAAGTTGGCAAGTATAGCAACTCCATGTACAATTACCAGACCATCATTCAGTTGGGAAGTATTCAGATCTGTTACCATCAAACTAGAAGAACAAAAGACAGCATTTAGAAGTTGGCTGACTGGAGTTCAGCCTCGAGAATCTCATGGACATTCTCCCCTGCTATTTACAGTACTGTTGGGCACCATGAAACCAGTGCTGTTCATAAGGGGGGGTCTCAAATATGGATGAACAGGAGGAACCATCTTCATCTGGCTGGACAGACCTAGCCCTGCCACTGGAAGATTGAGGAAGCCTTCCTGACCCATTGCAAGGGAGAAGGTGGCAGCTGGGGGTCCAAGTTGATCCCTTGAAGACAGGGACAGTGCATATGCACTCGGTGGAAATTGCCCATTTAAGTGCGGTAGGCCAGCTGGAGAACGCTCCGGTGTCCCTTGTATGCTATGTGCTGATGAAGCAGAGGAAGGCACTGATGCTGAATTGCCGCTATTCCTGGCTGCTGGAACTTCGTGGTTGTGCTTCCCTTCATATGTTGTTATGACAGACTTGAGATCATGCGATGCCCTCTCCACATGCTTGCGCACCGTGCAGCCTGGATTGGTGCACTTGTAGTAGCTCCTGCAACATGCAGCACCATAACCATATTAAGAATAACAGAGAGTGACCCAGAAACGAGCAAAATGTAATGCATGAGTGCACTTCAGAGTACAAATGGATGGAGATGAAAGGAGCTATTTTGAGATCAGATGCACGAGCTATAGCAGAAGTCATTTAAAAAGCATCTGTTCGTTTTCTTAGTCAAGAAAATTGCTTTTTTAGAACATTACCTGGGATTTGGATTTCCCTTGACAACCTTTTGACCATATTTCCTCCACCGATATCCATCGTCAAGGATGTCAACCTCACTAGTCGTCTGAACCACAACCCTAGGTTCACGAACAGCTCTAGAAGCTGAACTTAGTTCTGTCACAGTTGTGTCCAGCTTTCTGCAACGAAGTACAGAGGATTCAGCTAATAGAAGACAATATAAGCTGTGAGAAAAAGCAACTGATTCTAGATGTACCTTCTCTTCGATTCAGATTCATCATCTTCATCATCACAGCCCAGTGACACACTGCCATGAGTTGCTTGATCATTCTCATCTTCGTTTGAGTAGGTAGATGAGATATCTACGGTATGCTCTGATCCATTACGGCAGGTATCTTGCACCTGGACAGAAGCTGTATCACCAAATTCTGCAGCAATTGCAGTAGAAGTCATCTCAAATCTATCATTCTTCCAATCATGATCCATTTTCCCGCCAAGTGCATTTGACCAACTTGATTTGCCATCAGGAATTGTCTGAGAAGCATGAGCTTCAGACCCATTAATAATGTCACTTGGTTGGTGATAAAATGAGACAGCTGCTCGGCGATTTGGTGGAGGTTTGGAGTGATTGTGAGCTCCCTTGTATATGATCTCTGTTATGTGGCCCTCATAAGAGCGCTCCACCTTTTTCTTCACTGGACAATTAGGATGAGTGCACTTGTAATAGCTCCGTGGAAATTCACAGCCTTTTACATGCTTCTGCCCATATTTCCTCCAATTATATCCATCATCAGATGGGGCGTCAACAGCAGCTAAAGAGGACTCCCCTTTAGTTTCTCCTCCATCTTGTTGGTCATCAATTGGATGTGATTGCTCTTCCCCCATGATAAAATCAGATATATGCTGACTGAAGATGACATCACCAGCTACATTCCTTTGATCAGATAACTCCAGAAAGCAAGGTTTAATATCCACTTCCTGTGGATTGTGAAACTGGACATCAGTGGTATCTGCATTTTCGTGTTTAACAACTTCTGGTTGAGCAGAGACCTCAATGGTAGGTAAGAGCTGTGAGTGATCCATACTGGAGCTTATCTGAAAAGAACATATAATGTAAGCAATTCTGTGGTACATATAAATGTATGCAAGAGATTTGAGAAGGCAGGACCCAGATACAATAGTGTGTAAAGAATCAATTATATAATGCATGAATCCATACAAAAAATAAAAAAAAAAATTGAAAACAATTCATAATGGCTAGAGTAAGTGGAAGCACCTTTTTTCAGATGCTGGGAAATCTTTTAACAAGATCAGCATTAAAAACTGAAACAAACCAAATTCTGGTAAATCCAACCCAATGTCATGAGATAATGAGGATGATTTGATGGCAAGTTTGAACTGCACATTGGTTGAAACGAGATTGTTGGAAACATACAAGATCTATGATTATGGCCATTAGTAATCATACTGGAACCTATAAATGTTGTGCTCATCAGCAGATTCAACTGTGGAGATAAGGGGTGAAGAGCAGTAAAAGTGGGTTTCTGTGTGGCATGGTTAAACTTAAATCTGGTTTAAAACACAAATAGATCATAATAAAGGGGGAAATGGGGAAATATGGCAGGACTAACCAACATATAAGTGGTACCTAGTAGGTTAAAGATATATTATGTACCTTTTCCTTAAAATCAATGTTTCTGTAAGTTATTGGGCCATCCAACTAAAAAATTTGAAGTCAATTATTGGGAAAGCAGACATCCACTATCTTCCCTAATATATAACTATTGGAACACACCCGTCTACCTGCAGGCCAGTTCAGTCTCGAATCGATCACATCACATGGATAACAAATACAGGATGGATGAACATAATACCATATTGAAAGATATATCCATGCAATTCGAGATTTTTAAGTAGTTCTAAGTTAGTTATCAAAGGTGGATGGGGCAACTGCCTAGGTGATGAGGCAAGGCTAGGTGACCCCTCCCAACCTTGACTCAAGCCTAGTCGTCTAGATGATTGTCAGTATCATGACCACCGCCAAGGCAGACGTTTCAGGTCACCACAAATGACTCACAAGATGGATGGAAGTGGTCGTTAGAAGTTGGATGATGTCTCTGGAGGCTGGAGAAATCACCAGAGATGCACCCGCCACAGATCCCCTTAATAGGCAAGAGAGATGGGACTCTTAGCAGCTCCCACACTCTGCTACATCCACCCAGTGGTGGTTCTATTAAGCCGAATCCAGCAGCCTCCACCCCCTCCATCCTTCCCAAGAGGTGAGGAAACCAGTGTTTTATCCTCTCCCCTTCCCTCCATTCGCCTCGACTATTTGAGGTATTCGCCTAGGGTGCTTGAGGTGAGGAAACCACTTCTCACCTTAAACTTGCCAACAGTTGTAGGAAACCAGATGAAATTCATTGTTTCAACTTTTGATCAACCTAGTTCCACGCAAATTCTTAATGAAAAATGGTGTGAATCAGAAGGCAAAATTGTAGTAACCTGTAAATGCAACACGATGCCACATAGACAAGTGCTGAGTGCCCGGGAGGCAGATAGGTGTGATCTCAGTTCAAAGACTAAGCTCAGAATTGAATAGACAGATTGGGCATATAAGCATGACAACAAGTAGTTCATGTGTTACTAGACAATATTTTGGGCTGATTTTCAGTCGAAGTATGCAAATTAGTTGGGATTTTGATGGGGGGTGAGAAGGGAAGAATGGTGCAGGAAGGAGAAGAACAGGGGTGGCTTCTCACCAACTACTCTATAAATTCTCAAATGCTCAAGTGCTCGATATTCTAATTTCTAACACCATGTACAGCATGAAAGGTTCGAAACTAGTGCAAAATGAAATAACAACAAAAAGAATAGGAATCAAGATTGATTTGAGCTGCTTAACATGTGGGAAAGCTTAACAAGCCTAAAATAATAATGGTGGCAACGAAAGGAATAGGGAAGATATACACAATTTCTGTTATCGTAGATCTTGAGTTAAACTAGCAGCAAAAGGTGAAAAAAAATAAAGATATTAAGATAGTCATGTCAATGTTGGAGATCTCATTTTTCAGACGCATGAGAGAAAAAGATTGTTGGGAGATTGCATTCCAATCAAAAATTTTATCTTTTGTCATTGAAATATAAAAATAAAAACATAACCACTGTTTGTCTTTTCTTGTCTAATCATATGATTTTGAGCGTAGCTATCTTTTCAAGGACATCTATAAGATCTCTGTTTAATAGATAATCATAAAAAAATCTATCATATCTTTGCTTTTATCCTCATAAACAAGTAACTAGAACAAATTCGAATATGTAGCCTACTATTTCTATTTCTTTAAAATATCCCAAAAAAGAGTTTCACAAAAAGAATCACAGATGAGCATGATCTTGGGTGTTGGGCATGCAGGAAATGAAACTGAGTTATGCTGGGTAAAAGGGATATGATTTATAGGCTTAAATGTCAAAATTGGGGTTTATAATAGTACACTTAGCATCACTGCTAGAGCGAGTGCTAAAGCAAGATCAGTCTAATCTGAGTCCCCATAAAACAAAAGGTATCACCTTTCAACTCAATCCTGGAATTTCCCAACGTGGAACATAGGACATGCATATATATATATATATATAATGAACAACATAAACTTCTGATGAAGGCAAAGGATGGAACAGGACAAGTGGAGAAGGATACGTTGGGACACTCACTGGAACAGACACATGAACTGTACTGTAAGGGCTTTCTAACTTGGATAAGATGTATCAGCCAATTCCAGGTCGAACGGGACAGACTGCCTTCACCCAGAAGGATTCATTCATCCAGCAGCTACATCAGCCCCAATATGCTCTATCATTAAATGTTAATGTTAGGGCAATTGAACTTCACATAAGAATGCTGGTGCACTTACAGTATCTACAGAAGGATGGCAATCTATGCAGGGAAACAAACCATACAAAAACCTTTATCTTACATGTTCTCCAATGTAATATAATATGTTAACAGAAAAAAACGTCCAAAACTAGACTGCACTGCTAATGCACAACAATCCAATCTAGGTTTCATGACTACGTGATTGAATCAAATAGAACAGCTAAGGTAAAGAAAGTAAGGTACATAACATGCTTATTACATGATTCAAGTTAAGATTCTATGACTGGTGATACTAGTAAACAAAGCATCCTATGAAGATGATAACAGGGAGGCACCTTTTTGGCTGAATTTGGAAAGTATGAGGAGCTTGAGTCCACGGAGGGATTGAAAACGATTGATTGAGCACCATCATCTGCCAAAGCATGCACTTTTGTTTTATCGGAATATGCGGCAGGAGTATTTGAGATTATGGCACGTGATTGTTTCACAGAAAATTTGCCTGTTGTTGGAGATGGCTGAGCCTGCGAGGCAATCAAAATTATACAATTTATGACAATCATTAGATAGCTCATTTACATAATGATAAGAAAAGCCACCATCAGTTAAATCGATAAGCATCTTTAATTTATTATTTTTGACCATAACAACCAATGCATTCCGAGTAATCGAAGAAAAATAATTGTCAAACAAGAAAGTCAGATAAATCCAGAACAATTTGGGTAACTGACCGGACACAGTCTTAATTTCCAGACGTCAAGGCATAAGTAAAAGCAAAAATCAGGACTAATTTTCCATTATACTTGTTATGCACAGAAAATAGAATCTACCACATTGTCTCACAAGCATCAGGCTCATGTTACTTCAGAGATAATCATGGCATGCAATAGGATAAATGGGTGTGGAAATGATAACTGAGGTTGTGATACTGTTTCAACATCTAGTAAACACCCCAAATCAGGAGCTGATACAGATTCTGTCATCGAGAAATCCATCTAGTTCTTTGGCATACCAAAAAAACAGCACAATCGTCCATCGACCCCTTTTACATTGATGTGTAAAGGAGTTTCTCGAAAGTAATAGGTGAAATTACTTGTGATATCGTTAAATCGCTGTTTCCAGACTCCTGAAGCGCCCATGTACTCATTCATAAAATCAGCTATGTAAATCATCATCTCGTTGAACATCACCGTCATCGTTCATAAGTTCCAATAGACAGACAGCTGTGAACGAAATGGAGCTCACCAGAGAATTTGACAGAAAAACCGGAGAATCCAGCAGCGTTGTCGGACTCAGACCGGGGGGAATGGTCAGATAAGGCGATCTAATCTCTGATGGCGATGGAAACATGCAAGTCTTCCTGATTCGAGCCGTATTGATCTTCAGGTCACCGAAACCGACCTTCGCCGCCACCCTTTCAGCAAGGCTCCCCGGACTACGTGGCTTCGAAACAGCATTAAGCGCTTCTGGCTTGAGGAGAAGATCGTTGGCCATGTCCATCCCCACGACGCCGTCTTCCTCAACAAGGCCAAGAACAGCTTTCGGCTTCTGCTCGTCCGGAAACATCCCGGCACTCCCACCCTGGGGATTGCCAGAGGGGAAGGTGCTCGAGCTCAAATCCTCGCTTAGGAAAGTGGGGATGAAGGCCTGAGCGCTGGGATCTGATGCAGGCCAAGCCCCCATCGAAGAAACATTCTCGCCGACTCCAGCCATCTGAGAGGACAAGAAAAAAAAAAGAAATGTTCTTTTCTGAATCAACGCAAAAGCAGGTCCAGATTTCCAATGCCCAAATTCGGTTACCGACGAGAACGGAAAGAGACTTCTACCCCGTTATTCCTCGTCCCGATGCAGCAATAGCGAGGACGGTACGTGATGGTGAAGGCGAAGAAACTACTTTGTCGAGCACCGGACAACACGAGAAATCCGAATCTCGAGGATCAAATTAGACGAAGAACAAACTCAACGAAGCCGAAGTCGAGCACAAGGCAGGCAATCGCCGCCAGCGGGAAACAAATACGTACCCCAAGGAGACAAATGCAGAGAAGATTCTCAGCTTTGCCGAGTCCTCACCGACGGAAATTAACCCGCAGAACGCAGCAACAGTATCAAAGGTGGGAACTTGCAATAAAAGCAACACCAATTATTCGAGGAGGCGGCAAAAACCCAGACGCAACGATGAACAAATCTATGCAAGCTAGAGAAGGAACGGTGAAGCGGAAGGAGACAGCAAAGATCACTCCATACAGAGCTAGAAATAGGCCCGACGATCGCGAGACTCCTACATATATATATATACACCTCCACTGTCGCCACCGCCCCTACAGTTAGAGAGAGAGAGGTGGGAGAGAGAAGGTTGGAACTCAAAAAAAAAAGAAATTTTGAAGAATGGTGCCTCTTCCTACGCCGAGGAACTACGAGAAAGAAAGAGAGTAATGAGACGAGCGGCGTCAGTGTCATATTCCGCTGAAAACTAGGAAAAAAAAGGGCAAGAAACACAGGATTTCAGATCACTCCATAAACCTATGGGAGACAAATCTTTTAGTCACTCGATAAATTATTTCTTAATTATTAAACTGTTCTTATAATTATAGAGTGATGCACATCGTTACTAAATCTAACATTTTTAAGTTACCAGTCCCTCTAAAATATTACTAAATTATTTACTAACTAAATACACATTTTAAAAATATTTTATAGAGATTAGTAATGCAAAAATAATAAATTTAATAACTATATGCATCACTTAATAATTATAGGAGTGATTCAGTAACCCAAAAAAATATTAAATGATTGAGAAATCTATGACTCTTTCTTGTTCGTGACCAATAGAGATGCAAACGAGTCAGTACAATCAGCAAATAGTTCGAAGTTCAACTTCAGAAAAACTCAACTCGACTTATTTATTATGTTAAATAAATAAATTTGAACAAAAAATAAAATCCGACTTATTAAACGAGTCGAACTTGAACAAACACTTACTCAACTCGATAAACTTGCGAATAACTTGATTAAGTACTCTATTGAATATTTAATTTTAAAAACTTAATTATGAGTATTAATATTTATATATTGATATTTTAATATATTAAATAATTTAAAATTTGAGTTTAAACTTAGAACAAGATTCATAAATGAGTTAAATATAGAGTTTCAGAAATAATTTTTCAATGATTTTGAGTTTTATACATGAGTTTGTATATAGCTTAAACATGAATGTGGATTGAATTTTAATTCAGTTACTACTAGAGTTCGAGTTCGACTCGACTCGATTAATAAACAAATCAAGTTTAAACAAGAGTTCAACGTGCTTGTTAAAACTAAAACTCGAACTCAAACTCGTGTAAAATAAACGAGTCGACTACTTAGCTCGACTCTGCTGGTGTGCAGGAGTCCCCCCCCCCCCCGTCGAGCCGACTCTCTCCTTCTTTCTCTAACCTTCTCGTGCTCTCTTCTCTTTCTCTCTCTTGACACCTATGTCCAGTGCAGATCATCCCAGATGCCGATTAATGAACGGTATGGATTGCCTGAGATGAGGAAAGCGTAGAGACACGGCATCATCACACCAAAGACTCTTCTTCTTCTTTTACCCGTAACATGGCTTTGTGTGGGAGGTTTTGTATTTTTTTTTTTTGGTTCTTAAACTGTATAATATATTATTAAATAATATAATATATTATTAAATAATATAATATATTATTAAATTGTTTTTGGTTACTAATATCTTATTTACCGATAAGGTTAGTAACATATGATAGTGTGTGGTAACAGAAAATAAGATATTTACTGATAAATTATTCTAATTTTACAAAATTTAGTAACGAGAAAAAATACAAAACACCTCAAATGCTCTCTTTTGAAGTGGCAGTTTTTAGTTGAAGACTACTACACAGTACACACCATCTTTCTCTTTCAATTCGCTTGTTTGGGATGATTCGCGCCCGTCAATCTGTGTCTCTGCGAATCAGAACCGAATGTGATTTTAAGGACATATATGGTACTATAAAATTTTGGAGATAAACCTAATTTTGAGAATAACCTAAGTTTACCCCGTATTATCTCCGTACCAAACAACACCTAATGTCTTTGCATTGTTCTATCTCTCAAGAACAATCCCCGTTCTCATGTTCATTCCGAAGACAACAGGTGGTCAAGATTAATGAAGACGTGTAAGGTGACACACCTGTTCATTTACGGGACTATCCACAATTCGAATAATTATTATTTTTTAAAAAATTAAGTTATGTCAATCAATCAATTGAATCCTTAAATACGATATCAATAGGTGTGCGATACGTGACTTGAGATATGTTATGACACTCCCATTCGAAAATATGTTAACAGATTAAACTATCAATAATTTCAATAACTTATTTTTCGTAGATTAATTTTTTTTTAAAAAAGGAAATCTAATCATGTTTGGTTAAAAGTTATTTGGGACGACTGGTCATGAGTTCGAATCTGTTGTAAAAACTATGGGTTGTAAGTTTTACAATTGATCATGATACGAACTAGACTTTAGTACTTATTTATTATCTTAAATAATTAAGTTTTAGTATAGAAAGAAAATTGAAAATTCAGTAACCAATCAAGTTTGAATGAACTCTTACTTGATTTGCTAGAGTTGGACGGGCAACTTGGTTAATCATTCAATTAGATAATTATTTTAAAAAATAAATCATGATATATTTTACTATGTAATGCATGCTAATTAAATTTATTAACTTACTGAAATAAATTGTAGTTTGAATTTAAACTTAGATCGCACTTAAAACTTAAATTCAAGTTTTATGAACGTTTTTAGATCGAGCTTAAGTTATTATTCTGTAAATAGTACGAGTCCATTTCCCCATTCGAACTCACCTAGATGAAGTTAGGACTCAAGTTTGAAGATAAATTGGACCTACTCGTAAGAGTTAAATTGAGTTTAAAAAATAATAATGATAAATTAACTGAAGTTCAAGTAACATACTTTTTTTTCGAAAAGAGAAAATATTCATTCATATAGATCTAACAGAGATACAAAGTTGATACAACAATAAATTTATAACGGAAAGACAGAGGACCAAGTTACCGATGACAAGAGTTTCATTGGAAAATACTTTTTCCAAGAAAAGAGCACCAAACCTCAAAGTGACCGGCACGCGAAGGTGCAAATGTGGTCGAATAGCAGTGTTAGAGACTCCGTCAGAGGAGTGAAGATGTGAAGATTCTTAAATCGAACAAATATCCGACACAACATTAAATGAGATGTGAAGATTCTTAAATTGTAAATTATCCGTTTTGAATTTGTCCGACCAACTTGGACCAATGAATTCGCAGCACTTGAAACTCTAGGATTGAACTCCTAAACTTTCCAAAATGAGTAATTTTTTATATTGGACAGTCAAGATTACTCCGAATTATTAATTTTTTAGAGTTGAAATTTTGATATCTAAGAGTATGATCTTGAGGTTTCAAACATTCCAAATTCATTAAACCGAACGAATCGTTCAAATTCAAATCCGAAAGTCTCTGATTTATGAATATCTCTAGGCATTTAATTCTTGGGTGTTTAAAAAAATTTAAATAATAAATTTTTATTTAAAGTCTTAGTTGAATTGTACGACTTGCAAAAGTCGTATTTTTTGTGTATGACTTTTATACAAAGTCGGATATTTTTATTCCGACTTTTATTTTTTCGCACAAAATCGATGTTCAGGATACCAACTTTGATCAAACTATGTTACTTTTGCAAATAAAACTTTTCCTACGTTATTTTTATAATTTTTTAAAAAAATCACGTTATCGGAAAAAAAAAACTCCTATAGACATGTCAATTTTCTGTCAAGAGACTACTCTACAACTTCTATGTTAAAATTTTATAATGTTGTGTTTTGGTTGAACAATATTTTTATATATTTTTATGATAAATTTTTATGTTAAAACAAAACATAAAAGGAGGAACGATAACAAAAAAAAACAGTGGAGATAATGTACACCTATGAAAAGTGGGGGACCAAAAGGGAAAAAAAGAAAGTTTCTAAGAAAAAATCACAATAAAATATATATTTGTAATTATCGTCAAACATCATTATTAGCATATTTTGCTATAAAAATATATCTTTCTAATGAATAATAGAGCACTGATTGTCAAACTTTGTTTTTTTTCATATATAATACTCTCCTGCGGACATTATAGTGTTAAGTGAGAGTCATAGTATGGAAAGCTTCACTGCAAGCACACATTCCTCTCAAAACTTTCTCCCGGTGTGATTTAAAACAAGAATGTATCGTTGCTTCAACATATTTACATCAACCCAAACAAAAAAAATATTGCAAAGCAGAACTAGGTGCGGAATTTTATATTTATATATAGTCAAACAAGCAAACCTTAAAATGAAATTGTGGTTGTGGTCTCACAGCGTATACCAAGAGAGCCAAGAACAAAAGAAAAGAAAATCACAACAATATATACCATCTCGAAGAGAGCACACAAATGGGTACATTCTTACGATAATTTGACGACTAATTAAATTCAAATGCAGCGACCAATTTAACACCCGTCACTTTATCTGTTTGAGATTGATGTTGATTGATCTTACGTGCTGAATCTTGGGCCAGTCCTCTCCCCCCTCCTCGACCCTGCGGAAGAACTCTTCCGGCATGTTCTGAAGCTTGAATTCCTGAAGGTCGACCATCCCTTGCAGCCCATCAGGAAGCATGCTCAGCCTCCGGCAAGCATTGATTCTCAGGTTCTGCAGGCGCGGCATCGCCCCGCTTTCCACCGTCCACCGCTCCACCCCCTCCAAGTATTCCATTCTAAGCACCTGCAGGTTCGGGAACCCACCGGAGCGGCAGGCCATCGCCCCGCCGGTGTAAGACTCCTTCAGGAGTATGAGGATCCTGAGCTCCCGGAGCTGTTCGAGCAGCGCTATCGGATCTTGATCCAGCCGGGTGCGGTACAGGTGAAGCTTGGTGAGATTTGGAGGCAGCTGGTCGCTGCTGTAGGGCCTCGGCGGCGTCCCCAGCGGCCCGAACAGGCGGATCTCGTACAGGCGGCGGCAGCCGGGCAGCGCCAGCGCGCAGGGAGGTATCAGCTCACCTTCTAGCTCCAAGGAGTTGAGGCGGGTGAAGCCTCCCAGAGAAGAAGATAATGGTGTATGGTGAGACTCCTTGATGGATACTATTCCCAGCTTGTGGAGATTTGTGAGTCCTTCGAGACCTTGGCTTATCCAGGTACCGGCTCTTGGCTTGTCGAGGACGTGAAGCTGCGTTAGGGTTCCGGCGGCCAGGACTTCCGGCGGCTGCACCGCGGTAGGGACATAGAGCTGCCGCAGGGATCTGATTCTCCACACGGAGCTGGGTATCTTTGAGATGGACGTCTCAGCCGCATCAAGGATCTGCAGGCGGCTGAGTCTGCCGACGGAGCTTGGGAGGCGATCTATCTTGGTGTTTCTCAAGCCCAGGTACCTCAGATGGACGGCGTCCCCAATTTCTTTAGGCAGTGTTTCTACCACAGCGCCCTGCAGGTCGATGACTCTGAGCAGTTCTACCCTCCTCAGACGGAGCACCATGGGCTTCTCAAATTTGAAACCCAGCAGCGTTCTCAGATTTGGCGTGGGACGCGGGTCAAGACGGATCAGGTAATCTTCCATGCCTCTGTGAAGAGAGAGCCGCCGGACCGATGATGCGGACGAAGAAGCTGCTGCCTCGGCGGCCAGCAGCTCGTCGACGTTCCTGTGGCATTCGAAGAATCCGATCTCTTTTGCCTCGGCGATGGATAGGTCGTGTAGAAGATCATGGATGCGGCAACGATCCACGCCGCCGTAGGAGCTGCGCTCCACCACCTGAACGAGGCATCTCTGGATGAGCTCCTCCAGGTAGTCATCCGCAGTTTCTTCCGGCGACTCGCCGTCGGCGGGCAAGACGAAGCCCTCCGCGATCCACAGCCTCGTCAGTTTCTCTACGCTGATCTCGTAGTCCTCCGGGAAGGAGCCGAGGTAGAGGAAGCAGGACTTGAGGTGATAGGGCAAGTCCTCGTAGCTCAGGGCTAGTATTTCCATGCACAGCTGGCCGTCTCCGCTCTGCTGCCACCGTATGACTTCCGCCAGCTTCTGCCAGACGATGGTGGTCTTCGGCTTGCTCGACAGCAGGCCGCCGAGCACCACGATGGCCAAGGGCAGGCCGCCGCATTTCTTCGCGATCTGCTTGCCGAGCTCCCTCAGCTCCCCGGTGCAGCCGGCGGCCTCGGGGTCTTGGTGCGGGTACACCTTCTTGGAGAAGAGCTCCCAGCTCTCGTCGTCGTTGAGAAACCGCAGTTCATAGGGAGGGATGCCGGGGTCCGCCGCCCTCGCCACTTGAAGGGAGCGGGAAGTGATCAGGACCCGGCTGCCGTTGCCGGCGTCCGGGAGGTGCTTGTTGAAGACGTCCCAGGCGTTGCTGTTCCAGACGTCGTCCATGACTACCAGGTACTTCTTCCCCTGCAACCCCTCGTACAGCTTCTTCTCCACCTCGTCCCTGCTCATCTTTGCGTCGACGTCGCCGGTAGCCGCGACGACCTTCCTCGCCATCTCCTTCAGGAGCTCCAAATCGTCGTATTGCTGGGATACGTCGATCCACGCGACGCATTCGAAGCGGCCGGTCGACTGTAACTTGAAGGTATTGTAGACTTTCTTGGCGAGAGTTGTCTTCCCCAGACCTCCCATCCCCACGATGGATATGACAGCGCGCCTCGTTACCTCGTCGTCGCGTAGGAGAGCCAGGATGTTATTCAGCTCGTCCTCCATGCCGACCATGTCCGACTCTGTGTGGAGGGCCACCCGCCTATGTCGTTGAACATCTTTGTCCACGTAGCCGACTGCGTCCGACACGAACATGTTTGGTTAATCAGACGCGCGCGCGCGCATATATATATTTAAAAAAGAATTCGGATAATTTCATAAGACTGGACAGAACATAATCTAAAATACGAGAGCATGAAACGCAGTAAACGCAGGCGATGGCCATGGCTACGGGAGGGTGCGGGGAAGCCGTTCGCGCGTGCGGTGTCGCTGGGCGAAACAGCGCCCGAGCTCCCGTTCAACAGTGAATCATTGCGCCCACTGTGGGGCCCACAGAAGAACGGTGTACCGGTGAAGAGAGAGGCCGCGATCACGCGCACGTGCGCGCGGCTGCTGCAACCTGCCGACGTGTCTATTGGGCTTGATATTCATTTGACGCAAGAAGCCCATGGGGGCCAACAGGAGTTGCCGGAGGGCCGTCTCGACCTGACCAACTCGACTCAACAGCAGGTGTAGAGAACTTTGACAAGTAAATAAATTTAAATAAAAAGTTGAAATGTGAAATGCCACACTAAATAAAAGGTGAGTCAAAAATTTTGACCACTATAGGACGGTTATTCCGACTACGTCCCGGGTAGGCGCTCCTGGACGTAGGCGTTGGCTAACTCCCGTTGCAGGTGGTTCCTTTCCACGACGCGATGAGTCAAGTACTTGTTGTGCCCGATGGAAAAATCTCCATTTCAATCGAAAAATAAGACGATATACTGTCGAAATTCCCCCGATCTTATGGAAACTTACATCGGGGGAGGAATATTGACATATTGACCGATCTCCATCAAGTGTACACGAACATGAAATGAAAGCAATGAAATTCAAGTGCCGACGTGGACTATCGCAACCGGGCGTCGATGCTAACCTGACGGGTCGGATAAGATACGGACCGAACATAAATAAAAAGATAAAATAAATCTGAAAATACCATAAAATACATCCAATTAAATCTGAAAAAAAAGCAAAATCAGATTTTTAATAATTTTAATATTTTAATTAAAATTATTTAATTTAATGAAAACCAACTACTTAATTAATTGAAAATTAAATAATTCAAAACAATAAAATAAATCACATCGAAAATAATTTAAAATAATAAAACCCAGTCGTAAAACAAAAACAAATAATCTGAAATTTTAAAACCAACCAAGTCAAATCTAAATTCAAAACGTTTAAAAGGCATCGAACATACTCAAATCGGTGCCAAAACATCAACCGAAAGAAAAAAACAACAACAACAAAAACACCTTAATTCAAACGTCAACCAAACAAAATAAATCACATTACTTAAATCATCAAAATCTATCGAATTATAAACTCAAAATAAGGGTAACTTCAATCAATCGAAATAAAAACAACCGAAACCAAAAATCAAACCGAATCAATTCAAGTAATTCAACTTGAACATAAAATTCAAATATAATTCAAATCTGAAAATTCACAATTCATACCAAACAAAACTAACCTCAAATTAAATCAAAATTCAACTCCAAAATGATTAAAATCAAATACAACAAATTTAGAACAACTTACTCGCATCTTATCGAGCCCGAAAGGCTAGGCCCTTTTTTATTTTTCTTTTATTACGTGGATGTGCACGTTTTCTCAAGATAGATTACTATGGCGGTTAATCAAGAAGTTAACATTAGGTATTCGCACCCTCCGACAGAGAAGGGTCAAAAATCAAATTTTCAAAGAACTCGAGTCTCGATTCTAGTATTTTTAAATATATCATTGGACTATTTAATGTATTTACCACCTATTTTCTTACGTAGTCCAAAGGAGATACGGAAGATTCTGAAAATTAATTAAAATGAAAAAGGAGGTTCTCACACTATCTTACAGTATTTTCGATTATATTGATCAGTGAAAATTATTGTATTTTCAAATAAATGTGAAAACCAAGACAAGATCATACTGTAATTCTACAATGATGTTGTCCCCAATTTTATTACTGTATCTTTTAAGAAGTTAGCCAAACAAAATTATTGTTTAAAATCCGTAAAAGAAAAATCTAGTTTGTAAGCAAGGAATTAGAATAGAATGAACAAACCGAGTAGGAGAAGGTGAGAACTGATCAGAAGGCAGATCCATTCACCTGCGTCTGCGGCTAGATTTTCGATGCCGTACCTCGCTCTGCTGTCGGAGATCTCCTGGAGCCGGCCCTTGAGCAGCTGGATCTCCTCTCCGAACCGGTGGCGCCGGAAGAGATCGCAGGGAAGGCAGACTAACCACTGCGCGGCGGCGGCAGGGCAGACCGCCGCCGTCCGCCGCCGCCGCAGCTCGGCGTGGAGGACGAAGGACTCCACGAGGTCCTCCGCCCGGTAAGCGGCTTCCCTCACGTCCCTCACCCAGTTCTTGACCCTGTCGTCGCCCTTCCTCTTCGCGTCTGCGTCCTTCAGGAAGCACTGCATCCGTTGGAGCTCCCTCACCACCGACTGCAGCTCGTCCCCCACCTTGTATAGAAAGATGCCCTCGTCGACAAGGAGGTCGAGGACTCGCTTGACGACGGGGGAAACCACAGATCCGGCCATCGATCTTCCTCTCTGCACCTCCTTCCCCCTCCCTCCCCGCTCGCTGATCCCCAATCCATCGATATATGTGGCCGGAGCAAGTCAACACCACGGGTCGTTGCTCTGCTGTTTTTTTTTTAAGTAACATATTTCTTTAATATTACGAAAGTAAGACATAAAATAAACTTGTGCACCTACCGTGTAACCACAGTGTAAAGAAAATGCACGAGTACTTGTAACGGACTGTCACTCCTGATAACAGTTTGGATCACCTTAGTCTCGAGCGAATGTTCTCAATCCCCAATTAAAGATGGTCATAATCTCAACTACTTGAGTGATAGATAATAAGTTAATAAGGTGTCGGTAACGATTTAACGTCATCGTTAATAAATTAATGAGTCAATGAATCGTTGCTGAGCGGCTGCTGACGCTTTATTAACTCACTATTGAACTTAATATAACGCGCGACGTCTCCCGGCGGCTGTTCAAGCCGGGCGTCCCCTGGGGGGGGGGACGACCTGTGGGGTTCGACCGGGGGGTCGAACCCTCGCCACCCACGGCGCCAGCGGGGTTCGGGCCACTGGGCCACTAGGCCACTCGTGACCAAAAAAAAAAAAACAGGTAACTTAAGTGTAGTCAGTTCAACCAATTTCGATAGTAGTTCATTGAATTTGTTATTTGAACTGTCACTTCAGTGATTGGGGTCATGGTTATTTTTTATTGGAAATTGAGACTACTTCCTTCACTCGAAGACTAAAGTGATCCATACTCGACTCATAAAATCTAACAAATCAAAATTTATTTATAATTAAGTAAGATTTTTATAAAGAGATGCGGAGTTTAACTCTTACATGAGTCGGTATATTTAACCGTCACTTATTAGTGTCGGTCAAAGTGAGAGTGTAAAAAATTGGTTGATAAAGTAGTAGTTCTAAAGTCCAGTCCGACCTTAATCTTTGACCCAAAGTCGATGACCACCTTCTTTGGGGGGGGGACTGTGTTAAATTTGTAATTTATTGTGTTATTTTTAAAATTTTAAAATAAAAATGTGTTAGTTAAAAAAAACTAAGAGAAAAGGCCATCCAAAAAGACAGTCAAATGCAAATAGATATACAAATTGAAATTTAATCTAGATGAAACCATTGCAAGACAAAAGTCAATGTTAGTTGCCAAAGAATATTCTCAAATTGAGGGGCTAGACTACAATAAAACCTTTGCTCCTATGGCAAATTAACTATAGTCAGAATTATGCTATCTCTAGTTACTATTAAAAATTGGAAAATACATCAATTTGACGTCAACAATATATTTTTGCATGAGATTTAGAGAAGAAAGTATATATGAAAATTCCTCCTAGACTTCACGTTAGTTTAACATTAAGAGAATATGACTTCACATTAGTTTCAAAATTTAAACATTGTGATGACGGTTGCGACAGATTGTTTTCATTGTTTACACACACTAATGTTGAATTATTTGTTGCTATTCATTGATGACATATTAGTCATTGAGAATTACACCAAGATTATACATCAAATAGAACCGATCATGGATGAACAATTTAAGATAAACAAGTTGAGTGCACCCAACTATATACATCATTTAGAAACTATATGTGTATCTCAGTAACATAGTAACACACCAGCATCACTATGTTACTAACTGAGAGAATATGATTGTGGAGGCCTCGATCGGAGACGGTGGAAGTAAATGATTTTGGGTAGCCTCGCAAGTAGGGGTGGGCACGGTTCGGTTTGGTCCGGTTTGGACCATTTTTTTCCAAACCGAACCAAACTGAATCACCCTCCCAAACTGAATCGAACCAAACCGAATCAATTCGGTTCGGTTCGGTTTAAACCGAAAATAAATAAAAATATTTAAATTAATTATTTTTACATATATATACTAATTTTTATGTTAAAAATAATAAAAATAAATATTATTTTATTATAAAATTTATAAAAATATCATTTTTATTAATACTATAATAGTTTTTTTATATTTTTTTGATTAAATCGGTTTAAACGGTTTGGTTTGGTTTAAATCGGTTTGGAGATTTTTCAAACCGAATCAAATCGAAAGGGGGTCCAAACCGAACCGAATGAGCTGCTTCGGTTTGGTTTCTCGGTTTGAACCGTTTTGTGCCCACCCCTACTCGCAAGACCGAAGGAGAGAGAGAGAACATATAGTCTCTAATAAAAAAAGATACTAAAACCGAGTATGTGAGTAAATACAAGTCACCTTCTGTTTTTGTTCCTAATCCGTTACTTATAATAGAAGTCATCATTTCCGGAACATTCTATATTTTATTACTAATTCTTGCTATGTATATTATTAACAGATGTTGTATGTTACTAACATGTTCAAACTCACTTACTAACCATGCTACCGATTATTAAACTTTTAAATATAATATTAAACCTTAAAAGTATAATAATAACATTTTAAGTATAATAATAACATTAAAAGTATAATATTATAATCGAATTGAGTTTTGAAAAAGCTGTGCGGCGTAGCGCACATTAAATTTTTTTTAATCAAATCATCTTTATCTATATTCTTAAATTATAATTTATCGGGTTTGAATTTGAACGATCCGTTCCGTCCAATAAATTTAGAAAATCGAAATACTTAATATTAGATTTTTAATATTAAATCGGAGCATCCTGGACCGTCCAATGATAAAACTTGCACTTTTTAAAAATTTAAAAATTCAATCTTATAGTTTTGAATGTTCCGAATTCATTGGTCCGAGTGGATCGGAAAAATTTTAATCCGAGTATCCGATTTTTTTAGGTGGAAGATAAAAAAAATTTAACGTTACTGTACGCATTAAATGCGTATGTTGCGCGATTGGTTTTTTTTTCTTTTGCCTGGTTGAAAGTAGGGTTTGGCAAACTCGATTTTCAAAACTCGAGTTTTTTAAACTCGACTTTTAAATTTGATTTTTAATAAACACCGTTAACTAACGAGATCACTGTTAAAGGGAAAAGTCGAATTTTGAAAACTCGACTTTGAGCCAACTGTGTTAGTTTTGCAATAAAAATTTTTACGGTGTTAATTTTATAATAATAAAAAAAACAGTGTTAGTTAAAAAAAAAACTCGTCCGAGATCTCCTTGAGCCGGCCCTTGAGCAGCTGGATCTCCTCTCCGAACCGGTGGCGCCGGAAGAGATCGCAGGGAAGGCAGGCTAACCACTGCGCAGCAGCAGCAACAGCGGCAGGGAAGACCGCCGCCGTCCGCCGCCGCTGCCGCAGCTCGGCGTGGAGGACGAAGGACTCCACGAGGTCCTCCGCCCGGTAAGCGGCTTCCCTCACGTCCCTCACCCAGTTCTTGACCCTGTCGTCGCCCGTCTTCCTCCTCGCGTCCGCGTCCCTCAGGAAGCACTGCATCCGTCGGAGCTCCCTCACCACCGACTCCACCTCGCCCTCCACCTTGCACAGAAAGATGCCCTCGTTGACGATGAGCTCGGCGACTCGCTCGACGACGGCGGAAACCACAGCTCCGGCCATCGATCTTCCTCTCCCTCTCTCTGCACCTCTCTCTCCTGCTCGCTCGCTGATCCCCGATCGACATAGATCATTTCCGTCGCTCGGGGAGAATTTATGCTTCAGTTGCTTGGAGTTGCGTGCAGGACTATATTCTTAGGTGTTCCGAACGCCAAGGCACGGGGCCGATGCCATGGATGGCATCAGTTTCACACCTTAGCATCACTCTCTCGATCATGGAAGCACACCCCTGCTTAATTAGTAGCACCTGATGCCATACATGGTAGTCAGCATACCTACCCTGTATATAACCACAGTCCAAATTTCCCAAATCCGTGGAGCGGAAACTTTACTTAGAAGGTAAGTGGGATCAGATAACTTTGATTCTGTAAAGAGGTTCACAGCTTAATCCATACCATCCGATTAGATGTGAGAGTTTGTGTTTTGTTCAACAAGCATCTGTCCTATTGTACACCCCGTGTTCTGATGTGTGTAGTAGCCTGGCCTTGAAAGAATCCAAATACAAATTTGGTTCGAGCTTAGTTTGTTATCAGACGAAGTTGGACTTTTAAACAATAAATTTTTATATATTTTTGGGACACAAACTATATTAGAATAAAGTGTCGTAAGCTATCTCAAGACATAAAAATTGTCGTGTTTGGGGGAGATGAGATAACAAAAAAGAAAAGGGTAGGAGTCATATGTGACTAAAAAGGTGGGGGAGAGACCACACGGTAAACAAAAAAAAAAGAGTACCATCAAATTTTTTGTTTAAGAAAGAAATTGTTTTGAAAACATAATTTGTAATCAAATTTAGTTACAAAAATATAAAATTATAACAAAAACTCAATATCACGTGCAATCAAACACCCCATTAACACTATGGATCATCTGGCTAGGTGCAGAGTGTAGAGCAAGAATGGATGTAATTCATGAAGTTGGAAATGTTCAGAAATTGGGTGACACTGTCAAGTATCAAAGACCATAACCTATATATAATTATATATAGCCAAGTGACTGGTTTAAATAATTGCAAGATTTACCACAACGTTGCGTGGTTATGATTTCTTCCTCCCGGATTATAAATTTCATCGTAGTTTGAAATCACCAGGCTATCCAACTTAAGATCTTAAAATCTCGAGTGCACTAAGACCATGGGCAATACTAGCTAGGTTGGAATCATCATATGCACGGTCACACTCCATCTAAATGTAACAAGTTTTTTTTGTTTTTTATGGGGTGTTTGGTTGCATGATAATTTTTTGTACACTTTCATGATAAAAAATTATATTAAAATAAAAAGTGAACCAACTCATGACATAAAATTATCATGTTTAATTGGAGGGATGTGATAACAAAAAAGAGTAACTATCATCCATGACCAAATAAAGTGGGAGACCACAAGGAAAAAGAAAGAGGCGAGACCCTCTTTTTTTGTTTAAGAAGAAAATCACTTTCAAAATATAAAATTGTCAAGATTGCCAAACACCTCTTTTAACAAATTTTCTTACATTTTTTAAAAATTAAAATAAAAACCTCCATTATCATGCAACTAAACACCCCATTATGCATGATTGTAAACATAGCGGATCCATAGCTGTATCACTAGACGAACGAACTATATATATAAATCTGAACAAACATTATAATCAAAGCTTAATTAAGTCCATATTTTTTTATTTCATAATGACGCCTTAAATAAAACTCTTCATGAAACGGTTTGTTACATCTAAATTCTTAAAAGTTAACTTTTCAAATTAAATGTTCGGCCTGTTGGGCTGAACCTATTTTTTATTGTAAGAAGTTCGATCATCATATGTTTTACTGGCCAAGGCTTGAGCTTAAGTTTAGGGGGTGTTTGGTTGCATGATAATTTTTTGTACATTTTCATGATAAAAAATTGTATTAAAATAAAAAGTGAACCAACTCATGACATAAAATCATCATGTCTGGAGGGATGTGATAACAAAAAAAGTAATTACCATACATGACTGAACAAAGTGGGGGACCACAAGAAAAAAGAAAGAGATGAGACCCTCTTTTTCTGTTTTAGAAGAAAATCACTTTCAAAATATAAAATTATCATGGTTGTCAAACACCTCTTTTAGCAAGTTTTCTTATAATTTTTAAAAATTAAAATAAAAATCTCCATTATCATGCAACCAAACACCCCATCACGGTTTAGGATTTAGGAACCAGCCCAAGTCCACTCTACAGGCACCCCTAGTCACCACCTCTCTCATATATAAAAGACGTCATGCCTTGCAGCCTAAGAAGGACTAACCAAATACAAATAAATAGTATAAATAAAACAGAGAAAATGGGAGCTGAGAGCCTCTATGCTATTTTAAGGACCCTTTTTTTCTCTCATCTATGATCCTGCTTTGCTGGTTCAATTTGGTCGACATAAACTAAAATAGAAACCTCATAGGGTGTTTGGTTGTCCAATAAACTTTGATACATTTTCATGAAAAAATTTATATTAAAAATAAAGTATGAGCTAGCATGACAAATACATCAACGAATTAATACTTGTTATTTTTTGAATCAGCCTAGGAATTAAGATCGTAGAGCCCGACTCCTGAATTCATTCGGAATTTTTTTCTTTAACTAATACACTTTTTTTAAACTAACACGGTAAAACTCGATTTTGAGTAAAAAAAAAACTTGAATTCGTCCTGAGGCTCAGGACGGTAATTTTTGGCCAATGCACTCCCTCCCCCTCCTTGAACCTGCGTACGATCTCATGCGCCACCAAGCCAAGGATGACTTCCTGAAGGTGGGGCTTGTCTTGCAGCCCATGAGGAGGTTTGCGCAGCCTCGGGCAAGCAACGATCTTCAGTCTCTGCAGGTGCGGCATCGCTCCGCTTCCCACCTTCCACTGCTCTAGCTGTTCCATGGCTTGCATTCTAAGCTCCTGCACGCTTGGGAACCCACCGGAGCTGCAGGCCATCTCCGTGCCGGTGTAAGCCGTCGAGAGTTTGAGGATCCTGAGCTCTGGGAAATGTTCAAGCAGCGCCATCGGATCTTGATCCATGCTGGTGTCTTCCAGGTCAATTTTCGAGAGATTTGACGGCAGTTGGTCGCGGTTGTAGGGCCTCGGTGGCTTTCCCAGCCGCCCGACCAGGCGGATCTCGTACAAGCGGCGGCAGCCAGGGAGTGCGAGCGCGCATGGAGGTATTAGCTCACCTTTTAGCTCCAGGGTGTTCAGGCGGGTTAAGCTTTGGAGAGCAGAAGATAATGGGGGTATGGTGAGACTCCTGGATGGATACTATTCCCAGCTTGTGGAGATTAGTGAGTCCTTCTAGGCCTTGGCTTATCCAGCTGCCGGCTCTTGGCCGGTCCAGGACATGAAGTTGGCTTAGGGTTCCGGTGACGAGGACTTTCGGCGGTTGCACCTTGTTAGAGACATATAGCTGCCGCAAGGATCTAATTCTCCACACGGAGCTGGGTATCTCTGCGATGCGTGTCTCAGCTGCATCCAGGATCTGCAGGCGGCTGAGTCTGCCGACGGAGCTTGGGAGGCAATCTATCTTCGTGTTTCTCAAGCCCAGGTATCTGAGATGGACGACGTTCCCAATTTCTTCCGGCAGTGTTCTTACCTCAGCACCCTCCAGGTCGATGACCCTGAGCAGTTCGAGCCCCCTCAGACGGATCTCCATGGGCCTCGGCACCAAGCTGAAAACCAGCAACGTTCTCAGATTTGGAGTGGAGCTGCGAGAAGAGTTTTTTTTTTAACTAACACACTTTTTTTTTTAAAAACTAACACGGTAAAATTTTATTTTGTAAATCAAACACATTTTGGTCAAAAACTCGACTTTGACCCTAAACAGTAAACCGTCCCGACTAATGACGGCGAAACGGGATTAGTTTAAAGTCGAGTTTTCAAAACTCGACTTTAAACAACGTTTTGTTTAAAGTCGAGTTCTTAGAACTCGACTTTGGTTAGTTCTTACCTGTCTTTCACCCCCCCCCCCGATTCTACCCTACGTATTCTCACCGCGGCGGTCACATTCACCCTTCTCTCCTTGGCGGCGGCGGCGGCGGCGGCGGATCTCCTGGGCGGCGCCGGCGGAGCAGCTCCTGGGCGGCAGATCTGCTGGGCGGATCTCATGGGCGGCGGCGGCGGCGGTGGCGGCGGCGGAGCTACTGGGAAGCGGCGGATCTTCATAGATTGAGGTACATCTCAAACTACATTGTGTTTAATATAGGATGTGCATCGTGCCTTACAAATGTGCATTTTTGGTGTTGCTTATTGTACGACATTGTATGTACGTCTACGTAGAGTAAATTAAAAATAGAAACTAACATCATATTAGGTCACAACCATAAGGAGTAGGGTGCCTTGTGCGTTTGGGAGAGACCGTGAGGGGTAGGAGACGGGAGAAATGGAGAAATTGGGAAGGGAAAAAGGGCAGATTGATCACAAAGATTTTATTTATTTTGAT
This sequence comes from Cryptocoryne crispatula var. balansae, assembly GCA_036172225.1. Classification (NCBI taxonomy): domain Eukaryota; kingdom Viridiplantae; phylum Streptophyta; class Magnoliopsida; order Alismatales; family Araceae; genus Cryptocoryne; species Cryptocoryne crispatula. The sequence goes on from CM069930.1 coordinate 38,242,472, forward strand.
TCATTTTATTTCACTATATTATTTAGATATTTATTGAAAAAAATCGTTCACAACTAATTCTGGAACAAATTTTGTTTCGGATAGTTGGTCAACAATGGATCGAATATGTCCGCCGGATCGGATTGATATCCACCAATCCCGATTTTAATCTTGATCATTCGATCATTGAATAAATTGGCCGATCTGAATTCTGAATACCTATGTTTGGTGTCAAAGTATATACAATTGGCCGATCTGAATTCTGATCGGTTCATTCTTAAATTAGATTGTGAGCCACTAATTGAGTTAAATTATGTTAGAGGAATACTTTTTCGATATAATAATTCATTATATAAATACAAAGTAATTACAATTTGGGATGGGGAGGGTTGAATTGGTTCGTAAATGCACTTGATTCATATTTTGAGGATTCCGATGCAGATTCCGATCCAATTTTGTTATGATCGGTTCGGAATCGGGAGCAAACTTGGGATGAGATATGGTAAGAATTGTTTTGGAATCGAGAGCAAAAATGAGATGGGGAGGGGTAAAGAATTAAGGGTATAAATTCGATTAAGGGCAACAATCGTTTGCATTCGATTAAGGGTATAAATTCTAATACTGTATTATTTTCAGGTTAGTGTGAAATAATTAAAAATATGGCATCGAGGGTTGTCAACGTCCGTATCATGTTTGATGGAATGATTTCCATGAGTAATGAGTACGTCTCTTACTATGGTGGATACGAACGGAATATGAAGTTATTGTAAGAATGTAATCACGAAGACTTGATGAGTTTTATATTTGATGCAATTGGTTGTAACCCGGAGACAGTGTGTATAAGATTATTGTATAATTATTTTGATGATGTGAACGAGGTTCTTGATGACAGTACCACTCAAACAAGGCCTCTGATTGGGGACTGAGACTTCTCCCTCCACCCATGGACTAAGGTGATCCGCTCTCTTTCCCGGCTCATGTTCGAGATCTGAACCTTCAGGCTGTCCCTCGTTCGTCGAGAGCTGCCGCAGCATGGGCAACTAACTTGGCCTGCACCTCACTTTCGGCGCCACCGCCGCCCGTTACCAAGTCATGCACCAAGCGTGCGCGAAGGTACCTTCCCGAGGCCTCTAGGAACATGGCCTCGTCCAGGCAGCCGCAGATGTTCTCAGAGGTGTCAACCAGGGTTGACTCGGCAGGCGCGATGGCATAGATCCTAGCCCGCGCGGCGCTGGAAGAGGCGGCTGAGAGGGGCGACGCCGCAGCATGGTCTCTGCTAGAGCTAGCCGAGGGGGAGCGGATTGCGGTGCCGAATGCCGATGGCGGCGAGGTTGGAGGAGATGGACTCGCATGATGACTTCACCGAGGACGACGGTGTCGGCGGAATCGATGAGATCGCGGTAGATCTCGCCAACGAACTGTCGTAGCTCCTCCTTCCCCTCCTCGATCTCGCGCTGCGCGGCGACCTCCACCGCCCGGATCTCTGGAATCATCTTGATTTGCCCGGAAGAGGGACTCCGCGTCGCGGGTGGCCATTGCCGCAGAAGGCGCCGCGGGAAGGTGAGTGGTTTCAACCGTTATTTCGTTTAACGGTTTTAGTTGACAACATATAACTGTTTTAATGTTCTTAACTGACTTTTCTAGGTATTCTTTCTTCCTTTTTTTTCCTTTGGATGTGAGGGAGGGGTGGCACTCTGACTCATCTTTTCTAATTTTGATCATAGTTACGATTTTCTTTATAAGACTATTGGTTTATACAATATTCACACTTTTTAGTGGATCATCTGGTTTCATAACAAATGTTAAACTCTTCTCATAGAGTCCATATATTTGCTATTCAACCTTCAAACACCTCAACGTGCATATCATTATATGAATATGTTCGTATGTGTTGCAGAAGATGACTTTCAATAAAATTAAAATTTTATTTATCCACGCTGTGTATGTGTTCATTCCTAACGGGGTGTTTGGTTGCATGATAATGAAAGTTTTTATTTTAATTTTTAAAAATTATAAGAAAATTTGTTAAAAGAGGTGTTTGGTAACTTTGACAATTTTATGTTTTGAAAGTGATTTTCTTCTTGAACAAAAAAAGAGGGTCTCACCTCTTTCTTTTTTCATGTGGTCCCCACTTTGTTTGGTCATGAATGGTAGTTACCCCTTTTTATTATCACATCCCTCCAAACATGATTTTTTATGTCATGAGTTGATTCACTTTTTATTTTAATATAATTTTTAATCACGAAAATGTACAAAAAAATTATCGTCCAACCAAACACCCCATAAGTCATTGTTGGAGAGCTTCAACCTTATTTGCTCACTTTTTAATAGTATGAGAATAGTACGTGTTATTTGTCAAAAAAAATTAAATTCTGATACATGTAACTGCATTAATATCTAAATAAATATTTAATTGAATAATTAATTTAGATTTAGTTGACTGGCAATTAAGAAATATGCTAAAATTTTCCCTCAAATTTATTTATTTACTATGATAAATAGTATTATTCAAACACTGAAAAACTAGTTAGCCCAAGTAGTTCGTAAGAAATTATAATGTGGTTTGTAACCGTTCATGCCGATCACTCCCTCAATCGTCACTTAAATGACGGCGGTTGTGGTCATTTCTAATTGACCACTGAGGTTATTCCCTTGAGAGAGTGCCGACTCCAGCATGAAGTGTTATCCAAACCGGCCAAAGCCCCTGTTAGACAAGTTTGGATCACCTCAAGTACCCTCCTAACCAGTTACGAACTGTAGTGTAACTCGTTATGAACGATAGTGTGATCTGTTACGAATCGATTTGAACCGGTACGAATCTCAACATAATCCTTACGAACTATAGTGTAATCCGTTACGAAATCCAGTTCAGAAACAGTTCACACCGATTCATCCCCTCAACCGTCACTTAAGTGACGGGGTTGTGGCCATTTTTTATTGGGAAAATTAACTACCGCTCCGTTTAAGAAAATCGGTTTAACAATCAATCCGTTGACCAAATCTGTTTGATGGATAGTCCGGCATTCAAGAAATTTTTAACACGTGATCCGTTTCCGTCAGCCTCGGTTAAGTGGGCGTTACATGATTTTAAAATGTCAAAAATACCCTTCCGCAATGGAGCCTTTTTCCCACTGAGCTCTTGCCGTAAATTTTGACAAAATGTTCTACACGTTGGCATAAATGCAGGCTTAGTATTTTATCTTATTATTTTACTATCAAGAAGAAATATAAATTTACTCTTCACGAGTTAATAAATATTAACTTATTTGATACAATGTTAAAAATATTATTATATTTAAGATAAACAAAAATATCTTAGACACTGTTACTCACAGAATCCATCTCACATAATATTACATATATTAAATCCATCTTCAAAAATAACATTATTTATTTATTTATTTATTTTATATATATCCTTATTTATTATGTTAAATTTATGACATAAATTTGATATTTTTAAATAGTTGATGAACATTTGACTGTTTTAGATAAAAATATCTTATTTATTTTTATATTTAATTTAGTTTGTATCTGGTGTCTTACATAATCCGTACTATTGAAATGTGATCATATAAAATTATATTTTTAAGTATTTTTTATATTTATATTTATTTTAATTTAATTATTTTTATCTTTACGCACACAGCCAGGAGAGTATTCGTAGAAATAAAACTATTTGTATAAATTATTTAATATCATTTCTTATTGGAAAATAGTGCTTACTTGTCGAATTGAAATTCCGTACAAAACTATCCACCTTTCAATTTCTTTATCGACATTTACATATAAGTGTTTATTACTTCACTGTATTAGTTTTAAAAATTAAATGGGCATTGCGGCCAGCCATCCGATTTTGAAACCTGACATCCGATGCCATCCTCACGTGCTCTGTGAGGGCTAAAGAGGTCAATTTACATCCATTTTACCATCGTACTAACGACAGTGGTTCAGATTGGGGCGGGAGTTGTAGCATTTGGTAAAACAGGACCTATCGTTATAGCAATTGTGACATGGGACTGTACATTGAAGGCTCTTCTTTGAACCGGACCGGGTGTGAATTTCATCTTTTTTATTTGGCTACTGAGGTTATTCTCTCGTAAGGGTTCCAGAGGTGATCCGTACTCCCATTAGTCAGACTAGGTTCGGCTCTGTATGCGGGCCCATGCAGATAGCCCACCGAATTCGTCGGAGAAAAAAAGAGAAGCTCTCCTTCTCCTACATTACAACTAGGGGTGGGTATGGTTCGATTTGGTCCGATTTGAATTATTTTTTTTAAAACCAAATCAAATCGAATCAACCTCTCAAATCAAACCGAACCAAATCAATTTCAATTCGGTTTGGTTCAACTTAAACCGAAAATATATAAAAATATTTAAAATAATTATTTTTAAATATATATAATGATTTTTAAGTAAAAAGTATCAAAATAAATATTATTTTATTATAAAATTTATAAAAATATCATTTTTATTAATATTATAATAGTTTTTATAATTTTTGATTAAATCGATTTAAACGGTTTGATTTGGTTTAAATCGATTTGGAGGATTTTCAAATCAAACCAAATCGTACCGAATGGGTTGGTTCAGTTTTACTTTTCGGTTTGAACTGTTTTGTGCCCACGCTAGGGGTGCAAACGAGCCGAGCTGAGCTAAGTAGTATGGTGCTCAAACTTGGCTCGTTTATTTTGCACGAGTTCGAGTTCAAGTCCGAGTTTAAATGAGTACGTTGAACCCTTATTCAAGCTTGATTTGTTTATTAATCGAACCGAGTCGAGTTCAAACTCAAGTAGTATTTAGATTACAATTCAATTCATATTCAAACTTAAACTATATACAAACTCGTTTATAAAATTCAAAATCAATAAAAAGTTATTTGTGAAATTTTAGATTTAATTTATTTATGAAACTCGATTTAAGTTTAAAGTCAAATTTTGAATTATTTATATATTTAAGTGACAATATATAATTATTAATATTTGTAATTTAATTTTTAAAAATAAATATATAATAAAATATTTAATCGAGTTACTTACAAGTTTATTGAGTCAAATAAAAATATGTTCAAACTCGACAAATTTAATGAGTCAAAACTTATTTTTTATTTAAATTTATTTATTTAAGATAATAAATAAATTTAGTCAAATAATTATCGAGCCGAACTTCGGATTACTTGGATAGTGTATTATTGGTTCGTTTGCACGCTAGCCCACCCCTAACTACAGCCTATCGCTTGGTGTCGCCGGTGTCATCCGAAACCAGTACGACGGCGACTGCTATCTTCCGATCGCCGCTAACTACAGCCGATCGCTCGGTATCGCTCGGTGTCTTCATACTCCGTCAGCTGAGATGACGAAAGAATAAGTTTCAGTGTTCCAGACATGCTAGAGGTTTCGGAAAGGATATTCTCAGGTCGTATTTCGGGTTCTGTAGACACGAAGAAACAAATCTTAGAATTTGTTTGGTTGGGATTTTGACAAAAATTTCCTGTTATCTATCTTCAATTTTCAAATTTTCCTCTTTATTTTTACCGTAGGAAAGTCAACACGAATATATTCTATTCGGTTGAGCTTTTTTTTGAAGAAAGAGAGGACCATATTCATTTATACAAGACTAAAGAGAATACATAGTTTGTACTAAACCGGTAAAGACACTAGACCGAGTCATCGAGAAAGTTATCTTGGAAAAAGAAATTTCCAAGAAAAAACTGTATCACCACGAGTTGACCAGCACACCCAGGTGCAAACGAGGTCGGGTGGTAAAAGTAAGAACTCTTTCAAGGGAGTTTGTAAATTGCTACGAGATCGGAAGATCACTCCAAACGGGAGTGGATAAAGCCCAAACCAATGGTCTCGGGAGAAAATTAGCATCTAAAACTCTAATAGTGACACAGTTGGAGTTATAACCCGGTCTTTGGACTACATACATCAACGACGAAGAAAAAAAGCGGAGCAAACTTAAGTAAGCCGAACTCCACATATCCAACACAACAAAAGTGTACAAAATGCCTAAAAATAATTTTAGGCAAAGTGTTGGAAAAGTGATAGTGGGAGGGCTGGCTCCTCCCAGACCTAAACCGATCTCAAAACGACTATGCTAATAACACTAACAAAGGTCAATCACGGGCTGAAAAATACACTGGTTACAAAGAAAATCAGCAAGAATACCACGAGAGGATGTCGTCGCCGGGCGTGGGGACCGCCGTGAGGGTTCCGCCGCGGACGTCACAAGTGGCCTCTCCTCAACACGAGGGTCTCCACTGGGGAAGGTTACCACCAAGAAGGGTTCCGGCGGGAGGGTTCCACCGGGAGGGTTCCGTCACGTGCGAGGTTGTCGCCGGAGAAGGAGACTGCCGGGGGGTTCCGCCGCGGAGAGCTACCGCGGGCGAGGGGTCGCCGGGAGGGTTCCGCCGGGAGGGTTCCGCCGCGGAGAGTTGCCTCGGGCGAGGTTGGCGCCGGGCGAGGGGACCGCCCGTTCCCGGCAGCATCCTATTCGGTTGAGCTTTTGAGCTATCAGATATTTGTTACCGGATTAATCTTGGGAATCCTAACCTAACGTTACCTTACGCCCTGTTTGGTAACACTATTAGGTACCTCTATCATTATCAATTTTAAAATTGATATCGATAGAAACCATTAAGAAGTGTTTGGTTAATTGTATCAATTTTAAAATTTATAGTGTAAACAAAACATATTATGTAATACAAGTGTCAACTTGTATTACTTTTGATATTGATACTTCAACATTTGAAAATATTAATATCAATATTGATATAGTATCAAAAATGAAACTCTAACCAAACAGGACATTAAGCTGCAATTTTTACTCGAATTTTATTTTATTTTTTTGTTGCTCAAGGTGCTCTACATTTCTCATATGCGAAGGGACGGAAAGATGTATCAACTATCAACAAACAACAGACAATCGGTCGAACACATGGTAGGCGCTTACCGCTACACAGTTACAACGAAGGTCGAACTTGGGAAAAGATGCACAAGGAGGCCCTGACATCCGCCTCTGCAATGCCCAATTCGTTTCCGGGCCCGTCGAGATCAGGCAACGACGGGTATCTCTGCGTGTATTCGTGTGCTATTTACAGAAAAGAAGGGAAAAGTGCAGTCTTTGCATCTTGCGTACAGAAGAAAAAAAAAATTGAATCTTTGAACGAATGGGCGGTGGTTCCAGAGAGAGGATTCTCTCTCAGGATTCGTCGATGATGGAAGTCGCGAGGGAGAGCCCGTCGAGTATGTCGCCGTCGCCGTCGCTGTCCGTCTGCAGCTCCTTGAACATGGCCATCACCTGGATCATGGTCGGCCGCCGCTGGGGACGGTCCGCCAGGCACTCCCAGGCGATCTTCAGGCAGAGGTGGAGCTCGGCCGCGACGGACTCTGTTCCGGTGAGCTCGGATTCGAAAATCTCGCCGCTCCGGTCTTCCTTCGCCATCTGCTTCGCCCACCCGACGAGGTTGTTGTCGCCGAACTCGGTCTGGTCGGTCGGCCGCTTGCCGGTGAGCAGCTCCAGGAGCAGCACCCCGTAGCTGTACACGTCCCCCTTGGTGGTGCACCGGAAACTCTGGTAGTACTCCGGCGGGACGTACCCGGGCGTCCCGGCCAGCGTGCTGACGCTGAGGTGGGTGTCGACGGCGTTCATGAGGCGGGCCATGCCGAAGTCCGACACCCTCGGCTCCAGGTTCTCGTCGAGCAGCACGTTGCCGGATTTCATGTCCCGGTGGATGATGTGAGGGATGCAGCCGTGATGGAGGAAGGCGAGCCCCCGGGCCGACCCGACGGCGATCTTCTTCCTCGTCCACCAGTCCAGCTTCGGGCGGCTGCCGTTGCTCCTGTCGTGGAGCACCATGTCGACGCTGCCGTGCTTCATGTACTCGTACACCAGCAGCCTCTCCTCCCCGACCTTGCAGTAGCCGAGGAGGGGGACGAGATTGCGGTGCTTGATCTTGCCGATGGTTTCCATCTCCGCCGTGAACTCCCGGTCGCCTTGCCCGGTGGCGTGCGCCAGCTTCTTGATGGCGACGGTGCAGCCGTCCTTCAGCCGCGCCTTGTAGACCTCTCCGAACCCGCCGGAGCCGATCAGGCTGTCGGCGCTGAAACCATTGGTGGCCTCGAGGAGGTGGGCGAAGGTCAGCTTTTTCAGGGGCTTCTCGAAAGCGGCGACGTTGATGCTGAGGGGCTCGAGGACGCCGGCGAGCTTCCAGGTGGTCGTCCCCGTCGTCGGGAGGCTCTCCACGTAGCCTGCCCTCATCTCCTCCGTCTTCTCCTTCTTCATCAGCATGTAAAGGGTCAGGCTGAGGGCCAAAATGGTGAACACCGAGACGGCAATGCCGATCACCATGCTTCCTCCGAGGAATGGCCTTCTATGGCCGGAGCCTGCAGAGTCTCCGCCGCCGCCGCCGCCGGCGGGGCCAGATCCGCACGGCGGAAGGGGCATCCCGCACAGACCAGAGTTGTTCGCGTACCGCGACGGCGGGAACGTCGTCAGCTGCCCTGTTGAGGGGATGGGGCCGCTGAGATTGTTGTTGGAGACGTCGAGGTCGACGAGGAAGGAGAGGGTTCCGAGAGATCCGGGGATGGCGCCGGCGAGGAGGTTGTGCGAGAGGTCGAGGATGCCGACGGCCTTCAGCCCCCCAAATGTCTCCGGTATCGGCCCGCTCAGCCGGTTGTGGCCCAGGTTGAAGACCTGCAGGTAGTTCATGGCGCCCATGTTCGCCGGGATGGTTCCCGACAGGGAATTGTGGGAGAGGTCGAGGTAGATGATGCTGCCGTTGCTCGCGAAGGTGTAGACGACGGTGCCGGAGTAGATTCTGGTGCTCGGGCAGGCGCGCACCAGGGGGAACCTCGCGAGGCTCGCCGGCCGGATGCCGGCGAACTCGAAGATGACGCCGGAACCGCCGCAGGAGGCGCCGCCCTCGTTCCTCAGGAAGGCGAATTGCTTGCCGGAGATGGCGCCGGGAACGATGAGCCCCGCCTGGGAAGCGAGAGAGGCGGGGATGGGCCCCGTGAGCCGGTTTATGGTAAGGTCCAGCCAGACGAGGCTGCGGCAGGCGCCCATGGAGGGAGGAATCCCGCCGGAGAGAGAATTGTTGCCGAGCTGCAGAATCGCCAGGTTCTTCAGGTCGCCGACGGCGTCCGGAATGCCGCCGGTCAGCCGGTTGCCGGAGAGCGACACCCAAATCAAGGCGGTGCACCTGGTGATGGAACTCGGGATGGCCCCGGTGAAGACGTTGTGGTTCAGGATCAGCATCTCCAAGCTGGCGGCGCCGCCGGAACAGAGGTCGTCGGGAATTTCCCCGGAGAGCTTGTTGCCCCACATGACCAGGTCCACCAGCCGCGGCAGCGAGGAGATTTCCGGCGGGATGGGGCCGCTGAGCTCGTTGAGGCTGAGGTCAAGTGCCGTGAGCTTCGTGCAGTTCCCCAGCTCCGGTGGCAGGATTCCGGAGAGGAAATTGTCCGGCAGCAGCAGCTTCCTGAGCGACGGCAACCACGAACAGAGACCCGGAGGGATCCCGCCGGCGAGCTCGTTGGAACTGAAGTCGATCACTTCCAGCGACGTGCACTTGCTCAGAGATCTTACCGGCAAGTCGCCGGAGATGTTGTTGAAGGCAAGGCGTAGAAATCTGAGATTGGGAAGGGCCCCGACCACCGTCTCGATGAAGTCACCGGAGAGCTGGTTGTCGCCGAGATCCAGGCGCTGCAGAGCAGAGCACGAAGTGAACCTCGTCGGCAAGCCGCCGGTGAGCACGTTGCCGGACAGGTCGAGCTCGGAAAGCGCTCCGCAGGCCGACGCCAGCTCCGCGGGAATCTCGCCGGAGAAGTTGTTGTGGGAGAAGGAGAGGAGCTTCAGACCGGGAATGCCCCCCCAGAAGGTGGGGATCCCGCCATGGAATCCGTTGTAGGAGAGGTCGACCCTCTCCAGGCGCGTGCAGCTACTCAGACTCGGAGGCACGCCGCCGCCACCGCCGCCGAGGGCGTTGTGGGAGAGGTCGAGCTCTGTGAGGTTACCGCAGGGCCCGAAGTTGACACCTGAGAAGTCGCCGGAGAGGTTATTGTGGGACAGAGCTAGCTGTTTCAGCGAGGCTGGTAGCGCCGTCATGAAACCCGGCGGGATCTCGCCGGAGAAGAGGTTGTAGGAGAGGTCGAGCGTCTCGAGGCTCGCGCAGGCCGCCGAGACTTCCTTCAACCTTCCCCCCAGCCTGTTGTCGGAGACGTTGAGGTAGCTTAAACCCCGGCAGCCCGCCTCCAGCGAGTAGTTAAGCAGGCCCTCGTCGGAAATCCGGTTCCGCGACAGGTCGAGCGACCGCAGGGACGGCGGCCACGGGTACACCCCGCCGGGAACAGAGTTGCGCGATAGGTTGAGGCTGGTGAGGCGGCTGCAGGATGCCAGAAACTTCCCGGCGACGGCCTCGGTGAAATTGTTGCCGGAGAGGTCGACGGCGTTGAACGCGCAGGCGGGCGACGGCGGCGGCGGCGGGGACAGCACGGGATGCGACAGGTTGCCGTAGAAGAGATTTCCCCGGAAATTGACGTCGATGAGCGCCGGGAGAGACATGAGGTCGTCCAACCGTAGCCGTCCGACGAGGGCGCTGTCGCCCAAATCCAGCTTCTGGACGCGCCCGTCGGCGGCGGAGCAGGTGACGCCGGACCAGGAGCACGGGTCTCTACTGCCTCCCCAGCTCTTGAGGGAACCCCGGGGGTCGGCCTCGACCGACACGCGTTTAAAGGAAAGCAGCGCCGCAGCTTCGTCAGACGCCGCCGCCGCCGCCGTCGGCGATTTAACCGATGCCAGAAGCTCCATCACCAGCAGCATGATCATCGAAGCAGGGGCGCGCCTCTCCATCGCGGAGAAATCAAACCGGCCCCAAAAATTTCCGTCTTCGGAGGACGAGATGAAAGACAATCACGCGGGCAAAGGGCCGAAGGCTAAAACTTCATGAGCAAGATCAAGAATTCCATCAGCTGGGACCTTCTCTTTCTCATCTCCGCACGGAAGAACTGCGGCCAAACAGAGGCGGCGGCGCCGCCGCCGCCCTCTAGAACATCAGAACCTGCAGAATCCAACGGAGAAGCTACTCTGTCGTCCTCCACCTTCCTTCCTGCCACACCCAACAGAGCTGCGCTCAGATTTAACCGGACAGAAATACAAAACAGCGATGAAAACTCCAGCCCCCACGCTAATCCATACGGCTTACCGGTTGGCCGCCCTGCATTCTGATGGTCAGCAGCTCCTGGAGGTGGCGCTCAGGTGAAGAACAGCTGAGAAGGGAGCTCCGGCTGAGAACTGGTTTATATAGGAGGAAGAATGGATTTACCAGAGAGAAGGGGGGGGAGAGGGGACGCAGTCGGAGAGGAGACGGCTGCAGCAGCAGAGTAAGGAATCGCAGGCCCGAAAAATCTGATTTTTATCCGGAAGAGGGGCCTGTGGGTTGGCGTCGATTACCGATTTTCCATCTAATCTTCTCAAATTCCAAAGTCCGGTTAAAATTCGGGACTAGATTTTGCCCCCTCGACGCTTTTCAAAATACCCTCCCTTTTAAGCTTTAACCCGAGGAAATTTACGGTAACCCCCTGGTTATTTTCACAAGAACGCCCTGCCCCCGGATCCTGCCTTTGCTGACTTCGAACAGAGAGACGGAGTCGGGCCGTGCAAAGAGACGGCCTTGATTGCATCACGATCGACGGCGGGGCAGGGTTGATGGGCCCCGGTTGATCAGGACCGGCTGATCGGTGGGTCCTTGCGTTCTACCTGTCCCCACCTACCTCCTTCCGATGTGATGAAATGACGGCGACACAGCCACGAACATGGTTCATGCGCGCATGGAAGAGGCCTCTATCTTGCCGGAGTTCTACACGCATGTTGCAGATGAAAGTGACGTATGGTGCTCGTATTTTTAAAATTTATTCAGGGAAGTAGCATAACAATTTGTGGAATCCGTCTGTAAATTATGCAAATGTATACTTTTCATGTTAGGCTAGCTGGATCCGATAACCCGAACCGACATCTATCCGTATTCGTTACCAACTTTTATCCGTTTAGATAGATAATATGTGATTTAAGATATTCGTCGGAACAGATATTTCGATACAGATATTATCCGAATGTTAATCAGAATAAATATGAAAGTATCCGTTTCGCGCCGTTTAAGACCCGCTTTGAATCCATCTTTGATAATATATGTAAAATATATAATTATATATATATTTAAAATAATTATATTTACAATTACGATTAAATATTTTTCATCGTATAAGAGTATAATAAATTAATGTTAATAAATATATGATAAATTTTATGTTTTATACTTTTATTTCTATGTATTTATATATTATTAAATATACTAATCGAACAATATTTAATTAACATTTCGAAGTGGATATTATCCGTCTTCGTTACGAATTTTAAAATTATCCGACTTATAATATGTGGTCCGTAACCGTATCTGATTTGGACCGAATACATATTATCCGAATAATTAAACGGGGCAAATAGGGAAACATTCTGCCCCCTCCGTTTACCTCCCTATCCCTACCTCTGACGTTCCGCACGGCGCGCACGGGCGCCTGCCTTGACCAGTTGACCCTTCCAGCTTTCCGGATAATTTCGGATCCTGATCCCGATAACGATCCGAACCGAGCGTCTCATCCGGTTATACCACTCTAATGAGCGACGATAATAAATAATAACCACGTCCTCGTTGAGAACATGCACAGGCACCGTGCAGAACACGAAGCACGTCTTCGAGCTGCGCGGCACGCGTATCGCCGTCACCGCACGTACTGGCCGGAAACGAGAAGCACATAAATAAATATAACACGCATCCTCCTCCTCCGACGACGACGCCCGCCTCCTCCGCCAGCCGGTGACCGTCGGGATGGCGATCCGCACGCAGGCCTTCTCCACGTCGCCGTCGAGCCCCACCTTCCTCCGCCGCCGCTGCCGGCCGTCTACGTGCGGGGCTGTACAGAGACAGCCCTCTTTGCGAAAGAAAGGAGGGGAAAAAAAAAGAAAGAAGAAGAAAAGAGCAAGAGCCTGATTTGCGGCCGCGGGCCGGCAGACGTCTAGATACAATACCCCAGGAGTATAGTTTTACGGCCATTTTATCAAACACCCGTATACGTACACCACTGTCGATTTGAAAATTGATATTGATACAAACTCTAATCAAGTCGACTCTGAATATAAATTGAATCTACTCGTCTAGTGCCTAAGTCGTGCTCAAAAAATAAAAAATAAAATTTTATCAACATAGTACGCTGTCTCCATTAGGCAGTTAAGTTAGCTTGCACCCCTATTTTGGCTGCATGAAATACAACACAACTAAAAAGGAGGAAATTGATTTTCGGTCTATTTTAAAAAATCACTATAACTATTAGCCCCTTGAACACCCTTGTATAAGGTCTAGTCCAGTCATAAAAATATTTAAAGTATCCGGTCCATTCCGTCACGTCCGTTTCCTCCGGATGAGTTAACAATTTTCTCTCCATTTTACCCTCCGTTGCCCTCTATTTTAAAGGCTCCTGTGAATTCCGTATCTGCCATCGCGTGGAAGGCTCCCAGCTTCGGCGAAATTCCTATCGGCGTGTGCCATTGTGAGCAACGATGCTCGCAGCTCCTGCAGATCGCGACGTTGTGAGGCTCTAGCTCCAGTGAAATCGCTCATGCCATCGTGAGCAGCGAAAGCCCTATCTCACCTGCGTCTTCTTCTTTGCCATCGAGGAGGCATCAATCAGGGGAGTTGTTGTTGGGGCTCTTGTCTTCGTCGTCGCCGTCCAGTTTGGTAGCATTTCCCTCTTCTTTTGACTTGTGTCCTCTTCGTCGCCGTCCGGTGGTAGTAGGAGGGGGGAGGTGGAGGAGACATAACGATAGTCGCGTCGGGGAATCTCTCTGACTGGAGGAGGTGAAGTATGTTAGGGACTGGATACAAGCTCAGTGGAAGCGGCGACGACCTCACCTACGAGGAGAGGCAAATCTGGGAGCAAATGGGCACCGATGATCCTCAACTACACCTCCGGCACCACCGCCGCCACCAAGGGACAACCTTAATTACCTTATGGTCTGTGCCAGTCTGCCCCATCTATCTCTAGACCCTCCCCATGTTCCACGCCAACGGCTGGAGCTACACTTGGGAAGTGTACACGAGTTGCGCCTTACCCGGATTCCTTGGAACTGAAGGGCTCCTATGGCAGCATCGAGGATGTTCTTCCGCCAGCCCATGATGGCCACCGCGGTGCCATGGAGCTCGAACTACGTGGAGATATCGAAGCCAATGTCGGAGCCCCCTCTGGTGCATAGTCAATTTTCATCTTCTTATCACAAAGTATTGTGTTACAATAAAATGGACATCACGTAGCAGAGATGCATACGAGGGATCTCTATTGCGTGGACAGTATAATCTTTTCCTGTTCAACTTAACACTTTGTTGACGGCAAATTTTCAAATGGAGCGGATGTTTCAAAGATTTAAAAAATTGTATCGGTTGTTATAAAAATGTGGCAAACGGACTGCTGTTAAAGTGACATTTCAAAACTAGACAGGGAGTCAATTTTCTCAATAGAAAAGGGCTAGTAAACAAATACTTATCACTGTGGTCAATTCCTTAACTGCGAGTGCGGTGGCAGTGTCGTAATATTTTAGAAGGGTAAGAGTAGCGCATGCGAGTGAAGGAAGCATTCCCATCCCCTAATCAAAACATGTCACAATCTTCGTGTCACTTAAATGTTAGTTTAGCAAGAATTGATTCACTTGTTACCAAATCAGTCAATAACATGTCAGTAATTGATCAGTGATGAGTTATACTGACTTCAGTAACGAGTTGTATTGGTTTCAATAACACTTCAGTAACACTCAGTAATAGTTTAATAAAGTTTTAATAATGTTTCAGTAACAGTCCAGTAACAGTCCAGTAAAATCTCAGTAACTGTTTAGTAACAAAGAGTTAAACTGTTTTTAACAGCGAGTTATGCTGACTTCGGTAACAGTTTTTGATAACACTCGGTAACAGCTCGGTAATTGACTAGTAAAAGATTGAAACGGTTGAACCAGTGACAACAAGTGAATCGGTTTTTATCGAACCACCACTCGAGTAATACGAAATTGCGACATATTTTGATCGAAGACCGAGAGTGTTTTCTTTGCGGTACAATCGAGGTGATAACTCTCGTGATGGCATACTCTCGCGCACGAGCGGTTGCGCGGAAAAGACAAAATAGCGCGTGCGGTCGTCTTGTTTTGGATGAACAGCGTTTGGGTTCGGTTATCGCGGGGAAGACGAACAGATCCCGTACGTAGGATCATCCTAGTCAGTCGGTGGGTCCCCTTATTTTGTCTTTATCAAGGTTCTCAGTAACCTCTGTCCTATTTAAAAATTCACAGGGATGGTAATGAGCGAGACCAGACCTGCTCTTCACCATCACAAGGGGGGTTAAAAATGAGTTGAAATGAGCAAACGAGTCTCAACCTTTAAACTGTCACTTTTATTTGTTAAAAATATATGTCAACGAAGTTATTATTAATTTTATGAAATTATATTAAATAATTAAATTTATTATATTTCATAATAATATGTTCACGAAACAAACAATTAAGTCAAATAATTTTTTCGAGCAACACCAACGGTATAATATGGATTGAGTTGAGCCAACCCGATATATTTTGGACCGGCCCTTGTCCATCGGCACCCATAGAATTTGGTCGGAAAAATATATTTTGAATACTTCCTTTTGGAAAAGCCCACGGGAATTAAAAGCATTTTGGTGTTTTAAATACAAAAGAAAAAGAGAAACTCCATTGTTGATACTGGAATGTTTGCTGTCGCCTTCATTTATCAGGCCTCGTAGAAATGTGCAAACTTCCTTACACGGTGTTTAATAATGTGAAAAGAATGATTATTTACCGAAAATATGTATTCATTACAAAACTTGTTAAGAGGTATACTTGTCAATTATGATATATATATTTTGTATATTTTTATTGGATAAAAAGGTGACATTACTTTGTTATAAATGCTTTTCACAGTTTTTATCATCGTACCTTACCAAACAGGACAACTTCATTGTTTAACTGTCTTAAAATATATTTTAATGAATTTTTTTATTTTAAAAATATACTTCTTGCAGCCAACGATTTATCAAACACTCCCGCTACCGGTGAGAACTGTCAACCATTTTTTCACTTGAGCATTGACGGGGTGTTTGGTTGCATGATAATTTTTTGTACATTTTCATGATAAAAAATTGTATTAAAATAAAAAGTAAACCACCTCGTGACATAAAATTATCACGTTTGGAGGGATGATATAACAAAAAAGAGTAACTACCATACATGACCAAACAAAGTGAGGGACCACAAGAAAAAAGAAAAAGGTGAGACCCTCTTTTTTTTGTTTAAGAAGGAAATCACTTTCAAAACATAAAATTATCATGATTACCAAACATCTCTTTTAATAAGTTTTCTTATAATTTTTAAAAATTAAAATAAAAACCTCCGTTATCATGCAACCAAACACCCCCCAAGGGGATCATCTCTTGATATCTTTAGAACCTTAATATCTGATCTAAAATATATATTAAGTCGCTTCAACGTGACTCATGTTATATTGACCCTTAGAAAAGTTAACTTGTTCAGGTTTAGTCCCGGTCAATTTTTCTATCTCGTAAATATATTATTATTAAATTTAATGATTAAAAATAATATTACAAACGGAGGGTATGGCCGAGGACAAGGTATGAGCAGTTTATCAAACAGTCACCCAACAGGACCCTCCTCGCCGGAAAATAATACCACGGTTTATCCAAACTAGTCTTCCAAAATAGCGAATTTAAAATGAAATGCATATATTTTGATAATGTAAGCATCTAAAAAACAAATTTTTGGTCTTGAGAGTTGCTTTATAGACTTTTTTTTTAAAAGAAAACGTAAGAATGTAGATATATTATCTATCTATATTCACATATAAGTAAGTACGTGGAGTTGTTTTATTTTATACGGATTCAAAAAATAAAAAGTAGGCTCAAATAATGCTTGTACACATGGTCACGTATGATGGGACTATATATCGCCCAGTTGCGTGAGAATATTTACATTTGTCACCAAACACAGCTACACTGTCATTCCAAGTTGATTTTGCTCGATCAGAAAGATAAACTTATCAATCATGCATTTACCTTGTGTAGAAAAAATTAATTAATTGTATAGACAACGCAAATAGCTATATAATTGTGATGTTTAATCCTAGTTTTAGGTTGAAAAGTGTACAATCAAGCTGGTGGTGGATATGCGTGCACAAGAGAAGACTCTAATGGGATGTCGATTTTCTATATTGGTTTCGTGTTTGGTGATCAGAATGGATGACAAAAATAGGGAGGATCGCGCAAAACTAGGTATAATACGTGGGGGGTCACAAGAAAAATAAATAAAATTTTACCTTTTTGTCCGCAAAATATCTCGTAAAAATATATTTTTATAATTAACTGACAAATCTTTTTAAACTAATTTTATGGTAAAAGTATATCTTCATATCAAAACTCCTTTCTCCGGAGCTCTCTCGAGCTTGAACCGATGTCAAGTGAAGAGTGAGATTCATGCCGCAATTTAAGAAAAATGACACTTTTTGTTAGGGGGTGCTCATTTTTCCGGCTCAACCCGACGAACTGAATCAAATTAGGCCCTCTTGCACGGTTCGATTCGGGTGGAACAAACTACTAATTCGGTTTGATTTCGCGAACTAACAAAACGGGATGAACTATCAAAATCGAATCAACCCGGAATATATTAAATAATAATTTTTATCGATATATAGTATTATATATATTTTATCATCTACACATAAATTTTAAATATTTTAAATGCATAAATTATATTTTAAATAATAATTATTTAATGATGGGTTAGAGCCAAATCTGAATCAACTCGATTCATTCGGAGTTGACTTGCTATGGCTGATTCGGTGTCGGTGGAGGAAAAAAAAGAAAAAGAAAAAATCTGCCGTCCTACCTTGTTTTGCCGTACCGGGATCTCACCGATAGTTTAACGAGCCCCACGTGCGGATATCCGTACGCCAATCGTATCGGGTACGACCCGTACGTGGTGCATCCACGCCCACGTGCGGGTGATATCGTTTCACGGCCGTGGACTCGTGGGTTTCCGGCGGCCGTGCAAAGCAGCTCGGTACACTTCGACGATTAATTCCGAACTCTGGTTTGTTAAAAATTCGTGGCACGGTCGGAGACAAGCATATGTTTTTTTTGGACACTGATCGTTGAGGTGACAGTGATCTGATGTCTGTCAGATCACTGTCTTGTCCCGATCATGTCACCTTCTTTGTGAGGGGGCTGAGGGAATCCCCTCAGGTGGGCACCTGAGAGGATCCGCTCTCCTGATCGCGATGGTCGAAAACCTGTTGCACGTGCCGGTGGCGAGAGATCGAGTGGGCGCTCGATCCCCACAAATCACCCCGCCCCTCGAGCTGCCCGACCGCAGCCACTGGGAGACTCGAACCCCCGCCCTACTTCTCAGGAGCAGAGACAATACCAACTAAGTCACACTCGGCCGGCAAGACGAGCATATGTTAAATGAGCTAATTTGAACTAGAAAGCACCGCGGGTTAATGGGCTTTGGTTCGAGCGAATCTCTACTCGGTGAAGGTTAAAAGTCAGACAACTTATTGAGGTACTCGGTTAAATGTCTGATTGATTGTCTAATTGATACTTTAATTACATATTTATCTAAATAAACAAGAGCATTATTTAACAGTTATATATATGTAGAACTAACTTCAAAATTATTAGATTTGTTAGAATCGAGTTTAATATGATTCTAGAAATTGAATTTGGATATAAAGGTTCAGTCCAAGCTTTATATACGAACCCTGATGGAGTTTAAGGCTCCGTTTGGCAACCCAGCGGAAGTCCTTTTTTTTGCCTTCACTTCCGTAAAGAAGACCTTCGGTGGTTGAAAGGGACGTTTGGCAACTTTATGCACTCCGCTTCGTTCGGTCATCGGAGGAGGAAGGAGGAAGTTATCTCCAACTCTTTCTTCGGCTGGCTTTTCTCCTCCCGATAACTGCGGGTGACTCTTGGTTGCTAACGGTAAGTCGCGTTCCTCTCCACCTCTCGCGCGCATCCTTCCTTGCCTCCGCACCTCCGCCAGACTGCCGCTGCGCGTGTCCTTCCGTTGCCGTGCTGCCGTCGCCGCCTGCGTGCGACCGCCCGTCCTCGCCTTCCGCCAGCGCCCATCGTCGCCGCAACATCGTCGCCAACCTGAGCGCGGCCGCCGTCGCCACCTGCGTGCGCCCGCCGTCGCCACCTGCGCGGCTGCCGTCGCCACCAGCGCGCACCCGCCGTCGTCGTGCCGCCATCACCACCTGCGCGGCCACCGTCGCCACCTGCGCGTGCCCGCCGTCGCCGTCCAGCCGTCACAACCTGCGCGTGCCGCCGTTGCCGTCCCGCCGTCACAACCTGCGCGGCCGCCGTCGCCACCTGCGCTTGCCCGACGTTGCCGTGCTGCCGTCGGAACCTGAGCGTGGCCGCCGTCGCCAACCTGAGCGCAGCCGCCGTCGCCACCTGAGCGGTTGCCGTCGCCACCTGCGCGGGCCTGTGTCGACGTGCCGGCCCCGTCGCCACCTGCGCGCTCGCAGTCGCCGTGCAGGTATCCCTCTCTCGCTCTCTCTCTCTTCTTCATTGTGATGATCGTATATTTGGCACCACAGCACACATTGGTATCTTTTGCTGTGATTTGCCATTGAACGCACATAAAATCATACACGTTGGAGGAGGAGGGGGGAAGAACTGGTGATATTTAAATTTAACAATTTTTGCACTAGAAGTGATTGTTGTGAATGATAAAAAAATTAGCCAAACAATTTTCACTTCTTTATGTCCGAAGGTCTTCTATTAGAAGTGACTTCACAACGAAAGCACTTCAAAGAGAAGTGTTTCAACCAAGTTGCCAAACGGAGCCTAAATTTAGTTGAACTTGTGTTACTAGGTCGGATGAAAGAAAGAAACTTAGTATGGACATATCAAACAGGTAATGAGTCGAGCTAGAATATATAGACTCATTTTACTTGTTAAATATATACCTACCTGATCATATAAACTCAAAAGATAAATAGGTAAGTCGAGCTTAATTAAGCAACATCTTACTCGATAGCAATCATTTTTTTATCTTAACCCCGATGGCTTCCTTGGGTGTTATGTGTGCGTGTTTGTCGGTAGGGGTGCAAGTGAACCAATAGACTCTACAAGTGTTTCGAAACTCGACTCGATAAAAATTCAACTCAACTTATTTATTATGTTAAATACGTAAACTTGAATAGAAAATAAAATTCGACTTATCAAACGAGTCAAATTTGAACAGACTCTTACTACTCGATAAGTTCACGAGTAATTCGATTAAATATTATATCGAATATTTATTTTAAAAAATTAAATTATGAATATTAATAATTATATATTGTTAATTAAATATATTAAATAATTAAAATTTTAATTTAAACTTAGATCAGGTTCCATAAATGAGCTAAATCTAGAATTTTGCAAATAATTTTTCATTGATTTTAAATTTTATAAATGAGTTTGTATATAACTTAAGTTTGAATGTAGATTAATTTTAGTCTAACTACTACTCGAGCTCGAGTTTGACTCGGCTCGATTAACAAACAAATCAAGTTTGAACAAGGATTCAACATACTCGTTAAAACTCGAACTCTTGTAAAATAAACGAACCAAACTTAAACACTATATTACTCGGCTTGGCTTGACTCGGCTCGTTTGCACCCATATCTGTCTAGTAAGCTAACAAAGAATGTGCATGCATGAATGCAAATGAGTGAATGTTTTCGATCCATAAGCCATCTCTAGTTAATTAATTATTCAAGCCCTTTATAAGCTTCTTAGTCTATCAATGGACTAGTTCCCGGCTGTTCACCTTTCCTTTGATGTTACCCCCTCTTGGGGGCATTCATCTAAACTGGTAAAATGGAAAATTCAAATAGAATTGTTCCGTTCAGATGATCACCTATATTCTGTGTTTAATTTTGAACCAAACTAAACCAATAAGATACGGTTTTGTGCATACTTGCCCTCCTTTTGACTCGAATGAACCGGTTAAATGTTGGCCCCAGTTAATATAATTTTATCTTATGTATATTTTTTATGTTACATATATATTAGTATAAATCTATAGAGTGATACGAGAGAGAGAGAGAGAATTCTCCGTTATAAATAAAAAGCTAAACTTAGTATTGATCTTATCTTAATTAGTTATTTTATTATTATAAAGAAGTTTTATGAGCTGAGCTAACAAATGGAACTGACCAGAATCAAATTATTTGTTTTGTTTGCTCAAGCTAGGTTTGGTCTTTTGTCGAATACTTTTGCTTGTTAACCGCCTAAAATTAAACTGAACCCCCCCTCTCTCTCTCTCCTTCTTCTTCAACTTCCAATCTAATGGGGGTGTTTTGTTACATAAAAAATTGATTTTTTTGCTAAAACCATATTTGTGTAACAATACTTATTTAAAGAGATTTTATCGTTCGATGTAAAAAATGATTTTGAAAAGATTTCTTTCTTGAACAAAAAAGAGGTGAGATCGAGCCGCTTTTTTTTTCCTTGTGGCCACCACCATTTTTTAGCTATAGGTGGCCCTCACTCTTTTTTGTTGTCATCTCTCATCAAACATGATATCTGTGTATCTTACATTTGGCTGCATGCTAAATTCATATAAACTTTCAAAATACAAAATTGCATTAAAATAAAATGCAAGTTAGCCAAGGACATAAAATTGTCATATTTGGTGTGAGATGCAATAACCAAAAAAAAAAAAGGAACTGAGAAGTGGGGAGGACCACAAGATAAAAGGAAGGGTCTCAACTCTTTTCTGTCCAAGAAAATATCTTTTGAAAATATAAATTTGCAATGGTTTCCAAACAACCTCTTCTAACAAGTATCTATGCAACCAAGACTCAATTTGTCATGCAACCAAACACACCCAATCAGGCTACAATACATTTATCTTAATATAATATTTTATGCGAGTGTATAAAAGTTGCTGTGCAACCAAACACTACCCATGTAAGGAGCAGCAACGCCCACTAGTTTACTTGCCAATTGTCACTATGCTTCTCACATAAATGGGGTAGATTTAGACAAACTTGATCGGATGAAAATATTGCTTGTTGTAGAGGGTAGAAGAAAGAAACAGTGCACTACAACATTTTCTTCTTCTTTGTGCACTTCATTTTTTTTTTTCATTTTTCTACTCTTTCCTGCACATCCTCCTTGTAGAATGTTAGGTAGACAAGAGTCAAAGGTTTTAAATCTATCGGATCTGAGTAGACCGCAATCTATATTTCATATCCATATATTTAATATTACGAGAAATCATGCACTACTGTCTTGGTCAAGGGAGAGATACCTAGATGAAAAAATAATAATCTTATGGGAGTGTTTGGTTGCACGATAATGGAAATTTTTATTTTTATTTTTAAAAATTATAAGAAAACTTGTTAAAAGACGTGTTTGACAACCGTGACAAATTTATATTTCGAAAGTAATTTTCATCTTAAACAAAAAAAAAATTCATACTTTTTTTTTCTTGTGATCTCCCACTTTGTTTGATCATGTGCGGTAGTTACTCTTTTTTACCATCACATCTCTCCAAACATGATAATTTTATGCCATGAGTTGGTTCATTTTTTTATTTTAATATAATTTTTTATCACGAAAGTGTACCAAAAATTATCGTGCGAGCAAACACTCGTTAGATAACTTCGAATGTTCGATTTAATTTAAAATCAACCAACTAAATATTTTATGCCCTGTTTGGTTAGAGTTTCATTTTCGGTACTATATCAATATTGATATTAATATTTTCAAATGTTGGAGTATCTATATCAAAAGTAATACGAGTTGTCACTTGTATTACATGATATGTTTTATCTGTACTATAAATTTTAAAATTGATACAGTTAACCAAACACCTCTTAATGGTTCCTATCGATATCAATTTTAAAATTGACAGTGATAGAGGTACCTAATAGTGTTACCAAACAAAGTATTAACTTCGAAATTCAAGGAGGATCTTGGTCACAAACAAGTGATTTTGAGACAAGAAAATTAGGATAAAACAAACAAGTCCTTGGATTAATAAGAACTGTGTTCCCGTACAGACAACCCCGACCCGAACGTGCCCATCCAAATACGGGCAGCTGGGTCCCGGTCTGTGCGTGCAATACCATCGAAGTATGTATCCGACCGAACTTGGACCTTACGGCCGCCGGCGGGCCAGCCGTGCACCTACCGCGTCCCCGATCAGAGAGTGGGGGTGGTGGACCGGCGCTGCACGGTCGTAGATGGCTGGTTGTGTATCTTTTTATGTCATGAATGAATATGGTCTGTTTGTTAAAAAAAAAAAAAAAAAAAAAGAGAGACTCGCCTGGCACGACGTCACGCGCGGTCCTCCGTCCACGCGTGCACCCCCGCCACCGTCCGGTCGCGGAAGTACAGCCGTGGGCCGCTGACCCGAGCAAGGACCCGCCTCGCCTCCGTGACGTGGGCCGACCCATTAAGAAAGAAGAGAGGATCCCCCCAGTTTCACGGTGAAGAGAACACCTCCGGTCTTACCGAACGAGTTTACTTGTTGCTGCACCAACCGGTTCAACGTTACTAATGGGGTGTTTGGTTGCACGATAACTAATGGGGTGTTTGGTTGCATGATAATTGAGGTTTTTATTTTAATTTTTAAAAATTGTAAGAAAACTTGTTAAAAGAGGTGTTTGACAACCATGACAATTTTATGTTTTGAAAGTGATTTTCTTCTTAAACAAAAAAAGAGGGTCTCACCTCTTTCTTTTTTCTTGTGGTCCCCCACTTTATTTGGTCATGTGCGGTGGTTACTCTTTTTTGTAATCACATCCCTCCAAACATGATAATTTTATGTCATGAGTTGGTTTACTTTTTATTTTAATACAATTTTTTATTACAAAAAATTATCATGCAACCAAACACCCTATAATGGGGTGTTTGGTTGCATGATAATTGAGGTTTTTATTTTAATTTTTAAAAATTGTAAGAAAATTTGTTAAAAGAGGTGTTTGACAACCATGACAATTTTATGTTTTGAAAGTGATTTTCTTCTTAAACAAAAAAAGAGGGTCTCACCTCATTCTTTTTTCTTGTGGTCCCCCACTTTATTTGGTCATGTGCGGTGGTTACACTTTTTTGTAATCACATCCCTCCAAACATGATAATTTTATGTCATGAGTTGGTTTACTTTTTATTTTAATACAATTTTTTATCATGAAAGTGTACAAAAAATTATCATGCAACCAAACACCCTATAATGGGGTGTTTGGTTGCATGATAATTGAGGTTTTTATTTTAATTTTTAAAAATTGTAAGAAAACTTGTTAAAAGAGGTGTTTGACAACCATGACAATTTTATGTTTTGAAAGTGATTTTCTTCTTAAACAAAAAAAGAGGGTCTCACCTCTTTCTTTTTTCTTGTGGTCCCCCACTTTATTTGGTCATGTGCGGTGGTTACACTTTTTTGTAATCACAACCCTCCAAACATGATAATTTTATGTCATGAGTTGGTTTACTTTTTATTTTAATACAATTTTTTATCATGAAAGTGTA
Organism: Cryptocoryne crispatula var. balansae; assembly: GCA_036172225.1. Taxonomy (NCBI): domain Eukaryota; kingdom Viridiplantae; phylum Streptophyta; class Magnoliopsida; order Alismatales; family Araceae; genus Cryptocoryne; species Cryptocoryne crispatula. The sequence goes on from CM069930.1 coordinate 38,267,100, forward strand.
CAAAAAATTATCATGCAACCAAACACCCCATAAGGTTTTTATTTTAATTTTTAAAAATTATAAGAAAACTTGTTAAAGAGGTGTTCGGTAACCATGATAATTTTATGTTTTAAAAGTGATTTTCTTCTTAAACAAAGAAAGAGGGTCTCACCTCTTTCTTTTTTCTTGTGGTCCCCCCACTTTGTTTGGTCATGTGTGATAGTTACTCTTTTTTGTTGTAATCATATCCCTCCAAACATGATAATTTTATGTCATGAGTTGGTTCACTTTTTATTTTAATATAATTTTTTATCATGAAAGTGTACAAAAAAACTATCATGCAACCAAACATCATTACTGAAATATTATTGAACAATTACCAAATTTTTACTGAACCATTACTGAAGTCTGTGTAACTCGTTACTAAACTATTACCGAAATCTTACTGAACTATTACTACAACGTTATTGAACCGTTACCGAAACATTACTAAAACTTTATTAAACTGTTACTGAAATATTTCTGAAGCGTTACTAAACCGTTACTGAAGCCAGTATAACTCGTTACTAACCTGTTACTAAAACCTTACCGACCCGTTACTAACCGGTTCAATAACAAATGAACCGGTTCTTGCTGAACTGCCACTTAAGTGACAAAGAAGTAGGGATGTAAACGGAACGAGTACAGAGCGGATATTATTTAACTATTCAGATAATCCGTATCGGGTACAAATCGAACACGAATACGGATCGAATATTATAAGTCGGATAATCTTCGAATTCGGAGCTGATACGGATAATATCCACTTCGAAATGTTAATTAAATATTATTAATAAATATATTTAATAATATGCAAATACATAGAAATAAAAGTATACAATATAAAATTTATCATATATTTATTAGCATTAACTTAGTATACTAATATATAATAGAGAATATTTAATCATATTCGTAAATATAATGATTTTAAATATATAATTATATATATTATGCATATATTATCAAAGATAGAGTCGGAGCGGATCTTAAATAGAGCGGAGCAGATATTTTCATGTCCACTCCGATTAATGTTTAGATAATATCAGTATCCGGATATCGGCTCTGACGAATATCTAAAATTGGATAATATCTACCAAATAGATATGAATTCAGAATGAATCTAAATGTTATCCGTATCCATTTACAGTTCTACAGAGAAGTTGTGACATGTTCGGATTGGAGATGAAAACTGAGGATGCTCTCTCTGCCGTGAAACTAAGGGGATCCAAACTCTAAAGAAAATGGTGCCGGACCCACCAAGGGGCATGGAAACACTTTTTTTTGTCATGGCCACGTTGGCCGGAAAACCCCGCGTGCGCGGGTGACGGTGGATCGATCCCCCGCTGGCTCGGTCCCCACCATATAAACCCTCCAAGGGGCATGGAAAGAAACTGAGGATGCTCTCTCTGCCGTGAAACTAAGGGGATCCAAACTCTAAAGAAAATGGTGCCGGACCCACCAAGGGGCATGGAAACAATTTTTTTTTGTCATGGCCGCGTTAGCCTGAAGCCCCCTTCAAATAAACCCTCCAAGGGGCATGGAAAGAAACTGAGGATGCTCTCTCTGCCGTGAAACTAAGGGGATCCAAACTCTAAAGAAAATGGTGCTGGACCCACCAAGGGGCATGGAAACAAATTTTTTTTGTCATGGCCGCGTTAGCCTGAAGCCCCCTGCGCGCACGGGCGACGGGGGATCGAGTCCCCGCTGGCTCGGTCCCCACCAGATAAACCCTCCAAGGGGCATGGAAAGAAGAGGATGCTCTCTCTGCTGTGAAACTGAGGGGATCCAAACTCTAAAGAAAATGGTGTCGGGCCCACCAAGGGGCATGGAAAAAAAAATTTTGGTCATGACCGTGTTGGCTGGAAGCCCCGCGCGCGGGCGGGCGACGGGGGATCGAGCCCCGCTGGCTCGATCCCCACCAAATAAACCCTCCAAGGGGCATTGAAAGAACCTGAGGATGCTCTCTCTACCATGAAACTGAGGGGATCCAAACTCTAAAGAAAATGGTTCCAGGCCCACCAAGGGGTATGGAAACACTTTTTTTTTGTCATGGCCGCGTTGGCGGGAACCCCCCCCCCCCCGCACTCGGGCTACGGGGGATCGAGCCCCCGCTAGCTCGGTCCCCACCAGATAAACCCTCCCCCCCTCGAGAGGGCCGGGCGTCATCCGCCGCCCTCGAACCTCGCCCTCCCGCAAACACGGTGGGAGGGGTTGCCAACCGAACTACGCTCGGCCAGTAAGGGGGCATGGAAACACGTTCTGCCATTTCAGAGTAGAACCTTCCACGTCTGCTTCGATGTTCGTGCGTCGTGCCCCTAACAACCTCCATCCTAGTGGGGTCAGCCGTTGAGACGATGTCGGTTCCGTTGACCAAACAGATCTCGAGTTCCCCCGCACCGTAGGGCCGTACAAGATACAGTTTGGTTCGATTTTAAGATTTAATCGGACTGGATAACAATATCCAAAAGAGCTGAACAGACCCATTCGGTTTGATACCAAAATGTTATTTTATATTTAAAATAATCAATTACATGTATATACAGATTTAACGTATAAATAATTAGTTTAAATATTATTTTATTAATAATATATTTAGTTCCGCTTGGACATCCCGTCCTATCTACGCGTGCACTTTTTTTTTTTTTGAACAACAACACAAACACATTTATACTATAGAAAAAGAGTACATCAAACAAACTATGACGCCATTACATGAAAACAAAGACCCGATGAACAAGATGATACAAGAGTTCCGTTGAAGACCAACTTGTCTAACAATTCAACACATAGCCACTTCATGACCAAAGATCGGCGTGCACTTACTTTGGGGAAACTCTTCTTGATTCTCTTGTGGTGGTTCGAGTGAGTGGCCGATCTTATTGTTACATACTTAGGACCTGTTTGATAGTACTGAATGTATGTCTTATTTTTTTATTCGGTTAGAGATTTCATGCATTGATTTGTTTGGTAAAATATTTAAAAACACTTATGAAGAACATATGAAGTTTAAAAATTGTCTGAACCATTAAGATAGCAAGAATTACTTCTTCATGTTCAGGTGTTACTAGTGAGACGTTAAGGGCATGTTTGGTATCAAAATATTTTAAGGTTAATCTTAATTTATCCTTTAAATTTTGGAGATAAACTAAATTTATCTCTAAATCATCTCGACATCAAATAGCTCTTGAGAGTGTGTAGCAGTCACAGTCAACTAAAAAAAAAAGAAAAAAAAATTTACATGACACCAATGTGACAGTGGCATCAATTGACTGTAGCCATGATGGTCGTTCCACAAAGGAAGTGTTCTTCATATTTTAATTATATTTTTATTAAAAAATGAATATTTTTATTGACTTGTAAAATGATTATATTAATAATACTAATATATTAAAACAATATTTTTAATTATTTAAAATTTTTAAAGATTAACTATGAACTAAAGGTGTAGATTATATTTTTATTAAGATATTGATTTTAATTATTTATTAAACATATTTTGTAAAATGTTATGCACGTCTAAAATAAGTCCTATTGACTCTTGTTTGGATTTGGATGTTTTATCAAATAAGATATGTCTGCATCGTGATAAGATCTACATATTTTATCAAACAAACTGAGCACCTATCTCCTAATAAAAATAGGTACTTTCTTACCACAAACTAAGAGAGTAGATGCGAAATTAAGTGTTTAAAATTTCAGATTAAGCCAAAACAAACACCATCTCACAATGTGATTAAATTTAAAACACAATAATTTAAAATTGAACCAGACTATATCTTGTGCAGCCAAGGAACCGACGTGGTCTCAAACCTTACCTCTTTTTTTTTGAACAATGGATACCATATATTCATAACACGAACAAGTACAAGAGTATCATTGCAAAGACACAAATAAGAGAAAACGGACAGACTACGATGACTAACAGACCAACTACGGTACTATTAGAAATTATCTTGTCCAACAGACGCAAACATAACCACCAAGCGACTAAGCGTCGACGAGCTGAGATAAGAACTCTCTTCATGGAGTTTGATGATTGCAACGAGACCGGAAGATCACACCAAAATGGTGTGGATTTCGCCCAGACTATCGGTCTCGAAAGTGAGATCGTGACGACGAAGGAAATATGGAAAATTAACTTAACTAAACCTAACCAAAACACAACTGAGAACAAAAGACTAAAACGTAGACTAAACAAACATAGATATGTTAGGCTCAATATCTCTAGTGCATATAGAGAATACAAAAAACCTAGATGGACATATAAACAGAGCACTAGAGAATGAGCGGCACCACAAAAACTAAACATTTTGGGAGGAAGGCGTTAAACCTTCCTCCCGGACGAAGAGACACTCAAAACATCAAGCTGACGGTAACACCGAAGAGGAGGTCGTCGATCACTCACCAAGGCAGAAGGGGATTGGGGCCCAACGGACAGGGAGCTGAAGGAACGGGAGGAGGAGAATCGCAGGGGGAATGTCGGAAAGCCGAGGAAAGGGGGTTCCTGGGGGAGGCCGGCGCCTAGATGGGATTTGGGGGTCAGGGATCAGGTGAAACCGTCGGAAGGGTTGCCGGAAGGGTGCCCGATAGAGCAGGAAAGGAGCTTTCAGGAGGTTAAACCAAAGCCCGGGGCAGCCGAAGGGGATGGGGGGTGAGGGGTCTACCGGGAGGCGGTGAGGGGGCTTAGGGGTTTAGGGCCAGGGGGTTGCCGTAGGGAAGAAATAGGGGTGAGTGCCGGGTGATCAAAAGGAGGGGAACGGTGAGGGGAACTTAGGGGTTTAGGGCCGGAAAGGCTTGGAGAAGAACGGATAAGCTGAAATGGGGGCAGTTGAAGGAGAGAACAAAGGAACAAGAAGGTTACCGAGACCCAACGAGAGACGATGAGAGCGTCGATGGAGACCGGCGAGGACGCCGAGTAACCTCTTGGAACCGGCGAGGTCGATGCTGCTTCCACCGCTGCGAGAACGGCGATGATGCCGCCGAGCTTCCAGTGAAACTTCTGGAGGAAGCCCTCCGCCCCCTGAGGAGGGCTTCTCTCAAACCTTACCTACCCGATGGCTATGCCATCACTCCACTTAAATGGTTTCTGGACTTCCAACTTTCAACTTAACTTATCACACAAGTTTTCTGGTTTACAACTTTGATTTATGATTCGAGACGACTTTCACTTACGACTTAAGATAATTTACGACGTGCGATTTAAACCTTACGACTTACGAATTCAACTTACAAGTCAAGACAACTTCCGACTTTTGCCATAAGATGACTTAAGACTCGGACTCATGAGTTACGACTTCAAATTGAGTTGTAACTTACGAGTTATGACTTTCGACTTTTAATTTAAGACAGCCTACAACTCAAGACGACTTCCAATTTCCTACTTGCGAGTCACGACTTCCGACTTAAGGCAACTTACAACTTAAGACTTGTTAGACTTATAATTTATGACTTCTAATTTTTGGTTGCTAATTTACACTTATAACTTACACCTTTCGGGTTATGATTTTTGACTTTCAATTTCCAACTTCAAATTTTTGACTTTAAGTTGACTATTGACTTTTGAAGTTGAAGGGTCCAGTAAATTTAAGCAACTTAACCTTTTTATGAAAGATCCCACATGAGATTATACCCACTTTTCAACGTTCCACAAAATGTACTCATAAAACTATTATCAAGATGCTTTTAAGTTATAGCTTTGTCATAAAATTCTTTAATAAAAGATAGAAAAATAATATAAAACTGTAGTATTGTTAATTTTTTATCTCTGACCAATTAGATGATGTGTTACTTGAAATTGAGTTTGTTACAAAAATATGTTTCCGTAATAAAACTTGTTAAAAGGAATGGTCGGCAATCGTTAGAAATTATGTTTTTATAAAAAAATTTATTGAACCAAAAAAACGAGGAAACCTTTTAAATCTTTGTAGCCCCATCTTTTGTAATTATACAATGTTTCTACAATATTGTTGTTATATATCACCAGACATGACATTTTGTTTCAATATATAATTTTATCATGAAAATATTAAAAAAAGTAATTGTGCAACTGTACATCCAGAAGGCTAGGAAGAAGAAAACTGTTTTAAAACAAAGGCGGCGGAGACCTCGTCCATGGATATCCCCATAGAGAAGGGATTTGGACGTTCGCTCGGAAGGCGCCGTGCGCGATTGGGGTTCGCACCATCGGAACAGATTCCAATGCTAAGGGGACCGCTCGTCACTCTATAAGTGCACCAGGGGAAGCTCAAAATCCACCGGAATTCCCGTGGTGCTGCGGTGCTGATTTGCCTGGTGAGCCTCTCCTAGTTTTGTGGCGATCAATCAGCCGCTCACAAACTGGGTAAAGAGCCGCAATTTTTCTGCCGGCTAAATATCTGGTGTTTTGTCTGGTCGATCCTGCTTTTCTTTTCTGCTTCCCTTGCGATTCCCTGGTTCTTTCCTGTCGATCGAAGTTTGGGTGTGTTAGGGTGCTTTTTTGCAGATGTTTTTTATCGTCTTTGTTCTTGATGTTGAGCTAGATTAAGAGTGGAATAATGATGCGTAGACCCTGCCATGGTTCATTGTTGTCGTCGCTGTGAAGATCATAGTTTAGGCTTTGGCTAACGGGGTATTTTAGGTAGTAGAGCTATTGAGATGGAAACTACGATACTTTATCGTGCATCTTTCTCTTGGGTTGCATTACCATAATTTACTTTGACTCGACTGCTGCAAAACGTATTCCAATTTTAATGGAGGATTTCTATTCCATCTATGTTTTAATGTTTAGGCGAAGTTGTTCATCAGATTTTTTTTTAGATGTCATATTGCTCTTTGCAGCATCTAAGGTAAATGAAAAAGATAAGAGATTGTCTAATCAGGATTATAATATTTACAACACCCTCTGCTTTAGGAGACAAATGGAAAGGTGCCTTTTGACAGGTTTCCCTTCCTGAATAGTTTCCTAATGGTTTCACTTGGACTTGTTTCATGAAAATTGCCTAAGAAATCTTGAAAAATATTACTTTCCCTTAAGTGTGGTCTTTTGATACCTACGTTGTCAAAGACAGTTGAGGTGACTGCCTAGGCAATGAGACCAGGAAGTCTCCCTCCTGCTTCAACTCAGGCTGGAATGCCTAGGTGATCACTAAAGGCTCTTCTTAGAGGGTGTTAGAGAGGTCACTGGAGGGAGTGTGAGCTAGAGAACTAAACATGCTTGGAGGTCCACTCCAAACAAGCAGCGAGAGTGGTCAAGGGTTCTGTTTCTCCACCGATAGAGCGATACCCTTTGCTAGAGACCTCTCTTGCTCCACCGGTCTTTCACTCTCTTTCCTTTTTCTCTTCACTATCCCATATTTTCTCTTAATCTTTCTTTGTTCCCTCTAACTGACCAAATAACCCCCTATTGCAAGCTCTTCCCTGTTTACCTCAACCACCTGGAATAAGGAAACCCCTTCTTGCCTTAGGCGTTTCACAACCCCTTATATAGTTCTATCACTTTTATGTTTTATGGGACTAGAAACATTATCTAGCAAATGTTTGAAAATTTCTGTTTTATTACTGAATTTGTGATCAAGAGAAGTGGCCAAACTAATAAATAGGTACAATGGGGATCAACATGTGTGAGATCCTCATCCCTCTTTACATTGGCTTGCATTACGTATGGTCCACTGAGTATCAAAAATCATCAAACTTTGCTTTTTATATTCATTTTGAGTCACCTCATTTTGTTCCTACTGCCAGCCTTATGTCCACGATGGCTGACATGTAGAAGGTTAATGTGGTTTCAGAAAATAAACCTTTGATGAATGTTATTAGGAACAAAAAAATTTGTTTTTATGCTCAGTCTAAAGTAGAGTCTCTGATGTTTCCGAAACAAGTGTATTGGGGATAGAGCGAGAGTTGCGAGAATCGAGGATATAGAAAGAGAGGGTAGACTTCGTTGGTTTGGCATATCAGGCGGTGTCCTCTGGAGGCACCTGTCAGACAAGTAGATGTCTTGATGTTGCCGCAAAAGGAGTAGAGTAGTAGGTCCAAGTTAAATTGGCGTAAACGAATCCAGAGAAGCATACTTTCCATCTGAAGCCTGAGAGAATTTCCAAAAAGGAAGTTATCTTCATGATCCAGAGAAGCTAGCAATCTCCAGAGGAGTACTATATATCTAGCCTATCATAGATAGGAAAGGGATGTGTAATTTTAACTTATTGGTCAATTTTATTTGCCATAAAGCCATTCTTTGAATATAGTATCAGGTGGTCCTGTTTCCCGGCCATTGATAATCATTAAGGCCACAGTTCCTAAAGTCACGTTTTGCAATTTTTGAATGCTCCCAACCCACAATAACCTGAGTTTGGCTTGATATTTATTCTTAATGTGCTAAATGCCTCCGGTTTTGATATGGTTGTGCAGGTCACTATAATCTGAAACTGGCAGTTTGACTGGAGGGTTATCCATCTTAGGATTAGACATACTCCAAGTTTTTCATTTATATGTTTAAAAGTATCATCTCTTTCTCATTTAATAGTCCTTTTTGCTTCTTTTTTCGTTATATTGTACTGTTAATAAGCTTCGCTGATATCACTCTTGGGTCATTTTTTATACCAATCTCTTGTTCTCTTTCATTTTTTGCACTTATTCATTTCACCACCAAGTCTCCTTTTTAGATGAGCCATATCTTTTAGACTCTTCAAGTACTTTTTTAGCAAGCTCTCTAATATTTATAGTCATGTTTATCCACGTAGCATTGACATCTATATCTAACTTCTAATCATTTATCTTAAGAAGTTCATTCATAAATGTTTGTTGTTTCATCCCTTTTTAACTTCCACCATTTTATTTTAAAAGAAATGTTTCTTTTAAATGTATTTGTTTGTGTTTTAATATTAACCATCAAACTATGTTGACTCGTTAAAGTTTCACTCAGAATAACTTTACAATCTTTACAAATAGTCCAATTAGACTTTCTTGTGAAAATGAAGTCAGTCTAACTTTTATTTTGTCCACTTTTAAATGTTATTAAATGAGATTCTCTTTTATTAAAATAAATATTACTTAGAATAAGATTAAACCATAAAATTTAGAATATTTTTTCTTCTTCATTTAAATTTTCATATCCAAAATCTCTTTGAACTTTTTCATGTTCATGGCATTTGTTTCAAACATGTCCATTGAGATCTCTATCAATAAAAACATTTTCTTCATTTGGTATACTCTATATAAGGTCATCCATGTCTTCTCAAAAAGTTTTTTTAATCTTGCTACTTAATTTGTTTTGTGGAGCATAAGCACTAATTATATTAATTATCTCTATTTCTATAATCAATTTATCATAATAATCTTATTTCCTACTCTTTTTATTAAAACAATTGCATCATTTAATGTTTCATCAACAATGATACTTATTTCATTTTTATTTCTCTTTTCTTGTATACCATAATTTATAACATGTGTTTCCTACTTCCTTGCATTTCTCTTGTATCCACTTGGTTTCTTAGGTACACAATATTAAATTTTATTTTCTCTGTACTATTAACAAGTTTCATAAAAAATTTTTGGAAGATATCCAATATTCCAAGTGCCTATTCTTATCATTTTTTTCAATATTTTCTTTCTTAGATTTATTTCTATAATATTTTTTTTGAGTTTGTTAAAGAGTTTGTATATTGCTCTACATTTTTCTCCTATCCACTTGATTTCTTGGATTAGACATATTTTATCTCATTTATATGTGGGAATTGTTGCTCTCTGCTGACCCTTTTTTAACGTGTAATCTGAAGAAAGATGCCAAATCTTTTGTAGTTTAGTATTTTTAAACTTTATGCTTCAGGGTAATAGTAATACTAAGAATATGCTATCTATTTATAGAATATGGATTGTGCTAATTTATTTGCCGGTGATAAATTTGCGTTACTTCTTAGTGACTACTCTCAATCTCTAGCATTTTATATGCCACAATTTTCTTGATACTAGAATTTTTATCCAAGGCCAGATCTGCCAGTATCAGCCCATCTGATTGGATCCAACCAAGCCCCCATGGCTGCTGCAGGCCCCTGGGGGGGGCACATTTTAGTTTTAAATTTTTTTGTATATATTTTAGATCTGCTATTTCTATTTTAAATACTATTGAGATCCATTAGTTTTCTCAACTATTTTGTATAAAGTAAATAATTTAAGATCAGATGGCCATGCCATATTGGGGCCGTACCGGTCATTGGTGGCCCATCCGCTCCCATCCTGCTAGCTGCCAACTTTGTGGTTATCTAACTTGTTAACTTATGCGGTACGCAAGTTTGTGCAAAAGCATTTGGATCATAACATAAGATGTTTTGTGATAAACCAGGACTAATCATAGTTAGCCTTTTATGGAACTGGCTTAATTGCAACTTCACTATTTGTCTGTTTAGAATTTCTTAAATGTCGAATATCTTGGGATCAAAGCATGTGCTTGACATGGTTTGCCTCTATGCAGAAGATGGCTGCTGTAGCTACTGCGGAAGCCTGTGATGCAAATGCCTTTCTTTTGGCAAGCGGAGAGCTTCGCATACTTCAGCCAATCTTCAACATGTACGGACAGCGCAGGGCATTCTCTGGTCCAGTAGTAACCCTCAAGGTATTTGAGGACAACGTTCTGGTGAGGGAGCTTTTGGAGACACCAGGTGGTGGAAGAGTGCTGGTGATAGATGGTGGAGGAAGCCTGAGGTGTGCCTTGGTTGGCGGAAACATCGGGCAGTTGGCTCAGAACATGGGATGGGCTGGCATTCTGGTCAATGGGTGCATCAGAGATGTGGATGAAATAAATTCTTGTGACATTGGAGTCAGGGCTTTGGCAGCACATCCTTTGAAGTCAAACAAGAAAGGTGTTGGTGAAAAACATGTTCCAGTGCACGTCGGAGGTACTTTAATATTTGATGGTGAATGGTTATATGCAGATACCGATGGCATCCTAGTTTCAAGATCAGAACTTTCTCTGTGACTATAACACCAAGCGACAGAGCCTCCGCTTCTAAATAAGCCCCCATGATATCTTTATATGTACTTCATCTATGATTTTCGCATCCATGAAACCGAATTCTGCATTCTTATTCGGCAAAATAGCGGCCGGTATGGCTGCCATGAAAATGAATGTGGTTCCAGATCAGTTGGAGATTTTTTTTAGATGGAAATGAGTAAGTTCTGATTGGTTAGAGAAGGTGTTTGAGTAAAAGGGATTTTGCCAAACGCCATATGTTAGTGATGTTCAGCTTGCACGAGAGCTGCAGACTCCAAGGTTCATGTTAAAGGAACTTGAAAGTTAGCATCTGAGTGCAGTATTCTGCATTAGTGTCATTGCTAGATTTAGATTTAGATCCGGCTTTGACAAGTGATTCGTCATGCGGAGACTGGGACTAAATCTCTATGGTGCTTGTATCAGCTGATATGTTGCCCCAAATTGCAGTTTGATAGCTAATGCCCGTTTTGGTGGATTATCATACTGAATCCGAGATCTTGACGTGGATCCTTCAAAATCGCGTTGGAGCGACATGCACGCCGACACACCGCGGCAAAAAAAAAACGGACTCGTAGGCTATTTCAATACTATTTGGTGGATACGATGAAAAAGATAGGGATCGTGTGTCACTAAAAAAATGAAGGATCAGAAGGAAAAATTAAACAAATCCTCACATTTTTTTTTCATTTAAAAAGAATCTCTCTAAAACAAATATTTTAACATAGGTGATTGGTTTAGTTTTACAGCCGAGAATCTTATGGGGTGTTTGGTTGCATGATAATGAAAGTTTTTGTTTTAATTTTTAAAAATTGTAAGAAAATTGGTTAAAAGAGGTGTTTGGTAACCATGATAATTTTACGTTTTAAAAGTGATTTTCTTCTTAAACAAAAAAAGAGGGTCTCACCTCTTTCTTTTTTTTCTTGTGGTCCCTCACTTTGTTTGGTCATGTGTGGTAGTTACTCTTTTTTGTAATCACATCCCTCCAAACATGATAATTTTATGTCATCAGTTGGTTCACCTTTTATTTTAATACAATTTTTTATCATGAAAGTGTACAAAAAATTATCATGCACCCAAACACCCCATTAGTGTCGTAACACAATAATGGACACGTTTGATCCCCCCTAGTTGGGACTCAGATGCCTCGCGTCACAGCTCAATTTTTAAAAGCACTGATAAAAAAAGAAAGAAAAACTTGTTAACTAGAGAATCTGGATCCCCTCAATCCCACCGTGGTGGAAACATTTTTAGTCCTCAATCAGAACATATCACAAATCTCATATCACTTAAGTGACGGTTCAATAACAATCGGTACATCATTATTAAATTATTAATAAACTGATTCAGTAATTTAATAACAGTTAAATAACGAGTTATACTAAGTCAGTAACAATCCAATAATGACTTGTATTGACTCCAGTAACCATTTAGTGAAATTTTAATAACAATTCAATAACGTTTTGATAATATTTAATAATGATTCAATAACATTAACATTTCGTAACAAGTTACTCCAGTTTAGTAAATTTTCAATAACAATTAAATAAAATTTCCATAGTATCTTATGACAATTCAATAACGAATTACATAAATTTTAATAATAGTTCAATAATAGATTAGTATGAGTTCACTAACGGTGAACCAATTGATTCAATAATAGTCAAATCAATTTTTACTGAACCGTCACTTAAATGACTTAAAAGTTGTGACATATTCTAATTAGAGAATGAAAATGCTCTCCACCATGAGACTGAGATGATCCGAACTCTGATACAAAACAGTAACAGGCAATCCAAAATACAACCTTCTAGTATCTGCTTCCGTTAGAGGTAGATATTTTAACGTTGTTTAGTAAACTTCTTGCTCAACCTGTTCAGAAACTTCTACACGCAAGTTATTGGAGACAACAGCACTTGCCAGTTCTCAAAAGGAACCTTACAACGGGATATTTGAAGGTTAATTTTAACATCAAAACTGAAAAAATAACTTCCAACATCAGCTCCTTTTCTCGCAAACAGGCGGTTGAGAGAATGGGTCGTTTGCCCATTTATGCCTGAATGAGATAGATATTCGATAAACCTAAATAGTTCTCATGTTTCTGATGGACACAAGGCGAGGCAGAATTCTGAAGTTCAGATGCCCACACGGATAGACATGCAGAAACCCAAATTTGCAGGAAGCATAAAAATCTGGCCATGAGACTAAATGAAACAGTGGGGAAGAATAGAAATCCGTCGTAGCAAACCATCTGAAAAGGAAAAAAGAAAGATTGATCCGGTCTCTGCAGATTCCGACCACGCCTATACATGTCACCATCTAAATAAAGGCGGTGCGACCCCCTCTTCTGGTGTGCCTATCGTACGTCGTATTGAATTTGTCAACCAGCTCGTTCATAGTGCTGCAGAAAAGACGAGCCTCAGCAAATCTCCATCAACAAAATCGAAGTAGCTTCAGAACAAGGACTTGGCTTTTTCATATAACTAGAAAGTAGATACATCACATATGAATTGACAAAAAATCTGCTAATGTGTTTGGAACGAAGCTAAAAGAAATCATTGATAGATAATCAAGCAACATTTTTCACCAATGAATATCAAGATCACGACCCGGTATAAGTCCATCTTGCAATCCTGCAAACCATGGTTGATGACACAAATGAGAATTATGGGTGGAGGAGAATAATCCACAAGGGTAGGAGACTGGGAGTTTCATAGTGGTGAGATCGAAGGTACATATCATTGGGCGGTAGTCTAAAAGAGGATTTCCGACTTCTGACAGGTCAACAGGTGGCACAGACTGAGAAGGGGGGGGAAGTATCATTGGGTGGCAGATTAAGATGGCAAAAACAACTGGGAGATGAGAGGGGCATCAAAATTAGCGTCCGTGGCAGAAGCATCTTAACTCCTAAGACAAGGTGATGCTGCTAATGAAATAACATCGAAAGAGTAGATGCTAGAGGAGAGCAACGAAGTGAACTGACAGGTATGAAAAGCCGGACTGAAGGGTTGGTTGGCTGTAACCAGAAAAATACAGGAGTGGCTATCTCATTCAGGATCTCTTCAAAGGTTTCTCGCTTTTCAGGATGCTCAGAATTCATTGAATAAATCCAATATGCACGGTGCTCCAATAACTAAGACATGGATTTAAATAATTTTGATATGAAGCCATATTTGATCCAAATGCCAAATAGTTAGGATATAAAGCTAGGTTGGATGTGATTCCATCGACAGCAGAACATGAAATGAAACGAAGGAAAGTATGTGCTACTTTATTTCAATCATTACTAGTCATATAATCTGAGCAACTGTATCTCTACTTGTGTCAGTATCAACTAGCGCTACTTGGTTACTTCATCCAACTATAAAACACATCAGCAATGAATGCGATGAATTAATGCTTAATATACACTACATCCCTTTAACCATATTCCTCCACATCAATAGATATCTTGTAGGCATTGCATCATTTTCCAATCATAAGAAAACAGGAAAGACAAGATACCTTGAACAGTTGGTAAGCATTGCCAGGTACGTGACAAGAAGTGTGTCATTAAACTCCTGCAAAAGAATAATCTTAAAGTGGTCGATTCAGAGAAATTATAGAAGCAACAAACTTTCTGTTATGCTGACTGAGCCATCTATGCAGTAGAGGTTTTGGAACAACAAGCTTCCGTTTGTCACAAGCAAAATCATGAACATGCAAAATCTCCAGGAATCAAACACTTGATAACAAAATATGATTGAAAGAAATAACGACAGCACAAACCATCAAAAAGTCATCCTGAAATTTCTCTGATTCAATAGCTGGCAATCTTCTCAATAGACTCGATAGTTGTCTCAGCAATGAGTTGTCAAGAGGTATATCACCTGCAAGCAATTGGAAACACATTCAGATTGTAGTTGAAACAACACTTCGTGTTTCAGAGTGCTGCCATCAAGAAGTGACGAACGAGGTCCAAACACTTTTCTAGCATGTCAAGTTGGAATGCTGTTTTCCATTATTTTCTTGATTAAGCCACAAATGGACACCAAGAGAACTTGCACATAACATCAATTTCACATTCTCACAGCTAACTATAGTGGATTGGCATACATTGTGAGCTGCAAAAAGGTGAAGTACAGTTGAAAATGACTGTTTCTAACGATGCAGTAGAGAACAGCAGTCAAGACAAGTGGAGAGAAAAGAAGAAACCAACATACAGAGAAGCAAAAAGAAAAGACAAAGGAACAAACAGATCCAGTTATACATCCTGAAAAGAAATTTATTCAACGATCCGAGAAGCTGAATAGTCAGAAAATTAAGCATCATGATGGAATTTGGGTGGCATGCTATACAGTGATCACCAAGAGAGAACCTTAAGTCCTTGACTGGTCTTTTCGTCTGTGTGATAACGATAGCATCTTTGAGATGTGCATGCCTGCAATTCTATGGTCTGAAAAAAAAAGAATACTTTTTGGATGATTTCAGTAGCACAAGATCTATCCCATGAGAGCTGTACTTTTCTAATTCACACTTCTTAGATTTTTTTCCCTTTTTTTTGGAGGACGATGAGAAAACACAGACAGTTTGGTCCATGGGTAGGTGATCTAGAATGGAGAACAAGATGAAATACCTTTACAATGGTCAGATCTGGATTTTTATTCATGTCTGTTGAAATATCCCATATTAAGAGTCATCAAAATATATGGTGCCTTAAGACTTGGAGTTGGATGTCCCAATAAATTTAACATCGTATCAAAGCCCATAGTTCAATTTGGGTCTTGTGTACACGCATCCCTAACACCACTAAGTTAAAATAAACTGACTTGCATGTGAGGGGTGTTAAAATATTATATATTGGGTCTCACCAAAAAAAGTGGTCGAAATATAAATACAGTGCCATAAGATTTTGAGTTGGATGATCCAACAAGTTTAACAATGTTTAACAAGAAAAGTGAGACATTTATTAACAACTAGTCTAAAATAATTAGGAACTTCTCATGGTCCCATCTTTATGAAAAAAGTGACAAGATTTTGTTGAAAAGGAAAGATGATAATTAGATGTAAGATGAAACGTAAAAAGACATACTTATTATGTGGCATCCAAAAGACAACAAAATGCAGAAAGCAACCACAAATTGCAAAATAGAAAATACAACCAGTAGCAAATGATGACACCTCCATGAGAAAACAAAACAAAACATCACAAAAACTCAGCTCAAATCGTCTTAATCCGAAATTAATTGGAATCAATTTTGAGTAATTTTCTCAAAGATATTTAAATCATACAACTCATAAATTATCCTCCTCTAAATTAGCTTACACCAACCACAACCATTTTTACTACTATTTTGAATTTTTTATGTTTTTAACTAGAGCTTCTTTAGGTCTTCATTAAAACCATCTCAATCTCTTTTCTTTCAATTTGCCTACAATCATTGCTACAATATATTTTCTAATACATTCATTACATATTTTATCTAGTATAGTATAACCACATCCATCTAAGAGTATGGTTTTCCCTTCATTTTCCAACATTCACTATTATGTTATTAAAGATGACAGCCTCGATCGCCTAGGCGACGAGGTGAGGAGAGGTGGTGGCTTCCCGCGTTATCTCAGTAGTGATAGCCTCAGGCCCTCAGTCACCTAGGCAACCGCCCCAGCTGAGGTGGCCAACTCACCTGGACCTGCTACAGTCAGCCCCATTATTCTTTTCAGTCAGCCAGCCCTTTGATTCCCCCATCCCCCTTCTCCAGCTGGTCCATTGTCAGCCTCCTTCCTCCTTCACATCCCACCCCCAAAAAAAAAACACGCACACACACACCCTTCTTCCACCACTAGCGCTAGTCCACTTTCAGCCCTCTCCAGGCTCCACTCAGCCAGCCCTCCGAGCCCCCCTTCTCCCGTCAGTCCACTCAGTCCCCCAGCCTCAATTTCCTTCCTTGGAGTATGTTATCAGGTGTAAGGTGCCTGAGTAGGGGGCAGCGGGTGGAGGTGGGTTGAGACTACTTGACAGTGAGAAGATCTTGTGCATGAAAATGATCATCTTACATTGAGAGATATATGAATCTCTGTGAGGATTGCTGAAGATGAAAAACTAGGCACAAGATCATTGACGAAAAGGCGTCAAATTGCACAGACAATGATTAATAATTTTTTAAAGCATGACTTGGGGCGAGGGGAGTGCACGGTTTGGTTTGATTTGGTCTCGACTATTTTTCAAAATAGAATCAAACCAAACTGGTTCAAATTGGTTTGTTTTGGTTTAAGGCCAAATAACAATTAAATAATAAAATTAATCAATTATTTACATAAATATACTTATTTTCAATTATAAATAATTAAAATAAATTTATTTTATCATAAAACTATATAAATATCATTTTATTAATAATATAGTAATAATTTTATAATATCTTAATTCAAACAGTTTGGTCCAGTTTGGAAGACCTCCAAACAGTTGAACCAAACCGATAGTTTACATTGATGTTCTTGCTCATTTTGTCACTTACTGTTACAGTTTTAAAAATGTCAATGTTGTTATTAAGTTGTTCTAAATTAATGCTATTAGGTTCCTGCATTTTTCAGTCTTAAAATGATGTTATTGCCCTCTTGTGTTTTAAAGTTAAGTTATTTAATTGCTGAATTTTTTCTATTTTTTGTTATAGAAAGTGGCTGGCTTTTATATTTCTGTCATTTTTATTTCATGTATACATAACAAAACATAAATATATATTAGAAAAATAGAGTTTGCCTTAGGCACCAATCTTCACTTCATCAATCCTACTTTATTTCATTTTATGGAGAGCATCACAACACCACCCAAAAAAAATCAACAAAAGCATTGAATTTGACACTGACCTCTTTGCATGGCGATGAGATACTGGTGAACTATCCGAATTCTGCTGTTAAGCATTTTAATAGCACTGTGGATACCAGTCAGGTGGGCAGCGACTGTGCACAATGTCATGTAAATTTCATTGAGAAAATAATGCTTGAAGAACAAAGAAACCTAAAGTATAATTCTCACGTTGGGTTGCTGCAGAGCCCCCATCTGATGGTTTGAGATGGGCTACATGGTCAATAGAAATTCGTTCTGCTTCTACAGTCTTCAACAAAAAGAAGGATGTACACTATCAGGTAATTACTCACAATATTCTCCACAATCTAATCAAAAGTTACAAGAACAAACCTCTATTGTGTAACTTGATCTAACAAAAATCAGCTGAGGGATGCCATCAATGACATGCAACTCTGGAGGCAGCACAAAGTTGCACGTTTTTAGATCAAGATAAAAGTAAGTCAGTATCGTCCAACAAGACCACAAGGTGACAAGAATGTTGAAAACAAAAGCGTATGCTATGAATTTTGTGATAATAAAACAAAATCTTCTAGTTTCTCATGAACTAACATGTCCTTTGAAGCAATTTCCTTCCTTCAAGAAAAAATGATCTAAATTTATGTTTAAGATATAACAAACAATCACCACTCTCGTAGATAGTTATTGGAAGATCCTTCTGAGCATGGTTGATAGCCGGATTCAAAAGCATGTATACTGGACTCTCGTTTATATCCATCAGCTGTCACATAATAAAAAGAACATCAATGTCAGTCGTAGCAAGTGCTGATTAAGAGTAAACTCTTTCACATGAAAACTTTTGGCACTAAACTGTAACAGAATTTCAGAATTTTGCTTCAGGAATTGGTAATAGTTAAAGAATTACATAAAAAAATGGAGTATTTTTAACAATTACTGGCTACAAAAGGCAAAAAATTCACTCAACTAATGCATCTTCCGATGTAAGGCAAACAGGCAGATAAAGTGCTAAGGTTTGTCTCACGATGACAAAAGACACCCACTTATAGCAGATAGAGTTCTTCACTAACTTACAAAGTTAAAATCAGATGGGATAGGAATGGGGACGTCGCCATTTGGATGCAAAAGCAAGACCAATTAGATCACTAGTGTGCTGACATATACCTGATTGGAGCCAATCAGAAATCAGATTGTAACCGAACTAAAAACCCACTGAACCGGGCCTGGAAGGTGCTGAACCAGTCCCGAACCGCACAGAACTGGGCCTGCTTAACTAGTGTTGATCCTCGGCTGGTGCTGACTCAGAGTCCATTGACAGCAGGAGGTGGAGAAGGCCCAAGGGTTATCAGGCTGACTTGGCGACTGATCGGCCCTGTTGATCCATGAGTGGCTGGTTGGCAGGTGGCAAACCAGACCTGGTTGAGTGTGCAGGAGCCCGGTTCATCTGATTCCCTGTGGCTGAAGGCGGCTGAAGGCACGGCTGATGTGGACGGCACAGATCTCTTGCAGGAAGGAGACCAGTGGACGAGGCGTTGTCATCTCTTGCTGTGTCATCGTCCTCGACAGAGCTTGGATAGTGGCTGGGGGGTGTCTGGCACCTTCAGACAGAGGCCGATGTTGGGGATCATGGCAACTGGCAGAAGGCGCCTTGACAGCGCGTGAAGAAGCCTGGGTGGGGTATTGTGGCTGATGTTGACAGAAGACCCCAAGAGGGGTTGTGGCGGTCCGACAATTGGGCCCGTGAGCTTGATGGCTCGTGTCAGGCGGGACATGGTCACGCCCAGATGCTGACAAGGAAGTGGATCTTGGTGCAAGATGGCAAAGCGGGCTGGTGCGGTACTTTAACCATGATGAAGCATTTGATGTCGCATAAAGGCCAGACCGTGAGAAACTGGTTGGTCCAGACGGCGCAAGACCCACAGGGATCATGGCATCTCCTAGCAACAGCTGGACTGAAGGGAGTAATGTGGTGAGAAGCTGGGCATCCACGAGCCACCCAAAAGGCACTGTAGCTCCGTCGAGGGTGTAAAGAAAACTTCTAAAGGTGGTACTGTTCACCTGTCATCTTAGTCTGGAAACGGGACGTCACATGGGGCAGCACTGGCACTACGCAACAGGGATGGCAGTGCTCTGACAAAATCGACGACGTGCCAGAGAACTGGGAAAACAGGAAGGCCGCGGGGATGGTGGCCAGGAATGAAGACAGGGAAGAAGAAATGGGGAAGAACGATGGCAAAGGAGGCTGTGAAGGCAGGTAGGGAGATGGCTGGAGGATGACGGTGCTGGTGGGAAGGGTCAAGAGAACCTGAGAAGAACTGGAAGCCAGGGGGGTGATCGTCGAGGGATGCGCACGGGATGGTTCCGGAGGACGTCCAGGGATGGTGAAACAGGGGAAGAGAGGAGATGATGAGCCAGGACCCCAGAGGTGTCGAGGATGTCGGATCTAGTTTCGGAAGTAGGGGCAAAGCCAGTGCAGGTGCACATTGCTCCGACGGAGATTTTCAGGCCAATCCAGGGATCGCCGGACATAAGTGGGAAGCCAATGGTGGATGTCAAGTGGATGCGGTGCGTGGACTGATGACAGCTGCATTGTCAGACCTACGAACCAGAGAAGGGGAAGGGGAAGGCAAACGTCACAGATGCCAGAAGGGAAGAGGGAGGAGGACATTGGAACCAGCCTCTGTCAAGGGTGATCGACATTGGCCATTGCCAGAGGTGGAGGGGGAGCCTGGCTCTTCCGGGGATGAGGGTATTTACGGGGCAAAGCCTCCTGCACAAGACAGCCAGTGCTTCGAAATTTCCATGCATTCATTGATCATCGTATAGAGTATGGACCCTTGTAAAGAGAGCCATTTTTTTACAAAAAGGACCACCAAAAGACCAATTACACACAAGTCCTCTCCTCTAAAGAACTGAAAAGTAAAAACAAGGACACAAAAGAAACTCCAAATATTACAAGAAATGCAAGGAATTAATTCTAACATTACTTGATAAGAAAATAAATGTGATGTCGTCGTAAAACTCGAACAACAACGTACTCAACCCTTTTGTGCGTCAGATCCGGTCCGGTCCTCGTCACCATAACTACATTGTCTGATGCATGAGGCACCTAAGGCAAGGGACAGGTGTCTCAGGCAACCTCCTTAATCCTTAAACAATAGAAGTGAAAACATGTAAAGAAGGGAGAACAAGTCTCGGGTGCCTCAGCCATGGAGTATCGTAGGGTACCCCCCCCCCTGACATCAGACCGCTTGGGCAGGATCCAACCAGCAATGGGGTGCCTTAAATCACCTAGTTGCCTACATAGTCACCTCAACTGCCTTGAATAACATAGGTCCATGAGAGCTAAAAGCTTTCCAAGATAATTTTGCCAACAGTTAGCAGGTCTTTTCCAGTGATTATATCATATTCTTACGGGTGTGGACAGCTTCATCGCAGCACACTAAACCTGTGTGATATCGAACTAATGCTATACCCATAGTTGTCAATGCGGACGCCTAGGAGCCGCTTAGGCAGCACCATTGCTCGGGCACCTTGCCAAATCACCTTTTGGAAGGCGCCCTAAGTATTTTTATATGATTAAAAAAATAATTTTCGAGAGTTTTGCCCCTTGATATCCCCCACAAAGGACACCTATTTAATGATAGTTTGAACATATTAATATATTTCACTATCACTTATGATATTATATATATTTAAAATTTATGGTTATAAACATATATTATATATTTAAAATTTATAAAATTCTCTTTTAGCTCTCTCTTCTCCCTCTCTCTCTCTCTCACTTAATTTATCAAGACTAACTCCTTATCCAAAAATAAATACCCATATTTTCATAATTACATATATAAGAGCACTTAAACTATTACATACTTTTTTTCTTACGGGAGATTTCGCCCCCCTGACAACCCTCCACAAGGGGCGCTGCCCCCTTGACCTCCGCTACCTGACCGTGCAGGTTGATCCGCGACTACTCTGTGCCTCCCGTTTAATAATATTATAACAATATTTCACTATCACTTAAACTATTGCACATATATAAATTTTATAATCATAAATGTGTTATATACTTAAATTTTATAAAAATCTATTTTAACTCTCTTCTCTTTCACACACACATCATATTTACATAGATAAAACACTCATATTCAATTATAACATAAAAATATAATTATATTGATGCATATTTTTATGTATATCGACCCCCCGACCCAACCTTCCTTAAATACCGCCTTTACCACCTAAGCAGCCGCCTTGTCACCTAAGCGGAATTGGTACCCTTCAACACCTTGGGTGCCTTGTTGCCTTGACAACTATAGCTATACCCTGCCTATCAATTATGGCCTGTTACAAGGAATTACATCAAGCAGTGAATAGGCACTTAAATGACAAGTTGAAGATGATTAGGTTACCTGTGGATATAAGAGAAGAAAGGTCCTTCACCCCTGCAGAACAATAATCACTCACAGGCTCCTGGATCACCACTCCATTAACATGGCACAACTATAGACAAATAAAATAAAATTACTAGCGTATACTAACTGTTAAATGTGTAGATTACAAGAAGCCGTCAGTATCGTCCACTTCACAGAGCAACCCAAGCTGTCCGGTGTGTGAGGAAGAAACTGGCATGGAAATGGGTACTGCCTTTGCAGGCATGGTTTGCAGGATTAGCCAATGCGGACTGGGACCAAAACCCCACTGATCCAATCCAGTCAGATTTTCTGCCAGGATCCAGTTGAATCAGCCTCCATTGGCCAAATTCTGGACCAGGATTGGCCTATCCAATTAAAAAGAGCGGTTGAGATGAGATCAGCTGATATTGTCCAATGGCATGAAATTCCAATTTGGACCGATTGGCCGATCCAAGCTGCTGAGCCAGGATTGGCCAATCGTAGCTTGGAATCAGTCAGACCAGCCAAATCCATCCACACTTGGCTGATTCAGACTGAGCCTTGGACGAGGTGCATTCTACTTGGACCAGATCAGCCCAATCTTGGTCGATCCTGGCTTCCAAAGTATCTGAGGTTCTAATCCAATCCAGGATCCAAGCCTGATCAGAAAATCCTTGCTTGCAAGGGCCATGAACAGCTTGTCCTTGAAACATCTACAATATTGTATACTCAGAAGAGCCAACCGACAGACCCCATCTGCTAGACAGTTCAACATTATTTCAAGATTGAGATCAACAGGATGAACTCTAGTTGGTAGAAAGGGCATGCACATAGAGAAGGTCGACAGCTAGCAACATGATAGATTCGGACATTTGACAAAAACAGCCACCTACATTCTCTGAGGCACCTGAGGTGCTCGCCCAGGCATCGAAATGAGAAAGAGAAGCCCATCCTCACCCTGCCTCTTTTGAGGTGAGCTACACGGGCAACCAAGGGAATTTAACCTTTATAAAAATACAATTAATGTAACTTCTTTTTTCTTTGAAGGTGCCAGAAATAACACAATTCATTATATGGAAAATGAAAGCAAAGATAGCAGAGGTAACTAAGAAAACAGAGAGATGGAGACAACATAAAACACAAAATCACAGAAAGAAGATCAGTTATAGATTCTGGAGATAGAAACGAAGTGTCAGATTTTACAAAACACCATAGGAGGGGGGATCCAGCTCCTGTGATTAATATTAAACAAGTTTAGACTAACCATTTGATGAGAATAATAACTTTTAAATGTATTACACTTACATCCAGTTTATCACATTTTTTTACTTCTCATATGTAAAAATTACAATTTTAATTAAGGCCTCCCATCGCCTCAATTCCCTTAGGCAATGAGGCAAGCAGTATAGTTAGCAGGATTGAGAGTTATGTTATTTAGCAATGCAATCAGATGTTAATTAAGACCTTCCTGTCAACCTCCAGAAAGAGCATCCTTTTTTTTCTGGATTCAGAGTTTCATTATTTAGCAATGCAATCAGCTTTTCAGTAACACGAACTCATCATCTTGGAGGTACCATCCAACAACATACCCAAATATTAGATCCATTGACAAGGCAAGCCA
The DNA here is from genome assembly GCA_036172225.1 of Cryptocoryne crispatula var. balansae. Lineage (NCBI taxonomy): Eukaryota > Viridiplantae > Streptophyta > Magnoliopsida > Alismatales > Araceae > Cryptocoryne > Cryptocoryne crispatula. Next base: position 38,290,898 of record CM069930.1, read on the forward strand.
CCAATCAAGCTATTGGTGCCTTGGTGGTATCAAAAAAGCCAAGGAAAGATCTCTGCCAAAGTAACTATACACACTGTCTGCAGCAGTTTTCTCAAAACCAAAATATTAGAATCCTTTTGCTCATTCCCAAACCTTCATCTCCTTTATTTTAGATCCCATATAGCATCAAAGATCATGCAACTTGCTAATAATGCCCATTACTACAATTTAAAAAAAAAAGATCTCTACTGGATACTAATTCTCTTTCAACAATCTTCAGCTAGGTGAAATAAAAAGATAACAGATAAATTACAAAGTTAAGTAGACCAAACAACCAACCAAAGGAGCAACCATTCTTTTCCAAATATATGGCGTTCTTTCTCATATAGGCAATCTCCATCCAAACTGTCTACCCGGAAGTGTTGACATTTAATATGAATAGCACTGCAAAACGGGAAGCCCGAAGTAGCTAACAGGAAATGTTTCTAATAGAAATCCCAAACCTTTGATTGCTCTTGAATCTTGATACTAACTTATGTTCAAGTATTTCAGAGCCCTATTATTCATGAAATTTGCTACCAAGTGTGTAATGAAATACAGTAAAGTGGAAATCACTCACTTGCTTCACAGTTGAACGCAGCTCTTCTCCTCACACTGTTTACGACTTTACGCATGAGAAAACATGACTGGATTTACACACTCCAATTTCAACTCAGTTCAAGTAATCCAATGTACATTATAACTCACAAGTCAATAATTTAGCATCAAAAGAAGCTAATATTAAATCCTTCATGTCATAGTTGTCAAGGCGCCCGCCTAGGCGGCAAGGCGTTTTTCCAAGGGCGCCTTGCCAGGGTGCCTTGTCTGGGGCCAAAAAGGCGCCCACCTAGGCGTCCGAGGCGCCAGCCTAGGCACCCAGGCAAGACGCTTTGGGTATTTTTACATCATTAAAAAATAATTTTGAGAGATTTTCCCCCCTTGATACCCCTCACAAGAGACACTTATTTAATAATAGTTTGAATATATTAATATATTGTACTATCACTTATACTATCATACATATTTAATATTGATGATTATAAACATATATTATATACTTAATTAAGTTTCTTTTCAGCTCTTTCTTCACTCGCTCTCTGTCTCACTTATACTGTTACATACTTTTTTGGGTTCGGGGACTTCGCCCCCTGACAACCCCCCACAAGGGGTGCTGCCCCCTTGACCCCCGCGACCTGACCGCGTAGGTCGATCCGCGACTACTCTGCGCTCCCCCCATTTAATAATATTATAATAATATTTTACCATCACTTATACTATTACACATATAAATTTTATAATCATAAATGAGTTATATACTTAAATTTTATAAAAAATTATTTACCTTTCTTCTCTTTCACACACATCATATTTACTTATGTGTATTGATAAAACACTCATATTCAATTATAACATAAAAAATATAATTATATTTATGCTTATTTATATATATAAAAACTCCCCAACTCAACCTTCTTTGAATACCGCCTAGGCGACGCCTAAGCGGCCGCCTTGTCGCCTAAGCGGAATCGGTACCCTTCAATGCCTTGGGCGCCTTGTCGCCTTGACAACTATGCTTCATGTATCTGAACATTCTCCAAGAAGAATTTCGTCTACCAAAGATCTGTTTAATTACTTTTCTTGTTAAATGTTTTGTTCCTCAATTCTTTACCCTTTTACTAGAATACACTGTTAGAAAAAATGCACAACTTCGATGGATAGAGGTAGCCCTCAGATCTTGATCTAAAGACATGAAGAACGAAGAGAGAAGGAATAAGCACACCAAGTAAGAAGACAACGGTTTACGTGGCTTGGAAAGATAACATGTCTTTATCTACATCCACAGGCGACAAAAACTTTGCTAAGAATGGAAAGTATAATGATATAACTCTCAAGGAACAAATCTCTTCTCATAGCCTCTCTTAGACTGCAAAGCTCTACTGGTCTACAAGGATGACCTCTATATTGATCTCTTTGTCCAATGGAACTCTCGTATAGTTACAATGGAAGGAGAAGTATCTAATTTATAGAGCTCCAAAAGGGCCTTCATGTTTCTATACACATTTGGATAGTGCCCACATTGGCGTAGCTTGTTCCCACATGCCTGAATCTCTGGAGTACATTCCCGCATCATACACGGAAAGCTCTCTTGGAGGCCTATCCAATCCAGGTTTCCCAAGTGGATTTGGCCTTACACTCATGTATGCTTCCAATGCAAACTCTCCTACACATGGCTGGGAACGAGCCTCTCCACTCTTCCCTTGTGGATGCGGAAGGCAAGACACTTGAATATGCACCATAAAAATTTTTTTGTTAGTGCCACAATGGCCGCAGCTAAGGCTTGAGGGTCAAACAGCATGAGTTCAAAACCTACGACCTCCCATTGGAGGGTTTTGTCTAACACGGTAACAACCGGGAATGAGATGGACAGGTGGGTTGAACCCGCAACCTCCCATAGAGGAAAGGCGATCGTGTTTACCACATAATGGCATGGGGACCACAACAAAAGTTTTCACATCATTTCTATGGCTTATCATGATAAGATAAGTGGAGAAAGAGGATCCATATGACCAACCCCAAATAATTTGAATTAATAGCTTTAGTTGAGTTGAGTTTATCATAATAAAATGAGTAGCAATTCAACTCAACTCCATCCATTGTCTCAAATTACCTGGGGTCGGCTATATGGATTCTCTTTCTACACTCATGTTGATTTTGAGTTATTATTTCAGAAATATTTAAATTATCTAAATCATATTAAATAACCCTTCTTCAAGTTAACCTAGGCCTACCACGTCATTTTTTGTTTATGTTATTTTAACATTTTTTATTTTTGTTATTAGAACCTCTTTAAGTTTACGTTTAATATGTTCAAATCATCTCAATCTCCGTTTTTTCAATTTATCTAAAATTATCACTACTCCTACATTTTCTCTAATATATTCATTTCATAGTATATCTAATCTAGTATGACCACTCATCCATCTTAACATTCTCATTTTAGCAACACTAATTTTAAAAGTATAATTTTCTTTAATCATCCAACATTCACTGCCAAACAACATTGTAGGTTTTATACTTGTACGATAAAATTTTTTATTTCAATTTTAGTGGAATCTTACAACCACATAGAACTCTTGTGGTCAACCTTCACTTCATCCAACCAACTTTAATCTTATGATTGACATTTTCATCATGTTCTTCATCTTTTTGAATAACTAAGCCAAGATATATGAATTAGGTTCTTTGACATAATATTACCCCATCCAACACAATATCATCACATACTTCTCTTTGGTTTTCATTAAATTTAAAATGCATATATTTTGTTTTAGTTCTACTCATCTTTAAATCTTTAATCTCTAAAGTATTTTTCTATGGTTCTAACTTCCTATTCACTCTTTGTATCTCATCTATCAATACAATATCATCTGCACATATCCTACACTAAGGTATATCATCTTGTATAGTCTTCATTAATTCATCCATAACAAATACAAAAGGATAAGAACTTATTGTAGACCCTTGATATAAGCCAATTGAAATAAGAAAATTGCTTGTTTCTCCTCCAATTGTGTATACGTTAATGATTGTTTTATCATGCATGTCTTTTATCATTTATATATACCTAACAAGTGCTATCTTTTGTTCAACACTCACCACAAAATCTCCTTTGAAACTATATTAAAGACTTTTTCTAAGTCAATAAATACCGCATGTGAATCTTTCTTAATATCTTGATATTTCTCTATCAAACTTCTAATAAAAAAATAGTTTCAATTATAAATTGACTTGACATAAATCCAAATTAATAAACTGAAATATCTCTAAAATTTCGTAATTGCCACAAAATAGCTCTTTCCCATAATTTCATAATGACTCATGAGTAACAACAACCAATTATTTAAAAATGTTGAATAGGAGCCTTGCTTGCGCACACACTATTAGATAGCCTTTTCTTTTGGTCACAAAATGCAAGGAACCACCACATGCGGAAAAGTTAAAATCAAGGTTCACGAAAACAGAAAAGAGAAGAGAGAAACAGGATGTATAAAAATGGAAAATACAGTTGCAAAAGTATACATTTACATTAAATAACCGCACAACATACGACTAACCGCTTTATGTATGTGCATGTCCGATTCCTCGGCATCACTTCCCGTCGAATACCATCCCAATATATAAAAGTTAGGGAAGACCTTCTTATCTGCACACCGAAATTTAAAAGGTTGGAATTAGGATGGGAAAAAAGGGGAGGTGAGGCCACTACAATAAACAGGAGTAAGCATTTTGTCAGATTATTCAGCAAGACCAAATGCAAGAATAGACCACAAAAACCCTAATGATTTTCATTAATAGCCCTTATTACGTCGAAGTGACAAAACACTAGTTGACGGCAACGCTTTACCATCAAATCCCTAGAAAAGAAAAAGTGAATTGAGCATTACATAGCTCCTGCTTCTTCTCAAGATAGGCGCGGTCAAGTGTTTGGGAGATAGGATCATAGATCAGCTCGAAGCTGTTGAAGATCTCGACCGTGCGCCCGCGTTGGACGCCGATCATGCATCCGAAGACCCTGGGCGGCGGCAACGACGAAGAGGCCGGGGCACCGTTGGCGTTGGCTTGGTCGGGCGACAGCTGATGGTGCTGTGCCTGGGTCTTGATCCTGGTGTAATGGTCTGATACGTTGACAATCACCAGAGGATGGAGCTTGAAAGTCAAGCCGCTGCCCGACGACGACGCCATGTCCGCGGCGAGCCCCGTGAGAGGGAGAGAGAGAGAGAGAGATAGCGGCGGTTGCAGGGGTTTGTCCGGGACGATCTTCCCTTTCGTCTTCCGGAGGGTTCGAATGGTACTGTCTGACTGCGGGGTTCGCTCTTTTGTTTTGCACCATCTATCATATCACCCTAACATAAAATATGTATATATAAAAATCATAACAATATTACCTGTACATATGTACCGCTGTCATAAAAAATTTTAATATAACATAAAAATAAAAATAACACTGTTAATTTTTTATATTTTTTATTTTTTTAAAAAAACTAAATTATTTCTATTTAACTGAAAAAAATTTGGCACTAATCCAAATAAATAATATATATAAACAAGAGAGAGTTTAATATGAAGAAGATTTTACTTGTGTTTGTAAGAAGAGAGGTTGGCCAGAAAAATATAGGTTGGTTCAAACCAAGAATAGAGGTTGGCCGGTATTAGGTGTTATTTTTTCTAAAATATATGTTCGTCCTGAACAAATTTTAATTAACGGATACTTATAAAATATGAGGACTTGATTCTAGATATATTCTTCTTAATAAATATTCTTTAGCACGACAAGTTATCTTATCAAATAAATATTGACATCCCTAACTTAGGGGTGAAGTTCGTTTGTAGTCGGTAAAAAATTTGATTTCCACGATATTATAACTGTGTCATCCCATTCATAACAAAAATAATATTTCTTTAATGGCTCCAAACATAGGGATATCTCCAGAAAAATTAAAAATGTTAAAAATATTTTGAGATCTTATGTTTTTATAAAGTAAGTAGGCCCGGGGGCGACTCAAAAAATACTGTTAATTTATTTTTGATATTTTATTCTCTAAAGAGATGAGGAGGGTGTAGAAAAACGAAGGAAGAGGAAATATTAAAGGGGGATATTTTTTGTCACAGATCAAAATATGTTAAGGGTTTTATGGCGACAAGGTAACAAGGATTTTAAGAACTTTATATAATATTTAAGTAGTATGAGGATGTATTTGAGTTTATTCTTCAAGAAGAAAAAAAATTTCCCTATTCGATCAAAGAAATGAAAATGATATAGTACTCATTTTGATTTCGGTGGTAGATAACATTAAAATTCACGCTACTCAATATCAAAAGTAACATTAATACTAGAGTCTAAGGCCCTGTTTGGTAACACTATTAAACACCTATATCATTATCAATTTTAAAATTGATATTCATAGCAATCATTAAAAGGTGGTTGGCAAATAGTATCAATTTTGAAGTTGATAGTGAAAACAAAGTACGTTATATAATACAAGTGTCAACATGTATCAATTTTGATATTGATACTCCAACCTCTAAAATTATCAATATCAATATTGATATAGTATCAAATTTGAAACTCTAACCAAACGGGCTATAACATAGTAATCAAACAAGGTCTTAAGTTAAAAATGATCCCTTATTATTAGGAAGAAATGCAATCAAATTTTTTAAGTATTATGAAGATATTTTCAGAAACATGGCTTGTTTTATAGCTTTGAGATTATTCTTCAGGAAGAAAAAAAATTATGTCTATTTCCTATTCGACCAGAGAATTGAAAATAATACAGTTTTATTTTTGATAATGGTGGTAGATATAGGAACATTAAAATTCATGCTACTCAACATCAAAAGGTAACATTAATACAAGGGTCTGACATGGTAACCGAACGAGGTCTTAGGTTAAAAATGATCCCTTATTACGAAGAAATGCAATCATACATGACCACATAACAGTGAATATCGAGTAATAATTCTTTAGAAAGAGCTGTAACCACTTTCTAATTTCTCATAATTTATGGGTCCTTTGTTACACGTATAATAATATATTTTTAGAATTTGTGATAAAATTTTATATCAAAATAACGTCCGAAATAACCGAAGGCATAAAATTATCTCATACTTGGTGATATATATGATAACAAAAAAGAACAATGATCATGTAAAAGTATAAAAGTGAGAGATCACGGAGAAAAAAAATATAAAGAAATCACCTTTTATCTAAAGATATGTAAACAAAAACAAATTGTGATGATTGACGAATATTTTTCTGATATTTTTATAACAAAAACTCAATTTGGCATGCACAGTACACCTTATTAGGTCCTATATTAGATGGGAGTTTGGATTGCCTCAATTGATGAGATGAGAGAGTTTTCGCGATCTTCATTACGAGATAGTCACGACCCTAGCTACTTAGGTGGCGATCAAGGTGAACCGTTGCTCGGAAGTTAGTAACACGTTACACTGGATTTAATAATTGTCCACCCCTTTAGTAACATTTCGGTTGGGTCCAGTAATTGGTTATATTGCGTCAGTGACGATTCAACTCTTTTAGTAACGGGTTAAGTCGTTACTGACTACAGTGTAACTCGTTATTAAATTATACTGAATCATTACTGAATGTATTGCAACCCGTTACTAAGTACGTTGAACCGTCACTAAACACAGTGTAACCCATTACTAATCCTGGTCCAGTCATAGTTCATGCTGGTTCACTCTCTGAACTGCCACTTAAATAACTAGAGGTCGTGATTATCCCCGGTTAGAGACCGTGATAACTCACTTCTCTAGCCAATTGAGATGAACCGAACTCATTTATTAGGTTAATTAAACAAGTTTGAACAAAAAATAAAACTCAACTCATTAAACGAGTCAAGCTTGAACAGACTCCTGCTCGGCTCGATAAGCTCGCGAGCAACTCGATTAAATATTATATTATATATTTATTTTTAAAAATTAAATTTTGAGTATTAATAATTATATATTATCATTTAAATATATTAAATAATTTAAATTTGAGTTTAAACTTAAATCGAGTTTCATAAATGAGCTAAATTTAGAGTTTCACAAATAACTTTTCATAGATTTTGAGTTTATAAACGAGTTTGTATATAACTAAGTTTGAATGTGAATTGAATTTTAGTCTAACTACTACTCGAGTTCGAGCTCGACTCGGCTCGATTAATAAACGAACTAAGCTTGAACAAGGGTTTCACGTACTCGCTAAAACTCGAGCTCGAATTCGAACTCGTGTAAAATAAACAAGCCGAGCTTGATCATCATACTACTCGGCTTGGCTCGGCTCGGCTCGTTTGCACCCCTACTTCAAGGCATGTGTTTCACATCTACCATGAGCGGCTATGATTTATCTAAAGACAATAAAATCGAGATGAAATCGAAAGACAATGTTCTTGATTTAATCAGGAATATCTTTAATCGTCATTAGAATCGGAAACGGGAAATAATTTCATTTTCAAACCCTGCTCGGTTTGCACAATCCGCTTCTTTTATTCCGGGCAGGCCAGTTCTAAATGGGCTTTCGTAGGCCTGCTCGTCAGGCCCATTTAGTTGAAATTAAAAAAATTTAATTCTTAGATTAAGTCATGTGAAGCGCCTCCTATATATATATTGTGATTAATGTCATTTGATCAAATATCTAAGTTAAGATGTTATTAAGAAGAATTGGCATCAAGTGTATATATTGCAGTATGTATATGTCAGTAGATATTACCATCGTACACTCTAGACCATATACCAAATATGAGAAGATTGACATGTGTAATATTCTATCAAATACTAATGTAAATAAAAATAATTTAAATAAATTATAAAATTGAGCATTTTAAAATCATTTTAAATAAGAAGATAAATCTTGAAATAAAATATTGTATTCAATAAATTTATACTGGAGAGAGAGCGACCAGCAGGGCTATTATCAGCTATGCCATCTGACACAACCATGCTGAAATGGAAAAAAATAAAGTATTTTGGCTGAACAGTTGAGAGCTTTTTTAAGACATTAGTGATCATGTCCGATCTACTTTCACAGAAATTCTCAAACATATGCAAATGTCTAAACTGTAACTTAGAATATCATAAAAAAATTATTATATTATTAATAAAAATAATATTTTTACATTAAAAATAATATTTGTTTTAATTATTTCTAACTTAAACTAGTATATGCACCCATGGAAGCTGCTGCATCTTTCTCTCACCCCCCCCCCCCAAATAGGTATGTAAATGAACACCGGGTTTGGAAAAAAGTTTAATTAATTTTGATAATATCAACAAATATAAAACTATTTATTGGATCTTGCACATTATTAGAATCAGAATTAATACCTTGATAACTTATCAAAATAATAAATAATCATTTTCGCATCTATTTTTTGTATTAATATATAACAATCAATATGATAATAGATAATATGTAAATAATCAAAATTATGATTACAAGTAATAAAGATAAACATTTAAAAATATTAGGTCAAATTTTTTATGGGGTGTTTGGTTGCACAATAAAGTTTCATACACTTTCATGATAAAAAATTGTATTAAAATAAAATATGAACTAATCAATGACATAAAATTATTATATTTGAGAAAACATAATAACAAAAAAATGACTAATGCCATGTTTGGTTAGAGTTTCATTTTTGGCACTATATAAATATTGATATTAATATTTTTAAATGGTGAAGTATCAATATCAAAAATAATACAAGTGGACACTTGTATTACATAATATACTTTGTTTCCACTACAAAATTTAAAATTAATACAATTAAGTGAACACCTTTTAAACAAGGTGGGGGGACCACAAAATAAAAAGTGGTGACACCCTACGTTTTTCTAACTTTTTAAACATAAAATTTAAATCATTGTCAAACACTTCTTTTAACCAATTTTGTTACAAACATATAAAATTATAATAAAAATTCAATTTATCAGGTAACCAAACATCCCATTAACAGCACGAGATTTATCAGCTTACTTCATAATAAAATTTAGAGACAGAATAAAACATTTCTAAATTAAAAATAGAAAAAAATCAAGATACAATGATTCCAATTTAATTAAAGTTAGAATAGTGTCATATTGACTATATAGGGAGGTATCCATATTTATAAGTCTGGGTCACTCTAATTCAGGGTCGCGATTTTGAGTTGGTTAACATCGTATCAGAGTCGAGGACTGTGAACCCCTCTTCGTCGATCGTCACCCGTAAACAGTGTACACGTGTTAAAGTCAGAGGAATTTGCACATGAAGAGACGAGTTAGAATAGTGTCATGTTAATTAGATAGGAAAAATATCCATATTTACAAGTCTGAACCACTCTAACTCAGAGGTATAATTTTAAATTGATCAACAATCAAAATCAGATCCAAAACAGTATGGAATCAATCGGAATATTAAAAAAAACAGATGGGGATCCCCCTGCCCATCGATTCCGACCTGTTTCTTTCAGCCCTACTACACCTGCAGCAAGGAAGGAAGAAGGAAGCAGCAACCCCCATACGCAACAGAGGACGGGCGCCCATCCGCTGTCACGTCCCTCTGCGCGCGGCCGGCCGGCCGCGCTCGTGTTGCTCCGCTCTCCCAAAATCCTACGACGTACGCCTTCTCTTCTTCCCCACCTCTCCACGGCAGCATTACATACACCGACTGAGCAGTGCAAGACATGGGGGAATGTCGGAGACGGTGAGAGAGGGAGAGAGAGAGAGAGACCCCCCGGGCGGCCATTAATGGCCGGCTGCCTTTTCCTTGCTGCAAGTAGTTGTCTCTAGGTCAGACGGCACGTGTGGAGGGGGGCCGGGCCGGACTGAGCTGAACCGTCTTTCCGGGGTCACTTCATTGGAGCGCCAAGGGGAGGATGCCCTCTCTCTGAGCAGAGGAGAAGCGGCCGTACTTCATCCCCTTCCCCCGGCCACGATGCTGCTCCGGAAGAGATAGGGTTTATGATAGATGGATAGATGGATGTACGCAGAGGGAGGGACGGCGTGAGGGACGGAGTTGCAGCTTTGCGCAGATGCTAGTCTGGGAGCTGCGCTGCGAGCAGTGGCACCACCGTGAGGGGGTTTTGCCTCTGTAGCTTGATTAGGGTTGCAAACGAGCGTAGATGAGTAAAACTGTCCTTCAAATTCAGGCCGTTTATTTCATAAGAGTTGGAGTTGAATTCCAACTTTTATTAGTAAGTTCAACTCTTGGTTCAGATTATCTTAATTTACTGGAGAAGGAAACAATCTCAACCCTCAATAAGAAAAGGTCACACTCACACTTTGTAGGATTCATGTATGATCATTTAAGTGACAGTTCAATTATTAAATTCAACTATCACTTAAGTGGGACGTGTTGCGCCGCCATTTTTATTGAGAACTGAATATGTTTCCTCCATCGGAGAGCTGAGGTTATCTGAACCCTTCAACTCTGCAGGTTACTCAATCCAGTCTACCTTGAACCCCTACTTGGATGAACTTAAGTTTCATCTAAATTTGAGCTTAATTATGAACTTGTCCGTAACTCGATCTAGACTCACTCGTGAAGCTCTCCCACTTTAGTTTATCTATAACAGTAAATATAAGTTTAACTCAAATTAAATTTTATTTTAATTTATTTTATACATTTAAATGACATTTTATAAAAACTAATATTAATATAATTTATATTTTTAAATGAATATTCAATTATTTAATAAGTAGAGTTGTTCGTAAGTTGATCGAGTAGATATTTCAAGACTCGTTAGTGAATTGAGTTTTATACTTTTTGTTTAAGTTACCTTTGGAGTGTATTGGTTAGTTTGCAGTTTTTCATTTTTTTCTTTTTTTGAGAAAGACTAGTTTATAGCCGTATGGATGTATGATACACATAATCTGTAGCCACTTCGTTAATTAATGAAAAGAAAATAACATATTGGAAATAGAATCTCTCTCTCTCTCTCTGTGTGTGTGTGGATATAAGCACACGCATGATTTTAATCTTAATCAAATTTATACTGATTCTCTCCCTTTGTATAAACACAAATAAGACTGTAACTCTTTATACGATTCGTCTAAAAGAGATGAGCGATTCATATTCGACAAATCTTCTTCATTTTTTATCTTCCGTAATGATTATTAAATTTGAATGGTCGTCAAATATTTTTGAAACTTTAATAATACGTGCATGCATGTATCCACCCTTGACATGTATAATGTTTGTAGGGCATTTATACTTTTTTCTGAACAAACAAGTTAATTTACTGCGTATTAAAAACAAAGATTACAACGTATATACACGTTCAGGGCATCTGCAACGTAGTCTCTCTATCTCTCTGTATATATAATCATTTGACTAGGATATTTGGTCACGTAGAGATGGTACGCTGGAGCAGGAGTCCGCAGTAAAGTTTTATTCGGCTTAATTATAATGTAAGATGAGTAAACTTGAACAAGAAAATAAATTCTTGACTTAGTGATTAGTAAATCGAATTTGAATAGACTATTTAACTAGATAAAACTCACGACTAACTCAGTCAAGTATTTGAATTAACTTTTCTTTAAGAAAATAAAAGAAGAGCACTTAATAGACGTTTTATGATTAAACATAATAAGAATGAGCTAAAAATGAGCTTAACATATTAAACGAGTCTCATAATTAAATGATCCACAACCTTAGCTGAACTCGAGTTCGCACTTTACAAGAGGAGCTTGGATCAGGTTCAAACGCCACTTGAACGGTGTTCCTGTTCGAGTTAAAGATTAGGGTGAACTTAATTAGTTAGATCAGGTAAATGAGCAAATTTAAAATTCGCTACATAAAGCTGAGCAAAAGTTTAAACGTACTAGTCGAGTTTATAGCAAAACTCTAATCATAAACAAGAAGCTCAGTCACAGCTGAGCTCATCTCGTTTGCACCGTTAAGCGGATGCCCTCACACAGACTTGTCTCCGATTAGCATGTTTGATTAGATCGAAATAGTCTTAATCATGAGAGTGGATCATCTCAGTTCTCGAGTGAAGAGATTTGCCTTAATTCTTAATCAGAAAGGCCGCCACTTAAGTGGTGGTTCAAAAACCGGTTCGGTGAACCGCTACCGAAAAGGGCTAAACTGCTACCGACGTTTTATTAACTCGTTACCGACAAGTAGTAAGTTACGAAGACATCGATAGCGGTTCAACTCTTTTCGGTAGCGAGTTTATAATTTTCAAGTTACGTTATTGAACCGTTGTTGAACCGCTACCGAAAAATATTGAACCGCTACCGACGTCTTACTAACTCGTTAGCGATGGGTAGTGAGTTAGTAAGGCGTTGGTAGCGGTTCAACTCTTTTCGATAACGGTTCACCGAACCGATTTTTGAACCGTCACTTAAGTAGCGGAGGTATGTGGTTGTTTCTGAATGGGAAGTGAGATAAGTTCCTCCACCTGGGGATTGAGAGACGATCCGCTCTCCTTAATTATGTATAATTGTTTACCAAGGATTTATACTCAGTGGCACTAATATAGTATTTCACTAGCTTTCGAGGGTAACACTTGTACCTGCGCAGTGGAGACAGCGAGCAGCCGGACTTGTTGGACTTAGCTGATTTCCCGGCACTGTCGCCGCTTGGCTAGCTGGATGGATCAGTATGTGTGTGTGTATATATATATAAAAATATCAGTCGCCACCACTATAGCAATAGCTGCTGCCTAAGATTGATATATAAATATACATATAGATGCCTGAAAATGAAACATCTTGGGATACTTGTCGGTTTATTCGAGGAGCTACGCCTGCCGTATAGATTCGGAAGGTTGCATATCTCGGGCAATGGAAAGAAAGATGTCGCGCTGTTCTCTGCTAGTCGGAGAACAAACAACTAGCTAGGTGTCATGAGCCCCTTCTCCCACTGTTGAAACCCCAGCATGGGGAGGAGCGAAAGAGCTACGAAGGTCCACAAAGTCTTTCTATTGATCGGAGCGTATCACTCAAGTCCCGGTAGTAGGGCACTCCCCATTCAGTAACATAGTAACGGGTTTTCTTTTTTTAACTGACACTGGTTTTTTTTATTTTTAAAACTATCACTCTAACTTTTAATTTTGTAAAATTAACTTTGTTTGACCAAAGTCGTGACTTTACACTAAAATGTTATATAAGTTCGTACTTTTGAATTTTGATTTCAATAGAAAAGTCAAATATTTTTTGATAATCAACTTGCATTAGACACTAACTTTTACACGTTATTTTTTTAAAAGTCTATGTTTTTAACTCTGACTTTAACATTGTGTTCTAAAGTCAGAGTTTTTTGAGTCCGTCTTTAAAATAAAAATATAAAAATTGGACATTTCAAATCCGACTTTAATACAAAAGTTAAAATAAAATATTCTGATTTTATTTTTTATTTTAAAAGTCGATGTCTGTTCCACCGACTTTATTATCTTACAAATTTAATTTAATTTTTATTTTTCAATAAAAAATTAAAGTCAGATTTAAAATGTACTACTTGACTCAAAATCGAACTTTAAAAATTCGACTTAAACCAAATGGTGCCAGTTTTACAAAATAAAAAATTAGGGTGCTAGTTTTCTTAAAAAAATGGTACTAGTTAAAAAAGAACATAGTAACCACGCGTTACTATATCACTGAATGGTACGGTGATGGTTATAATTAATTATTAATCTTATACTTTTTTAGTCAGTGACTTTGCAATATGTTACGTATACTAACCTTTCTACTAATATTTATTGAGGAATTAGTAACACATGTTACTTACCTTATCAACCAACAACATAAGAGTTTAGTAATTATATGTACCATTTAGTCATATATATAATTAATGTACCGTTCGGTAAATAGTAATCTCATCGTTACCATGTTACTGAGTGGGGAGAGATGACTTGTGTGACGGCTCACACGGTTACTTCACTAATTCCTGTCCCCTGCTGATCATCTACGGAAGCTCTATCCTCTTTTAATGCTTTCTGCACTGAGCTTTGGATTCAAACTTGTGATGTTTAATGCTTTCTGCACTGAGCTTTGGATTCAAACTTGTGATGCTTAATTAGGCTTTGGTGCAGCTTGTTTAGTCTGAATTTCTGCATTCATTTTTCACTGAACCTCGTAGTTTTGGAAACTAAAAGGTGACCGAAAGATGAGAGGACATCTTCTTCAGGAGTTAGCTTCCTCTTTAATCTGTCATTTTATTCACAAAGCTTCTTATTTAATTTTTTCTCACTAGGTAGCATGTAATTGAGAGTGGAAACAGTATACATATCCTTGCATGAATGGGTTCCGGTTCCATCGATCACTCGCCGTGGTCCTTACCAACTCGAATAGATACCAGGGAATAATCCCAAAGACTTCCATTCAGCACACGAAATAATATATATATAGATATAAAGAGAGAGGAAGAGAGAGAGAGAGAGAGAGATCAACTGAATAGTTTTTGTTTTTTCGATCATGAATATTATGCGGTTGCAACTCTTGTTCAGATGTTCAATGTTCTGGCAAAGTACCAATATTATGTGGATGAGACCGGATCCCCTCAGGTGCCCCCTCTCACATTGGGGCTGACAAGACAATGACAAGATGGTGATTTGAATCTATCAAATCACCATCTTGTCAGCCCCCATGTGAGAGGGGCTGACCGGACCCCCTCAGGTGCCCACCTGAGGGGATCCGGCCTCTAGGTGGATAAACAAATAACCGCGCTTCAAGAGAGAAGAGTCTCCTCGAGTTCCACTACAAGGAAGATGAAATGGCACGGGGGCGAAACCTCGCCATAGAAGCCCCCAGCAAGTGAAGCCTCGCCACGGAAGATGTGCCCTCGCCTGCGGGACCGCACAAGGAGGTAGAGCCCTCGCCTAGTAGCCCGCAGAGCTCTCTCCCCTCCAGTGTTCTCGCCCACGAAAACCCTTGCCTTAGAACACCGCGAAGCCCTTCCACGCTATTTTGAGGAAGATTTTTCTTGGGAAGGAAGATCCCTACCTAAAGTTTGTTCCTATAGTTTCGCCTCTATCTAGTGGTCTGTTTCAAAGTATGTTTAAGTGTTTCCCCATTTTGAGAGATGGAGGGGTGGAGCTCGGCTTATTATAGTTGATTTTTATTTTTGTTACTATTTTGTATCTTTCTTACTTGTGATCTAATTCTGTTTTGTGGTCCTTCTAAATCTTTTTCACGATCATGGTCTTTCTAATGAGATGGTTAGTCTAACCGATATCCACACCTCGATGTGTTATATCTAGTGTCATGCTAGTTGTCAAACTCTACCGAGTGAAATTTTATCTCCGTTTATAGATCTTCAAAGCATCTTAATGTGCAGATCGTTATGTGATTATGTTTGAGAATGTTAGAGATGATGACTCGGAACCTATATAGTTGAAGTTTTATTTGTCTACATCTTGTGTTTGCAGAGTTTTATGGCCTATTTGGTTAGAGTATCAAAAATGATACTATATTAGTATTGATATTGATATTTCTAGAAAATAGAGTATCAATATCAAAATTGATACAAGTTGACACTTGTATTACATAACATGTGTTGTTTACAATACAAATTTTAAAATTGATACTATTAGCCAAACACCTCAAGGTGATTACCAACAATATCAATTTTAAAATTAATAATAATAGAGATGTCTAATAGTGTTTCCAAACAGGGTATTAAGTCTGTGTTGGACACACAATGCTCCGGTAGAAAGAGTTTTTTGGATATACAGGCCTTGTTTTGGTAATAATATTAGATATCTTTGTCACAATTAATTTTGAAAAGAATTTTTGGTCTGGTACTGAAGTCATCACGAACAAGACCCACGGGTCTCAAACGCATAGGTTCAAAACTCATGACCTCCCTATAAGAGTTTTTCCAATGAGGGCGGTTCACCTCAGGAGCTCTCTCAACCTGTTCACAAAGTCCATTAAATACATGATTTAATAGGTCATTAAATATATAACTTGATGAGTGTATTTAATAGGCTTTGTGAAAGGGGCTGAGGAGACTCTCTAAGAAATCCTCCTGAGGTGAATCGCCCTCTTTTCCAATAGATCTCATCACTTCCGAGAGTGGACATTCTACACTATGTTGCAATGTCGGGGACAATTGATATTAATATAAAATTACTAAAACAGTGTTTGACTCATAACATTAACTTCAAAACTAGAAATATAAATAAAACATGTTTGGTAACATATACGTAAACTTGAATCAATTTTGATATTAATATTTTAATTTTTAAAAATATAAATATTAAAATTGATATGATATAATTATTTTTAATACTCTTCCCCACTGAAGCAACCCAAGAGATACCCTCCCCATCGAAGAGGCAACCACTCCCCGTACGTGGCAGCTGCACTGACGTCTATGTATCTTTCATCATATATATACATCTAGTCGGCTAACGACGTACGTAATCAGAATGTGTTCTCTCTTGTTCGGTTATTCCGAGTAAAATTAGTAAATAAAATGTTCAAGCATCATGCTTGATCACATTCTATATATCCTCATCGTATTTGGATAACTGCAGAAGGAAACACACCGGATGAAACGGTTCGGATCTCCTGCATGCATCAATATCTTTGTAGACATCTGTTTATGTATACATAAATATATATATATATATCACGCCGTATTGTTTTTCTTTTTTGTTCATAATCGACTCGTATCTTCAAGCCGCTTCACATATATCTGGATATACTTGAACCTTTGAGCCGGCTGTATATATATTACACACATACTGATCCGGCATATATATACATATATTGTGTGTACGTAGATATATACTCAGATTCTTATGTCTTGATTCCTAGCTAGTTTAATTAACATTACTAGTAGGAGAGGTTTATTTAAACACGTCCCATTGGCACAGCTAAAACATAGAGAGAAGGAACACATCAACCAACTAATATATATATATATATATATATATATATATATATTTATCTCTGCTGGGAAGAAACCCCCAGCCACTTGTTTTCTTGAAGGACGAATAAAACCCCTTTAAAGCTCAACTTAAACAAGTTTTTTTTATAACTGAACTGAAAAAACAAAAACAACGTTGGTGTGTGGAGGGCAGATGTCTCAATATCCTACCACATTTGCACTTCTTATTTATCTCAAAACGATTAAACATTCGTGACCACCTGATAAGTGCAAATTGAGTCAGTAAAATATAAAGGGGTATCACTAAAATGTAGATAAATGCTAGTAAACTGTGCCCGTGAATTTATCATTGATCATAGAAATATGTTATTTAAATTAAATGTGTACAATGACTAGTGAAGGGATCTTCCTCAATTAATTGTTAATGAAATGACACCAGTACCTTTCCAACATGCATTTAAGGACTTGTTTATGATCACTAATAACTATATAAATATTAGTAAAACTTGTAAGGATGTTTGTAAAGCGCGAAAAGAAGTTTGTAAGATACAGAAACTGTTAATTAGTAAAGCATAGATAGAGTCAGTAAATAAGAAGTTGTTAAACAATATTTTAATGATCATATATGTGCCATTCTGCATTAAATACACATGTGAAAGATAATATGTTTCAATGGCAACCGATCGAGGAGACTCCCTTCACTATGTGTTGAAATCCGGACTCAATATATTTTTATCATCAACTGAGAGAGATCTTCCAAAATCCGATGCGTCCCACTATGTTACGGTTCCCCAGAACTACCCACCAACAGATAGAAGAAAATGGTGAGGGAAGAAGAGGCAGACAGATGTGGCAGAACCATATATATATATATGCTGTGGTTTAATGCCTCCCAATATATATATATATATATAAGGACTTAACCATAAGGAATGATTTGGTAGGGGGGCAAAGGTGACCGCCAAAAGCTGAAGTTGAGAAGCCCCATGATTTTGCTCGAGGAGACAACGGGCAGAAATTAGGGCACCGATCGGGCATATCCGGGGGGCATGGGTGCAGAAAACAAGAACAGAAGCCCCCTCTTCCTCGGAGCACAAGACAAGGGAATCTAGAACTACACACAAGATGCTCCCGTTTTTGCAGAGAAGGGGCCAATGTGATGATTGCTCTCATTAAACCAACAGGCTCATACACTTGCATTATTTATTGGCGAATTTAACTGGAGACCAGTTTACAGATATTAGTTTAGTGATAAGTCCAGAGACTGAAATATTCTAATAAAAAATCCAATGTATGAAATTTTTATAACTTCCGCCCCAACTTGGATGACAAGTGTTAGATAGAGGATGAAAAAGTCGCTTATACCCTTGGAAGGGGACTCCGGCTCTACGGGGGGGGGAGGGTCTCCGCAGCGGGGGCGACGGGGTCTCCGGCGGGGGGGGGGGGGTCTCTCCGCAGCGGGGAGGGGGGGGCGACGGGGCTCTCCGCAGCGGGGGCGAAGCGGTCTCCGGCGGGGGGTTCTCGGGGGCGACGGGGTCTCCGGCGGGGGGGGGGGGGCGACGGGGCTCTCCGCAGCGGGGGGCGACGGGGTCTCCGGCGGGGGGTTCTCTCCGCAGCGGGGGCGACGGGGTCTCCGGCGGGGGGGGGGCGGTCCTCTCCGCAGCGGGAGGGGGGGCGACGGGGTCTCCGGCGGGGGGCGACGGGGCTCTCCGCAGCGGGGGGCGACGGGGTCTCCGGCGGGGGGGGGGCGACGGGGTCTCCGGCGGGGGGCGACGGGGCTCTCCGCAGCGGGGGCGACGGGGGGGGGGGACCGCGAGGAAGCCGCCGCGAGAAGGCTCGGGCGGATCCTCCGTCGGGTGAGGGGTAGAAGGGGAAAAAAAAATGGAGAAGACGGTCACTTAACGGCGGACTCGACGGACAGGATTTTATATTATAAATTTTTTGTTGACTGGGTTTATCACAAAGGATATTGGGTCAATGAGTTTTTGATTAAACTCATATTTATAATTGGATCTGTAATTAATTTTCCCTTATTTATTTCATCCCCTTCGTCTCTTGGCCCGGTGGGTGACCATAGACCTTATTCAAAGGAAGAACAAAGCAGCGGATGCCAGTCAAAAGGCACACAAGCATGAGGATCCACGGATTAGCACAAAACCATCATCTTAAACAACACAAAGAAAGAGAGGCCATAATCCAAAGCAGATTTAAATATATATATATAAATAGCTAGAGAGAGAGAGAGAGATTAAAAACACCCTAGTTGCCGCATGGAATAATAAGTATTGTACACCTGCTACAGAAATAGATCTTCAGGCTAGCTTGCAGAGAAAAGCACATATAAAGAGAATGGGAGAAGGGAGGGAAAAAAAATTAAACGAAGTTTCTGCAAGTAAACCTTAGCTACCTCATCATTATGGAACATCTGGGAAAATTTCTTGTGCTTGGAGAGGTAGGAAGTGAAGAAGGGACGTTGGAAGAAGGAAGCCCTTCAGGCGGATGGCAGTACTCTCCTCTCATGCAAACGTACGCCAATACATCAATGAGTGCATGCCTGTCCCGCCTTGTCTTCCTCCCTCGCCTTGTTCGAATAAACCTGAACGGATTAGGGTTAGGGTTAGGGTTAGGGTTAGGGTTTCACAGTGGATCAGATCATTCCCAGATACGTGTACGTAGTTGCAGCATCCTCTTCCTTTTTCCCCCCTTCCATACGGGGTTCCAGATATCTGCAGACTTGTATGTGATCGATAGAGCATTCATCATGATTCACGGCTTCAAGGGCTCCATGAAGAGACTGAGAAGAGAGGCCTGCCCCGCCAGCCAAGGAAGAGAGAGTCTTTAACCATATGCAGCTGGTATCCCTCCAATGGATAATGGATCTTCAGCAGCAGCTTCGCCTGCGACAGAGAGAACGGACTAAGGGGGACATTAGAGAACCCGGCTCCCCGCATGGCCGTCTCCCACCGCTCGAACCTTTCGTGCCTCTCCTTCCTCTCTTTCCCTTCTCCGGCCACCACGTCCGCCACCTCCCTTCCGAGCCACACTTGCTCCACCGTCAGCCGCTCCTGGCTGCTCGCCGGCAGGGTCGCCTCGAGCGACTCGAACATGGCCGCGTAGTGGTCGAGCGCCTCCGTGAAACGGTGGAGGAACAGCGGCGAGTTGTGGCTCGCCTCCCTTTCCGCCACCGTAAGCACCGCGGGGTTCATCGCCCTGATCGCCTGCATGAAGGGGCGGAGCTCCCGCGAGCCATCTCCGGCGGCCTCGTCTCTGAGGAGCTTGTGAAGGAACAGTACACAGTTGACGGCCAGCGTCTCGTCCGGGCGGAGCTGGAGTGCCGTCAGATTTACGAAGCTAGGAGAACATCCGGCGGCGGAATCGCCGTATGATGTGCTGCCGCCGTTCATGAAGCCTGTGGATGAGAAGAGTAGGGGGGAAAACTGGAATCTGAGCCCGAGAGTCTCGGCGAACGACTTCAGGCGCTCGCCGGTGCGGCGGAGCACGTCGAGGTCGCCGCCCGTGCCGGTGATGCGGACGGATGGCCGATTGTCGGGGTCCGGCCAGCGCTCGGCGATGGCCTGCAGAAGAGGCGGCCATTGCACCCCGTGGGCCGTGTCAAAGTCGAGGATGTGAACGGAGCGCCGGCCGTCGACGGCCTCGAGGATGGCTTGATTCGCGGTGAGGTGGCAGAACCTGATGAAGGGCGTGACCTGGTTGAGCA
This sequence comes from Cryptocoryne crispatula var. balansae, assembly GCA_036172225.1. NCBI lineage: Eukaryota > Viridiplantae > Streptophyta > Magnoliopsida > Alismatales > Araceae > Cryptocoryne > Cryptocoryne crispatula. The sequence goes on from CM069930.1 coordinate 38,312,026, forward strand.
GCAGGTACGCCGAAGAGAGGTCGTCGGCGTCGGACGCCGGCGGCGGCGCCGCCATTGCCGCCGCCGACGGAGCGTTAAGGAAAGCGTGACGGTTGATGCAGAGCAAGAGCGCGCGGGAAAAGACGTGCGCCAGCCGGTCGACGGCGTCCCCGCACGGCGAACTGGAGGCAGACAGGATCGAGACGGCCTGGCGGGCGGCGGAGAGGTTGCCCCTGCCGGTGAGGTCGGCGCAGGTGATAAGCAGCTCGCGGAGGTGACCTGCTTGCTGAGCGACGGGCCCCGGCAGAGCGTTCTGGTGGCGATGACGATGGTGGTGGTGGGCGAGGTGGTCTGAATCTTCATCTTCTTCGTGAGAATTCAGTGAGCTGAGCATCTCAGACGGTTGAGAGGAGAGCAGGAAGAGAGGAGGAGGACAAGGGAGAGATGTCCGAAGATGCTTGTCGAGAGATGAGAGAACATGAGAGGCTCGGAAAGGGGGATGAGATTTTGGGGATTTTGCATTCCTTCACTTTAATAGAACATCTGAGAATGCAGCTATTTGGACAGGACATGATCTGCCCAAAACAGGGACTGACTGTGAGGAGTGGCAGCTTGTCTATGTAATAGACATACGGTTCACCTTCCTATCTCTTTCAATCACCACCACTTCCTCTCTCTCTCTCTCACCAAAGGTAGAGTGATAGCCAGGGTTTTTAGCTCTGGATCACTCCCATGGACTTGGGTCTAAGAGAAAAGCAGCTGAAGGGGGGGGGGGGGAGGAATCTGAGGGAAACAAACAGTGATGCATGGAGAGAGAGGGGTCTGGGGATTTGGGTAACAAAGTAGAGTGATCAAAGTAATGACAGGAAGGGGAATGTCATGAATAGGTGAAGAAGAAGTTGAAAGATGCCCTTCATTTAGTGAGATGCTGAAGAGATAGAGAGAGAGAGGGACCCAGATCGATCAGGAGATCCCATCCCTCCCCAGGCCGCCTGCTGCCGCAAGAGGTAGCTTCTTCTTTTCTTCCTAACCAGCTGCCTCTCGGCGAGAAGCTCTGGCACACGCAAAGCCTTTAATGGCTGAATAGAGACTATACACGCCCTGCCCACCTCCAACAATCCCTTGTTTTGTCTCCTTGCTGGATATCCATCGATGGCTTCCGATTAACTCTCTTCCAGCCCTCGGCCCTCTCTCTCTGGATATTGTCAGTTCAGAAAAGAGTGTGTTTGATCAAGCAACCGTCTTCTCCTCTCTCTCTCTCTCTCTCTCTCTCTCTCTCTCTCTCTCTCTCTCTCTCTCTTTTCACAGCTGCAGTAAAGGAGGAGGTGCAATAACAGCAGGAGCAAAGGCTTCACTTTCTTCAAACGCTGCTAATCCCCATCGTTCACTCACATCAATGTGAAACCCAGGGCATCTCTTTTACAGCCAGCAGGTATGAAGAAAACGGAATATTTCAGCCACAAAGAGGAGAGAGAAGTAGAGAGGGGGGGGGGGAGCCCATATGCCGAAATATGTGGATTGGGGAATATTTCAGATCCTCCGCCCCAGGAGAAAGCGACACCATCTCAGCATCAGATCACCATCAATAGCGTGTTCAACAGGATCGATCATCCTTCCGCTTCCCTGCATAGGATAACGAAGCTTCATTACCTTTCATTGGGTCCCCCCATTTCTCCTCTTTCGTTGACGAACAGTCAATCAGAAGAGATAATGAGAAGGGAAACTTGAAAGTCGACGTCTAATTGGGTCACATCCTGCTGAAATTTCATGAAGTGTAGCTGCTCATAAAACTGGGAAACAGGCGGGGCATATATTCCTAATTAATGTCTGGATCTCTTCAAATTCTTAACTAGCTTCATGCTTTCTTACATCATATTTTATCGGTGCCAAGAGACGATCGTTTAACGCATTTATTGAAGGTGAAGAATAATTTATCTTTAACCATAACTGCAGAGGAATCGCCGGCACTCTGATCTCCGCGACGGGAAAGGGAAAGAGAAGATCCGACGGAATATCGATCAGCGCACGGAGGGATATGTGTAAGGGAAGAGGTATATGAATATATATATATATATATATATGCTGATAAGATAAGCAAGACGAGAGAAGGAAAGAATTGCAGGGAGAGATCGATCGATGACCAGATTGGCGAATAAGTGCAACCGGATCGATCATGGAAGACGAAGAAGAGGAAGGAGGGGAAAGCTGCCGAAACCATACCTCTGTCACATTAATGCGCTCTGACTTGACGTGTGCTCAAAAGTCCACCCTTTTCCATGGAGAATCTTCCCAGCTAGCTGTGCGTTATCTTCCTTAGCTGATCTCGCAGCTCGCATAATAACCCTAACCCTTGCTCCCTCGCCGGCCCCGGCCTCTTCCCCATGTCTGCTTCTTCACTCCAAGTTCCACACCGTGGAACCAGACTCCTGTCAGTGCAGGAAGGTTTGCCTGATTCAGATGCTAGCTGGAAGGCTTGCATATGAGAGAGAGAGAGAGAGAGAGGCAGTATTGAGTGGAGTTCAAGGCAGGAAAAGGAGAAGACAATCAATTACGGAGGGGGACCATACGGGGTAGAGATATTAAACGACAAGGGGACTAACCCGAAAAGGGGTAAATATAAAAACCCTAATGCCAACCCCCCACTAATATACACGTACGTACATATTCGCTCCCCCTCTCTTTTCTCGAATCACTCCGTATAAAATTATGTGTTCCCATGGCTGAACTACCCCCATCCCGGTGTGTGGAGCTGGAAACCCTAAGAAAACACAAGTGGGTTGGTATTGGAGTAGAAGAACCCCTCTTTGTTGACATTTTCGATCGGTGTCTGATCAGCTCTCAAATGAGTGCTCCATGGTTTTGAATGTTCTCCATTAAAGTTATTGGATTACCAAATTTAAAACTAAGTAGACACCCACAATTATAATTTTCAACCGACTTTTTTCAAATCTTACTACGAGACTATTCTAACATGTCCCCAGGTGCAGTTTTGACCTCCCAAAACCAGAATTAAACGGTGGACTCCGATACCATATTAATTTATGTTATTCGGACATCCAACTTAATTAAAATCTCAAGACAGTTAACGAGAGAGGCAGAACCACAATTATATTTGTTCACAATGTCTTTTCAAATCTACAATATGTAACTCTATTTTAACATATCTCATGTCACTATGATCAATCAATCTCTCTATTTAGGTGACCAGAACGCCGCCACGGGAGGTGGCAAAAGGAATTTGAGAGGGTTTTTTTTGCTCCTTCTCACTGCACCTTTTCCTGTTTCTCCTATGGAGAATGAGATAAGGGTTTGCACAACATCTCTCTCTCTCTCTCTCATCATTCTACCACCAACCGGCCATGGCCCGATTCCCGGCGGCTCCCTCATGGAGGAGGGAGGGAGGCCAGCAAGAGACCACCTTTTCAAAAGCGGCGAGGCGTGTAATCCCATGCATGCAGCTCTTCTTATCGTCGGAGGGGCCGGCAGGGGCGGCCATTAAATTCAACTCACCGGCCTCTTCCCGGCATGAGCTAGCTTTGAGATTCTGTGCTGGCGAAGCTTTTAATTCCACACCCTAGAAAAGAGTAGCAGTCGGGAAGGTGATCGACCGGCCACCATAACATTCTTCTCTCTTCCCACCGAGACGCGCCTGTGTTT